>CM029925.1:0-1200000 GCA_017639245.1 Myiopsitta monachus
CCGGCAACCACCGCGTGACACCGGCCACTTCCGGGGACAGCCGCGGGAACAAAGAGGGCCCCACGGCTCATGCGCGGAGCCCGGGCTGCAGTACCGAGCTCTGGACACAGATGGCAGCAGCCAGCGGCGCCCGGCGCCACACCGCCCCCTCCCACACCACCACCACGTGCAGTACCGAACTCTGAACACAGGATGGCAGCAGCGAGCGGCGCCCGGCGCTACACCGCTCCCCCCCCACCGGCTCTATCCAGTGTCGCGGGGGTATCCCCTCCCACCAACGCCCCCCCCCCGCCCCAACCCTTGCAGACCCATCCTCTGGGTTTTGGAGTATTTTGGGGGCACCAGGGCTCATCCGGCGATACTGGGGTGCCCCAAACGACACCATCCGTCCCCAGATTCCCCACACCCCCGTTTTCATTCCGCCCCCCACCCCGAAGCAAAAAGAAACAAAAACTAAAACCAAAACCTCAGCAAAATCGAAGAGAAACTGCTCCAAGGAGCAGCTCGTTACTTCACTGCTTTAATAATCGGCACTCACACCGGTACACGCACCCCGAAAAAAAGGGGGGGCCCCAGCCCCACCCGCACACCGGCCCCCCCAATCCTGCCTCCACTCCAGCACCCACCCACAGCCTAGACCGCGCCCACACTCCTAAATTGGCCCCTCCCACAGCACAGACTACAGCCCCAGGACTTCATTATCCCGCCTTGGGCCCGCCCCCAACCCAGACCCATCACCATGGGATCACTACCGAGTCTCTCCGAGGCTCTGTCCATTGCTGTGCCTCTCCAGGGGATGTCTATAGGGTCTGTGGGGCTCTAGGACTTTCTCTGGGTCGCTATGGGACACCTACGAGAAAAATTACTAAAAGAGACTAAAGAGCAGGGGCAGCCGAAGAAAAGAATGAATGAAAAAGAAATAAATAAAAACACGGGCAGAAAATAAAAAGCAAAAGAGAAGAACGTGATGAGAAATTATTTTCCTGGGTCCCTATGCCCAAACAACCCCCCAGGGTGTCCCTATGGAGTTTCTACGGGGTCTCTAAGGGGTCCCAGCCCTCCCAATGTCTCTCTATGGGTCCCCTATGTGTCTCTATGACAACACCCCCCCCTCAGTGTATCCCTATCGACTTTCTATGGCGTCACTACGGGTCCCAGCCCCCCCCCCCAGTGTCTCCCTATGGGTCCCCTATGTGTCTCTATGACAACACCCCCCTCCCAACTGCGTCCCTATGCAGTTTCTATGGGAACACTATGGATCGCAGACCCCCCAGTGCCTCCCCATGGGTCCCTGAGTGACTCTATGACACTACCCCCCCCCCCCCACGCGTCCCTATGTAGTTTTTACAGGGTCTCTATGGGTCCCAGACCCCCCCCCCCAATGTCTCTCTATGGCTCCCTATGTGTCTCTATATCCCTTCTCCCAAGTGTGTCCCTATGGAGGTACTATGGGGTACCTCTGGGTCGCAGCCCCCCCCAGGGTCTCTCTACGGGTCCCTATGTGTCTCTTTGTCAATACCCCCACCCAACGTCTCCATATGGAGTTTCTATGGGGTCTCTATGGATCGCAGACCCCCCCAATGTTACTCTATGGGTCCCTATGTGTCTCTATGTCCACACCCCCCCCCCCCCGAGTGTCCCTAAGGAGTGTCTATGAGGTCTCTGTGGGTCCCAGCCCCCCCATGCCCTTCTATTGCTCCCTATGTTTCTCTATGTTCATATACCACCCCAGTGTGTCCCTATGGAGTTTCCATGGGGTCTCTAAGGTGTCCCAACACCCCCCAGTGTCTCTTTACAGGTCCCTATGCGTCTCTATGTCAATACCCCTACCCAGTGTGTCCCTATGGAGTTTCTACGGGGGCTCTATAGGTCCCAGCCCCCTCACAATGTCTCTCCATGGGTCCCTATGTGTCTCTATGTCCATACACCCCCACACAGTGTGCACCTATGGAGTTTCTATGGGGGCTCTGCGGGTCACAACCCCCCCAGTGTCTTTCTGCGGGTCCCTATGTGTCTCTATATCCATACCCCCTCCCCCAGTGTGTACCTATGGAGTTTCTATAGGGTCTCTAAGGGTCCCAGCCCCTCCCAGTGTCCTTCTATGGGCCCCTATGTGTCTCTATGTCCACACCCCTCCACAGTGTGTCCCTATGGAGTTTCTATGGGGTCTCTAACGAGTTCCAGCCCCCCACAGTGCCTCTCTATGGGTCCCTAAGTATCTCTACGCCCAACCCCCTCACCCAGTGTGTCCCTATGAAGTTTCTATGGGGTAAGGGGTACCAGCATCCCCCAATGTCTCCCTATGGGTCCATATGTGTCTCTATATCCATCCCCCTCAATGTGTCCCTATAGAGTTTCTGTGGGGTATCTCTGGGTTGCAGCCCCCCCAGTGTCTCACTATGGGTCCCTACGCGTCTCCATGTCCATTATCCCCCCTGTATGTCCCTACGGAGTCCCGTTGAGGTCTCTAAGGTGTCCCAGACCCCATCCTCCAGCGCCTATGGATCGCAAACCCCCCCAATGTTTCTCTAAGGGTCCCTATCTGTCTCTATGACAATACCCCCCACCCCCAGCGTTTCCCTATAAGGATTCTATGGAGGCTCGAAGAGGTCCCAGCCCCCTCTCTCTCTCCCAGCCAATGTCTCTCTATGAGTCCCTAATCGTACCTTTGTCCAAACCACCTCATCGCCCAAATGTGTCCCTAAGGAGCTTCTACGGAGTCTCCATGCGTCGCAGCCCCCCCAGTGTCTCTCTACTGGTCCCTATATGTCTCTACGTCCACCACCCCACCACCCCCGTGTGTGTCCCTATGCAGTTTCTATGGGGTCTCTGTGGATCGCAGCACCCCCCAGTGTCTCTCGATGCCTCCCTCTCTGTCTCCCTACCCCCCCCCCCCCCCCCCCCCCAGTGTCCGTACCTTGAACGCCAGGACGGTGGTGCCACGCTGGAGATGGGTGCCGGCCCCGGGCAGCAGCGGCGCCGGCTCCCGGAGGAGGGGGGCGGCGATGCCGAGCGGGGGCACGCCCGAGTCCCGAGGGCGGCAAACCCCGGCTGGAGGGAACGGGACGGGAGCAGAGCCTTCGTCAGCGCCATCTTGGAAAGCAAAATGGCGGCGGCACAGGTGAGGGGCTGTCGTTACCACGGCAACGCGGCCGCCATGATGGGGGAGGGCATGACTCGGCAGGAGGGAGGGGCTGGCCTCAATATGGAAAAATGGCGCGTAAACAATGGCGCCAGTGGCACCTCACCAATATGGCCGCCCCCAGGTGCCGTACTCAAGATGGCGACGCTTCCGTCGCGGCAATTGTACCTCATCAATATGGCCGCCCCCAAGTGCCGTACCCAAGATGGCGACTCTCCATTGGCGACAATGGCGCCTCACCAATATGGCCGCCCCCAAGTGCCGTACTCAAGATGGCGACGCTTCCGTCGCGACACATGTTCCTCATCAATATGGCCGCCCCCAAGTGCCGTACTCAAGATGGCGACGCTTCCGTCGCGACAATGGAATGGCGCCTCACCAATATGGCCGCCCTCAACCTCCCACTCCCAACATGGCGGCGCACAGCCGCACTCAATATGGCGCCCACCATCCGGAACTCCCCCCGGGACGCTTCTCTCCGCCTCCCCTCACGTCTCCTCCACCCGCAGCTCCCTCTTAGCCTCCCCCATGGCCGCCCTATGGCGGTGGGCGGCGTGAGGCTGCAAGCGCCAGATTAGGAGGTATATGGCGGACTGGAGTCCCTACATGGGGTTTCTAATGGTGGTCTGCAGACCCTTTACGGGAGTCTATGGGGAGACATGGGGTGCCTATGGGGGGATTAAGAAGGACATGGGGGTCTATGGTGCTCCGGAGACCCTTCTTGGGGTTCTATGGGGGAATATGGGAGGATATAGCGGGATTGGAGGGTCTGGAGTCTCACCCATGGGGTTCTGTGGGGGTGTGGAGACCGCAGTACCGAATATCGGACACAAGGCGGCAGCAGCGAGCGGCGCCAGGAGCCATTCCCCCCCCCCAATCTCCACCACCTGCAATACCACGTTTCGGCCACATGACGGCAGCACCCACTCCATTACTCAGCGCCTCATGGGAACCGGCCTGAGCAACGCCAGCTCCTCCGCCCAGTTTATGTCCCCCGGGGGTCACGAGCTACTCACTGTGAACAGGGCTGACTCTTCTCTGCCCCCGGCGCCTCCCTGCCGAAAAACCAGTCCCGGCCTTCGCAGCTCACCGCTGCTCTTCTGCCAAACCACCGTCCACCGCAGTGACACTGGGGTGCCCCAAATGACACCATCTGTCCCCAGATTCCCCCCCCCCCCCCCTTTATATTCCACTCCCAAAGCAAAAGCAGACGAAAAAGACCAACAACAATCAAAAAAAAAAAAGATAAAAACTGCCCCAAGGAGCAGCTCATTACTTCATTGCTTTAATAAGTGCCATTTACACAGGTACACGCACCCCAGAGAAAAACGGGGGCGCTCTGCTAGAAGGAGACAAGGTGGGGACA
The DNA here is from genome assembly GCA_017639245.1 of Myiopsitta monachus. Classification (NCBI taxonomy): domain Eukaryota; kingdom Metazoa; phylum Chordata; class Aves; order Psittaciformes; family Psittacidae; genus Myiopsitta; species Myiopsitta monachus. The sequence goes on from CM029925.1 coordinate 4,509, forward strand.
GCACCCCCAGTCCCTGTCCTGCAGGCTGCAGAGGATGGTGCCACGGCTCCTGCTCAGGCTCTGCTCCGCAATGTTCCCCCTCCATTCCCGTGCTGGGATGGGTGCCGCAGGGCACCACGGCCCTGGTCTCTGATGGCCCCATCGTCCGCGTGCTACCTGTTGAGCATCACATCACGAGATGTCTGCAACAAGTCACCTGGAAAACACAAATGCCAAATTAGGTTTCAGCCTGTTAAAGAAGAGCACAGAAGAATGCAGTCAGAGACAGGGAGAGGATACAACAATTGGTGAGGTTAGAGATGCCCTAAGGGTTTTACTTGGCAGGAGGAGTGGAAGGGAGGGAGATCAAATCCCCAGGGCCGGAATCCACCAACCTGCCAAAAAGGACTGGCAGATCTGCCAGGGCTTTGGGCTGTCCCAAAGCATGCAGAGGGGAACACATTTCTGTGCTGTCTCAAGTGAAAAAACTGAAACCCCGAAAATCGGTAACGCCATCAACTTCCGGGAGATGTGCTGGGCTTGGGTCTTTGGAAAGAAGTGGCCTTTCTTTGTAGAAGGTGAAATGTCCTCTGGCTGACAAGTTGACTGCCTGGAACAGCAGAAGCCATGCCAGGTACAGCAGAAGCGATCTGAAGATCCCCTCTGATGGAGAGTTCCACAAATGCAATTTCTTTGAGAAAGATTTCTCTTCCAGAACTCTCTTTCCAACTGAAGTAAAAATTTACACATCATCGGGTAAGGAAAAAGGACACCACTGAAGCAACAACTCACCAAAACCACAGCCGGAGTCACCATCCCTGCTTATAAGGCTGCCAACGCTTCTCAGGAAAGCCTGGAAAAAACACACACCGAAGCGATGCCGGTTTATCCCCTTGGGTCCATGTCTCCTCTTCTACCTTGGTTGCTTCCAGCACAGCTGCCAGGGCCTCCGAGCGAGCTTCTCAAGTACTACCGCGAGCTCTTTTCAAAGCTTACGGACTGAAAAAGCAGAAAGCTTTGACTGTCAACACCTGAACTCTTACAAACGCTTTCTTTGCTCTTTCAGCACTGCAATATTTTTCACGGTATCATTGAATTGTAACTGCACAAAACCAGAAGATTGTGCTGACAGGAGGAGACCACAAACAGAGAGGAGTAAGCTTCACGTAGCATCCCGTGCTCCGCAACAGACCTTGTTTTAAATAGTTGTCTCAAAAATAGCTCCTATCAGAAACAGAGAAGGAGAGCTGGCGCAGACTTGATGTCAACCTTAAAGCCCATACTGTCTCCCCACGGGTCCCTGAGTGACTCTATGACACTACCCCCCCCCTGCCATGTGTCCCTATGTAGTTTTTACAGGGTCTCTATGGGTCCCAGCCCCCTCCCCCCCCATGTCTCTCAATGGGTCCCTGTGCGTCGCTATGTCCAAATCCCCCCCCATGTGTCCCTATGTAGTTTTTACAGGGTCTCTATGGGTCCCAGACCCCCCCAATGTCTCTCTATGGCTCCCTATGTGTCTCTATATCCATCCCCCCAAGTGTGTCTCTATAGAGTTACTATGGGGTATCTCTGGGTCGCAGCCCCCCCCCAGTGTCTCTCTACGGGTCCCTATGTGTCTCTTTGTCAATACCCCCACCCAGCGTCTCCATATGGAGTTTCTATGGGGTCTCTATGGATCGCAGACCCCCCCCATTGTTTCTCTACAGGTCCCTATGTGTCTCTATGTCCATACCCCCCACCCCCATTTTTTTCCTATAAGGATTCTATGGCGGCTCGAAGGGGTCCCAGCCCCCCCCAGGGTCTCTCTATGGGTCCCTAAATATATCTATGTCCAAACCACCCCACCTCCCAAACGTGTCCCTAAAGAGTTTCTATGGAGTCTCTACGGGTTATCGTTAGGGTTATATCTAGGTGGGTTAGCGTTAAGGATACAGTTAGGGTTAGGGGGTTAGGGTTAGGGGGTTAGGGTTAGGGGTTAGGGTAGGGGTTAGGTGTTAGCATTAGGTTTATGAAGGGCCAGGCCCCTAGGGCAGAAGCTTGAGTACTCTTCAAGACCTACAAGCATGAAGATGCAGGGGCGAAATCCTACCCAGGATATACATGGATGCCGAGAGAAAGGAGCTCCCAGGGCAGCCTGGAACCATGCTCCAAAATTCTAATGAGCTGATGAGCCTGTGACAAAAGCCATAGCGTGCTTTACACTTGTAAAGCTGGAAAAGGAATGCCAAACAGGCACTTGGGTGACCCACACGAGTGGTCGGCACTCAGAAGACAGGACCTGCGAAGCAGGCTTAAACCCCTTCAGCTCAAGGAGATATGAAGACATCAGGACCTGAGGAAGCACCAATACAGAACATGGATCGCATGCAGTCCATAAAGCATCCAAGCTGGAACTGCCCTGCTCACAGTGAGCACACTCTACAATATAACACACTGCCTTTCCCTCAGCCCTATATTACATTTTCAACCCTTTCCTGCTATCCTGAACTCATCTCCCACACCCCAGCCCCCAAAAAGAGTCCCTCTCCTCAGCTTCCATAGCGCCAGGAGTCTCGAGACAGCCTCAGTGTTCAGAACTCCTCCATCGGACACCAGCAGTGTTGCGGCCATTGCCAAGTTCCTCTTTGTCACCTGCCAGAAACAAAGCAAGGCGAACCCCCTGTGCTAACAGTTATCACCACCACCCCAGCCATCTAGCTCCATGTGTTCTATACCAAGCCACTGCCTCCTCTAAAGCTCCTCAACGCTGCACTTGCCTGTTCCAAAGAGATAGCAGTCTCACGCCAGGCCTCTCCTGCCCTCTGGGGCCTAGAAGTCCAACAAAGGCAAATGACCATGGTTCTTGCAAAAACTGATCAGCTCCACTATCCTTCTCTTTACATCCCTGACTCACATGAAGCACTCATTTGTCTTCGAACGGAGAGGGCAAGACCTGGGATAGAAAACACAAATACCGAATCCCTTTGCCATGTTTTCCTCAACTCTGAGCCACCACACACACTCACAAACCCCTTACCTACTCACAGCTGCAAAAGTAGCTTGGAGCAAGACCCCAAAAGACTACCGAGCAAATGACTCAAAGCAAAAGCCCTACTCTGCTTTACACACACAAACCTGGGGGGAAAAAAAAAGCCCGATCCACTGTTAGGCAACCGGCTTGAGCAGTGAGTATCTGAAAGACAAGGTCCTAGGAGCAGGCCGAGCGCCTTTAACTCAATGAGCCATGTGGAAGCGCCAACGCAGAATACAAGCAAACGCAGTCCTTAACACAGTCAACCTGTACTACCCTGACCACTGTAAGATGATGTTATTAAGCATCTCACTTCTTTCTCTCAACCCCACGGTACGTTTAAAACACGCCCCTGCTAGACTGATATTGTCCCCCATCCCCCTGCTCCCAAAAAGCAGCCCCCCTGCGTAGTTTTCCTATTGCCATAAATCTCTAGCCAGGCTTATTGCTCCGAACTCTCATATTAGGTGCCTGTCTGATGGCTGCACTTGCCAATTTAGTCTTCACCATCTGCAGTAAGAAAGGCAAAAACTAAAAAAGAAAAAGAAAGCAAAACAAAAAATTCAGCCACACAACAGTTTGTAATCAAGCAAACAGAAGAAAAACACAGTTTGGGCTATCATTCTCACCACCACCACCATACCAGTCAATGCTTACTTATTCCTTTAACAACTTACTGCCTCATCCTTAACTCTACCAACATTTGCTCAGCTGGTCCTACATTTTTTCTGCATGCTACACCAGGGTTCTCCTCCTCTTCCAAACTTAAAAAAGTAGACACAAGTGAGCATTGCACTGGTGATAAGTACTTGACCCCACCATCCTTGTCATTATATTCCTGCCTCACTGGAAATGGTTAACTGACTTCACAGGCAACTGCACAGAACCTACAAAAAAGACTAAAAGTAAGACCCACCATCAAGTAACATTCAGCTGTTAGTCACCCACCTCACCTGAAATCCTCCAGATCTTTAACAATCCTCCTCATTGTAGAATTTTATTTCTCACGATTTGGATGCGACTCCATAAAAAGAAATATAAACAAATGCAAACTGACCACAGCTAGTGAAAAATGTCTTTCCTGTGAAATTCTTAACCCCAGCTTGATTATATCCGATGCTCATACACCAAGCACCCAACAGGTATGTCTGCTACACCGAACCTACTATACCACTTAAAAAAAAAGCAACAGAAGTTAACTTAAAGTACTTAAAACCAATGAAGATATACTAGCTCTACAGTCACCTGGTCAGTGTCCACATTAACCAGTAAGAGAACAGGAAAAAGTCAGCTCTCTGAAAATGAACTCTGAGAAAACACACCTACAGGGACAAATTACAGCTATACCCCAAAACATAACACACATAGAAACTCTAAAGAACAAACCTTATGGACACTTGAAAGCCTCCCAGCAAAAAAACACTAAGTTGAAAACAACCCTTTTACCTTCCCCTCCCCCAAAAAAAAGGGTTTTAGCAGCCACTATGTCCCACACCAACCTCACAATTTTTTTTTGCTCCTCCTTAGACACAGTCCTTCAACGTAACTTCCAAAAGAGCAAAGACTCTAAACCATCGATGCAAAACCTTCTAGACACGTAACATGTATGTTCCTTCAGGAGCCACAATCTTCACCATAACATACAAAATAAAAGAGAAACAGTACACAGGTAATACAAACACAGACCAAAAAAAACTTCTGGCACAACTCAAGCAACTGAGAAAAAACACGGAACACTGCTTAAACGCCCTCAAAAAAACAGCAGAGCAAAAAAACTACAGCAAAAAAAAAAAAAACCCTCACAAACCACACACACACACAAACCCAACCAATCAACTTATTAGCACAAAAACCCACCAAAAACACACAAAAAAAACAAAAGCAGAAACAATACCATCAAAAAAATTACCTTCAAGAGAGACAAACCCCAAAGAAACCCACCAGCACAAGCCTGATGCCTTATATACCCCAGAGCCTACCCACAACCCTTCCCACAATGCTGGGGGGACACGGGTGGGTCAGACCATCAGGTGGGACAAAAGCAGCTTGACAAGTCACAGCTGGGTTTTTTTTCTATCTGGCTCTGGTTCCCTGGCTGCTCCCTGGCTTTCATTTTCTGGCTTGCTTTCTCTGGCTTAGATTCACATTCACAATTCTCTAAGCTACGCTGGCTCACTTTCACACAGACTGGCTCATAATATTTCTTTTCAGACCATGCCGGCACTCACCTGCTGAGGTTCTGGGGATGAAACTCTGGGGCTCAGACACACATTGTAAATCCACAGACCAACAAAGGCTCACTCTCACACAGACTGGTTCAGGCTCATAGTCACGTTTAAACTGCACAGACACTGTAGCTCAGACCTTGGCTTACACTCACTTAGGCTCAATCTGACACTGACTGGCTCATACATCCACACAGATCTCACATTGAGACTAACACAGACTCCCTGGCTCAGACTCTTCCTCACATTCTAACTGAAAAGTGAGTTTCAGGTGACTCAGAGAAGATAAGCCATGCTTGGAACACCCAAGTAGCAATTTATTTCAGGGTTTTGTTATTTTCATAAAACTACAAGCATTCTTTCTTGTTAGTGTTTTCCAGGTGGTGCAGAAGTCAGAATAAAAGGATGGAAGACCTCTAAAGGCCAGTGGATGAGCAGTAAAGCTATGTGAGTTTGGACATCCTTTGGGATGGCGGCAGCTTTGAACAGTCTCTCAATGTGTGCCTGTTTCCATTTCTTTTTTAGGTGTAGCGGATAACTGGAGAGAGGTGAAGCTGCAAACTGAGGAGGGCTGTGAGAAGGTACAGGGGTTGTATGTGTGGGTGGTGATTAATTGTTGAGAATAACATGGCAAAGGGGTTCATGATTTGTGTTTGGTATTGCAGATCCTGCCCTCTGCCTCTGGAGTCAGATGGGTATGTGAGGTGAGTCAGGGAGGTAATGAAAAGGTGTGTGAGGTAGGTCGACTTTTGCTGCAAGCATGGATGTTTTCCTCTATTGTCCTCCTAGACCCTTCAGGTGAGGAGAGTCCCTAAGTTGTACTCTGCAGTAGATACAGAGTAGGGGAGCATAATGTTGAGGAGGTAAAGGAGTGTTACCGAAGAGGCAGGCATCAACGGCTGATGGCGTGGTGAGGTTGACTAGCACAGCGTGTTCCCCTTTGTTTGTTTGTTGCAGACAATGAAGAGAAATTAGGCAGCTGCGGCAAGATCCCAGGACTGTGATGTGGGAGTTTGGAGCATCCAGGCTGTGTCGAGACCCATGGGGCTGTGGAAGCTAAATAGAGGGACTCCTGTTTAGGATAAGGAGTTTGAGGGGCACGGTCAGGGTGACAGGAAGGGGGTTGAAATGTAGCCTGGGGCTGAGGGAAAGGCAGTGGGTTCCTTAGTGGTATGAGATAACTGTGGGCCGGGCAGCTCCAGCTTGAGTGTGTTATGGAGTGCGAGCACTCTGTGTTCTGTATCGGCACCTCCTCAGGTCTTGATATCCTCATTGCTCCTTGAGCTCAAGGTGCTCAGCACATTCCTCTGCCACTGTTCTTTAGATCCTGACCACTTGTGTCAGTCACCTGTGTGCCAGTTGGGAATTTCTCTTCCAGTTTTACAAGCATAAAGCACGGTAGGGCTTGTCATCAATCAGACGTGCCTGGGAGGGGAATGGTCAGCTGTAGTGAAGGTAGTGACTCAGATTTAAATGCCAGGATGAAAAGATTACCTTGGTAATCTTCTGAGATTGCTTACTTAAACCTTTGACCTGTTTGTTCCTTACCAGGTATCCAAGGGTCTTCATGGATTGTCTAAATTCCACTGTTGTAGGAGCTGCACAGAAGGAGGATTATAAATACATTAATATATCACAGAAGCTGTTAAAAAAATAAGATAAATGTATGTGTAAGTAGTCCAGGACATATAGAGGTATCCAAGATTTCATTGTGATACTCAGTGAAAACTGTGGCCATCCTTGAATGCTTATTCTTTAAACAGTAATGTGTGATATGGTTATGGTGTAAAGGCTGCCTCAGGTATACTGGATAAACCAGATCACAGGGGAGTCAAATATGAGCCTATTTTACCCCAAACAAGCAATTGAAGTGTGGCCCAGCATGTGGCACACACTGATTGTGAATACACAAAGCATAAATTTCCAAGGTGAATGTCTAAGAATGCCACCTCTAAATATGCATCTAAATCACAACCCTAGAAGAACTCTTTAAAGGAATTAAACCCTCTTAAGGAAAATAACATCCTGTAACAAATTATTTTTTTAAGAAATTAAAATGAATTAATTTCAAAAGGCAATTACATGCAAATACAGAAGAAGAATAATTTGCACTAATGACTGGGATGCCCTTTGCAAATTACTGAATTTCACAAATTACTGAGTCAGTAAGCAAAAAAAATTCAGGCCAAGAGTAATGCATCACAAAATGTCCAGCATTTTGTTTTTCCAAATGCAATTTAGTTTTAATTATGATGTAGTAAAGCAATGAAAGGGCCACTCAGGGGAAAAATGCTTCTAAATGCCTGAGAGACCTGTGGCCCAAATGATGTAATCTCAATGTAGAATCCCGGCCAATAAACATCTCTTTGAGCTGTTTAATTGGGTTTTGGTATTTCCTATAATAATATAGGGAGTAATAGAAATGCTAAATTACTGCTATTAATCATAAGGTATAAATGAGATGAGTCTAAAAGAGCAAAGTCTATGGATGCTACAGAAGCAGAAGTCAGATTTTGAAATGAAATATCACTGTATGTTTTTGCGAGTTCCCCCTCACCATGATAGCTGAGTATCTCACAGTCCTTGATGGATTTTCTCCTGTCTTCATTTTGAAGACAGAAATGTTTCAATTTTGCAGCTGGGGAATAGCAATGTGGAATAGATTAAGGAGGTTACATACAGAGTCTGCTGATGAAGTGGGAATTGACCTGAATCTCCTGAGTCTAGTGAGCTACCCGTTAAAACAGGGTAATAGAATAAGGCTGGCCTTCAGCTATCTGGTGGTGTGCCCAGCAGATCCCACTTTGAAGGGAGCAGGAAGAGGCTGAATGATGAAATCATAAAACACAGAGGTGTAAAGTAAAAGATGAAATGGTATCAGCTGATGCATTTAAGTTCAACCCAAATATATTCTTCCACTTGTGCACACAAGCTCTACTGCTAAAAATCTTTCAGCTGCTGCAAATGAACCAAAGCTGATCATTCCTGAACTTCTGCTCTTCCTTCATGCTCTTTTTCAAAGTTACCAATGCTGTCTTTTCTCTGCAGTTTGACTGGGAATCAGTCTGTTTCAGAAGAATCCCTGAAAACACACATTTCCCATGGCCAGGACTTTGCAAAGTACAACAAAGCTGTTGTAATGCCTTCCTCTAACAGTGTCTCTTTAGTCAGTAGGAAGGGATTTCCTGTACTTGATATTAAAAAAGGGGGGGGGGGGGGGGGAAAGGGAGAGAAAGGAACTTCGAAAGTAAATGAAACTCTTGGTTCTGGGTTGGGTTTTGGTCGGTTGGTTGTTTTGGTTTTTTTTTTTGCTTTGTTAGTTTTTAGACTAAGGGAAATTAAAGATGAAGAAAAAAGAAAAAAGGACCTCCAGTAGAATGATACACAACTTAGTGGCAGCCAACAGGGGCCAAAGAACTCATTGATAATGGAAGCTCCCGTAATGATACTGCTTGGGTGGAGAAGCAGGATGGGGGTGTCTCATACAGAAAAATAATTTCCTGTAGGTTGAGTTTGGAAACAATTACTTGGGACCCTTTGAGGGATTGTATTATAATTGTGTGAAGCTGCCTTCAGTGTGATTATGGTGAAGCTCCAAGGCCATGATTAGAGAAATCAGGTCCTCTTAGCCCCAGTGCTACGCCAGTGTGGACTGCAACGTGAACTGGTGCCACTGTTACTCCTGTATGCTTGGAAGATGACTGGCTGCACCTAAACCTTCAGTGTTTCTGACTTTGGGTATTTGCTACAGAAATTTACTTTTTTTGGGTAAGTAGATATCTATGACAAGGTTCCCTGTTGTGGTTCCCATCAAACAATTTCCATTTATAATAATAATTTGGGTGTGCCTGGCACTTTCAAAACTTTCCTGAGTTTTCCTTAAAGTGTTCCTGAAAGGTTGAAGACTTACAGGTGATTGTGAGGGTCAGAATGCAAATTTCTGTTACCAGATCAACAGACTATCATATTGAGTATATCACTCTGTAGATGTCTGTTAAAATCAGGTGTTTGGTGACTTTAGAAATGGGCAGCAGCAGCACAGGTTGGAAGTCAGTCTGTCCCTGTGTGTGTAAGCAGAGCAGTGCAAAGGGAGGAGTATCTGTTCTTCCTTCTGCTGTGGTACAGATCTCTCACTGGAGTAGAGCAAGATGAGTGAAGCAAGGCTGGAATGTTTGAAGTGGACTGTGCTGCTTCTCCTTTGAAAGTAAACAATAAATAGACATTCAGTCAGGAAACAGATAATACATCTTTTTAAATGTACATGTCTGTCTTGTTTTCTTTCTGAACATGAAGTATTTCTGATTCCTTAGAGCTCAATCCTCTCCTCATTTGTGCCTTAGGAATAAAAGGAAACTTTGGGAAAAAAAAGTCCTAAAATTCTCACCCTCACTTTCTCTTTATGAGGTGCTGACATACCAGTACACATCCTATCAAAATGTATAGAATGAAATGCACATTTTGCATACTAAACTATTCCAACCACATCAGAAGTCATGGAAGAGCCATTCCAGGATATTGATCAAGCAAGCACAAAAACATACTCATTTTTAACTATGTGCAGATACTTTTGCTTCTGTAATAACTGTTGTGTCTAGCTGGCAACTCAAATTTTAGAAACCCTTTTGCATGGTCTGCTGAGGCAATTTCAGGTGGATTGATAGCAATTAACCATCAATCCCATTGAGATGTATATATGTAAGCCTTTAAAGGCTATGGCTGATAATTCTCGATTTCTCTTTTTTTTTGATCAAAAACTCCCTCCAGAATAACATGGTAATTTCCCCTTGGGAAAATAAAACCTGAATTTGCCCCACAGACTATCATTTGGTCATCTTAGAAGATCTTCACCTGGGATGTCTGTCTGGAGCAGTCCCTTTAAATGCAGGGCCTTAAATCAATGGCTTTTTCGCATGTGTGTTTGCGACTCTTCTCTGCAGGAGCTGGTAAGCATACTTGATATTGATTATGCTTGCCCTTGCAGCTGGGTTTTTTCATGTTTCTGCAGGTGGTCTGATAGCTCTCAAACAGCAGTTCCTGTATTTTGGAGTATTGTTCAAATATATACGTGCATTTCATGCAAACTCTTTATCGCAGCACTTGCATTACTAAATCAGTATGTGCCAGGTCTTCCTCCAAAATTCTGTTGGGGGCTTTTATTAATTTTTTTTTGTTAAAGTACTGTGGGCTGTGAAGGGCTTTTTATTTGCCTTGTCAGTAACTTGACCTGTCTTACATTTTTGCTTGTGCTTTTTTAATGCTACTCAACAGTTGTGAACACAAGGTAGTAAAGAGCAATATATCAATACTATGATAATTATAATGCTCTATCTATGTGTCAAATAAGAAAGCAGGGCTGAAAACAGCAGATACTGATACACTTGTTTTATCTGGAGTCCAGCAGACACCAACAGAGTGGTTCAGTGATGCACTGTCAGGATCCCTGTTTTCCCATCTTTTACTATCTTGTCTCTCCCTAGGCTATTATGGTCCCACTTACATGCCATTATCTTACACTACTAGGGCTCAATACATTGTAAAACACATTTATTTAAAGAGGTTATTAGAATATTCACCTCTGTCACTGTGTGGTATTTTTATGTCCTTTCTAACTCAAGTGAAAATAGTTAGGAGTTGGGTTTTTTTTTTTTCCCCATTGCCTATCCTGCCTTTTTTCTCTTTCCTTTTGTTATGGTTTCTACAGCTCAGTTGGCTGTGACAGTTCAGTTAACTGAACTTTTGGGGACATAGTTTGCATGAAAGAAACTACAAAACAAAAGTTACACTTCATCTTCAGAGGTTGAATTCTGAAAAACTCCCCTGAAACAGCAATAATTCAATAATGATAGTAATTAGTCCTCATATAGTCCTCATATAAAATCTCTTACGTCTGAAGAATGTTACTTAGGCTGCAAAATCAAGCACTAGAAATGTCTGACCTAGAAGTTACTCATTCAGCTTTAGCTCTGGGCCTTTTGAGTATCTGTCCTGTGTGTAAGCTGATTTCTATAGGAGATATTGTTTGTACCTGTAATTAAATTGTTGCAATTCCTACTGGGCCATAAGTAATGTTTTGCTGGCACCTGAAAAACTGTATTTTCTTACATTTTTAGGGGGCCTTTGTGGGCTTGATCTGATTTAAAACTACACCCTGTCTGCATATAGCATGTTGTATAGAGGATATATATACAAGATTTTCAAATAATAAAGTTTGATCAGATTCTGGAACTAGATAACCCTGTTTCCACCTCAGGCCCCTTCTTCTCCATCACACTAAGCTAATTTGTGTTATCTGTGCTTCTCCATATACTGTCTCTGTTGCTCTCTTGCATGGAGTCACATGAGCTGGTATTGCGAGGAGTAAAAATCTGTAATGAATATTAGATCAGCAGAATTTTAGTAGATTTTAAGGCTGTATTTGTAACAACCATTTTATTTCTTACTGATCAGATTAATGATGTTGTTATGGTCACACCTTCCTTCCTTTTAATACTAATGTCTGTGTATTCAGAAGCTGCAGTTGGCTACTTTAGTGGGTTTTGTCTTGCTAATAATAGCAAAAGAGACTTTCAGACTTGTTTTGCAGGTATTTTTTTGCTTGTCTATGCAGACAACTAATCAAAAGATGCATCTGACTTAATGCTTCCTTGCTTATGTTTCAGTTCTCTGAATGCTAAAATGGGGCTACTCAGGAACGTATTTCAATGGATTTACTCATGCAAAAAGCTAATAATTTGCAGGTGGATTTTCAGGGTTGGGTCTCATTTATATTCTGCGAGTCAGCAGCTGAAGCCTTTCAGTCATGAAACCATTAGAATAACCTTAACCAGCTGGTAACTCTGTGTATGGTCAGGAAAACCAACCTAGCTGCAAAAGGAGAAATACCATCTTTGGAAACAGGGAAACAGAAGGACTAGTAGGCAACTTTCCTTCATCTTAAGACTAAGGTATGGTAGTTTGGACTCTTCCCAGGAAGTATGGTAAATGTAACAATATCTCTTTTGTTACGAAGGTTGTCTGGATAAAGTAGTGGTAACAGTTATGATCAGATCAAAAGGTGATAGTTGATTGTAGGAGTGGTATGGTTTACTGTGGTTTTGGTTTTGCTTTTTTTAACTCTAGTAGATAACTGTAGTGGTTATAGTGGTTTTCCGCTCCAGGTTTTTATTTTGGTCACTGTTAGGTACCCAAAAAACACACATAAGAACAGGCTATAAATCTCAGTTCATATGTTTGATTCATCTGTTGCAGCTTTCTTTCTCTGTCATATCTTTAGAGGAGAAACCCAAAATATAGCTTTTTGTATTTCTAAATCCAAAAGGTGAAAAAAGGGTGAAAGTTCAGTTACCAATGTGGACACATTGCTTTTCAACACTGCTCCCCCTCTTTTTTCCCCCTTACCCTGTCATCAGTTGTGAGCTGCTGACAGTTGCCATATTTAACACTTTTCTCCAGGCTTTTCCTTCTACTGAGGTCTTCAAGACACTCTCCTTTTTCAGCCTGACCTGGGCACTGCCTCCGTCTCTCGCCTGATCTTTGCATTACATCACCTTGAAATAACACACCTTGGGCCAGGAACACCTCCCTGCAGCACAGGTCCAGTAGCTTTCTCACTCCTTCCTTCCCTTTGTTTGCTTTCTTGCTCTTCTCACATTTTAATTTTTGATTTCTTCCCTGCTTACTCTCCCTGATGAACATTCATTTGCTCTTGGTAGAGGGACTTGTCTTTGTGAGCAAGTGCAAGGGAGGTGGCTTGCACATGGCTTAAAGTGTTCAGACGCTGTGTGTATGATGAAAAGGAGCTGCACTGATGTGCCCAAGTGGGAACTTATGATTCCCTTTTAATTGCTCAGCCACTTGAGACAACACTGCTATGAGAAATCATGCTGCAGGAGTTCACCATGATTTTTGAGAGTGCAGAATTTTGGCACTGCCCAGAGTCCCTTGCAAGCTTTGAATTCCCATTCTGAGCTCCAATCACTTTTGAACCCTGAAGCTGGTAAAAGATTCCCTTCATGGTTAAAATATAGGTGAGGATAAAGGAACTTGGAAAAAAAAGGTTGATCTAAATCATTCCTCCTACAAGCACACCCAATTTTTCAGGGTATGCTGATGCTGTCTTCAAATGCTGTGATTTGGATCTATTCCTAAAGAAGAACAACCAACATAATAACACATTATCCAAGGCTATAGCTCTGCAAATTAAATGTTTGCTGAAAACAGGGCTGGAAGGGGAGCAGTAGTTCACATAATGCTTTGTAATATTCTTAAGCAGTGTCTGTATAGCTGGTGAATTTGAGGTATATTTGGTTTTTATTGCCATCTTTTCAAGCAGTGTCACTAGACTTGCAGAGAGCTCTCAGTTTTTTTCAGGAGTCTGATGTTCCTCCTTCTGTTTCATAACTGTCTTCACTGAAACAAGTGTGTCATGTAGTGGAATCTTGAGTAACTTCACTAGATTGAAATGAGGCAAGGAGCAGCCATCGAGTATTAACCCTGCCATGTCCCACTGCAAAGAAATCCCTAAGAGCTTTTCTTTTCAAACAGTGAGGGAAACTGAAACAACCTGACTGTAGTAGAAAGTGATTCAGAAAGAACAGCAATTGCTGTAAGAGAGAAAGCTAGTGGAGAAGTACCTGTTCCAGACTGATCTTGTTAATCTGGATAGCTGAGCACCTTTGGGAGTACTTCTTGCTCAGGAAGCTGAACTTAGGGTGGATGCATGGCTTTGTACAGTTGGGGTGTACATTCTTCTATGCCATCTGGGCATGAACCAGCTTACATTGACAGGTGTATGCTGCACGAGCAGTGGGATGTTACTTATCATGGGTACCTTGGGTGCCTGACAGAACGGACAAACTTCTTGTTTGCGAGCAAGAATTATAGAGCAGAGAGCCATTACTGTGATTCTTCTGTTTTCCATCCTCTCTTCCCAAATCTAGTTGATGCTGTCAAAGGTAAAGCAACGTATTTTTATCACATCATTCTGTCCATTTTGGTTTAGTTCATGTGTTTGGTCCATCTCTTGCAGCTAAATAAAATGCTGCAGACATGCTGGCATAGACAAAAAGGATGATCTAAGTGTGATGGTGTTAGCATAGGTCTTGCAGAGTTGATCCAATTTCTTGCTCTGCCACAGGCTTTCTGTGCTGGCTTGAAGCGTTCATATGATTTCTGTGGACTTCAGTTCCTTATCTGTGAAATCATGATAAAATTAGGTGATGAATGGATTTTTTCAGTTCATCAGCCAAATTGTAAAATCAAAGGATGAGGTGAGAATTTGGTTCAGAACTTCTTAGCAAATCAGGCTGAACAAACATAAAGGTCATTTGGAGTGTTTCATTCAGTCTGAAATGAGCTGTTGTCATTCACTTTAAAAATATAAAGAAAAAAACATCTTTTACTTTGACAGATGTTGTACTGAAATGCAAATTTAGTTTTTGTGGCAAGATGTGAATCAAAGATTGCCATTGCCAAACAGTTTGCTGTTTTCCTGTTTTATACTCTAGCTCTTTTCCCTGCTTTACAGAGCATTATTCACCAGAGTTGAAGAAGTAGTTATGTTTGCTCTGAAACATTACTGTTTGGACAAGTAATAACAACAGTAATAAATTACGTAGTTCTATACAAGCTTGTGTTGCTCTGGCATAAGCGTTTCATTGCTTAAATACAGTCTATGTGTATGTGGAGGATGCCGTATGAGATCACCTGGATACCTTGCAGAGAGGTATTTGTATCTGGCGAGAAAAGCAGACAAGTTATCTTCCAAGAGTAATTCTTGTTTTGGAAAGAAGTGTGCCTTCATGGTGGAAAGGTCAGTGCTGCTAATCCACAATCTGGATCTGATGCGAACTCTGACTTTAGTCTAATCTCATCCTGTTAACGTTAAAGCAAGTTTTATTGTGTGCAGAATCAACCTCTTCTGTGTGACCTTGATAAGTCACTTAACATTTCTGTGCTTTGTTTTTCTCCTCATTGATTAAATAAGGAATCATTCTTCTTTCTTCACAAGGGTGTCTTTCCGTAGAATTCACTCAATGTTGCAATGTGCTTTGAGATCCTAATTTCTCTCTGTAGACCTTCAGTAATATAACATGATGATCAAATTCAGCTTGGTCAAACACATGGTAAATTTAGGAGATGGGACTCAGAGCAATGACCATGCTGCAATCTTTCTCTTCTGACTCTTTTCCCCTCTTCCTTTATGCTTTAATAATGAGAATGAGTTTTTATATGGACTATTAACACTCAACAGGGTGCTGGGAAATGAGATGTCATTAAAATATAAAAGACAAATAAGTTGTCTTTGCTTTTTTTAAGTTTAGATAAGTAAAATCAGTGCCACACAAATCAGAATCAAATGTAATCATATAGAAATGTGTAGCAAGATGGTAATTTATCACGTAGATATGTATGAATGAACTAATAACAGTCTGCTAGTTAAAACATTATCATCACTGCACCTAAAGAGACAGTTTAAACTCACTGCTGCTGTACAGCTATTTCTGTAGTAGTGTTTCTGTGAAAAGCAATGCTGGAAGGTTTTCTGGAAAAACAAAACCAGAGAAATAGTTGTCATTCATCTGAGCATCTGACACAGTTATAGAACTTCTGAAATCACTGCAGCAACTTCTGAACAATGTGCAAAATGAAAAAGTGCCCACCAAATGCAGAGAGGAGAAAACTGCAAGGCCACTTGGAAACTGCTGTGCTCTATTACTCCGCACAGACACATAATCTTTAGCCTAGTTGGAAACAGAAGTGCCTGGGATGCTGTAGTTTGCCCACCTTCATCCATAACTAATCTGTTTGCTTACTGAGGGATAAATGAGAGCTATGCATAGTTCCTGGAGGATGACTCTCTCTCTTTCCCCTCCTGTCTCACCCCCCCCCCCCATGTTTTAATTTCTTTTTTATGTATAAAGCATTGGTGACAAGGCATAGAGAATATGTACATAGAGAATATGAGCATGCTGCACTCTTACATTTACTCTCTAGACTTAAAAAAACCACAACAGTCTACTTGAGAAAAGCTTGAGAATGTGTATCTAATTTGTAATTAAATACACCTGCTACCTTTGCTCTGCCAGTGATTTGACTGGTTCAGACTAGAGTAGTATTGATGCTGACCAGAAAACTAACCCTTTACCCAGTATTGCTGATTCTGACCATCAGTAATACTGCGTGTAGTGTTGCTGATGGTCAGCTCCCTAAACTATCAACAACAAAAAAGACATCAAAAACAGATGTCAATTTTTGACTGTTTCTTTTCCTAAGATCAGCAGTGCTTTCTTTTATTTGTTTCCATTTCTTTATTCTTTAGGCGTTTTGTTTTTGAGGTTTTCTCTGTGCCTTGCCAGGCCAGGAATAAAAGTCTGATGTTCTCCAACTGCCATAGCTGGGCTGAATAGGAAGCCCATTTGCTTCATGACTGGCAATGATGGAAGTCCCAAGGTTAGTCCACACTACTTAGTCCAGGGTGGAGTCTCAATGAAATCAGTGCTGCTTTTCACAGAGTCTAATAGTTTGGTCTGGATCCAGCTGCAGAGCTGAAGTCTCTAGTGTCTGAAATAAAAGTGAGGGAGGGCGATATCTTTCTTGCTAAAGTAAAAATGGCCTGTCCTATGCAGAATCCTTCCCACTTCTGGTCAGTCTCCTGAAGGAATTCCAACCAGCAACACTAGATGGCTGAAGCACTCATGGAAATATGTAGGTCCTGGAATACTTCTTCACTTCTTTATAATTATGCTGATTGCTTTCTAATTTTGTAATATAGCTCATCCATGGGTAGCAAATTCTTTTTCAGCAAGTAGATTGCTTAGATTAAACATCATCCAAGCCTCTGAGGCTGCATCTTTTTCCAGCTGCACTCAGTGGAGGGTGTGAGCGGAGAGCCTTTGTTGGTTCAGCATGGGCCGGCTGACAGCAGAATAGTCCTTGGATGGCTCACCCCTGGGGGAGCTTCTTGTCGCAGGTAAGGGTGCGAGCCTCCAGGCAAAGGGCCAGGCAGGAGTTAACGCGGAGCAGCTCAGCGCAGTGCCGGCGCTTTGGCCGCTAGAGGGGACTAAAGACCGGCTCTGGGCTGGCCTGGGTCCGGGCTTGGCTTCCTGGGGAGCCGGGCGTCCCCCAGGAGCAGGTGGGGCAGGGCCGGCAGCTGAGCCCCGCGGAGGAGCTGCCGCGGGCGAGAGGGGGGTGCGGGTGCTGCCGGCCCGTCCGAGGGAGGCGCCGAATCAGCTGCCGGAGGGGACAGGGAGGTTTGCTCGCGTCCAAGTCAGGAGCAACAGAAATCAAGCCTGTGAATGCCTCCCGCAGCACCTCTGCGATTCACCGGTGCGGTAGAGATACCGTCACTGCCAGATTTCTCTTGGGCAGCGTATTACGCTAGCGTTCATTTCCCCCTGTGTTCACTGTGTGAACCTAAAGCCTAATCTGTATTTTAGGAAGCACATACAACACGGGCTTGCTAGTCACCTCTTCTGCAATAGAGGGAGGTAAAATTTAAAGCTATACCGACTCTTTTCTGCTGGAGATTGCATGCTGCGTGACTCATCTGTGTGCAGTAGACAAGCTACCCCACTACCAACGAGAAAAACAGAATATTCAGTCTCTGTAAAGGAAGGATCTGCCTGTGAGATGCTCTTTGAGTCTGAATTTTGTGTGTGGTCGTTGAACCTTAAACTTGTGCCCTACAATTGTCTTCAGGAGCAGTAACTGTTTCCAGCTTCAATTTAGTTAAAGAATTAAGCATTGGCTTGAAGCTAAGTGTGGAAGATGAGCAGTTGTTCGCAATTGTGACATGCCTAAATCAGTTTTATTTACAACTTCCTCTTCCGCAAACATCCTTGGTATATTTTATGGTATCCTATCTGCCTAGCATCCTGCTACAGAAGGTGGGAGTCTGCGCTCTCTAGAGTGCACCTTGGTTTTCAGAACATATTACTTTCTGAGATATCAGTAATGAATCAGAAACTGTACTGAGGTTTTCTTTAGTCAGGATCTCTAGCATACTGGGAAAATGTACCGAATTTCTGGAATAGCACAGCAAAGGGGGATGCTAGGCTCTCCGGAGTGCAACTTACAAACAGGCTTCTAGGGTTGCTGAACATATGAACCGCAAATCCAGGCTTGATAGTAGTTCAGGAGATGCCTTATTATAGGCATATGTGTGTTCTCACTGGGGGTTGAATGTGCGCCTGAGTGATTTCCTAGTTTATGTATTTCAAAATCTAGTTCAAGTCCTTGTGAAATCTGAGAGAAATGTTCCATTTGCAGAAACGCATTTGAAATAATGCCCTTCTTGTGACTGCATAAGAAAGGATGCAGTTCGCATACAGATGTTCAGGGCTCTGGATACTAAATAGATCCAAAATAGAATTTATTAATGATATTATCCTTGGACTGGAGAATGAATCCAGGCATCGTGCTTGCATTACATACAGATAAATCTGATCTAAATTATTTAACAGTAAATGGTTAGAAAAACATGTTTAATTTGAATCTGGTTTGCTTGTTTTTGAGAATAGCACATCTCATATTATGATGTGAAACATTCAAGGTTGTTACAATAATGTTCACTCCCACAGCAGATGAGTCAGCACTTCAAACCAAATACTTAGTACCCTCATTGATCTATACTATCACACAACCTGTGATGGGTCATTTGTGGCCTCCTGTCTTCTGGACACAGCCATATGGCATCCCAGTGGGATTCCGGTCACTGACTCTGGGCTATTACAAGGTATACATGGTTGTCACACTGGACAACTGATTAAATATTAACCACAGCAGACACATTATTTCCACTCTGCTTTGAAATGAGTCTTTAATTAGAAAGAAAATGACAATGGTAAATGAAGTTTCATGGTTGTTTTCTGAAGTAAATGAAGTTTCATGGTTGTTTTCTGAAGTAAATATTTTGACCCGTTGCCTGTGGTACAAGCTCAGAAAAGACCCTTGAGACTTTCAGGTTGCCATTCAGGCCAAACACAGGTGTCTTGAATCCAGTGCCAATCATCTGACATAAGTAAGGAAGTTTAAATAGGAAAGATTACTTGCCTAAAGAAAAAGAACATTCTTCTGTATGTTCAGAAAGCCGGCTGTGTACTAGGCTACCTCAAAAGGAGCATGACCAGCGGGTCAAAGGAGGTGATCCTGCCCCTCTACTCTGCTCTCATGAGACCTCACTTGGAGTATTGTGTGCAGTACTGGTGCCCTCAACATAAAAAGGATATGGAACTGTTGGAGCAAGTCCAGAGGAGGCCATGAGGATGATCAGGGGACTGGAGCACCTCCTGCATGAAGATAGGATGAGAAAGTTGGGGCTGTTCAGCCTGGAGAAGAGAAGGCTGCAGGGAGACCTCATAGCAACGTTCCAATATCTCAAGGGGGCCTATAGGGATGCTGGGGAGGGACTCATCTTTAGGGACTGTAGTGATAGGACAAGGGGTAACTGGTTCAAACTTAAACAGGGAAAGTTTAGATTGGATATAAGGAAGAAGTTCTTTACTGTAAGGGTGGTGAGGCACTGGAATGGGTTGCCCAGGAAAGCTGTGAATGCTTCATTGCTGGTGATGTTCAAGGCCGGGTTGGACAGAGCCCTGGGTGACATGATTTAGTGGGAGATGTCCCTGCCCATGGCAGGGGGTTGGAACTGGATGATCTTAAGGTCCTTTCCAACCCTAAACATTCTGTGATTCTATGAAACTTAGCCATGTCTTTTTTAGGACCAGCTACTCTTGAAGCTGTAGCTGTATAAGCAACTAAAAATATTTCATTTCTTTTTCCTCATAGTGGAAATTCTTGTAAAATATTCTTACTAGGAGCTTTAATTCAATTCTACATGTAAGAGCCTTGTTTATTATTCTTACATGCCCTGAAAGAAGAGCCATTGTGTTTAAGTACATGGGAAGGGTGGGGGTAAATAACTAGTTAAGGGTGCACATTTTACATTTACATGGCAATGTTGCCACCCGCATTGTTGTCACTCCTCGCCTTCCCTCCTCAGAGTCCATTTGAATGCAGCCCTTGTGACGCTTGCTACCAGCCACTGTGTAGCCGAGTAGAGCACAAATGTTTGGCCTCTACTCCCACAGACAAAGAGCCAGGACTCAATGATGCTGCTGGACCTCTTCTGCAGAGAGTAAGCTTTGCAACGGTGCCACCTGCATTGCTGTCGATCCTTGCTTTCTCACCTCAGAGTCCATTTGAGCGCAGCCTCTGTGGTGCCTGCTCCTGGCAGTTCTGCAGCCCTGTATCTGAGTAGAGCACAAATGTTTGGCCTGTGATCCCACAGAAAAAGAGCCAGGACTCAATGATGCTGCTGGACCTCTTCTGCAGACAGTAAACTTTGCAACAGTGCCACCTTGTCATGGGTTCAGCAGCAGCAGTCATTTTTCTCCTTCTTAGTAGCTGGTGTAGCGCTGTGTTTTCAACTTTCCGCCTGGGATCAGCGCTGATAACACCAATGTTTATAGTTACGGCTTAGAATGTTTGATTTGACCAAGGACTTTCTGAGCCTCATGCTCTGCCAGGGAGATGGGGAAGCCGCGAGGAAGCAAAGACAGGACACCTGACCCAAACTGACCAAAGAGGTATTCCATACCACAGCACGTCATGCCCAGGATGGAAAAACTGGGGGCAGGAACTCAGAAGAGTTCAGTTCATGACTCAGTCATCAGGTGGTGAGCAGCTGTATTCTCTTCCCATGCATTTCCCTGGTCATTATTATTATTGGTGGTAGCAGCAGTGGTTTGTGTTACACCTTAGTTAAAGGACTGTTCTTATCTCACCCCGTGGGAGTTACAGTCTTTCGATTCTTCTCCCCATCCCCCCCCTCGGAGTGGGGGGGAAGAAAGAGGGGAGAATGAGTGAGCAAGCTGCGTGATTTACGGCTTAAACCATGACAGGTGCTCAGCAGCTTGCAGTGTTTGGATGGGTGTCACTATTATTCACTGCTGTTGTGCATGAGGTGAGCTCTGTTTGCAGCCTGGCAAACCCAGTTCCCACAGGGAAGGGATCGGCCCTGTGTGTGCTGCTCATCAGGACGCTGCTGTGCATCAGGACTAACAACATCTTACCGCATGGCTTATGTATTGCCTGAGAAAGCATGTTGTTGGAGAGGAAACCTATCTGCCTGGTGTAAAATGATGTGCTTAGGTGAACTCTTGTGATGTTTATCTGCTCCATAAACGTGGGAACAATTTTACAGCCCTGGTCTTCCAAAAATTCAGGCTTTGCTCTGGAGAGGTAGAGGAGGAGGAGGAGAGCTCATGATATGAGAAACAAGTGTGTGTATAGAGCCCTGCTAAGAAGTGCAAACTATGGAGCCAGGCTGAGAGAGCTGGGCTGGATCAGCCTGGAGAAAAGAAAGCTCATTAAGAGGAGAACTTAGAGCAGCCCCAGTGCCTAAAGGGGCACCAGGAATCCTGGAGAGGGGCTTTGGACAAGGGCCTGTAGGGACAGGACAAGGGAAATGGCTTTAAACTGCCAGAGGGGAGATTGAGATGAGCTCTTAGGCAGAAGCTCTTCTCTGTGAGGGTGCTGAGGCGCTGGCACAGGGTGCCCAGAAAAGCTGCGGCTGTCCTATCCCTGGCAGTGTTGAAGGCCAGGTTGGACACAGGGGTTTGGAGCAAGCTGCTCTAGTGGAAGGTGTCTCTACCTGTGGCAGGGGTTGGAGCTGGAGGAGCTCTGAAGTCCACCCCAACACAAACCAGCCTGGGATTCTGTGTTTTAAAATCAGAAACAACAGCCTGGTATCTGTGGAGAACTGCAAGAGCCGTTTTAGACCTTTCAGGTTTTACTTGACTGCAGAACGGCTTTTAACCTGGGTTGAAACTCGAGGCAGATTTGCATAACAATTGCTTTAAAAGCTCCACTACTTCCCACAGTCAGAACATGGAAACGTGTTTCTGCTCAGGTTTATGTTTTAAGTGCTTCTAACAATGGAGCAATTCAGTGTTTCAGCACAATTTGCAGGCTCTACAACAATAACCTGCTGCAGAGAAAACTCCTCCTGGCATTGCCTTGGTCCATCTTGGAGGCCTGAGCACATTTGAATTCAAACTTTTCTCCCTTCACCTTCTCCTTCATTCAGGTTTTTGTTTGACACTGAAATACCCCCAGAATATGTTGGTTTAATTTCGTGTTTCACAAAAATCCATTAAGCCCTGATTCACCTCCATGAGCAAAATAGCTTTTATTAATGCCTTTAGCTGTGATGAGCGAAAGCTCCAAGCTGTCAGCTCAAGCTGCAGGAAGAGTCCCAGTGCTGTGCTCAGGTTTTGTATTAAAAAAGGATGAGGAACAGCACATCAACATGGCAGAGAGCGGCCGTGAAAGTGAGAACACACAGTGCCTTGCTTATTAATGTTGTGGTTCAGTCAGGATGTGGAAGCTGTCAAGTGAGGGGGAGAAAGCGCGGCCTGAGTTTCTGTCCACTCAGTCTTTAAAGTCCCTGTTTGCCCACGTTTTCCCCTCTTTCACCTTTCCAAGCAGGAAGCTCAGGGTCCAGCCAAGCCCCTGTTCATTCACCTCTCTGCACCAGCAGGTATCAGTGCCTCCCTCAGATCACCTCCAGCACTGAGGAAATCTCTCCAGGCTCTTCTGTGATTTACTGACAACCTCCTCCAGCAGGTCACAGAACCCAGTTCCTGGGTGTGCAAAGGGACTCACTGAGCAGGGCTATGGAAAGGAATTCAGATCTCCTTTTTGCTCTCCCAAGGAGCTCCATCTCAGCAGAGATGTGGTTGCAATGCCTGGGTACAGGTCAGGTAGTTCACACCTTCAGAGAAACATGATAGCTTGTTTTATGGAAACCTTCCTGTGCCAAGACTCTGCCTGCAAGTTTCAGCAGCATGTGTGAAATGAGAGCCCAAAGATTTCCCCAGTGCTGTAAGTTTAGTGTCACAACCTTTCCTTTCAGCCTGTTAGCATCCAGGCTGCCACGCAATTCAACTTGTCTCAAATAAAGGATTTTGACCTCCGTTTGTTCTACTCCAGAGCATGGAATCTTGTAGCCATTAGAGGCAGTTCATCTGGTACCAAGGAGCAGGCAGGTAACATTAGAAATACAATCACCTTTGGGGCACCAGTGAGGGTCATGAGAAGCAGCAGTGAATCCAGGTGGCTTTCAGAGGGAGGCTGGGAGCTTAGGAGATGCCCTCAGAAATGCTCCTGCCTTCATTGCCAGTCAGTACCAATCTGATTAATCACGTTTAAAGTTCAGTGAATCCATGCTCTTGCTGGGCAAAGATAAAGCAAACCTGCTCTGAGCAAAGAGCAGTGACTGGGCTCTGAGGGTAGGACTTACTCCCACTTAAACAGGTCTTCGTTGATGCAAAACTGAGCTCAGGTAGGACCCATCAGTGTCTCTGGTTCTCCTTCCCTTGGCCTTTTTCCCTTTGAGGGAAGGCAATTACTTTGGTTTCTCACTGCTCTTGCCTTTCAGTGAGTTTTGGAAATGAGGGATGGTTTCCTTCTCTTTCCAGCAGGGACATGGTATGGGGTGAAGGCAGAAAAAGATGGGCTCTGCTCCTCCTCACCTGCCTGTCCTGCCTCATCCATCCTGGCCACCAGCATCAGCTCTGCAAGGCAGTATCTGCCCTTTGACTGGCACAGTGTTTTGAGTGCAGGAGTGACACAAACTGGAGCTGTAGTTATGGTGAACAACAGGTACAAAAGGAAAGAATTTGCCCCTTTGCACTTTCTTCTATGAATAAATTGCAACACTTCAAACCCAGCATCATTCAGCTGTCCAGAAAAAATGGGAGCTCATATAAAAACAGGTTGATTCCTGCTTCTGCACGGACTGGACCCACCAAAATGGCTCTTTCTCAAGCATCAGCTCCTCCATCACCAGCTGAGTGAAGCCAAGACAAAAAAATAGCCAAGGAAGCATCTGCCTCTTTTTCATCCTTACCAGATGCCATGACCTGCACCGGGGAGTTTCCAACACTTCTGAACGGTTGACTGAAGGTCCAATTTATTTCCTGTCAGACATTTGTGTGCTTCAGTGTGCTGAGGACAGCCCTCTGAGCCAAGCAGCTCTGCTTGCTCAGAGCCAGCATCCCTGGTGCAGCGTGTGCCCTGCTCATGCGAGCTGCTCTGCACCACGATCTCCTCACCCACATGGAAAGCCCTTCTCACCAAACCTGCTGCTGCCCTCACTCCTTGGGTGGTTATTGGGCTTTTGAGCTGTAACTGCTCATGCAGTATGTGCAGTCCTTATCATAGAATCCCAGAGTGGTTTGTGTTGAAGGGACCTTAAAGCTCATCCAGTTCCAACCCCTGCCATGGGCAGGGACGCCTTCCTTTACAGCAGGTTGCTCCAAGCCATCTGCCAGTATTTTCAGCTATGAATCAAAACACACTCTCTAAGACATGGTTGAGTCTTTGCTTCCACAGCAGTTATGGATGGAGGTGTACGTGTTTATTTCTTTTTAAATTACTGGATGTGATAAAGTTCTAATTTTTAATGTTTGAATCATGCATTTTGAACAGCAGATTTTTCCTCTTCTTTTGGCACTGATATAACATCATTATGTTGTTTGTAGGAATTACGGTTTTTATCTTCCTGTCAACAAAATATGCATGCAAATAGACTTGGATTATTTATAGAGCAACATCAAATTAAACTGCTTGTATAATGACTTAAAACTGGTTATCGCCATCCTGCATAATATCTGTTTAAACACACCACTTGCAACAAGCTTTCCTAATCAAAGGAGGAAACAAAAACACAATGTCAATAATTTTATGCATGCCATAATGTGCTGCTCAGCTCAGCGTCACAGCCCTGTGCAGAGCGGGAGAGTGATGTTGGTTTTAGCCATATACACTTCATACGAACATGTTAAGGGCAGCACTTCTCAGGTTTTATATCTCTGGTTTGAGTCCATGAGGAAGCATGGGGTCTCCCATCAGTTACTAAACACAAACCTAAAAGACTGTTCCTTGACTTGGGTAGACCCTCCGTTTGCTGTTACCTTGATCAGGTTTTTTTCCAGTCTCATATAAATCCTCTTCTGCTTCTTGCAGTTGTTTTTAAAACAGAAAATTTCAATGCAAAATAAGTCCCTAATAAGGAACTAAGGGAATCAAGAATGAACAGCGCAGGAGTTCAAGCCAGCTCCGAACAGAGAGCTGCCCAAAGAAAGAAGTCAGCAGGAATAGTAGGAGGTGGATTTTTAACTTGCTTCTAGCTTTTTGCAAGGAATAGTCTTAGAAATGTGAAATAACAGATAGTTAATCCAACTGAGTTTGAGTCCCAGTTTATTGCTAGCCTTCCAAGAGGAAAAAGCCAGATGCCCACCTCATTGGTGTTGCTTGGGTAAAGCTCATTGCGAGGCAGCAGGTCTGGCAGGCAGCACCACGGCTTGTGTGGGAAACTCTGCCCTACATCCATTAAACCAGATTTTCCCAAAGAGCAGTGCACACAGAGCTGGCAGCCGGTCTGGGCAGGCTCCATGTCCTCCTGGAGCAAGGACATGCTCCCAGGCTGGCAAACAGCAGCACTGTCTCTGTGCTTCACTGAGCACATCTGGGTACAGATGTTCCAGCCCTGGCACAGTGAAGAATTAAAGACAGCAAAACCCACATCCCAGCCTTCTTTCTGGGGGTCCTGTGTAGGATAAGGGAAGCTTGGAAGGCTTTGGTGGATGGATGTCAGAACTTGGGAAGGAGCCAAAACATTTGAAGGCAAAAGGAGAAACAAAACATAGGGAACTGAAGCAGTGGAGAGTGCATGATTCTATGATCTCTACACAAGCACAGCGCAGGAATGATTTACCCCAGCTTTGAAAAGGGCAGAGAGTGAAATGCAAGGACGTTGCCTCTATAGAGCACTCCTCACCTGAAACCACAGTCCAAAGAGGCTTTGATGTGCTTTCCCCTATCCCAGGATTTTCTGATGTTTGTCATAGCCAGTCCACATGGTACCTTTCTGAACCTGCAGATTATCAGTGCAAATCCAGTTGGCTCAAGTTTTTCTTGTCAGATGTAGACTTGGTTTTGATTAGAAAGGAGAATTTCACATCAGAGAAAACTGTAGCTTCAAATTTGGTGTGCAAAGAGCTGAGTGACTGCGAAAGGACTAGATCGTGTGAAATAATACTCATCTGCTTTAATTGCCATGCAGCTGGGTTAAGCCTTGCCTCATTATGATACCAGTAGGTGCATTAATACTTTTTGACATTAAACTGTGGATTGATCTCGGGGTGCTGTGGAGACCATGCTGGCTTTCCAGAGTGCCTGGAAATGTTTTGTCTCTGGATGTGAAAAATGATGAAAGGGATAAGTCTATTAGACAGGTGTCCTGTGTGGTACTGTGAAATCCGCTATCTCATGTTGTAATAGAGGGATTTGACATGGAGCATATTATGATAGAAGGAGTCCATAGCCAGGATAAGTCAGGATATAGCAGCAGTAAGACAAAAGATATATAAAATGAAAAGCAGCAAGTTCAAGAGGCTTTGGGGTTTTAATGGAAGATCTTTGAGTACAAAGTCTAGAAGTGAAGTGTGTGGGTATCGCTAATTTCAACAGTTGGCTGTTCTGCATCCATATGATCTAACATTGACACTGAAAACCAGTCTCTCCCAGTAATTGTGTGGACCAGGAATGTTCCCTATGTTGTTCATATTGGCATGTCCTTACTGGCTGGATTTTAGCAAGTGGAGCAGTCAGCTTCGCCTAGGCCAGGGCAACCTGGGTGCAGGGTAGGCCTGGAAATCAGAGGAAGCTCAGCTCAGCCTGGGAGTTAGGGAGATTAACTCAAAAAGCTGAAGTCGTGTGCAGGAAAGAACTACTACTATTGAGCATGCTGATTTGGAAAGGGAGGGCAGATCACTTGTACTTTTTTTACACATCTCTAACTTTCAGTTTGAGAAAGATGAGCTTGAAATCAGCCTGATTGCCACCATGGGGGGTTAGGGACAGGCTCCTTGATTCCTTGACTTGAAGATGTTTTGTTCCTGGCTCCGCTGTATGATCAGCAGTGACTGAGCTTTAAGAGTACCTGTGAGTGGGTTTTAGATCTCTTGACTTAGCCAAGGGAAGCCAACAAGGACTCAGCCTGTATTTTAATTACTACAGCATGAGAAGCGTGCAGCAGTGACAAGTGGTTCAGATGAGATGGATCTGGTGTTTGACAGAGTCCACAACTTGTTCCTCACTGTTGTGCACAAAGCGGCTCTCTCCTCTCATGCTGAGGATACTGCCTGTACCCTCACTTCATCCCTGGTCCCACTACTCACCTAGAAGCACTTTGTTAGCTGTTGTTTAGGGATGTAACTAAACCTCATCTTCATGTGACTCTAATTATGTCCTTTAAAGTGTGATTTCTCATTGCAAAAGCTCCTTAACTGGGAAGAGTTTTCCCTCGTGCTCTGTAGCAGCTCAGAGCATCATTTGTGTTTCCTCCTTTACAGCTGTGAACCCTAATTCAGGTGCCTTCAGCATATTATTTACATCACTGAGCACTCTGTTCAGTCTTGGGGAGAGGGGAGAAAATAAATCACTTCCCCTCATAATTTTTGCTCCATTTCATCTTCAAAAACCTACACGACCAGCTGGGATCAAGGCAAGGATCTTTTCCTCATATCAGGCAAAATCAAAGCTGCAGAGCTCCAAAGGGCTGGCTGCTGATTGAAGTGCAATCGCTTGTAATCACTGCAGCCTGTGGGAGATTGGCTTCTGGAATGCAATGGCCAAAGATGACCACAGCGCAGGGTGGAAGACCCTCATGGAGGTGAGAACCAGGTGGCTTTGGCCCTCTGGCTCAGGAAGATAAGCAGGAAAATACAAGCAGCAGTTGGAGGACTAAAGGAATTGCTGCAAGGGAGCAATTAATATGAGCCTCGGGCACAGAGAGAAATAATATTTGATGCTGATGGGTAGGAGCTGGAGCATGTAGGAGGGGACTGAGGCTGGAAAGGTAAGTGAGAAACAAGGGTGAGAAGAGAGGCATAACAGGATCCTCTTTCCTGGAGAGGTGAAGGGATCAGCTCTTTCTAAGGTTATTTGCTCTGCATGAATCAGCTACTGCCTGAGGTGCTGCTGGGTTTGCTCTATACTTTTGGTTTCAGAATGAGCTTGAAGCACCTGTGGTTTAGGGAAGGGGATTTTTCCTTGAAGCAAAACTTCACAGCCCCAAAATCACTGCCTTTCCCTTCAGTACCTCCTGGCATCAATTCAGGAAGGAGGGAGGGAAAGTTTCTGCTTCTGGGGCCCCTTTTCTCCAGCTCTGTGCCAGGTAGGGGCTTGCAGTGCTTGAACCCTACAGCCTTCGGGTCCTGGATGTGGGCAGGGACCTGGAGCCCCTCTAGGGAAGGCAGTGTCCAGTCTTGTGGTGGTGAAGCAGGTGGGTTTGATGCAGCTGGGGAGGCTGGCACTGGAGGGCATCCTCCTTCAGAGGAGAATTAGATTCTATTAGAACTAATAAACTTAATTATTTTATCTACATTGGGATAATTTTAATTAGCTCCACGCATCTGATACTATTGCTCGCATTTTTCTTAAGCAGCATTTGCCCTGGGTTTTATTTTAGCTTGTGTGCTGGAGTTTGCCATGAATTACAGTCTTGCCTGGTTTCGAGGTGCTTTGTATTCATGCTATGAGTCTCATTGTTTATCAGGTTGTTCAGGGTATTGAAACAACTTATTGGAAGCAGCTTCTTTTTGATTAAACCTCATCTGTGGTTTGGAGGTTGGGTTCATTTCTATACCCCTCTTATTGACCTAGTATCAGCCCTCAGCCTGTGCATCCTCCCAGATGGTTGCAAATGGTCTTCTAAGTTCCTGTGTCCACCTACCCATCTGGTTCTCACTTAGTAACTGCATACCTCTCATGTCACATGTGATGGAGCTTATGTGCAGGCAACATCTCTTCATCTGGAGGAGAAAATGTGCTTTGAGAAGGAAGAAGGTTAACTGCCCTGGTTAAAGATGTTCTTGCTCATTGCAGGGGGTGGGACCAGCTGAGCTTTGAAGGTCCCTTCCAAACCAAATCATTCTGTGATTCTTTAAGTAGAGAAAATGAGCTCTGTGGCCTTTAGTGGAAGTGACTTGCTCCCTGGGGTAGGACACAGTTAAAAAACTCACCCAGAAGCCTTTGGGGCTGTCTTGCGTAAAGTGATGAGAGGACATAGACTCCTGTTGAGCAGGTCACAGTCCCAGAAGGGCCCTGCGGGTCTGTTCTCTGTTCAGGAATGGGACTGCTGACTCCTCACCCCCTGCTAAAAACAACAACCAAACAACTGTGGTTTGTGCCCCTTCCCCACACCCTCTGCACCTCTGGGGTGGCTGAATCTCCTCCCTTGGTCTTCTTTCCATTATTTCTCCCATTTCTAGGCTGATGTGCGATGCTCTCTTATTTCTTTCCCTTTTCCTCGTTTCTTAACATGCATTAGCTGTATAATTACATGATTTAAGCCTCTGCCATTCCTTCCTGCTCTGAGGGGCCAGTTGCGGCCCAGATGGCTGTGACTTCACTCCCCAAAAGGCTGCTGTGCAGCAGCATCTGCTTTGATCTTCCACCAAGGACAGGAGCAATGCCAATGTCAGGTTGGAGATCTCTGCTCACTTGTAGTTATTCTTTGTTGGTTTTAGCCTAACCAATGTACCAGGTGATTGGAAATGCCAGAGATGTGATCCTGTCATCTGAGGGATTGTCTCTGGTCAATAGCAAAGTAAACTTGCGGTTGTCTTGTAATAATTAAAACCAGCTCAGCCAATCGATAGGGCTCAGTTTAGCTCCTGCTCAGGTTCAGGCTTTCTCTTTAATTAAACTTGCCTCAGTGACCTTTTCTTCCTTTGCTTGCATCACTAATGCCACCCTTTTGCATATATAAATGCACTAGGAAGGATGTACTCAAGCCAGCTGCATGGGAAATCTTGATTAAACAGTTTGATGAGGAAAAGGCTGATTTGCCAGGAAAGTTCCTGATGCATTTTCAAGAGGAAGGCAGACTCAGCTGGGAGAGGCCAGTTCAGCCCCTTCACAGGAAGGGAAAGGGTGCTGCAATGAGTGGTCTGAATTCTGGTACTGTGAATCCTCTGGTGATCTTCCATGGCGCCTCCATTTGTTTGCTCCACAGCTAGATGTTCATCTGTTACGGAATCAGCAGGGATCCCCACTCACTGTAAGTCTTGCTCTACGTATGCAGACAGACCCCATAGGTTTAAAGCTAAGCAGGTCCGTATCAGAAAGCACAGAGTAGTTTCAATACCACATGGATGGTGATCTACCAGATCAGCAGTCTGCTCTGATGTGCCCCTTCTGATGCCTCTGGGAACTGCCTAGATTTCCAGATGGTGAATTTGTCATTTGTTAGTTCTTTGCCCTGCGTGACACTGGATCAATCGGGAAACCCTGTGCCATGACTGTAGCAAAGTTACGTGCTAAATGCTTCCATGGTGAGAAGCTGAGTAATACAAATGACACTTTGTCTGGCTCTGGATTTGTAGCCTCTGTCAGTGCACGCCATCCTGAGATCTCTTGGCATCATACAGACATACTGATTCAGCTGTCTTACTTCCTCTCCCCCAGCAAACACAGGATAATCATTCTGGAATACACAGCTGGAGAATTTCTAATGGAAATAAGTCTGCATTGTGAGAGCCAGTCCACAAACCCCAGCCCTGCATCATGACCCAGTAATCTGAGGGTCTTAATAGAATTCCAGCCGGGTTTGTGTTGAAAGGGACCTCAAATCTCACCCAGTTCCAACCCCTGCCACGCGCAGGGACACCTTCCACCAGAGCAGCTTGCTCCAAACCCCTGTGTCCAACCTGGCCTTCAACACTGCCAGGGGTGGCGCAGCCATAGCTTCTCTGGGCACCCCCTGACAGCGCCTCAGCACCCTCACAGGGAAGAGCTTCTGCCCAAGAGCTCATCTCAGTTTCCCCTCTGGCAGGTTAAAGCCATTTCCCTTGTCCTGTCCCTACAGGCCCTTGTCCAAAGCCCCTCTCCAGGTTTTTTGTAGCCCCTTTAGGCACTGGGGAGCTTCTCTTCACCCAGCACCTCAGGTCCTGCTCCAGGCTGCTCTTGTATCCATAGGTAATGAGTCCCTCTGTTGTGCTGACAATTACAGTGTGGGCACAAGCTGAAAACTGCACTGATTTAGCTCAGTTGATATATGAAACAAGGTAGATGGATGCTGGCTACTCTGAAAGAAAAAGGAGCCTCAGTTTTGCCTCCTTCCAGGCTGGGCTGGGGTATTCTCTGCTGTTAAGTTGCCCTTGTAAATAACACACACAGAAGCTGCTGTTTTGGGGAAGAGCCATGAGCTTTTTCCTGTGACTCCTCTGTGATGACGGTAGGGTAGGCAAAAAAAAACATCCATCAGAGTGATTCTGCTTCATCTCCTGCCTCTTCTGAATCCCTGCTTGTTCAGCTCTGCAGCTGAGCACAGGGGATGCCTGCACAGCTTAGAGCAAAAGCCCTTGCACTGCCAAAGGGTGCGACTGGGGATCACAACCATTTGGGGTGTGTAGGAGGGGATGAAACACAAGATTCACACCATGGCCCTGTGGGAAGAATGGGTATCAACCCCTGCAAAGAAATAATTACTATTTGCATGAAATGGCCTCCATTCGATGTGTGCTACACAGGGGTTGGTAAAGGCTATGATTACAGCCAGCAAAATTGTGCATTTCTTAAATGGGTCTCTTTTGACTCTCTACTTCCCCTTTTTGGCATCAAAATTAAAGCGGAGTAGGATGGGTTTTGTGATTGAATAGAAAAGCTGTAATTAACTCTTCCATCATGATTGCTTTTTATACCTGAGATCACTTGAGGTAAAGCAAGTTCCAACTGTTCCTATGATAGGCTGCCGTGTTATTGCATGTAGGTACATTTTCCTATAGAAAGTGCTAATTTAACTCAAAGTTCCTGCAGCCATAGGCTTTATTCTAAGCAGGGTGCTTCTACGTGTGCAGACAAAAAACACACACACATATATATCCTAACTAATTATGCAACTTTACATCAGCAGTTTGGTACTTAATTATAGGGGCTTTTTGGCTTTGTTTTGGGTCACAACCTCTTTTAACTCTGGACCACCAGAACGTTATTTGATGCAATACCATTTCTACTAACTACAGTGTTAAATGCCTTTCTTTGTGCTCCTACCTAGGTAAATGCCCCTTGACTAGAAGAGCCCAGACAGTCTTGCAGTAAAGGCTGCTTGGTTTGATTAAACCATGCAAAACAAACAGAAAAGATGAAATGGATTAAATGAAGAATCCCATTTGAAAAGCCCCTCTGCTCCCAGGAGGAGTGGGAGGACTTGCTCGCTTTGTGGTTACTTTTAGAAGGCAGCAGCTTCATCATCTTTTACGACCCCTGGAGCTCTTGTGGATGTGGCCTTCAGCTGCTCCCTTAGAATAGAAAACAACGAAACCAAACAATTCCTCACCTCCAAACCACATCAGAGCTCCTCTCCTTGGCTCAGGGCTCTGTTTCACCAGGCTGCAGTGCAGCCACACACCATAGCCCAGGTATAACCCCTCCCACCCTCTGCCCTCCTTGCCTGTAGGGACCACAGGAAAGATGATAAAGAAATAGCCATGGGTGAATGAGGCCTGGTCAGAAACATAGCAGCAGAATCCTGTTAGAAAAATGCCTATAGGTGATTTTGTCAATGATTATTCATGGGAAAGAGCCTGTTTCGCTGTAGTAACTTTTGCAAAGCTTTCCTCCCACTGATGCTGAAGGTCCTGGGGCACTGAGGGTGACAGCCCCTGACCTCATGAGTTCTGTTCCTCATTGCTACAGCAAGGAGACCTGAAACCCTGCCAGTCATGGGAGGGAGGGGGGAAACTCTAATTTCTCTCGCCCCCTCCATTTGCATCCAGTTTAATCACAGGTGTTCCGGTACATGACGTAAGATGTGGGAGCTGAAAAATCCAGTGATGGCTACCTTGAAACTTCAGCCAGGGCTTTTCTGACTCCTGAGCATAGCTGCCAACTGGATTGTGCAGCCTTTAAAAGATGGTTTTGGTCATAAACATTATGGATTTTCTCTTACCAGAAAGCAGGGTGAATAGTAGAGCTGATTCATGGCTGCAGCTGGGGATGCCCTGGCAGTCCTGGCCAAGGTCAAAACGTAAAGCACTTGTATATTCTCTTTGGGTGGATTATATCTCCCTTGGAGAGCTGACTTAGGTTTAGGTTGGCCAGTGCTCCAGGCTGTGTAAAACCAGCCCTGATCTCATTTCTGCTCTCTTTGGGGTCGCTGGTCCCTGGTGCAATGATCTGTCAATCAGCAGCAGTGCTCAAGAGGCAGGATCAGCTGAGATGATAGGCATACAAAGGGATGCAAAGCCTGAAGATGGGCAGTGTGATTCCCACTAATGCCATCTGAGCTGTGTCTGCCTTGGCTGCCCTTGCTAGCAGTGAGTGTTTTGCAGTTCTCATTTCCAGCTCTTAATATAAACAGCCAGATTTGGCTTTAGGTAGGAGAGGATCTCTCCACTAGCAGTGGAAGCACGAATAACTGGCACACCGGCAGCAGAATGTAAAGACTGTAATCAACTCTGCAAACTTTAAAATCCTTTCTGGATGGGAGAAACTGTATCTATCTGTATCTAAACTATTCTCATCTCCCTTCCTAACATTAGGATTCAAGCTTCATGTAATCCACAAGAATAAGAACAGTATCCATTTCAAATGGCCAAGGCTGCCAGGCTATTTCTGTTCACATGAGCTGTTGTGTAAGGAAAGGTTTAGCTTGCTCCTATCTCCTGCATCTTCTCTGAACTAAAATATTTGCATCACTTTTCAAAAGACACAATTCTTTTATCTGTGAAGTGGTGAATTTAAATGTATCTTTAAATGAAGCTGTGTGGGTTGTCTTTCCTGACAGACTAAACTGGCTTTGCTCCCCTTCTTCAGTCAAAGCGACACTAAGAAGCTTCAGGCTTCATCCTAAGGTATTTTGTGACATTTGTGTTCTCTCACTGGGCATTTTGGACATAATTTTGTCTCTTTCTGGACTAGTTCTACTTTCTCAAACCACTCAAAGATTATCACTCGTACCTTGTGTCTGGTATGACTCCCAATTCCCTGGTCTGTAATTCCCGCTAAGTCCTTTATTAACTTCAGAGGTATTCTGGATAATGTTGGCCGAAGTTTGGTGAAGTATCCTCACAGCAGTTTTGCAAGCCTTGCTGCCCGAACAGTATTAATGTTCTCTCAATGTTGTATCCTGATGATAAACCTTATTTTAAATGAATAAGCCCAGAACACTGAGTGTGCATTCTGGTCACACCAAGACTGATCTCCTGTGCATCAGTAGGAATGAGCAGGATTAGCTGTAATATCTGTAAGTGCTGCGAGTCTGAGCCAGACTAAATGTTGACATTTGCCTTGGTTCATTCATCCTTAAAGGTTCTGGGTTTTTTATTAAGTTATAACCAAGTGTATAAACTCAGTCAAGGGCCAAGAGCATGGAATATATGTAAGAAGCTGAAACTTCAGTGAGATAAGTTGGATGTGATCATTCACAGGCATTTTTAGCCTGAATTTCCTACATGGTTGCTTTGTGGGTTGTGGTTTTTGTTTGTTGGTGCTTTTTGTTCAAAAGTCCTATTGATGCTTGGGTTTAGTTTGAATTAAAATGTGCTTTTTAGATTTCCACTGAGGATTCTGTTGTGGATCATGAAATGCTGGGAAAGCAGACTTCCTTTGGGCATTTCTATGTTTGCTGGTCACGCTGACAAATTCTCCCAAGTTTTTGGTGAATGGGCTCATAAAAGGAGCTACCTCCACGCATTTAGGATCTAAATCCCATCTGCTGGAGACACTGGCACAATGATCTGCATGGGAGCAGCATAGGGCAGGTAGCTGGAGTGTCGCTCTGGGAAGCACACTGCTGAATGCCTGTCATCTATAACTTATGCATTAGGGTTTTGCTGTCAGGGCTTGTGAAACCAATCAATTTATGTGATGATGGCAAGAATTCTAGTCAAAGTATGGTCACCAAAAAGGGCTTTTGCTAGTAATGACTTGTTTCATTTTGGAGGTTTTTAGAGGGATGAGTTCATTGCCTGCTCTCTGTACAAACTGCTTCTTGGTTGGGATAGTTTGTTGGTAAAGCAATACCAAAACACTGCCTCTGATAGTGGCAGCTGAAGGTGATAAGTGGGTAAGGCACAGCACAGGAAGCAGTAAAGACATACTGATTTTCCTCCACTACTAATAAATTACTACAGCCCATGTCCTGTGAGGACTTCCTGTGGTATCAGTGCCTGAGCTCACACTGCATTAATCACTGAGCCACTCTCTGTGTCACCAGTGCATATGGAAGGAGGAATAACAGCACCCTTAATCAGCCATCGTTCTGCAGGGGCGCAGAGCCTGGCTGCTCAAGAGGGTAAAGGTGGGTTTTCTGTCTTCAAAACTGCAATTAAACCACTGGAAGATCTGTAGGAAACAGTTCTGCTGAGGAGCAGATATTCATGCTCTGAGATGCTGCCCACAAATACTCCTCAGTAACTAACAAAAATAACCTACCTACTTACTCTTATGACTGCATTTCAGGAGGATTTCCATAATCTTCCATGATAGGCTCTAAACATAACATGATTATGAAGACGGGAATACTGTTCCGTTTCAAATAATGTCCATTTCACTCCTGAATATCAAAATCTGAAGCTGCTGAGAGATAAGGACTATGTGGAGATTAGGAAGTGAATCACTTTGCTACTGGAAAGATTTTCTTGTTAGGTTTGTGGACAGGAAATATTTGTTTAGCTCCTTTGATCTGCAGATGCTGCAGAGTTGTCTCAGAGCAGGAATAGCCCTTTTGAGTTGCTTTAGGATTTCAGAAAGCATTTGATCCGGAAAGGTATTAGAGATAAGTTCTCAGCGTTTCAAAGGGGGTAGATAATACATGACATGCAGTGGAGACACCACTGTTGTTCTCTGAAGGATTAGAAGGGACTATCTGCACATCACCGTGGAATTTCAAAGCAGGCATTGAAATGTATTTTCACTGTCACTTATGAGCAATATTTGAAGGTCGTTTGATTGGATTGTTTCACTGTGAGCTAATTAATTATGACATTGACCTGTTTCCCCTTGTACTGGATTTTCACAGTCACAGGTTTAATTTGATGTGCCTGAGGAGTGGCTGTGAGAGGCAAACCTTTTGTTCTGGATCTTTTCTGGTGCTGTTTTGAGGAGAGAGATGGGAAATAACTGAAAGTCATCACAATGCAGTCATGCTCTTGATTAACAGCATAATTAGTTCAATCTGAGTTTTGCAGGGAATAGCTGCACTTGATGTTACAGAGGGGTCTGAAGTGATCTGAGAGAAAGATGATACTTGGATTTCACTTTAGTATTTATAAGCATGATTGAATGTTTTAATAACAAAACCTGACTTTTTTCACTACTGAAGTAAGTAAATAATAACTGCACAGCCGGCCCAGGGACATGTGTTGGTTTCGTTGCCATTATGCTAAACCCAAAAGGGAGCGTTTGGTCTCTACCTGCAGCTGTTTTGCAGCCAGCTTTGCTCTGATTCTTCTAATACACACCCAGCCTGATGGTTCAGAGGGAATGCAACAGGAAGAGGTCTTTTCTCCTGGGATCGGGACCTTTCTCTTTGAAATAGTTCAGTTGAGGGGCGTGTTTGAGAGGCAGAGGCGGAGGAGGGATGGTGCAGGAGGCAGGGGGCAGAGCTGGGTGGTAGCAAGTATGGGAGAAGGGGAAGGAGGTCTTTATCTTTGTAGCTGAGGATTAAAAGTTGTACCCTGCCTTCCTTACAAAACCCATGGATTTTTCAGTGTGGAGCAGTCAGAATTAGTGGAAAAAAAACCAGCTCAGGCTACAGCTGGTAGGAAAAATCATGAGGCTTGCTAGGAAGATTTTTCGGAAGCATCCTCCTGCTTGAATGCAAACTTTATTGCCAATGAGCACCGAAATACCCATTTTCACCCTGGGTGAAAGTCATAGCTAACGTCTGACAAATAAAAAAATTGTAATGGCTGTTAGTTGTGAATACTCTGTTTAGTTGTCAAAGATGAGGTACAGGATATAGAACTGGGAGTGATAAAAATCACAGGTTTACATTCTATGTAATTATGCTTTTATTTTCAGCTTTAAATAGAACAAATAGAATAGAATAATAGAATACACATATATTATATATATTCTATGTATCCTATAAATAGAATAACCTTAAAAAAGTCCTTCGAAGCTGTGGGATGACACCAGCTTAAAATCGTAGAATCGTTTGGGTTGGGAAGGACCTTAAGATCATCCAGTTCCAACCCCCTGACATGGGCATGGACAGAAGTTTTGCCGCAGGGCTCGGCTCGGCTCGGCACGGGGTAGAACCGAGGAACTGGGGTACCGAGGGGGTTTGGGGCAGCCCGGAAACGGGAGAGGGGGAGTCGCGGCGGGGCGGGGCTGCTGTGCCGGGATGCGGCGGGGACCGTGTCCCCGTTCTCATTCCTCCCGCCGGAGGCACTCGTGCTCCCCGCAGCCGCTTAGTGTCCCGGTCTCCAATGGCAAGAGGAGCCCACGCCCGGGCTGCTGTGTGCCAACACCCAGCGGAGCCGGGCGCTCCTCTTAGCAAGTCCCAGAACCATCGCAGCAGCATTCCTGGGAGAGGATTTTGCATTTAATGAAATTCAGGCTTTGGATGATGGGGGCTCTAGAATTTTGGAATTGCTGAACAAGGGATTTCTGTTCTGGCAAATCTGAGCTTCAAAGAATATTCTCCTGCCATCTGGGGAGCCTTCTGCTTACAACCCCCGCCCGCTGCCCCCCCCCCCCCCCCCCCCCCCCCCCCCCGAGCCAAAACAGAGCCATTCAGCCCAACAGGATTCCCACCTTTGGAATGATCACCCAGAAACATCTGATTTTTCCAATGATCTGCATGGAAAGCAAGAAAGAGAAAACCCAATTTAGCCCTGTTCAGCCCAGTTTGGTCCATTTAAGTCCGGTTTAGTCCAGTTCAGACAACTGTAGCCTAAACACAGCACAGTTTGGACCACTATAGCCCAGTTCAGCCCAGTTTATCTCAGTTCAGACACTTTAGTCCAGTTCAGCCCAGCCCACTTTAGCCCTGTCCAGCCCATTCCAGCTCATCTCAGCCCGTTTAGCCCACTTTAGCCCAGTGCAGCCAACTTTACCACAGTCCATTCCAGTTTAGCCCATCCCAGTTTAGACCCATCCACATCAATTTAGCCAAGCCCAGTTCTACCCAGTTTAGCCCAGCCAGCTCAGTTCAACCCAATTCAGACCTGTCCAGACTAATTTAGCACAGTTCAGCAGGGTTTAGCCCAATTCAGACCAGTCCAGCAAAACTTAACCCTGTTAAGGCCAGTTAAGCCAACTTCAGCCCAGTTTAGCCAAGCACAGTTTAGACCAGTCCAGCACAACTTAGCCCTATTCAGATCTGTCCAGTTTAGCACGGTTAAGCCCAATTTAGCCTCATTCACACCACTCCAGCACAGCTTAGCTCTATTGATCCCAGTTTAGCCCAACGCAGCCCAGCCTACTTCAGCTCAGCCCAGTTTAGCCCTTCCCAGCACAACATAGCATGGTTTACGCAAGCTCAGTCCAGCCCAGTTTAGCCCAGTCCAGCCTATCCCAGCCCAATTTAACCCAATTTACAGCCCAGCCAGCCCAAACCAGCTCAGTCCAGACAAGTTTAGCCCGGTTAGGCCCAGTTTAGCATAATTCAGCCTGGTTTAGCTCAGCTAAGCGCAGCCAAGACCTGTTTAGCCAATTCAAGTCCAGTTTAGCCCAGTTCAGCCCAGCCCAGAAAATTCAGTCCAATTCAGCCCAGTCCAGCCCCATTTAGAAAAGTTTAAATCTGTTCAGCACAATTTGGCCCAGTTGAGCCCAGTTTATTGGGATTCAGCCCAGTCCAGCCCAGTTTAGCTCTTCCCAGACCAACCCAGCTCTTTTTAGCCCAGCCCAGCCAAGTTTAGCCAATTCAGCAGAGTTTAGCCCAGTTCAAACCAGTT
The DNA here is from genome assembly GCA_017639245.1 of Myiopsitta monachus. Classification (NCBI taxonomy): domain Eukaryota; kingdom Metazoa; phylum Chordata; class Aves; order Psittaciformes; family Psittacidae; genus Myiopsitta; species Myiopsitta monachus. Next base: position 43,700 of record CM029925.1, read on the forward strand.
TAGATCAGTGAAGACAAGTTTGGTACAATTCAGCCCACTTTAGCCCGGTTCAAACCAGTTTAGATCAGTGAAGACAAGTTTGGTACAATTCAGCCCACTTTAGCCCAGTTCAGACCAGTTTAGCCTAATTCAGCCCCATTTAGACTAGTTTACTCCAGTTTACCCAGATTAGCCCACTTCAGCACAGTTTAGCCCACCCAAGCAAAGCCCAGCTCAGTTTAACCCAGTTCAGCCCAGTTTAGCCCTCTTCAGACCAGTCCAACCCAGGTTAGCCCAGTTTAGTCCAGTTTAGCCAAGTTCAGCCAAGCCCAGCCCGATTTAGCCCAGTTCAGCACAGTTTAGCCTTGTTTAGCCCAGTTTAGCGCAGGCCAGCCTGGTTTAGCCCATTTACACCTAGTTTGGCCCAATTCAGGCCAGTCCAGCCCAGTTTAGCCCAGTGCAGTGCAATTAAGCTCAGCCAAGAACAGTTTATCACAGTTCAGTGCATTTTAGCCCAGGTCAGACCTGTCCAGCCCAGTTTAGCGCAGTCCAGCCCAGCTAAGCCCAGGCAAGAACAGTTCAGCCCAGCTCAGCCCAGTCCAGCCCAGTTTAGCTCACTTAAGGCCAGTCCATTTACCCCAGTCCAGACAAGTTTAGCTCAGATCAGTTCAACTTGCAATGGCTCTGTATGATCTCACAGCAGAGAACCTACATTCTTGCTGTTTTAGAGGTAAATGCTTTGAGATTTAAGTATCTCTCCTCACAAACTCATCCTGCACAAACCCCTTACACACCTGCATTCCTCACAAGCTTTCTACCTGCCATGTTTACCAAGTTGCACTTAGGAGCACTGCTGAGAGCCATAACAAATGGTAGAGTGGGAAGCCAGTGAATTTATTTTGTGGAAGTGAATCCATTAATCCCAAGGTCTGAAAGATCTCGGGCTCAGGAATTACTGCCCTGGGAGTTTTGATCTTATTTTTCTAATGAAAAGGAGATTGATTTTGTTTTGTTCAATACCTTTTCAGTGCCTGTAAATCCCTTTGTACATAAAGTATTACTTTATAGAGGGAATTAATGGTACAGATTTCCTCCTTTCACCATTATAAATATGCAAAAGTATATTCCAGTAAGGGAATGGTGATACTTTTATTAGTGAATCTGTTTTCTGAGAGTCATTTTGGTGAAACACCATCTTCATTGATTCCCCCTGTGGACTTATACACCAGAAAATCAAGTATCCCCATACCTCACAAGGCGTTCCCTGTGGGACTCATCCCCCCTTTCCCGCAGGGACCTGGGGAGAACAGGAGCGAGGGTTTGGATTCAGTTTGGTCTTGTTCTGGTGGTGTTGATCCTGTGGTTCAAAGCCTTTTCTCTATCCCCATGTGCTCAAGTGGAGGGTGTTGCTTGTTGAGCACTGGATGAGCTTTAAGGTCCCTTCCAGCCCAAACCAGTTTGTGAGTCTATAACATCCTTGCAACTGTTTACCTTCTGCTAAGCTTGTTGCTACTGAATTACTTCTGGAAACACAAACATTTCATGATGCTAAACCTAGCCCATGCATGGGATGTGTTTTTAGAGCTTCAGCTCATCTGCAAACACTGTCCTTGATTTATCAGCTGCTTTCCGAAAAAAAATCTTCATTTGTAATTTTTTGCCTGTGCAATCAAAACCTGCCATTGGAGAGGCTGTCACTCCATTTCCTCCTCCCCTCTTGTGATGCACATAGTGGAAAATGAGTTCTCTGTCAAATGTGGTGGTGGAATCACAGGGGCCGGTTCTGTTCCAGATCTGATCCTATTTTCACAGCTGTAAAACATGAAACTCTTCTGAATATTCACTGCAAATTATGTGACCAGTTGTTACCCAGTCTCCTGTTAGCAAAACCTGACTGGAACCTCTGTTGGGTGGATTTACAGGCTACTAAATAGTCTCTTCCTCAAGTCATTGTGCTCCTAGAAAGGAGAGTCATGTAATGCAGGACCAGAGCTGTGATGAGGATACCCTGACTATAAGGCACTGAAAGGCCACTGTTATGCTTTCCTTTCATCAGGCAGAGAGAACTCATCATTTGAGTTCTGTAATCCGTTGCTGTTGATAGCTGACCTAATTTCTGAGTACAGAAATGACTGGTAGCAATCCCATCTTTTTGATAAAGGCAGCAAGTGGAAGTGTGTGGTGTTGACTGGCCTCTACCAAGAAGGTCAGCAACTTCTTAAGGGAATATATTTGATAGATGCTATTAAATGTACAAGGCTTCTGCCTATTGCTTATTGACAGATTCTAAAGTGAAATGACTTCCTCTCATGCTTGAAGGTCATTTGATACATGCCTTGGCACTGAGCTCAGGATCATATACAACTGAGTGCCAAGAGCAGAAATGAAAACTTACAAATGCTCATATGCTACAATTACAAAACCCAAACATATCAATAAAGGAAGCATTTGTAGTGAGACTCACAGATGTCAGAAAGCAACTCCAGGACACATCCACATCTACAGATAAGACTTTACTCCATGCACACCCATTTTGCACAGCTGATAGAAGAGAGAACTGAGCCTCACTAACCTCAGTTATGAGCCTCACCCGTTACCTAGCTAAAATACTTGCTTTCAATACACCGCAGGGGAAAGCCAAGTGGATGCATGACCAGGCATCCCTGTTGGAGGAAAGTCAGTCTATAGGCTTGGATGTCTTTTTACTTTTAACGTCCCCAGTGCCATCAACCCCCAGAACAAGACTCCCATTGGCAAGTCAGCTCTAGAGCAGCTTCAACAGTGCTGGCTGGAAGGGACCTTAAAACTCATCCAGCTCCAGCCCCTGCCACAGACACGGACACCTTCCACTAGAGGAGCTTGCTCCAAGCCCCTGTGTCCAACCTGGCCTTGAACACTGCCAGGGATGGGGCAGCCACAGCTTCTATGGGCACCCTGTGCCAGCGCCACAGCACCCTCACATGGAAGAGCTTCTGCCTAAGAGTTCATCTGAACTTGAGCCCCATCACTACTCATTACTTTTCAGAAATACAAATTTATAGTGTAATACAACAGTGTTTTGGCATTGGAGAGAGGGAGGGAAGTAGAACACAGTGGGGATGGAGCTATACTTGGGGCAGCTGGGGTTCGTAAATTGCTTTGTCTCTGGGAGGGGTTTTTCTCTGACCCTACAAGCTGCACAAACAGCCCTCGTGAGTCTGGGTTCAGGCCTCACGCTGCAACTGCACATTCCATTACTGAAATAGGAAATATGCCATTGCCGAATAGAGGTAAAATAAGGCAGAGCTTTTTGCTTTGATATATTTGTATACACTTACACAGCATGCCCTGCAAAGCTTTAATTGCCTTTCTCTCTGTGTGTATGCTATTCACCTCTGAGCATCCAGCTACCCTGCTCCCTATTACAAGGAAACTGTGTACTGTGATAAATTAAATCTTGCTGTCACCATGATGGACTTGGGAAGTCCCAGGAGACATCTGGAGATTCCTTGCATCTTGACTATTTCCCTGATACTCCCACAAAAATGGAGCTTCTATCACCTGCTTCTGCAGCTCCGTGGAGATGCCCATTGCATCATGAAGCAGTGATGGGCATGGAACAGAGATCAGGCGTAGTCCAGTGCTTGTCACCCTGCTGCAGAGTCTGTAGGGTCTGTGCAGAGCCTTCCTGCCACTTGTGCCCCTCCAGTGGCTTTTCTAGCAAGGAGCACTTGGAGCTGCAGCATGTGATATTCATGGCTTAGCTCACCTTCCTTTCAAATGAGACTGTTGACTTGGAAAGCCCTTGTCAAGAGTGATAATACATTCTGGAAGATGGATGGAGAAGTTCTTGCTATGCATAATGCATGTTTCCCACCCTCCAAGGACAAAGCTGAGAGTAGTTCTTGTAGGATGCAAATGATGGAGACGAGATGGAAATTCCCACCTTTAATTCAGATCCATAGTGCAATTCAGGAGCTGATGAGCCCTGGAAGCTGTCAGGCTGGAGTTTCCTGGTGGGTGCTACACTGAGTGCTGCCAGGAAGGGGTTTGGGGGCAAGATGACTGTTGTGCAGTGTTTCAGCTAGCTGTGTGTCTGGATTCAACCTTTCCAGGAACTGGGACCTTGCCAGAGCTGCTGCAGTATTCTGGTGGTGTGTCTGCATTTGGGGCCCACTGTCACTTGTGCAGGAGAGAGATGCCAGTGGCTCCATATTTGTGCTCTTGCACCACAACCACTAAGTAAACGATCTATAGACCATGGGACTGGCTTCAGGTGACTGGAGTTGGCTTCTGGACTGAGGCTACTGCATTAGAAAGGGTGTAAATCAGTGCATACGCAAAGGAGACTGTGGGAAAGGGTCATTAAAATCAGTGCAGCAGTAAGGGCTGTTTTATTTGGTGGCACTGTACTATGTTGCTATGTACTTACTGTGGGGATGGGCATGGGGCTGGCACTGGCACCTGAGACTCACCAAAACCCACCTGTCTCTTATGGGCAGAACCTGAAAAAGGGTCCCTGTAACCAAAGAATCTCAATATAGATGTTTCTATGTCCAAATACATTCAGGATTACTTTCACCCTTATATAACAGGTTTGATTTTGTCCCCAACATGTGATATATAGTGGTGCTTAGGGACATGCTTTAGTGGTGGACTTGGTGGTGTTAGGAGCACAGTTAGACTTAATGATCTTAAAGGTCTTTTCCAACTTGGTTGGCTGATTCTAGTTGAATCTATGACTCTACTTGATGAAGAACCACATGTGGATTTGCTTTCTCAGTAAGAGAATTGCCCAGCGTAGCTGAAAAACCTCCGTCATATTCTGAATAACATTTATTGAGCTGCCATAGAGACAGAAGATTGCTTTTGTTGTTAGGTGTAAAATGTCCTTAATCTCCCCATTCTTGTAGGTGTTAGAACAGGAGCAGATGTGTATATGCTACTGAACTGCTGAGAAACCTTTGGCTGCAACTTAGCTGTGGGACCACGGAACAGCTTAGCAGATGGCCAGCAGAGTTTCTAGCATTATCGTGGGCTGGCAATCCTCACTGGCACAAATGCTTGTGTGGGTGATGAAATGAAGGAGTGGTGCACTAGTATTTGATGTATGAGTGTGCAGCCATGGCACTGTGCGGCTCCTGCCAGCAGTGCTGGTAAAACAGCATTTTCAGCTTGTATTTGCACAAGCGAGTCCATGAACAACATCCTTGGTCCATAATAAATGAGTACAAAACCACAAAGTGATCAGCAATTACCTCTTGGATTCCCTGTCGTGACTGTGGCTCTTCCCACGCCTTGTTCCCTGGGGCAGAGCCACTTCTCCTCTCCTGCCCCTGGCTGAGCTGCAGCCATGGGCTTGGCAGAGAGGGGCTGGCACCGGGGCTCTGTTCCTGTTTCCTGGGAATACACAACCCCGCGGGGACACAGCCAAGGAGTGGGTGTGTATAAGATGGCTCTGCTGGCTCTCATCTTCCGCAGGGAAGGGGAGGCAGGAGCTACGGAATACTGGGTTTGCACCACAGCAGGGAAGAGCATCAGGCATCTGGAGACATTTCCTAGCGGGCACTGAAGTACTTTAACAGCCTGAGGAGGTGGATATGGGCAGATGAGACACAGCTCAAGGACAGAGCTTCAGCTGATCCTGACTGAGGCAAGAAACTGTCTGAGCTGCACCTGCGAGGGGTCTCCTAGAGTGTTCTCTGTGATTTTGCAGATGCATCACTCAGGTTTACACAGCAGTGCCCAGTGTGCTCTGATGGCTCCCAACCCTATGGCCATGCACTGTGAGCGCTTGAGAGACCTGGACACTCAGCCCAAGGGGTCAGATTGAGGCAGAGACATCTTGTAAAAGAGGATGACAGGAAACCTGGAGAGGGGCTTTGGATAAAGGCCTGTAGGGACAGGACAAGGGGAATGGCTTTAGCCTGCCACAGGGGAGATTGAGATGAGCTCTTAGGCAGAAGCTCTTCCCTGTGAGGGTGCAGAGGCACTGGCAAGGGTTTGGAACTAGATGAGCTTTTAACCATTTTATGATTCCAAATAGTCAGGTTTTACCCTCAGAGTGGCTTGCCATAATAAGTGGAATAGCTTATTTACTCTCACAAAAGCATATGACTTTATATGCCACAAATTGTAAGTGCTCATCAGGCCAGCCATATGCAGTGGCTTTACTGTGATTCCAAGGTCCATTTCCTTTGTCCGCTAGAAATCCTGTTCAGTCACTTATGACTCCTAGTTAGGGCACTCGGGATGCTGGGGAGCCCCACTGAAATGAAGATTTACTCCTAAGTCTACTGTTGTTGCCTGCAATGTGGAGTTAGTAATTCTTGTATCACCGCAGGTTGCAAAGCCTTTTTGCTTGTCTTCATAGCTTCTATCGCAATAGAGATATGAATACGGTGGGAAGAGAGGTTGCGTTGGGTTATTGACAAATGCTGCTTGGGTGGCTGGGCTGTAATAAAAGAGAAGTGCTCTTTCCAGGCTGCTTGGGTCCAGGGCTGTGATCCATCATTGTAAACATGAAGAAAAAACCTTATGTGGAAATTGAAACCTTTCTCTCAATAGTTTCCAAACAGTCAGATCCATGCTTTGGGTCAGGGATGCTGCTTGGTTGTTTGCTCTTTATCTGCTGTCTGTCTTTGTGGACTTTAACGGGGTGTTTTGTTTCTTGGTCATCAGCATTGCTAGAAGTAAAACAGCTTTTGATGATATCTCTGATTCGAGACAGGCTGCTACGAGCAGCAATTGACTGCTGCTGGCACCTCAATTCAATTTTGCCTCCTATGAAATGCAGGTTTCATAAAATGCTCCATGACTTCTCTGAGCTGTTCCCATTTTCTCAAATCAGTTTTGCAAACGCATTTCACCTTCCTTAGCCAGTCACTTGGGATGCCTTCCTGACTTTTAAATTCAATCTGTTGTATCCAAATTAGTTGGCGCAGAACAAAACTGTGGTACTGGAAACTTTGCTGCTTTACAGAAGCAATGGGCCCAATTCTGCTTGCAGAGCAAATTTTAGTGGCTTTATACCAGATCTGAACTGAAAGCAAAAGGGGGCTGTTTATTTTGATGCCAAATGAGATAAAAACACTACAAATTGTGTCCTCACAGAACAGGGCTCTGTCTGCATACACAAATATTTATGTGATGAATATATATAGCAGAGATACTGTGGCACTAAACTTTAAGCCATTTGTACTGTAACTTGCTGCTATTTTGAAAGCTGCTGCCCTTACAAGTCATTGTACCTCATTGCTTTTGTATGGAAAATTTGCCGGTTTTCTAGGTAGTTATAAATGTGACCATTATGCTTCTGCTAGGCCACAGTAATTAAATATCTAATTAATAAAACATTATGCAATTTAAAGATGTGTTCAGACTGTAAGTGCTGAGATTTCAATTTCAGTGCTTCTTTCATTAAAGCTACTACGAGATGAAAATCGGGAATCTACCACTGCAAAGCCCTCAGCTTCCTCTTGGGAGAGGAGGTGTGAATTTTATTGCCCATCTAATTACTTGGCTGAAGATTCTGAGATTTAAAATCCCATTTCCCACCCCAGCAGGGATGTTAGATATTGTTTCCTGGCTCAAATCCAAGCCAAAGAGTAAGTTCCTGCATACCAACATGCCCTGCTACTGCAGCTCCATGTACTTCTGGATGGCTTGTCCTGAAAATAAGATACAGAATTGCTTTTGCTCTCTGCTGCACAGGTAGCTGGTGGGACACAAGGCCAGGCTGGACAGGGATTGGAGCAACCTGCTCTAGTGGAAAGTGTCCCTGCCCATGGCAGGGGCTGGAACTGGAGGAGTTTTAAGGTCCCTTCAACCCAAACCACTCTGGGATGCTGTACCCCAGCAATGCACTGGGTGTCATTTCACCAGTCTTCCAGGGAATCCTGGAGGTGCAAACCATGACCCCACCTGGATGGGCATGGGGAGCCAAAGTGAACCTGGTGTGTAAAGGTGGAGTGCAGCCAGGGGCTGGCTCTGAGTTGTCCCTATCATCCTACAGAATGTCAAGAGCCTTGGGAAAAGCTCTGAGAGCTGATGGTAAGCGGACACTGCAGGGACACCTCTTAAAAGTCACTGAGAGGAAAACTTCACTGTGCTCTAAATTACATTTATTAATTGTGCAATTTTGAGCTTGAAAACAAAATGTGAGAAATGGACATTTGATCTGTGTGTTTCAGCAGCAGCTCAGAGCTCCATCAGCTCCATCCATGGACCAGCTACTGCATCCATGAGGGGAAACCTGCTGGGAATGATGCTTGACCTGCCTTTATGCTCCTGGAGTTCAGGGTGGAGCTCTTGTCTCATTGTCCCTGGGATTTGCTATGGAAGACAGCACAGAATTCCCAGAAATGCAGAGCTCATTTGTTTTGCCTTTTTGCCGGCACATGACGCAGGTGTGGTGGCAAGGATGTGGTCATTGGAACGGTGGGGACCCTGGAAGCCCAATCACAAGGTCTGCAGCCACCCTGATCATTTATAAAGAAGCAGAAAAATTGTGAACAAGGCAAAACAAGGGGCAAGACAATAAATATTTCATATCTTCCCTCCAAAGAATACAAATGTATTCATTATTGAACATTTAAAGGTCTTAATTAAGGATCTAAACCAACGATTCCTTCTACTTTTCCCTCTTTTAATAAGGTTTCTAGAGCAGAGCAAAGGTGTGCAATCTGGCAGGCTCTCCTCAGAGAATTAAAGAAAATTGCACTTCTATTTAATTCAATTAAACTTTCCATATAGGTTCTAAATCATATCGTCAATCTATTGGGTTCCACAGGCATAATCCTTACCATGCAGCTGCCTTGCACAATAAGCCAGGGAGATATCCAGCACTGAAGGGAAATACGTGTAATTATAAGCAGATCATAGAGTGGAACATCTGAATTTGGAATTCACCATCCTGTCAGCCTCCCAGCTGATAGCACCATCAGCGTTTCATAGAGAAGTAGGCTCTGTCTTGAATTCATATGTACTGGAAGCAGCATAAGGAGAGGAAAGCACAGAAACTACGGAGTTTAACATTTCAAAGCTACTTCTGTCTTCAGAAGCATTATCCACAGCATTAAATAATGCCAGGAGTGCAGTTATTAGAGCTTGTCAGAAAAGGGAGAAACCCCAAAATCAACCTGGTCCTGATGGTTACAGCATCACATGTGAAGTACTGAGGGCTGCAGAAGGACTGGTGCAAACCATCTATACACAGCCCGCATTCATGGCTAGAAACTCCATCTCTTGCTGTGTTTAAAATCTGGGGGGCTCCTTTTGGTGCTGGTTGTTAGTCAACGATTCCACCAAGGGCCTTAAATGTGGGGCTGCTCTCGCTGGGATCACTGTGACTTGGTGAGCTGAGGCACACTAGAACCAGGCATCACCAGTGAGCCATGTCCAGGGGTGCAAAGAGGGGGTGAGTAGCCAAGCCTTGGGTGTTCGCAGCAGCATCTCGTTATAGCAATACCTGAGCATGCCGTAGAGCAGCTGCACTCATGAGAACATGGATAACTCTGTTTTCTTCTCTTATTTACATGTTCCTATGACTCAGTATTGTCTTCTGAGGCATACAGATGCCCAGTTCTTTCTGGATTCCTTTAAGAAGAATGATTGACAGGGTGTTTTTTACTGCACGATTTGTTTCTTAGCACAACCCCAGGTTCTGCTTGATATTCCATAATTTATAATGGAATATTATCTAACATGGTTTCAAGGAATTTTATGCTATGGAAATTCCATGCAAAAGTGCAGAGAAACAAACTGAAATCCCTGAATCCCCCCTTTCCGATGTTTTCTCACCATGTTCCAGTCAGGGACTCAAAATTAGGTTTCATTTTAAGATGTGAGTGGTTATACTGTAAAGAACTAACAAAATGCAGTGTGATCGTTGTTCCTCCCCTCTTACTGTGGGAGTCCAGGCACTGAGCAGCAGAAGTGAGGGGCAGCACAGCTTGTAGAGGCTGAGCGATGGGTGTTCGTGCTCTCAAAAGGAGGTGTCTGTATTAGTGTATTACAGATCGTGAATGTGTATTGGAGGAAAGCTCTTCTGCTAATGGCTTCATTTAGCTCAGAATGAATTTTTAATCTCCATTTTTTGCAGGCTCAATTATTAAAGCGAGTTTCACACCAGTTGAGGTGTTTTGTGCTGGCTTCCTTCCCTCCTGGGGGAGATCACACATAGTCATTTACGTGGCAGTTTTCCACCAACCTGCCAGCTCAAACCTACCAATTCAGCTTCTCCCATCGTCCATGGCTTGCACTTAGCTTGCTTATAATGTTGCAGCAATAAACAGGTTTCGTTTATAACCAAACCAAAGCTGTGCTGGTCTCAAGGGCTTGTGGTTGCTTCCAAGTCACCCTTTTTTTGGTGCCTGTGGCATGTATTGGTAAAAGTGACATGTATCAGTGTAGGATTGTGTTTTCTTTTTCCTTTTGCTGCTCTGCAGACTGTCCTGTGGTATTTTGTCATCCACTGGGACTGGGAAATACTGAGCCGGGGAAGAAGGGATCAGATGCTTTCCTGCTGCCAAGGAGATGCTCTGAAGTGATGCTCGGGGAAAGGCGTAGGTTGCTTGGTGGGGCTGGACAAGCTTTAAGGTCCCTTTCAGTTCAAACCATTCTGTGGTTCTGTGATAACCACAAACACAAGCAAGCACAGAAGCCGAGGGGCAGATCACCAGGGAGGTAAAGGCCATGTTATCTCCAGTGTGTAAGCCTACTGCATCACTTTCCCATACAGCCTACCAAATATTTTACTTTCGTATTGCATCTTAACTTAGGTTGTGGCTGCTGTTTCTAAATGCCCTTTAAATATGCTTATGATGCAGAGGAAGAGCAGGGATTGGAGAGAGGTAACTGCCTGTTCAACCCTCCACTGCAGCCTCATGCATGAATTAGAAAAACCTCAGTTCAAGTCAGAGGAGACAAGAGCCCAGGCACCTCTTATTAGCTTCCCTTACCATGTAGCACCAGTCAGGTCCCCTCATTTGAGCTGATGCTTCATTGCTGGTTTCCCACGTTAGCCTGGGGGGTGGCCAGGAAGAGTTAAGCTTTCACTGGTGAAACTCAGCAATATTCATGAGACATTTTACTAAAGGTTCTAGAAAGATTTTTCTCACTCAAATTCTGGGATATTTTTTACTTGCACTAAACTAGCTGCTGCTAATGACAAATGGGTGCCAAGTGTTTCAGTGATGGTTTGAGATTGTTTTCATAAGCGTCTCAATATAATGATCATTAAATCTGTAGAAGTATTTTCCGTGGCTAATTTCTCTATCACAAATCATATGGGATGTTCCCCAGACTCAGCTGATGCCTTCACTGTTGTGAGTGCATCAAGCTAAAGACAGCACAGATCGAGGTAAAGACATCAGTGTTGCCTGCAATTAACCTCTTAGACTACAGACAGTTTATCTGGAGAGCAGCAAGGGGGAGCAGGCAGGTCTTGCCAGGAGGACAAGGAATCATCTGACAGTGTAGAAGCAAATGACCGTGGCTGCTGGGGACACACATGCTGGGAGATGGCCCAGACACTGAACACTGAGCACTGCTGCAGAGCACATCGTCCAGGGAAGAGAAGGGTGATGGGCTCCTCATGCACCATCCTGTAACCTGTGGGGAGGAAAGCTGGGTTATGACAGGGGACTCCAATCCAGCTGACATATGGAGGTCACAGGCTGTCAGTGCTAAAACTGGATAGAGAGGAAGAGGGGGATGAGTACACCTAAAAGGCTTCCCTCCATGCAAACAGTCACCAGTAAACACTTATTTTTAGCAAGTGCAATCTATTCACATTCTGCTGCGTTAAATTTACATGACAGAATAGCTCACAGCAATGGGTCATTGTGGGGAAAGATGTCTGGAACAGCTCACTGGGAGCTAAGGTCTCTGAATGTTCTGAAAAAGGCCGTCCTTTGACCAGTTTTGAGTGGGGTCTTTGTCTATGACATTTTACCCTAAAGACATCATGCATAGTTAAATCCTCCTCCTCCATTCTCCATCCTGGTAGTCTCATGGCAAGACAAGAGATGTAAATCAACTCCTACCCCCTCCCAGTGTACAATATGCTTATCCTGCTGCTCAATAAGCCCCTGAGTAGACTGGGAAAGAGTTTTTGTAAAGGGAAAGATGCTTCTGAGATGTAATCAAGCAGTACTAGTTTCAGGGCAGGGCTTTGTACTGAGATGATAACCAGTGGTGGAGCAGGGATGGAGAATTAGCTGCAAGGCAGCAGACTTGCCAGCCGATGGGGGCTATAAGTAAGCACAGCACCCGCATGGAGAAGCTACTAAAAGAGGCTTCTGAAAACACTTTCCCAAACAAGCTATTTTCCTACCCAGGAGGCAGGAGCTCTTTCCTGTTTTCCCTTTGGATTGAGCCCAGGTCTGAGCAGACCATGGAGCAGAGAGGGACTGGGGAGCTCAGGCCCCATCACTGGTAACTCAACACCACCCTGACATGGGATGGTTTGGGGGTCCATCTTCCTTTTCTCCTCCACTTTAGCACCCTTAACAAATGAGCAGCTCTGCTTTCCTCCCATCAGAAAACAAGAGCGGAGAAAGCTGCTGCTGTGACTGTGGCTCTTTCCACTCCTCCTGACCTATGGAAATGAATCTTTTTTAGCTTTATTGTCAGTCATAATGGATTCATTTCCATTCCTATCAGTAAAACAATTTTTGTGCCCGATAAGCCACATTATTTTCACTTATATTTAGAGCTAATTGATTCCCAGTGTTTATTTTCTCCGAAGCAGGAAGAGTATTGCTCATTGCTGAGAAGCAGCTTTCTCCACCCTCAGCCCTGCTCTTTCTCACGTTGTCATGGTCTTTCTTCTCCTTTCCTAATTAATTAGGGGCAGATGAAGACATTGTGGATTCATGTGAAGTAAGCTCCTTCTCTGCACAGCCCTGAGGGGCTGCTTGTAGGAGACATGGGGAGGTGATGGTTGTTTTGTACTGACACTAGTGAGATCCCACTTGCAGCCCTGTGTGCAGTTCTGGTGTCCTCAACATAAGAAGGACATGGAGCTATTGGAGTCTTGGGTGACATGGTTTAGTGTGAGATGTCCCTGCCCATGGCAGGGGGGTGGAACTGGATGATCTTAAAGTCCTTTCCAACCCTAACCATTATATGATTCTATGCCACTAATGTCCTCCAATGTCCCAGTCCCAGCTCGGAGTGTACAGAAGGAGCAAAGATCCCCCTGGTCTATAGGTGAGTGTTAATTAGCCCATAGCAGATGCACGTACACTTGCTATTCTTTGCCTAGAAAGGCATTGTGTCCACGTATGGGAGGAGGAAACTGAAGACAGGTCGGAGACATTGCTCCCAGGCCGCCAACCTTGCAAATAGTGATTTCTCTTGGCAGGAGAAAGAAGGAATGGATGTTGCTGTTGGATGTCTGTGTTTAGGAAAATGATCTGGTTTCCATATAACTCTTCCTTACACTTCTAAGTCCTCTAAACTCTGGTAAATGTATAGCTCTGTAGAACAAAGAAGTGCCTTTCTACTTGTTTTCTATATAAGCAGGATAAGACCTTTAGCTGGAAGGGTCAGAAATGCCAGTGCCCCGCTACAGCCTTGTAAGGGAAAAGACTGGAATCACATCTGAGGCTGTAATATTTGTCAGATGATGACTTCTCATTTTTGTATCAAAGAATAGGGCAGAAATGAAAGGAGGGGCAAGTTTCTGTTAAAGTCGAAGGGACATGACGTTGATTTTTACATTTCTATAGCAACATTCAAACTGGTAACATGCACAGAGGGATCTGGAAAACAATTATATCAATCTAATATTAGAGATCAAAGTAAGGCGAAGCAGGGGAATCAAGCGTGTAATTTGTTCATTGTTCATTTATCAGCCTCAACATGAATATTTCTATGTCTGAGGCTTGGGCTCAGGGGAGTTACATCCTGCAATCACAGAGCCTTTCTTTGAAAAGGGCATTTTGCATTCAAAACCAAACAATAACAGCAGAAGCATTCTCCTAACAGCAGTTTTGTTTCCAGCACTAGAAATTGGTTAAGAGAATTAGTGGCTGTCTGAGGCATCAAGCTGTGTGTGATAATGAGATGGGTTATAAATAGTGTCATTAATTCACATGTCCTTCTAACATGTGCCACTTCAGTTAATGTACAAATCCCAAATCCCTCAATGCAAAATACACTGACCTCCTCGTTAAAGTATCTAATGGCATGAAGCCTGGTTTGCACTTATCTGCTGTCTGTGGCTCCAGATCAGGAATAATTACAGGGCAGCATTTCTGAGCTAACAGGCGGAAGTATTTCTGGCACCGTAAAACAAGACTTGCCTCACGTCTCATAGAAATCTTATACTGGTTTGTGTTGGAAGGGACCTCAAAACTCATCCAGCCCCAACCCCTGCCACAGGCATGGACAACTTCCACTGGAGCAGCTTGCTCCAAACCCCTGTGTCCAACCTGGCCTTGAACACTGCCAGGGATGGGGCAGCCACAGCTTCTCTGGGCACCCCTGACAGCGCCTCAGCACCCTCACAGGGAAGAGCTTCTGCCTAAGAGCTCATCTCAGTCTCCCCTCTGGCAGGTTAAAGCCATTCCCCTTTGCCTGTCCCTACACAACAGTCTTGTGCTGACTGTTCCACATGTTGGGTTGTGCAACAAGGCAGCACATCTCCCTGTGTCCTGCAAGGAAAAGCTGCTTGAGCATCCTCGGAAACCTCTGACCATCCTGCAGCATCCCTTGGAATCTTGCTGCTGAATAAACCTAAAGCTAAATAGACCTTCCTCATCCCTCTACAGCTCTACAGAAAGTGCTCAGTATACCTCAGTGTGCACCATTGCTGGTGACCAGCCTTGTACTGGAAGGAAAGGCAGAAGCAACCATCTTATTTGTTTTCTTTTCCCACCATTTTTCTAATAGGCCCCTGGAAAAGGGAACATATTCCTGGAAAGTGCCTGGAGAGAACAACCCACGAACTGTTCTTTTGTTCTCTGGCAGCATCACATGAAGCCTGAGTAATATTTGTCCTGTTTCCACCTTAAGGGCAAGAACATGCTGGGTGTTTTCACTGCAAACTGCAGTATAGTGGCTTTTGTCAATGGCAGTTTCCATGGTGTTCATGTTCTCTCAGTCTCAGAGTTAGCACAATTTTATTATCTCCAAAGATAGTGTTTAAATTGGGCACCTTATTAATAAATTAAACCCTGTTAGTTTTTGAGTTTTCTAAATAGTTGAATCAGGACAATTCTGCTTTGATAAGAGGAGTTTAACTGTAAAAGCGGGATTTATCATGTGGTTATAGAAACTGTGATCAACTGAAATGCCTTGTCTGGAGAGTAAAGGTCTTCTCTCTGCCCTGTACAGCCAAAGTCCAACTTCTTAATGGGAAAAGATGGCTTGGAGAACCCCATTCATAATGAGCTCTATTTAGCCTGGCTATTATTTAAAAGAGCTATTAAAAATGTACGTGTATGTATTGGAGCAACAGGATGGCAAATAGTAAATGGGATGGACGCTGCCTCCCGCTCATCTGCATTTTGAAGGATTCAATTCCTCAAGTCAGCTTCCTAGAGGTTAAACCATGGAGCCAGAATAATGTGAAGAATCTGTAGGGATTGAGGTTGCTGCTTTCTTTCTAAAGACTTTCCTGGCACTGAACTCTGCATCCTTCCCAACAGAGCCTACAGTCTGCTCCTACAGCCTCCTGCACTAGGGGATCCTTACTGCAAGATGTAACCCCACAGTCACCAGGTCACTGAAACACATCAGCATTTGCTTGTGCAGAGACAGAAGGCTCAAGCCTGTGCTTGAAAATCTCCCTGTCTGGGTTTTTTTTTCTTGGGGGGGGGGGGGGGGGCGGGATTCTGCTCCGAGACTGCTTGCCAAGCCCCAATGTCCTGAAATCATGACACTGACTCAGAAATCATGAGATTTAGAAAGTCATAGAGCTGGGTTATTATTGGAGTTTTTTTCTTCTAGGATTTAATTCTTCAGAGAGCGCATATTCAGGATTTATTCTGAGCTCTTCAGGGAAGCACAGAAGACACTGAGATCCCCTTGTAATCACCTGCCTCCAGGAGCTGCAGATCCACCGAGTACTGAGCATCAGAAGAGCTGGCAAAGTCATGGAGGTTCAGGGCTGGCTTGAGCATCTGTGGCGGGTAATACATTCACTGCTGTGACAGGGAAGTGATGCTGGTGTTGTGTAAGAGTATTCAGTATAGTTCCCAGTGCACACTTTCAACAGCAGCAGCAGAAATCTGTGGCAGAAATAGAGAGAACAGAGACCCAAGGGGTCTGTTTGTGCACCTCTGGGGCTTTGGGTACTCAGGGCAAATGGATCAGGGAGGGAGGGAGCTGGAATGTGATTTTAGCTTGAGCTGCCACAAGTCAACCCAAGTGACTCCTCTGAAGCCAGCCTGAAGTTGCAAAGAGCCAATGTCTATGAAACCTCTACGATGCCTCATTAGGTAAAATTATTCCCTTTTGAATCTAGGCTGAAGTAATCTGTCTCTGTAATAGGATGCTGCAGGGTAGCAGTGGCTGTGCCTGTGTTCCTGCTTGTTTTCTGCAATGCTGAGATGAAAACGAGTCTGTTTCTTGTTCTGGGGACTAAACAGAAGAACTGATTCAATTCCTGGTTTGGCCTCAGCAGTTCCCCTGTGGATTCGTTAAGATATTTGCCTTTTCAGTGTTTATAACCTTGTCCTGAGGACAGCAGACTTTGCCGTGGGCCTGCCTTTGTCCTCTGCTATTGCTGCAAGTGCTGGCAGTCCTGGACATGGCATAAAACATAGAGTTTTTCTGCAAGGAATTAAATGTGGCTCTTTAATATTGCTAGATGTCACCAACGAACTGGCTTATAAATAGAACTTTAATGCCTAAAAAAGGTGATAATCACCTTTATACTTGCTTAATAGCATTGTTTTAAAGTGAATTACTGACATCATATATTTCCTTCTTCACCTACAGTAATGGGTTCTCCCTGCTGTATTTTATTACTTATTGCAAATTCAGTCAAGCAGTGTGTTTTGCTTTCAGCAAGGTACCTTGAGTTACTTTTTCTGTGCAGGATAAATTGAGATAAATTCTGCCTGTGCCTGCGTTTTGCTAATGGCATCTATCTTTGCCCATGAAAAGTTACAGCTGGAGTTGAGCAGGACTTGAGAAATGATAATATCGTAGTGCAGCAAGTTACAGATCACCAGCATGCAGTCAAGTGGTGTGCAGAAGGCTCAGTGAAGCAGCCAGGAGTTTAATAGGGAAGTGAAAAACATCGAGAAATGTGATGCATTCTCTCATGTTTAGATTTATAAAGTAATAAGTACATTACAAGAAAATTATATTAGTTATTTACCATGCCGTCGTAAGATTATACAGCAGCATATCCCCCCCAGGCACCACAGTTTGTCACTAGTTACCATTTGCCCTTGGAGGTCTACGGATTTATTGCTAGAGATATAGAAATGTGAATTATGGGGAGGGGGTAAACTTCAAATAAAAGAGATCTCCAGCCCTTTGCTGACAATTTCAAGGCTTAACAAATCTATCTGTTGTGGAGCTCCTGCGAAAACAGCTGGATTGAAAGCTCTGGTTTCATAGCCATGGGAGTAAGATCATAGAATCCCAGCCTGGTTTGTGTTGGAAGGGACCTTAAAGCTCATGCAGCTCCAACCCCTGCCATGGGCAGGGACATCTTCCAGTAGAGCAGCTTGCTCCAAGCCCTGTCCAACCTGACCTTGAACACTGCCAGGGATGGGGCAGCCACAGCTTCTCTGGGCAACTAGGATGTGACTCAAGGCTGGCTGCACTGTGCAGTGGATCTGGGGAGACCTGCCGCTGGTGATAAAATCCCTATCTTTACACGCCTTGCAGGAAATCCTACTGGGTGCCCCTAGGTAACACTCTTTTATGGGTCTATCTAGCCCTTGCTTTGTGCTTCCAACTTTAGAAACCCCAGAAGCAGTTCACGGTGAGGCCCTGTGGCTGTGTCGGAATGGATGTTGGCAGATATGCAATCACACCCACCCTCACTACAAAGCAATGTCTGCTGTGGCTCATAGGAGCAGGAGCTCAAATACAGAGCTCATACGGGTAGAAAACTAGTGATTATTCAGGCCTCCAACTATGGGGCTGCCTGTGGCCCTGGGACAGGTCACTGGCACTCAATACCCCAAGCACTGCTCCTGCAGCAGTGGAGAGCATCAACACCAAAGCTGTTCTCTCCTGCTCACCTTCCAAACTGTCGTTGTTTTCTCCTCACCAACATGGTGGTTTATTTAAAAGTGTTTAAGTATGCCAAGCTCTTTTTGGATTTGCGTTACTTTTTTTTTTTTTAAATGGAGAAGGGGGTGACTTTCCCATTCCAAGGGAGAAATGTCACATTTTAGTTCACGGTTTCCTCTCAGTGCCAGGTTACCAAGCACAAGTAATGAACTGTGCAGTCTTTCCTCAAGGGCAGTGAAAGCCTGGCAGGGCTACCTGTTCCCAGGGAGGCAAATCTCTCTTGTCAGAACAAATGCATAGGGCAAGGGAAGGGAAGCATTCTGGAAACTTATGAAGACCGTATGAAGACAGGCTGAGAAAATTGGGGCTGTTCAGCCTGGAGAAGAGAAGGCTGCATGGAGACCTCATAGCAGCCTTCCAGTATCTGAAGGGAGGCTATAGGGACGCTGGGAATGGACTATTCATTAGGGACTGTAGTGATAGGACAAGAGGTAATGGGTTAAGTCTTAAACAGGGGAAGTTTAGATTAGATATAAGGAAGAAATTCTTTACTGTAAGGGTGGTGAGGCACTGGAACCAGTTGCCCAGGTGTCCTGGGTTCAACAGTAGCAGTCATTTTTCTCCTTTGTGGTAGCTGGTGCAGCGCTGTGTTTTTGACTTTCAGCCTAGGAACAGAGCTGATAACACCGATGTTTTCAGTTACTGCTTAGAATGTTTACTCTGACCAAGGACTTTCTGAACCTCATGCTGTGCCAGGAAGGAGGGGAAGCTGGGAGGAAGCAGAGACAGGACACCTGACCCAAACTGACCAAAGAGGTATTCCATACCACAGCACGTCATGTCCAGGATGTGAAAAACTGAGGGCAGAGACCCGGAAAGAGGGGAGTTCACTGCTGGGTTGGGCTTGGTATCGGTGGTGAGTGGTTGTATTCTCTTCCCTTGTTATTTCCCTTATCATTATTATTATTGGTGGTAGCAGCAGTGGTTTGTGTTATACCTTAGTTACTGGGCTGTTCTTATCTTACCCTGTGGGAGTTACATTCTTCTGATTCTCCTCCCCATCCCTCCAGTGTGGCTGGACAGAGCCTTGGGTGACATGGTTTAGTGTGAGGTGTCCCTGCCAATGGCAGGGGGCTTGGAACTGGGTGATCTTAAGGTCCTTTCTAACCCTCACTATTCTGTGATTCTATAAGCTTCTGCACATCTTATGGAACAGTGGTTCAGAACATCCCTTTGGGGATACTTGCGGGCATGGCTGGAATTCCCATTCAAACCTGACTCCTGAGGCCAAGCAGTGTGTTAAAGTAGATGGCGTTCCCAGTTCCCTCAGTGAGGGCTCTCTTTCGCTTTGCAAATCTCTCTTTCTTCTTTATAGTACTGATGGAAGGGCAGGTCTGCATGCTACAGGGGACCAGAGCACTTGTAGAAGGAGATGCCTGGGCTCTTCTGGGTTGTCTTCTGTTGGATAACCATGCTAAAACCTTGCAGGTTTATTCTGTCCACACATGCTGTTGAAAAGAGATGAGCATTTCCTTTGGAGGTTTTAGCATTCTGTGAGTAAAATCAATTGATTTTTAGATCATGGGCTGAGATTCGAAAGCCAGTTGGGACAGATTTTGTTTATCTTCACTATTTAAATAGCTCATGCTGTTTGAATACTTATACTTGCCTTTTTATCAGCTCACTAATGTTAGTGACTTTTATGTCTATATCTCATGTCATAAGCAGCTGGCATGTAGGGCTACAAGTTTTAGCCAACATCTGGTGTAGAAAGAGTCAACGTTCGGGGTTCCCAACCCAAGTAGGGCACAAAGACCTCAGCACATCAGACGCCACTGGGACATTTTGTCATTCTTGACAGCCCTTCCCACTGTTGATGCCTCCTGTGGTCAGTGTCTTTTGGGTTTTCAAGAGCACCAGGGTCACCCCTGTGCTGTTGTTATCTTGCAGTAACCCTATATACTGCTGTAGTAGCTAAGCTGGGAAGGGCAAAGTCACCTCTGATACTTGCAAAGCCAATTAGGTCTCAGTGAGCACTAAACTCACACTTCTTCAAGCCATTTCATTTTATTGATCAGACACATTTTTGTTTCCAGATTGCTTCCTCTTGGGCACCATCCAGGTTTCCTAGTGCGAAGGACTGTGTAAAATGTAATGATTCAGCACTCCCAGTGTGGCCATCTGTGGATTTTGTTAACCTTGCAAGCTACATTTAAGATGCAAAAGAGGGCTTGAAGAGCACCATCATATATATCTGATGCTCTTCTGAAAGAGTTCTCCAATTTACATTTCCCTCTTGTCCTCTTTAAAATCAAAACGCATACTTCATCTCCCTTTGGTTAAATCCTAGGGTTATTTGTGAAGGGGAGATTCCCAGCATGTCCCGGACTTCAGCAGCCCAGACATGGACTCACTCTTCTTCCAATTGTCTCTGTATAGGCTGGTCAGTTTTTCCCCATGGCCAATGGGTCTCAGCTCACTGAGGTGGCACTTGGGGCAAGAAGCTGGAGCATGATCATCCTTATGCACAGAAAGCACAGCACAGCTACATGCTGTCACTGCTGCTTTGCCAGCCCCATGAGTGCTGGCTCCAGGCACACGCAGGCATTGCTTGGAGACTCCAGCATGAGCAAGACAACTTTACTGGCAATTTAATGCCTTTTTGCCCAGGAAAGATATATTCTTTTTGACTCAACTGAATGAGAAGCTTAAGATCCCAAGGAAGGAAATACAGTGATTCTAGATCAATAGAGAGAAATATAAAGTAAATGCTTTAGTATGCTGTGTAATGAAAAGAACCCTCATGCCTTATAAATCCAGGCGCTTAGCTTATCATGTGCATGCAGCCAGCCCTCCAGTATCCACAAGCAGCTCAGCACAGAGCTGAGCAGGGCTGAAGCTGCTGAAGCTGCATTTCTATGTGTTTCTTTCACTTGGTGAGGTACATTGGACTGAGAATGACTCTGAGAAGAGCCACTGTCATTGCCCTGGACCTGGGTATAGTGTGGGATGCAGGGCAGAGAAAGCTGCACTGGCTCTGTGTGGATCTGGCTTATGCGTAAAACCAGTAGCAGCCATTCTCATTACACTGGATAACATAGAAATCCCTCTTCCGCTGCTGATGACACATAGGTTGCCTGGATATAGAGAGCAGCAACAAAGACATGGGTGTGTACAGTGATGCTTGGAGCATCTTTATGTGGAGGATCTACAGAAATATCTGCACAGCTGAGAGGTCTGAGCTATCTGCAGTTGTTCTCTCAACCAAGCTGTACTTCGAGGCTTGCAGGTTTTCCTTGCTATTTATCCAAATAATCCTATAGTCCAGTGAAATCTGGCTGATGGAAGCTGTTGTGGTTTAAGCCCTTCACACAGTTCACTCACTCACTTTTCCCTCTTTCTTCCCCCTGCTCCTGGAGGGATGGGGAGGAGAATCAGAAGAATGCAACTCCCACAGGTTGAGATAAGAACACTTCAGTAACTAAGGTATAACACAAACCACTGCTGCTACCACCAATAATATTAATGATAAGGGAAATAACAAGGGAAGAGAATACAACCACTCACCACCGATACCAAGCCCAACCCAGCAGTGAACTCCCCTCCTTCCGGGTCTCTGCCCTCAGTTTTTCACATCCTGGACATGACGTGCTGTGGTATGGAATACCTCTTTGGTCAGTTTGGGTCAGGTGTCCTGTCTCTGCTTCCTCCCGGCTCCCCTCCTCCCTGGCAGAGCATGAGGTTCAGAAAGTCCTTGGTCAGAGTAAACATTCTAAGCAGTAACTGAGAACATCGGTGTTATCAGCTCTGTTCCTAGGCTGAAAGTCAAAAACACAGCGCTGCACCAGCTACCACAAAGGAGAAAAATGACTGCTACTGCTGAACCAAGGACAGAAGCCCATGCTGTCATACATGGCCAGGGACAGGCACACAGAGGAAAAGCTCAACTGATTCAGCAATCAGACTACAACACTTCCCTGCACACACAAGCCAGCCACGAGCAGCTCTGAGTGTATGGGATGAGAATGGTGGCCTGCAAAGTCAAACAAGTGCCTAGCGTTTGGTGTGAGATGTTGTATTTGAAATACTGTATGCCTGTAAATCCCAGAACCATGGGAACTGGACGTTTAGTTGAGTGGAAAATGGTGAATTACCCCACTTTCCAAGTGCTACTCACTTGGCTTTATTTACAATCCAAGGAGATGCTGATCCAAACAGATTCCTGCATTCGCTTCCCTGATGCTCCCATTCCTCCTTCCAACAGTTTTTAACGTTTCTTTTGAGAAACAACACTTCCAAGTAAGGCAGCAGATAACAGAAAATGAAATATGGGAAGTTTTCTGCTGAATCCATCACATTGCCACGTTTCCAGTTCACCTCCTCGCCTCAGATCCCCTTTGTTCCCCCTCCATCCTCCCACCAGACTCCCTGTTTGTTCTTTTTCCTCTTGACTCCCCACTTTCACACTTGTTTTTACTTTCAGCCTTTTAATGCTACATCTGTTCCTTACATTTACTGGAGTTTGTCATTCTGTTCCATGAGTCACCACTGAGGACAGAGTTTGAAGTAGGTCAAAACACACAAACTGGCTTTAACAGCTCCCTAAAAGTAATCTGAATTGGTGCTGTTTTCCCTTAATAAACCTCTGTGGATTCTTTCCTCCACACACTCCCCCCAAAAGATGATGAAGTGAACACACGTATTTATTGCACATGGTGGTTGTATGTGGGAAGGGAGGGGACCCACAGCTGCTTTCTTTTTCCCTCTGTATTGGTGCTGAGCTAACACACCACACCAAGTCTGAATCATGTCCTTCCCCAGAAGGCTGCTCTAATCCTTTTTCTTTTTTTCCCATTAGTGTAACTTTCTAACCACAGTGAGGAAAATCAGTGGTAGCAAATTGAGTACACATCTGCAGTTACATCTTTCCTAGTGAAACACTGCATGGCAGCAACACTGAACCCCCAGCACTTCTTCAGTCAAAGCATACTTTTCCCCACCTTTTCTTCCATCACAGAACCATAGAACCCTGGACTGGTTTCTGTTGGAAGAGACCTTAAAGCTCATCCAGTTCCAGCCCCCTGCCACAGGCAGGGACACCTTCCACTGGAGCAGCTTGCTCCAAGCCCCTGTGTCCAACCTGGCCTTGAACACTGCCAGGGATGGGGCAGCCACAGCTTCATGATTTATTGAACTTGTTTTGTCTAATACAGTAGGAATAATGTTGGTCTTTAGGGGAATGCACGCTCCCAAAACAGCTGAATTCTCCATACGACTTCACTTTAGCTGTTGATCACCTTCAGAAATAGTTCCTAAGCTTTTATATGCTCCTAAGAACATCAGTCTTTGAATAACTTCGTGGTGCAGTGGTGTGAGATTAGATTAGCAAGGATTTCTGTTGTGGTGTCATCATAATTTTCATTAGTACAGTGAATGATGACAGCTTGTTCTCTGCTCCAGTTGATGTGATTACTCCTCTGAAACCCTGGCACATCTCACTAGCACCTGACATCTGGGAGAGAAAGGTGGGAGCCAAAGCAAGCTCTCAAAGTTGCTGCATGATGCATGCTGATGGGCTCATTTGCTCCAGCAGCTGCTGCAGTCAAGGATAATGGTCAGCAGAGCTAATGCAATTCCTGCAATGATAAAACAAATGGCTTTTGTGTTTAGTGATGAAAAAATACCATCAAACGTTCTGTTGTGCTGAATTAGCAGCACATCCCTATTTAAACTAAGGGTAATGTGTCAGAAGCAGGCGGCTGATTTGCAGAATTAAAAGGAACAGCAAGCGTGCATCAAGTGTGCATGTGTACATCAAACTGAAGGCCCATACCAGAACAGAAATGATTACTGTAGCTTGTTAAATGGGAGAGTTCTCTACCAGAAAAACTGTAAAGGGCTGAATTCCTTTTCCGCAGTATTCAGCCTCTCACCAGCAGCTCAGTGCAGGCCGTTGGCAATGTGTTCCTATGCAGACATATATTCCAGCACTCATCACTGGGGATGAATCTCTTCACAGCGATCCTGTTCCCTGCGGAGTCAGCACATCCCAGTGCTCCGAGTGGCCGACAGGAAAATCTGATCTGCACTTCCACCATTAAGCTTCTATTTCCAGCCCTGACAATTATGCTGGGTGACATTAAGCAGCCAGGGTCCATAAAGCAGTGTAGACAAGACTGCCAGATCAAAGCCTTGGCAGAATAACCTGCCCTGACACTGAGGAAACCGCTGCATGGGTGAAACTGAACCCTGAGCAGCCAGGGACACATGTGAAGGCTCCCAGCGCAAGAGGGAAGTGGAGCTGCTGGAGCGAGTCCAGAGGAGGCCATGGAGATGCTGCGAGGGCTGGAGCAGCTCTGCTCTGGAGCCAGGCTGAGAGAGCTGGGCTGGGGCAGCCTGGAGAAGAGAAGGCTCCTGAAGGGGAGATCTGAGAGCAGCTCCAGTGCCTAAAGGGGCTGCAGGAAACCTGGAGAGGGGCTTTGGACAAGGGATGGAGGGACAGGACAGGGGAATGGCTTTAACCTGCCAGAGGGAAGACTGATATGAGCTCTTAGGCAGTAGCTCTTCCCTGTGAGGGTGCTGAGGCGCTGGCACAGGGTGCCCAGGGCATCAACAGTCCTCTGCTTCCAATAGCTGCTGTGTTGGTTACCCAGCAGAGAAGGCAGGGAATAGCATTATCCAGCTAATTCTGGTACAGACAGCTATAGGCTCAGCTAAGAGCAGACAACATTTTGCCTTCTCTATCCTTGAGTTACCAAGAAATCTCCTCTATGTGGTGAGTGAAGTGCAACAGAAGTCAGGCAGCTCTACCATGGTGTATGTTACAGGGAATGTTCGTGTCCAAATGCAGAGCCCAAGAGAAGCAGGAAGAACATAGAATTTTCCAAGGAGTGTAAGGAAAGCTGGAAACACAAGCCTGTTAGCGCCTCACAGAGTCAATACAACACCTGACAAAGTGTAGAAGAGGAGATAAACTGGAAAGGAAGCCTTGTTAGTACACTGGCATAAACATTGTAATGGAAAAAGCCTCTTACATGGAGTCGCATGCTATGAATGTGGCAAGAGAAATTATTAAATCCAAGCCTGCAGACAAGAGAAGATAAGAACAGATGCACACGGTGTGAAATGAGCAGGGTTCAGACCAGGAGGCTGAACAAGGGGCTGACAGCACCTCAGCAAGCCAGCAGGAACAAACTGCATCCATTGCACTGCTTTCAGATGCAGAACCAGCCCCACAACTGGGGAAGAGCCACAGGAGGTTCCCTGCATGGAGTCTGAGTAACTTACCTGTGAATGAGTAAACTCCACAGTCTGTAGTGCAGCTCTATCACAGCTGTCCTATGCCAAAGCCCATTGTAAAGCAGAGACACCAGATCAGAATTAAAGGTGGCTGCAGAAAGCAAAGGCAGATATGAATTCACAGAGAAAGCAAAGGACAAAATCCTCAGAAACCATATTTTAAGACATTTGTTGTTTTAACCCAATACACTGGCCACCTTAAATCCTTGAATGCCACAACTCCAAACATCCCCTCCTCCTCCTTCTGCCAGCTTTATGTGCTGAGCATGACACCCTGTGGTATGGAGCATCCCTTAGGTCAGTCCTGGCTGTGACCTCTCCAACTCATGGTGTACCCCAGCCATGTGAGGAGCAGAAAAGGCCTTCGCTCTGTGTAAGTGCTGCTGGGCAATCACTGTTACAGGGATGTAAGTGTAACATCCACACTGTAGATGTAACATCCCTGTCACATCTACACTGTTCCCAGCACAATCCCAGAACTCAGCCCCATACCCGCTCCTGTGAAGAAAATGAGCTCTACCCCAGCCAAAACCAGCTGTAGCCAGGGTTGGCCTCTAAAAACAAGTTTTGTTGGGGCTTGCAATGCAAAGGACTCTCCCCACAAGGTTATTTAATGTGAGTTCCATGACAACTCTTAACATTGCAAGCTGCCAGCCTGGTTTCTGATAAGAAATGCTCGGGTTTATTTACCGGCTACAATTAAAGGGGAGATTTGCATCACATTATTGAACTAATATTGCTGAGAATGACGTGATCAGAATAGCTGTTTATGGCCATAAATGATTTATACGGAGCCCACCTCCATCCCTCTCCTATGCTGCCTCCTCTGTGCTGGCATGACTCCATGAATATTTAAGGTAATGTCTGCTCTCATCTCTTGCTCAAGACCAAACACAAGCACAGGGCAGTGTGTGATGGGCAGTTGCTATTGAACACACAGCACAGCAGCACGAAGCAAAAAGATGCAGCACAGGTCTGTTTGTGAAAAGGCAATGCCTTCAAGGCTGTCCTGGGGTGTGGGTTGTGTCACTCTCACCCACAAGCCTTTGCCTGGAAGGTGAATGCAATATTGGAGCTCTGTTAGTGCCTTTTCTCATTTCGGTGCAGGAATGTGTGCTGGGGTAGTTCAGTGCTGGTGGTGTCATCAAATGAGACGGGAACCTCTTGGGCTCAGCCTCTGGTGGGAGATTCACTGACCCAGAGCATGAGTGCAAGGGCTGAGCTTTCAGAGAGCTTCCCTGGATCCCAGGAGCTGTGTGAGGGTTTGTCCCAGAGCATATGTATTTGCTATATATATAATATATATATTTGTACATATAATAGATATATTATATATAGATATAAAAATAATACACTTGTATATAAAAGCAAATACATTTTCTCTATATAAAGCAAATTCTGCACAGCTATGTTTCTGTGTTCTTCTCATTGCAACCTCTTGGACATACTCCTGGCCTATGATGGGGCTGTCAAAACCACAGTAATCTGTCCCTGGAGCCTGCAGGGTTTCTGCTCTACAGCTACTTGGAGCTGCACATGGCGTAGGAGGGATGGGGGCACTGAGGTTATTAATAGTACCTGCTTTTTGCCATGCAGCTTCTTCGCAGAGCACCACCCATGCAAAAGCAATCTCCATCATGCACAGCCTGGGTGACGCATTAGGAAAAATTCAGCCAGCAAAATCAGAACAGGCTTGAGGCGACGGGGCTGTCACAGGACAGTGTTCTGCCACATCCTCCCTCCCTCGACCTGCTTCACCTGAACGTTCCCATGGCCCTACTCCCTCCTTTGCCACGGGGATTCTGGCAGAGCTGCACGGAAATGGCTCTGGGCTAAGTTTCCAGCTCGCTTTCCCCATGTCAGTGAAAGGGAGGGTGATGAAGAGCTTCAGGAGAGGCTGAGCAAGGCATGCTGAGATTTCAGTGCCTCTCACCATTGCTCAACAGTGCCTGGGCAGCAGCAGTAAAGCTGGGCACTGCAGAGCCCTGGCTGTGCTCCAGCTCAGCCCTTCCTGGCACCCTGTGCCATGCAGCAAGGGAGAGCTAGTGCCAAAGCAAATGCATTAGCACAGTGCTCTAGCAGCTTGTTCTCTCCATTACAACTGAGATGTTCGAAAAACATCCCTGCTTTTATTCACCAGAGTGTTGGCAACCAAGGGGGAATCTAGGGGAGCATCACATGGGGAATAACTACAGGCTAAACGTTATTTTCATTACGGCTGCATTAGTGTGATTACAGAAGGTGGTCACAGTGCAAGGGGAATTTTCTGTCCTCTCAGTTCTCCATGACTGGAGAGATTAATCCATAAACAAATCCATCCCTCCTTCCAAAATCTTACTCATCTTTCATACTCCTTCCCTGCTGCAGCCTGAGAGCCTTCAGCTTGCCTCCAATGACTTTTAAAACATCATCAGATAGTAGCCATGGAGTGTTAATACCCAGTGATGTGTCCTCTGTGCATAGGTTTCCCAGCACAGGGTCTATCTTCCGCACTACGTACACACCACATACATACAGAAATCCTTGCCTGTAAGATGGTCCCATGGTATTGTCAAGGCAGAGCAGCTGCTGAGCACTGCTCTGTGCAGTCATGCACCATGCTTCACATCCCTAAAGCAGCTGGAAATGGGCAGAGGGCCTTCCCCTTTCAGAAAAGGGAGAAAAAGAACCTGTAAGTGTGAAGGACATGAAGACAAGGAGTGGCCAAGGGCAAATGGTGCCCAGGGAAATAATCACCCAAACTTAGGAAACAAGAACCTTGAAGGAAACAGAAAATTGAGCTTGGATAATTTTCCAATTCATTAACTGTTGAAATAGAGCAAATTCCACACCTGGACCTGGCATCGTTAAATTGAAGGTTTGAGTCACACTGACATCCCACTGCCTAAGCCCAGCCCTCTCTAACCAGAGCAGGAAAGCCTGTCCCCTAGAGAGGCAGTCACTCAGCAGCACTGTCCCATTGCAAACGTTCCCATCAAGTATCTCCAAGTTTCCCACCTAGGATTTACTACTAGCCTTTTGAACCCAACTCTGCTTTTCAAAGCCACAGCAGCCCACAGTACCTCATGCCCTGAAATCCTGGAGGTAAAGCAACCATCATCTGCCTGCACAGAACTAACACAGCTTGGAAACACTGCTGCTCCAGCTCTTCAATCCCACTGAGATGGCCTGGAAATGACACCCTGTGGCAGTGCTGGGCAATGAGGAACAGACCCAGAGCACCAGGCTGCAACAGGGCAGTTGGCTGTTAAATAGTGCAGCACGTAATTGTCTCCATCATTTCTGACAGCTCATAAAGTTTGCGGCCAGGAGGCCAAAAAATCAAACCCAATACACACAGTTAGTCACCCTCAGTCCGTATTTAGGCACCTACCTACATTGCCCACTTTCCAGCTGGGACAGACAGGATTTTAGTTGCAAGGAACTGAGATCAAGCTTAGCAGGATGCCCACACATTTCAGCATCCCACACGCTTATACCCATGATTGTTACAACACTGCAACTAGTCTGTAATTAGTACAGGCATTGCCGGAGCTGTCTTTGTATTACTTATGAGTCATGCTACTAAAATACTCTTTATTTATTATTCAAGTCTTTTTCTTTCCAGTGCCAGCCATTTCCAGGTTGCAGGCTATGCAGGACACCACCAGGCTTGTGATAGAGATCATCGTATTTACCCCAACAAAGAGTTAGTTTACAAAAGAGGGAGATCAAAAAGGCTTATCTCCGCACAAAAGAAGAAAGGACTTAAACAGGTCAAAGTAAGGGATTTTGTCCTTGTTGCTTCTCCAAGCACACACCTACAGCTAGGAGAACCCCTTTCAAACATAGCTTAAATTGTTCTGTCTGTTAAGTCAGTATTTGTATTTCAATACCTTTCTAGTTAACTAGTGAGGAAAAAGGCTCATGAAAACCTCAAACTGAATATGAAACTGTAAAATTTTAATATAATGTATGGATAGGCTGGTTTCAGCAGGGAGAAGGTTAAATCTCTTCCTTGCATCTGTACAGTGCTGTGTTTTGGATTCAGTCTGAGAACAAAGCTGGTAACACACCGATGTTTTGGTTGTTGCTCAGTAGCACTTACCCTGATGAAGGACTGTTCAGTCTCCTGGTTTTATTCCTCTCTCTCTATTCTTGTTCTTTTCTTCTTCTTCTTCTCCCTTTCTTATTCTCCTCCTCCTCTTCTTCTTCTTCATGACAGTAACAACAACAAGAATAAGTTATTGAACTGCTGCTATCTTAACGCATGGGTTTTACCGTCACCATCCCACCGAGATGGGGTGAGGAGTTGCTGATTGGGGTTAAGCCACCACAATAGAACAGAAAGGGGAAGATGTAGCTGAAATATATTATGACAAGCAAATAAAAGCAATATCAGAAAATACCTTTGGGTAGACTATTGTAGGCCACTAGTATTGGCTAAGATTTACCTTTTTATTTACTATGTTATTAAATCACTGGGTTGGAAAGTCCTTGGGTCATTTCAAACCACTGTCTCATTGATTTCTTATTCCTAAAACATCCTTAATAGAAGATTGTCATTCAAGTTGATGATGATCTCCTGATTCTCCTTGGCACTGAGCTAACTGTCTACACATTCTTGCTGTTGAAGAGGAACACTGAGAGATTAATTCAGGCCCCGAGATCAGGTTTGTGAGGAAATGAGCAGATTAAAAGAAAAAGAAATCTGACATCATCACGAAAGTTCCTATAAAACCCCACAGCATCCAAGGAGTGCCTTGGCTTGCTGATTCCCAGCTTGCACACAGCCAGCAGGATGCAGGGAACATCCTGCTTGGGGGCTGCCTTAAAGGCAGTACCCTCTGGTACTTTAGAGTGCATCCTCTATTTCTCACAGCTGGAACGCAAGTTGCAGACAGAGATGCCTTCTCTGAGCCTAGTACTTCATGGGAACAGTGGTTTTCCATTCAGTTAACTTCACATCTCTTCATGTTCAGATTTCTAAAATGTTTTAAAGTTTTCCTTGATTATCACTGTTATTTTCAGGTTTAGCCACATTTCTTAAAGAATTCTTCATGAAATTCATTGCTTTATGTTTTGGAAAATGCACTCTCAAATGTGTCTTCTTCTGAAGTTGAGGAGCAGCTCCAACGTGCTTCTGAGATTCCCTGAATCCTTTTCCAGTGAGCATTCAACCTTTGCACTGCAAACAGAAACCTCTGTGCTTCCCTGTTTAGCACATTTAACTGGTCAATGTCTCTAACTTCATTCTTCTGCTCTGTTTTCTACCCTTTTTTACTCCTTGCTCATTTACTCAGGATTTCTCTTTAGCCTTTGGAAACCTGCTGGATCCACACTTCAAAGAGCATCCCTCTCTTTCTCACATGTGCGCCAGAGCTTGAGCTTATTTCCTGGGCCATGCAAGTCCTGGAGAAGGGAAAAAGCTGACCCTGATACCTGCTGGTGCAACACTGGACCAAGGTAACAAGATTACCTTGGTAAAGATGCTAGCATCTTGCCTTGCCAGGGAGCTGAAAAGGCTGGGCCCTGTGCTGCACAGAAACAGATGCATGTGGATGACTTGCCCACGTTGGAAGACCCCAAATTCACATCACACAGGCTGCCAAACCCTCGCATGTTGCAGTGTAGGGACTGAGCAGGTTGAGGGTCGTGTTCTTCATTTTGGTCCCATGCACAGAGAGGGCCTCCTCATGCTAAGAAGGCACCACTGCACCAGTGCAAGAAGGGACAGGGACAAAGCAACTGAATGGGAGTCAGGAATGTGCTGGGTTTACTCAATTGTTCTCCTCTCTGTTTTGCAAGTGCTTTTGACAAGTACCACAAACACACAGGTTAAACACCCAGTGGTCACTTTAGGGCATCATTTTGGCTGAACAGAGAGGTAGGTAACCCAAATGTCCAGCCGCAGGTAAGATCCCAGCTGCTATTCCCATATCATGGCTAAAGGAGTTTACAATAATGGAAAATAATAACAAACTACTTTTGAGAGCCAGAATAAGCTTCCCTATAGCACTGACAACAACTGGTAAATGCCTTCACTAACTCATCTTGCTACAGAAGAAATGGGGTTTCAGAGGGAATTCACAAATCATTGCTTCCATATGAAATATGTGTGCACTTAATTTGTTGCATTAAACCACGGTTCTGAATGCTGAGGAGCTCTGTGTTAGCCAGATGATGAAAAGGCATCTGTCTTAACTGTTTTTTTCCCCCTTAAACTAGTAAAGTATTTCCATTTCAGTCCTGAGATGAAAAGCAAAGTGGAAAAATCATGGAAGAAATTAAATGCCCAGGTTTCTAACCAAGGTCTTAGTGTAAAAGAGCTGATAATGCCAGCGTCAGGACAAAAGAAAATTATGAGGCACTCTTCTACAAAGCTTGTTGCAATGAACAAATACAGAAAGAGCATTTTTGAGGAGCATACAGCACCCAAGTGGGACTTCAAAACAACATAAGGCACTCACAGATATAGACATACATCTCTTTCATTACCCAGACTGTTAGACTTGTCTTGAATCTATAAACAAACACTGAAATGGAAGGATGCACAGACTTGGGAAACATGAGTCTGGTTTCCAAAGTTTTCCAGGTATTCAGAAGAAGGTGATAATTGGCAACTGCAGCCCCAGTACTGTGCCCAGCATTGGCTCTGCACATGGAGAGCATCTGCCCCATTGAAACTCCCTCCAGAAACACACATGCAAGACGTCTTGCAGGCAGTGTAGAAGGGGGGACAGTGAGGTTGTTTGAGCTTGCTCAGTTACTTCTGGTGCAGCACAAGAGACATTAAGGACCTTGGGTCTTCTTTCTTTATGCAGTGCTGCAGACACTGGGCTCTGACCCTGCTTGTTTCATGTAGATGTGCCTTTTAAAAACAAATTCTGACTAAAATATTATTAAAGACTTTTCCCAACTGCTCCCTCCTCTTCCCCCCTCTACATGCTCACTTCAGAATATATTATGCCAAATACCTTACTGCATATAAAAATACATTATTGAATTTGAAGTGAAATCGGAAGAGTTTTAATTGCTCAGAGTCTTGAGAGTCCCCAGCCCCATCTGCAGCAAGAATACATTCAGAGATTCAGCTGCTGTATTAATCCCATGGCTCAATGGATGGATCCTAGGTTCAAATTGAAGAAGCTTGGAATAACCAAGTTACTGAGCCCACAAATCCCGCTGCTCAGTGGTGTCTGCACAGATATTTACCTGCAGGGGTTTTATTGCAGTTCTCTTCCCTGCATTCAGTGCAGTGTTCAGTGCTCAACTGCCCCACTGCTGTTGCACTGCATGCAAGGGACCTGCAGACCCAAGTTAGCAGGAATAACTTAATTACTTTGCCAAGGCTTTGAGAAGTGAGAAATGGATGACTGCAGAGAGTATTGCTTTTTCTTGCAGCATTCTGGCAGAGTTGTAAGCATAGCAAAGGCACCATTCCCAACAGTGATTGGAAGGGGCAAGTGCTATGCACTATTTATTCTGCATGGTTAACACAATATTTTGGGCTTAGTCACAGAGAAGCAAGCTCCCTTGGCACTGCAGATATTGTTTAGATCTTCTCCCTAGTGCATGTAACACATGGAACTGGAGAACCAGCCCTCACAAACGTTCACATATTAAAGATGTAAAATAAAGGAACAGTGAATATGAATGTGAGGGAGCCCTGACTGAATCCCCTGCTCCTTTGGGAAGTTTCCAAAGCCTTTCTCTGCCTTGCAGTATTTTATCTTACTGGGAGATGGCGTCTCAGTGAGACGCTTTGTGCTGTGCTCTGGAGGAAAGAACTTTGTCCCCACAGGAAACTGGCCATCAATATCAGAGTTGGCATGCAGATTTGTAGCTTCATTATCTGCTCTGGCAACTACAGGTATCACAAGAAGGAATTATGGAAGGAGATGAAGGAATGTCTATAAATGCCAAAAATAAACATAAAGCCGCATTCGTCAGAACTTGTGCTGTAATTAGCTAAATGCTGTTAAAAACTAGTTACTGAGCATCCTATTTATCGTTTCAAAATGCCACCCTGGCTATCTCCTGCTTAGCTGCCACCTCGAAGCTGCCTGGATTTTCTTAGGCAGGAGAAATCAGAGCATGCCAATTCATTTACCAGTGCGCTACAAGCCTTCCTGTGATCAAATTGCATCTGCCCATCAGAGCTTCTTGAGTTACAGAAGCACAGGGTAGTGTTAGGGAAGGAAGTATGTCCCTAGGAAAAAGTTACAGAAGTGATTGTGTTGGAAGCAGCCAAGCAGCATTGATAATGAGAGTCCTCCTGAAATATCAGTGGGCTGAGCGGGGACTCTCAGCCCAGTTCTGGTACAGTTCAGCCACCTCTTGCCATTTAAAAGTCATCACAACAATTCCTGTAAGTTTCTAAATTGAAGAAATAATGAGGGGTACACAGAAATCCATCACTGCCCTGTACTGGGAAAGCAGCTGGACAAAATACGAAGGACCTTTACAATGTCAAAGGGGTATTTTTGACATGGTAATGACTAATGGGAAGGGTTTGTTTGTCTCTCTTCTGCTGCCAGCCTAATCAGATCAGCACAGGTAATAGAGCATATTCTCTCTAGCTGGGTTTGAGCTTGCACATGTGTTGTCCCCACTCTGCTCTTCACAGGTTTCAGGAGAGGGATCACAACGAGTTTTAGGTTCAAATCTTGACCAAGGTCCACAGAGACGGGTGGATGGGGTGGGCTCACTCCTGAGCCCTGTCTCATCCACTTCTGCCAAGCTCCGCCTATGCAGAGAAGAACTGCTGCAGGTCCCTGTGCAGAGGAGCTCTACCCTTGGCATGGCCCTGATGAAATGGGGCACCTGTGTGACTCATTCCACCCTCCTTGCTGGCCCTGGACTGGACCAGTCCTGCTTGAGCACGCTCCAGCCATGCACACATGGCTTAAATTGGAATTCCCAGCAAAGCTGATGTGTTTATCTTATTTCCCTAAACCACTGCAAAGACTGATTTCATCAAGTACCTTTTGCTAGTCTAATAAAACACTGTTGTCATTTGTGAAGGAAAGCCAGATGCACAGCAGATGAAGCTGTCCAGGGAAGCACTGGTGACAGCACTGCAGATGCACTTAGGTGCAATCAATTTATGATAACAATGCTTATCAAAGGAGTGTATGTGCCAACCTCCCTGCTTGGGCTTGTGTACTGCATCTCCCAACACCTTTAATCCTCCTTCTCCTGACCACAGATGGCTATGAGTGTAGCCTGTGGACAGGCTGAGGGGTTGGAATGGGACGAGCTTTAAGGTCCCTTCCAACCCAAACCAGGCTGGGATTCTATGCTACTTTGGCTTAATTTTCTCAAATACTTGCCTCCACATAGTTCCTGTTACACCTGAAGCCACAGTGTGATGGACACCAAGAGGCTATTTCATGTATTGCTTCATGGCATTGCTACATCAGAAAGTGTCTCAGTAAATATTGTGCTGTTGACTTACGGTCTTTAGGCTTATTGGGAGTTAAATTGGAAGGGCAGCTCAAGAGGCCACATCCCACTTTGGGTGTTTTCCCTAGTGAGGGTTTCCAAGCCAGCAGCTCCCTCCCCATCAGGACCACGCTCAGCACCGCTGGGCAGTGTTTCCCTGTGCTTCATGTCCTGTTCTCCCAGACACCTTTCCATGGGTTTGCTCACGGAGCCCAGGGTGCCACACACACTGGGACCCGCAGCATATTCTGCTTCCAGCTCCCTTCAAGTTTTGCTGCAGCTCCATCACCCGGGGTTTTCCTAACACAGGTCTGTGACATGGTCCCTTTGGATGCTTCCCCTCTTCCCACACTTGCTAGCCTGAAAGAGTCCTCCAATACCTATTCATTGCACCTAACCACCAGGCTCCAACACGTTGGTGAAAACTGCAGCTGATGCCTGAAGCTGGGAATCACCAATGCCATTAGGGAGATTTCAGGTGCTTCATCATCACTTCTGAAGATGAAGTTGAGCTGCCTATTTAGATGGGTAATATGGGGCCACACATACTGTAGGTATTGTCAGGGGGCACCCTATGGTAGTTACTCCTGGCAATGTCCCATTCATGAAGTCAAAGAGTATTTTGCCTTTTGTGATATTTTACACTAGACCTAAGCAGAGGAAGAGGGAGAAAAAAAGCCTGGTTTGCACATCACCAGCTATTAGGCTGTGTCTGGTTACATCCCATCAGGTGACAGAATGTAAACCAATGTAAGCAGATAAAACGTGACACAAACATCATGTTGCATCAGGTTTTAAAGGAGTTGGCAGCCTTTACACCATGAGGGAAAAATAACAAGTTCAACCATCGTACCTGTAGGCCTTCAAGATAAAGCAATGCAGCCACCCACCCCAATCCACATGTTCATATTTTAGTGGCATGTTTCTAGCTTATGAAATGACCAGTTTTACTCTCTGTTATGCTCCTATTCCTTCCCAAAAGGCACAGAAGAGGATGAGAGCTAACCCGGACACAGAACATGTCAACAGGGAATTCATCTACTGAAAAATGTGTAAAACATAGAGCCTGTCTCAAAAAAATACAACAAAACCTACCAAAATCAATAGCAACGCTTCTATTGATGCCAACAGGAAGCAGAGGAAGGTCTCCATGTCTCAGTAAATACTTCTACTGTACAACTGATTCCCCACTAAAAGGAAAAGAGTATGGGGTTTGTGTTCTGGGGGGAAAGAAACAGAGCAGTTCTGTGTACCAGAGCACACAGATTACAGAGGAAGCAGCACTGAGCATCAAGTGCTAATCCCACATTTGATTTCTTTTCAATGATTTCCTCATTTTCCACCCATGATGAAAATGTCACACTCAGGAAAGAGCAAGCCTGATATTTGCACCAGCAACAGGACCATGACCCATGTATGTGCTAGAGCTGGCAGAGAAAATATGGCACATGGGCACCACAGGGCCCACAAGGCACTGCCCCTCGCCTTACCCAGCTTCTGGAGCAGAAAACAGCTCAGGGCCCTTTGGAGCTCCCTTACCTGTGGCTTCTAAAGCAGTCATTTCAGAGCCACAACATGCAGAAGATAGAGAGAAGCCAGACAGAAGTGCCCCCAGCCACAGCTGCAGCTTATCCCAAGTGCTTTCAGCAACCTGAGAGTATTTATCACACAGTGGCTTAGCAGGATTCTGCCTTTACAGAAGGTTTTTGGCATGAGGCTGGAAACTCTTGTGCCACGCTAACAGGATAAGGCCCTGGAAATGCACTCTGTTAATGAGTTTTGTTACAAGCAGAACTTGAGTCAAAACTACAGAATTGCAGCCTGCCAAAGGAAAGAAGACAGCAAATGGGCAGCATCAGCATTCACCTGCTCAGCTGCACACACCCTGCCCGCTGCAGCCCCACAGGGAGGTGGGAGTTTGTTCCTTGTAAATACATCACCTGGATGATTTATCTTCCATGTACAATAATATCCTCCCACGATATTATGTGCACATCAGAAAAGCTTCCCATTCCTGGTTTGCCTGTCAGGGTGAAAGAGAAAGGATGGGTATCCCCGCAGGGACAGGGATGCTGAGCAGGGAGCTGAAAGAGCTTGTCAGAGGCGGCAGGAATCAAAAGGACACTGCTCCAGGACACGTGGTTCTCTATAAACCCTCAGTATCCTCCTCCTTGGCTTTGTGTCTACCCTGTAATAATGCTTCAGAAGAGGAGCTGTGTTTAACACCCCTCTGCACACAGGCCCTGCTCTGCCACACCACCCACTTTACTGTGAATCTTTGTTTTCTCCTTGGTAAGAGCAAAGGCTTATCTCTTGCTTCCTTTTATTCACTAAAGGCACTAATAGCTCCGCTCCTCAGCCAGTGCTGGAGAAAGGGAGCTCATGCAGAGAGATGCTGGGGACAGAGGAGCAGCAGGATAATTGCTGAAGTCATGTTCAACTTAGATTTCCACTATATTGAAAGGATACCTGTGCTCTTCTCCAGGCTCCCACAGCGGCTGCTGTCAAGGACAGGCTGCACAGAGGATTGACCCACACAGCTGAGGCCAGTGCTGCCTTTTGTACAGACACTGCCATAAAGGGCAGTAGAATAAATCAGGCACTCTCTCTAAAGTGAAAACATTCCTGGCTTATCCTTTTGATCCTTCAGATCGTTATTCATTGTATGCCTGCAGGTGGACTGAAGCAAAGGTATTAATTCAATAATGAATTCAGCAGTTTAGCAGTAGACTAAGACTTAAATTGCAAAATGATTCATCTTAGAATCTGTTTATAAGTGAAAAACAGGTATCTCGAGGCTAGTAACCTTTTAGAAGCACCACGGTGACAGATTCTGCCTGATAGGTTTGATGTTGATGCTGAGCATTGCAAACTCCATCTTTTTAGCAAGTACATTTCTAGATCTAGAGCTGCACTGAGTGCAACATCCCCCTGCCCCATGGTGGCAACCATGTGGTGCAGCTTGAGGTGTTGCTCAGCATAATTGGCTATTGAAAGGATAAAGTTAATTGACAAGTGTTCACTAATGGTGTGTCTCAGGGGAACTGCACAATTGATACACTCTCAACCCAGAAGATCCGGGATCACTGAGAGCCTCTGACAGGTAGGGGAAGGCACACAAGCGAACAGGGATTCGTGTGATGGCATTGCCTTCATTGTGGTGGGGGAACAAGCCACCCTGGCACTGATGCTACAGAGCACCTCACCACCCTCACAGGGAAGAACTGGTGCCTTATATCTAACCCTGTTTCAGTTTGAGCCCATCACCCCTTGAGCCCATCACTACAGCCCCTGATGAAAAGCCCCTCTCCAGCATCCTTGTAGCCCCCTTCAGACACTGGAAGCTGCTCTGAGGTCTCCATGCAGCTTCTCTTCTCCAGGCTGAACAGCCCCAGTGTTCTCAGCCTGTCTCCATACAGGAGGTGCTCCAGACCCTGATCATCCCCGTGGCCTCCTCTGGACTGGCTCCAACTTAGCTGATGAAAGTTTATTCTCACTTTTTAAAATGAAGAATGCTGTAATTGTTTTGGTTGATGACCTGCCTGCCCTGCGAATCACAGAATGGTTTGGGTTGGAAAGGACCTTAAGATCATCCTGTTCCAACCCCCCGCCATGGGCAGGGACACCTCACACTAGACGATGTTGTGCCAAACCAAATTCTTTTACCCAGTTTCTAAGGATAAATCCCCTCCTGAAAGCTGAACACAGCCGCAGCAATCCACCCTGCCCAGCCAGCTGAAACAGGACGTTAGCGTGGAAGTACGTTGAGCCCACAGCAACGGGGATGCAAATGAAGCTGCTGTATAATTCTTTTGGGGTTGGTTTCTTTTTGCCAAGGCTATTCCACAGTTCTGAGGTCAGAGCTGACATGGCTCTGAGACAAGGGAATTGACTTCACTGAGATCAGGTGATATTAGAAGTAAAACCAGAACCTCACTGGGAAAAAATAGAAGCATTCCATAATGTATGAAGCAGGGATGCGCCATTGTTTAAAGTACAATAGGTGGATGCTGGGGTTTGCTGTTATGCTGACAAATGGATGCAAGAAAAAAGAAAGAAAAAGGACTTTGTGCTGCCTATTAACAAACATTCTTTGAGAAAAATTATGACCAGATCTCTATGAGCAAACTTATAAAGCTGGATTATATAGAATGAGCTCACTGGGTGTCATATATTGACTGCTGGTTGCCTGCAGTCACACAGACCATTTCCCTTGCCTCTCCTTTCTGTTCAGGCTGCAAATCCATGTGTCAGGGAGTGTATCTCACTGTGACCTCATGCCCACACCATAAATCAGTGGTAGTTGTGCTGCTGAGCTGCTGTGCTTAAATCAAGCCTCATGTATTAACAAATATGAAATCATGTGGCAGCTCAGCACTGTGATACTGACAGGGCTCTGAGGAGCATGGATCAGGAGCATTGTACCCTGGTAGCAACTGCATCCTGGCACCCAGGATTTGAATTGCTGCTCAACACCAGCTAGAGCAAGGCTCGGTTTGCTTCAGCTCGTGTAAATCAGGGCTCTTTAATCTCTTCTGGTGGTGTATTTACATGCTGTTTTTCAGGAGAGGTCGTGGCACAGGCAGAATACACCATCAGCCTTTCTACAAAGCAAACTATCTTGCAAACTCCTTAGCGAGACCCTGGAGCGAGGTCTGGCTGCACTAAACCGGAAATAAAAGGAGCATCTCAGGGAAGAGCCGTTTGCTGCCACATCCCTAAATCTCGCTGAGCAGAGCAAAGCTGCAGCAGCACGAGCCCAGGCTCCCAAGAGCAGAAATCCCCATTCCCCCAGCACAGCGCTCTCTTCAGACACAGTAACAAACACAGTCCTCAAGCCTGGAAGGAGGCTGGAGTGATCGGGATTTACAGGCGGAACTGGACCCCTGCAAGCACCTCAAACACAAGGCTTCCTGGTGGAACCATTTACCTCTTTCTGAAGACGTAAAGACACAAACCAAACTCTGTCAGTATGAACAGTGAAGCATCCTCTGCAGTGGTGTCCCCATCTCTGCACCCAGGCACACAGCAGGACGAGGCACAGGCTGTGCTCCACCACACTGAGAAAAAGTTGTGATTGACTTGCACTCAGCCCCATCTCTCAGAAGTAATTCTTGTGCTGAAAGAATACAAACACATTTAGTAAAACTCAAATATCTGAAGACTAAAAACTTTGCAACTCCGTCACTGTGATTTGCTGCAGAGGATGTATCCCCAAAACAGGGCAGAGAAGGAACTTTTGTTCTATTCGATTCAGAAAATTATATTTGTACCTTTCAAAGAGAAACATTCAGTCGTATTCAGATGGGCTAAAATTGTGCTGGAAGTTCTTGTCTAGATTTATCATTTTAAACAAAAATAGGTTAAAAGTCTTCCTTAAGGAGAACAGCAAATTAAAACAGCTTTGAAGGCAAAGCAGATGGAACTGTAGTTCTATAAAGCAGCAAAGATCCATTCACACTTTGAAAGAAAGAAAATACCCACCTTATTTGCAGTCTTTCTTTTACAAGAGAAAGAGGTTTTTGTCTCCAGCTGTAGAGCAAAGAGCTGTTACCAGTCCATCAAAGACAGGAACTCTGCACAGACCTGCTCAGCCACGCAACCAGTTTCTGAGAGCAACAAGCATCTGTGAGGCTGCTTTTGCTCCATTTTTCCCTGGGTGAGAGATTCTGCATTAATGGTGATTTTATCAGTACAAGTTATGCACATACTGATGTGTCAGACTCTCTTCTGTGGATTTCTTTCTCACGCAAAAGGTCAATAGTGGAAACAGTGGTGCGTATGTGATGGCCACCTGCTGTGGTCATTAGAAGACAAAGCTGAGACAAGAGAGAAAATAGATATTAGATGATCCTGCACAGGTGTACGAACCAGTAGACAATCTGCAGAATTGTGCTCAATTGGGATCAAGATAGCTGCCATCATTGCTTTAAATGGCAAGACTTGGTAAGGATGCTGGGAAGTGTACTTCATGTGCTGTCCATGATCCTGTCTGAATTCAGCTGATAGCAGCATCAGTGCTTGATGGAAGACCTCAGGAGCAGTCCTGAAGACTTACATTTCCCCCAGCCAGAGCTACTCATCACGTACCAGGTGGAGAAGAGCCATCCTGGCATATGGGGACTGGCGTGATGCTCCAGCTGAAGTACTGCAGGCACAGCAGAAGGTCCTGTCAAACCAATGTTTTACTGTCACCCAGAGTCTAAGGACATATTCCAACCACTGCTGTCTCTGTGGCTACAGCAGCACTGGTTTTATGACCCCGTGTCATCTTCCTTTTGTCTTTCTGCAGGATGGGGCGAAACCTCTGCTGCAGGGCACAGCACAATCGAGCCACTGAATTTTCTGTGCACTCCCTCAAAACCCTCGGGGA
This sequence comes from Myiopsitta monachus, assembly GCA_017639245.1. NCBI lineage: Eukaryota > Metazoa > Chordata > Aves > Psittaciformes > Psittacidae > Myiopsitta > Myiopsitta monachus. The sequence continues at coordinate 84,963 of CM029925.1, forward strand.
AGCCTCAGGAATGTGAGGGCACCAGACACCACACCTACTCCCTTTTGAGTTCAAACACTTTGCTCTCAGCCTCATCACTAGGTGGGGTGAAGCAGAGGGAAGCAGCACTGGCAGTGGGGTGACAGCATGGAGAGGCACATGAAGAGCTCCAAAGCATGGTGATGCTCCTCAGCAATATCCGTTTTGTTCTTCTTCTCATGTCTCAGGGGCCTGAAGCCCTCCTGGGTCGCATCGTGCAGCAAGAATCATTTTTTTGTAGAGGGACTTGTACTGGGAGCATAAACTGCAAGAGGGAGCCAGAGGGAAGAGGTTTTTGTGCACCAAGGTGATCCAGGCTGTGATTTTCCTTCTCTGTCCTTGTTGGAGTGAAGATACAGCAATTGCTTCTATCAGTGGAGAAGAAAACCATGGCAACAGAAACTTAGTTCATCCTTTAATTTATTGCCATCAAGATATTTGCCAAGTGCCAGCTCCCCAGGAAAAATACATTTTTCATCAGTGCTACAAAGAAATTAGCATCAGAAGAATTAATGCACTTAACAACTGTCAAGGAACACCAAGAAATATGAGACATGAAGACAACTGCAGTTATGAGTCCCTTCAACCTATAGCACACATCAGCTAACTGGATAAATGTCACTGCAAGTTTGAGTCATGATTTGGTGTTGTTTTAAATGTAAGTGAAGCAAGGGTTTTTTTATGCGGCTAATGCTGGAAGTGACACAATGAATAAAGGGCACAAGCTCTTGTTCATGTTGCAGATCACTCAGCCTTAAACCTGGAAGAATGTGGAGGCATTTCCCAAATGGGTCAAGTCATAGGCAAACATGGCTGGTTTGTACCCAGAGGAGAAGGGGTGTGTAACCCCTTTTTCCAAAGAGCCTTGGGACTTAGGCTGCTTCGTTCTCAATTTTCCGCTTTTAACGAAGCAAGGAGCACCGCAAGCCATTGGCATTGCCATGAAGTGTCCACCAGTCCGGAGAGCAATCATGAAGCACACCAGCCACCCTGCTGCTATTTCACAGCTGGCAAGTAGCAGCATGGAACATTCATGGGTGTGTCCAGGAGATCCAGGCGTTGGCCCGCAGGTGCTCCCAAGCCTGCTCTGTTGCTCCGTTCCCTGGCTTAGCTCCAAGGTTAGACTCTGCTATGCCACCCTCCCAGCAGCACTTCTCCTCATCGCTTTGGTATCTCCCCTCCCTCCATATCACAGCCTACTAATGTGAAATAATAGAAAACAAGCAACCAGCTGCCCAGAGCATCTTCAGGCTTTACATCCCTGTCTTGAGAGAGTCCATGTCTTGGTTTTGGGCCAGGACAAAACCAAGTAACTCCTTCCCCCAACACTAATGTTGAATCACAGCTAATGCATTAAAATATACAACACAAGGGCTTCAAATACAAGTAAGATGACTACAGGTAGAATCATCATGTTTCTGTGACTATTTCTGAAGGAGTGTCAGCTCTGCTTTTTCTTTCTGTTGATTTTAATATACTGCATCACCTACAGATAGCAACACCTACTGCCAGACACATCCTATGGGACTGAGCCCAGGGGCTGCTTTCAGCACCTACAGAGACTTCAGGAAACCTGGATTGTGATGGACCTGTTTTCCTACCTGGAGCAACAACTCATCCATCCCTTTCTAGAGGATGATTTGGTCAGATGCCTCCTGATCGGAAGCCAGACTTCCTCCTCCAAGTTACTAAACACCATTCACTTACACAGAAGGCTACATTTCTGACATTCATTCTGGGTATTAATCAGTAAGCTGGTAACAAGCTGACCACTTTGTTCAGCCTCATGCTTTTACCAAGGAACATTATTTAGTGCCACATACAAACCAGCATCTTTTCTATGAGAAAAATAGCAACTGATTCATTGTTCAGCTGATGGGAGGAATTACCTCCACCACTGTGTGATTCATCTTGATACATCCCACGCCTGGAATCATGGAAGAATAATTTAAGTCAACTGAACACATTGGCAAGCTCTAAACTAACTGCAGCAGCTGGGCATTGCCATGGGCTGCTGGGGAAAGCCTGCACTTGGTACATATTGCTGAGGGACGGTTTCAGAGTAGCAGTACTGCAAAGATGAAAGCATCCTTAAAGGCATGGATGCTGCTCCCTCAGCCAGGGTTCAGTGTGGAAAACCAGCTCTCAAGGGAGAAGGGAGAAAAAGCAGCAAGTCAGATAAAAAGGAATACAATTTTTATTGTAGGCAATGCAAGATCTGTGAAGGGAGAGTGCCAAACATTGAACTGTTCCACGTACTGATGAGACAGGACAGGGCATGGCAGAGCACCCTAAAATAGCACAAAAGCCAAAGACAAATGGAGGAAGGATAACTAAAAGAAAAGCATGCAAGCTAGAAGCAAATATGGGTAAAAGAGGGTTAGAAAAACAGCAACACAAAACAGATATTCCAGGACCCAGTAACACTGAAAGAAGGGTAATAAGAACAGCAGCCAGGAATATGACTCAAAGATCAGAAGAACTCAGGTCCCTGATGGGTTGGGGTCACAGGGGTAACTCTATAGACAAATTATGGCGTATTTATCTGCCACAGAGCACTGTTTCTTTCAGGATCCTGCTATGGCCTGGACAAAGGGCAATATGAAACAGTAAGAGTGTCTATTGTTCCTATGACATGGATTTAGCATGGGTTTTCTAACACTGTTCAGCACAGGCTGGAAAGCATGCAGTGGTGCCAAGAGGAAGCCAGGCAGAACAGCCCTATGGGATGGCCCAGATTATAGATTCACAAAAGTGAATACTTCAAAATGCTGTAATTGCTGTCTGGGATGCAGTATTGCAATACAAGGGTTTTAATGAAGAGTTAAGAGCAGCGCTGACCTTTAAATACACATTCTGAGGCTGCACCAGATGATTTTACACCAATTATTTATTAGCATTATATGTAAATGAGTTATTATCATTCATGAATTCTGTAACAATCAATTTGTTTCTCTGCCCAGAGCCTTGAAGTGCCTAGCCCACAATTTCTTCGAGATGTAACCATAGGAACTAAGTGGTTGCCAACATAAACCTTCATAATTAACGATGATGAGCTTTCAATCCATGGAGCGAGGCTGAAATGTATATAGACAATGAAATGCACCTCCAGGGCCTTGGGATCCTGAAGGCAGTGGTACATAGGCTTACTGTATGTGACACTTAGGTGCTCCCTGAATGAGTACTTTGGCTCAGCTGTGCATGTTTGGAACTCTCACACAAAGCAGTTTGCTGTAAAATGGAAGACCAAGGAGGCGGATTTTCTGCCCTGGAAAGCAGAGCTCCCTCTGAGCCGCGACAAAGAGCAGAGGCAGTGCCCTGACCCACTGCCTGGGCATCACAGAGGAATGGGAAATAGAAGCAGAGAGGGGCCACAACCCCCTCCAGGGACTGTGCTACGTCCCTGTCCCAAGGCAGCTGCAGCATTGAGGGGTAGTGCTGCAGCTTGGAGCAGCCCCCAGCTCCCATCCCACCCCAGAGGAGGTGTTTACCCGTAGATAGCTCCCATGGGGTCAAACACAAAAAAACAGACAAACAGCTCCTGTGGGGATCCCTCCTGCCCCTTTCACAAAGGGGTGAATATTTCCACTGTGTTGTCATCTGAAGAGATTTGGTTTTAATCCTAAGCATCTGATACTGGGGGATAGACAGCCCCGCTGCAGAAGATCATCCTCAAGTAGGCGTGTGGTTTCCAAGCAATAATGTGGCTTTTCCTAAGAAATTCTACAGAGACACCAGCACTACATCCCAGGAGGCGATAATTTCATATGCTTCTATACCAGGCCATCAAAGAGCTCTTTTGCTCTTTCTTGCCTATGACTGGGAAGGCACAAGACCTTCCTACACAGGAAATTGTTCAGGAACCCCCCCAAGTCAGGCTGGCAAACTGCTTTCTTGCCATGGAGGGCATGTTCACCAGAAGTGAGGTGGGGTGAAGTCAGATTGAGCCTGGTGCTATGGGTCCAGCAAGCTCATCTGCGGCCTCTTCTAACATGCATTTAAAAGTGCCGACCAACCAAGGTGCACCGTCTGCTTGCAGACTGGCTCTGCAGGCACTAGCAACCCACCAGGTCTGGTGGAAGGTGTGCCTGCCCGTGACAGGGCATTGGAACTGGATGAGCTTTAAGATCCCTTCCAACCCAAACCATTCTATGAATTCCAGTGTGTCCAGTTCCACACTTCACCCCTTCTTGGTGACCTCTGAGGATTTTAATATCTCTATGTTGTCCTTCATATTCCAGCAGGAAAAACCTGGAGGAATAATGATTTGGCCATATATATTTATATCCTATCATATTATACTCTAAACAACTGCCTCTGGGTGCAAGAAACCACATTAAAATGTATGCAAACTAAGTTAACAAATGTCAGCTAGAGTCCCAAATACAAAATGCTCAGCCCTCAGACTGGAAATCTGAATAAACAGATGTTCTTTGCACTGTGCCTTGAAGGTGAATTTAACCTTTGGTAGACAAACAAGGGACACTGTTGTTATTTTCTAAATAAGAAGGGTTGATGGCATATATAATCCAGGGTTGACATATTTTAGGTTAAAGATTCTATCAAAAAAAAAGAAGTTACAGTCTTTCTGGGAAAGGAGAGGCAGAGAGACATTGCATAATACATCAATAAATCTAGAGATCAGAGGCACCCACTGAGAGACACCATCTCTCTGGTTCCATACCTACTTTCTTTGCAGTTCAGGGCCCACACCAGTAGGAGGGATGATCTCAAAGTCCCCTTGAAGGAACGGCTCCCCCTTAACACACTGTTCCTGACAGGTTTCCAGGTTCATTCAGAGCAAGAGTTTTACTCTTTCATATACCACTGAGTTAGGGTTTGAGAACTGGACATGAGTCATTCCACCAGAGATAAACCTTGTCACAGGTACTTTTATGCATCAGAAGCATTTCAAAAGCCAGGCCCATGCCTATGATGCGAATATCATAGAATGATAGAATCCCAGACTGGTTTGTGTTGGAAGGGAGCTTAAAGCTCATCCAGTTCCAACTCCCTGCCACAGGCAGGGACACCTTTCACTAGAGCAGTTTGCTCCAAGCCCCATCTGACCTGGCCTTGAACACTGATTCTATGTTGTTTCAAGAATTCATGAGCAGAGATAAGACCTTGTAAACTGTCTGCAATAAGGCACCTTGTATTGAGAAAGTACAGAGCTATGATTGCCGATTGTCTAATTAAATTCCAGGCTAGGTTTGCTGTAATTTGATTTACTGATGTGTTCTGAGTGAATCACAAACATCTTGAAATAAGACCCTCGTATGACAACTGTGCACAACGGCACAGAAAATAAAGGCCTTTCCCATGCCAACTGGAAATAAATCCACAGTTATTAAAACAAAGATATGAATTATTTATGGCACTTCTGTAGCACAAAGATGCTGATGCAGACAATATCCTAGCAGAGGATACAAAGGCAGAAACTAAATATGTGACTTAACTGCCAATAATTCTGTAGCATGTCTAAAGATACAGTACCTGGTTCTCTTCAGCAGACCTTTCCCCCAGCACACAGTGGACAGGAGTCATGGAATCAACTGGACTACATCATATCTTCATACCAAGTCTTCTCATCCTACCACGGAATCTCTGCTAATGTTATACTACAGAGAAAGTATCCATTGAATAAATCCAGGCAGATATGCCCATTCCCATCATAAGCTTCACAACAGTTTCAATGCCTCCCACTGAAAAAGTCAGCATTTTACAAGATGAAAAAAAACCCAAGTTGAAAACAATCATAAAATAAAAATTTCACAGCCCTTTCCAATGGGAACAAAGCCAGGGCAATTATTCCTTTTAAAGCACAGCTTCCACTGCTCTGCTGTGAGTTGTGCTTAAATAGGGACTGAACTTACCATCTTCTTGTTTCAACATCTGAAATAGTCTAAATACAGGACATTAGATCTAGATAAGAAATCTGTGCAAAAACACTCATTGATATTTTGTGCAAATTAGAGCTAACTCCATTCTATACATGGAGCCCTCTGCTCTTCACAAATGATCTGGAACAGTAGATATTCCTGCTAAATGGTGACATTTTGGCTGCCTTAAGTGAAAGTTAAAGGAGCATGGCTGATGTGAGGTGCAGTTAAATACTGGTTAAAATCAGTAACTAGGCTTGGGTAGATTCAAAACAGAATCCATGGAAAAGGGTGTGTGCTGCACTGTTCTGCTTCAGAGCTGCACTGCTAGAGCTGTATTATTTCAATTATAAGCTGCCCTGCAGCTATTAATAAAAGGACTAAAATTACAACCTGGAGATGTTGCGCTTACTGCATCCGTAGCATTAATGACGGTTTCATCCTCCCTGTAACAGGGCACAACTTAAGCAGTACCCTATAAAACATAACTGGACTCTCTATTTGTAAGAGAGGGACTCAGTGCCAGGGCAGTCCCACCATGGCAGAGCTGCCACACAGGAGCACAGCAGCTAAAACCATCATTGCCAAAGGAACTCTTAATTGACTGCACTTGTGGAAGAGGCATCAAAATGTCCCAAAATTAGCACATTATTGCTTTTTTAATGTGCTGACAGTCTGCCCCCAGGTAAACCTCTCGCACACTAATAGTTTTTCTTGGCCAACATCACGAATACAGATTTAGTATCTTTGCTAAATAAGAGAAACATTTACAATAGCTGCTGGCGAGAAAATTAACCAAGTGAACTCTTCAATTTGTCTGTCCCTGTCTGTCTCCCTCATTAATTTTTTATGGAAATCAAAGACTAATTCTGTCTCTCTGCTTGTAATCACATTCAAAACATGCTCATGACTCAGTAATCTGCTTATGAACATTGCCGTTCTCCGCAGTCACTCTGCAGACTCCCACATTTGGGCAGGCTGAATGCTCACACAGCTTGCAGTTGCCAACACAGTGTTTTTTATCTTGCTGTTTTTGTCATTTTAGACTCTCCCCTCCATTCTGGCAGCTAACGGGATGAGCAGGAAACCCAGCAAGCCAAAGTTAGGAGCCGCAAGAAGATATTTGCCAGACTGCAAAACCCTGGTGAGCAGTTTCTGATGGCTTTATTCAAAACCTGAAAATGCTGCTGGTGCCTTATCAAAATAAGCCCAGCCTGAAAGGTAGATGTGAAATCCCACATTTTTAACCTCAGTGAGGGGAAATCTGACCCAGATCCAATATTTTGGCTTGAGCAAATGCAGAAAGCACAGTTCCTCTGCACACAGAGCGGATGAGGTTTTACTTTAAAATTAAATTAGTTGCCAAGATGTTAACTTCCTGAGCTGTGTTCAGCATCATAATTCCCTGCTTCAACCAGGAATCGGTTGCCTTTGTACAGCAGGGCCATCCAGACATTATTCTTCAGTATGTCCCAGTCAGAAAGCCTCTGCAGATCAATCAGGAGCAGGAATCATGGCACCTTCCCACCAGCTACTGGAATAAAAAGTGGCCGAGGTGAATCCACATTTAATGGCCAATAGCAAATAGAAGAGAGCAGCTTTACTGATTTTGTGCATCATCATTATATATGCTTTTCCACATTCAAAACATGGACCCAAAACAACCATCCTGCAGCACACAAATTTGGTTCTGACTCTGGACATGCACAAAGACACTGTTAGGCCACTTTGTAGCAAAATGATTTGAACACTTCTGCTGAAAGACTTACTCTGTACACAGCAAATGTACATGTATGTATTGCACAGAGCTCTGGTAATGTATTCTAATGTTCTTTCATGCTTCCTGCAATCACAGTCCCCAGAGCATAATATTTTGGAATAAGCTAATTTGTCATATTATCTAAAGAAAACAAGCACAATCTTCCCATCTCCACTCACAGCAGCACATAAAACCAGACAGGATTTCTTTATTCCTAAAGAATGGGCCCTACACTGCCTAAAAATAAGCTTTGAGAAGCACGTAAAAATAAACACCACAAATATGAATGAGAGAGAATTCTAAATGAGACATTTATTAGATCCAGGAAGGCAAAAGAATAATGAAGCCACGTGTGTCTTCTCTTCAGGACTGATTCTGTTCAATCTGACATGTTCATTTTCCTGTGTTTACAGCAAGGCAGAAACTTGCTGAAGAGCTGTGCTGGTGGGGCTGCTCAAGTGGGTCAGAATGACATGTTTCTGCAGCTGAATCACAGTAGGTTTAACAGTTACCTCCTGGAGACAGGGTAAGGAAGAAAACCACACCACTACCAGCTAAGCAAAACCTCTCCTGCAAGTTCTTGTGCAGAACGCACTGTACTTTGGCTTATTTACCCCTTGCCTTTGTTTCATTTTGCCAGCTACAGCATTCTCATATTCATAGGGAGCATGCTCAATTTAAACTTCAAAACTGGGTCAGCACACCCAGAAAATTCACGCCAAATTGCAGTTCCTGAGCACAGATCGGCAGAGTTGTCAAAATATTCTCATCACTGAGTAAATCTGTGCTTAGAGCAAAACCAACAGCCTGGAAAACACAAGTACCCTGCAAGCTATCAATTAGCCCTTGCATCAGGGTAAGCTTGTGTCAAGAGGAAATGACTCCCATTTTATGTGAAGAAATTCAGCTCTGCTTTGACTTAGCCAAAAGGTCAGCTTAGGAAAGACTCCACATGCCTGCAGAAAGGGTATGTTCTTGCTGTGCTGTTTGATAAGATCCTATCGCCTCAGTGGAGTATGATTTAATCTGAGCATCTTCTGCAATTTCAAAGATTCCCCATTTCTCATCAAGATGAAACAAAAATGCTCTCAGGACATGTTCGTTTCCACAAAGCCCACTAGGTCTCCCCAGAGCAACCCAAAGCTTCATGACTGGGGCAGCAATTTGGATACTGGACTTCCCCCACAATGCCCTGGTCTAAATCAGATGTAGTGGGATGATAAAGCAGTTCTTCCAGACCTTGTGCAATTGCCTGCCCAAGGCTATTTGCAATTTAGAGGAAAAGCCTGTTTTTCAGGGAATGGGTATTTTCCAAAGGAAATACGCCTCCAGACGTCATATTGCATAAGGTGCTTGCTGCATCTTTAGGTGAAGCAGGGATTGCCCTCATCCCAAGTGCTCCTGCCAGGCTGCGCATAGCATCATGGCTGCTGGTTTACAGGGAGAGTACAGGGAGGTTTCTGCTCATACAGCTTGTGCTGCACTGACCCTTCCCATTCCAGCTGGAACATTTAGTTGCCATGTCTTGTTAACCTGCTTATGGAGCTGGCAGCGCGAGCAGAGACCCAGTGTGTCTGGAAATGGGGATGACATGTAGGAGACCAAAACACAGCCGTAAGGGAAAGCTCAGCACTGGGAGTAGCATGAACTCTGGTCTTTCTGCCGTCATCCAAATGAGAGCACCTACCACAGACTGCTCCAGCCCACCCCAGAGGCCACCACTTTCAGCCAGGATCCCTGCTGAGCATGCGCTCCTCACCAGCAGCTAACAAAAGTTCTGCAATGCCAGTACAACTTACAGATCCACTCTTCTCCAATAAAAGCAGTTCTTCACAACCAGAGGAATCCACCTCCCCACAAATACACAGGAGAGGCCAGTGTATTTTTCCCCTTGCTTACAACCTTCTACTCTCATGAGCCCTTTGCTTCAGAATAACAAGATGAACCAAACCCCTGAGCTATAACACCACTAAAGCTGCAGGAAGAATGCAACATGTTTCAAGCTTTTGAAGTGTCTTTAATTTGCAATGGCTCAAATTGGACTGTCTTTTTTAAGCTTCTCTTACTGCCTCTAATTAAAGAATTCATTGTATTTGACTGACATGCAATGATGTATCCCATAAAACAGCACCAGAACTACATTTTTTCATAAGGAAAATTGACATTTGCTGGGGTTTCTTTCTGATCCTTGGAACATATCTAAAGTAACAATATATGGAGAGCACCATTATCTAGGTTATGCTTACCAACCATGCTTCTCAGCTCCGTATCGGACACAGAGCAAGATGGCAATAAGTAGGTCAGCTTTTCCCTTCCTGTAGGTACTCACGCAGTGTATGTGTAGTACTGAAGTTTACTTAGAGCACATGAATCCAATAGTGTGTGATTCAGATGCAGAGATTGCATCTTTATCTGCTTCTCTTTTCTTTTTGCAACTGGAAACCAGAAGTGAATGAACCTTCCCTACACAGTATATTTTCCCAGCCAGATGAGACAAGAGAAATCAAACCCCACCTCCCTTCATTTCCAGTCCAACGAGCTCTCAAGATTTCCAGTCCTATGAGGAGGCTGAACTCACAGACCTGGAATTTGCTCATATGTATTTTCCCACACCAGTGCTATTTGGTGTTATTGGCTGTACATGGCTCCCAGTCCCAGCCCTGCATGGCTGGTCTCCAAACAGCACTGCAGCACGCTTTGGGCTGAATGTCATGGGGTAACTGCCTTAGACTCCAAGGGGATTTAATGAACAGGAAAACAACCCTTTGGAAACAGCTGGTGGTTTTCAGGCTGCCGAATGGGGGGAATGTAAATGAAATGCTGAAGATCAGTTGATTTAAAGAAGAAAAAAGTGGAATGGATGAACTAATTTCGAACAAGGTACCTTTTCTAATCAGACCCATACCCCCTCCTGTTTCAGTACTGCTGATAGAGCACTACATCCCTTGGTATGGCACACAGGATGGATGGGTCAGAAGAGTTCAGTTTAAAACTTGTACAAAAGATGATGCTGTGTCTATTTTTCAGTTCTTGCCTGTGTTAAACTCCCCATATTGAGATATGCAACATTTACCAGCATACACGTTTGACATTTCCTGCTTTAACTGAATGAACACCCATTCTCTTCCTGCTCTGAACTGTTCCAGAGCCTGTTAACCAGGGAAAATGCAACTGGTGAGGAAAATAAATTATTTTTTAAAAGAGATCACAGTGGTGCAGACATGGTCTGAGTAAATGGATTGAGGAAGGGATGGGAGTTGCAAATGATATGTTGAACAGTACCTGCACAAATTGACTTTGCATTTCAAATTGGGCTTGTGTTATTCAGGGCATCAGTTTGTCTTGTGTTACTAGTTAATAGTTAATTCAAGTAGTAGTTAATGTTCTGTCAGAGTTAGTAGTGAACGCAATAAAAATTAAAATAAATGCTATTATTTATATATTATTTCAAATTATTGTTTAATACAAATATTAAATAATGGAAGTCAATAATAGTTAATGGTTAATTCAAGTTACCTATTTCATGTTTAAGGGACCTGTGTCCCTGGCACCACAAAACCCTACTCTCTCTCCTGATTTTTCTTTATCCCCTTCCACAGCAGCAGGGCACCAGGGAGATGGGTTCAGAGGTGTGACAGCCCATTCCCATAAGCAGCGGAATGCATAGGCAGGCTCTGCCTGGCTTGTGGCACCTCTGCTACCTCCAGTAATGCCCATTTCCAGGACTGCACCTGTTTCAATTTGCCCAGCAAACACTTTTCTGTTGCAGCCCACAGTTTCGGACACAGCACTATGAATGCAGAGCTCCCCTTCTGCTACTCCATGACCAGGGCCAGAGCACCCAGAGGTGCCTCTCTAGGGCTCGGGTCCCTGCTGGGAGGCAGATTCCTGCTGCATGCCCATCATCTGTGAATTAAACCTATTGGCTCCATCATCAGTTTCTCCTGCAAGGGGTGGGCACTGACAGGGAGAGGGATGAAAACACCAAACCATCCCTCCTCCTCTGAAAAGATAAAGGCCAATAAAGAATGGATATTGGCAGGCTGGCATGAATTACCACAGGGCCTGACATTCTGAAATGTCCAGGCTTTGCCAGCATGCCTGACTGCTTCATGATCACTGAATAACACGACCCAAACACAACAGAAATCACTTGTGTCTGCAGAAATGATGGCAATACATTTTGCAGTTCATTCAGCCAGCTCTGATCACCGCTTTTGCTTCAGCTAAGAAAAGGCATTAATCTGCCTAATTTTCCTCTTTGTAATTCAGATCAGACAGTCTCCATTTACTAAACGTGATTGATATATTCATTAATTGCACAACATTCATTCCTGACACTAGTTCCGAACACACAGACTGGAAATAAGTCACTGGAAAACTCTATATGTGGAAGATAAATTATGGATGGTTCAGGGTTATTTTTGAGCTTAGTACCAGAGGAGGGTTGAAAGATTGTTTCACCTTGTCTAGTCTAATTCTTCCCCATCTTACACCTTCAGCAGCCGTAAGAGATCACTGCAGTTGCGTAGCCAAGCACAAAGGCCTGTTTGAATAAAAGTATTGACTCTGGCAGGAAAAGTTCCCCTCCCCATGTGGCTTCATGCTCTTCTGGTCTTATTCCAGTAAGCACAAGAAGTCTTTTCTTTCTATTTTGAAACAATAATAGCCAGCAAATGAAACAAAAATGTTTGCAGTACTGAATATTTGCTTGCTTTGTGAGAGAGAAAATCTGAAGAATTAGCACATAACAGAGGAGAACCTCACTGGGGAGAGGCAGCAGCGGAAGGTTTCCAGCAGAGCCAGCAGCAGAGCCAGGCTCACAAGGAAACATTTGCTCCTTCACTAACCCACACAGACAGCCAGGACAGGTTGCGGTTGAGGTGTGCTCTGATTAGTGGAAGATTGTTCCCTAAAGCTGATGAATCACTCATCAGGAAACCTGAAGCACATCCAGCTCTGTCCCAACAGGAGGACCTTTACTAGCTGCTCAATAAGCTTTATTACAGTATCTCCTGCAAGTTTTATGCATGCAATCAAAGCTCCAACATCAAGTTGTGCACATTTTAAACACCTCCATAAAGCAATGTAATGACCTTCACAAAAAAGTTAATAAAGGCCAATAATAATCTTCACGTCAGTGAGGCACAAATATTAACCATATGCAAATTGCACTGATAAACCTGAAAGGAGCAGGTAGTATCCAGCACTGCACATAGCACTACACACAGCACTGAACAATGCCACTGGAGATACTGGGACAAGGGACATCAAACATCCTGATTGCCAGGACTGCAAGACAAGACAGAGGGTAGGGCGCACATCTTGAGTGGGGAAACTAAATGCAAACATGTTCATAGGCCCCTTTTTGGCAATGAAAGGATCAAAAAGGTAATTCAAATGTCACTTAATTTTTATGGCTTCAACAGCCAAACAAATGCCCTTTCCCAGGATTAGTTAAAACTTCTCTAATGGCAGACAATTAGGAAAAGCATTTAATAAATCAGTGCCAGCCGCTGCCCATGGCGGGCTGACTGGTGCCTCCACACAGGTCCTTGCAAGTTGCCCTGCAAAGAGATGGAGCTGGGAGCTGTCAAGGGACACAGCGAGGGCCGTCCCAACGAGGACAGCATAGCAGGTAGAGCAGCGCTCTGCTGAACAGTCTCAATGATAGAGAAACCCAGCAAAGTCCCCCCTTTTATTCATCCCAGAGCAATCATATAAAGGTGTACAGGTAATCCCACAGGTCCTTCACAAAAAGAACATTTGCTATATCACTGTATTTGCTGGCTGTCTGCCACTAGCAAAGGACCTGTACTCAAATGTCTTCATGGCATTTAACGCATTGTGCAGCTAGTAGTAGCATTTTGGCTGTTTCTGTTTGCACTGCATTACAAGCTCACCGACAGTGCAACAAGATCAGCTTCTTTTGTAAGTATTGATAAAGAAAACTGAAAATGATACTGTCATTGCATTATTATTCTCTTCTTTATCCCTGCTCCTTCTCCTGTGCTGTGAGGATGCAGACATCCAACAGAGGAGGTGTTTGAGATGGAAACAGCTTACCTTCAGCACATTGCTTTGACCAGGACCATAGGCTGAGACCACAGAAAGGACAGATTTCAACATCATCACATCAAACCACAGATCACACTTAACCTGCTTTACCTGTATATACACAGCCACGCCAGAGGGAGTATGTTACCACCTCACAGACCCACCAAGGATCATTCCAGGGCTAAGCTACTCTGTCTGCATTCATACAATCACAGAATCATAGAATCAGTTGCAGACTGGCTTGGGTTGGAAGGGACCTTAAAGCTCATCCAGTTCCAAGCCTCTGCCACGGGCAGGGACACCTTCCACTAGAGCAGCTTGCTCCAAGCCCCGTCCAACCTGGCATTAGAAGAGGACATTTGTCATGCATTTCTGGTCCTGCATGTTGTCACCTGCAGTCCTGCAGGAGCCCATAGGACTTCAACAGTTGGAGCAAGGCAAGCAAGGCATTGTCTCTCCTTCCTCTGCAACCACTCTCCCCGTCCCACTCCACAGTGAGGATGCCCGAGGCAGTTTCTATCTCCATGCCCTTGGTGGTATCAGCAGATCTATACAGCTGGATGCTGACAGCTTACACTGAGGTCAGGTGCTGCAGAAGCAACCCAGCAGCACTAAGCTGCTGGGTTTTAGGTAAACAATTTCTCATCCTGCCTCTAATTCCAGCCCTTGCTCCACTTAAAGCTGTGTGAGAGGTGACACTGTGGAGTCACAGACTGGAGAGCAGTGCTTCCAGAGGCCACACTGCCTGCAACAGCAGCACAGCCACAAATGACGTGCCTTATTCCATGCTGCTAGTCTGGTCCTATAATTACATTTCAGACCTAAGTTGCCTGTCAAGATGAAGTCTACTTTCCTGATGATGCTAATTTTCTCTTCCTTTCATACTGAAAAGTAATACAAATAGGATGAGAGAGCCTTTTCTTTTCATCTAGGCTGCAGAATTTTAACCTCCAAACTAGGTCAGCTCAGAGAAGGAACATTTAAATTTAATCTGTTACAGTGATTAACAAAGCCGTTATATTGTTAAAGATTAAATGTGAAGGGTTTACCAGAATTATCAACTGCTTGGTTCAAATGGTTCCTTAATGACGCTAAGGAAAAGCAGCCAGGATGCAGAGGATGGCAAAGAAAAGAGCCTGGCAGAAGCCCAGCCGTCTGAAGCTCTGATATTTTGGGCCTCTTATCACTCCCTGGGATTCGAAATTATGTCATCCCATGAGTTAAGAAATTCTGCACTTTCCACATCACATATAATCCTAACGAGCAACATCAGAGATGGATCACGGGTGGGGGAAGCCTCGTAGACTCCACATTAAATACAGCAGGTTTCCTATCTTCTGCTGTTAACTTACATCTTTTTAAAATTAACCAGGAAGTGTAGCATCCAGCCCTTGAACATCTGTAAAATTGGAAACAAAACCTTCTCCCTCCCTCCCTTCCTAGCATTCCTGATGCCTGAAGATACAACCCCTCAGGGCCAGCAGTTTCATAGTTGCTTGTAAGCAAGGCCTGTCATAGAATCACAGAATCCCAGGCTGGTTTAGGTTGGAAAGGACCTTAAAGCTCATCCAGTTCCAAACCCTTCCACGAGCAGGGGCACCTTCCACTGGAGCAGGGTGCTCCAAGCCACTGTGTCCAACCTGGCCTTGAACACTGCTAGGGATGGGGCAGCCACAGCTTCTCTGGGCACCCTGTGCCAGCACCTCAGCACCCTCACAGGGAAGAAATTATGCCTAAGATTTAACCTAAGTCTTCCCTATATGAATTTAAAGCCATTGCCCCTTGTCCTACCTTTATTTTGGCTAGGGAGCAGCAGGCCTCAAGGAAAAGACCACTGGAGATATTTAAACAGGGTTGTGGTAAGAGGCTGCCCATCAGAGGAGCCATGAGCTAGGCTACTGTGTCCAAGCCAGGAGAACCCTTGTGGCAGCAGTGTCCCATAGCTCTCTGTGCATGCCTCAGTATTTGCTGCCTTCTCTCATTTGCTCTTCTGGCTCTCCTCATTGCCTCAGCACGTCAGAAATGCTGAAACAAGTGTGCTGAAAAGAGCCTGGAGCTTCCTGCGAAACGCATGCCTCCATCAGCTTCAACGGGAAAAGGAGCTGACCTTTAAATATCACATTACATTAGACTTAGGATAACTTTGAGCTCTTTCTGCATAATGATTTTCAAGTATATTAATTATATACAGCAATCCATGGAGTTTTTGTGTTAGTTCACTGCCTTATTTCCCCAAACTGATTGCAAATAATCTCGTCCACATCTGGTGGTGTCTGGAGTATGGATGCTCTTCAGATGCCATCCTCATCTCTTGCCGAGGAGCAGGGGATGTTTTACACCTTGCAGTCAGGGATTTTTGCTACATTTGTAGATATGTTCTGCGAAGTCTTCAGGTGCTTTTAGGACTAAAATTAAGCCTCTTTCACTTGTGTTTAATTAACTTTTATTTGCTTGACATTTCATTTTTGTTATTTTTAAGCAGTCTGAGGTTCTTGGCATTAAAAGCACATGTAAACTGACCCAACTGATAGACTATCTTCACGAAGGACTTCTTTTATCTTGCCACTAGGAATATTTTCCTGGGGAAAGCAAGCACCTTGATTACCTTGGTACAACTGATACCGTACAAGGCAATAGCAGGAGGGGAGAAAGGACTTGCTGAGAATGTGTGGACTCTAAATCAGACTCAGTCGGCTGCTGATTGAGCCCCTCCAGGCAACCAGAAGGTAGTGGAGTGACTGAAGAATATCTATTTTATTGGAAAGAAAACACTGTGGCCTTTCAATACCTAAAGGGGCTACTGGAAACATGGACAAGTGCCTGTAGGGACAGGACGAGGGGACTGGCTTTAATCTGCCAGAGGGGAGACTGAGATGAGCTCTGAGGCAAAACCACTTCCCTGTGAGGGTGCTGAGGTGCTGTCAGGGGGTGCCCAGAGAAGCTGTGGCTGCCCCATCCCTGGCAGTGTTCAAGGCCAGGTTGGACACAGGGGCTTGGAGCAACTGCTCCAGTGGAAGGTGTCCCTGCCTGTGGCAGAGGCTGGAGCTGGAGGAGCTTTGAGGTCCCTTCCAACACAAACTGGGCTGGGGTTCTGTGATTTATTTCCTGAGTGTTTTAAAATCTGATTTTAGCCTGGCTCCTTAAGGGATCGAAGAAGAAAAGAATCTCTGTGTCTCCACCTGGTTAATTCCATGCTCCTTCTCCCTCCCTTCCCATTTTGGTCACATTTGGGAAAGGACTTGGTGTGTCTGAGATATGAAGCCTCTTCTGCCTGGGTGGACATTAGTGGTGACACAGGAGCGGGAAGGTGAATCTGTGCTTACCCAGGGCTCACTCGAGAGGACAGCTTTCACTGCAGCACCCCCTCTACACTGACCCCATCCGCCTAAGCATGAATCACTCAGATAAAACAAACAAGCAAATTAATCAACATGAAGTGTAAGCCTGAGGGGAGCACAGCATCTACGGCTTTTGAGAATGCTATACATATATAGAAGCACATCTGAGAAGTAAAGGAAGAGTTTAAGAGAAACGTTGCATATCATATAAAATTGGAATCAATACACTGGGCATTATCCAGACACCAGCTTGCTGAAGTGCCCTCAGGAGAGTCAAGAAAAACGTACTGTTTTGCATTTACAGATCATCTCAACCCACAGTGATCTCCCTATCCATTTCAAAGAACTCATAATTCAGCAAAGAGAGGAATCCTGGCCCTTAATGCCTAGGAAACATTCTTGCAATGGCACACTTGGTATATTGATTACATTGCTTCTTTTTAAACATTTTAACACAGTCTTTGGCTAATGGAGTATTTCATTAAAGAGAAATAAACACAAGTTTTCAATTTATGGAATGCCCTTACCCGGATGGGATGATCCTCGCTGTCTTTGCAGATTTATCACTTGTACCAGATGCGGAGGATATAAATAACACCAGGCTCAGACTGGCGGCACCCAGTCAACCTTCAACGCTTCAGGATGTTCTGCTGAAAGCACAGTGTCTCTGCAATGCCATCCTCAATACCAGGCAGCTTCTTCTCAGGGAAATTAAAAACCACTGGGAGATGAGCAATGGGGGTACAGTTGTCATTATTCAGCTTTCTAGACAATGTGGTCTATTTGCATGATAATAAAGTCAACATGCTGCTTCCTGGGAATAGAAAACAATGTTTAATAAGCATCAGGTTTGCAAACACCCGATTTATTCCCCTTTTTAAAATTAATTTCTGTTTCCATTTCCTATAATCCGATGGAGCCAAAGTGAAAACTGCAATTTGCCAATTCCAACCCCTACTGAAAAGTTATATTCCAATCTGCATAGATGTGGAATAAAGACTATCAAATGTGTCACTGCAGACAAACAGGCTCTTTGGAGCCTTTCTTGCCAACACCTCCACTGAAATCGAACTAAGGGACCAAACCAACTTTTGTCTGCAGCCTGACCAGAACTTCAGACCTCATGAAACCCAGAGGAGAGGTCACAGAGGTCAGGGATGTTCCCTTGTCAGCACAGCCCTTGGGGTGGGAGAGCTGAGCTCTTGAGAGAAAAGATGAGACTTTGAAAACCACCTTTGGGCACGAGAGATGATTGAGGTTTATCGGCCACAAAGGGGTTATCTGGGCCACCAGTGGGATTTGAATTAAGACACATGCTTAAACAGTGGCTTTCAGAATGTGACAAGGCTGACACAGGGAAGGGATATCCATGATTTGAGGTACATTGAGGTACATACATTATGGTACTCCTGACCATAGGAAGGAGTCTGAGACCTCCAGAGCTTCATCCCTCCCCTGGTGTCTCAGACACTGGTGACACTGGTGAAAGTGGAGAATCACACAGGGTCAAGCCAGAGATCTCCACCTAACAGACAGAGCTGTTTGCTCTGGGGTTGCTCACCAAACAAGGGGAGCAGGAATCTCTCCCAAGGCACCTTTAAGTTTTGGGCATGCCATTTAACAGTGCCACCATCACATTTTGAGGGCTGTCACCTGCCCCATGATTCACACTATGACATTTCTAACTTAGGCACTTTGAGACGTGTTTTTTCACCCATCTGCCAGCTGCACGGCCCAGGCGTCTGCAAATAATCTGGAGTCTGTGCCTGCAATTCCAACGAATTCTTCCTATGCAGCACCTTGGTATTGTCAGCATTGACATTCAAAGCTTGAAGTGCAGGGTTAACCAGAAGCTGCTCTTTCTAAGGGATTTCTGCTGGCTGTTTTCCTTCTCCTTCTCTTTATTTCTCTCGCCTCAGACGGACCTTTGGGAGAGAATGCCTCAGCACAGAAATACTTTGTTTGGGTGCCAAACCCTCATCGCAGCAGGGTGTAGCCAGAAGGCACGCATCCCTCTGCCAGAAAAACTCTTTGCTTTTCAGTAGCTCTCAAGCTCCAGCATCCCTCTGGCAGCCAAAGGCAGGAAAAAGCAACCTCACTTCCACCCCAAAGCACTTCATTTTCCCCCTCCACTGCAAGCTTCAATTCCACAAGGCACACCCCAGCTCAGAGGCGTTACTCTGGTCCAGGCCTCTCCCCACAGTGTCTCCACACAACCTGCCTCCAATTTGCTGCTGTGGCTCCAAATGTAGCTGTCAAAATCAAGAGGAAAGCCAAGGCACAGAGGGAGGATGAGCAACCCAGCTCCTGCAGCACAGCTGGCATGACTGGTCCTCAGCACCGCAGTGGGGAACACAGCTCCCCCATGCCCGCTGGCTCGCTGCTCCTTCAGAGCATATCTGGTATCCAGAAACAGAAGAGACTTTCTATTTGCACCTCCTCTGGAGAGCTCTTGAGCTGCTCTCAGCACAGCACTCATTTAGGAGCTGGCAGGGCAGCCCATGCCATCGCTTTTGAAGCAATCAGCAGCGGAGGCGATGCTAGAAAAGGAACATAGATCCTGTAAGAACAGATTCTGTCCGGGCAGATGCTGCTGTCAGCAGTGGCACAGAGAGAACCAGCACAAGAAATTCCTGCCTCCCAGGAGGGGTGGGAAGAGCAGGGGGCTGCACCGTGCACTGTGCCCCATGGGCATCGCTCAGATATGGAGGTGACATCTCACCCAACAAACCCCACACTGAGCATCCCCCAGGTTCTTCCCCTCTCAGACAGGAAGCAGATAATTTGCCTTTCTTTTCTGCTTTTTTTCATTGCCATTTCTTTCCTAGTTTGCTTTCCCCAGCAAGGAAGCTAATCCTCAACAGCCGCATGTGACATGAGAGGGGTTTACTCCTTGCACCATAGACCATTTTCAATCACATCCCTCTCCATCTCTCTTGTTGGTCCCTTTAGGCACGAGGAGCTGCTCTAAGGTCTCCTGCCAAACAAGCCCAGCTCTACAGTTATCCATTTTACTCTTTCTTTCACATTATTTTTGATGAACATCTATACAGATGTTGAAAGATAAGGAAAAGTAGAAAAAAAAGATCAGTTAAACCCATAGGGAAAGCTGGGTATGGGGTTGATGACCCAAGAAGTGACCAAGAGGAGAAGGTGAACTCCAGCAATCTCCTCTACTGGGGTCCCACACCCCTCCAAGCCAACAGCCACCACAGCCACTACCTGCCGAGCTGGAGCCAGCACTGCAGCCTCCTCACAGGTTGTAGTCAAACTGCAGCTATTTTCTCCTAGAAACAATGCAAAGGGGTTTTCAAAGAACACATCCTCCTGGGAAGGGACAGGGCAGGAAAGAGAAATTGCCCCTGCAGAATAGACATGGATCCCCCTCAGGCATGGGGGATGGCCAGGCCTTCTTGCACTTGCCAGAGACTCACTGGGTAACCTCGTGCCATTTTTCTTTGCTTTCCTTATTTTTTGCTTTCATGACAAAAATCCCTAAAGGAAGAATGAAGGGAGAGTTGGGAGCTGGTAGAATACTGATATGCAGCAGCTCCATCCTGTTCCTTCCTCAAGTCTGCTCCCATCCCTTCCTCACTTGACAGCTTCTAGCTGTTATTTCTTTCAGCAGGTAGAGGACAGATTCTCCTTCCCCTGCCCAAAAGCCTGACTTCTGAATGTCTGCCTAACAAGCTGAGAAAATAAACCTCAGCATGTCACACACAACCCTGATCCGGGCTATGCTGGAAGAGAGCTCTGCAAACAGCCGTGTTTCTCCTAATAAAGGTTTGTAGTGATGCATTTGCAGCAAAAATATATCAGGCCCCAGGAAAGCACTAAAACTGCTTCAATCACTGAGGCTCAAACATCCACCCTTGCAGGGCCAATAGCACTGAGAAATGGAGAGTGCTGCACCATACTGCAGGCAAAAATGCCCAGCTCTGAAGCCCAACAATGAAAACTAGTTTGCAATTTGCCTTTCTGAAGAGATCTGGAGATCGCACTCAGCAGAGACACCAATGGACAGAAGTCATCTGAAGACCCTTTCTTTCACCTTGCAACATGTGGCCCTGGGGAATCTGATGGCACTGTATCCATGCAGCACCAGTAGTCATTTGGGGGTTTCTGAAACTGATGGAGGCTGCAGCCCACCAAGCTCTGGACCCTGTTTGCTACGTTTTGACTCCAGAGATCTACCCCCCATTCCCAGGCCCCCACATTTAGCAAATATACCCTAAAACCTCATTGGGAATTAGGGTTTGCACAGTGTTTCCTCTCTCAGAAGTCTCTGGAAGGCAGGAGTGCCTTGGCAGGGAGTTGAAGAGGGGCTTTGCCTCTGCTTAATGCCCTCTTTGAGCTTACCCAGGAAAGATCTGGTGTTTGCGTCAATCCTTCCCTCAGCACTCTGGGCTCTGAGGGAATCTCATGCCAGGTTTGCACCAGGCTCTACCAGTATATACTAGTGGTGGGAGTTGTAAAAACCACACTTCCTTCTCTCATCCCCATTTCTCTGCTGGCAAAATATGGAGCAGGGAAGTGCAGCACCAGCAGGAACTGCATTTGCCAACAGACCTAATTTTACCCTTACTTTACTTGTGAAACCAGCTTTGAAACTGCTTGTGTTCTGCTGCAGTGGCCGAATTCCTCAGCACAGCCCAAGGTGAATTTCCAGGTCCCGGCTCTGCAGCCCCTGAAGGTCCTTGTTCTGTGATTCCCTACCCGTGCTGATGGGGAGAACTGGCCTCAGGTGGCTGATTTTTCACCCCACCTACTCCACCTTGCAGCCTGTGCCAGCTAAAAGCTGCACTACTTGCAGGACTGAGAGCAATTACCCAGCAAACCCCCACAGAACCCAGTCAATACAACCCAAAACACATTATCTTTTCTAAGAAAGGCTCCAAAATGAAGGTGTACTTGTATTTTAGTAATAGCACCAAGGACAATTTTAATCAGTGTTGAACAATTCAGTTTCTCCCCTAACCCTTGATTAATGATCATGAAATAGCATCTACCTTATAACTACTCCCACACACCTAAGTATGTTAAACAGCCTTTTGATTCTCTCCAGCTTTTTGAGCATGTGTTAAGCTTCAGTTGAATCCAATTTGTGGCATGAGCAACTGGAGTTATCCTGCATTTGTCACTGTTGGCATTACATTTCTCTTAATCGTAATGAGGTGACACTGAATTATAGAGCTCTTGATACTGTTTAAACACTGTGATCATCCAGGTGTTAGGACTCTGCAAGAATGTTAAGGCAGTGAAGCTGTACATCTGCCCACATGAAAACGCAATAGTGTATCCAAGGAATTTCTGACCAGGTAAATTCAATCACAATTTAAGCCAGAAATGGCTCTCCTGCACTTCCCCTGCAGGCAGGCAGGTGTCTTCTGAGGGACATGCTAAAACCCAAATAAATCTCAGCTCTCAGCAAGAGCAAGACACGTCAATGGGATACAGCTTTTGTCCAGAGACACTCAGGTCTAGCAAAGCCAAGCACGCCTAAGGTGGCTAAAGACACCTCCCCGACAAACTGAGGATCCAGTGGCTTGCTGAAGGTGTAGGGTGAGGCCTTGCTAAACCCCATACATGGATACCCCCTAACTCCAATGCAAACTGATTTCTCCCACCCTCGTCCTTCTACCTTGTAGCAGCCTTGGCAAGCTCATCCCTTCTCTCGTGTTCAACTCTCCATTTTCCTGGCAGACATGAAGGGCCAGGCACTTGGATTGGACCATGCAGCCTATCTACCAAAACAAATGCAAGATGTCTCCAGTGTGATTACAGCCTGGGCTTACCATGCTGTGCCCAGAAAAGGGCTCTTGGCAAATTCCCATCCTCTCCTGTGCTGTCCTGCAGAGGTGGTAACATGCAGTACACCAGGTCCACACCAGCCAACAAGATCAGGAGTGCTGTATTTTGGCATCCAGATGTAGACATGTTCCAGGGTAGTGACAGAATGGAACATTCTGGAGGCACCTCTGGCCACAAGCATAGCACGTGCTGCATATAAAAACATGCACACAGATCAATGAGGCTGTTACTAACCTTTGTGCCAAGAAGGAAACCTGTGCTGTCTCTTTACCTAGAGGAGAAGGCAAATATTCATGGTAAAGCATCATCAAAACCCCTACTAAATATTTTAATCTCCTCGGTCATCATATGAAACAAAAGTAATTTTCCCCTCTCAGGGCCGCATGGATGGGTGCACACTGGCAGTCTGATGCAGCAGCAATCATCTGTTTAAGCTGCTTTAGCTTCACAGCTAAAATTCAGCACTTTGACTTCCTGTGCTTAGGAGAGAAATTGATACACATTTTTTTAAACCTCGAAATAGAGAGAAGCTCATAATAGCCACAAAGAAGGGGGAAAAAAGGAGCATTCAGTGCAAAACACAGCCTAGGGTAATCCAGAGGAAGTTTAAGAATGTTTCCTCTCATATTGCCTGTTTCTTTCACTCATTTAAAATCTCTCTTTGAAGATCCCCACAGTCCTTCCTAAACCTTTGTGTTCTCTACATGACGGCTATATTATTCCCTATCCAGATCATTAAAGCAGGCACTGAGCAGCATGGTACCTAGGGCAGTAGGTCCTGGCTACAAACCTTTCCCATGAAGAAACCCAGCTATTTCACCCCAGCTTAGCTCCTTTGCTTGCCATTGCCTTCTGAACTGCTGGTGTGCATTTTTTACCCCATGGGATCTTTGTCTCTCCAGCACTCCCTTGGCTAAGACAATTACCTCTGCCATGGGCCTTATCCAACAACAAAGCAGGGAGCGCTGGTCCCTACCACCCCAGATTGATTCCTCTGTAAATAAATACATTTAAGCTGCGTTTTTACTGCTCTCATCTAGTTTTGCTTAACTGTGCTTGTATTTTCCAACATTTACTATGTGCTCGTGAACAGTGACAGCTCTTCCTTCAAAGCTTTAATCTTTCTGTTAATCTAACTCAAGGGGGTTTTGTTCTCGTCTGCCTTTCTATTCCCCTTCCACTGCCAAGTAAACAAGAAGAGTGAGCAGGAACCTGCCATCCATTAAATGATTTCGACAGCAGAGAGCCTGGAAACAGACAATCAATCCAAATACAACCTACAGGACACTTCATTTTCATCATCGTTCAGGCAAACCCCATTTGATTCTTCCTGGTAAATTTGAACTACTGAATCCATGAAACAAGTTGAGCAATAGTGATAGATAAGAGAGGGAATGCAGAAATAACAGGGAAAATGTATTTTCACACGGGATACAAAGAAGTCATGAAATATCCCATAGCTCTGGGCTGCTTTCAGAGGTGCTGGGTACAGTGAAGCCATCTCAGCCTGATCCCTGTCTGTATCAGGGCTGAGATGACTGAAATGCTGCAGAAATAGTTGGTATTCCTATTCCCCAGTGTAAGGCACCAACTTGCACATTTATCTTGGCTGTTCCTGAGTGGAAAGGCCAGCATGGAAAACGAGCTACTTATCTAAGGAGAGTGTTCCCCTTTCATCTGAAAGACATATATCAGCCTTTATGTTTTAATCATCAGGATGGTGAAAAATTCCACTGCAGAATCACACCTGCTGACAGCTTGAAATGAGCTTCAACAGCCACAGGCAATTAGCAGTCTTCATGTTCATTACCAGGTACATCGTTTGTCATATGACCTGGGTTTTAATTCTCTCTTTATTAGTGAATTTGAGTACAGTGAAAAAATGCAATGAAAACTAAGAAGAAACCCAACACAACAGCAACAAAACGCTACAGGCTGCATTGACAATACCCAGAAACTGGTTTTTCAGACCTCCATTTCTTTGTCTACAAAGTGCTCACCAACTTCCATCATCTTGCCTTGCTGAGGATATGAAGAATGAGGATGTCACTGGATACATTCCAATTACATTCACCAGAGCTCATGTTTGTCTTACCATTATTGCTAATTCAAATTTGAACTACTATAAAATATATATTGGAATAATAACATACCCTGGAAAGGATTTCTGGAGTTCTCTAGTCCATCCCCTGCTCAAAACAGGGCAAAATTCAGAGCAGTTTCTCAGGGTCACACGCTCAGAAAGAACATTCTCATTA
Source organism: Myiopsitta monachus (assembly GCA_017639245.1). Classification (NCBI taxonomy): domain Eukaryota; kingdom Metazoa; phylum Chordata; class Aves; order Psittaciformes; family Psittacidae; genus Myiopsitta; species Myiopsitta monachus. The sequence goes on from CM029925.1 coordinate 110,086, forward strand.
GAAACCCTGCTTTGGGCTGTATTCGGAAACCCATGGACAAGTTTCAGATCTGCAGATGTATTCCCAGTCCAAGCAGATTTTCTGCCTCACTACCGTGTTCTTAGCAAGTTTCAGTACAGGTTGGCTGATGGAGCAGGGGGAAATACAAGACTGTCACCAGCTGAGATGCTTTTGGCAGAGATGATAAAATACACACCTGAAGTGGGTCTTGGCACAGAGCCTTCCCCAGGGGCAGGGACACCTTGCACCGGAGCAGTTGCTCCAAGCCCCTGTGTCCAACCTGGCCTTGAACACTGCCAGGGATGGGGCAGCCACAGCTTCTCTGGGCACCCCCTGACAGCGCCTCAGCACCCTCACAGGGAAGAGCTTATGCCTAAGAGCTCATCTCAGCCTCCCCTGTATAAGTTTGAACCCATCACTCCTTATCCTATCACTACAGTCCATGATGAAGGGTCTCTGCAATTCCCTGCCTAAAAAAGTACCATTTTTGGCACTTGCATGGCAAATCCCAAAATGCACAAATACCCAAAATACCCAAAGCAAAGCAAAGCCCTCAGTTTTCTTCAGATGGAAAAAAACAAACCTAAAACATTTAAAAAAAAAATCACTTTTTCCTTATTTCTGTCCCATATCCTTTGTACATTTCATCTCCACCAATGTTCCCAAAGTCAGTTTTCCCTCTTGAGTTTTGCAGCAGTCCCAATCCCCACCATCAGCAGCCAGCCTGGAAGACCATGAAGGAGGTGAGACTGAGCAAACTGAGCAAAAAAGCACATTTAGGGCTATGCCTTAATCTGGATGTTTCCCTGGCAACATGGAGAACTTGATACATCTGGTAACTTGTACATGGATTTCCTTGCTGCAGCATCAGCCCAGTGACCCGCAGAGAACTGGCTGGAAACAGCAATTTCTCCAGGCACTGAACAGCATCTGGGGGCACACAGCCCCCTGAAATGGCTCGTGTCCTACAGAAGGACAATGCAAAAGCCATTACACTTGTCATGCTCCTCATCCCAGTACACAGCAACGCCATAAAGTGAAGAAAACGAAGCAAAGCAGCAAAGCACACCTCGAATTCATTTTCACTTGAAAGAAAACAATACACTGTTTTCCTTCAAGGACTTGGAAAGCACCAAGAAATTGGGCTTTTAGTAGAGCACAGCCTATGAGAAACATGAACCCCAGATCCTAAAACTGCAAAATTGAAAACTCCAGCATGTCCTCACTAGGAAATATTCCCCAGTTCCCACTGCACAGCTGGAAGTGCAACACCGTCTCCTGACCTTTACATCTCTGTGTGAGACAAATTACACAGAAGCCTCCACCTTGAGTAATGAGTCCCGGCTTCCAAGCTGCAGTGTCACAGGCTGTGGCAGTAAATGGGTATTTGGAGTCAGTGTTCGCAAGGGAAATGCAGGCACTGAAACCAAATTAATTAGAAAACAGAAGAATTGACATGATGATGTACAAGAAATTAACAAAAAGGAATCCAAAATGATCTCCTTGGCTGCTCTCACTGACAACGTTTTAACATATTGTTCTCCAATACAATTCACATTATCAGCTGGTAGAACAATCATCTAACTAAAAGATTAAACCATGATTAAAGCCTAAACAATCTGCTGAACAAAAACCTTCTCAGCCTTGCTTGAGCAGAATTTCAATTCCCCACATTCTTAGTGCTTCACCCATGGATTTTTCTGGTGCTCAGGGCGGCAGGGTACACAGCAGCACCTCTTCCCCTCTCACACAGATCACAATATATCCCAGCATTAGCAGGAGGACCAGCACTTTGGCTGCATTTCTTTGGCCTGGCCCAGTCAATGCAGTCAGCTCATACTGTGTTTCAGGTTCCCGTCTATACGCACCTTGTTTTCTCCCAGTGTAAAATCCAGGTAAGCATAAAACCACATCAGCAAGCCTAAAACCACATACCCAAGACACAAACTGCAACACAATAGGGCACTCCAGCTATTTTCCTTAGAGATACTGCAAAATTCCTCACCATGCCATTAGAAATATGCGCGTTTAGCAGACTGAAACAAATGTAAACACCACAGAAATTCCATTTCTGGATAAAGAGCTTCATGCCTCAGCAAAACCTGTCAGTGGCATGCAGGGCACCCAGCTTGATCATCACAGCTGAAACGATGCAAGGATGTCACCGCAGCTGAGGTGACATCATTCTTCCCATGGAAAGGCTGCAACATCCCGTGTGTCCAGCAAACAGCCCACATGGCAGCTCTGCGAATTGTCTTGGAAAGGACTGATGCATTCGAAGAGATGTTTTCCTGCCCAGCCAACCCCTGGAGCAGAAGAGAGTTTTATAACCCTGTGTAATAAAAGAGCCTCCTAATGAGTGATACCACAAGGAGACAAGAGCCAGTGCTCCTCCTTGCCACACACCAGCCATCCCCGGTGAGGCAGATGTGGATGACTTTTGGGTGGACAACAGGAGAATGAACCCATCCATTTGTCTGCTGTAGATGATAGAATGCATGAAATGAAGAGGTTTGTAACAGTGAAATGTCAATATGCCAATAGGCACTGGTGGCTTTCCATTGGACTAAACACCACTTTCACAGCCAGAAAGTATCACTGCCTTGTGGCAAGAGCCGCAGGCCTTCCAGTGACATCTATTTAGTGACCTATGCCGCCACCCATCACCATGCTTAACATCACCTTACCCGCTGCCACACGAGCATTGGCAAAAAGCAAGGATAATCCACTGCTGAGGGCAATGAGAAAAGAAAGCACAACCTGGGCTTACTACAGCTAACTTGGAAACAACTTAAAAATGCCCAAGTGTTCATCACCGACTCAATGTTGTGCCATGGGTGCAGCAGCTAAAACCAGAGAAGATTAAACTGACAATCTATAACCTGATTTATGATGTAAAAGTGGCAGGATCTTTGCTTATTGGGCTTGATAAATAGTTATGCAGCTTGGCTTTGTAATTAAATTGTGACGACTATTATATGATTATAAATTGTCTATGTAACTGGCTATAATATTGAGGGATCTGAGAGCAAAGGCCAAGCAAAACAAAGCCTAATAAAAATGTGGGGTTTTTTATAAGAAAATCAGTAGCAATTTCAGCATGCCACAGGTCACAGTTCTATCTGGGAAGGACTGATCACCTCACAGGGACATTTGGCTGGTTTCTTCTGTTTTCCTGGAATCACCTTCTTTTGGAGAACTGGCACTGAAACATTAATACCTGTTGATTTTTAAATACTGGGCTTGGAAAATCCCCCATGTTGGTGCAGATCAGGCAAGTGATGGGGAATAAACTCCTAAATAAACCTGTCCATAAACTTGCTGGGAGAGGGGAAACACCCCATCACGACATGCCACATATCCACATGCAGCAATCAAACCAGCCTGTAATACCTGTTTCCCCACATGAGAGTTCAATGCCAGGTAATAAAAATCAATACATCAGAGAATAAAAATCAATACATCATAGAGGAGAATCTACAGGGCAATTATAGACCTGATTTTGTACCACTGGTATAAGAAATAATCTGTTCACTGACAGTAATGTGAGGGACTTTCATGTCCATTGGATGACAGAAAACCGCAAGGAAAAACTACAGCTAAATGAAGCTAACTATGGAAAATCCTATATAACTTAATGCTGGATGCAGAACTGATGATAGCTCCCACACTTTTCTGCATTACAGATGTACATATTCATTTAGCTAAATATTCCAGAACAGCAAAGAGAAATCTGAGCATAAAAAGATCACATTTCTGTAAAGAAAAGAAGAAATATGTTAGGAATGCCTCTGCTTCCTTCAGCACCTCCGCACTCATAGGCAGCGATCTTCCCCATGAGGACCACATTTTGACAGATACAACAGGTTCAATGTAATCTCTTATTTACGTGCAAAAGTAAATAGAAAGAGCTGGAGAAAACTTTGCATCTTATGCAATATTAGCTATGCAAGTCTAGGGAGTGAAGTTTACATGGTCTCAGCTCATTTAGTGTTTGCCGGGAACACTGAAATCATCACCACACATAGAGCCTGGAAGCTGTTATTTATGAGAAGTGTTTTGAAAGCAAACCAGCTCAGAGTGCTTACCTTTCCCTGGAACCCACTTCTTGAGTTTGTCTGATATTTGCTATTAGAAATGGTGCCTGCCACCTGCTTGAGAGGTCTCCCACCTCTGCCCTTTGCTGCCAGCCACTGGAATTCAGGAGAGAGGACCCCCCAGCCAGACGAGGGCTTTTTCTTGGGTTTGTTCTGTTGAGGACTGCTCATGTTCCTTCTGCTCCTGGTGCCAATAGCAATATCCTTTTGCAGTTTGACAAAGCAGTGATTAAATCCAAGACTGCAATCTAAAGTCAGCTCCTGGCAGCCCCAGCCAGGGCCTGCCTGCACCAAAGCACCAAGCACGGGGAGGGATGGGGAAGATGGAGGCATCCAGCTCAGCAGCACCTCCCACCCTCTTGGTGGGATTAATGTGTTCCTGTACCAAACCCATCTGAGGGACACTCCCCATAGGCACTGAACCAGCAGCACCTTGCACCACAGCCTCAGCTCCCCTGGTTGGCCCCATGCATGGCATTGCTTTTGGCAGAATCCTGCCTGATCTGTATTGCAGCAGAGGGGCTCCAGCCATGTCCAAGCAGTTTTCCCAGCTCACGCTCGGCAGGAAGGTACTGGAGATCTAAAGGGGTTGGCAGCGAGGCAGCATCCCCTATAGGGGATGGGGGAAGGAATACATTTGCCAGCCAAACCTGTTCAGAGATGGGCAGAGGATGCTGCACTCAAGGCAGATGCAGAGATACAAGGACTCAGAGGAACGTTAATTTCCTAGCAGGCAGAGGCAAAACCTGCTACTGTGGAGACAGTGATTATCTCTGCATGAAAAGGAGGGTCTGGGGCTTGTAAATGTCTAGAACACACCTCAGCAGGCTCTCCAGACATGCCACCTGTGGCAAATGATCTGCCAAAAACTCCAGTGGATGTTGCAGCACAGCCCTGGGCGCTGAGCACACCCTGACCCCTCAGGTGCTCTCTGCACCGCCAGTCTTGCACTGAGATGTACATGAAAGCAAATCCACCTGGAGCAAATACCTTTCCCAAGCCACGATGCTCACAGCCTCAGACCTGCTGCTCACCGTGTCTCTGAGGTGTTATTGCAATAACAAAATTAAGCAGTAATTTGCTTCTGTGGGAGAAGCGGTATGAGTTTTATTGCACCATCAGAGGGCATGGACTTGTGCAGAGATGGAAGAACACCAGCAAAACAGAACGTGAGCTGTAACTTCTCCAACGGTTGTGATTTCTCTGGCAGAACCTGGTGAGACAGCAAAGATTTTGCATTATGCAGGCCAGATTCTTTCACTAATATGTCCCATCCAAAGGCAGGTTTATGGACTTCTAAATGTTTCGAGGAGATTTCTACATCCACACTTGCATTATTGTGCATCCTTCGCTTTACAAGCCTAATAGTTCCAATTTAGTTTAAAAAGCTGTGCAAGCTAGATCCACGAGGCTTCAAAAGGGTCAGGTTTGGAAAGATGCCTTGCTTTAAATATATTTGCTTTGTCCCTGTGCACAGAGCTGAAGGTAACTTCGCTTTGCAGCATATTCCAGCTGCTGGTACAATAAGGAGCTCATGGAGCTTCCTTTCCTCGCATCCCGTTCCACACTCCTGACACATGCCAAGTCACTTTTATGCATGCCTGAAGTCCCAAGGAGGGATTTTTCAGCACAAGGTTTGCAAAATTTGCCCTTCACCACTTGCTGCAGAGGTTTAAGGGAATACGTGCAAGGCAGGATTCCAAGGAAAGTGGATGTAGAAACTCCAGGCTCTCAGCCTGCCAGCTGGCACAGCAACAAGGAAGGGTCATACATATTGGCCAGAGTTCTAAGAAACACTTCCTTTTCGATGAATTGGCATTTTCAGAGGAGAGGGTGCTTCGTCAGAACATCCTCTGTAGCTCTAATGTGAAGGTACCCCACAGCAGCCCCATCTGCAACAAATCCCTCAGTGAAACGCGCTCAGCTAGCAGGGCTGTCTGCCTGAAACGTTAAACGAGGACCTGTACAAACACCACCAAAGAGGAGGTGACGTTAACGTCTGGATTAGAGCTAATCCTCTGGAAATAATCACTTCTTCAATCAACAAAACAAGATCAGTTCCATTAACCTTGAAAGATCTACAGCAGCCACTCGCCAAGCTTCACCTACACACATGATGAGGTTCAGCACTAGCAGTTCCCAGAATCTGTTTCCTCACTCTATTTTTACCATGAAACAGTGAAAAATATCCTCAGGCCTTTTTACTGTTTTGCTTCCATGGAATGAAGTAAATGGCAGCTAATTTTCATCTCATGCTCATTTTTATCACAGGCTTAACTTCAGCGAAGTGGCTGTTCTTCATGTAAACACAAGTGAGGCAGCGCTAGGGATTGAGGCACGTGTACCCCAGGTTTTCAGGTGCTCAGGAGACCTTCCCAATTCTGGGCATCACCAAGTAACTCTGGACAGAAACCAGCACAGGTTCTGAACTCAGGTTATGCCCCCCAAATCCACCCTGGACACGGGACTCACTGTGTTCTCAGCACGTGCTTTTCCACACTGAATCAAATGCCTGCAAGGTGAGAGGCTCTGCAGCAATCTCAAACTCAGCAAGGCCATTCCTGGAATGTGGCCTTTCCTGGCACTGGAGCTCCCAGTGACCACCCAATGGAGAAGTGCTGAGATCTTGACCCCTGTGTCCAACCTGGCCTTGAGCACTGCCAGGGATGGGGCAGCCACAGCTTCTCTGGGCACCCCCTGACAGCGCCTCAGCACCCTCACAGGGAAGAGCTTCTGCCTAAGAGCTCATCTCAGTCTCCCCTCTGGCAGTTAAAGCCATTCCCCTGTTCTGTCCCTCCATCCCTTGTCCAAAGCCCCTCTCCAGGTTTCCTGCAGCCCCTTCAGGCACTGGAGCTGCTCTCAGGTCTCCCCTTCAGGAGCCTTCTCTTCTCCAGGCTGCCCCAGCCCAGCTCTCTCAGCCTGGCCCCAGAGCAGAGCTGCTCCAGCCCTCATAGGAATACACCCACAATAGAAATTGCCAAGAAAGAATAGTTAAAGCAGAGGCAGTGAGCGGCTGGAAGGCAGCACAAGCTGTGGTGTGCTGCAGCCACCATTCAGCTACACAAAACTGCAAGAAGTCACTTTTCTTCATATCCCTGTAAGGCAATGGCAGTTAACTGTCACCTATGAAGAGGCACTGGAATGGTTTCCTGGAGAGCTGGAATTACCTGGAAATAGTCGCCAAATCCAGCTGCAGAGATGTGTTTGAGTGCTGTACCTGGTACCTGGGGAGAGCAGGGTCCCAAAGGGTGGTTACAGCTGCTGCATGGTGATATTACAGGAGCTGCCTGCAAAGACATGGAAGAAAAGCAGATGTCTTGTGCTGGCCAAGACTTGGCCACAGCACTCACATGTCCAGGTACAAGCCAAATACTGAGACATGGATCCACAAATCGACAGGAGCTGAGTGTTGCAGCGTTTCTTGCTGAAAACGGACTGTGAGCAATCCAGACAACTGCTTGACATTTGTAAAGTAGTGAACCAAAGGCTGTGAGGCCCTGCTTGGAGGTTACTAAAGAATGTGTGGAGGTTACTATAGGTCGCATATGTGCGGAATGCATCGGCACAGACGATTGTTACGAGGGATGCATACAAAGGAACTGACAGTTGCGTCCTTGAAACCATCTGCCGTTGTGGCCGCAGCCCGGGAATCACTTACTATTGTAACAACCAATCATAAAACCGTTGCTAACACTTGGCTAAAGAATGTAACCAATCAGATGTTATCGAACGTTCTAGTCTTCTGAGGCTCTTGCTATAAAAGACGCTGCTTGCCTTTAATGAATTGTCAACGCTTGATCATATTGGTCAGAGTTCGTTGTCCTTAATCTCCCGCAGCTGAGCAGAGCTGAATTTCAGCACTGAATTCCAAGCCCAAAGACCAACTCTTGGAAGCTCAATCCAGCTGTGGCTGAACTCAAAGGAAGGTTCATTCCAATGTGCTAAGGAGCAAAGGGTCCTGCTGCTTATATTTATAAATACATCATTAACGCTTCTGAAAGATTCATTCTGGGAGCTCCAGAGAACAGCAACAGCAGAAGAAAGCAGAGTTGAGAAGAGAAAGGGGAGGTTGAGTCAATAACAGTGTCTTTAACAGCCACATATTTAACAACTGCATCTTTCCGTGCCATTTCTAAAAGCAATCACCCTGCTTTGCCGTCTCTGCAGTTGTGAAACATCTTTAGGTCCTCTAGGAAAATAATTAATAGAATCCAGCCACGTTCTAAAGCCGAAATTGAAAGTACTTATATTTAATAGAAACTACAGCTTCTAAATGATTATGGTGTTAAATTTGCATTCTCTTTGCTATTTCAACTGGGGCTTTATTCGAACAGCATTGTTGGCTGCAGTGTTTATCTTTTACCACCATTGTCATGATAAGAAAAACATAGAAAGCAGATGAAAACCAGGGAAAATATAAAAAGAGCACCGGCAGAGGAGGCTGAATATTTGTGTTTAGGGAAAAAACACCTCAGATCTCTGCAAAGCTCAAATCCTCATTCACCCTCCCTGCAAGCTTCCAGGAAGAGAAAAGAAGATGTAGGATGCTGCTAGCTCATTTCCATACCAATTAAACATCCTTTTGCTTCATCAAAGAGAAGCAGGCAGCCAGCAGGTGAAACCTCAGCCCTCCAGTGAGCCGTGCCCATTGGCACCAGTGGAAGAAGCTGCTCTCAGGCCCCCTGCTTCATCCTCAGATAGCGGGACCAAAGATTCCCATTTCTTCCTGTGCTCTCTCCCCCTCAGGACTCACTGAGCTCTGTGGTTTGGACCCGGTGCCAGATGTCTGTGTTTCTCCAGCTCAAATCCCCAGCCAGGAGATTACACACGTCTGCACCCAGAGCATCGTCCATGGATCTGCATTAGTGAACCCATCACAGACATCAAGAGGTTGTAACACTGTGCCCAGTGCACCCAGAGCATCTGCAGGGGTGGATCAGAGTGGGTAAGCCAGGCCCAGGCGGGTGCCCAGAGGCCCCCTGGTCCCACAGCCCTGCTCCAGCCCCTCCAGGCTCAGCCATGGGGAGCCAGAGGATAAACTGTAGTGGGGGGGAAAGGTGAACAGAAAAGGCAACTTGGTCATAACCCCAGTAACTACTCTGAGCTGGCACCAAAGGGGTGAATGATTACACAGGGTGACAATGATGCTCTGCAAATGGAGCTGCAGTCTCACCATCCACATTTCCCTTTGCTACCAGCTCAGGGCCATTTCCCAGATGCTTTTGGAGAAGCTCCCCAGCATGTTCCTCCTCCCTGCCCCTGTGCAGATGCACCTCTGCCTGCTTCTGACAGCACAGCACTACTGCATTGCTGTGCATTGCCTGTGGAGCTGCTGCTTGAGGGATATGGAGGAGGTAACTCGTCCGGAAATCAACACAATTCAGTGCTGCAATGAACTCTGTTTCTGATGAATAACAGACCTACTGGGAGAACAATGTGTCCGCTGATGAGATTTTAGGAGAAGGGAGATGCTTGGTTTGGTGAACTGACGCTTTTGAAAACATCAACCTTTTGCTCACTGCAGTCATGAGTGTGGATAGATCCCCACCAAAAAGCAAACTTTGATCCAGAGCAACACTCACCAGACACGGAGCAGAGCCGAGGATGCCTGCAGCTACAGGAGAGCAAAATGCCTCTGTTCTGGGGTTCCTGCACTGCGATGCACACAAACCATTGCAGACAGCATAATTCAGCTAATAATTCAGATAGCATCATTAATAGCAATTGTTTTAATTAACCTTTGTCAAACAACACTGAGCAAAGCGCTGCAATAACAACACACCAAGGTCCATGCAGATACTTTTAAGATCTGCTCAAGCAGGTTGCCATCATCCTGGCAGGACATCCAAGGAGAAGAGGGTAACTGGAACATTTACGCAGGGACACATGAGCTTGCAACTATTAAATGCAAACCTAGCAAAGAGCTTACTAGAAGGGGCATGAGGTTCAAATCAGAATTACTGCCAATTGAGAACACCTCTTCAACGGTTTCTCTGTGCCTTCTGAATGCCAGACTTCAGCCCTTCTCTAAAGATATTCCATGTCACCTTCACAGAAATAGTAGAAAGAAGAAAAGAGCTCCAGTACCTATAGTCTTTCCTGTGCAAGGGCTGCTCCACCTCCATCCCCTCCCCATCTTAAATCTGCTGCAAAAAGTGGGTCTGCTGAAGGGTTTTGCAAAGCCTGGTCTGTGCCAAGAGGAAACAAGGTGACTTCTCTTTTGAAGTCTTCCTTTGAGCAGGTCGGTTCATCTGACCAGAGGCAGGCTGGCTACTCAGGAGCAGGTTTTGTAGGAGATTGTAATTGCAGAGAAAATTCAAATACCCCATTTCAGTGTATTTAATCGACTTGCAGTTATCCAGTGTAAGTCATCCTCAGCATGGGACAGAGCACAGAGACACGTGTAGAGTGCCTGCACTGGCCCCAGGCAGCACCAGCAACTGAACTGGGACCTCAGTCCTGTCAGAACACAAACCTTGGAGAAATGCAGAAGGGTTCAGCTCCTCATTGTGACTCCTTTCCATCATTCCAGCATGCGATTGGAACACCACAGGCAGTCCACAGGGTGTGCATGGCCAGGTCAGGTCCTACAGCCCATCTCTGACCTCTGGCAATGCACCAAATCACTCCGCTGGCATGGATGGACGAGATGAGCCAGGGGTTGCCACATGTGGAGATGATGTCTGGAAGGTACCTTTGATGCAGAGGGGGTGTTAAAACACAAAAAGACCACGTCCCATTGCACACCATTGCTGCTCTCCACCAAGTCCTCGGCTCATGGCTGCATCCACCAGGCTGCAGCTGTACTTCGCTCAGTTCTTTGTGTTCCCTTCAAGGTGAGCTCTTCCTTCAGGCTTAATGTGACCGCATGGGCATGTTTTCTGTGCTCAGAGTCAAGTGAGGCTGATTTCCCATGGCAATGTGCCAGCACAGGAAAGCAATGCACAAGCTCATCATTATCCATGCATAATGCAGAAATTATTTGCATACAGTAAACAGACCATCATCCTGATGAAGTGTCAAATGAGATAAAGTGCTAATGAAAGGAGAGTAGACAAGAAGAGATCATGAGACTAAGAGAAAGTGGAGGTGGAAAAAACATATCCTCTAATGAACTTTCCAAAGTCTCTCCAGACTCTTGTGCATGGCAAGAAATGCCCAAACCACCTTTAAGCGCAGCCCCAGGAGCCATCCCCTCTCCCACATCGGTGTCCAGGACAGTTCAAATACCCTCAGGAGCAAAGATCCATTTCCAGTCCAGCCCAGGGTTTACCTGGGTAGAAATCAGCTCTTTCCAATCAAACCAGAAACTGTTTCTTCCAAGAGCTGGTAATTCAAGAGACCCATCATTGCTAGAGGTGAAGTGTTTCATTACGAAAGGGCTCCCCACTGACTCAGGAGGGCACTGAACATCTTTGTATTATGTATGATGAGATTATTTCAATCATTTCACTTCACCCACATCATTTCACTTCACAGCCTCGCTCAAGTCTCTTTTGCTCTTACTCTCTGTCTGTGAGCGAGACAGTGTCCCCACCTCCAGCAACTGCAGAAATAATGCCCTGTGTTACCAGGAGTGCTTGTTGGCAACATGTCATTCACTGAAGAATAAAGGGAGAAGAGGACTCAGTCTCTGATATCCCAGCACTGGATTCATTCACATTTTACAGGTAGTGTCACATCCAACGGAGAAACCCAGCTCTTCCTGAAAGCATCCTATTGGCAAGGAAAAGCAACCCAAGGTTTTTGCTGATAGGAAATTCTTCCCTTTTCAATGCCCAGGTTCAACATTATTACCTTAAAATGTGAATAGTCCAAAAAAGGTCTTTTAGCTTTCAAGATTCAGAAGAAGTGTGCCTCATTTTTCATGTGATTTTATGTAGGTGAATATTTCTACCAAAGCCTAGATCTAAGTAGTTTCAATATTCATCTCAAGATAAACCTCAGAGAAAACACTGACAATCTTTGTGAGAATGATGCTTTTTAGGACAATTTTTCAATGTTTCATTTTAAAACCTTATTTTTTTTAATTATTATTGCTAACAAACCCTTTGACAAAGCAAGGAACAGTGCAAAAGCAAATTAGACAGCACAATTCCTGTCCTGATTCACAGTGTACGGCCCTGTTGCTTTGTACACATTATGACTGGCATAAAATTAAATAGGACTGAGAAGGTATTACACCTTGAGGTAACCGCTGCTAGCCTGAACGAAGTCCAAGCAGGCTGTTTCAGTCTCACAGGGGCTATTGGAGTGATTTATCATTGATTAGGTGTCATAAGAGGCCTGACTTTGCTATCTGCTTCCATTGAAGTGGAAATCAGTGGTATCTGCCTGGACTTGCAATAGATTTATGATACTTCCACTGCACTGAAAACACAGCTATTATTAATGGCGGGGCAGATGACATCGCCACTAAATACAGGTACCAAAACATTCATTATCTTTTGATTATATTAGGGTTTGCTCATTTCTGCTCTCACATCAAGAGCAGCAAGGCTGCATTCAGAGGACAAAGACAGAAACGGGCTTGCTTTGTGTGCATTCCTGTCCCTTTGCTTGCTTTTTAAGCAGATAATGCTGCCTCACCACAAAACCTGTTTACAATCAAGGCTTCATCCTTGCTTTCTCCTCGATTTGGTTTTTGGGGGGTTAATTTTTCCCCATGAATGACTGCAAGGGGGAGCTGAGATTGGGAGATAAATGCCTCTGCTGCAGTAGCATCACCTGTGGTAGAGGAAAGCTGGCAACCAGCACAGCTCGCTCCTTCCCCCTGCTTTGTGCATGATAAAAAGGATCTGTCCTGGGGAAAATGCAGAGAGAGGAGGATGGAGACAAAGTCTGGAGAAGGCAGCAGCGCTTTGTCCCATCAGAAGAGATTTAAGCACGTCAGAATGAAAGGAGTTTTCCAAGTGCATCATTTCCAGAGAATTACATGGGATGTGGGTGGCTTCAAGGCTTCAGCTCCCGCTCTGCCACAGACAGGTTTCAAGGTCAGAGTCTAATTTTATCCTGTGGTATAACACTTTGTTGTGAAGCTGCTGAGGCATGCCTGAACGCCTGCTCCCCAAAGGGATTCGTGCCTCCCTTTCCTTCTTTCCCTGTTTTCCTTAAGCTGTTGGCAGCACAGGAGTGGGGCAATTCAGGATCACGCTGGGACAGTCACACATTGTCCTTGTGAAGTGTGTGTGGGGTATGGTCACAGACACAACCAGCACTGCCGGCTGTTGGGATGGGGTGAAGGGGGAGGAACAGAAGCAGAAATCCCTGTGGATTTCACAAGCTATGGAAGATGCCATTTCTTAGTCCCAGTTGCCCCACAGAAGCTTTGACTTAACCACTTCAGTATAGGTACTAGAAGTGCAAGGCTAGGAGATAGAATTAGCAGTGATTTTGTGCTCATGAATTCAGGAGTTGGTCTCCAATGAGCTTGGCATCACCCAGGGAGAAGCACTGAGATGAAATGGGATTTCAGGCAAGCTTAAGCAGAAGAGAAGAAAGCAAAGAAAAAGCAAACTAAACACCACCAAGACAGACCTTGAGGAAGCTGGCATGGATAAACACTGTCTGATGTCTGTTCCTCATAGGGGAAAATGGGGTTTGACAGGACCACAGGGCTAGCTTGTTGTGACCTCTGAAAACTGGTCCATCAGGGTGACTGGGATGAGCTCCCCTAGAGCAGGGCAGGCAGATATCTTCACATATGTGGCTCCTGTCTCAGAGCATGCGTGTGAGAAAAAGACTTTCTGCATTCCCTACCAGCCCTGCCATTCAATCATTTCTTAATATCCACCAATTCCCTCTAATTTCGCTACTGACATTCGCAAAGCATCCCAAGGAGACACAAGGAGCCCTCTGATGGAAACTCAGGTAATGTTTTGTGGGGCTTAGAAGGCTTTTTCTGATTCTCTGAAGCATCTCCTGAGAAAAATCCTCATTGTTAGTGTGGTTCCTAACAAAGCTTTGGCAATTCCTTGGGAGTTACTGGTCCTGTCAGCCCTCAGAACAAGAACAACAAAAAAACACCCCACCAAATACAACGATATCTTGATTCTGGGAGACTTAGTGAACACCAGCAGAGAGATCAGCGAGAGCCTTGTGTTCACACACATTATGGATAGACCTAGCTGAAAAGAAACAATCAATAATCCCCTTTGCTCACACAGGAATCACTGCTATCAGTTGGGAGAGCTGTGTGGAGCAATTAGAAAAGGAAAAAGGAAGAAAAGGAAACAACTTCCCCCTTTGTTACTTCTCCTGTAAATGACAGACAGGCGCCAATAATGAACACAGTTTGATTTTCCTTCATTTTCTTCCCAAACACAAACCTACAGATCCCAGGGCTGCGCAGAAGATGCTGAAGAGCTGAACAGATCCCTACAGCCCAGAGCCGCTGCTCTGCAACTGTCAGACAAGGTCAGGGTCTGCTGTCACCACCACATTCCAAGGGCTGAACAGAGATGAACCCTGGAAGGGTGGTCCCTCCCCAGTGAAGGGCAGTGAGCATCCCCTGAGGCCCCCATGCTTGCAGCCTGCAGACACATGGGGTTTTCTACACTCTGCCAGCCCTGTCCCTCCTGTGAGCTTACCCACAGCAATATCCAAGTGATCTCTTAATGACAAGCTCAGAGACAGGTTTTTTCCCTGCCTAAGCAAGATCAGTGCCAATTCCACCCACCGCAAGTATCGACCGGCGCTGGGATGGGGTCATGCCTGGAGCAGGGAGACAACAGAGAGCTGCAAATTGGAAAAGACAAATTAAGTCTCCATTGACAGCTCTGAGCAGTGGCACAAAGGGAGCTTTTCCTCCTGCACACGGCTTTGTGAGGCTTTGCTGGATTGAGAGGAACAACAACATATGGCAACAAGGACCTCTGGGCAAAGGCAGAGCCGGGGATGAAGCTATTGCCTCTGCAGTGGGCTGGAGGAGGAGCAGGGTTTGCTGTGGAGCACCAGTGGTGCTGAGCTGTGCAGCCACCTTTCCCTTCAGAAGCATGGATGACACTGAGCTGCTCAGGGTTTTGGCTCTAATGAAGGCACCAGCCCCCAGGTCAGAGGCCCACTGAGAACACTGAAGCATCTCGGCAACTGGAAACCATAAATTTTCCTCTGAAGCATCCTGTTATAGGAAAAGCCTTCACTATCTTTCCATCTTTGTATTTATCTGTACTGAATCGTACATTTAGCTGCATTAAAATCAGCTTACTCCACACCAGTCCAATGCTGACTACAAATTATGCTGCTGATGATTATAAATTCTTCAGGAAAGGGACACAAGGTGAGAGTCTCTCCTATAAATCCTTTTACCTCAATCAACCAAGCTTGTGAATTTACTATAAAGAAAACAATCAGAAAGCCAGTATGAGGCTTGTCTGATAAGGTTGTCTTGTCCTCCTTTAGCATTTTACTGGTTATGAAGTAGGATTTAAGCTAAAGATGCCTGCAAGGTCCCTTAGCAGATGGCAGAAGTCACAAGGCAAGATCTGTAACTGAAAAATCAATAGCAGGCTCATCACTTACTGCCTCAGTGCTGCAAAGGAAAAGCAAGCAGGGTGTGGGTGCCTGATACTGAGGGTGCCTGTTTTCCAGTGGGATGTTCCTTGGCAATGGATTGCCACGTCCCATGTGAGTTGCTCAGGAAAGCTCCAAACTGCTCCGCTGTTTCCAGGGACAAAGCCAGGGGATAGATGTCACTGTGCCTGACAATAAATCATCAATCACGTTTCTTTAATGCCTTTGGAGCTGGTTTGGGAGGATTAGCAGGGGAAGGGCACTTACACTGGGATGGTGCCTTTTGCATCCCCCTAACAAGTGACCAGGCTCAGGCAGGGTTTCCCTCACACTAAGGTGAGAGTGCATGCAGAAAACCGGCGCTCCCAGAAATGCTCCACATGGATATGGGTTGGACCCATTTTAATTACATTTTTTCACACTATTGTTCTCCCCCAGATTCCCAGACTCGTGCAGGACCAGCAGGACTCGCTGCAGGGCAGGCTCATGACCCATGCATTTAGGAGCTGTATTTGTAAACCATAAGCATAAGGTCAGACCTGCATCCTCCAGGTCTCCTTCCTAAAGCATCGAATCCTCAGCAGTAGCATGGAAAGCTGAGGAATGAGTAGCACCTTGCCAAGGTTTTCAGCAGGGGCTGAGACCCGCTGGCCTGGCTCAGAAGGGACACAGAAGCACCTGAAGCAGTGGCTGGGCTTTGGCTGCAGTGCTGCCCCAGCCACAGGCTCCTGCATCCCTGCTTTTTGCACCCAGATACAACCCACATATTGCACAGAAGGAGGGATGGTGGGAAGCCAGCCCCAGGAAAGGGGCATCGTATGGAAGGTAACAGGGTTCAGGCAGCACCCACCCAGGAGCAATTCTAGAAACATCCCACAGAGCAGATTAATGCCAGGGGAGAGCATTTCCCTTTAATGGCCCCTTCATTTCTCCTTTATTGCATCTGAAGTATGCAATAAAAGCAAAAACATTAGAAGCCATAAACAGCCCCAGAGAAGCAGCTTGGCATCTCCTGAAACACTGCAGGGCTGGACCCATGCAACTTCGGGAAGGGACAGAGTGTTGGTACAAAGGAACAGTATCGATGCACCTGTGCCAGGGGAAAACTCATCATCCCTCCGGCTCTCAATCTGAATGAAAACCCCACCCTGGCTACTCCTCCTCACTTGCTTTGCTCCAGAACACTTGCCTGCAAGATCCAAGGTCATCAGCAGGGACCACAGCGCTACCTGGGGAAGTGGAGCTGGTGAAGAGACACTAGGGTGTCTGCAGCGGGACAGATCCCAGGGGTGTAGCAAGAGGAGATGATCCATGAGGAATCAAACCAGTGAAATTCCACCTCCACTAACAGATACAATGCAATGATGTGACAGCATCCCCAGCTGAGCTGCAGCTCACTGGCAGAATCCTCATCTGAAATAGCAAGGAATCCAACACTGTGTGTGGGATGCTACAGAGCTCATCAAGGGCATTAGGATACCTGCCCCAAGCAGTGCCTGGAGCAGAGCTGCAGGATGGGAGCATTCTGCTGCAGATACCACAGCACTGCTAAATTCAGTGGGACCAGAAAACTCCAGAAGGGAAAGGTTTTAGACAGGGGTGTCAGTTTCAGGAAGGGTCCGTGCTGAGCTCAGTGGCTGCTTGAAGAACCTCATTTATAGGAAAGACATGATGAGCAATTTCTCTGCCTGTACATGTGGGGCACGGCTGCTTGTAGGACAAATCTGCTCTCTCCAGCTCAAGCAGATCCACCTTCTGCATGGATCATACATTCTGCAGAGCTATAAAAGGCTCCTCTTTGGGGGAAGAAACCCAGCCTGGCTGTGCTAATGAGCAGTCACAATTTGAAGATGCCAGCATCAAAGTCGAGGGAGAGAGATCCTGGAGCAGGGTGTAAAGACAAAGGGGTGTCAGGGAGATGCACAATTGACTTCCCTCTAGAAGGAGGGTGTCTCACAGTATGGCCTGAAAAGAAGCTAAAATGAAAGAAGTTACCAGATAGGGTAACGAGGAAGCAGCTGAGCTGGAGATGGAGCACCTCCAACCCAGCGGTTCTGATCCCTTGGCTCAGCTCTGCCTCCAGCATGGAAGATGTTCACCGGCTGCATCCAGCTTCACTAAGGACAGGGCTTGGGTCGGGGTGGCCCCTGTGGGTGCTGTCAGGTTTGATCTTCTCCCTGCTTTGAGCTCCTCATCTGGCCTGTGCAGGCTCTTGCTGTTACATCTTCCTCTTCCAGCAACAGGGAGATATGTTACCTAAAACTCCTTCTCCCTCCTACCCTTACACCAGCAGGCAGGGAAACCAGCACCAAGGCCAAATGGAGCTGCAATCCCTGAGCTGCTGCTCAGGTGCTTGGGATAGGCTCCAGCTCCTGCCCAAGCAAAGCAGACAAGGAGGGAAGGCAGGAGCAGGAGAGCTCTGCCTGGGGTCATGGAGGCAGCAGAAGCAGTGGGAAGGGGCTGAGGAGGAGGTGGGCACCTCTGCCAGGGATGCAGGTTACAAAAAGGGCTTTCTGGGAGAGCCCATCCATCCGGGTCAATCCTACCGAGTTTTGCTGTTAAAAGAGCTTCAGAAATCCAAGAAGGGAGCAAACAACACAATTAACAAGGAAATTACCCGTTGCAACAAGAAGAGTCAATAGGGGAGACGTAACTCGTTGAGATGCATCTGCAGGGAAGTCTCTCGTTGTAGCAGGCAATAGGAACAGCTTCTCAGCAACTCATTACACCTGCAGGAGTCAGAGTGGGCTTGAAAGCAGGGGAAAAGGTAAAAGTTCACCCAATCGTAATTGGCAACAAACATCTGAGCAGCCTCAGGACTATTGCCGTGACTATAGTGACATAAACAATGCTGGTTACCTATAAGGTATATAGAAAGATATTAAATCACATCTACTGCTGGTTTTATTTAGCTGTATGCTGTGAAACAATGCCAAAGTAGGGAAAAAAGAAACAAAACACAACCAAAAACAACCCACAAGACCCATTTCCAGTCTCCAAGTGTCAGTAACCAATGACATGATGGAGTTTAACAATGCTATTTAGTGTAGTCGTGCATTGTGCCATTGGTTGTCCAGGCAGCAACACCTCATTGAACCAAACTGATTCACTCTACAAATCTAATTAGGAGGCACAATCTCAAGGCTGTGATATAATCACTCACTTGATGTCAGGCTGTTATATGACACGGTGCTGATGACACTCACTTGTGCATGGCTAGAGGAAATGCCAGGGCTGGAATTGCAGCTTTCCTTTCCAGCAGATATTAGTGTTTATGACAGCCTTGATCTTTCTGTCAGGAATTCACTGATCCTACTGCTGCACACAGATATCCCACACCAAATCCATCCGAAAGCATTCCCTAATATAGCTCTTGGCAGCACCAACTCGGCGATGCCAACCAGCTGAAACAAAACAACTTGGATCACACCTTTTGCTAATTATGCCCCAGAAGAAGATGTAAACAGGCTCCATTAGGATTATTATGCATGAGTTCGTTTGTGCACAATTCACCGATTACCTGTAATGCTCTTCCTAGATAAATAGCATTGGCACTATAAAGCTGACATTTTGTGCTGAAGTCTATGACTTCATTTTGGCTTTCAGAGAAATTACCCTTAGATTTATGGTCTTATTAACCCATGATCCTGAAAAACGGCTGATGAGACTTGACTGTAATCCTGGTCTGGTGGCTGGAAACAGTCCTTGATCCAGATGACTCAGTGCAGAAGCAATATGGCTCTGAACTGAATCCTTAACAAAGCGGTCTGGAAAAACCAGCCCCAACTGTGTCCAGGCACAAGTGTCCCTGTTTTGCCCAGGACAAAAGCTGTCTCCAGAGGATGCACATGTAGGATATCTTTCCTTTTCTGATCCAAATCCATCTCAGGCAAAATGGGAACACTAAAAGGGACAGAACTTCTGAAGGTGTTTGTCCAGCAGCATTCCCAGCTCACCCCAAAGTCACGATGCTCCCGTTGAGCCATGCAGGGAAGACAAAGAAACAGGGCTCCTGCAAGCAGCATATCCACATCCTGGATAAACACAGCTCTGGATGCATAAAGCTGCGCCCTCTCCCTGGAGCTTCGCTCATGATGTGCATGTCACTTTGCAATGTCATTTCCTTTCCAAAGCCCTCCATCCCCAGCGTCTCTGGCTCCCTCCATGCTTGTTTGGCCTTTTCTGTTGCAAAGCATCAGGAAGTGACTGCACTCAGTTTCCCAGGGCCTTTCTTTAACAGTGCATAACCCAACCAGGACAGACTTCTTTGTAAATTAACCATATTAGTATTTGCTACTATTTTCTTCTGGATTGTTAGATACAGGAACACTTTTCTAACTCCATGTCACACTGCGAATTGCTTTAATTTGTGCCTTCCAAGCCCTGGCCCACTGTTTGACTCTAGAGAGACCAAATCCGCTCTGAAGAGATTGCTGGTTTTCTGCAGTCTCTTCTGGCAGAGCTAGAAGGAAGCAAGATGAGAGTGATACAGGACAAATACATCACTTCAGCTCACACTGCAGATAGCTTCGTTGGAGCAGAGCAGTGGTCACCAGGCTCCTCTCCTCGACTGGCTTTGTACACATGCAGGAAACCTCAACTAACGACCATTGGATTTGTAAATCCCTGAGTAACCCCCCTGTCTCTTTAGAACAGTCCTGAAGCACTGTCAGGCTCATCAATCTCATGACATTCCCACAATGATACTGAGAGTGTCTGCTTAGGAAGTGGGGTGAGAGCACCTTGTCCCAACTTGTCTCCTGCTCTGCATGAAACTGCATTCAGACCCTAAACATGATGCTTGCCAGTGGCAATGGCATCCATGTTCTCCTTGACTATGACATTCACAGCCTTTAACTACAGGTAGTTTAGAATAATATTAATGTCTCCTGTATTATGTAAAGCAGATTAGATTTCATTTAACCTTGCTCATCCATCATTCATTTAACTTTGCACACGATCATTCAAAGCAAGTATTTGAAAATCAAAGCTCCATTAAACCTATCCAATTACCTGTTGTTCTGGCTAACTGTTTTCACTGGGTGCAATAGCTTTTAATAGCTGAAATAGAAGACTATGAAAATACAAGTATGATTGTTAACCTCAGAGAATCCCCAGGTCCTCATTTTTAAGCAGCTCAGGCCTTAATCCTACAACTTACATATAAATGATTATTAAAAATACTAGAAAAACCTGCATAAACAGGCAACTAAGCAACGTCTCCCATCACTGCTTTTGCCTTTGTAAGCAGGTAGGTCTTTCTTCCATGCGGCACAGAGGACGGCTTTGATGTTTAATGTAATGCTGTCACTCAGCGAAAGTCAACTTGGAGTTCAGCACATTCAGCCCACATGGAGGGTCCAACCTCACAGCTTCTGCACTCCCACTTAGGGAATGTTTTATAGTGAAGAGTATTAACATGGCTTGAAAACTATGTTCAGAAGAGGCACAACTGGGGTAACTCAGTTTTAATGACTTTGTAATTAGATGTGGGTTTAGTAACTTCAAAGTAAGGGGAAATATTGATCTATTTCCGTACTATTCTTACTCTATGTCATGGTTGTAAAAACTTCAAAGTGTTTAAAAACCCAGTCTGATTTCATACATTATTAGCTATGGAACTGATGCTTCCAAACAGGAGCCGGAGACAATAGAACCCACGGCCTAGCATTTGGCAAGGAACAAAACAAGGCAGCAAGAATCAGCTGATAACCAGAAATCACCTCCCTGCTTTCCAGAGTGGGAAAAAAAACTTGGGATGAGACAAACCACACAGGCTGCACACCTTTAGGCTTCTTGTTTGTGCCAGGAAGTTAGAAAGGAAATTGGATGGACTGAAACCTGCAAAATGGTCAGAGACAGGGGGTGAGATTCAGAAATACATTTGAAACTTGCAGGTGCTCCCCTTCTAAGAGAAGATGCTCTCAGCCCGGCTCTCTGGAGGCCAAGGATGCCTGGTACAGCACCACACAAACTAATGACAAGGCAAAATTATAAGACTGTGAAATTTCATGGTGCTTAAACAGAGTCATCAGCTTAATGCAGCCAGTGTTAACCCAGGCCTGCTTCTTTACATAGAACCCCAGACTGGTTTGAGTTGAAGGGACCCTTAAAGCTCAGCCAGTTCCAACATCTGCCACAGGCAGGGACACCTTCCACTAGAGCAGCTTGCTCCAAGCCCCATCCAACCTGATTAGTTATGAGTTATACTTCCCTTTCCTACCATTGGCCAACACCACATCACCCAAAGAGCCCCAGCCATTCTCCCATGGACAGCAGTGCCTGCACAGCACAGCCGACCACCACCTCAGCAGTTTCTGGTGCAAAATCAATGCAAACTCCTATGAAGACCTATGTTTTCCTATTGTTCCTCCATCACAATGCAGTGAACAAAAACAGACCTTGAAAAGATGCACAGATGAGACCAGATGAATTACAGGCAATATGAACAAGAAATAGGTGGGTATTGACTAATCTTCTTGCTTTAAGTAATTACTGCAGGCTGCAGCAAGGAGCTGCAGTGTCCCAGATTCCTCCAGTCATATCTCATTGGCCTCCAGCCTGCAAGAACCTTTTCAATCGCATGATCCTATAAAGGCCTATTTGGTTTCATAATGGTGATGAATCTGTCTTCTGACAAACGTTATTTGCTTGCTATGAGAAGGTCCAGCTCAGACAGTGTCAGCTTTATCCATACATTTTTCAGTGATGTGTTAATCACTCTATTGCTTTATCGATGTTCCCCTATTGGGCAATTATCTCCACCTGAAGAACATTTGCTAATTGTCCCTGCTTGGGAGGCTGGGTGTCTGTGATAAATCCCATTAGAACCGCGGTGCAGTGGTTCTATCAGAAAGCAATAATCAGCTGTAAGACAACAGGAGAAAACCACAATAAAATGCCATGTTCTCAAGAGTGGGAAATCACGCCAGACCATGGCACACTGTTCCTTATAAGAAAACTACCTGTTGGATAGGAGAAATACACTTGTCCTTAATTATCCAGAGTGCAACACTCAGTGAAATCTGCCTGCTCAGAGGTGGAGCTGTTGGGAATTAGCTGCAGGAAGCAGCTCCCTGGGGATTGCCTGCTGGCCCTGCTGAAATGGGACTTCCCGGAGCAAGGATGTCTGCTATGACAATGCTGTTCACAGTGGTCATTAAGGATCCTGGTCCACAAAGTAACTCTGACGTTCACAGGACACACCAGGCTCAGGATGAAGGCAGTCGCTGTCTTACAGAGGGAGAGGTAACACCAAACCTGTGCAAAACTGCACCCAGTTCCAGGCTTTTCTTCTTTTTATTTTCCTTTACTTTCCTTCCCCTTCCTTCTTTCCCTCCCTTTCCTTTCTTCTCCTTTCCTTTCCCTTTCTTTCCCTCTCCTCTCTTTTCCTTCTCTCCTTCCCTCTCCTCTTCATTTTCTTCCCCTTCCCTTCCCTCTCATCTCCTCTCCTCTACATTTTCACCTCCCCACACTCAGCCAGGCAGTCAGAGATGGGTGGTGGTATCCGAGGTGCTCATCCAGCTGAGGAGCAGGGAGCTCTGCAAAGGAACATCTTTCTCTGCTCTGCCCCAGGCCCCATAGGGAAGCCAGGAGGAATGTGCTTCATCTCCTGAAGAATCAAGGCCTGGGGAAAACGAATGTAATCAACGGTGCAATTTGCTTCTAATTCAGAAACTTTGGAGCTCTGCTGCTGTGAAATTGGTTATAATGAAGCAATTTCTACCCCTGCGCTGAAGAGGACGGACATGCGGGCCAGGAGCAAATCGAAAGCCACTCCAACAGAATCATCCCTCTTGAAGAGCCATCAGCACTGCTGCTCAAGTGCCTTCAGGGCATGTGAGGTACCATCCATCCATCCACCCCTGCTGTGCTGAGCCAGAAGACCCAGATGGTGTTTGAGCTCCTCTCATGCAGGACTTGGAGCATGAGATGCTCCCATTTGCCTCCCAGGAAAAAGCTCACATCTCAGTACTTAAGCAGTGGAGGGAAATGGGGTTTATAAACCTTCAACAGGCTGAAGCTCTGCCTGCGAGGCCTCTGCCCCACAGGGAGCACCAGCAAAGGCTCAGCTGGTGCAAAGGGTTTAGTCCACAGAGGGGCAATAGCAGCTCCTGCACTGAGCTCAGCACTCGCCCTAATGAGCTACCAATTACATCAACAAACTGCATTCATGCTAATGCTTTCCCATTTATGCCACAGTCTTTGTGCTTTCACACTCCAATTACCTGATGGTGGCCACCAAAACAAACAGTGGCTTAATACTGAAGCAGTAGCATCTCTCTATCCTCATGGACCCCAGACTGGAGGAGCAAAGCTCAAGCTGGAGCTCAGTGAAGCCCAGATGCAGCACAAGGGATGCAGGGGAGGGTGGACCCTTGGCTGAGCGGAGGTGATGGTTTTGCATTGAAAACATAGACTCACAGAACGGTTTGGGTTGGAAGAGACCTTAAAGCTCACTCAGTGCTGAGGCCCTGGCACAGGGTCCCCAGAGAAGCTGTGGCTGCCCCATCCCTGGCAGTGTTCAAGGCCAGGTTGGACACAGGGGCTTGGAGCAAGCTGCTCCAGTGGAAGGTGTCCCTGCCCGTGGCAGGGGTTGGAACTGGATGAGCTTTGAGGTCCCTCCAAACCAAACCAGGCTGGGATTCGGTGATGCTCAGTCCAGGGCATGTCTTGAACCCACCTACTTCTACCATCAGCTTCAGCTGCTCTCAGCCTGAACCATCCTGGGAACATCAAGGAGGAGGCAAAGCAAATCTTCAAGTTTATAATAATACTAATTATACTATGTAATACTAATTATAATAATACATATACCATAATAATAAAGACATCATAAGGACCAGCACACTACTGTCCCGCTGTGTGGGGGCAGTGCTTTAGCATTTGTCAGACACTTGATACCTTTTTGATTTATTACTGCAGAGAATTACCTGGGAGGTGGGCTGCAGCACTCAGAAAGCCTTTCTGCGGGTTGATATTTAAGAATCTAATCTAATTCCTTAGTAGCCTTTCCCTTCTGTTAAATTAACACTTAATTCCTTCCTTGCTGTTCGAATGAATCCATATCTGTGGTCAGCCAGAGAAGATGAAATTGGATATTACCATTCTGGGGGTGTTGTGCTGCATACAAGTATGAGCACTGTGGGTTTTTACATGCATTTTGAACTTTTAATTCCCTTTAATACCACTTCTTGTTGTGTACAACCATTGCAACCTGGGGTCGAGATTCACAACCATGGCACATGCAGAGACCAGAGGCAACCAGAGGGCTCAGCTCTGCTCCCAATTCCAGCCTGTCCGCTGCGTGCCCTCCTGAGCATCACCAGCACACGGAGCGATATCCCAGGCCATCCACACCCTCCAAAACATGACCTGGGACCTGGTGCCATGGCAGAGGGACAGCATCCGAGGGCAGATGTGCCAGATGTGCCTTTGGAGTGACACGAAAGAACCTTTTCTTCTGCACATCTCCTCCTCCTGCTGAGTGACCCCTCACTCCTATCACTGGATTCCTTGATCCTTCACTTCTTTAGGGCTCCCACACATCCTGCATTTGTAGCCAGACTTGACCTTTCCTACCACTGCTGAGCCGGGTCCCCTCCCACCCTGCAGGCAGCCCTGCCCCTGCTCTCACCATCCCTCACCAGCTCCAGTCTTCGTGACAGATGAGTGACCTCTGCACTGCTCCCCTGCAGACCTCAGAGCCATTGCCTGGGCTGGCGGCTCGCTGGGATGTGCTTGTTTTGGTGTGTACCCATTCCAACCCAAACCCATTCCATGAACTCTCCTGCTCACTCATAGGTGCTATGCACTGAGATGAGTGATGGTAGCTGGAAACCCCCCTGCCCTGCGCACCAGCTTTCATTGCAGCATCTTCCCACAGGACAGCGGCCTCGGAGGGCAAAGCTTTTCCTCTCCAGCTGTGATCCTGAGCTCTCACCCTCTGGGCAACATGCTCCAGGGCTCGGGTGGTCCTTTTGCTGCAGGTGGTGGCACTTGCCATTGCTCCACATTTGCAACCAGCCCTCAGGGACCATCCCGATGAAGGAGGGTGAGATGTGTTCCGTTCACTCACCAAGCCCCTGAGCTCTGCTCCTGCGCTCCCTAAATGAAAAAAGGCAGCTTTAATTTGGTGAAGGCAGCTTTAATCCTGCTGGAGGAGAAAACCCATCAGGAGTTCATTTAGCACAGTTGGGCAGAGCCCTGTATGTCAGCTCTCACACCATCAGGCACTTAGTGAGAGGCAACTCCAGTTGGGAATTAACCCATTTTGCAGTTACTGCTAAACCTCTGGGTGCAAGTCTTTTAAAGGAAGTATCCGAATTCTCATTCCTGGTCTTTCCGAGAGCTCAGCCTCAAAGCAGGTTCCTTTCTACAATGGCAGCTTCAGACCTTCTCTAAGGTAGGAGGGTTCCAGAGCTCCAGGGGCCCCAGGCCATCAGACTCATCAGGCATCCCAGGACCATTGGCCTCAAGGGGTTTTCTACACACAGAAGCACTCTTTTTGTTCTATTTCCCTCCCTCCACTGGTACAGTTGAAGCTCATTTCCTTTTATACCAACCCTTTATTCCTGAACAACACTGTTCTGAGGGAGAATGGAGAAGGATTGTGGAGAGGTTTGTGTATTGTAAGGTCACAGCAGGCGTTTGCCAACAAAAGCCACCAGTACTGTGGCCAGAGATGGTAAATAACATAAGAGTCTGAAGTGGTCCATTAAATATCATTTCAAAGTGATACTCACCCAGCTTGGGAAGAGGATGGGATTTACAACGGCTAATCCTCTGCAAAAAGCCTGTAAAGAGCAATATTCAATGCAACCACACATCCTCTTGGTGACCTCGTTAGTCTATCTCCTTGCTAAAAATCCTCTTGGCTTGTCTCTGGGAATACAGTAACTCTCATTAGCAAGTCGTGGTTAGTCTTATCTAATACAACAGCACAGACTCATAGACATGGAAAATACATCAAAGACACTAAATGGTGGCTTTGTGCCTGAGTAGCAAAAATAGTCAAAGCAATGAGGTATTTTCTAGTGAGAATACAACAGGAAAGCCCCAAAACCACCACATGCAAAAGCCACCAATTGGATGGGGCTTGGAGCAAGCTGCACTAATGGAAGGTGTCCCTGCCCGTGGCAGGGGTTGGAACTGGATGAGCTTTAAGGTCCCTTCCAACACAAACCAGGCCGGGATTCTATGGTTCTGGACAGCTTTCTAAGGGAAGGGGAACCACGGAACACAGACACCAGCAGGTGATCAGCTCTTCAATGGGAACGAGGAACTTCACGTAACCTGGGGTTTCCCAGGTTTCCTTCCCAACACTCTTGTCCTGTTACAAAATACAGCAAAAGGGAAATGTTGTCCCAGGTGTCTAGAGTCACTTGGTGCAGGCTCCTTTGCATGGATACTGGCCTGGTCTAAGTGGGTGGTTTATGGAAACAAGCACTTTTGGCAAGTGCTGCTTTTTATCCAGATGCTTTTCTTATTTAGGAACCATCACTGCAAAATTCACTAATTCAGGATCTATGGAAAAAAAGGCAGCTGCTTTTCATCCTGACACTACTGACTCCAGGTACTACAATGGGTTTACTCATCAGAGAACAGCCTGGAAATGGAGGTGAAATATCTGCTATAGCACATCTACAGCTGTGGATGCAGAGATGGAAAGGGTTTCTGTCCTGGGTTCAGCAGTAGCAGTCATTTTTCTCCTTCCTAGTAGCTGGTGCAGCGCTGTGGTTTTGACTTTCAGCCTGGGAACAGCGCTGATAATCCCAATGTTTTTAGCTGCTGCGTAGAATGTTTACTCTGACCAAGGACTTTCTGAGCCTCATGCTCTGCCAGGGAGGAGGGGAGCCGGGAGGAAGCAGAGACAGGACACCTGACCCAAACTGACCAAAGAGGTATTCCATACCACAGCACGTCATGCCCAGTATATAAACTGGGGGCCGTCACCTGGAAGGGTTGGATCACTGCTGAGTCGGGCTGAGTATCGGTCGATGGGTGCTGGGCAGTTGTATTCTCTTCCCTTGTTGTTTCCCTTGTCATTATTATTGGTGGTAGCAGCAGTGGTTTGTGTTATACCTCAGTTACTGCACTGTTCTTAGCCCATGGGAGTTACATTCTTTCGATTCTCCTCCCCAACCCCCCGGGGAGCAGGGGGAAGAAAGAGGGGGGGAGTGAGTGAGCAACTGCATGGTGCTGAGTTACAGCTGGGCTTAAACCACAACAGTTTCTTATGCTATGGTTTAAGATGCTAATGAGCATCAAGTCACTTCACACTCCATCACAACAGAACACAGTTGGCAGGTTTGGGCCAATCTCTGATGTTTGCTTTTCACTCCTGTTGGGGAGGTGCTAACTAATGACACTGTGAACACTTTAATCCAGGGGAGGATTTAAGACAAAACCTCAAAGATTAATTTGATTGAAGCACTACATTTAATCCACTCTGCTGTACCCAACACTAACAACAAAAAGACATTCCAAAATCATTCTTCCACTTTAAGTATAATAGCTAATGAACCACTGAAAGAAATCTGCATTGTGGCCATATGCCACCTCCTGGGCTACTCTCAAGGCTCAGACACAGAACTTTGACATAGATTCATAGACTGGTTTCAGTTGGAAGGGTCCTTAAAACTCATCCAGTTCCAACCTTCCACTAGAGCAGGTTGCTCTAAGCCCCGTCCAACACTGCCACAGATGGGGCATTCATAACTTCCTTGGGCAACATCCTGACTTCTAACCATCTCATAATGGTTAGAACCCACCCCAAGCTTCTTCTGAATATGAAGACACCCACTATTCCATAGGGAACAGTGGAGCTCCTCTTCCCCAGCACACAAACAGCAGGTTATACTTACATTATCCAACAGGAATTGCAACTACTTCAACTACTTTTTGGTTTAATCAATACACCAGGAATGGATTACAGGCGATTTAAACTCAAGCAGGCTCCAAAATCTTACCTCTGAGCTGGAAAAAATGTATTGGTAGCACAGGAGACTTCAATGACTGAGACACTGTGAAACAACAGAGCAACATTTCCCATCTGGGGCTTTGCACAGCATCAGAAGAGCATTCTTAAGGTGACAATTCATATTGTCCAGGCTGCTTTAGGAATATCCCTGTGATCACGTCTGCAGTGGTTTCCCAGAAAACCAACCTCCCCACCCAGACATATAATGCACATCCTGGGGCCAGTGAGGCAGAGGAATCAAACCCAATGCACTAATGATGTAGCTCAGACTGAACAGCTGCAGTTAAAAGTTTTATTGAACAAAAGAAGGTAAAACGTGGTAGTCCAAGTCCACTGAGCAAAAGCAGCTCCCACTGAAGCTGCACCTTGTGCTAAATAACCTTATTAACGGAGACTATACAGAGGACACATTATGCAAGTTATCTCAACAGCAAAGGAGAAAAGGTAGATTCAACTCAATCCGATGGAACGATTTGGTCAAATTCAGTGGCTTAAGTTAATGTTTCTAGCCCTTATCTACCTATATTCAGTACAGGCATACAGCAGAATATACAACTGCACTGAATTCCAATTAGTTGATAGTGTGCTCCCATGCAAGCGGAAGCCAAGTCCTGGAAAAAAATCCAACTCAAAAACCCCAAACATTTTAAATATCTTTTGTTTGAAGCATCATTCAACTGGCTCTGGAAAAACACTTGATATATGCTATAAAATCCCCCCAACCTCTGCAAGGTCTGCCCCCTGTGTAGTGCTGATAGTTTAAAATCACTTTATCTCTCCCCTCTGCCTAAGAAACTTCATATGCTGAAAGTACCCACAGCTCAGGTGGGCAAACAGATATGTCAAGATGACTCTGTGAAGAGAGAGAGGTAAGCTTAGGCCCCTTGGCAACCCCCTGTCATAGTTCACATTGATGTGGGTCTACCTCCCCTTGTCATCTGTGGTCAAAACAGGAAGGAAAAAGGATTCAACTCTGAAATTTGGTGAAAGAACATGGTCAGTACAAATTAACTCGTTGGGCTTCCAAATGTCAGCTAGAAGGTACCTCACACCCAATACACAACATTAATAACGTACCTAGTTCATACATTTTACAGACAATATCTTCTCATTTGTTAAACATTTGGCTCAGGTGAGTACATGGGGGTTTGGAACCACTTGACAAACATTCTAGGCCAAACAAACAGCACAAATAAGGTCAAAGTCTTTTTGTTTTCCAGTAATTGTATGAAATGCTGTAGGCTAAGCCTAACAGAAACTACTGAAGAAAAGGAACAGACTCCATGATGCAGTGCAGAGGTGTTACTACAACATCGTAAGTCAAGGGATGTTCTAAGGTGCTGACAGAGGAGACTCTCTGGATGGTGACCCTGTATTGTCCTCCGGGGGGAACACGGTAAGAGTACAAGCTCGGATGCCACCGAGTGATTCTGGAAGGTCAAACACTTTATGCCACTCATCTTTTTCTGGATCATATTTCTGAACTATTTCCACCATGCACCGATTATTCCAAGAATATCCTCCAACAACATAGATTTTATTTTCAAAGACAGCAACCCCAACATCACTTTGCCCACGCAACATGGCAGCAATTGGAGTCCACTGGTCTAGAGTCGGTGAGTAATATTCACAGCTTAGAACATCATCATAATCACTGGTGCCTCGAAAGTGATTCCCACCAATAACATACAGCTTGTCTCCTACAGTACACATGCAGTGCAGACCTCTGACTGTGGTCATCGGAGCTTTCTGAGTCCATTTGTCTGTGTCAGGGTCAAAACACATAAGTTCCTTTTGGAAAGTATCGTGGGTAATTCCACCTGGAGAAATAAAAAACATGTTAAGAGCAGAGCTCACTCTCATATGCTAAGATCTTAGTGGACATCCCTTAACATGGGATGAACATACATAGTTCTGGATCTCTGCAGAGATCACTGACAGGCAGGTTGAACCTTCTTTCAAAATTCAGCAGGCAGCAGGTTCTCAGAACACCTATTGCTCCAGTTTGGGAAAGACTGGAATGAAACTACAACCTCAGTGACATTGGGACTAAGCATATTACAAACGCAAGACCAGAGCAAGTACAGACATCATTCATATATTAAGATGAGAGCTCCTCCTTTTCCATTAGCTCAATGAAAGCAGATTTTCTTCTTTTAAGTATTAATATTACCAATGCTTCCCAAAACATTTCAAAGCGGATGTGTTCAATGGTTATCACTACGTGAATGTCCATGTGTGGTGTTGCCACAGAAAAATGTATTCTGACAGTTAAAGGGAATAATCGTTTTGGAATTCAGAGCTGTTATTTACTACGTAAATGCATAATATTATCTAAAATAACTTCCTCTGACTCTGCAGTCTATCTGCTGCTTGACTGCCTTCATATGAAATTGCAGCACTGCTCAGCACAGCAAACCTATTGCAACCAGAGCCTAATTTTCACTGTCTCCCACTGAAATAGAAGTCAGGTAAGTACTTGTTCCAGAGAGATAATGTGATCATAGGAATTACTCACCTGAAATATACATTAATCCCCCATACACAGTTCCAGCATGTCCATAGTGGGGTTCATTCATCTTCGCGACGTAGCTCCATTCATTCATTCTGGGATTATAACATTCCACAGTGGCTGTTTAAAACAGACAAGAATATAACGCTGTTGAAGCTGGCCTGGCAGTTTGGATTCAAGTGCAGCGGCACTAATATATTCATAGACACAGGAAGCACCAATGAGAAACACTGTTCAACTGAGAGAGCACCAAGGGAATTATTGAGCATTATGTCGAGACATGATACAGGGAAAGCTCGAGCTTTGTCCCTAAGGAGCAAAAACAAAGACAAAACCCTCTTGCATCTTTGCCTTCCACTTATCTCATTCCCATTCCCACTCGGCACAGGACCTGCCCTGTGGGACAGCAGTGGGAATGACAGCAGAGCCGGGGGAGTTCAGCTTTTGAACCCTTGCCTCAGGTACAAGCAGTGTCTGCTGCAGAGAGTGGGAACAAAAGTCAAACCTATCGCCAAGAGGATCAATTCATCTGGTAACCAGAACAAACCCAGGTCCTCAGCAAAGTCCCACCCAGGCCGGGTTTCCTCTTTGGTATCTCTCAGGGAAATGCCCTCAAAGCGGGCAGCCACCACTGACCTCCCATTGTCCTGCGCTGCCACAGCAACACACAGCTCAGGATATGCAAGTCACCAATTCAAGTTCCCACATTTACTCGAGGAGATCAGTCCTTCACCAAACACTTCAACTACAAGCCAGCCTCCTTGTCACCACATTTCTCACCTCAGCCATTTGAAATGAGCCTGGAGCTGCCCTTCACCTTACACACACCTACAGGGAGAGCCAAGTCTGCACAAGGAAATGTATGAAAAGGCATTCAAGCATTCTTCTAGAATGAAGATGTTTAAAGTCAGGCTTGACTAAGAATATTTCAGTGGTTTTCCCACTTGATAACCTGCAGACTTTGTATGTCCACCAAGGACCTGCACAGCCACAAAGCCAGAGAATGCTGGGGACAACCTCTTGCCCAAATGAAGGTATAGGCACAAAGAACTGATTCCATAAATGACACCTAAAATTAAATCCATGAGTTGTATTTGTGTGCTGCCATCTCGACACCACAATTCCCATTGCAGAATCTGCCCAAAATAAACCTCTTTCTTGTACAAATTGTTCACCCATTGCAATATTCTTTTCAGAAAAGGAAAGCTCCTTTCCACTCTGCTCTATTTAACAAGCAGAAGGAAACAGAGATGGGAAGAAATTTCAAGGACAGAGAAAACCAGATTTGATTTGCAAGAAATTATAGATGTCCCAGCTCTCCCCTGGCAGTAGGCCCTGCCGACCTGCTGCTTGCTGCACCAAAATCAGCATTCTGTCTGCCTGCTTGCACCAAAACAAAGGCATCCTCTGGCCCACAGTGCTTCCATTCGGTGCTGAAGTGAGGAGCTTCCATGTCCAATACACTGAGTTCAGGAATAGCAGAATATGGGCACAGCACTGGCAAAGCCAGCCACAACCAGATCAACAGGACGTTAATACTGGACAACCACTCATCTCACTCTGCACTACAGATCACATTTAAGAGAGAAACCCCAGCCAAAGATCACTTTAGCAAGAGAAGATTAACACATGCAGACATTGGTACACACTGCTGCCATCACTATCATCATGTCATAAAGACTTCAGTTGTCTGAGAGAGGATCCAAGATCCCTCACTTTCTGATATAGCTTCAAAACTCCCTCGAACACTGCCAGTACACCTGAAGCACAGTCTGACAAAACAGTGTTTGACACAATCCTGTTTGACAGTATTGCAGACAAACCACCCCAACTCCAATCTCAAATCCACCCCACAGCACAGCACTGGTCACACAAACTGATAAAAGCCTCGTGTTCTCTTTGGTTGTTCATGGAGCCATGTCCCTGTTCCCTTGCAAGGTCATTCCATTGCTGCTTTGACAAGATCTCCCTCCACACTGAAAAGGAAACAAACATTTAAAATTCCCGCTGTTAAAGGTGCCCACCAATTGAAGAGAGGTATGAGGAAGGTCTGTCTATACAGCATCAGCAGACAGAGCACAGCTCACAGGCACAAAGGAACTGCCACTAGACTGAACCTAAGTGTATATCCTGTATGTCAGGAGACTGCTGGATTCATCCTCCCAACAAGCATGAATGACTCAAATCAGCTTTATTGATGTTTGACAGTGAAACACCTGATCTGTTCATTACCATAACCCAGGGAGGACAGCCCTCATCTTAATAGAATAAAGCAACCTCAAAAAGACACAAAGCTTTGGCAGTCCCAAGGGATGCTCAGCCTGCGCTCATTTTATAGTACCAGCTGTGATGCTATTTGAGGAGAACAAAGATCTTTAGCACTTCTCTGTCAGTAGTTTCTAATGCGTCTTGAGGTTTCTTATAGCAGCACTTAGCAACTAGGTGTGATGTCCCAAACCCAAGGTCTTCATTTTGGTCTATTCTTTCTATAATATAGCTTGCTTCTTTAGAACTCAAAGCTGATTTGGTTAAATTAAACAGAGTCCTGAGTAATTCTGTTCTTAACATAGCAAGGAGACACTTCAAAATAAGGGATAATCCAGTTCCAACCCCCTGCCACAGGCAGGCACACCTTCCACTAGCACAGGTTGCTCCAAGTCCCAACACAACTCAGTTCATCTCCAAGATTCACAGCAACGTGCACCACATGTGTGTGCACGTTCACTCCTCTTTACCAATGAGCCCAAAGTTCCTCAGTGGCATGTGCTGTTCAGACAGCAGCTGTTGTTGGCATCAAACCACATCCTACTGAGGTGGAAAGAGGTATTTCAAGGTTCTCAGAAGCTTAAAGATATGAACACTCTTTTGGGAAGGCTGGAGAGAGGGTCTCAAAAAAGTGTAATTGTCATTGCAGAAAATGGCAGGAGAAAAGAAAGAAACTCATTTTAGCAACTTTAACCCTTTGCCCCTTTTCTGTAAGAGCTGATCTTCCGGAAAGCCGAATTCAGGTTTGGGGAATTTTTCTTCTCTCACAAGAGACTGAAATTAGTTTGAACCCAAGGGCAACTTCTTTAATACCTGTCCAACACATATCTGACCTTCTCTTCTCTGCAAAGCTTGAGAATTTCTCTCATCTGAAGAGAATGGGAAGTTGAAGCTGGATTTCATCCTTCAGCTGTCAACGTTTATGAAAGAAACATGAAAATGCAAAGTGACTTGCTTCACAATTAACAGGAAAACAGAAGCAGCCCCAAATCAAAGCATCAGACAGCTACAACATGTAGCATTTATAGAGCGCTCTTCCCGCAGAATGATCCAGTGATGTTTCTCAGGGCTGTAGAAAGCACTGCAGCATTTTAATGGGATCTTTATAGCAGAGTTTTAGACAGGTGATAGATTTTGTATTTTAATTAAAGCTGCAGAAAAGCTGAGGTCAGCAGAACGACACTGCTTCATCTAAGAAGAGCACTGCACTTCCAACCCGCTGCACACGCAGCACTGCCTCAGGGACACTCTTATTTCATATTGATTTGGTCAGACTTGAAACTTTTTCACAGACACTCTAACAACCCTGCTCTGTTTCACTGGTACAGGACACAGGGGCAGCAGTCTGGTTATCTGCCATCAATTCATACCATTAGGAAATAGCTTGATGAAGGGCAGGTTTTCTGATACTCAAGATAAAGATCAAGACACATCAGTTTGTACATTTGGTATCCCGCTTGCTGTGAGGATGTAGATAAAGTGACCTGTAAGAAAACATCAGGATCTGCATCACAACATGGCTGCGTAGAGAAAACAAGTTGCTGCAACACCGTTTCCCTCGGTTTTTGGAAACAGGAGGCATTTTTAAACATCCCATTTCGTCAAACATCAGAATGGATTTTCAACTCCTAGCAAACCCAGCCCAGTTTGTGTAGTGGAAGCAATGCACTATGTTTCCTAAGACAGACTGCGATATGATCATGAAACAAAGTGCATGTGTGAACGACTGAGATGGATTAATTAAAATAGTCACAGATGCTGCAGCATAGATTAGGTTCTGTGTTGTTTCCATTAAACACGTTTCCCATTGCATTCAAAGACCTCCATGTGTTTCTAACAAGTACATCTCAGCAGCAAGAGCTGCTTGCCACAAAGACTTGACAAGACACAGTTAAGTACTGGGCTGAAAGCAGCAAACAAAATAATGTTACATCTGCTTTAGATAAAATATTATGTTAAAATCCAAAGCAGGATGACTGTAACATTTCCATTTTAAAGCACAAATTTACAACTGATTGTACACTCCCGGAGCTGACTGCAAATGTAACCCACTATGGCTCTGGAAAATGCAGTGCATTAATGTAGATCATCCTCTATAGACTTCTGTTATCTTACAAGCTACCACCTATTTATTCCTTGTTTCCAACCACCTTATTTCCCTGAAATCAATGTTTTGGGGGTATTTTTGGTCAAGTAAAACAAATCATCATTTGCAAGGGGGAAAGGAGGCAGCAGGACAGAGTCACATCAAGAACTACGTAGTCTCAAAATCACAGGGAAGACATTTTCAGTAATTAAGAAGTACAGAATGTCAGGAGAGCTGAACCTCAGGGATCTGTGACTGAAATGAATCACCTAGCCACCAGAATTCCAAAATGACTACTCCAGAAAAGCTGCGGCTTTCCAAATGCACCCTTCACCCAACAGTGAGTTTTAGTCAGGAAGTCAGGATTCGCTCAGGACTGAAACAAGTGGGTTTGGTTTCTTAGCTGAAGTCATGATGCGTTTTGTATGCATTTACTATACATACACACATGCAGACACAATCTTACTGCATGTTTGATGCTAAAGGTGAAAAACTGGATAATACACATCAATACATGAGGTATATGTATTTGGACTTCTTGTTGTGGAAGCCCTTCTGAAATTAACACTAACAGTATCCAGATATATTTCTCTCTGCATTTGCAGTATTTCCAGAAAGAAGCTGCTCGCCAACACCTTCCACTCGTGTTCTCTCTACCCATTCTCAGGGCAGCATGGTATTTCCATGCCAAAGAAGCAAGGCTAGAAGTCATGCTTCAGGAGCAGCACTCACCTAGCTCACCCGCTGCATTTCGACCACCGACTGCATACAAATGTCCTTTGAGGGCACTTAGGTGGAAGAAGGTGCGCTTCTCATTTAAAGATGCAACTTGCATCCACTTGTTGTAGCGAGGATCAAATCTGAAGACCGTATCAACTGCCGTCTTCCCTTTTGTGTCATAATTGCTCTGTCCCCCGACCACGTAAAGGAAGTTTCCAATCACGGCGATGCCATGCTGGTATCTTGGTGCATCCATGGGAGCCAAGGATTTCCACTCATGGGCCTTCTCATCATACATCCGGAGCTCCTTGCTGACAACCAGCTGCTGCCTCAGCACCCCCCCCAAGGTCACTAGGTGAGTGCTGTCTGACCGAATGGCAGTTCTCTCTGACTGCATCACTGGCTGCATGTACGGCATCATTTGGTAATTGCTGGCTTCCAAAAGCAAGTTTACACAGGTATTGTCAGTCCTCATGAAGTCCACTGTCTGAACATAGTTAATAAGATCCTGTGGAGTCATCAGTGGAAACCTGATGTTCTTCATCAGCTTTGCAGCATACTCCATCCGGGGCTCCTCATACCGCAGCCAGCGACAAGCTGCCTTGAAGAGCTCGAGTTCAGTGCAGTGCTTAAGGCTATTACTGGAAAGCACAAAGGCAAGACGTTCAAAGGGGAGTTTCACAAATTCACCAGTACTTAGTAATGCTGGGAAGTTCTTCAGGATGAAGTTATTAACATATTTATCCACTTCTGTGAGGTTGTATGTGTTGGCAATGCGCCCAACCTCCACACAGTTTTCCAAGGAAACCTACCAAGTAAACAGACAGAGGAATCAAAACACTTCCTTAATTTGGCATCTCAGTGCCAATGTAGAATGTAATGAATACTACAGAATCAGCAGTATTTCAATGCTTCACAGTACTCAAGGTGACTTACACATGAACAAACAAATATTCAATGTGATGTGGCAATATTCATGGCTGCAAGGGAAGACCCAACTTACTCCTTCTTTTGAAGGAAGAAATGAGGCAAGTAAAAAGTAGCTGATATATATTGTGTCAAATGCATTATACAGTGTTGGTACAAAGCAATTATATGCACTTCATCTTTGAAAAGCTCTGCAAACATCTTTGAGACACACACATGGAAAATACAGTTAAGGGAGAGGTGATCAGCCCAAGGTTACACAGAATAAGGGAAAAGTAGGTCTTGCCATGAGACATTTTCTAGCATTATTAAAAATGTATTGTCATAATGCAGCCAAAGACGTATTTCAGACAATCTATTTACAGCGTTTAATCCCATGAATACTTTCCTTAGAAATGACCAAAATTAGATCTTTAGCAAATCAAGACGGTGCTCTTACAGGAAGTGTTCAAAGTTCAATACATGACAAAGTTAAGACAAAGGCAGTGATTTTATAGAGCATTTTAAATAGCATGATTATTTTTAAATACTCAACTTAAGAGGATTTCCCTTACAAATACCCAGCACTTGAAACAATTCAGCTGTTATGGCTCACCCCCTAATTTAATTCAATACTTGGGTGACCATACCTTGGTGACCATCTCTCTTCACACTATTGCTGCATCTACCTTTCTTACATCTTCAGCTCCTAAACTTCTAGGGTCACTTGGGCCCCAATGCAGAGGGAGGAAATCGACGGCAGGAATAGGACATAACTTTAAGCAGGTCTCCAGTGAACCCAGCCAAGTGATTTCAGCCAGCTTGATGGTACATATGCAGGGCAAGTCCACTTTCAAATGCTTCTTGCTGATTATTGCAGCCTTTCGGCGTTCAATCCTTATTCTAACCCAAGCCCCATTAAAGATGTGCTTTCTAGCCTCTGTGCATGTCAGTCCTACTCAACAGCTTCCACAACTTTGTGATTCTCATTATATTTGCAATGCCTAAAGAATTTAAGCTTCCAAATCTCATGGTTATTTTTAAAAAGATAATAATGATTGAGGACTATGACCTGATTGCAGCCTAAGAATGTGCAAACCTTCAAATGACCTTCTGGGCATGACAGATTACAAGATT
This sequence comes from Myiopsitta monachus, assembly GCA_017639245.1. Classification (NCBI taxonomy): domain Eukaryota; kingdom Metazoa; phylum Chordata; class Aves; order Psittaciformes; family Psittacidae; genus Myiopsitta; species Myiopsitta monachus. The sequence goes on from CM029925.1 coordinate 148,302, forward strand.
TAAATACTGTATAACTCAATCTAATCATTGCCCTTTAATACTACACAACTTCAAGGTCTAATGAGTATGGGAACAGGAGATTTTCTTTAATTCACTAGAAACTGATCTGCATTAGGCCATCTGAAGTCTTCATTCACACATCCCAAAATGCCTTTAGAAAGTCAAAGGTTCAAATCTTATTCTTCATCTCCAGGAACAGCAATCCTATAATCAGGTCCTATCTATAACGAACTTGTGGCAGACTGTCAGAAGTTCTCATTATAAAAATATCTGTGCAAGATACAGATGGAAATCATTTTTGTATTGCAAGACAGACCACATTGCTTATACCCAAATATGATGACATCAGCCAGCAATGACCTATAAAACATTCGCTGATGCTGAAGAAGCTTTTTTACTTTAACGGAGTCTGTATCAACCTCATTCCTGTACATTTCAGTTTAAGATTTTTAATTTAGAGGCACAGAATGGTTTGGGTTGGAAGGGACCTTAAAGCACATTCAGTTCCAACCCCCTGCCATGGGCAGGGACATCTTCCACTAGAGCAGGTTGCTCCAAGCCCTATCCAACCTGGCCTTGGTCCACAGTATTCAGGTTGCAGTGGGGTATTTAGACCTACTGCAGGACACATGTCCATTATGAAGTGCCCAACCACACACCTAGTTGCTGCACTATCCTCATTAGATTATAATGTAAATCTATGCAATGGAATGCAATCCTGGAATACTTACATTTGAGAAATATACTGACACTTTATACACTGTCAGTGACTGAAGAACATGGTAGGTCGAAGGAGGTGATCCTGCCCCTCTACTCTGCTCTTGTGAGACCTCATTTGGAGTACTGTGTGCAGTTCTGGTGTCCTCAACATAAAAAGGACATGGAACTGTTGGAACAAGTCCAGAGGAGGCCACAAGGATGATCAGGGACTGGAGCACCTCCCATATGAAGATAGGCTGAGAAAGTTGGGGCTGTTCAGCCTGGAGAAGAGAAGGCTGCGGGGAGACCTCAGAGCAGCTTCCAGTATCTGAAGGGGGCCTATAGGGATGCTGGGGAGGGACTCTTCATGAGGGACTTTAGTGATAGGACAAGGGGTAACGGGTTCAAAGTTAAACGGGAAGTTTAGATTGGATATGAGGAAGTTCTTTACTGTGTGGGTGGTGAGGCACTGGAATGGGTTGCCCAGGGAAGCTGTGAATGCTCCATCCCTAGCGGTGTTCAAGGCCAGGCTGGACAGAACCTTGGGTGGCATGGTTTAGTGTGAGGTGTCCCTGCCCATTGCAGGGGGGTTGGAACTGGATGATCTTAAGGTCCTTCCCAACCCAAACTATTCTATGATTCTATATCAGCAGTTTCCAGTCACCCCTAATTCTTAGAAAATTCACTTTATATTGCCTTAATTAAGCCACTGGAATTGTATCACACTCAGGGTTGTTATTTCCATACTATAACTGCAAGTACTCCCCAAGATGCTTATGAAATTGTGCACTTTGGCTCACTAACAAATGCCAGCACTCACCTCCAATCAAGGTACTATATTAAGTATCTTCTTAAATGTTACTTTCCTTGGCAAAGGTACTATGACTAATTTCACTGTGCTCTAACATAACAATCAATGTACCAGGCTAAATTATATTGCAAAGACTTCACAGTCATAACAACATATACTCTAGAGATTCAAGTCCTGAGCCAAGAAATCATCTTCCAGAATAAAATGCAATAGTTACTTTTGACTTCAATATTCAAAATTGGGCAGCATTCAAATACAATAATGCTACTTAAACACTTAAATACTTCAGTTACTCAAGTGTCAATTTAAAAACCAATAAACAAAAAACCCAACAGTTTGCCTATGCTTTGGTACTTGTGAGAAGCATGGAATGGATCTCTATGGAAATCAGTCAATCCAGAGCTCATCAACAACCATGAGGAACTGTTGCTTCTGGAAATCCCACTGAAGTGAATGGGAGGAATGGAAATGTAAGCCTGGCTGCAGAGTGAATGCAGGAACTATAGATCCTTGCACAGGATGAGCAAAACTGGTCAAACAGCTCAGCAGCTTCAGGAGAAATGAAGGATTTTACATGAACCTGATCTGATTTGGGCTTTGCTAAGCAGAGCTGCTCAGTCACACTGCTCACTGGAACTGCTCACTGCAGAGCAGAAGCTAAAGTTCTAGAAAACACTAATAAGCTTTTGCAAAAGGAAAGGTGAAGCCCAGCACATTGTTCCTACAGCCTGAGAAACCAAGTGGAAAAGCCAAAGGATTTCCATGAGAAAGCAGACTACTGAATTCTTTGCAATTTGAAGCCATCAATCCCCAAGCTCTGCTAAGACTTAACTGCCTACAACATGTTACAAAACTGGCCACGGAGCAAAATGAGAACCTTGGAGAATTTGGATAAATGACAGGCACAGAAAATCGAGCCCTCGAGAACACTGCGGTGTCTAACCATCTGTTTCAATGACTGTCAGACACTGGAGTACTTCTGATGGTGCTTCAAGAGGTTCAGTTTTAAAAGAGCTTGCATTTCCTTGAAATCCTCAATTCTTCTGTGGGCTCCCATAAAGGAAGTCCAGAAATAACAACACAGAAATTTGACCAGCTCCAGAAACAGCATCAATCGTACCCTCACATCAGAAAAGGTGAGTTGCTGGTGGCTGGCAGAGCCTTGACGCTGCCTCCCACACTCCCACAAAACTGAAACCACTTTGCTCCACTCTCATTCACCAAGTTCCTGTGACAAGACAGGACTTCCAAATACTGACACCTGAATATTCGACAATTTGCCGGTTATCATAGAAAGGTTTTCTGGTTGGAAGGGACCTTAAAGCTCATCCAGTTCCATCCCCCTGCCATGGGCAGGGACATCTTCCATTAGACGAGGTTGTTCCAAGCCCCATCCATGATCAAAGCAATGGGCTATTTGACAGGAGGGGTGCAAATGTAGAACAAATAAAACACAAGTTAGCTACAACATACACGATTCTCTGAAGGTCTCACTATGATTAACAAAAATTTAGCTGTTACCTTAAGCTTATGTTTTCCTTTCTAAACATTTCCAATATCCTCTTCTGAAGTAACACAGTTACATGATGTTTGACATAAATTGACTTCTATAATCTCTTTAACAACAGACTCCCAAGACAATTAAGCAAGTGCTTGGGAATGGTCACGTCAGCTCTTGGATGCTAATGTCAGTAGAAATAAGCTCAAGACTGACTCTGAAAACTCATTTAAATTACAGAAATGCTTCAAAAATGGCATGAAACCAATAGAACAGGGAATAATCTTTGTCAAACTCAGACATGGTAATTAAAATGACAAAGACCCAACCATTTGTTCACCAACTCTTGTTCCTGTTCCAACAATTTCAAAAGCACAGTCAAAAAATTCTTTATACAAGGATGCTGAGAACACAACCAGGCTCACATCAAACTTTGCTTTGTACTTCCTCTACAGTTATACAGTGGATGAGACTGTGTCCCCTTAGACACTGGTATAAATCAAAGTATTTCAAAGAGAATCCATAAAATTAAGAGAATGATCTTAATGATCCTTCCAACACGTAGTGTAAAACCAGATGCTTCCTACTTGAACCAATCCAGTGACTGAGTCAGCATCAGAAGTGCAAGAAACTTCAGAAAACAGGGTTTTCTTAAGCAATGACAAAAAATAACCCAAATCACACTATTTAAGAGGAAAGAAGCTCTTTCCCCAAGAAAGTAAAATCAAGAAGGAGCTGCCCTATCCGGAGACGGAAAGGGGCAACGCAGTGTCCCTCACTCCAGGGGGAGGCTGCTCCAAACCCCCAGTTCAAAACACCACTGAGACCCTATTCCAAGCTGGCATTTATGCAGATGCATCTTCTGGTAAGGGAAAAGTCCACCAACACACAAGCAGCAAAGGGAATACTTGCTGCTTTATTTCTCATTATAGACTAGCAGAAAGCTGAATTCCAAATAATATTATAATTCACATCGAACACACCAGTCTCCCTGTTCCAGGGAAGGTAAGATTCCCAGTGAGGTATATAAGCAATTAACATCTACAAACATCCAGGAAGCATTAGCAATAATGCTGAAGTTTTTCTCTAGGCAGAAGTGCTTTGACAGCAGAGCAGACCTCTTACATAAAGTCATATAACCACTTGGGTGGGAAAAGATGTTTAAGTTCATCCAGTCCAACCCTTCCCCAGCAGTGCCAAGGCCACCACTACACCGTGGTACTGAGGGCCTCGGCTACATGGTGTGTGAACACTTCCAGGACAGTGACTCTCTGTCCCACAATCCCTATAATAAATAAAAATGAATAGGGCAACTCTAAACCACAGACTATACTACACTGCAACTACAGGAAACAGCTTTGCAGGGCAAGTTTTTTATTTGCTCCTATTGCACAAAAGCAACCATGCTACGTAGGTATTATTCCTTTAACTACTCATTATTGGTAGAGGGAGGAGGAGAGGATTGCTACTTTGGGGCTATCCCCCTGCTTACAAAAGCACTTATTTCATTGTTTGTGAAACAATATTTCCCAGTGGGCATTCAAAGGCATTTTTAGTTCTAGCAAAATATGGCAATCAACATAAAACCCTTACAGATCCTTCTCTCATATAACCAGCGTTTCAGTAACATCCCTATAGAGGATACATCATGCTAAAGGACTGTAAGCAAGCTCACTGGTTTACAAAGACGACATAAAGATCATCACAGAGACCATTACAATTGAGGGCTTCATCACTCAAAGCAAAAAGGTTTCAAGAACTGCATTAACAGAGAGCAACAGCAGCTTACTCTCCTATGATTTTTATTGTTTAGTTTAACTCACTGAGTAGCTTTCATATGGAAGGATCTGAAGTGTGAGGGCATCTTGTAATGAATCTGGGAGCTATGAGGATCACCACTGCAATCACACATAGGAATTAGAAGAATTTTAATGTGATAGAATTTATATCAAACTCAAACTGTAAATGATACTCAGGAGAAAATCTACAAAACAAGCTTGTTCTCTGTGAATCCAAAATGGTGAATCATGGCAAGTTTTAGATTTCACTTGAACTGTTAAAAACCATACTGAGGCTTTAATCATAAATGTGAAACAAGGCGTAAATCTTACCCCAGAGATAAGAAACACTTTACAGAAGTCCAAAACTGGTAAAATCTGCAAAAAACTGGCAGCTTCCAGAGTGTCCTGAAGGTTGTCCATGTTAAGGGAAAGTTTTGCAGTATAAATGAAATCAATGATCTTCTTTAGGCCTATTTTATTCACCCCATGAAGCTTAATGCACATTAAATCCTGTTCCTTCATTCCTCCTGGAAAAGACATGGAGGTAGTAGGTTGATCTGATCATTTTGATTGAGTTCATCGACTTAGATAAAATCAAAATAGAACTTTCAAGCTCAGTTTAAAAGCCCAGATGCCACCCAACCACACAGAGCTGCCTCCAGTCCTGGGCTGATTCACACAACCCTTAACACATCTCAGTGCCATTGCTGGGACAATTCAGGGGGAGCAGCATGTGGTACTTCAACAAAAACCCCACCTGTGAACATGGCCTTGAAGTAGTCACTGGCAGAAGCCATCATTGCTCTGTGGACAGGGAACACTTCATCACCATCCCCTGGGACAAGCGTCACATCACAAAGCAAACCTTCCACCCGCAGCTGGTCAAAACCCTGCAAGAAGAGCACAATGCAAAGATCCACTTGATCTGGGAGGAGAGTAGGAATCTCCTTTGCCTCCCTTAAGTAAACACTTATTTACTCTAATGTACAGATGTACTGTATTTCCAAAAAGTGACCTAGGAAATACTTCGCCACCTTACAACCACCATCTCTAATATATTCAATAATTAATTATTCATTGGAAAACAAGCAATGGTTTGGGTTGAAGGGACCTCAAAGGTCATCCAGCTCCAACCCCTGCCATGGGCAGGAACACCTTCCACTAGAGCAGCTTGCTCCAAGCCCCTGTGTTCAACCTGGCCTTCAACACTGCCAGGGATAGGGCAGCCACAGCTTCTCTGGGCACCCCCTGACAGCGCCTCAGCACCCTCACAGGGAAAAACTTCTTCCTTATATCTAACCTGAACTTTCCCTGTTTCAGTGTAAACCCATCACCCCTTGTCCCAGATAAAAACAGAAAGTAGAATAACTGTTATTATTTTCTAGACACGCCTGGGGAATGCAAAGCACACCAGGCCTGAGGAAGAAGCTTCATTCTCCAAGCTGTTGATAAAAGCCAACCCTTTAACTCCAGGAGAAGTTCCAGGACATGCCTGCTTGTGGGCATTGCCAGCACAGCCTAACATGCATTTTTTGTGAGGTTTTTTAGGAATTACTGGTATACTGAGCAGAGGCTTTGTTTGGAGCAGCCCGAACTCTGCTGCAGATCCACAGTGACACAAGAGTATTTACGTACCTGTAATACCACAGAACTGTGAGTGTTGCTGGTGAAAAACCGCGTGGTCCCTGTCTTTGAAGATTGTAGATGGGCAGAGACGCCCATATCGCTGCTGCCAAGAGACACTTTCATATGAGGATCCTCCTCTTCCACCAGAGATCTAAGGAGATCAGAACAAAGAAACCTTAAGCTCAAACTCATTTTCATTCAGTGCTCTTGTGTACTAAATCCAGTCTTCTGGGATTGGACTTGCTGATCTTAAAGGTCTTTTCCAACCTAGCTGATTCTCTGAAGCATACATAACAGCACAGGTCAAACATCAGCAGATGACGGACTCAGTCCATAGTGGTCCCCCCTTCAGCTGATCTAGGAAAGTGAAGCATTAACAGCATTAAGCTAGCATTAACAGCTAATTAAATAAGCTGAAATGATGTCCACCCCATGCACATCATTTCATTTCTATGTGTGCTTCCACTATTGTAGGATTCTTGCAGGGCTTTCATCCAGAAAAATCCCAGATTGCCAAGGAAAGTGAAAAGAATGAAACTCTCGTTGTAATATCAAAGTTCAGTAATTTCACTCTCAATGGCTTGTGTTGTCTTGCTCAAGTATGAACATAATACACATAATATACATAGCGGAGTTTCAAGCTGTAACTTACAGCTAACCCACAACAACTGCTTCCTGAGGACATCCAGTATCCTGCTCCTGCAGGCAACCACTTCAGCATTTTTAAGTTAAAACGTGTTAGTGTGAAGTCAACACTTCTGGTTTTCATACCAAGCAATTCCTGTCCCCATCTAGATGGGAAGGGCTAATTTTAGGTAGAACTGTTCTGGAATTGCTGCACTATTATTAGCCTTCCATTTTAATCTTGAGATGGAAATGAGATTTGTATAAAGAGATCTGCAAATGAGAGTCCAACTCTCCTACGCTGCCACTTTAAAAAATGTAAACAGTGATCATCTCCAGAAATATTAACGATAACCGCTTCCTGTCATTGCTGTGATTTAGTGCACTGTTAGCATTGCATTGTGGTATAATGCACATACACACAAACATTAGCAAACAGAAGCTGCTCATGCACGGATGAGAGCAGCTTCGTTACTCAGACTCCACACTTCACAAATGATCCACGGCACTTTGATACAATTGCTGCAAATCTCAGATTGTCAAGTTTGCCAATATTTAAACATGCAGGTTCGGACATTGGCCTCCAAGGCAGTTTCAGAGATTACTGTCAATAAGTGGCAAGAATGAGCTAAAACTCCCCCCAGCCCTATTCATTTAAGGACAAATTAGGAATTTGAGGATGAAAAGTGAATTTCATATTTCCAACCTCCAAATAGGTTCTGTTTCTACAGAAAACACGTGCTTCCCACCCCTTCTTTGGGAACATGGGCTACACAGAGCAGCTTCTGAAACCCACATTCCCCTGACAGCACTGATGTGCCTTGTTCAAACCCGCAAGGACATAAGGTCAGCTATGTAATGTGTTCAGAACAAATTCACCATCCAACAGCGCACACGGATCTGAAGCAGGGAAATTTTATGCACACAGACGTAACAACAGACTGCAGGAATGAGGGAACATCCAAAGAGCTTTGACTTTGAATGCAGCAACCCCCTGCTCACACATCTGAAAGGAATGCATAAATGTGGGTGTACTGCAGCATGCAAGAACTGTGTCCTCTTGGAAACAGAATTATCTTCTTTAGAAAGCAAATCCACAGTGTAATTGAAATACTGTTTTACAGGCTGCACCTGAGCTCTCCAAACTACCTTTGCCATCCCACAAATGCAGCCCAGGATGCAGCCCTGCAGCAAAGCAGCTGCTGGCTCTGTTCACTTTGTTCTGGGGTGGTTTGGGGATTTTTGTTGTTTATTTGTTTTAGTTTTAATCCAATCACATCAAGGAAAGAGCCTGACATAACTTCAAAGGATACCCAGGCTCTGAATCTGTACATGACTTTCTGAGGAGAAACAGAAGATAACATGGGGAGACTTGTGAGTGTGGGTGGGAGGAACCGCAGCTCCAACTAGCCTGGACCTGACTGTGTGCCCCTAAAAGCTGCTCCTGAAACGTCAGGTCAGATCACCATTACACCGAGCGGCTTTTCAAACACTCTTTCTGAACTCAGAAGGAAAAAGAAGACGTATACGTAGGTTAAAACCATTAGGAAAATAACAGTACAAATAAATCAACCCCCTCGCTGTTTGGAGTGGGGTTTTTACCATGCGTGCCCATGCCCCATACTGCTTCAGCTCCTGACAGCCAGCAGACTTACTAACTTATACAAATGAAAGCAAAGCCCTTCACCGGGATTCATCTGTTCCAAGAACAGCAGTGAGAATGGAAGCATTGTACCGCACAGGCCACACTGCACAAAACCTCCCTAGCTTTGTCCTCAGTGGTCTCCTATAGCACGAGACAACAGAGAGAGTACCACAGATTTCAAAGGACTCGCAATACTTGTAAGTACACGCTTGACATGCTAGGTGTGGCTACAGCATGGTATTTCCTTGACTCGTTTTCAATCCATCCCAGGCAGTTGTCTCATGCCCACAGCACACACATGAGCTCAGCAGCTCCCAACTTGATGCTCTTCTGCAGAAGAGATTGTCACAGAATCCCAGACTGGTTTGGGTTGGAAGGGACCTTAAAGCTCATCCAGTTCCAGCCCCTGCCATGGGCAGGGACACCTTCCACTGGAGCAGGTTGATCAGAGCCTTACAGCTTCCCCATTTGGGAAGGCCAAGCACCCTCTTCCATCAAGAGCATTATTCACACTAAGAGCTGGCAAGAGCGCACTGATCCTGGGATCCACCCTTGAGGCACTCATCGGGAGTGACCAGCAGTGACCAGTTTGTTGGAGGCTTTGTTCCTCTTTCAGCATTTATCTTCACGCAAGCGGAGAACCCATCTATCGTAAGACACAGTGAAAACACAGCAGCTCCTCCACACTATGTTGGTACCAGACACAAAGCAAAGGCAACACCCAAGCACCGCATCACACACAAGAGTAACCCAGAGCTCTGTATTCCAGGAGAATGCCAGCAAGCAACTTGAGAACACACAGACTGACCCAAGTATTTACAGGACTTGTGTCGTTCACTGCTTCCAGTTCTGCAACAATCTCTACAGATTGCCTGCAGTGAAGTGTGGAAACTGTGAACTGACTTTAAAGGAGAAACTGCAGCATGTACCCAGCAAGAGAGCCACTAACCCAGTGACTGGGATGGGACACAAGATCCTAAGCTCAGGCTCAGATTGTGAATCTTCCTCCCTCTACCCTTCACTGAAGGCTTCTCACACCTCTTGTGGAACTGCTATTTGTACCTTCCTGCAAAGGCTGTTGTAAGTACTGGAACCTTCCAGCAAATACTGACAAACATTTGCTAACTGGCTGGAGTTACAAGGCGATTCAGAGGCAAACTGCTTTCCAAAGCACTAAGCAAATACTAACCTGTTAAAATGGTCCATAGGCACCCAGGTGACCCATGAGGAGCAGGGGGCTCTGGAAACTAAGACAAGTCTTCCTCTCAACTAGAGGATTCAAATCATGCTGCTGCCATTGTGGATGGAGTTCAGTGGATGAATGGAATACAACAATGTTCAGCGATGATGTTTTCTTCAGAAGTAGCTGAACTCATTCTGATGCAAAAGGAACAAGGTGACTGTGAATATTATAAGGAGTTGGTTCATTTACACGGGGAAAGCATTGATTTGTTTGTCAGAGCATAATGCAGTCTTTGAAAGCAAAGGAAGGAGATGAGCCTACAGCTAGGGCTATTTCAGAGTGCGTGTTCTCTGATTTATTTAAAACCTACAGACTTTACATAACTCGGTAAAAGCCTGCCAAAGCCATATTGGCTACACAGTGAATTCTTCATTTGGTGAAGCTCAATAGCTTGTTTTTGAAAGGATTATAACCTTATTTTCTCCGTCAAATTACTGTTCAATGAACCATGACTGCAAGTGCTCTGGTCACTGGTAAACAGCATCTTCAGCAATCACTCCTGGCATGTGCCACTACTCTGGAATTTATCAGCAAACAAAGAACCACATTTCAAGTTCATATGAAGATATTCTTATTACAAGACAAATTTTGCTATTTTATGCTCTATCAAAAATGCTGGTATATTACAGGGCTTTCCTATACACACAGCTACACATGGATTTGCTAATGAACCTACTAATGAAAAGGCCAGTGAAATACAATGAAACTTCCATTTACTATTAGATATAAAGTAATTCCTTACTTTTCATGCATAATCTGCAAAAAAAGTACTGTAGTAAGCTTGGTCTGCCAAAAAAATAATGAAAGTATTGATTATTTTACTGTCTTCCCATTATGAACGGATGCTAAGCTTGGTGAGCAATGAATTTTGGAATACCCCAACAAATTAAATGGCCACCCAGGAACTCAGTAAGCGTAACTGATATAGCAGCACTGTATAAAAGAAAATCTCATAATGCTTATATTAAGAAGTTTAGGTATTAATATAATGTAGATGAACAAATCACACAATCACAGTATTTCACATTGCTTTCATTCCAAAGCTTCTACCCATACAATTGCTGAAAATCCTTTATTATCACGGAGTCACAGAATCTCAGACTGGTTTGGGTTGGGAGCCAACCTGTGCCAGTGTCTCACTACCCTCACAGGGAAGAACTTCTGCCTAAGAGCTCATCTCAGTCTCCCCTCCAGCAGGTTAAAGCCATTCCCCCTTGTCCTGTCACTATCTGCCCTTGTAAAAAGTGTTTCTATTTACATTTTCAGCCTCTAGTTCATCCATTAAAAACTGCCTTTAAACTCTTCAGTAAACCCAGTGACATCTGAAGCTGCTTGCATGACACTAGTGCTCATAATAAGAAAGGAAAAGCATGATTCCTCTTCCTGATCCTTTGTGTGTATCCCATGGTGATTCAGCTCCTGCCTTCTAGTGATGCTCTTGCCCTCATCCTCCTTTGAGGTCTCCAGCAGCAGTCTGTGCCAGGACCTGGATGTCCCCAAAGGAAGGACTATTTTTTTGCTGAATATGTTGCTTGGTCTTTTTAGGGAGGAGCTGACTTGATCAGAATAAAAATTATCTCTGTCTTGGTGTTCTCTTTTAGCTGGAGTCATGCATCTATTTTAAAATGTGAACTTGCATTCCCTATAGAAACTTTTCCTGGGATTTTTTTACAAGGAACCATTAACAAATTATAAATTTGGGTAGTTTTCTTGGTTACTGTTACAGGAAGGGAATGAAGTTACAAACTTCTGTTAAAAAAGGTAGCTTCTTTTTCAGAGGGTGCTGAGGCGCTGTCAGGGGGTGCCCAGAGAAGCTGTGGCTGCCCCATCCCCGGCAGTGTTGAAGGCCAGGTTGGACACAGGGGCTTGGAGCAAGCTGCTCCAGTGGAAGGTGTCCCGGCCCGTGGCAGGGAGCTGGAACTGGAGGAGCTTTAAGGTCCCTCCAACCCAAACCAGGCTGCAGTTCTGTGACACAGAATCTTGTTTAACCAGAGCCAAGCTCAAGGTAACCTATTTAAGCTATTCTAGAAGCCAAGTTCTCAAGTCCAGTGCAGAACAGTCAAGCTTTTAACCTTTCTTTCTACTCTTTTTTTCATTTTAAACACAGCCAAGTCTCTTTGCACTTCAGCCACAACCACCTTGACAAAAAGTCTCTGCCCAAGCATGCAAACCCACAATGCTAATCGAAACCATGAATGCAACCAGAAACACCCAGACGACTGAAGGTACGATCACTGTTCCAATCACCAACATAGCTGGGGGGAGAGGAGGACAACATAGAAATGAGCCTATTCCCAGCATCACTTGAACCTTTCTGTATCACTCCCTACCAAGGCCACACTGTGACCGAAGCCAGCACCAAAACCAAGTCCCACAAAGCCAGCAGTAGAGGACTGAGCAACATAACCAACCGTCTCAGTAGGATTTCCCAAGGGTGAGCACACATGGAACACTCTCCTCAAAATTCTTTCTTAAACAACTGAACTATCAGAGGTCTCAAGCTGTTTGCAGCATAATTACAGCCCACTGGTTAATTCAAATTTGTTTTCCACAGAAACAAAGCGATATTTGGCTCAGTCATTGCTATAAAGCTTTTGTTCCTAACAGTATTTGGTCTCGCTGGGAGCCTTAGTCTCACATCCACATTTATCTGGTTGACAAAGGGTTTACATTCATTGAGCCATTTGTAGCTTGACTTTGCAGACTCAGATTGTTTAATAATGCTAAATTAGAAACAGTTCTCTAATGACTTGTTGCCACAGTTGGTGTTAGTCTATTGATTCCTACGATCCAAACCAGGAAAAGCAAAGCCAAGCCCCACACTCTGTAGCTTCTACAAAAGAAGCAAAGCTATTTCACTTCCTTGACATCCAGAAAGGTAAAATCCAACAGTCACTTGGGGGTTCCCCAGGTCAGGCTGGACTGACACTACACATCCCACTCTCCGCCCTTCATAGTCAGTCTTTGACGTTCAAAAGGCAAGTCATTATTTCAGCTTAATACTGCCTGTGCCTTACAGAACAGTTCAGAACACGTTGAATCCACCAGTGGATCACATTCTATCTGATGGGTCTTTAACAGCTGACAAACTGGCAAAGCTGACACTTGCAGAACAGGCTGAGGAAATTATTCACAACAGCTCAGTGAAGTTGCTTTAGCATGTCATGACATAAAGTCAATATCACAACATTGTGCTATGTAAGAGAAGGTAATTCTCAGGAGCTGCGAGGCCCAGCATAGAATCACAGAATAGTTAGGGCTGGAAAGGACCCTAAGATCATCTAGTTCCAACCCCCCCCGCCATGGGCAGGGACACCTCCCACTAAACCATGCCACAACCAACCCACTAAACCACTCAAGGCTCTGTCTGAATCTCTTCTCTGCCCAACCTGTAGCTGTGCCTGGGATTGCTCCGACCCAGGTGGAGGACCTTGCACTTGGCATGGTTAAACTTCATCAGGTTGGCATCAGCCCATCTCTCAAGCGTGTCCAGGTCCCTCTGGATGGCATTCCTTCCCTCCAGCGTATCAACCGAACCCCACAGCTTGGTGTCATCAGCAAACTTGCTCAATCCCACTGTCCATGTCACCCACAGAGATGTTGAACAAGACCGGTCCCAACACCGATCCCTGAGGGACACCACTCGTTACTGGTCTCCAGCTGGACATTGAGCCATTGAGCACAACTCTTTGCATGCAGCCATCCAGCCAGTTCTTTATCCAGCGAGTGGTCCATCTACCAGATTGATGTCTCTCCAATTTAGAGACAAGGATGTCGTGTGGAATAGTGTTGAACGCTTTGCACAAGTCCAGGTAGATGACATCAACTGCTCTACCCCCGTCCATCAGTTCCGTAGCCCCATCATAGAAGGCCACCAGATTGGTCAGGCAGGATTTCCCCTTAGTGAAGCCATGCTGGCTGTCACCAACCACCTTGTTGCCTTTCATGTGCCTTAGCATGCCTTCCAGGAGAATCCACTCCAAGATTTTGCCAGGCACAGAGGTGAGGCTGACTGGTCTGCATCCCCTCTCAAGGGCTGCTCGGAGTAACCCCCAGCACTGAGAAGCTTCACAATCAGGAGTCTGGGTTTTCCCTTAGTTTTGCCAGTTTATTACTGCAGTGGAATTTCTCTTTGAATAACCTATTGAAATACCTATTATTTAAAAAGCAAAAGTCAAATCAACACGCACAAATGAGAATTATATATACAAAATCACTGGGATTAAAAGCAGTCTCCTATTTATAACATACAAGCCTCTTCTATTCCCCACCCACCCGTTGATCTGGTTTTGTGCATTGTCAGATTAGCCGATAGAATAGCTGGGGTGACCTGCACATTGATGTGGACATGTTGAAATCTGTAATATCTAGGAAGTAACTGCTCGTTGTAGAGCAAATCAGAGATTTGAAAGAAGACACAAAAGCATTAACCTATATAACCTATCTAAGCAGCTAATGCTAACACTGATTACTCCAGAGTATTGAGAATTTCTTCTACTTTTCTGCACAGCAACTGATTTCCATCACCGCCAGGCAGTTCCCATTAGATATATTTCTCAAACGGGGTTCAGGACAGACAATGTTACAAACCCTTTGACAGCAGGACTGGGATATTGCATTTGTCTCCTAATGTTAGTCAGTTATTTATGGGAACACATGCAAAGGATAATTTCTACTGAAAATATCGACACACTATTCCACGTTAAAGGAGAGAAGGCACTGACTTTACAGACAGATTATTCTGCATTAAGGATTTTACTTCTTTTTAACTGAGGCATGCTGGAGGCTGAAGCCACTTCACGTGAACAAGCCTATGCCAGAGGAGCTTTGAAAATAGCATTTTTGCAAGCAGCGGTTTTGCACTATTGAATTCTTCACAGACATCCATCACTGCACTTTAATCTCCAGAGCTCCCACAAACATCTTTTCCATCCTCGTCAATAGAAGATGTGCTCAGCTTCGGAAAACCACACAGATGACATTGCTGCTGTGAGCGACAAAGAATTCTCTTTGGTCTGAAGAGTGCGAGATGACGTGACCCATGCACAGTAATTGCGATGCCTAGGCAATAACTGGAACCCACAGACAGTAATTAAGAAAAAGGTGCTCCGTCATACCTCCAAGCTGTGTACACAGCCAAATGCTGATCCGTTCCTCACCTCTCTCAAGCAGGGTGTCTGTTCTCAGCCTCTGCTCATGCCAGGCACTGGGTTTTTTGTTTTAAACACATGGCTTTCAATACATAGCCATGATGCCAAGGAATAGTACTTCTGCAGCTCAGTATTATTAGTCCTGGCTTTGAGCAGCCTGCTGTAGTGGAAGGTGCCCCTGCCTGTGGCAGGGGTTGGAACTGGATGAGCTTTAAGGTCCCTTCCAACCCAAAGCACTCTGTGATTGCATGATTCTATCACCTAGGTCTGTCCCCACATGGCTGACACAACCACAAATACGAGTTCACTAGCAGAGCATAAACTTGCTGGAACAGCTTTCACACTCATTTTGACAAGAGGAATATAGCTTCTAAACCCCAGCGCCACAAGTGTCATGAAACCCACTGGAAAGCAGCTTGACAAAGGCACATACAGCACACTCCTAACTTGTGCACTGAGCCAGGCTGCATTACACCTACACATGCTGGTTACACGCCAGTGCTTCAGTCCTAACATGATCTCATTTTCCCTATGCAATGTCACAATCTCCCATCAGCTTGTGGGAAAGCTCAAGATGCTCTGGATCAGTTCTCCCAGAAGCCAGGGTACATCTACTCCTTCAGGAGAACCCTTCACCCTCCATCTAACGTGAAGAGTTACCTCCTGCAGTCAGGATATCCCAAATTTATCTCTAACAAGTAAGTGGAGGTGAACAAAACCACCAGCCAAGAGGCACTGATGCACTGCTGCTCCTTCCCCCTGCCAGGAAAGCAAAACCAGACCCAGCAAGACCAGCACTAACAGAACCACGTCCTCACTGCAAAGTCATCAGTTCACCTGCAGCAGGTCCCTCCTTTCACATCCTACCCAGCCACAGGTCTCCTGCAGCAGAGAACTCTCTAGGACCAGCTCTTTGAACACCTTCCCCAGCTCAGGAACTACCACAAACCCCCTCCCAGCTGCACAGCCTGAGGACAGTTACCTGCTCTCCAGTGGTACTTTGTACCTGCTTCATCCCAGCAGCCAAATGTGCCTGGAACCATCAGTCACAGCCTTTCCATACAGGGAAACCAAGGCAGAGCTCAGGCATTGGCTACATACACCAAATCAAACACTAATCAAACCTGTGTGTACTGACAATCAGTTTAACCTCCAGGTAAGGTACTTGTAGATCATCAGCAGGATGAAGCTTGTAAAGTTAAGTGGAACTTTACTAGAAAAACCTGAAAAATTGGAATTTCATTTTAGGTACGTCCCAAAACCCCCAACTCTTTAAGACCTCCCTATGGTATGTTTAAAATTATACTACAAATCTATTTCACAAGACTAAGATGTCAATTATAAAAGTGATCAAAAGCTCAATTCTACCTTTCTATACCCTAGATCCAACATTCCAAGTACAGAGGTGTTTATCTGTGAATTCAGGAGTTTTATGGTAATTTATTTCACATCAATACACATCCTGTTTCACATGCCACTTATTCCTGAATCTTTCACCTAAAACATAAGCCTTTTGCCAGTGTGCAGAGCACTACTTAGGAAAGAAAAGTCATGAATATGAATGTGAAATGCATCAGATCACATAAAACAGTAGCAAATTTACTGTGATTTCTGCAATGAAGATAATTAATTCCATCACCTGCTTTACTGGTCAACCTAAATTAGATGGGGTGGATTATTAGTCCATATATGTACTGCCTAATCAAATAGGTGCCATTTTGTAATGTTTCTCATTCTTTATAATAAAGTGTATGAATGATTTTCATGTTAGCTTTCAGACTCCTGCTAATGTCTGGGTTGTGTGCCAGGGAAGAGATGTCTCCATAAGCACTGGGATACATGGACTCATTATAAAAAGGTTCTTAGGGCTGCTGATCACATATTTGTGATGCTCCAGATAAGCACAGCATCATATAGTTCAACATGATCACTAAATCTGTCCCCACACTTTGAACACACTGAGATAATCAGCTACATGATCCCAATCAGAAAAGCCGGAGTGTACACAGTGCTGGAAGAGCAATTTAAAGAGACACAAAAGCAATGCTCGATGTCAGCAGCAGACAGAGTAGACCAGGCTCCTTCTGACCTTTCTTACATTTAATAAGGACAGTTTAAAAGCCAAAAGCATAATGTACAACACTGAAGACATTGCTTCCCTGAAATAGGTTTAAAAGCCTCGCAACTCCCATCACGACGCTTCTTTTGTATTTAGCCAATATTTTGTGAAAACTCAGGGTAAGGAGCAATTTACTGGAAATGGCTCAGCTTCTGGCAGCCTTAAGCATACATGATGTATTCAGTGAGAGGAAAGGCTGAAATGAAGACTCATCTCAAACAGGTTAGCTGTCAAAGCTCAGCCCTTTCCAGCGAGGACAAGAGGGACCCCACAGCCGCATCAGGCTGTTCCGGCCCCGCTGCTTATCCAGGCAATGCACAGCAGCAGCCAAACACCATGACACGCAGAGGACCCCTAAAGCCCCCTTTTTACAGCCATGTCCTCACAGGAGCTGAGGCAAAAACCTATCTGCAAGATGACAATACAAGCTTAAAAGTACTAACACTGTAGGTATTGGGCTGGAATACTATTGGAAAGTAATAGTCTTTATAGTCATTTCCAGATTGGGAAATCATCTACACAGCTACTTGTGCATTTTAGAGCAATTCTTCCTCATTTTGAAAGAGCTGCTTTCTTAAGGAAAGGCAGAAGCAATTCAACACCCTATGCTTAGTTTGATTGCACAGAGGGGAAAAAAGCCACCTGTATGTGCTAACCCAGAGCTGGCAGCAGCAAAAGGTGAACAAAAGCTCCGCCAAGGTTTGGCAAGACAAAGGCACATTGTTTCTGGGTGTATTAAAATGCTCTTTTCTTTGAAGCTACTTTACATGGACAAACTGCAGCACCAGAAGTACTTAGACCTGAATGACTGATACTTGCGGTTTAAGCTTTTATTGTAACTTTGTCACAAGACATTCAATCTGTATTAAGACTTTCCAGAATAAAAAGACAACGAAAGCAGGTGATTTCTTCCATACAAGATCTGACACGAGCAGAAGTGCAGTACAATACAGTAGGTGATTTCATGTTTAATTTCCAAGTGCAATAGTCAGGCAGAGGAAATGTTAGCACATACACTAGAATGAAAGACTGCTTCAGAGCTTTCCTTGTCAATTCAAGATCTACAGATTAACAGCAACACGAACTTTTCAAATGAACATGTATCATATTATTACAAATATAGCTTAATCTGCACAATTTCTCTCTGTTTCAACAAAGAGGGAAAGACTTAACACAACATTCACCATGAAACACCCAGGATAAAGTCTAGGGGGGGGTCTACACAGAAAACAAGGTAAGATTCTGAATGCCAATGTCATTTAACACATAACAGGGTATTTTGCCACAGGGTATTCTCACAAAAGCAATCCCACCTTATTATCCTCATTTCTCTCACTTACATGTATGCTGGAGAAAGTGGCGATGACCTGGATGTTTTAAGCACAGGAACTGGGAATTTCCAGATAGCAGGAGAGCTCGTTTTCCATTTCAATGGCATGGTGTCACCACGGTACTACAATAACAGCAAACAGCGTTTCCATAACAGGCTACCAACTAGGACTTCCATTCCACACACACCACCGACACAGCAGTGCCTGCTGCTAGGAACAAGGAGCTGCTTCTGCCAATGCCCTTAAACCGGTGCTCCCGAGCTGCAAAGCAAGGCTGCCAGCCATCTCCTTTTAAATCCTGCTGTCCCCTAAAGCGATGTGATGATTCTATCCTTCAACTCCACAATAGTGCCACCTCGTCAGGGAAGCACTGACTGCAGTAGATGCTTAAACCCCCCCCCAGACAGACAAACTGCACTGTGCACACCAACACAATGCAGCTTTGGTTCAGAAAAGCAGCTAATTTTTACAGAGCTGTGTCGGATGTTATTGTTCTACCTGAACAGGGACACTGCAGCAGTGCACTCTATTCTCTTCCTATTAACCTCCTTTCTGACCAATGGAAGCAGGAAAAGAAAAAATGGGTTTCATATGAAAACGAAACAACATACCTACTCAGAATACACTTGTCATCCTCTGAACATTCTTCTTTTGAGCTGCAACAATACAAATGGGATATAAATCTCAGCATAGCCTTAGGCCACGGCTAAGAGAAATCAGTGACTAAATTCAGCAGCCTGTTTTCCTCCTGTGCAAGCTCTGACCAAACAATACGAGAATGCCATTATGGAGAAAGCCCATTGCAAAAATCAGTCCTTCTAATCCATAGCTAGGAAGACAAAATAAAGCCCAAATCACTGCAGGTTTCTGCATGCTCTTCTAACAGCTTCTGCTTCGAGATGCTCTCATTTTCCTATTCCCACTTCCAAGGAGGATGAGCAAAATCTCATGCATTTTATAACACGCTATGGGAACACAAATACCACTGTCTCCTGCAGCAGAGAAGCAGAGAGGAGCACGCTGTTATCGCAGGCTCGGGAGGGATGCTATCAACAGCCTCATGCTCAACACCCCCCCCAGCAGCTCAGACATCGCCTGGAGAACTGACGAAGCAGATGGGCGCACCGGTGGCCATCAGGGACCACCCCACACCTCCAGGCTCTGCTTGTGGACCTCCCGGGGCTGGTGACTGCAGGGAGCATGGGAGGGAACATTGTGCATAAGCAGAGCAGGTTTTTAGGGAGAAGGCGGCAGAGCTTCAACTGCACTGACTCCCTTACCGGGGCAAAAATGAAACAAATAATTTTCAATGCATTGCCACAGAAGACAACTCAACACGAGGATGTTTAATCTTGAGATGTCAGAACAGTCTCTGTACAGCTCGGTGATTCTTCTGTTCATCAGGACAGCTTAATCCTGTCACAAAAAAGCCAACACCCTGTCACGCTGCTCTGCAATAAAAGACAGAACCAGGAGCAGAATTCCTATAAACTGGAACATTTAATGGCATTTAATAGCACTCCGATAGGGTTTTGTAATGGTGAAACCTAGGCTGTTCAGTTTATTTTGGGGATGAAATCACCAGGGAATAATTGCTGCTTCTGATCATTATTATTGCAAACGTTTGCCCAAAATAGTTTTGGGCACTGGAAGCTGTTACCATAACCACAGGCGAGGAGCTGCAGTAACACCGGGTGGTGGGAGCTGAGGACTGATTCAAACCCAGATCCACTCTGACAAACAGCTCAGAAGCACTCTCCCACTCCTCTGAAGTTGCAAATTACACATGAGCAGCATTAATGCAGGCAATAAATTCCACAGAAACTGTTCCAGGAACACTGAGCAGACCTCTGCTGTGCAGGACAACAGTTTATATGCTATAAACACCACCCTATATGCTATAAACACAATCCTAAAGAGAGCAAGTATGTGGGTTTAGGCTAAAGAAGTGTTACTTTCAGTAAAAAATTCATGTATTCATATGCAAACAGCTATGCCTTTCTGCACACCCTGTAAATATTACCTGCAGTAAGTACATATATATATACACACACATATACATATAAAAACACCAGACTGTTAGACCTTGCCTTCTTTGCACTGAAGGAAGTGCAGGATGTAACAAATTTAACCAAAAGTGAAATCTGAGAGATGTCAGACAGCAGCTACTATAAGCACAAAGAAAACCATCACTGTTTTAAATTCATACACTCACTCTTGCTGTTGCATTTGCCATCATACAGAAGCTGTCTTTAAATCTAAACAGCAAACGCTGTTATTGCCTCCCTCGCATCCAGCGCAACCAAATGGGAACTGCTCCTACAGTCTGCACCTCCTGCTCTGCTGACCCCGAGGAGCTGATGACACTGTTCATTCACTGACAGCAGCATAACCAATATAAAAGAATGAGGCTTAGGGCAATCAATGGGCCACTTTTCCAAAAGCAGCCCTTGACCAGTAAACTAAAAGCCAGCTAAAGCCACACAGCCATTCCCAAGCACTGACTGGTATTGAAGTCAATCAGTGCACACCCAGGAATCAGTTACTTCTCACTTCTGATCCCAACAAGATCATTCACATGCCATGGGGCAACAACAGTCCTCAAACACCTACTCTCCTTTTGGGGCTACTGTTCCCACTCATTTTTCCATTTAGCTCACAAGCAACCTAACTAAAACCTTTACAGAAAACACAGGAACAGTAACCAGTTGAAATCCATGAATCCCAAGCCCAGCCCAGCTTCACCTCCTCCTCATGTCCCACACACTCTGCTTGATAAAAGAACCATTGTACAAGATGCAGAAGTGAAGGAAGCAGCAATGCCAGGTACTCTAGAAATGCTTTGCACTTGCAAAAGAACCACCACATGAGCAGTGAGTCACCTATCTCGTACACAAGGAGGAAAACACTAAATCAAATTCCATTCTTTTCCTGACAGCCACAAGTGGGTTGTGTATTCCCAGGGAAAACACTAGTGAGATGTATCCTATGCTTTACATAAATATTCCTAAAACAACAGAAAATCACAGGATTTTATTCTGGTATTTTAATTAAGACTCCAAAACAACAGTTTAATTACACATTTTAAAACACAGGGGAAATACCAGCTGAGCACACTGCACCCACCCAACAGACATTTCTGTTCTCCTATCACATTCCTATTCACATTCCTTTGCCACTCATCCCTAGACCAACCAATTCGAACTCGTGGTGGTTTCAGTCCTTACATTGGTAAAAAACAAAGCTGAAAAATAATTGCTCAGCGAAGAGATCTGCTGTGGTTAAAAGATTTGCTGTTCAGCTCTACCCAGTTGCTCACCTTCCTGCTTTTATCCATCTACTGAGGATCAGAGGAATTGAAACGCTAGGTGGAAACAGGGTTATGCCACATGGAAATGGTCTCAAGTCTTGCAAACCTTTTCTAGCGTGACCCAAAAAGTCTCCTGCACTTCCAGAAGCCCAGGCTTCCTTGAGCTTTACAGCAAGAAACACGTTCAAAGTTACAGGGACAGTGTGAGTTACGTCTCCCATTTTCCCTAGAAATATAGACAACAGAAAGGTCTAAACCAGACTCACAGACTGAGTTGTGTTGGAAGGGACCTTAAAGCTCATCCAGCTCCAACCCCTATCACAGGCAGGGACACCTTCCCCTGGAGCAGCTTGCTCCAAGCCCCTGTGTCCAACCTGGCCTTCAACACTGCCAGGGATGGGGCAGCCACAGCTTCTCTGGGCACCCCCTGACAGCGCCTCAGCATCCTCACAGGGAAGAGCTTCTGCCCAAGAGCTCATCTCAGTCTCCCCTCTGGCAGTTAAAGCCATTCCCCTGTCCTGTCCCTCCATCCCTTGTCCAAAGCCCCTCTCCAGGTTTCCTGCAGCCCCTTTAAGCACTGGAGCTGCTCTAAGGTCCCCCTTAAGAAGAGGTCCTTAAGGACTTCTTCTCCAGGCTGCCCCAGCCCAGCTCTCTCAGCCTGGCTCCAGAGCAGAGCTGCTCCAGCCCTCACAGCATCTCCATAGCCCTTTATTATAAACCTTTGTTTCATAAAGGTTCAAACATCTGACACACAACAAAAACTGAAGTCCTGTGCTTTCAGAAATGCCCATGTAGCATCTTCTACAGGTCCCACAAGACCTCACCACTGCTGAGCCCTTTTACCAGCACTACTGCACACTCGAGGGAGTTTACAACATCTTTATAGTGCTGTACACACTGTTGTACACAGGTATCACTTCACTCTGGAAAACCATCCTTCGGAAATACAGAACTAAGGGAAAAATAACACTGGGTAAAGCTCTGAGGAGGACCCACGGAGGTGGGATGAGGGGCTCAGCTCAGGGACAGCCACCAGGGAAGGCAGCAAAGAACAAAGAGAATCTAATGGTCCTGCAAATAGCACTGGACTGCTCTGCAAGCCAGTCCCATCACTCACCTGTGCTGCTCTAGTGAATCCCAGCAGGCCCAGGACATAACACCAACAGTGATAAGGGCTTGTCCCAGTGCAAAGTCCTTGGAAACAGTAAAAAATCAAAGTTGCAGTTCAGGTCTTTGCCTGCCAGAGAGAGCTGAAGGAAAGACAAAAATCCCCCGTCTCCTTGCTTCACAAGTTTGGGGTCTGTTCCACACCAATTCATTTAACTATTCAAACCAGATAAGGGTTTGATGCAAGAACAACCCCAGCTGCGTCTGGCACAGGGCACCACCACCTCACCCCACACAGGACAGCCCTGCCCCAGCACCCCACTAAGACAGTCATGCCAATACACTGGCTCTTAGGAGTACCCCTAGAAATGGAAACAAACCTTTTAAGATATATTTAAGTACTTTCTGATCTACACCATCACAGAGATGACTGCCCCACAGACAGACTTCTCTAAGAAAGAAAGCATCCCATGAGATGGTATCTAAAACCTTACTACATCAACTTGTCATTAAATACTTGGCAACACTGCACAAAGATCAAGTTTCCAGACTGATAGAACGAAACAGATCTTATGCTGAAAACAGCATTTAAATGCTTATTGGTGGTTTTTGCACACTGTTTCCATTGACTGCTTCTAACTCTTAACACTGGCACACCTATAAGTAGTTACAGCTATAAAACTATACATTACCATGTTGATAATTTATACTTGCATAGCACCAGCTAACCTGAAGAGCTCGTATCAGACAGGAACTGGTCTTATTCTGCGAACTGGTACAGCAAATGCGTGTTCATGGGAAACTGGGAATGTGAAACAGCTCAGGGAACAATTCCACCACACACCTGAAGGACCCCTTCCTTCCACCCTGTGCTTTGGTCAAACTACTTCCAACTTCATAAATTTTATAGATAATAAAAGCCAGCATAAAACTCAGAGTTTTCACATTTTGGTCAATAATGATGAGTATACCTTTAAATAGTTCCCTTAAATGTTAAGGGCTAGTGATTCAACTTTCCTTCGACCAAAATTTGACCAACAGCTTTAAAATAAGCTTAGCAGCATCCTGCGTAGTTCTCTCAATCAAAAGGCTTTTAGGAAAATCAGTGATGCCACCTTCTGGCATTCATCAGAACTGCTTCACAAGACATACTGGTTTTCCTAAATTCCCATTTTAAATGGGGAAAACAAAAAGAGAAACTGAGTTTTCTGGTTGTGCTATTGGACACTGGTGCAAAATGTGACCTTTTTTAAGCTTCAACATAAAACCGTGCCTAAATGTCAAATTTCCACCAGCAATTTCTTAAGCAGAAAAAGATCATCAGTGAAGGAAGAAGGCACAGAATTGGTTACGAAACAACAGTGATGAACTATGATGATAACTGGCTCCAGATGTGCCAACTCTGATGCTCCACTGCTCCTCACAAGACAAACACTTGGTGACTCTCCAACCTTCACTCACCAATTTGGTATTTCTGGCTGTAATTTTCCGCTTTGTACTATACAAGTTTAACTACATGAATTTAAAATGGGATTAGTGAGTTTGGGGTGTAGGTATCAGACGCCTACTCCCTGCTCAGGTACTTGCACATAAGCAGCAGCACCAACATAAGGCACAGCTGAAGTATAAGGACATCTATGCGCATCCCCACTTGCCCATCTCACCATCCCTACAAGCCTCTGCACATTCCTTCAGCTCCCTGCAGTGTATGTTCCATTGTATAATCACTGTCTGCCTCTCCAAAGCAATCAGTTCTTTCTGTTAAGCACAGCTTTGCCCTAACGTGTTGGTACAATTAAGGGTTTTTACTCATTCTTAGGTTCAGCAGTTTGGTTTCTGAGATGCTGTGATTATTATTTTGCCCACAATGATCACAAACAGAAGGGCGCACACACATCACAGACCATGACTTTGAGCACAACCACCACCAGCAGACATGCAGCAGCACCACTGCATTTGCCTGAACCTCAGAAATAACTAATACAGCACCAAAGTTGCACAATAATACTTCAGAAAAGTCATTACGGCAAACTCAGACCAGGCCTAATGTGACTGTGGCCACTGACCTAAGTCTTGCGGCATATTGCACTAAGTGTGGCCTGGAAAATGCACTGCTATAATCCCACATAATGAAGGGTTAAAGTAACCAAATGTACAAAAAATAAAGTCAAGCACTGGCATCAGTCATGCCTGAGCTGCTCCTGTATTTATAGCCATTTATAATTGCCATCAAAAAGACTTTCGCAGCTTAAGCAAAGCATTTCTTCACTCAATTGGAACACTGATTCTACATTTTGACCCTCAAATGGACAGGTGTGCTGGGGTATAGCGATTCAGAGGCAGTCTCAGATTAACCCAGTACATTTATAATGCTGAAATCCTTGAAAGTTGAAACTGTTGAGGCCTTTGAATAGCATGTACTAGAAACATGGAAATGAGACAAAACTAATTGTGGGGGCACCTAGGAAATCTCAGCTGAGCCAGCCACAACACAGCAAATCCAACAGCACAGGATACAGGAGTCGGGTTCAGAAGAGAGGGAGGCAGGGCAAAAAGAGAGACTTCTATGGCAATGAGATCAGTACTGAACCTGAAGCAAAATGCAGCTGGTAGCTGAAGATCATAGAATCACAGCATAGTTTTCAGTTGGGTTGGAAGGGACCTGTCCTGGGTTCAGCAGTAGCAGTCATTTTTCTCCTTAGTAGCTGGTGCAGCGCTGTGGTTTTGACTTTCGGCCTGGGAACAGAGCTGATAACACCAATGTTCATAGTTACGGCTTAGAATGTTTGGTTTGACCAAGGACTTTCTGAGCCTCATGCTCTGCCAGGGAGGAGGGGAGCTGGGAGGAAGCAGAGACAGGACACCTGACCCAAACTGACCAAAGAGGTATTCCATACCACAGCACGTCATGTCCAGGATGCAAAAAACGGAACGCAGAGACCCGGAAGGGTGGGGGGATCACTGCTGCATCAGGCTTGGTATCGGTGGTGAGTGGTTGTATTCTCTTCCCTTGTTGTTTCCCTTGTCATTATTATTATTGGTGGTAGCAGCAGTGGTTTGTGTTATACCTTAGTTACTGGGCTGTTCTTATCTCACCCCATGGGAGTTGCATTCTTTCATTTCTCCTTCCCATCCCTCCAGGAGAGGGGGAAGAAAGAAGGGGGAGTGAGTGAGCAAACTGCATGATTAAAGCTCCTCCAGCTCCAACCCCTATCACGGGCAGGGACACCTTCCATAGAGCAGCTTGCTCCAAGCCCCTGTGTCCAACCTGGCCTTCAACACTGCCAGGGATGAGGCAGCCACAGCTTCTCTGGGCACCCCTTGACAGCGCCTCAGCACCCTCACAGGGAAGAGCTTCTGCCTAAAAGCTCATCTCAGTCTCCCCTCTGGCAGGTTAAAGCCACTCACTCCCCCTTGAGTGCACTCAACCCCTGAACACAGTGCAGTGCTTGAGAGCATTCCCCCTTGAGTGCATTCCCCCTTGAGTGCATGTTATGTGCATTCAACAGCAGAGAGCTGAGGCTCAGTACTTTTAGTCAGAATGCCCTTTGCATTCTGTCTGCTTTCAGCAGATTACAGCTCTGAAGGAAATGCTCAGTTACACTGTGCCCTGGGCACTGCTCCGCACTGCTGACAACAGATAATCAGAAATAGGCCCCTTGTCTGCAAATACTAGGTGTGGGTATTTTACATTGAGGTGTTTGATAGGATGGCTTAGGATCCTGAACAACTTCCTACCTGTTTAATGAATGTAACTGTTTAGAACATGCCCAGTTGTATTCAAAGATATCTTTTTAACAAAGCAGCATTTTGGGCTGAAATCAAGCATTGCCACTGGTCCCCCCTACATCCCTGATAGGACATTTCAGGATCCAGCAAATTTTGTCTTATTTAAAAGAAACAGTCTCCCCAGCAGCTGCTTTCTGTGTGCAGGAAGGTGTCTGGAGTCTGCTGGGGTCTGTAGTTCAGGGAAAGAATCAAACAGAAAAGGTGTGTTTGTGCACGTTGTGGCTTGATTCAGCAGACGGGCCAGAACAACAGTTTGCAGAAATTTGATGGGAAGCACTGAAGAGCAAATGCTCATCTGTAACAGCGCTTATGGAAAGTCCTGTGGTCCAGGCCTTGTGGTTTCCCTGCATCAGTTTATTATCCCCTGAACAGTTTTTATATCAGTGTTTACAGAGACTCTCGTGGCAAATGTTCATCTCCCAGTGCCAAAAGTGGCTCCAGGAAACCTGAAGAGGGGCTTTGGACAAGGGCCTGCAGGGACAGGACAGGGGAATGGCTTCAGCCTGCCAGAGAGGAGATTGAGATGAGCTCTTAGGCAGAAGCTCTTCCCTGTGAGGGTGCTGAGGCGCTGTCAGGGGGTGCCCAGAGAAGCTGTGGCTGCCCCATCCCTGGCAGTGTTGAAGGCCAGGTTGGACACAGGGGCTTGGAACAAGCTGCTCCAGTGGAAGGTGTCCCTGCCCGTGATAGGGGTTGTAGCTGGAGGAGCTTTAAGGTCCTTTCCAACCCAAACCAGCCTGGGATTCTCTAAATTCTTTGTAATAGCAAACTCCGGTAATATGATTCAGTTCATTTACCCTTTTTCTCCCTCCCTTTGCTCCCAAGTTCTGCATTGTAAATGGTCTTACAACCAAGTACATTAACTGCCTGGAGAACAAGGCCTTTCCTGTTCTTAAGCAGCACTCCTCATGCCTCCTAAGCTATGCATAGCAGAGGTGGCTTATGCTGCCTTCAGCTCCAGCCACATCACATAATTACTCCTCACCCACCACTGTCTGTGTCACTGTGGAAGAGCAGCAATGACAAGGATTTCCGGCTGACAATGACAGCCCTGTGATGTCCTTGCAAAGGCCTGAGCAAAACCCTGGATGGATACTCTGTACTTTATGGGCCCAGCTCTAATTATGTGAGAACAGAACTGAACACAGTCGCATTGGTGCTCTAATTACTGTGGAGAGAGAATAAGAGAGCAAAGAGGAGCCCAGGCAACAGCCAAAGATGCTGCTCTAGCCAGGAGAGATCAGCTTTGCAGGCTCATCTGCTTCAGTCCTCATGTGCCACTTTACTCCCACACTGCTCTGACTCACCCAAGTCATGTCAATCAACATCTAAGCAACTGCAGCTTCAGCTCTGCTATCCTTGTCCAGCCAGGGTACTACAGAACCCACTGACTTGTTGATACATGACCTCTGTGCTCTCTGGGACAACAGAAGCAAATTGAGACCCTATGAAAAGTCAGCAGATTCACTTTAATTTAAGCCTGCTTTGAGATCCTTGGCTGATCTACCTCCACCTCCTTGGCCATCAGCTTTGAATTAATTCACCCCCACCAGGTGAGCTGGAGCAGCAGAATGAAACTAGAAGTCTGGAATTTGGAACAGGGCACTTACAAGCTGAAAACGTTTGGAATCCAATGTGATGGCGCGGGATATGATAACACAGCTTGGGAAGATGCAAGGGATTAGCAAGATGCTCAGGTTTCAGAAATGCCATAGGAAGGTCAGGCATAAATATACAGAGAGCATCGTCACAAGGCAGAGGAGCAGCAGCTACAGCTGAGGGGCTTCTGTGACAGACACACTTCTAGTGCAATATAACCCAGCAGTTGTCATTCTCACAGCACAACAGCAAGCCTGAAGTGCAGCCCATAAACCACATCAGTTCTAGATGCAAAACCTACTGACCCACACACACAGTGAAACCAGCAAACTGGGTATCCTGTTTTTCCAGCACAGCCTCCACCAATGCACAATCATCTAAGATAGCCTAATTTTGCATCCATGTCATGTATGTATGTGAAAATGCTGTGAGAAGTAAGCTCAGCGTTGGGCTGGCAGAAACTCCGCTTATATAATGTTGTTTAAATACTGACCTGAGGAGCAGTACGGTGTACAGAGGTAAACCAAAACATAATCACAGAATCCCAGACTGGTTTGTGTTGAAGGAGCCTCAAAGCTCCTCCAGCTCCAACCCCTGCCATGGGCAGGGACACCTTCCACTGGAGCAGTTGCTCCAAGCCCCTGTGTCCAACCTGGCCTTGAACACTGCCAGGGATGGGGCAGCCACAGCTTCTCTGGGCACCCCCTGACAGTGCCTCAGCACCCTCATCATCCTAAAACACGTCCCATAATGGTCCAGGACACATGCACCAAATCAGAACACAAAGTGTTTCACTGCAGAGCCACAGCAACCTTTAGTAAGACAATGAGCAGAACGTACAATAAACCTCTAGAGCCATCACAAGGGGAGAGAACCACACTTATACAGTCTGAGTGCAACCAAGCCCATAATCTCAAAACCATTCAGCAATTTCAACCTCTGCATAACACTTGCAGGAACACAATTGTGCTTCTGTGCTCCAGAGCTAAACCAAGATTACTTCATGGCCTAAGTACCCCAGCATTTGTGCCTGACGGGAGCTTGGCTCACAAGTCAATCCCTGCTTTGGCAGTTTCAGGCTTCCCAATTGAACTCCAAGAGCAACAGGTCTGACAATAACAGACTCGCTATTATATTTCAAAGCAAGCATATATAAAACTTGACGTTACCAACATCTAAAACCAGCCCTGTCTGCTCATACATCAAGTGACACACAGGACAATATCTCATCCACATCCGCCTGTGGCACCAGGTCAGAGCACTGGGCAAGGCCAGCTTCAACCCACTGCCCTGAGAGAGCCAGGCAGCAGAATGCAGAGCTTCTGCAATACTGAGATGTTGTATTAAAACACTGTTGTAAATTAAATATTACTTTGAACAGCAAGTCAGCCGATCACTGCCTGGATTTGCACAATGAACCAAATGTGAATTCTCACATATTTACATCAAGATAGATCAAAATACGATGCAGGTTATTAGTTGGCCAAAATCCATCTCATCAGTTTGATGTGCTCTTAAAACATTTGAGTCCTTACAGACTTACTGCATCTTCAGTGTTCTGAGGACTTCCATGTCACCTGCATGTGCCACCCCTCATCAAGCCTAAATCACCTATGGCTACAACTTTCATACTCCAGCTCATTCATCACCACCTATACTAAATACATTCACCTGGTGAAATAGACTCCACCAAGAAAAGATTGATTAGATAAGTACTGCATGTAAAAAAATCCAGCACACAGAAACAATCCAGCAGTAAAACACCTGTACTGTCTCCAGGAATACAACAGGACGTGAAACATTTGGATCCCACCTTCTCCTCACCAGCAGAGAAAACCCCGGTAAGAAACCAGCTGCTGACTGACAGCTTTTTTCAGAGGACCAAGCTTTATGTCAGGGAAAGCAAACAGAACATATCAGTCCATTCAGAGGGAAACTGAACAGCTGAGATACAGCGTGTCCCTTTGGTGTCCAGCTTGTCACATACACCCCTCATGTATCACGACACGGCTCAAGTGCCCATTGCTATGGTAGAAATTAGACTCACTCAGACTTGGGCAGATGTAAAGTAGAACAAGGCACCCTCATTCAGCCTGTCAGGAAGAAAACAGCATAGGGGATGAGCGTGCATCCTTGCTTTGGGCCAAGTACTTTATTTCCACAACTCTAAGTTCAATATTATCCAACGTACTTCAGAATTCATGTTGTTTGAAGGTTATGAATGCATGAGAAAATACTACTAAATGGGAAAAGTTTCATTGTACATTCTCACTTTATTAGCAAAGCCACTTTTTGACTAAGTAGACTAAGCTGTAATATGTATTTTAAGCCCTTTAAATCTTCTGCATGAGCATTCAAAAGGTAAACCATTTTTCCACTTTTATCTAGAAACACCACACAAGCAGAAGTGCACAGGAATAACCATGATAAGAACAGCAACAGGTAATAGCAACTTCACCCCATAAACTGTATATAACTGTATAAATACCTTTCACAGAAACTGATATTCCAGCACAGAGGTTAAAGCCAAGGTTATGACCATGTAGAAATGTGAAAATAAATCAGTTCCTGCACCTCCACCAAGGAGTAAACTCTATTCAATTCCCAAACTACCCATACTCATCCTTGCAACAGTCCCAAAAGAACTCCCGAAACCAGGCAGACATTACCTGTTACTGCAGCTACTAATGCTGACACAGAGGAGCCTTAACGTAGGCAAATCCAGAAGCACTCTTCAGAGGGTGTCACTGGCCATAAGCCTTATCCGCTCCCTTAAGCAGCAGAGCACAACCTGCCCTAGCCATATGCTGAAGCCTGTGAAGAGCTGACTGCTGCGCAACTGAAAGGTCCTTAGCAGCAGCCATCTGTACAACTCCAATGCCAGCCCCACAAGATAAGGGGGGTCTATTTTTCAGAGCCTGTTCTGAAAATTACCGCATAGAGTTAACATCTGTAAATACACTCAAAGAAATCTGTTCTGCCTGATCAGTAACTGCGGCATCACTATGGAAATATTTCAGGTATGTAGTGATACTTAGAACATTTATACCGGAACTACATTTCTTGTTAAAAATAAATAATTAAGAAGATCAATCAAGCTCCAATTTTATGAAGCTGATAACCACAGAATCATGGAATAGTCTGGGTTGGAAGAGACCTTAAAGTTCATCCAGTTCCAACCTCTGCCACAGGCAGGGACACCTTCCACTAGAGCAGCTTGCTCCAAGCCCCTGTGTCCAGTCTGGCCTTGAGCACTGCCAGGGATGGGGCAGTAACAGATACCTTATTAAAAAAATACAAATAAAAGGAAGTTACTTCTCACGTAGGTTTTTCCAAGCTCTTCAGAGCGATACCCAGGCAGCACACAGACATGTACCCATCTAACACACTGGAGCTGTCTAAAGTACAGCAAACTTCTGCAAGCCTGTACAGGTCAGGCCACACAACCTCTGCTTCCCTCCTCCTCCCTTACACCTTCTAGAAAGCTACAGCAAGAGCTTGAAGAACTTTTCTGGGGGGCTATTAAAAAGCTTCTTTGTCCTAAGGAAGCGGCTTAGGAAGTTGAAACAAAAGGAACTGAAGCAAACCAAGCCTTTGGTCCCATCCCCTAACTGCTAACTGCTCTGCTGGTGAGTTTGGAGAACTTAAACACTGACTCTTATAAGAACAGTGTCATCCATGAGGGAAGCAGTCCCCTGAGCAAGTCCTGCCTGACTTACTGCCAAAATGAGCCTTTCTCAGGAGCAGACCAGAGGAGCTACAGAAGGAAGCTCTGCCCAGGAGATGATGCAGGGATTCTGCTTGAGCCTTGACCAGAATCTGAAAACAAGGAGAACAATGCATGCATGTCCAAGGAATTCACTAATGCACTGCTCTGGTTACCCACAAAAGGTTATCACAGAACCTAATTTTATTACAAATATGAATCATTGTTCCTGGAAGTTATATTATTAAATAATATTCCCCATTATTGCTGCTACTTAACCAACAGTGGCAAAGTCTTCATGCACTTCAGCCACCAGACTGTGATCTCCAGGTCAGAGTGAATCAAACGGACACTGTCTCCTGGCTAAGTCAGCTGCATCAGCACAAGGATTTCTCCTGCTGCTTCATAAAGAACCCAGCACCTGGCCAGGACACAGTTAGGAAGAAATCCTCCCACAGCCTTCCTGAACTGGCAAGCAGAGTCTGGAGGGAACCAAGGGAAAGAGGAATACAAGCCCATATTGTAAGGAAGCAGATTTTCCTCTTGACTGAAAGGAAGACAAACTACCAGCCCCTAGCTGCACATGCAGAACCACATCCCACAGTGAGAAAGTTCATAATTATGGATGATTTTTTGTAAGTACTTACTAAATCACAAAACCATCTCTATGCAAAGGGCTCCAGGATGAGGGAAGCTTAAAAACCACTTAAACCCTTCTCCTTAGATCAAGGTCACAAAAAAGGCAAACTCCATGTTAAAAACCCAAACTGGTTCCTACCTAGGAGTTTAAGCAATTATTAACTAAACAATTAGTAGTCTATTATAAAAAAGTCTATTTTTCATTAAAAACACCATCATTTTTTCATGGTGTAGGATTAATACTACAAATGCAAACTAAAACCAGAAGTGGAAGAGCCCAAGGTAACAGCAGTTCTTTAACTTGAACTCTTGACACTCCAGTGCCAAGGAAAGCACTTTGAAAAGCTGCGCACAAAGGCACCATTATCCGGGATAACAAAGCAGTAGCTCCAGAGTATCAGAGCTTATGGTTTAAAAGAAAGCACTTGAGACTGTGTTACTTGTATTATACTTAAAAACCAAAATAAGCATGAAGACTACCATGGAATATCCTAAAATAATATACTGCTTTAATTCCCAACTGCTCCTGCTCTGTGCACTGGGACTAACTGCCCCAGAGGAGAGAGCTGGCTGATGATGAGGCTGCAGCACTAGAACCAGCCTATTTATGGAGTCCATCTGACAACTAAGACATTGCATCACCTAATTGTGGTCATAAAAATTACCTTGTTTCCACAGAAGTAAATCCTTTAAGCACTTCTTTAGCTACAGTTATGTTCTGTCATAGAGGTTCTTCCTTTCCTGCAGTATTTTGGGAACGCAGTTTTAAGTGTGTGCTCCCAGAATAACTTTGTGTTCCAGCAGACAGGAACTGAAAGCTTTCAGGAAAGCTCCTATTGAGTGCTATTTCCATGTCTTTTAGAGCAAATGTATCAAACGTCCAATGAAAATTAAACAAGGACAAGAAAGTGCCAATAACCTGCTACGTAGAACAGGCAGCACCCTTAACTTGACAAAGGAGCTTCTGTAAGTAACAAGCCTAGTACAGGTTCCCCATATACCCAATGCCAGGGGGTTTACTGGGTCTAGAACACGTTGAACAGTCAACAGCAAAAGCCTTTGGAGGACGGATTACTCCAGCATCACAGTTAATCAGTTCTGAAACCATTCACATTCTAGGGCTCTGCCTTCCAGCTCTTCCTGGAAACCACAGACAAAGCTGACGGTTGAAATAAAGGGCTTCATATTCACAGCTTTCTAGACCCAAATGAAACTGTTGGACAAATTGTACAATTATTCTAAGTTAAGGGGAAAAAATGGTCATTCCCACATAGGCATTTTGGGCTTTTTAGAAAGCCCCCATCAGATACTCACAAAGTGTCTCTCCACATCATCTCTGGTACGTGGAAATACCTCCTCTGCTCCTCATGCACCTGCGGTCAAACAGAAAAGAACTAAGGCAGAGTCACAGCCAGCCCTACACAGCCGCTGCCTCTCAGCCCCCATGGATCCTCTCAAAAGGAACCAAGAACCATTCTAAGCATTGACACACAACATGGCTTTTCCCCCTCTTCACTTTGGCCAGTAAAATGAGAGAGATAAAGGAGCACAGAAGAAAGGAAACTGCTTGTTTGCATGCATCCCACTGCTCCGGCTGTGGGATCAGAGCTGAGTTATGAAAAGCAATCAAGGGGAACAG
The DNA here is from genome assembly GCA_017639245.1 of Myiopsitta monachus. NCBI lineage: Eukaryota > Metazoa > Chordata > Aves > Psittaciformes > Psittacidae > Myiopsitta > Myiopsitta monachus. The sequence continues at coordinate 182,615 of CM029925.1, forward strand.
GCAGCACATGCCCTAGATTCTTCAAATAATCTCCTGGTTTAACCCAGTTGCTCCTGAGCCTGCCTATCCCATGGACAGCTCACTGAAATGGAAGCTCTGGCTCATTCAAGCCACCTTTACGGCTCATTATTTATGGGCAAGATGTAGCCACATTCATTTGTGCAGAAGAGGCCAACATGTTAATGAGTTCCAGTTTTAAGATCTAATGGAATTGATAAAATAAAGCCTTGTTCCACATTTTCGTGCCTCAAGAGTGTGATATCTCGCAGCCATTAACCAAACCAAATGATTACAGACTATATCCCAGTTTGTGAACTCATACTTCCACTAATGGGACAGTAAGAAAGTTGTCATCAAATTCAACTGTTACATCATTAACAGCAAGTGCTGCAAGACACAGAATCATAGAACCACAGACTGGTTTGTGTTGAAGGGACCCTAAAGCTCGTCCAGCTCCAACCCCTGCCACGGGCAGGGACACCTTCCACTGGAGCAGCTTGCTCCAAGCCCCTGTGTCAAACCTGGCCTTCAACACTGCCAGGGATGGGGCAGCCACAGCTTCTCTGGGCACCCCCTGACAGCACCTCAGCACCCTCACAGGGAAGAACTTCTGCCTAAGAGCTCATCTCAGTCTCCCCTCTGGCAGGTTAAAGCTGTTCCCCTCGTCCTGTCACTAACACTACATAAGTGTTAGTAGCTCACAGTAAATTTGCACTGTACCCAGTGAAATCAGACCTGAATTCCCGAATACATCAGTTTCACCTTCTTCCAGAGACTGTTGAATACATCAGACTGGCCAAACTATTCACATACAGTCAGGACTACCTCTAACAACTTTAATCCTGCTGCCTAGTTTCAAAACAGAAGCTGAAATCCTTTCTATCTGTGCATGGCCTCCCTCCCCTGAAGGTTGCTCTGGGATGAAGTTTTAGCAGAACAGCTTACGTTACCTGCTCACGTTACTCTGCTCACGAGAGAAAGCTGAGCCAGATACACTGCAAGGTGAAAGTCAAATATATGTCTTCTTTTGGGGCATTTGTTTAAAACTCACTGCTGGCGAGGCAAAGAAACAGCCTCTCTGGAGCCACGCGGCTGGGCTCCAGCAAAAAATCATGAGAAATGCCACAAGCATGCTTGCTTTCTCCTGTCCACAGGAGACCAAAGATTACAAAGACAACACAGGATGGACAAGCTGATGTGCCCAAAGATAGGACAGGATGGACAAGCTGATGCACCAAAGATAGGAAAGGATGAACAAGCTGATGTGCCCAAGTCCTACAACTGGCAACTGATGGATTTTCTTCCAATAAAGTACAAAATTCAGCAAGTGCATGAGGAATATTTACGAGGTCTCCTTACCACTGAAATCCAGACAGTTCAAATTCCATGGCAGACATCAAACTTTTCATCCGCTGAAGAGCCGTGTTAAGGGTTAACTTTCACCTTTAACATCCTCCCCACTGATTCTACATGCCCAGCACCCAGATAGGAGACATTCACACCTCTGCTTACAACTGCACTGCTACTTACTACATCCACAGACAGGACACACCTGATGATCAGCACTGAACTGCCTCTCTCTGCCAAGAGCTGGGAGATGGACTTCTTACTGCTCTGCAGGTTCCTCAGGTCCCTCGTTTGTGGTGTTGCTTTTGTTGCTGCTGTTACAACACCGGCGCAGGGTGCCCAGAGAAGCTGTGGCTGCCCCATCCCTGGCAGCATTCAAGGCCAGGTTGGACACAGGGGCTTGGAGCAACTGCTCCAGTGGAAGGTGTCCCTGCCCATGGCAGGGGCTGGAGCTGGAGCAGCTTTAAGGTCCCTTCCAACACAAACCAGGCTGGGATTCTACAATAATCTGTCTCTAAATACAGAGAAGTATATGCCTAAGAAGGTATTTTTATCTTGCAAGTAGGGCGCAGAATAGCCCGATGTATGCAGTTTTCAGCATGAACTTTGGATGTTTCTGGATGTTAGCACGGCCTCAAGGTTTTTATAACAGGCAGAGTTTCACTGCACAAGAACAGCATTAACATATATCAAATATCACCTGATAATCAATAATTAACAAGTAAAACCATTACTATTCTCCACCCTCAAACTAGAAGTATATAAATACTTCAACACATTCAATAAACATCAAGTCCACACACAAACCAAACCCCATGTCTTAGACTACAGAAGATCCAGTTGAAGCTACCACTTTGCTGCAGTCAACCAAGGTCCTGCACTGTGAAAAACTCAGTGTCATAAAGAAAGTCAATAAATGGTTGAAATACAAGTCCAGGTAGCAGAACAGATCTTATCCTAATGGAGATTTAGTGACTGTAGTAAGTGGAGAAGTTCTGCCCATGAAAAAGCAATGCTCCCCTGCTTGTGAACTGCAATTTCATCATGGCCTTTGTTAATGCACTTCCAAAATATGCTCAATAAAAATTACTCAACCTATTTTAGGAGCACAATAAAAATACTTCAGCATGTTCATACAGGCTTAGGAGTCTTCAGTAATGTTTTGTGTATAAAGCACAAGCTCCTCAGTATAGTCTTTCACTCACAGAGCAGGAGAAAGTTCCCTGAGGAAGTCTGAAGCGTTAATATGCTGCTTATACACCACACCATCACACCTGCAGTTTGGAAGGGGCCACAGGCAGCAGGGAAAGGCTGAGCCACAGTGGGCACTCCTAGATGATGCTCTCAACACTGGGATCTTCCACAATAATGGAACAGCAAAACCCAGCCTCAGGGGAAGAACAGACAATAGCAGCTCCACAAACAGCAATCTCAGCCTGGACCAAAGGAGAGGGGGACAGAAGGAGGCACACTGAAGCCAGGTCATGGGGAGCTTTCTCCTCACCCAACACCCCAAGTCCTCCTCAGGGTGGCTCCATCCTGTCTCCCCCAGCCTGTGTCTGTGCTGGGGATTACCCTGACCCGCTGCAGGACCTCATGCTTGGCTTTATTGAACTCCATGAGGTTCACATGGTCCCACCTCTCCAGCCTGTCCATGTCCAGACTATAACACAAGCATCCTCCATGCCACTCCTCTATCAAAGGCACTGTGGGCTTCTGTCTCTGTGCTTATGACCAGATGTAGGTTTTTAATCATGACCTCTCGAGAGCCCTGAAAGCACAGTTACTGAAAGCATAGCATACATGGATTGCTCCTGGGGAGTGCATGCCACAGACTGAGAGGCATCAACTAAACACTGCTCTGGAAGGGTTAATGAAAAGCCTGAAAACATCACAGCAGGAGGTGAAATCTTGTTAAGCTTCCTACTAAAATAACATACACTTCAGTAAGCTGAATCTTCCAGTGTTCAGAAGTGATTTTTGGGTAGCCAGCTTACACTACCTAACAATAACAGCAAAGAAGTTCACAACATTAAAGTCCACTTTCCCATTTTCTGCTGTAAAATGTTCTGGTACCCCTCTCCTATATCACACACCAGAGCATCACCACCTGCTTCACCGAGAAATTAAATCCAGGGTATTTCCATAAGCTACCATTCAAGTATCCACGTGACAAGGCACCTTGGAATCACTGTCCACTGAACTCTGAGCCTTCCTACCTGCTCTTACTTCCATCAGCCATATCCTTTAACTGCAGGCTTCATCTAAACCTCTTCCTCGGTAAAAAAAATCTACACATGCAAATAGAGGCCTGGGAAAAACGCTTCTGGATCAGGTTAGTCAGCATGATTCCAAACACCCATCACTGTCAGCAAGCTACTAGCTCTGGAGTGCTGCTAGTGGGTAAAGGAGGAAGCTCAGGGAACACCAGGCTGCAGAACAACTGAAAAGGCATTACTTCTCCTTTGCTTTCTAACAGCTATTTTGAGCATACCTTAAGAGGACACAGCCACTGAACTGATAATGCAGGAAACACCAGGTCATGAGGCTATCCAGAGCCCAGCATTGCACACACTGGCTTACAATGACATGAGAACTGAGTACAATGTATCTCACATGTTGGCGACCTAGTTTACTACTAGGCGGACATGTTCTAACACTACAGGATTAACAGCCAAGATTTGGATTTCTAACGCTATTTGTCCTAGAAATGGACATTAAGAACCTCCCAAACACGAGGACCTTGAACACCAGTACAAGAGCAGCCCAGCTCTTCTGGCTCCAGCAACCACCTCAAAAAGAGAAGCCAAAAGCCACACAAATTTTAGATAACTGATAGGCAAGAAACAAAAACCCCAAGATCATTCCTGGATGTCCCGACTTGTACCAAGAATCATTTCCACCCTTAAAATTCCTCTTCACCACACTGCACGTGCACAGTTACCCTCTGATATTACATTTGCTCTGGACTCCACAAGAATCACTAGGATTTGCCAGAGCAAACCTGTGAGCAGCCAAGTTCCTTCCCTACCTTTCAAAGGGTGAAGGCTGCTAAACAGGATTCTTTCAAAGGAGTGAATGCACAGTTTGACTTGTCAGCTCAGTCTACCCAGGCTCAGGAAAAGTCAACTGAAGCTTTAGCCGCATTCTGGTAAGATTTCAAAGCCACTCAACAATCTACAGATACATACATTTACCTTCTCAGCTAATCTAGACAAGTTTCTCAAGAAGCTGAAAGCCATCACCCTTACAGGATCTCCTTGTGTTCTGTACACTAGTGTTTACACAGAACTGAACAGCTTCCTGGGTCTTTATCAGTTGTTCTAACAACTGACCTAAGGCCGCACAATTTGCTCCCCAGCAATTTAACAATTACAGTATTTCATCAAAGGAGAGGGCTCAGATTTTCGAGCCATGAACAGTGCAAGTCAGGCAGGCAGGCAGCCCTGGCTAAAACACTGTCCCATGGAAGAATTCAAAGACATGGCCAATAAGCTCTACAAAAGAAAATGCAACCTTTCTCATCTGAACACTTGCATGTTAAGCATTAAACTGCTGTGTAGATACAAGAGTTCCCAAGAGCTGTTCAATTCCAATTGCCTATTTCCAAATCATGATATTTAACAATACAAAAGCTGCCTCATTTCTGTTTTAGCCAAGGCTAGAACAAACAGCATCAATAGCATCTGCTGAACATTTGCACTTCACCAGCACACTACTCACCCACACAGGCTCTCCTTAAGTCATCTATTCTGTACTTGGAAAACTCATCAGAATAATTTTCAAGGCCTCAATTGATGTAAGGATGCCCTCTGCAACATCTGCAAGGGCTCTATAAAGAATACAGAGCATGCACATACAGAAATATTTATGTATCCTTTAAACTAGAAAGTTTCAGGCTACCAACACCTGAGGATATTTTTAAAGGTGGCTGCTTTCTTGGATACGTGAACCATTTAATCAACACCTACTGAATACTAAGTTTCATAAGAAGGAAGTCAAATATGAAAGGCCAGACAAAGACCTACTCAGCCAGGCTTCCTGTCAAACAGCAGCTGATCCAGGAGCAGCGGGAACAGAACAACACTGCACCATAGCAGCCTTCCCCCCTCCAAAGCCTTCCCAGTATTGTTTCCCAAACAGCACTCCCTCTACTGATGCACTGCCTCTTTCCTGCATGAAAAGCTGGGACCACATCCACATTCAGCTACACAAATTGTTGCCCAGTTATGTTAATGGAACAGGAACAGTTTCACTGAGGTTTAGCCATTAGAAAACATAATCATTTGTATACACAAAGCATCTCAACTTTCTTACTGTTCATAGCAGGATCCCAGGGCTGTGTTTCGCCATTCCCAAGTGGTCCAGGTTAATTTTGACATCTAGAACAAGGTTCAGGAAAAGAAAAAAACATTGTCACACACATTTGCACACTGTTATTCACTGTAGATGTTTTTGCAAAGAACTGCAGGGTCCAGCATCTCCCACAGAGTTAACTATTGGCTTCTGCAGTTCTTTGAGCTCCATCTCTGCTGTGAGTGGAAAATTGGATAGCCTCACCTCTTGCCTACAGGGAAAGTTCACATAACTCACTGCAGTTCTGTGGCACCCTGCTCTTTTCCATGTACACAGAGTGTTTCAGACCCAATTCTGCAAGACCACAGCTTCAAATAAAAGTCACTTTTAACAATAGTGCAGAAGAAACTCAGAGCTCATTTCTGCCTTCAGGCTACTTAGTCTGTATCTCAGAAGCAGAGCCACCATTTCATGCAAGTCACTATACGCACACAAGTCCTAACAAAAGCAACACCTTCATCATGACATTAAGCCAAGCTTTCAGAAATTCACCCCCTCTGCACTTGCACTGGAAGCCATCAGCTGAGCTTGCAGGAAGAGCACCAGGCACAATGGGCTTGGAACAGCACTGAGCTGCAGGATCTGGGAGGAGACACCACTCTGCTTTTTAATGCCAGGAAGACAGCACCTCCCATTGACAAGAGAAAAAGCAGGCAGTTATCCCAACATGAAGGGAGTAATTCCACTGTTACCTGCAATGGCTGTCATATGTTCAACTGTTCTAATGTAAAGCAGAGTGAGGAAACACTGGTGACAACATCACTGCTTCTGCTTCCTCTGCACTTCCGCTCCAAAAAGAAAGAAGTTGTTTAGTCTGCAGAAGGCTCAGGAGGGACCTTATCACACCCTACAACTACCCAAAAGAAGGTTATAGTGAGGTGGAATCAGTCTCTTCTCCCAAGGAAGAAGGGATGGGACAAGAAGAAACGGCCTCAGGCTGCACCAGGGGAGGCTTAGATGGAGCTGAGGAACCTTCCCCAAAGGGTGCTCAGCACTGGAACTGCTGCCCAGGCCAGTGCTGGAGTCACTGTCTCTGCAAGTGCTCACACACCATGGAGACAAGGCCCTCAGTGCCATGGGCCAGTGGTGGCCTTGGCAGTGCTGGGCAGCAGTTGGACTGGATGAGCTGAAAGGTCTTTTCCAACCCATTTGATTCTATGATTCTACAGTTCTAAGCTGAAGCATCCCATCTGCTCACATTCAGGCAACACCAGCAAACAAGGGTTGCTGCTGGAACAACTCAATGAACAAACTTTCCTCAGTGTCAAGCCCTTGCCAAATGATAAAGCATCAGTAACAGCAATATCACACAGGAAATCACAGGTTAACTAACAGTAACAGATAAAAAGCACTATGGGACATTCAAGCTTCTGAGCCAAAACCAAAAGGAGTTACCTTAAGGTCTGAGAGGCTATTGCAGCCTATTTCACAAAACTTTCTTCCTTCTACGCTCCTCCTTGAAATGTGTCAGATTATTTGGCTGTCTATATATGCCCACCTATGCATGGAGCCATCAGAGAGACCCATGCTCCAGAATTCAAGTATTAAGGCATCAGGAATGACACACACAGTTCATCAGGAAGCCTCTTACCCAGAAGCAAACCAGAGAGACAAGAAGTTAGGAAGTTGTTTCTGATGGCAAGAAGCCCTGTAAACCAAGGAGGAGGACCCAGGCTCCCCCCCCCCTCCCCTGACAGGGCACTCTCCAGAACCTGCATCCCTGCAGTGCCAGGCAGGCTGCTCCAGTGACGCATGCAGCACCACACTGGAGGGCTTGTGAGAGGCTCTGGGTGATGGAAACCTCATACAATGTCAGGCTTGTTCCACACATCTGGGATGGCCCTGACACAGTGAAGTCAATACAAAGACAGCATTTTTAACTCCAGCCAGCCCACTCTTTTTTCCTTCCCCCCCCCTTCTTTTTCCACTATTATTTAGCCCTGACTCCCCGTTAGGAACTGTGAAGTGTTGCCATGCAACCTCTGCTCTGGCACATTCACACTTCCCAGTCAAACCCCCTCCTACTGTTAATTTTCTTAATGAATAAACAACCTGAACTAATAATGGGAGCTGAGCACAGGCTTCTCCATGGGGAAGCCAAGCCACTTCCCCAGCAACCCCACAGCATGTCCCACAGCACCCACCACCACTGCTGGAAGAGCATTAGCACAACTGCCATTCCCATAAACCATGTCAAAAACTAACCACTTCTCTCACTCCACGCCAGCAGATCACTACAACCTAAGCAGGAAATACACTCATTCCCTAGGAGGATCAAGAACTGGGATGCTTTGACTTCACCCATGCTCGCAGAAGCCACATTTCTGCCTTTTGAGAGGCATTTTAGGCTATGACCCTCTGCCCTGGGTTTGGATCTCCTCCTCCAGGAACATCTGTGCCATGGAGAGCTCAGCACCTTCAGCTGTTTGTCCCCGCTCCATGGCACAAGGCTGCCAGCAGACCTGCTCCCAAGGACCTTCTAAGTTATGCAGGATCAACTGATACAAAGAATAATTCTTTAGGCTGTTTAAACCATTTCATTTTATTTGGGTTGGCATTGTGCAGAAGAGCTCACATAAGAGTCTAAGCTGCCAGAGGAAAAGTTTACAGCCCCCTTACAGAAACATTTCCTCCTTCTACGCACCAGGAATGATGGCCAGCAGCAAAACCAGACAAGAAACCCCCAGCAGCATCCCGAAAGAAACAAGGGCCATTGGTACACTGTAGCACCCAAGGAACGAATTCTAAGAGGACAAGTCTTGCCTACATCTGCTCAGCCCTTTCCGGGGCAGTCATTTCACCCAGCTCTCAAAGAAGGCCTCACTCAGAGCTCCTCATGCTGGGACAGCCACACGAGCACCTATGGTCACACTGTGTGCAACCCTCTGCCCTTGTAGGAAGGCGAGAGATGCTGGTGAAACCCATCATGTTGTCCTAAGGCTACAAGTTCTGCAAGATTAAAAGGCCACCACCACAGGCTGGAGTCAGACTATGTGCTTACTGAGCTGGGCTGTATTATTGTACCCATCCCACCCACAAACCCCAGAAAAACAAAACATGAAGGAAGACTACAGCAGTGTAACAAGATTTGGGAACAGAAACTACCTTTTTCTTCTGTGCATGTGAAGCAGCATCATACCAAGGTCTCAGTCCATGACTGTGGCTCTTAAACGCGATCAGGTATACAGATCAGCAAGAGGGTTGAGGGCAACAATGAAACTTAAGGAAAACAAAACCTCAGGGTCTCCATCTCCAGGGTCCATTTAGAGCCTCACAGCAAACTCCTCCACGTATTTAACCTTCCATTAAGACAAGCTCCTAAACCAGTCCTGAAAAGGATTAGCCTACTTGCAGAGAGAGGAGCCAGGCTCTGTGAGCACACGACACCACCACCACCACCACCAAGGTAACTGGTGGAGTTAATGCCCTTCCACCAACACCAGGGTAGCTGATAACATGGGTCTCTCACTACTGTTCCCCTCTAAAGCCCCTGTTTGGGCATTAAGGGCAAAACTGTCAGATTCAGGGGGTAAAGGTGGTGCCAGGTCTCAGAAGTGCAGAGCCACTGAGGGTGCAGTGTGCAGCAAATCAAGCCACCAAGTAAATCCAGATTTAGTATTCCTGCATTATATAGACTTACCCTTTGAGTCTTTAGTAGCTCGAGTGTTTAATTCCTAATTTCCAGTTGGAATGTGTAAGTCTGCAAAGATTTTAATTTACATAAAATACCTCATAGGGCACATACCCTGATGGAAATATTTTCATTCCACTGTATAACAACATGCCTAGAACAGCAAACACAAGAGCCCTGCTTCAATTTCTAGATATAACATCACTGCTAAATTACAAATTCAACAGGAAAGAGAACAAAACTGGTTACATTCTGTTCCTGTTAAAAGCCTCCCACATAAACAGGCAGTAAAATACAGTTGTTAAGAGGCAGCAATACAACTACGTATGTATTTTTTAACTTGTAGTTGCTACTACTTCAAAGGTTACTCACTAGCAGCGAGCAGAAAGATGATCAGGGAGGAGGATAAGCTATTAATACAAGTCTTCTACAACTCTGGCACCACAGGGGATAATCAGCTTCTAAAAAAATATATAGCTATAGAATAGATGCCAAGGTCTGTAGGATTCCAGTGTCACAGCTTTAAATAACAGATGTGCTACTCACTTCCTATGTTCTATTCCAAACCCGTGAGCAGCCATAAACTTGCCCAGAACCATGCCCATTTCCTAACACTGACGCTACTCAAGTCAAGCACTGAGCAGCCAAAAGCATTCAAGGCAGAAGAGCAACCCATTTTTCCTGCACAGCTTCCTTCAAGAGCCAGGCAGCATCTGCCAATGTTCCAAGTCCTCCAGAGGTGAGACAAGAAGCTATCCCCCCACCTTTCTGTAGTGCGGAGGTCATGCTTTCATGTAAAGATTTTACTGAAAGCATGAACTTACATGGATCATTCAGCTTCTGCACAGGTGAAAAGTGAGCTGGAGAACAAGAGCATCTCTTTAAAAGCATCTGGAAACTTGGGAGCGCTGCCCTGGTCCTGCTGCGCTGTCTTCAAGGCATCAAAGAGTCATAGAATGGTCTGGGTTGAAGGGACCTTAAAGCTCATCCAGTTCTAACCCCTGCCAAGGGCAGAGACACCTTCCACTGGAGCAGTTGCTCCAAGCCCCTGTGTCCAACCTGGCCTTGAGCACCGCCAGCGATGGGGCAGCCACAGCTTCTCTGGGCACTCTGTGCCAGTGCCTCAGCACCCTGTGCCAGTGCCTCAGCACCCTCACAGGGAAGAGCTTCTGCCTAAGAGCTCATTCAATCTCCCCTGTTTACGTTTAAAGCCATCACCCCTTGTCCTATTCACTACAGTCACATCCTTGATCTTCTGGGAGAAGCAGTCCTGCCTTCCCTCCACTCACCTCCAGCCACAGCGTTCCTGCTTCTACCCACGTGAGCAACAGCAAGGTGTAGCCACAGGGTGAGTTCGCAGTCTGATCTGAACATTACTGAGTGGGTTAGTTTCCCATGAGATAAGAGCATGAAAGAAATTACCCTGCAATCACAGCAGCCCTGCCAAGGGAGCTGAGCAGGAGATCAGGTATCAGGCAGGACCACCCAGAGACGCAGCAGATGAGGTTCCCGCAGCACCAAATCACCTCCAGAGCCTCTGGCCTCAGATTCTGCCCTCCAAGTGTGAATTTTCTGCTTCATTTTCAACCTACACCAGGTTATGAAGAAGTTTCAAATTTAAAAGAAATTCTTTGCATTTATTTCTTACAGAATTGTTTGAACACATAGAAAATGCGCTGCAAGAGTGTGTAACAGAAATAGAGCTTCACCTTCAGAGAGCTGGGGTTTGTGCCAGTCCAGTAACAACCTGCTGGGTATTTCAGATCATCATCTTAACACACTGTTGGGTATTTCACATTAGCATTATCAGATAAGGTCAGTATTCAAAGGAATCAAAGTTCCCACGATGGTAAATGAAATGCACATGGAACAGATTCAACTTGAAACTAGCACAGACCACTCACATGGAGATCCCAGAAGCAAGCAGGAAGCAGAAACTGGGTCAAAACTCACATGTTTATCTTTTCTTTCTTCAACCTATAGGAGTCTCTAATGATCACTACTCATACATCTCAAATTGTGATCTACTCTTCTCAGGACATGGAACCTCATCTTCCTCATAACAATAGTTTGCACAGGACCAGATGCAGGTGTAACTAAGTTGGCTTACAACATATCACAGTTTTCATTTGTTGTGTTGCTAAATCCTGGTCTGCAATTTCTGAATGATAAAGGTTGTTAAATCTGCCCTTTTCCATTTGTTTCCCTCCCCAAGAATAAAGGAAACAAAGTTCTCCCTCGCTTCCCTGCAAAGATGGAAATTCACATTCAGAACACATGGAGACGCTGAGCACTCCAATACATGTTAATGCAGTTAAAGAACTCAGAGCCAGGACAAGCACTCAAACCATCCCCTCCCTGGTTAAACCACGCAACCTCTGCAACATATTCCCACATGCTTTAGTGGTTTTCCTCTCACAAGGTGAAACAGCTTAGGCAGGACCTCTGTCCTAAAGCAGCTTATACCTCCCACCTCCAGGCAAGCGGACTCAGAGGCAGGACAAGCAAGCACAACCAGCAAGCGGGAGCTGAAGGTGTCTGACATGGTGGGTAATAGTCCTGCTGCTGACAACTGGTTCCAGTGCTGGGCCCAGCCACATGTACAGAACATTGACGGTTCAGGGACAGGATCCAGAGGGACCTGGACAGGTTGGAGACGTGAGACCGTGTGTGCTGCGCTGCACCCCCAGAGCATGAGCAGCAGCTCAGGGGTGGATTCTTCCCCTCTGTTGCTCTCTGAGGAGACCCCCCTGAAGTCCTGATCCAGTTCTAGGGCAACAGCACAAGAGGGATGTGGCAGGGGGCTTGGACTGGATGAGCTTTAAGGTCCCTTCCAACACAAAGTAGGCTGTGATTCCATGTGCATCACTGGCTGGGCACCGCCAGAACAGGGGCCCATGGAAAGGAACAGCACAATGCATGACCTGACAGGGCACTGGGTAACACAGATGCTCTTGAAGACTGAAATGGGAAAAGCTTTTAAGTTTTACCCCAAATCTCAGCAACTACACTTTGGGGCAAAAGCTCCAAGAACTTCTTTGAAAGCAAAACTTCTGTTCATGATCTATTTTCATTTCTACTTTAACCTGTACCAGCAGATATTTCGTATGAAAGAAACTAAGCAGGGCCATGTTGGCATTGCCAAACATCTCTCGCATTTCACAGCTATAACACACCACCAAGCAGCTGCATCAGTCACAAAGAAGAAGACAGAACAAAAGCCTCAAGAAATCATATGACCAGAGCCATTAGTATTTACAAGGAAACACTGTTCCCACAAGGAACAAAATGACAGACTCCCCACAGCAAGCTGAAAGCAAAACCATTGAGAACACACATCAGTAGCTGGTGCACTCATCAAAAGATGAGTACACCTGATTCACTCCAAAAGAGCTGCTCAAAACATGCATGGAAGTAATCAAATTCATTGTAGGACATAGGAAATCGTCTGAATTTCCTTACTGTCGGTATTCTGAAACACATGGGCTCATTAAAGGAGTCAGACTTACACTTGCAAGTTCCTCTTGGGTTCCAGCAGATCCCTTCCTACCTCAGCAGCCAAAAGGTATCTTCAAGAAACACCCTTCTGAAACATTCCTGTCACCAGTTCCAGGTCACACACAGCAATTCCCTGTATCTCAGCATACTTACAGCTTGGTTTCCTCCTCGAATCCTGCCCACCCAGGACTCAAGCTATCCACACTATGTGTCTTCCACCTGAAATCAGCAAGTTCCTCAATCACCCTGATGCCCACTGAACACGTGCCTTGTCTTCCAGAGACTACAACCTAACACGGCTTCATTACTTCCTTTTTCCCAAGACACTTTGCTTCGGGAAAGCAAGTACACCAAGAGAAATTTCCTCCATGCTGCTGCTTTTGAGTTCACCATAAAGCTCTGATTTCCCAATTTTAAGAAACCTTTTGCATCACAGAGAGTTAAAAACATAAAGATGCTTTCCTCAGTGTTCTGACAATGCAAGACACCATGGGAATACAAAAACCTGAGGGCAGAGAACCTGGAAAGGAAAGCAGAACACATGCTGCCCCATGCAGTAATGATTTTACCTCCCACTCACACTGGCATCCACACACACTGCACCAGATCTGTGATAAAGGCATCCATCCCTGCAAACCCAGCCCGGGGCCACCAAAGTCAACTTTCATACGCTGTAAGAGTCACTAGCAAAGTGTTTTACTATTGATGGTGAAACAGCCAAACAGTGAGCACTCTGAGGCTGAGAGCTCTGAAATCCCAGACTGGTTTGTGATGGAAGGGACCTCAAAGCTCATCCAGCTACAACCCCTGCCATGGGCAGGGACACCTTCCACTGGAGCAGCTTGCTCCAAGCCCCTGTGTCCAACATGGCCTTCAACACTGCCAGGGATGGGGCAGCCACAGCTTCTCTAGGCAACCCCTGACAGCGCCTCAGCATCCTCACAGGGAAGAGCTTCTGCCTAAGAGCTCATCTCAGTCTCCCCTCTGGCAGGTTAAAGCCATTCTCCTTGGCCTGTCCCTACAGGCCCTTGTCCAAAGCCCCTCTCCAGGTTTCCTGCAGCCCCTTTAGGCACTGGAATGCCACAGTAAACGCTTCATTATTGGTCATTTTCCTCCACAGTAAGTTTTGCCATCACGGACAGATCAACTAAAAGGGTAAAGACACAAAAAGCAGGTTTCACACATCACAGCTACCTCAGCAATGGGACTATCACTCAAAAGCAGAGCAATTTTGACAGCTTTGCTTGTGGTGCTTGTGGAGGTGATACAGTAGAGCTCACAGAAACTCTCCCTGCAGTACATACTGCACATTCAGAGTCTCTACCAACATGTTTCTTTGTAGTGTGGACCAATTAACCCTTCCTAATAGCTAGATCACACTATCAGCACACAGCCCTTGAGGTAACAACATTGGAACTTTGAATTCAGACAGCAGAGGTGATGCCTTTAGATCCAGACATCCTGGGCTTCATCACCACTGCCAAGGAAACACAGACAAGTACGATGTTATGCTGAGATACACTCAACCACTTTGTTGACATGGGGGTTATTTTAAGGGGCTCCAACATTTTCTCAGCTTCTTGGAAACCAAAAGAAAGGAAATCCACACATTTAAGGTTACTGGAATTCCAGGGGGAAGCAAGGCTTCACTTTGTCTGCTCAACCCCATGTGCTTCTCCTCAGCTCATGTGCCAGAAAAAGAGCCCTGTTTGCAGCAGCTTCATTTCACCTCCCCTCTGAGCCCCCTTAGAGCTCACTGAAGGATCCATCACCAACCTCACACTGTCTCTGCGGCAGTATGAGCTGAACACACTCCCTTCTCTGTGCGAACCAAATCCTGACAGGCTGGTTGAGATGATCCCAGTGCCCATCTTCTCCCCACGGACATGCCCTGCTCTTACTGTGGGAACACACTAGATCAGGGAGTCTGGGCATGGCCTTGTTTTCTGGCTGGGCAAGTTCAGCGATCTGCTTCAGTCCTGGCATCACCAGAACATGTGCCGGGGGTACTACAAAGCACACAAGTCCCCGAGCCACTATCACTGCTACAGAGTAGGTACAGGTGATCTGCAGCCTCAGGTGACTTCAGTTCAGTGAATCTTTCACAGAAGGGCAGAAGAAACCTTTTCAGATAATAAATAACCGATGGCTGGGGCAAGGCCACCTGAATTCATGTCTGAGCCCTGGTGCCAAGCCAAGGCTCACTAGAACTCTTGGTGCTTTGAAGCAGAGCAGCATGCTAATTCGTGCTGGGAGCTCACTGCAACGGGTCTGAACTTCAGATGGGAAGGAAAATGTTTTGAAGTACGATCCCAGTCTCACAGGGATCACAGAGGTGCATTCAGGGTGGCATTTCAGCCGAGCTACTATCCACACTTATGCCAGTTTTTTACTATCACCTCTCTGCAGAGTGTTCTGGTATTAAAGGGGACTGCAGAACAGGGTTTGCATGGAAGCAGAGCCGTGGAGAGAGCGCCCTGAAGGTTCTTCATTAGCATCATCTCTCTCAGCTAACTGGGGAAAGAATAAGGAAACTCCTCCGTGGCGTTCTATTCAAATGCATGAGCCACAGTTAAAGGAGAGACATTTCTAATGCAGACTTCACAGCAGGGCCAAGCCAGCATCAGTTTCATTGACACTAAGAACATCCGAGCTAAAGAGCCCTTTGCCACACAGAACTGGAAGCAATGTGCTCCCGCGTCTCCTGAACGGCAGCCAGGACCCGAGCCACAGTTTCCAGAGCTCCCGAGTTAACATCGCGCTTCTCATAGGCACAAAGTCCTGAGCAGTAAGTCCCGAGTAAAACACAGCTTGGCCTACATCTGATGCGAACAAGAAGAGGAAACCATCAAGTTAATTACACCCTCCATTACATCCCTATTTCTAATGGCTACATCTCGGAACTAAGCCCCAAAACTCCAGACCTCGAGCAGACAAACAGCGACCGGGGAACAATGAACAGCGGCAGCAGACGGGGCCGGGGGACGGAGAACGCGGCTGCAGGGCTCCAGAACAATGCCTGGAAAATCGGAGCTAGAGGCGCTTCCCCGCGGCACAAAGCCCGCTCCGGAGCCCGCTCCGGAGCACGCCGGGACCCGCGGCCCTGCCCGCGCTCACCCCTCCCCGGCGGCACGGCACAGCTCGGCTCGGTTCTCTCCCTCACTAACCGGGTATCCCCACGGCAGCACCCGCCGCCCCGCTCGCACACACCGGCCCCGCGACCCCCGGCCGCACAGGCCCCGCAGGACACAATGGTCCCCGGCCCCACCGTGCCCTCGAACAGCCGCACGGGCGCAGGGTGCTCCTCACCCCGCTCTCACCTGCGGGCTGCGCCCGCCCGGCACCGTCCCGGGCCCCGCTCCAGAGCGTCCCCAAGGTCCCGAGCGCGGCCCCGCGCCTGGTACCGCCCCCCGGCACAGCGCGTCACCGACCGCGCCAACATGGCGGGCAGGCGGCGCGCATGCGCACATGGCAAGGAGACGCGCGGCGAGAAGAGGCGGGGCAGGGGGCGGTGAAGGGGAGGGGTTAAAGGGGGGGAATAGGCGGGGCTATGCGGAAGTAGGCGTGGTCTGCGAGCGCGGACGGACGGACGGACGGACGCACGCGTGGATGGGTGGATGCGTGGGTGGACGGGTGGACGGGTGAGTGGATGGATGGATGGATGGATGGATGGATGGATGGATGGATGGATGGATGGATGGATGGATGGATGGATGGATGGATGGATGGATGGATGGATGGATGGATGGATGGAAGGAAGGATGGATGGACGGACGGACGGACGGATGGGTAGGTGGGTGGGCGGATGAGTGGGTGGGCGGATGGGTGGGTGGATGAAGTAACTCTCTAACCCCAGCTTGATTCCAGCCATAGATGGGGCACTTCCAAAGCTCACTGACTACCCTAGTCCCCACTAATGCACAACAAATCCTACAGAGCTGTTTTTTCCAAGTAATTGTAATAACTTGGAGTAAAAAATAATGTCTGCTGAGCACAGGCAGCCTGTTTGTGGCTGTTCCCACAGGCTGGCATCCCATCCTGAAGGCCAGGATGCGCCGACGGAAGCTGCTTGCCCGCGAACCATCTGGAGAGGCTCTGTGAGAATTACTCCAGCCTCCAGGAGGGAGGAAGGGATCTGAGCAGCAATAAATCATGTTTGCTGAGGCTGGTGAAGCCTCGTAAAAAGCCTCCTGTGAGCAGAGCGTGCCCGGGTCTTGTTCTTGCTGTTTGCCCATGGTGTGAATTGGAAATGTCCCCAGGGAGGTGACTGAAACAAAAATCCCTAGAGGGAAATTTGGCCTCAACACTGGAATGGAGAAGCTGTGGCTGCCACATCCCTGGCAGTGCTCAAGGCCAGGTTGGACACAGGGGCTTGGAGCAAGCTGCTCCACTGGAAGGTGTTCCTGCCTGTGGCAGGGGTTGGAACTGGATGAGCTTTAAGGTCCCTTCCAATGCAAACCATGCCATGATTCTATGGTTCCATGAGATTCACCGTCCCAGCAGTGCTCTGCTGCATTTTCCCACTCCATTTCCTCATGCTTTAGGGCAGAGAAATCGGCACCATCCTTCTCCCCAGCCCAGCACAGTAGGATCAGCCCAGCTGAAGTTCACCAAGCCCAGGCCATGGCTACTTGGGCAGAAAACAGCACTAAAAGAGGTATTAAAGCTTCATGAAAGGGGTATTTGAAAAGCCTCTCCTTGCAGAGTCGGTGTCTTTACAGCACTGAACTAAGAGACATCAGATTCTTCCCTGTGCTTGAAGAGGAAACAACTGTCTGGCACATGTGGCACACATGAGCATCTACATTACGGCTATAACACGGATAGGCCCTGTGTGCGCATCCTGGGTTTCCACCTTGTTTCACCATCCACAGTCCTTTCCACAAATGTAAAACTCCAACCTAAAGGCTAATTTTTGTTCATACCACTTTTAATGTCTCAGCTCTCTTTGTCCCCCGTAGAGTCTCCCACCATGGATATGATAACTATAGGAGCAGCAGAGAATCACAGGTTGTATGCTACTCCATGACAGGCAAAATCACAGCAGAACAGGGAAGAAATCAGCTGAAACATCATCTCTCTTCACAGAGAAACATTTCCAATGGAAATGGAGCATCCCACTGGAAAGGTGCAGTCAGAAGATTAACATATGTAGGAAGAGGGAATTATATTGGCCACTGAGCATTAAAATTCACCATGTGGGGGGTAAAAAAAGGCAGAAAACATTCTAGGTACAACTGATCCAAGTTTTAGGAGCTGGAAAAGATAAATGAAATGTGAAAGGAGTGGAAGGAAAGATGGGAAATCAGGGAAGGTGCCTCAGGGAGTACAGCCCGTAACTAAGGTTCCCGCAGAAAGGAGGCCATCCACTGCAAGCAGAGCAGGAAGTGCCCCAGGGACTTACAGTGGCTGCAAAATTAAACAGAGCAGCTACAAAGACTGCATCTGACCTAAATGAGGCACTTACATCCTTACATTGTCCATAGTTTTACAGAGAGCATTATAACCACTAGCAGAGGGCCAGAGAGTGATTCTCTGGCACCCTGTGCCAGCGCCTCAGCACCCTCACAGGGGAGAACTTCTGCCTGACAGCTCATCTGATTCTCCCCTGTTCAAGTTTTAATCCATTGCCACTTGTTCTATCCCTACAGTCCCTGATGAAGAGGCTTCTCCTTTAAGCCCCCACTGTGGTTCTAGTTTGGGCAATAACTGCAGCACCATGCACAGGATTACTGGTGGCTGCAGATAAACTACTTGCACCTCTAAAGACTGTATATTCTCCTGGCTAAATAATGTATCATTTCATGCTTATATGTTTTTCTTCTCTGCTGGCAAATGGTACTAACTCCTCTCTCTTCTGAGTGCAGGTCAGGTTTAGGAACATGGCAAGAATTAAAGAATTCCCAGACTTCAGTAAAATCACTTTGCTTTTGACTCCTAAAACTGGTGAGGCAAGTCTTGCTTATCAGAAAGAGGAAACAGGGAGCTCAACACTTCTCATCTTGCCTGGAAGGCAGCAGGATAAAGAAGATCACTTTCATTTTCCTACCCATTCCCACAAGTGGGGATCGACAAGGAACAAATGCCAGTGGAGGAAACGGCTCCAGCCAACACAACTCAACCAGGATGCAGACTGGCCTGTGTCAGATGAATGGCTTATGGAAGTAATTCCCACTAGAGCAACAGGGAGAGCAGTGGCTTTTGACGAGGCAATAGAGCAGTGGAAAGTACATGGAACCATCCATATGCCAGCTCGGTACCTGGGAATTTCTTTACATAAAGAAGAAAGCAATGTCACTGTTTCCTAAAAAGCAGCACTAAGGATAACAACCCCTGTCTGTCTTAATAAATTACCAGTTTTCACTCTGATACCAACACAAATACAAACTTCTGCCCTGGATTATTTTGACTATCATGAGAAAAAGCATTGAAAAGCCAGATTTTGGTTGCCTTGTGTAAACGCTCCCACTGATCTCTGGAGCATCACTCACAGCAGGGTCCTAGGGTCTGACCAAAGCTGGTTCTGACACAGCCCAGCTACATCCTGGCAGAAGAGCTGCCTCTGACCTCCCCCAGCATCACACAGCTGGTGCAAGCAACTGTGCTCTCTTGTTCTCCACAATGTGAGCTGATAACTGGGCTTTCTGCAGCGATCAATAGTTCTTCTACCCGAGCGATCCATCTTTAGGTTCACTCCCAATCAGAGATCACAAAGAATATAAAATAAATTATTGATTGCTGCCAGGAAGCACATCAATAAATCTGTCCCCAACAAAAAACAGCTCAAAGGTTCCAAAGAGAGCAAATTTAGTAACTGTCAGTGATGTGGAAGTTCTCTATTCATCAGCCAAGCTCACCCAGTAGTAAAGCATCTTAAGTGCCACCCAAGCTACTCCTAAGCCTGATCAGGGGAACAAAGTGGGATTATCCATTGAACATTTCCAAAAGCAATGCTTCAGAGAGAAGTTCCAAGTATCCATAGGGTAAAATGTAGTGGTATCATTGTAGTATTCCTGGAAGCAAGGGGGCACGGGTCAGGCTCGTGGGCTCTCCTTCCCTGCAGCAGATTGAGGTACATCTCCTGGGGCTGAACAGCACTGCAGGAGCACAGTGAAGGATTTCTTTGTGAAGTTATTTCTTCAGAGATAAAGAGATCATCATGAAATGTGTTTGCAACTGGGTTTACAAGCATCAACAAAACTCATTTAGTTTTGCTTATTATTTCAAGGGATTCTTGCTTGCTTAATGCTCCCCAGTTATCTGTGCTGTAGAAGAGACAAAGCTATTGCTCTGTTCTCAGTTGTAGCTATTTATAGCTTGTAATAACACTTCTCAGGCTACAAGGAATGAAACCAATAGTGCAAAATTAGGACAAAGACACAACCTCTGGGGCCTTTCTGTTCAAAAGCTGTCACTAACATTACCACCTTGCTTTGTTTTCCCTGCTGCATTGCTCCCCTGCAATCTCTCAAGTAGATGCTCTTTAGCTCTGTTGATTTAAGCTTAATTCAAAGCAAGAGGAGCCTGTGTCTTTGGGGAGATCAGTCCCACATCCAGCATGAGACATGCTGGCACCTCCGAGTGACAATAAACCTTTTAAGAGCTGAGAAATCAGAGGCAGGTTTTGCCACACTGGTCAGGTAACACCTGCCTCTGCCTGAGGTCTGGTTGGACTGCCAGAGCCCCCTGGTCTGTGTGAAGGCACTTGCTGGGGACTGATTCCCAAGGGAGGAAAGGGAAAACAGGCCTGTGGAAACCCAGCCCCATATGAGCACTGGGCACGCACTGATTGTGCCTTTTCAAACGCTTCCTCTTGAAAATCACAGCTTGTCTTTCCAGGAGTTTGTTGAGATACTGCTTGGCTCCCCCAGGATGTTTTTCCCTTAACAATTCCCTAAGGAGAAACTGGCTGACAAAAATAAGTACTCAGTGAGTCTTTGGAAGTCAGATGTGGATGTTATTCCCTCGAATCTCCACTGTCAAAATAGATGTGTTTGTAGCACACAAAGAGCTCCTTGTGCCAACTTGTATTCAGATGATTTTCAAGTTGTTTCCCCTGCTATTAAGCCCATCTGTGAGAGTTTCACAAACAACATCAGAGGTCCTGCTCCTTCAAAATCATTTCTGTGTTTAAAAGTGACTCATGTACCCAGATGTCCCCCAGTGCATTACAGCATTCAGGGCTATTTTTATCCTTCCCTGTTTTCTACAATGATTAAAGATTTTATCATGTAACCCAGCACTTTATAACTGCTGCTCGAGCACGACAAGGCAGCTTGGTGCTCTTCCAACATTAACTTCTCCCTGCCTGCAGGGAGGTGCTGCCCCAATCCCTCTGGGCAGATGGGACCACACTCTGAGCACAGCCACAGCACCGCCTTCACTGGGGTTCCTGTTGAGAAGAGTTTCCTCGGGATAGGGACGAGCTGTCTGGGTGTCATGCCAGGTCTCCTTGGGCCTGAAGGAAGCCATGGATGTTCCCACCTGCCCTTGTGTCATGCCTGCCAGATACTTGTGCCCAACATCACTGTCCAGCCAACAGCTCTGCGCCTGCTGCATGGGAAAGTGACCTCAGCTCCTTCTCTTCCTCCTTTTCCTATGGGCTTTTCTTTCAGAACATGGAATCCCAGAAGGGTTTGGATTGAAGGGACCTTAAAGCCCCTCCAGCTCCAACCCCCATCACGGGCAGGGACACCTTCCACTGGAGCAGCTTGCTCCAAGCCCCTGTGTCCAACCTGGCCTTGAACACTGCCAGGGATGGGGCAGCCACAGCTTCTCTGGGCACCCCCTGACAGTGCCTCAGCACCCTCACAGGGAAGAGCTTCTGCCTAAGAGCTCATCTCAATCTCCCCTCTGGCAGTTAAAGCCATTTTCCTTGTCCTGGCCCTCCATCCCTTGTCCAAAGCCCCTCTCCAGGTTTCCTGCAGCCCCTTTAGGCACTGGAGCTGCCCTCAGGTCTCCCCTTCAGGAGCCTTCTCTTCTCCAGGCTGCCCCAGCCCAGCTCTCTCAGCCTGGCTCCAGAGCAGAGCTGCTCCAGCTCTCACTGCATCTCTGTGGCCTCCTCTAACATAGGTCACACCAGCTCACTCTAACCCAAACCATTCCATGCTTCTCTGCTGCTTCCCAGCACACCATGGCAGGACAGCTCATCCCACTGCAGTGATGAAAAGTTCTGGCATTTCCCAGTTTACTCTTTTGGTTTTCCCCTTTATTTTCCCATTTAACAAAGGCACAATAAGTGCACAGTGACCTCATCTGGGCACAACCACATATCAAGCTGCTGGCCTCCCCCCAGGCCTCCTGCCATCACTGCTGGCCTTTGCTGAACAAAGAGCTGCTGGAGCATCATGCCCTGAGACAGGTCTTGGCTGGAGGCACAAACGGGGGCTTGAGCTTTGATGGTGGATGGTGCAGCCCAGGGCCTGGTGACAGCAGAGACAGGCTGGTGTTGGCTCTGCAGGACATTTGGGAGAGGGTACAGGCACATTTGTACACTGTTATGTTATAGACACATCCTGCTCCATGATTCCCAAAGTGACTCTGCAGAGCTGCCATTGTCTTTCCTACAGCCAGGTATAATTTGTGTTTCCTGTTTCTAGTGGTGACCCACAACAAATAAGCAGCAAAAGTCACATTAGCATTTTCCCACAGCAGTATCCATGTGAGCCAGGGCTGTGGTGTCATCTGCACCTGAGCAACAGTCAGAGCCAGAGCCTGACATTCCCTTTGATTAGGGAATATTGGGACAGTGGTGCTGTAACAGGAGTGTCCTCTGCACTGGAGAGCATCTGGGCATGGTTCAATCCCACAATACCTCAGGTTAGTGGGCTCAAAGCAATTATTGCCATAGTTTCGCATTGCTGACTCGTGTTGTGCCAGTGCACAGCAGAATAAAACCTGGGTTAGTCCTTCAGGTTGAAGCAATGTGGTTATTCTTTAGATGGAGCTACAACAGGCAGAAATACAGAAATCACAGTAAATGGAATGCAAGGGGCTGGGATGACGCTGGAGTCTGAATTCCAACATGCTGAGGGCCACATGCATCCAACCAGAGTTCAAAAGCTGGGCTTCCAAACAAGCTGCTGTCCCCAGCACACACTTGGGAGCAGACTGAGCTGAGCCTTGTGCTGCATCCCTGTGGCCAGGGTTCTGCCACTGCCACCCCTGCTGAAGTCTCTTACCCTCACCTACACACGTGAGTGTGAGCAGCTCATGTGCAGGGGCTTGCACGGGCTTTAAGCCTCACTGAGCTTGCTTTGTTCAGCCCTTGATTAATGGGAAGTGATTTGAGCACTGGCCTGACCCTCATTAGCAGGAATAAGGACAGTTACAGTTGCCACCAGGAGAAGCCCCTGCCTGGCCCGGCTGCTGCAGCCCAGAGGTTTCCATCCTGTGGAACTAAGCAGTGCAATAATCCAGGCTTGAGTTTCCCCTTGAAGACCAGACAAAACTCTGCTCAAACGAATTAGATTTGCTGCTCCCTTTTGGTGATGAGCTTGAAGTTGGAAGTGAACCAATTTTAGCACGAGCTGGAGGCGCAAGTGAGTGGCTGGCAAAGCTGGGAGCATGTTTCCAGGCTGGCAAAGCAAACCTCGGAGCATGTTTCCAGGCTGGCAAAGCAAACCTCGGAGCATGTTTCCTTGCCTGTGCATCCACCACTGCCCAGGTACGGAGGATGTCCCAAGCCTGATGCTGTTACACGGCCACACTCATCCTTACCCCTTTCCATTTGGAGTGTGTCCTGTAGCTCATGCCCCACAGGCACCTGGGGAGGTGGGTCTGTCTGGCTGTGTTCAGCATTGGGGTGCTGGTGAGTGAGCCCCACACCTCTTCCCCTGGGGAAACTCTGCTCTTCTGCTCAGAGCAGCTCATTGGGACCCCCAGTGCTGCTGCTCTGAGCTGTGAAGCAGCACATTGCTGACACTCCATTCACTGGAGGAGGCGGAATCATCTGCTGTTGGTTCAGGATCATCCCCAATAACATGAGCTGGAAATTGGCTTCTGCAGCAGGACCTGCACATTGTGTGATGATGGGGGATGCTGGTGCTGGAGTTCTGCAGAAGCAGCTTCTATTTCCTCCAAGTGTTCCAAGGGCTGCTGATGATTTCAGCTTTACTTATTGTAATGTGTCCTTTACTGTGGTCATTTGCCTTGCTCTTTAAAGGCTCCAGTCTGACATTTGGTCTTTGCTGGGTTTGCCTTGTTTGTGAGCGGAAAGGTTCTGTCTGCTTAAACAAAACTTGATCCCAGATGCTATTTACAAGTCTCTCCTCCCTCTCTCCAAGATGTCAGTATTTGCTCTCACCGGAGGCTGGCAGAGCACCTCACACTGCTGAATGCATGTGCTCAGAGCTAGTGATCTCCTCCAGGAAGGGCCTGCCTCTTCACATCAAAGTTCATAGGAGTAGTTACTCACTGGGCTCTTTATACACAGATATGATCTCTTAAAGTGTTTTCTTCTGGTCCTTGACATATTTCTTTGTGCTGTGTGCATGGGGTTTATCTGCCTGGGGATGTAACCTCAGTCCCAGAAACAGCAACCTTTTCCTTATGGGCTTGGTATAAATAGCTGCTCATTTTGCTGTTGTAAAAACCAAGGAGGGGGTTAAAATCTGCCTGGTATTCCTAACAGGATTTGTGCAGCAGTGCCCATTCTCCTGATGCCAGCATCGTGCTGCAAGCACCCTGCCAGGGAGGAGGCTCCCTCCCACCATGGAATCCAGGCTGCTTCCAGCAGGATTCAGGCTAAGCTCCAGCAGTCGCTGTGCCGAGTGTTCTGGGTCTGCTGCTGCTCCAGCTCCAGAGGCAAAATGACCATTGGGGTCTGGCAGCAGATACCCCTCTGCCCTCAGCGTGACTGCTGCATCTACATAGACAAACACTGGCCTGCACTTGTGATGAGTCAGTGTCCTTCCCACAGACCTTATGAAACCAGATTTCCTTAATTCTATGGTGTTCGGGATGCAGAGCTAGACTCGCAGGAGTTAATCTATTTAAATGAGCCTATGATAGATGGTCAAGAACAAGGTACATTCATAAGAGTTAATCTATTTAAATGAGCCTATGATAGATGGTCAAGAAAGAGGTACATTCATCAGAGTTAGTCCATTTAAAATTGATTTTGCCTTCCTGCAGTGGCTGTGCAGCAGAGTCTGTGGGAGAGAAAAGAGAGAGCCAAGCCAGACGGTGCACGGGGCCGAGCTCAGCTTGCTTTGCTGTAGACACCCTGCATCCAGTGTTTCAAGCGGTACCCAAGAACCAAACTGCTGGAAAAGAGCTGGGAAAAGCCACCAGACCCTTATTTCTTTCAGAGAAGATTAAAATAACCCCTGAGAACTGCTGCAAAGGCAGGCAAGGGAAAGGTCCCATGGAGTGAGCACGCTCCAGCTTAGCTCTCATGTGGGGGCAAAGAAATGGCTTTGAGCCAGTTCCTTCTGCCTTTCACTGCAGGGAGGTATGATCTGTTTTCCCTTAAGGATGGCTTTAGCTATTGGATACCAGTGGCAGGAGCAGGACGTGGTCTCTTTCCCCTCAGAGTACCAAACCAAGCTGACCCAGGGGAATCAGTGCCCCAAAGCCTCCAGCGGTGTTTGCAGCTGGGGCTGTGCTGTGGAGCTCAGCCAGGCTGGGGTGGGCAATCGGAGCTCTGCTGTGGGTGCATGGGCTCAGTGCCCTGGTCGTGCCTGTGCCCAGGCACTGGGGAATCGCATCCACACCACGGCAGGGCCGTGCCTGTGCTGGGCACCTCTCCAGGGGCTGCCTGCAGCAGTGCTCTGCTTTGAACCAAACCAAGGTCATTCAGAATAGAATCACAGGATCCCAGACTGGTTTGTGTTGAAGGGTCCTTAAAGCTCCTCCGGCTCCAACCCCTGCCACAGGCAGGGACACCTTCCACTGGAGCAGCTTGCTCCAAGCCCCTGTGTCCAACCTGGCCTTGAACACTGCCAGGGATGGGGCAGCCACAGCTTCTCTGAGCACCCTTTGCCAGTGCCTTCCTCCTCCCACTCTTTGTAGGGACCAGCACTCGCTCAGACCCCTCCAACCTTGGCTCCTCGCCATCCCCTTCCTCCTCTGGCCTCCTCTTCTCGCCCCCTCCCGCCCATGACTGGCCAGGACCTGGCTCTCAGCTCATCACTAACGCTCAGCATCGCATTTTTCCTGCCGCACTTCCCTCTGCCTCCCTCTTTCCCTGTCTTCAGGGACACTCCTGACACCTCCAGGCCGTCTGCAGTGGCTGCTGTGCATGTCCTGCTCCTTCGCTCTTACTGCAGCAAGGAGCACGCGGGGCCGGCAGGGATCTGGATCATGCCAAATAATAGCCATTTGTCATTTCTTAGCAATCAGCTGTTAAAAGAAGGTGTATTTACAATGAATCTTGAGTTTTCTGTTCTTTTAGGTAAAGAATCAGAGCCTTTGTAAGGCTTTTCCTAAAAATCTCTGTGATTTCATTCGGCTTGATCTCTTTTCACAGAAAATGAGTTTCTGTTTGTTTGCTTCCTGATCAGCTCCAGGGAATCACCTCCAGGAGGAAGGACACTGCTGCAGGAGAAGGTAGCCATTCTGTAGCACAGACCTATACAGATGATGCTCATATCAATAGATATGCTGAGAACAAATTACCATATAACCTCAGTAACATGCCACGGATGCATTTCATACCTGCTTCTAAAAGACTCTTCTCATTATTAATTGTCCCTTTCAGGATTAGCTGAGGAAGGAAATGGGAATTTGCACTCGCTGGCATGTCACGAAGGCAGCTGAGCTGCTGGGAAGGAAATGGAAAGGAGGTGAGCTGAGAACTGCAGCCTCCAGCAGAACCATGGGGTGGTTTTGGCTCCGATGAGGAGCAAGGCAGCTATGGGAAGACTCAGCCTTCCTTGGATAGAAGTTTAAAGCCAAATCAGCTCAGGGGAGAGCATTTCTGCTGCTTCCTTCCATAACCACCAACCCCTGCCCAGACATGAGCTAGGATGGAGATTCCCACTTATGGAGCTGGAGATGGCGACAGGCTCACACCAACAGCGACAAATGCACCTTATTGTTCCCAACACCTGCAGTGATGTGTCCCTCAGCCTGCAGTGAAGTCACCACTGTCCTGCACGCCAGGATATGCAGAAAAGAGCATCAATAAGCCGCTGGAGAGAGCATTTCCCTCCTGTGCTAAATATGGGAGCAGACATAAGTAACCCTCTTGTTCCTCCTGGGGTCAGCTGGAGCACAAGAAAGTCTGGAGGAGGCTTTTCCTTTGCTTCTGCTCCCAGCTGCTTCCCTCCCACTGCAGGCAGAGCAGGAGCCACCAACACAGGGACAGGTGGCACATAACACCCCTGTGACCTACAGACACTGACTGCAGAGCCTGGCCTCCGGCTGGCTCTGCACAGGGACATGATGCACAGGGACATGATGTGCAACCACTGCCAGGTACTGGGGTGGGATTCCTTCCAACGGCTCCACGTCCCAGTGGAGACCAGCAATGAGTCCAGAGGAGGCCACGGAGATGCAGCGAGGGCTGGAGCAGCTCTGCTCTGGAGCCAGGCTGAGCGAGCTGGGCTGGGGCAGCCTGGAGAAGAGAAGGCTCCTGAAGGGGAGACCTGAGGGCAGCTCCAGTGCCTAAAGGGGCTGCAGGAAACCTGGAGAGGGGCTTTGGACAAGGGCCTGTAGGGACAGGTCAAGGGGAATGGCTTTAACCTGCCAGAGGGGAGACTGAGATGAGCTCTTGGGCAGAAGCTCTTCCCTGTGAGGGTGCCGAGGCGCTGTCAGGGGTTGCGCAGAGAAGCTGTGGCTGCCCCATCCCTGGCAGTGCTCAAGGCCAGGTTGGACACAGGGGCTTGGAGCAAGCTGCTCCAGTGGAAGGTGTCCCTGCCCATGGCAGGGGTTGGAACTGGAGGAGCTTTGAGGTCCGTTCCAACCCAAACCTTTCCAGGATTCTGTGATTCTTTCCCTATACCCAATGAGCATTTGCTGAAATTCTGACCCTGCAGTGCAGTGTAACCGCTGGCAGGACAGGAATCATAGCAGTTGTGAGCTCCTAAACCACTTCCAGCAAGAATATGAGGTGACTGTAGAGCTTCAGCAGGTTTGCTTCAAGCAGTAGCAAGGCCAGTCCCACCAAATGAAGCACCACAAGATGTCTGGGATGGACGCACTGCATCCACACAGGGTCCAGGCATCCTCCCTGAAGCGCAGCCCCAGCTCCAAGCCACGAGAGCCCGGTGCTGTAGCAGGAACTGCTTCCTTCCAGCAGAAAGCTGGATCTAAAATAAGTTACATCTTCTTCATTGTGTCTTGGCTCCAGCCTTGAGGAGTTCAAACTGGTTTTGTTTCTCCTGCTGTTAGTCATGCACACAGATGGGAGCCTAACCTGTAATTCTGGCTTTGCTGCTGCTATAAACCATTCACACTGTGCCCTTCTAAACCAGGAGCAGAAACTTCTCATTTAATTCTACTTGAAGAGTTTAATCCAGGACCATGACATTTCAATTACTTAGTAATTACTTTGTATTGCAGATTTAACATTTATCTGTACACAACCCAAATTAAACAAAGAGAAGCAAAAAGCAACTACAGGGTTGGAAGTGGCCCACAATAAACCTGGAGAGGGGCTTTGGACAAGGGATGTAGGGACAGGACAAGGAGGAATGGCTTTAACCTGCCTGTTCCCCTCAGCAGCAGGAGGCTGGAACTGGGTGAGCTTTAAGGTCCGTTCCAACACAAACAGGTTTGGGATTCTATGATTCTATGTGGTCTGGTTTCATTTCCATGCTGCTGAGTCCTGGGAATCTGTGCCCTCCTTGCATGGTGCTACAGGGAAAGCAGAGGCAGTCCATGGAGAGCCCACAGCGTGGTGTCAAGAGCTTGCAGTGCTGAATGATCAGGAGACAGCTGATGAACGCAAAGGAATGAAGGAAGAAATCCTGCCAGGGTGCAGCGGTTTGGAAGCTGCCCTGTGCAGGCGGCTGCTTGGAGGTGAGGAGCTCCCTGGCTTGGGATCATACACATACTGGCCACCACTTGTAGGACACAGCTGGGTTCCTGCACTGCCTATAGATCCCGGGGATTCTAATTCTTTTCATTAACACAGGAAATTAAGGGAGGTGGGAATGAAAGTGCAGATGTCAGCAAATGAGCTCCTTTGTTAGTGCTCACGCAGAGCACAGCAGGGACCTGGAGCTGCTGGATAAGCCACAGCAATATCCACATTAGAGTCTGGGAGCTGCTTTTACAAATCACTGCTGATATCTCCATTAGCTTCCACAGCAGATATCAACACCTGCAGAAGGAAAGAGATTTGTCTCCACTAATAGGGCATTTCTCTGCTGACAACGGAGACTAAGTCAAATGCTGATAACTTTGTCTAAGAATAAAAGAGAGAGGCCACATAGAGCCCTCTCAAAGCTCAGATGTGGTGGTTGTGCTAAACTCACCACCACTGAGACGGGCAGAGTGCTCTCCTGGCTGCCAGAGCACACAATGGTGACGTGGTCCTCAGAGGTCTTTAAAGGAAAAGTAAATAGTGGCTCTCATTAAATATAATAACATATAATAAGATGACACTCATTTACTCATTGCTTATGGTATTAATAGCAGATACTGACCCAAAGGTGGGAATAGCCTTTTCCAATGTTCTATCATCTAACATTAATCCTTCTCAGCTCTGTGGCTGTGTTCAGATTCTCTCTCAGGTATGTTTTCTGGACACTATTAAACAAATAAATTGCTGGATAGCATTAAAGAGATGTATTCAGCAGCAAAGGGACACAAACAGAAATGCACATCAGGAAACACTGCACCCTGTGTTACCCTTCAAACAGAGCACCATGACAGGACAGGAGCAGCAAAAGGTGGCATGGGAAGGAGTGCGAGCAGCAGGTTGAGAGAGGAAGGTCTCCCTCTCTGCTGTGCTCTGTTAAACACAGCCTGACTTGCTGGTTGTAGCCCAGCCTGGATTGTCCTGACCCACATCAGAGAGGCAGCAGCCAGGCCAGTGGTGACAGGTTATTAATCATGGGTGTGACGACCAGGAGCAGAAGTTTTCTTAGTGCTGCCTGGTTTGTGGTGTAGGCACATATAAAGTTATAACTTCCAGACACCACAGGACTTTGTGGTGTTGGTTTATCTTAAGAAACCTAATGGATTTTTTGTGAGCATTTTTGGTCTGAATTTGGGTTCCAACAGAGAAGATGCAGTGTAATTCCTTCACTGCAATGTTATTATCTTTTCTATTTCCACTTGCAAATACAAGTATTCTGTAGAACCACTTAGTGAAAGCTATGGATTTGTCTCTCGTTCAATACTTACTTACATTCAGTTTGGATTTGTTTTAATCTTCCCTATTTGAGAGTTTAACAGCACACTCCCTATTCAAACCTAACAACATTCACTTCAGAGCTGGCTGCTCACAATTCATTCTTACAAGGACAGCAAATGCCCTCTTTTTCAGCATTCATTGCTTTGTTCAAGACTTCTGGTGAGCTGTGATGAGCAACATGAGTAGATCTCCAAACTCCACTACACCAGCTCTGATTCATAAACTATCAGGATTCTTTAAAGCACACATATCCACTAAGCATCTTCAGACTAAAAGGAAACACAGCGATTCAGAGGACCTTGGGGAAAGCTGAAACAGAACTCACCTGCACATGTCAGTATGCCAGGAGGGATGATTAAAGAGCATGGCTGTAATTAAATTGGTTTATTTGTAAGAGCAGATGATGTAGTGCAAGTTATGGCAGCAGGAAAACTCTCTGAATACAAATCCCTGCACAGCCTGAGTTTTGGGAGGGCTCCTGGAGGGACAGAGGGGGCTTTCTCAAGTGTTCTTTCTTCAGCAGGTGCTGAGTCTGCACCTGACCTTCGATGTGGGAGCTTCCCTCCATCCCTTCACACCAGACAAACAACAAGGCTATTTCACCTCCAACAATCCAGTTTGCTGCTCCGGCTCTGGAAACAGGGAAAACCTCCAGGCAGTGACAGTTCTGATCATCCCAGAACTGACTCCTGCTTGCAAGGGACCAGCCATCACTGCTGCCCATCCCTGGCAGTGTTCAAGGCCAGGTTGGACGGGGCTTGGATCAACCTGCTCTAGTGGAAGGTGTCCCTGCCCAGGGCAGGGGTTAGAACTGGATGTGCTTTAAGCTCCCTTCCAACTGAAACCTATGTCTATGGTTCTATGATTCTAGGCTATTTGCTGTAGCAGAAGCCACATGACACCTCTACAGGAATGGCCAGGCTGTTGCAAGCTTGGTACACTGTCAAACCTTATCCCGCATCATGACCCCATCACACCTCCCAGCGACTCCTCTCCCCTGGGTGGCACAGGGGATGAAGTGACACTACGTGATGGCTGCGGCTGTGTGTGAGCAGCAGTTTGCAGCACTGGGAAAGAACAATTCTCCCAAAGAGAACCCGAAATCATGATTTACATCAATGAGCTGTCAAACGGGTTGGCAAAGATAGGTGCTGCTTCGTGATGCTCAAGGTATGCAGCTTTTCCTGTTCTCCTGCTCCTCTTACACCAGCATGGGCTTGGTCCTCAGGACTTCAGATCAGAGGGGATCGCCCCCTTTTATCTGACCACTGATGCTATTTCCAAGCCACATCATGGCTCCACATAGCTGTCACCTCTGGTAATCTCTGTCTCTCCCACTCTCACCAAACTCTCAGGGGAGCAAAGTTTTACACAGGTGAGCATCCAAGGCCTGGCATGCGATGCAGGAGACCTCGGTGATATTCATGGTTCAGTCACGTTTTGAGCATGACTTTGACCCTCCCTTCCCCATGGGAGACCTGGGACCAGCACTTCTTCCAGTACACCTGCCTCTTGCCTCTGCCTGCGCCCAGAGGGTACGCAGGAGATCACCCACGGGCTTTGCTGCAGGAGGGAACCAGCCCCGGTGTCTCTCTAAACATCCTTCTTGGCCTTATTTGGCTTAACACAATGATAAATAATAACCTTGCTTTAGAACCTCCTGTCCCTGGGTGACCAGACGAGTCAGGAGGCTGGTGATATCCTGCAGAGGCAGAATATTCTACCCTGTATCTCCCTGCAGTGAGTGTATTAGGATTCAGGGGGAACCATCTGCCAACATCAGCCATGCAAGTAAAGGAGCTGGGAAACAAGAGACAGGACTCCTGTGCAGCCTGGGCCTCTGAGCTAGAAGAGCAGCAGCACTCATGCAGACACAACCCTTTATGCCAGAAGTCAGCCTGGCAGTGGCAGGAGATCAGGAAACCTTCGGTGTGCAGCCTGTGCTTACCCCTATGACTCTTGAGCAAGTTGTAGAAGCCGGAAAGTAGTTCAAGTGATTCAATTGTGTATCATTGTATATTAGGAAATCCTGGCGACTGCACTATCCACCATGCCAAAGAGCCTGCCGTTCATCAGGGTTTGACTTACAGTCTCCTCCTCTTCCTCACATGAGTTTGGCTTTTGGGACTACCGGCCCCAGGGCAATCTGGGGAGTGAGTCTGAGGACTTAGCAGCCCAGTCACACAATCACATCACAGAGATCACCACAGAACGGTTTGGGCTGGACTCAAAGCTCACCCAGCTCCACCCCCTGCCACAGGCAGGGACACCTTCCGTAGAGCAGGGTGCTCCAAGCCCCTGTGTCCAACCTGGCCTTGAGCACTGCCAGGGATGGGGCAGCCACAGCTTCTCTGGGCACCCCCTGACAGCGCCTCAGCACCCTCACAGGAACAGCTTCCTCCTCAGAGCTCACCTCAGCCTCCCCTCCGGCAGGTTAAAGCCATTCCTCCGCGGGGCGCAGCTCAGCCCTGGGCAGGACGAGGTAGCACTGGGCCGCCCTGGGCGCAGGGGGCGCTGTGTCGCTCTCCTCCCCACTTCCGCCTCTGCCCGCGGAGCCTCCGGCTGCCGCTTCGCGCCCCTCCCGTTCCCCTCTCACTTCCGCCCGGCACGGGGCAGGGCTCGGCGCCGCTCTCGCGAGACCCGCGCGGCCACCGCGCGCGCCCCGCCCGTCGTGCCCGCCGAGGCGGCGGCCGCCCCGCGCTCGCCATGGCCTCCGACAGCGACACCGAGGAGTTCTACGACGCGCCCGAGGACGTGCACCCGCCCGCCGCGCCCCCCGTACCGTGAGTGCCACCGCCGCTGCCCCTTCTCGCCCGGCCCCAGCGCGGCCCGGAGGGACCGCGGCCCCCCCCAACCCCCATCGCCGCGTCCTGTGGGGAGGGAATGGGGTTCTGATCCCTCCCACCCGGCCCCGCGTCCCCCCGCCGGGCTCCGCCGTCCGGAGCGCGCTGCCGGCGGCCTGGGGCGGGCAGGATGTGGGGGGAGCGGGGATGCGAAGAAACGGAGCGGGTCTGGGCGTGCTGGGGAGGAACGCCGTGGCTGTGGGTGAGATCGCGTCCTCGATCTGGCTGTGTTCGGGGTGAAGGCGAGCGGAGATGACCCGTAAATACCACAGAATAACAGGTTTTCTGAGGGGGGAAAAGGAGAGGCGTGAACTTGTCCAGCAACAGGCTGCAGCTGTGTGTGGAACTGCTTCCAGCGTGCTCCCTCCCTTGGTTTGCATGGTGCTGACCTGATGCTGCCGGTGTTTGGGCAGGGTATGGTTCCGTGCACAGTTTGAGCAGCGGTTCGTAGCGTAGGTTCCTTGCACGGTTACCTCAGGTTTTCCCTATCACAGCCCTGTTGATGTTGGCCAAATGCACTCCCTCCTTTTAAATTGTACATATCCCTTTCTGGTTTTGTGCTGAGCAGGTTCTGGCTTGTATCAGTTCTGTTTTCACGATGTCTGGACCAAACCAATCCATTGTTTGACCTTCTCGGATAAGGTTTCATGTAGCTTGTCCAGAAAGCAATAAGATATGGACTGTGGGCTCCATCCATTCGAAGCTTTAATAATTGAATAATGGCTTGATTTAATCTGTCAGTGGTCACTGGATGCCTAGAACAAAACACAGCCTGGATGGTTTCTTCTCATCTACACATCCTGTACAAAAGCTTTTCTGAACTTAGGTTTTTATGTAGTGAAAAACACATCCCAGAGTATGGCTCTGCAAGATGCAGTGAGCACCTTAACAGTGCTCGTGCTGGAATGAGGTTCTGCTCCTGCTGCTTGCCTTGCCCTGGCACTAGGAGTCATAAAACTCTCCTATGAGTAGCTTTAACTCAAAGTCATTGAAAACAGCTGAAAACTAGAAACAGCAAAAGCTATCCAACAGGTTAAACGGCAGGAGCCTGGCAGGATGGGAACGGGAGAAGGGTGATGGATTTGTCTGGCAAGAAGGGGGAACCAGGCGTTCAGTGTGGCCCAGCTGCACATCCTAGCTGCTCATGTCCTGTCTTTGCCAGGTCTCCTCCACATGTACCTAAGCAGAACTTGGTAATATGAAGTCACTCACTAGAAATTAAAGTGAAAGATGCTTCTAACTTTTCTATTGCTCTTCTGTAACCTCTGAGGATACATCATTGACTACGTTTAATAGAGTTCTGTCAACCTGAGTCAGGTAAGGGGTGATCTCATAGGGCTTAGTTTGCAGTGCAGGTACTGAATCTGTAATTTATTCTGCTTTTGAATCTGTGCTGACAATGTGGAGAGTATTTTGTCTTAAATAAGCTTTGAGATCTCTTCAGAGCTAATTTCATATGTACGTTAGGTGCTTCTCAATCAGGGTTGTCAGTTGTCCTTTTGAGACCCAGGCACTTGTAATGGTGTTGAGCTCGGACCCACAAATCAAGTCAAAACATTCTCATGGGAGAAAGAGCAACTGAAAACAAGTTCATATTGCCTTCTGCAGCTGGAAGCATTTGCTTGTGTTCTGATGACCATCAGCAAAACCCCCTGGGAATCCTTTTTGGCAGCATATGCTATAGCCAGTTTCACAAAGTGGTGGGGATACGTTTGCCCTCATTAAAAACGTGGAGTCTGTAGCTTCCCCACACCCTGAGTTGCATGTGGGTGAGTTTAATAAGTGCTGATAAATTCAGCTGTTTGTGTAACCTGCTGATTTCTTTGTTGTTGATTTGTTTTGTTGTCTCCTGCTGTGCAGGAGTGGAGTTTGCAAGTTGGATGCAAGTTCCCAATTCCCACAGTAATCAATAGGTGCTGATGCTTAAACCCCTCTCTCAAGAAAAGCACCACATCTGCGTGCTCAAGTGCAGATGTAACTGGTATTCTCTAAGAATTAAGTAGCAGACATCACAGAACTCATTACACAATGTTTCTTGCAGGTGGTAGTGGACTGAGGTAGCTCTCCTGTATCCATGAGGTGAAATGTGTTTAAACTGCATATTTGGAGACCATGGTGTCCCTTCTGGCTAGGCCTGTACGCTGCGCTTCTATGTTAGATCTTGCCTTTTACATGTAATTCTACTGAAAAGGCACTGGATTTGAGATACTGTGTAGGTTATGAGAAGTATCCTCTAGTACCTCCATTGCAGTTCTGGAATTCTAATTTCAGTAGTCCTGTCTGTTTGAATCTGCTTCCGTGCTTTTCCTGACGAATCTTGTTTTCCTCTCTGTAGGAAACTTGATGATGTCAAGTTGTGCCCTGTTGACACGTGGGACATGCTTAGTACAACTTTTCTTTCTGTGTGTTTCAGGCGACATGCAAAACTGATCTTGGCAGCCAACTGATGGAGTGTGAAGTGTTGGTGATACTGCTGTAGGAACTTGCAGCACTGCAGACGTGTTTCTGAGTTAGCTTCCCAAGGGCAGCTTGAACAGGGCATTGCAGTAGTGAATGCTTGTGGTTTGGAAGGTGTGGGCTGCCACAGAGAGCTGCAGCAAGAGTAATTGTAGCTTCCAGGCCAGCCGCAGGTTACAGAGGGAACATGTCATGTGCAAGTGGAGGCACAGCAGGAAATGCCCTTCCTGGGCTCGTGGCTGAACCTGTGTGTGCTGTGCAGTGTGCTGCTGTTCTGTGTACACCTCACACCTCCTCCTGTCAGCACTGCAACAGTGTGCATCTCCTGGGAGAGCCGGCAGTGTGGTCCTGGGTCTGACCAAGCAATCCTGTCACTGGGGAGGTTTTGAAGGGCTGAATGGTTCATTTGACATTTGATAGATGAAAACGTGAGGCTTGGTTCAAAGAGGTACTGGGCTGGAGCTACCCGATAGTGGGAATGGCAGCTTCCTAGAGTCCGGGCAGGGTGAGAGTGAATTGGACAGCTGAATAAATAAGTAATAGTTTAAAAAAGTTCTTAATGGGTTTATTTGGCTTGAGCTTGACAAGGCACCAGGTTGTGTTTGTGCAGGTGAAATGGGATTTTACTTTGAGTTTTGTGTAATATTTGGAGATAACCTTGAGCCCCTCCTCTGTTAAACTGCTGTTACAGTGGTGTCGTGTAAGAAAACTGAAGTGAGAAGTATTCCGTGTGAACGTGGTTTACAAGCTCTATGGTTACCAACTTCTAAATCCCACTATTAGCTAAACAGTAATACTAGGCAACAAAATTGAGTTTTTGGTTTTTTTTTGTGTTAATTTTTTTTGAAATTTGTGTTTCAAAATTGAGCTTGTGTTTTCTGTGGCATATGTCAGTCTCCATGTTCTGCCTGATAACCCTGGAAAGCTACAGATCTTTCAAAGCAAAATCAAGATTTGATTGACCTTCATATAAATATTTCCAGGCACTTTTGCCACCATATATATTATTTTTTAAAATGCAAGCAGTTCAGATACTGCATCTGTAAAACCAGTGGCCTTAAAATAAAACTAGGAAATGGAGAAAGCCGGTAACTTCAGGAAGGCAAGATCATTCCAGAGGGGAGTTCAGCTGCAAGAGGCTGCAGTTACAAAACTTGCTCTGTATCTGTCTTTCTAAATGTAAGAGCACAGAAGCAGCAGCTCATCACAAATTAGGGAGCACTGGGGCTTATAAACACGGAGCTCAAATAGTCTCAGTAAGACACTAAACTTACTGGCTTTGTTATGAACTGATCTGTAAGTGGTGTTACGGCCAAACACTTGTAGCAGCTTTTCACTGTTTCAAAAGTTTTAGTGATAAAGCTTCACCTTAGCATCAGAGGTGTATGTGTGCAATACCGAGCTCCCAGCACTCTTATATTCTATACCTGTGAGCTCTGTCACCTCTGTTACTGGAGCAGCCTGGTGTGGAAGGAACCTTGGAAGATCTTGTGGCACAGCCTTTCAACTTCTATGTAAGGCCCTGCAGTCAGTGTGACTCAGTATATGAATATCTTGTAGAATTCTGCAGGTCTCATTGAAAATACAAGTTCAGAATATAGGGAGGGTTGACTGTTCACCGCTTAAGAGTGAGCGGTGACCTGAGGAGCAGTAATTATTTGAATCTGTTCCCTTAGGACACCTTGTTCTTTCATGTAATTAGTGACACGAGGGCTTGCATGTGAGTGAATGCAACTGCATATTCCCTGTTTCCCAGGATGTATTTTGGGACGCAGTGGAAAACTAGTTCCCTCCTGTTATAATGTAAATACCGGTGTTTATTCTGAATGTCATGATTAGAAGCAATACCTTACACTTGCATGAGTCTGAAGGTCAGAATGGCTGTGATAATGTTGACTGTGCAGATCAGGGCTCAGGCACTTGGTTTACAAGCCACTAGAGCATTGGTACTTCTGCTTTCTGAGGGTTCTGGTTTCTTTGATGTCTACCCTGTGCTCCCTTTACATGCCAATTTTAAACTCTGTTTTTAAACCTGTATTTGGAATAGCATCAGTTTATTAGGAAAGGGTGATGAAAACAGGATTTGTGGAAGATTCTGCTGGGAAACTTCCAGGGACTGTGGAAACTGTGGATCTATGTGCTGTAGACACAGCTGGGTATTCTATTCTTGAGTAAAGGAGTGGTATGAGAAACTTCCCCTTTGTTGCTTGTTTGAAGTATCAAGTCAACACTTGTCGTAGAGCAAGACTGTATTTCAGACTGTTTAAGATGAAGCTTGCTGTCCAGAGATCAGTTTTTTTTGCACTTTACCTACATCTTGTATTCTCTTTCTAACAGGTCACCATCAAAAGTTGGATCCCATGTAGTGAAGGTGAGTTTCTTAAAATCAATCATATGCTTGTTGCTGAACCCAGTGCTGAGCATTTCTACCTAAAGTAAATGTGCTGTGGGAGACTTAACATCTGCAGATGGGAAGTTACGGGCTTTCTGTGTTGTAGGTAGCAATTGTTGTGCTTATGCCTCTTGAAGTTCCTTGAATTTTACCTTCATTTAGGATATGTTAACATGTCTTGAAGCTAATTTTATTCTGGAATGTATAAGTGCAATTGAATTGGCTCAGTTACTAGACTGCCCTCTTTGAAGTGGTTTGTGAGTAGTAAGCAAGTCTCTGCAACACTTAGATGTTGGTTATTTGTATGAAATACTTGACTTTGCTCTCTTCTGTCTTCAAAATAAGAAAAACCTGAGGGTTTGTTCTTCCAAAGCCTCCCCTTGAGGTTATGTGAAGATAAAACACTATATTTAACTTAATGAGACAGCGCTGCCACGTCCCACACAGGTACTTGGTATGCTGCATCTGTGCATGGTGACAGTGCAACTGAGGCTAGCCCACATCTAATAGGTGAGGAGTTGGAACCTTGTACAACAACCATTCATTTCATGGGCTCAGAAGGGACAAAGGTGATGCTGTGCAACACATTATCATAGAGTAAAGAAGGCTTGACATTCCATCCTTAAAGAGTTGGGAAATCCTGGTCAAAAGGATGTTTCTGGTTTGTCAGCAGCACTCTGCTCTGAATCAGGAATCTTTTTGCAGTGATATCTTATGGTATCTCAAATGGAACAGAGACTTAGCCCCTATTTCATGTTCTGTTTAATGTCCCTTCTGTGATGAAGTTCAACATGTGTAGGCCTTTCACAAAATAGTGCTCTCCCATTCTGACTAAATCTGGTGCAATCAGTGAATTTCAAAGCTAACTTTAATGTCTTCACTCAATTATTAGCTATGGAGTTCTGTATGTTGCTTGTAGGGAGTTTTGGGGTTTTTTTTAAGTGTACTTATAAGTCACTTGTTCCAAGCTAAGTTTCTGAAGGTGGAAAAAGGAGTTGCTTCTCTGCTTGGTACAGTACCAGTTCAGTGAATGTGTGACTTATGGTATTGTTTGTCTTGGAATGAGCAAGAAATATTTCCCAGTCCAAAGTTTAAGAGGTGTGTGAGGTTTGTGTCAACAGAATTAGAAATTAATATAATGGCCTCTGTAGGCACTGATTGCACTAAAGGGTTTGAGTCCTCACACCTCTGAAGGGAGATTTTAGTGCTAAAGCAGAAGAGAACTTGCATTTAGATCAGAGAAACTGTATGGAAGGAGAGGGGGGAGTGGAGAGAGAGGAAGAACTATTCTATTATCATCACTTTCTGCATGATAATGCTGTTTGTTGAGGTCAGAAGTCCAGGATGGATGTCTGTAAGAGCTGAGTGGTTTTCTCCAAATGTAATATGTTAGTATGGTATCAGGATTCTCTTTGATTAGGTGAGTGTCTAAGAAGAATCTAAGGAGAAATTCCTTAGCTGTCTGTCCTAGGCAGTCACTCTGAATCTTGTTTGTAGTCCAGGAATATATGGGTAAGTCTTAAAATACGTGTTTTAAAATACCTGTTTACTATGGAGATGAGGTGTCTTGTACGTATCCAAAGCTGAAGAAGCAGAGTTAAATTAATAGCCTAACAAAAAGAGCTCATCATGGCAACAGCCAACTTTTGGAGGATTTAACACTTGAGGACTGCTGGCTTCAGCAGCAGAGTTGAGTCTGTAGACAGGAAGGAGGAGTAGAACAGCATTTCTGTATCTCAGCTCAGGGAATCAGCTCATCATAGAATCGCAGCCTGGTTTGGGTTGGAAGGGAGCTTGAAGCTCATCCAGTTCTAACCCCCTGCCACAGGCAGGGACACCTTCCACTAGAGCAGTTTGCTCCAAGCCCCGTCCAACCAGGCCTTAAGATGTGAGTTGAGATGTTTGGTTTTTAATTCATGTTTCCAGCTTGGTAACTTAATTCTGAGTCAGTTGTGAGTAGTTTTTCTTTTGTGGGACAAGTGCAGGCTTTTATCTGCAGCTTTGGTCACCAAATAGCCTGTGCAGGATGGTCAAAGAGTGGAACAAGTTCCTCAGAGACCATGTGCAGTCTCCATTCTCGGGTATTGTCAAAACCTGACAGAACACGTTTCTGAGTTGTCTCTGCTTTGAGATGCTTGACATGCCTAAATTGTAACCTAATTCTAATATTCCTGATTCCTAGGGCTACCTGCCTTAACTGTGGGGTTTATGGGTTTTGTTTGTTTAAATTAAACAAGACTTAAAACTATTAAAAGGGTATTTTTTACATTATTTTGGCACACAAGGCCACCTTTAGCAAATTGTTTTCATTAATTCTTCGTTTGATAGGATGTGACAAAGTGCTGATGTTGTTTGCGCATCTCGAAACTACACTTCTTCAACTTGAAGCTGACTTTACAGCAGTACTATAATATCCTATGAGTGTTGATTGTAAAGAATCAACAGTATACTCAGGTTTGAATTTTCATGCAGTTTTTCATCCAAGTGTTGTTGGGTTTTCCTTCAGTTCAGTCATCTCATTTATTCTAGTGCAGTTTATTCAGGTGTTGAAAGGATCTGCATGAAAATGGTGACTAAAATAGACAGTGTGCACTACGGATAATTGTCAAACATTAAGATTCCATGTCAGAACCTCAAAAGCATCCCTGTGACCCCTTGATAGATCTGCCTGACTGAACCTGAAGATTTCTAACAAGGTTTCTGTTACATGTGGTGATAACACAGTTCCTGCATCCTTTCCACAAGCCGATAGAGAAAGAAATATTTTAATATGGACTTTCCTTGTTGCAGGTGATGGAATGTGCATGTTTCTGTAAACTTTGTGCTACCTTCAATTTGAGTTTAGTTGAGGTTGAAACCTTTTGAACTGCTCTTTTGTTTAGTAGTGTGCAGGTTTTCTGTGTGCGGAGATGTGAAATACTCCTCACCCGGACTGTGCATTGCAGTTCAAACATCTGTGACAGCACAAGGTGTGCAAATGGAGCTGAAGTCTTGTCCTTTATGCTGTATAATGTGTTGTAGCTGTATTTGTGTTGGATCTTACTGAAGAACTACCATCATCTTATGTCTTTTTCCCATAGGATGTGGACAGCAAGATACACAAAACTGGAAATGAAACCTTTGTCCAAGAAATGAAACAAGATGATTCAAAAGAGGTTAGTGTGTAAAGCTGATGCTTTGTGCTTCTAGCATCACTCTAGAAATATTAAATAATTGAATAATCAGTCTTCATCTTGACATTTACGTAGATTAGAATTTGTCCTTAATGCTAGTGAGAATGTTCATCTGCAGGGTGAAAACCAAGCTGACTGGTGAGTGCACGTTAGAGGTGGCTACTGTTTAACAGTGGAATGCTTTGGGTTTGTTTCTTTAGATTATCGACAGTATTATAGAATTGAGCCAGAAGGTACAACATCTAGATGATGATTCTTTAGATCCTAGAGGAAAAGATCTAACTGTTCCAACTTCAGATGCAAATGCTTGGAT
Organism: Myiopsitta monachus; assembly: GCA_017639245.1. NCBI lineage: Eukaryota > Metazoa > Chordata > Aves > Psittaciformes > Psittacidae > Myiopsitta > Myiopsitta monachus. Next base: position 223,933 of record CM029925.1, read on the forward strand.
TTCTGGAGCAGGTATCATTAATAGTATTCCAGAAGTATTAGCTACTCAAATACCATTACAAGAAGACCCTGGAGAACTGGTATATCAGAGTGTGTGCAAGGACACTGAAATGGAGTCTGGGAAGCCTTTGTTTGCTTCTGAGAAACAGGAAACTCCTAAGCTAACTAAAGTAAGAAATGCAACTGACCATAAAATGGATGAAACTGAAGCACAGAAAGAAACACCCAAAAGTGAGGACTTAACAGACAAGAAAGAGGCCAGTACTTTAGAACAAGTGGCTTCAGACTTATCGACCAAAGACCTTTCTACAACAGAAGAAATTCCTCCAGCAAAGCCCCCACGGCAGCTCACTGTAGAGCCTGACATAGTTGCCAGCACAAAGAAGCCTGTCCCAGCCCGACCACCACCTCCAACAAACGTCCCCCCCCCGAGGCCACCCCCACCTGCCCGGCCAGCCCCACCACCACGGAAGAAGAAGAGTGAGCTGGATTTTGAAGTGCAAAAACCTGGCTTAGAAGGCAAGTGTTCTATTTTAGATGGGTTTCGTTATCTGCATGGTTACTATTTTTGTGTTTTGAGTGAAGAATCATTCAATCTTGTGATTTTAGTTTAGTTGATATGTAAATGATAGGGGGGAAAAATAATTCTTCCACAGTCTTAGCTTCTCACAGTGGAGAAATACCCTTTTGCATTCCAGCTGTTCCTAATTCATAGACTCTGGTAAATTAACACTTTCTACCAAGGTAGCTAATTATAGAATCATGTAATCACAGTATGTTTTGGGTTGGGAGGGACCTTAAAGCTCCTCCAGTTCCAACCCCTGCCATGGTCGGGGACAGCTTTCACTAGAGCAGATTGCTCCAAGCTCCATCCAGCCTGGCCTTGAACACTGCCAGGGATAGGGCAGCCACAGCTCCTCTGGGCACCCTGTGCCAGCACCTCAGCACCCTCACAGGGAAGAGCTTCTGCCTAAGAGCTCCTCTCCATCTCCCCTCTGACAGGTTAAAGTACTCTAAGTAAAACGTGTTCAGTCTTCAGCTGCATAGAAACGCAAGTCAGGATGTAGCGAAAACGAGTAGTCGTGGGTTAGTTAAAGTAAACTGCTTTTTAGAAAAAAAAGAAGTTAATGAAACTTAAGAGGACTAGGCATGAAATCGTGCCTGTGCCTCCACCTATGGTGAAACACAATTGATAAGGTGGATTTGTTGGCATTTGATGTTTAAAATAAAATCACACTTGTCAGCAAGGGTGTTCAGGGGTGTAAGGGTGTTGTTAGGACTCTGATACTCTGTAGCTTATGGCATCATTATGCTCTTCTCTCTAATGTGATTTTCTTTTCAGTTTCTCGAGAGCACTTCTCAGCTGGTGATCTTCTAACTCCAAGTACTGTGGCAGAGGGAGTGCCCAAAGATTCTCAGCCTTCTTTGGACCTGGCAAGTGCCACTAGTGGAGATAAAATAGTCACTGCACAGGTATTGGAAATAGTTCTCAGTTCAAGATCTGTAACATAGGCTATTACTGTAGTGTTACAAAAGAGGTAACTTGTTCTATGTCTGCAAAACTTCAGGAAAATGGGAAAGCAGCTGATGGCCAAACAGCAAATGAAGTACTTGGACCACAAAGACCCAGGTCTAATTCTGGAAGAGAGCTCACAGATGAGGTACTAATGCATGTAGTCTATGTATGGTACATTCTTATGCTTGTTTTTCCAGTCTGTTGAATTAATTGAAGTAATCTCACATCACTGTGCTCTGAACCACAGCATTCTTTGACCAGGGGGGCACACAGGAGTGCTGGCATGCACTTGGTGGGCCCTGAGTCATAGGTGGTGTTAGTGTTTGGAATTGTGAGCTGTAATAGATCTGAAATGTTCTGAGTTTGTGTTTGTTGCTGTGCAAGCACGTTACAAGGTGTCAGTGTGAGGGAACACAGCAGACTTGGCATTTTGTCACTTATCTAAAAGGGGAAGGAGTCAGCAATAGAAAAATGATTTTTCCAGTGTTAAAAACCAGTTTCTTCAGTTAATAAATTCCCTTAATCCTGATGAAGTTATCAGGCTGCTGCCAGTTTTGTGTTTATCTGTGTAGAGCTGCTTTAACTAGTGCTGAACAGATGTATATGTTCATGGGATGGTCCAAAAAGCCCTCTTCCTTTGTGTTATACTAGTTAGGTCTAAATGCTGCTTCTCTGCAGGTAAAGGTTGTCTTTGACTGAATCAAAACTTCAGCTCATAGAATATCTGAAAGGAAAAGAGTTCAGTCTCTTGTAATTACATAATGTTTGACTTTAGCATGGAAGGTGTCAGGCAGTGGCTGATGTCTCTGTAGCTGCATTTCTAATTTATGAAATTGAAGCTTGTCGCGACATGTAATTGTTCATCTCTGGATAGTGGTTGCTAATGTTGGTGCTAACACACAAAAGCTCTCCTAACTTAAACTTAGTCCTTGTAAAGTAACTATACAGTGAGCTACAGAATATCCCATTAGGATAACCAGTTTGTAAAGTCAGATGATTCCCGAGTCTAATCAGGTCATCTTGATTTCCTGTTTTCTTTTCATAGGAAATTCTAGCAAGTGTAATGATAAAAAACCTCGATACAGGTGAAGAAATACCCCTGAGTTTGGCAGAAGAGAAGTTGCCAACAGGCATCAATCCTCTAACTTTGCATATCATGAGGAGAACTAAAGAATATGTCAGGTATGAATGATGGTAGCTTTCACCTCTGATACTGTTGCTGTCATAGTTTTTGCGTATGTGGAGGCTGCTCTTGTGCCAGAGTCCTGATCCATCTGTCTAGCCCAGCTCTCTCTGAAGTAGGCTGTTTATTGAATTATTTTAACTAAAAGTTGAAGGTATTGCTGGCACTTGACAGGCAAGTATGTCTGAGAATGCAGCCAAACTGCAGTTAGCACCTGATGTGCTGCATGCTGTCATTTCTGTACTGAATTAAACACAGCTTATGTCCAAGCACTACATGTTTGTGCTGTCACCTTCTGTAGCTTTTTCAGTGTTTAAATTAGTAGACTTTGGTCTTCTGAAGATCTGTTGTCATCAGTGTAGCTGACTTCTTTGAGGTTTCCCTGTTCTCAACAGAGCTTTAGCCCTTCCAGTGTTTAAAACTGAGTCTTTCTGTTAACTTTGGTAGAAAAATACAGTTTCTTAATGATGAGAGAATTGTGGCAGTCTAGATGTCAATTTCAGAGGCCTGGATTTATATGAATTTTTACATCAGACGATCCTTAGGGGTTTTGCATTGCTGAATTATCACTGAAAAGCTCACTTTTATAGAGCTGTGCTCTTCTGTGAACAAACTTCTGCTCAGAATGAACCACTATTAATATATCTGATCTAAGGAAAGCAAGGTCTGAGAACAAGGTGGCATGTTACCTAGTTCCTAGTACTGTAATGTAATTTGCTCTTAGCTTTCAAAGCGTCACAGAAAGATGAAGTTTGCAATCTGTGGAAGGGGCTAATGTATCTTTAGCCTCCTGAGAGTGCGTACAGTTTTAGTATCAGGATGCCTCAGAATTGAAAGATCTGCTTTATTGATTTCGCATCACCTCCATGTTTTCCCAGCGTGTTACATGAAGGGATAAAGGTGGATCCTAAAATGCAGATCCTACTTTGCTGATGTTTCATTCACTTCAGATTCATTCTGATTTCATATTAAGCAATCACTTCTGTATTTCCTAGTAATGATGCAGCACAGTCTGATGACGAAGACAAAATGCAGACCCAGCAAACTGACTCCGATGGAGGGAGGTTAAAACAGAAAACGTAAGATGCTGTTTCATGTCCCTACAAAGAAAAGGCAGGCTTTGTTTCTCCAAGCTGAAGCTCCCCTTCTGACCTGTGAACAAGTCACCTTTTAAATACAAGTAATACCCGAATTTACGTAAGCCCATTGCTCTGCAGTTGAACTGAAGCTTACCTGCTTGTTTTCAGAAGCAGTAACAGAACAAGCTAATACTGCATTTCAATTCCAAACTATTGATTCATAATAGCAACAAATGAGAATTTGACAGTGTTGTGTTGAAGAAGTCCCTTTACTTTTTAAGGACCCAGCTGAAGAAGTTCCTTGGCAAGTCTGTAAAGCGAGCAAAACACCTTGCTGAGGAGTATGGCGAACGTGCTGTCAATAAAGTGAAGAGTGTTCGAGATGAAGGTAAATGACACTGATCCTTTTATATAGACATATGTATTTTTAATAGGATAATCTGTGTATCCTAGGGCTTCTAGGACTCAAAGCTGGCTGAGAGACATAAACTGCTTATTCTACCTCTGTACAGTTCTTGATGTGGCTTTTTAGAGTTAAAGCTTGCAGCTTAGGTGTTTTGAGACCAGCAGATTACAAAGAATGATTCTTGTAAGGTAATAGTTGAGAGCTTTTCAGCTAAACCAGTTGAATACTCTGTTTTCTTGTGCTATTAGGAAGCTGCCTAGATATCAAAATGTAATTTTTTGGGGGGGGAAGTTATTGCAGCAGAGGTAGAAGTGGGGGTTGTCTTCATTACTTCAATAATATCAGATTGGTTTTGACAACCAGTGCCACCGTTAGAGTTCTCATATAGCTTGAGCTGCTGTTAGATTTCCCAGCTGCAACTGAATTCTCTTGTTTCATCAATATGTCCTTCAGATAGACTTCTAGTACTGCAGTAAGCCAAGCTAACCACAGCCTGAGTTAAGTGCCATAGAGTGCCATAGAACTGCTGCACTTCAGCATCTTGCATCGCCACTGGCTGTTTGCCCTAACTCTTTTGTAAGTCTTATGCTTTGTGGGCAGGTGACCAGGCCATTTCAGCCTCTTCAGTCAGAAGAAACCAATACAGTCATGTTCAGCACACATTAAGCTGACAGAAATCACTTACTGCAGCATCTGCTGAATGCCAGAGGGGTGCAAAGAAGGTGGCAGAACAGAAGTGAATAGCAGCTCTTACTTTGGGTGTTCAGTGTCTGGATTTGCTGCAACATCAAATCAGTGTAGATGTATTTTTAGACCTTGACACAACAGTACTTGTGTTTTGCTTTAAGAGCTTAAAATTGCCTGGGAAAATTTGCTAATTCAAGACTAATCTGCTACCAGAAAGTATTGGCAAATGCTTAGTAGTAGATGAAATGTGGATGTACTGCTGAATTTGTGTTCCTCTTAGTCTTCCATACAGATCAAGATGATCCCTCTTCCAGTGATGATGAAGGGATGCCGTATACAAGACCTGTTAAGTTCAAAGCAGCACATGGCTTCAAGGGACCTTATGATTTTGAACAGATTAAAGTTGTTCAGGATCTCAGTGGAGAGCACATGGTAGGTCTCAAATTTCATCTGGTTTTACTGAATCTCTTCACCCTGAGATTCAACTTTTAGTTTCCATCTACTTGATGACCTCCAGAAATGACTGTCAGGTTTTTTTGTTCTTGATGAACAGTTTCATTCTGGAAAATAATATTCTAGCAAGAAATTAAATCTTGGCTGGTTTGATCAGATTTTTCAGAGGAAAAAGAATCTGTTGATTCTCAGGATTCAGGGATTCTCCAGAGCTTTTCCTTGAAGAGTTTGGTATGAGTAATACTCACATGATTTTTGGTTCCCTCAGTTTCAAATTTAGGTTGAAATAAGCTATGTTCCACTGCCAGCTGTCTGGCACCAATTGAAACAGTCCCCCAGCTCCAGGTGTTATGCTGAGGACAATGACAGCAGCCAGGCTGGTGACCACAGCTTTCAAGCTTGTCATCCACAATTAAAGTTTCCCATCCTGTTGGTAATCTATCTGTGTTAGTTTCTGTCATGCCAGTATTTGACTTCTTAAAACCTAGAAAATTCATCAAAAATATCCCAAAAGGATCCTAGGTTGGTGGTTTGATGCCTAATAGCTCTCCATTATAACAGGAAGAAACGGAATACTACTTGTGTGGTACTGTGCTCTGTTGACTACTGACTCTTCAGACTTGCAATGGAAGAATTGTTTTCTTCACGGGCCTTGCAAAATTCTTGTGCCAGTTCTGAATTTAACGAACAGATGTAATGCTCATTTTGGCTGCCAGAATTGATGTAACCAAGCACAATTAGAAGAATAGTAAACTTTTCGCCCAGTCTACTAGCCTTAACAACCGCTTTCCAGCATCTTCATCTACAATTTATTTTACCTGTAGTATGTTGTATATGTCTTAAATCTGGTCAGGTGTTCCAGAAAGGCTTTTCGATATGGAAAAAGGAAGTTTAGGTTAATGACCTCTCTGTTTTGACAGGGTGCTGTCTGGACAATGAAGTTTTCTCACTGTGGTCGATTACTTGCATCTGCAGGACAGGACAACGTAGTAAGAATATGGGTTTTAAAGAATGCTTTTGACTATTTCAACAACATGCGGATGAAGTACAATACAGAAGGTATCTTTCATGCATCCCTGGAGCACTAAACCTCTAGAAATAGTAGGTTTTTGGGAACTTAAAGTTGATCATGTTTTTTCTGCCTGTGTTCTAGGCCGTGTCTCTCCCTCTCCCTCTCAAGAGAGTCTGAATTCTTCCAAGTCTGATACTGATGCAGGGGTATGTGCGTTACATAAGTGTTCTGTAAAGCCAGATCTTCACTGTTGCTTTGTCCAAACACACATTAAAGAGTTCTTGGCTTGTCTTTTTGAGGCAGAGACAAACTGTTTTATCAATAGACACCTTCAGTCAATTTCAGGATGTTTCACAGCCCGTTGTATTGAAGTTTACTGGGGTTGTTTATTAGTGCAGGGTTATTTTAAAGTCATAAGAATTGTTCTTCCCATTGTTACTGGCCCTGTACTTTTGGTAAACAGTAACTGTCTGTTGTTAACTTTCCAGCTGACATTTTGTAATGATCCTGTACATTTCTCTGATAGATTTGCGGTGGAGTTGATGAAGACCCAGATGATAAAAATGCCCCGTTTCGGCAACGACCATTTTGCAAATACAAAGGGCATACAGCAGATCTTCTTGATCTTTCCTGGTCTAAAGTAAGACACCTTAATACAGACTATGCAGCTGTTCTGTGTTTTTGTTGTGTTCCTTTATTAATTGCCATTGGAACCGTACAGCTAAACAACATGAAACAGTCATTGAAGTTGAGAAGAAAGCTTTGTGGAGGCAACACATATTCCACCTGAAATAGTCAAAGTGGACACATTCTAAAGTTGCTGAATATAATCTTAAAATTAGAGAGTTGCCTCGTGCTCAGCTTTCAAACTGTTTCACATAAAACTTACTCACTTAATTCCCCACATTGGAATACAGTTGTAATTTGAAGAACACACTCTGGCTCTCTGGCTGAAGGATCTTGGGTAGGAGAGACTCTCACCCCTTCTCTGAATCCTGTTGTGATTTTTCTTCTCTGAATACTTTAATTACTTTCCAAGCTGTTCATTTCCATTAAATTCTTCCAGAAAATCTTCTGTGAGCATCAGTGTACAGATCCTAAGGAAAGCAATCAGTAACATTTTATGCGAAAGGATAAAATGTTGAATTTAATGGCAAGAGGGAAGTTGATGAGGTTTTACCAATCAGTTTGCTTCTGTGTGTTCTGTTACGTGTATCTGTTAGTAATCGTGGAATGCTCTTGTTTCACAGAATTACTTCTTGCTTTCTTCTTCTATGGACAAAACTGTCAGATTATGGCACATTTCAAGAAGAGAATGTCTCTGCTGTTTCCAGCACATAGACTTTGTCACTGCTATAGCATTCCATCCAAGGGTAAGTGCAGTTGGCCTCTTTCTTCTCGAAAGGCAGAATTTGTAAGAGTCCTCCCCCTGTATGTGTAATATTGTAAAACATCTGTAAGAAATGGAACTCCGTTTACCAGTAGTTTTTATTTTGTCCTTTCAGCCTTAAACATTATAATCAGCTCCTCTGAGAGCTCCTGTGGGGGAGGCTCTGGAGAGAAGCTGTTTAGCAATGGGATGGGAAGGCTTTAAGGAAGGCAGGCATACTTGAAGCGCAAGCAGAGATCAATATAGTGTCTCCCCTCAGGATGACAGGTACTTCTTAAGTGGTTCATTGGATGGGAAGCTCCGGCTCTGGAACATTCCTGACAAGAAGGTGGCATTATGGAATGAAGTAGATGGGCAGACAAAATTGATTACAGCTGCCAACTTCTGTCAGAATGGCAAATACGCAGTCATAGGCACATACGATGGGAGATGCATCTTCTATGACACTGAGGTAAAACCTTTTGGAGACTGTATTTTTTAATGTTGAATAACCAACAGATTTCAAATGCTTATTGAAACATCAAGAAACAAGCATTTTAAAACTTGTTTTCACAATTATTTCAAATACCTTTTCAGCACTTGAAGTACCATACACAAATACACGTGCGCTCTACCAGAGGCCGAAACAGAGTTGGAAGGAAAATTACTGGCATTGAACCCTTGCCTGGAGAAAATAAGGTACTGACTTTCAGGAAAGCTTTAGCTCAGTTCTGAAGTCTGGTGTTTATATCTAATGCTTAAGAAGTTTGTGTTAAGTCTCGCTTGTAGTCACTGACTTAAGTCTTTTAACACTACTAAAGACTAAGAAGTCTTGGAACACTACTAAAATGAGCACTGCTCTTTGCTGATTTAGGCTGATATCATACTAAGTAGTGGTAAAATACATTATTTTCTTTTTACGTAACATTATATTCTGTAATGTAAATGTGAGAAAATCTTTACAGATGACTTTCAGTGAAAATGTCTTTGGCATAAGTAACTTCTCTCAAATTTAATACTCATTTGGGAGTGTACTTCATACAGAAGTTGAAAAGATGCTGAAAGCTCAGAAGCTGTTATCCAGACAAGTGTATTTCAGAATCAGTCATTCTGTTTAGCTTCAGTCTAAACTGAAGTCTTGTGAAAGGCTCAAATTCTCATCATGCAAAGAACATGCTGTTGAATGTTAAACTTATAACCTAAAGCTGAGAGTTTCTGTCTTGTATGTAAAGTTTCAGGGGTGATATGGGATCAACAGCTGGGTCTATCAGAGTAGCAGATCACCAGCTGCTATCACCTGTATTGTACTCTGATCAATGCCAGAGAAATCACTGAATCCCTAAAGCATGCAGAAGATTCAGAACTCAGTAGTGCCTTTGGGTTTGCCTCAGCTGTGTTTTGGCATGTTAGATGGTGTAATAAAACACAGCTCAGTGTGAACTCTTCTGAAAACAAGCAGGAAGATCTGTAATGTGGTGGTGTTCCAAGACTTGCTCCAACTTTGTTGCATAAAGGATCAGATAAGTGGGGCTCAGTATTTGACTACTGCTCTGCTATTCCCTTCTCCTAGCAGCATCTTGAGGCTCGCTGCTAACCTACAGTCTGCTCAACTTCTAAGGTACCATTATAGGGCTCATCAGCTCAATGCCCTTACACATTTTGACAACCCTTTTCATAGACTTCTCTGTTCCTTACAAGTACATTTAAGCTTGTGATCCGAAACACATGTATAGGAAGCATGCTGGCATGGACCAAGAAAAGCCCAGTTTGTGTATGTAGCAGATAACGGTCGCTGTTTTGTGCTTCATGAGTGATAAGTAACGACTCGCCAGGAATTTGCCTCACTAGAAAGCTGCTTTACTGCATTAATGTGGAACATGATGGCTGTTCTTTGGGCTCACGTTTTACTTCAGTAAAGAGCAGCTGTTCTGGTTCAGACCAAGCAGGATTATCTTGACAGCAAACTTGTGTTCTGTCCATTGACAAAAAATGAGAGAGAAAACTGTCATTGCCTAATCTGTCTGCTTCCCTGGGGCTATTCTGTGTGTGTGTCACTTTTTTGAAGTTTTCAGAAGAACTGAATTCTGACTCTGAATGAACTTCTTGGGCATGTCCATGGTTTCCACTCCTAAATTTTATCTCTTTTCTAGATACTAGTGACATCAAATGATTCCAGGATCAGATTGTATGACCTGAGAGATCTGTCTTTGTCTATGAAATACAAAGGTTATGTCAACAGCAGCAGCCAAATCAAAGCTAGCTTTAGGTAAGACAATATAACAATGGAGTTGTTGGGTTTGGGAAATGCTGTGGCTGAAGTACAGAGGCTTTTGTTTAATGTATTTACCTTGGTATGAAACTGAGCCTCTGAAATGTCACTTGGCTCAGAGTACAAAGGTGACTGAAGGCTGTGGTCAGGAATGACAAAGCTGCCTGTGAGCAGGAATCTTCTGTGAAGGATTGAGTCCTTTTGTGTTGACAGCACAATGCATGTCCATTGCTGCTGCTGTAAATGCAGGAACTCTCCTAGAACTGATGAGGTTGGAACACACATCGTTTCTTTCCTCCGTGATAAACAGGTTTCATTTCCTTAGTTTTGTCAGGTATTGCTGCAGATGTGTGGGTCACCCAAGTGCTACCCAAGACTGTTGGTCACTGCCTGTGCACCATCACTCTCGGGAAACAGCCTGCAGATCTGAGTGGGAATTCTTTCCTCTTTTTCTATGCAAGCCTAAGATGCTTTCCTGAGTTTGAGTGTATTGCTGTGACTGCCATAGGAAAACTGGGGTTTAGAGTAGTTAAAGAGGGGGAGTAGAGGGAGAAGAATGTTTGTTCTGTTCTCTTTCTGAGCCTTGCAGAGGCCAAAGGGGAAAAATGCTTGTGCATCTGTTTAACCTGGCTGTTTGAGCAGAGGAGGGCAGCAGTGCTTAAGGAATAATGCCAAGTTTAATCTTGATGGCCTCTGAAAGCATCTTTAAGGCTGACCCATTATTTCCCAGGATGGCTGAGGTTGGATGAGACCTGTGGAAGTCATATTGTCCAGCCCCCTGCTCAAGATTAACTTCCCAAATTAAGTCGTTTCTACTGACAGAACTGTAGCACAGTTGGGGTAGAGTTCAGCTATGGGACATGCTCACGCAAGTAGGTAAAGCCAAAGTGGATTTGCAGGGGTGGATCTGTCTCTGTCAATGTGCATTATACAGTCATTTAGTTACAATCTTGTTGAAAGTCTTCCTTCTTCCACCTGTCTGGATTTTTTTTCCCATGACTGTTAGCAGTTCCTGTTGCACAGCCTGGTGCTCGCACAGGTTCCAGACTCAGATACAAATTGCTCTTCAAGATGATGCCATTTTCATGTTGCTCTTCTATGCCAGAAGCTGCAGGAGAACTGCGTCTGTCTGCTCTTCATGAGAACTACCTTTTCCTCCCAGCAGGAGAGCCTCAGGCACTTGCGTGCACACACATTTAAGTGGTTTTATATATTTTTAGATTTTTTTGAGTTGCAGTGACTAAAATAAAGCATCAGTTTGAATGGGGACCTTGGCCTGATAGCACTTATGAAGCTGCACGTCATCTGGAGAGCTGCTGTAGTGGGTGCTTCGAACAGCTAAGAAAAGTAATGGTTTTCTTTCTTTGACTCTTTAGCCATGACTTTACCTACATTGTAAGTGGTTCAGAAGATAAATACGTTTATATCTGGAGTACGTACCATGACTTGAGCAAGTTCACGTCTGTAAGGAGAGACCGTAATGACTTCTGGGAAGGCATTAAAGGTAAGAAACAATCTTTGATCTGTGCTTTATCAAATCTCATATGATTTAAAAAATGAAGGCTTTTTATCTTCTTTCCATTTGCTCAGCAGTGCTGTTCATTCAGTTTGAACAGATTGTCAGGAAGACGCATTGGAATGGGTGGGGTTTCAGTAAGTGGCCTCTCAGAAAACCTTGTCCACAAGAAACTCTGCAGATGCATGCTTGGGATGGCAAGAGACAGCAGCCAAGAACATGTCCACTTTCAGTAAGGGAGCTGCAGTCAGGTTTTGCCAGCAAAACTGAGTAAGAGCAGTAAGAACACTGTGCTGGCAGAGCTTGGTTGTGTAAGTGTTAAAGATTGATCCTTAGATCCTTTATGGAAAAGTGACTGAAAGCAATGCAAAAAAGGAGCAACTCATCTGCACACACACACACGTTTTGGGGCTGTGTTTGTATTAAGTGTGTTGCAGAGCCCTTACCAGTTAATTTGGGGCGTTTACTACCAGTTAATAATTAGAGGAACTTCTGAGCTCCACAAGCTTATAAACCAATGACAGTGTCTGAATGATGAGCTCACCTGGTGCCACCAGCACTGAGATCCTTGGATAGTTACTGAAATGGATGCCTGCTGTTCTTGTATAAGAGTTCCTTGTGAAGCCAGGTAACCAAAGTTGGGTTTTCTTCCTGAAGCTCACAATGCAGTGGTCACATCGGCGAATTTTTGCTCCCAATCCTGGTTTGATGGTGGCACTGGAATCTTCAGAAAAGCAAGAAGCTGAAAGTAAGGGAGAAGATTCTGAAACGTCAGACACCATACCCTCTGGTAGGTGTTTGAGATGAGCTCTGCCTGATGCCATGGCATGAAGAGAAAAGGATTACTAATTTCGGGAGGGGAGTCTTGAGAAGAAATGTCCTTGCACTCCTGCAGTGGCATGGATCCACATTCCTGCCTTAGCAGTTAAACATTTTGATAAAATCTGTATTCTTAAAACCTGAGAGAATGTGAAGTGAGGAGCAGAGCTATTGTCCTCTCTACTTTAGGATTCTTCCTGCATTTGAGCTGCTAGGAAGTTGAGTTCTACCAGCAGAGAATCCCAGACTGGTTTGGGTTGGAAGGGACCTCAAAGCTCCTCCAGCTCCAATCCCTGCCACGGGCAGGGACACCTTCCACTGGAGCAGCTTGCTCCAAGCCCCTGTGTCCAACCTGGCCTTGAACACTGCCAGGGATGGGGCAGCCACAGCTTCTCTGGGCACCCCCTGACAGCATCTCAGCACCCTCACAGGGAAGAGCTTCTGCCTAAGAGCTCATCTCAGTCTTCCCTCTGGCAGGTTAAAGCCATTCCCCTTGGCCTGTCCCTGCAGGCCCTTGTCCAAAGCCCCTCTCCAGGTTTCCTGTAGCCCCTTTAGGCACTGAAGCTGTTCTCAGGTCTCCCCTTAAGGAGCCTTCTCTTGTCCAGGCTGAACCATCCCAGCTCTCTTGGCCAGGCTCCAGCCCTCTAACATAAGTTCCCTTTCCAAGAAGTGCAGATGTTCCTTGAAGTATTGGCTAGATAACAGGAATGTGATAAAGGAGGGAAGGTGTCGCAGCGAGAGCTTAGCTTTTAATGAGAGCTTGATCTTTTAATACATTTTCTTAAATGAACTAACAGTTCATTCTCTTTCCTCCTTAAGGTGCTTTGAAGACAGATCACACAGAAGTGCTTTTATCAGCCGACTTCACCGGAGCAATCAAAGTCTTCATTAACAAAAAGAAATATGTATCTTAGTTGTTCTGCAACTGACAGCACAAAGCTATGGTACTGTGGGATTCACACCCAGAAATAATGCAGGCAAAGCAGAGTATCTAATATAATAATGTTACAGGCTGAGTTCTTTTTAAATCTTTCTTTTAAGGCTACTCAAATATTGGATCCTGGGAAAGCAGTGTCTGCCTTTAACACCTGGGCATTAGAATAGAGAGGAATGGCTAAGAATGGTTCTGCCAAACACCAGACTCTAAATGTTCTATGAGCAGTTGTTCTGCACTGGCCTTGTGAGCCTGCACAGTGTTTCTGCACAGGAACACACATGTCTTGGTTATGTGCACTCATTTGAACAGGTATCCATAGGATTCCAGTGGTGCCAGCGGCCACTAGATGTCAGGGATGGGAAGGGAAGGCTGGAGGAATGCTCTGGTCTGCTTTTTGCACAAGATTCCATTGGATGAGGTGTTGACTCTGTAGTCGCTGTTGTTGCCAGGTTTAAGTTATGGGAGTTTCTGATGGGTCAGCAACGTGTGTAAATGTTTTTATAAATCTCTTAACTTCAGGATGTGGAAAACCTTTTTTTGTTGTTGTCTTTTAATTGTCGTGGACTTTGGCTTCCTTTCTTATCTCTGATTTTTTGCACACTGAAGCACAATACTTGTGTAAGGAATTCTCTCATTCCTTCTTCACGGGCACCAGGATATAGTCACCTTCCAGGTAAAATTGAACTGCGTTAGGAAGTTCTTCTATTTTACAAGTATGTAAAATAAACTGTTTACATTTTTTAAGCATTGTAGCTTAAAGCTTTAAGTTGTTCTCATTTGTTTTGTGCCACTGAATTTTGAAAGTCTTTGTAAATATTCACATAAAACACCTATGAAGTAACATTCTGGGCATCAGGACCCACGCAATGTTATTGATGGTCGAGTGGTTCAGAACAGATGTATCATTAAACTTGGTCACACACTTGGAAACTGTTGGCTTCTTTTTCATTTTGAGTCATAAATTTGCCTTTTGTGTGAGTGGTTTTGACCTGTTTCCCTGATCATTGACCTTGCATGCACTGGTTAACTCCTGAGTTCTGCTTTTCCTGATCTTGGCTCTTCTTGAGTGACAGTTTTCTTCCTGAAGCAATGGGGAATGGAGCACTGCAACTGGATGTGTGAGGAGGTGGCTTCCAAAGCGTATCAAGATTCCTTCCTGTGTGGTTCTGGGCAACCTGGCTGTCCTGCTCATTGCAGGGGGGTTGGTTTAGATGAGCTTCGAAGGTCGCTTCCAACCCAAATCAGTCTGTGAGTAGAAGAATGAAGGAACAGAGGGGCAGGAAATGAGTCTTGCTCCTTTTTTCAAGGTTTTCTTGTTACTCAAGTGAATTTCAGCAGGACTTCGTGTAAAACTGTCTTGAACAAGAAAGGCTGCTTGTTGCAAGAGGAAGCATCATCAGCCAACATCATCAGTACATACTGATGTATAAAGTGATTTTCAGTTGACACATTTGGAGTAAGCTTGACTCAGGTTTAAAAGTACCTGTGTAGATGAGATGAACTAAACTCACTCAAGATTTTAGTGGAGCTCAAAGTAATGACAAATGGACAGAAGTGAGGAGACGGCACAAGACAACACGTGGTTTGTGTACTCCAACCATGAGTTTCTGTATCAGGTTATATATGTCAAGAGTGACTGTGATTCCTGTGAGCTAATCCAAGCCATTTCTGGAGTTTGCTACAGCTGCTCTGTGTACTAAGTGACAAATGCAAGGTAAGAAGCTGCTTTGTGCAGTGCAAACACCATCACTTCACCTAGAGGTTCCTTCTCTACTGTCTGGGCCTAAAGCCAGCAGTTCAGGAAGACGAATGCTGCATTAACGCCTTTTCTTACGCTAAAAAGGGTTGGGTATTTCACAGAATCATCACAGAGGGGTTTGGGTTGAAGGGACCTTAAAGTTCATCCACCCCAAGCCCCTGCCATGGGCAGAGACACCATGCACTGGACCAGGTTACTCAGTGTTTAGAACTGTCCTGGTGCTACAGCTGGGTGTCTGAGTGCACCAGAAGTGCTGGTGGGCTGCAGGTTTGGCTGAGCACTGATGTCTGACCACATCACCCACATACACACCACAACCCTTGCTTTGATGGGAGGCACGAGCTGCACAAAAAGCTTTGCTGGAGGAGTTCCTCACTTGTGGCCCTGGAATTGCCTGGTCTTGGCTTTGTGTTATCAAGAGACATACAGGTAAGTGTGGAGGCATAATTATAAGACCACATCTGAGGTACTTGAAATCCATTAAAATATTATACAGCTGTATCCATATCCCACGGGAATTCTGAAGCTGGGACACCGCAGGTGTAATGGCACTTATAACCCTCTGCCTTCTCAGCTGGAAAATGTGTCTGGATCTGGGTTACTGACCCCACGGGTCAGTGCAGGAATGCTGGCCCCAGTCCAATGGATGAAGTACTGGGATTAACCACCTGCTTGAGGCTAATCACACAGTCAGGGCTAGGCCCATTTACAGGTGATGAAAGGGCTCACAGATACCCAGTGCAGGCAGGGCAGGACAGTGTTACTATCTAATGATATTAAGAGCCTTTTATCTTGGATGGCTTCTGAGAAATTAAATCCTAAACCTGCCACTAACCCTTCCAGTCACAGGGGAGGTTCTCAGAGCTGGTACCTAAGCACGGCTCCAGCCCTTACAGCAGTATCAGCTGCAAGGATAGATGTTAGGAAAGGAATACTGATCCTTACTGCACCCTCGGTGCTGTAGTGCTGCTGGTGAGTGGGAGGGACTCCACCGTCAATGTAATGTGATGTCCCTGGCTGGCGGTTCTGTCCCCCGGTCAGGGAAGGAGGAGGCTGAGGAGCTGTTTCGCCAGTGCTGGCTGCACCTTCCAGGTGTTTCCTCCCTGGTGTCTGCAGCCTGGGCAGGGCTGTGTACCCTGACAGGTTGGGGAGCAAACCCCCGGTGCTCTGAAGCCTGTGATGGATGTGGTTGAGAATTTAACTTTCTAGAAAGTCACTTCAGGATGTGGTGGTGTCTTCTGCAGGTACCCCTGAGAGACCCTCGTGTGTCATTAGAACAGAACATTTCAGGTCTCTGCTCCCCAGTCCCAGAGGTATTCCAGTAATAAGGACATGATGTGTGTGGAACGTGCTGCTCTCCCCTTCCTGCGCTGCTTCCCAGTCTGGTCAGAAGAGGAGGGTTTCTTTCCTGTCCCGTATTCCCTGTCTGTGTGCCAGTGCTGCTGCAAACCTCTGTGAGATGGATCCATTGTATGTGTGTGCCTTCAGGGTTTGCCTCCAGCATCGCCCTTTGCTTCTGGTTTGCTCACAACAGATTCCAGCTAAGACTGAATGCGCTGAACGCTATTACACATTCAAGAGGATCCAGTTTGGCTGCAGCCGATTTCCGCTGATGGAGGGAAGACCAAGAGGCTGCTGCAGGAGGTGGAGGAGGCTGAAGAGAAGGTGCTCGGTTATTCCCCACTCGCAACTTCGGGCAGGAAAGGGCGACTCCGCTCCCAGCACTCACAATCATCCCTTTGCTGCCGAGGTGCCCTCCTCACCGCCCCATGAAAGCATTTTTGGGCTCATTGAGCTCAGAGGAGCTGACAGGTGGGGTTTGTGCTGGATGTAACCCATGCCCACGGGCCCGGGCCCTTCCCAGAGATTTGAAGCTCTTTTTTCCCTTCAGCTCTCCTCCATGTTTCGGGAAGAGAAGGTAAAAGAAGGAATAAAGCCATAAACTCTCTCTGGTTTACAGACCCTTTGCAGCCCCGAGGAGCGGCGCCGTGTTCTGCCGCACCAGAACGTGCCGGAGCAGCAGAGCCGGTGCCAGGCTGCAGAGCAGCCCCACGGCGGCGGTGACGGCAGTGGATTTCCCTGCCCTGAGTGCCAAAGGGGACTCGGACTTTGCCGCTTCTGGAAAGGAGCTGAGTTGGGCTACAATGGAACCTTCCCGAGCAGGAGGCAGAGCTCAGGGTCCCCCTCGGCCTTCCCACGCCTTCCCAGCCAACGTCCGCCCCATCCACGTGCTTTGTTTAAACACCCACCTGCCCAAATCCCACCAAATCAGCAACTCGGGAGCTTGGCTTGAGGGTGGCGGTGGAATTGTCAGGAGGAATGACAAATCCCCGCGCGGTTCCTAACTTCCAGGGTGTCCAACACCACTCAGGGCAGCAGCTCCCATGTGAAGATCCACCGCCGCCAGCAGAAACGGCCACCCTCGGGCTGAGCTCCACCGTGTCATTGATTATGTTGTTGATGTTATTGCTGTCTGTAGTAGTTGTATTTCATTGTAGTAGGAGCAGTGTTAGGTTGTTCTTCAGTTGTAAGTTTTCGTGGTAGGATGCTGCTGTACTTTAGTTGTTAGTAGTAGTAGGTTGTACTTCATATATTAATAGTAGTGGTATTACATTGTCCTTTGTTGTTGTTATTGTCATATGTTATTTATTCTTATTATTACTATTCTGTGATGTTAGTTATTGTCATTATTCTTCGTATTCCACTGCACTTCAGTTATTAAACTGTTCTCCCCCAACCATTTGTGTTTCCCACTCTTCCCGTTCCTCTCTCATCCCTCCCGCGGGGCGCAGGGGCTCAGCAAGCGGCTCCGTGCTCCTCAGTTCCCGGCTTGATTCAGCCTCTACCCGGCTCCGGTGCGGGTTCCCTCCTACCTCCCGAGGGGCTCCATGAGGTTGCTCCACGCCAGAGGCTCAGGATCCCAGGCGCTGCCCATCCTCCCAGGATAGTTCCCGCTGCGGGTCTGATCCTGCCCGGTGCAGACAGGGGCGGGCAGGGCCAAGCACCGGCATCAAGCCCGTCCCATGGGATTGAGCAGGGCGAGGAATTCCTGGGCGAGGCGCCGGGCCCGGGGCTTTGCTGACAGCCCCGGGTTGGTGGGATCGGCCGAGACGTTCCTTCGCTCGGTCCCTACGGGCCCTCGTCCAAAGCCCCATTGCAGGGCCCGGCCCCGGCCCCCTCAGCCCCGCTGCCGCCGGCTCAGGCCCCGCGCTCCCGCAGCGCAGCACCCGCCGCGGGGACAGCGCCGGGCCGGGCAGAACCGAGCGGCGGCCTCCCGGCCCCAGCCCCGCCCAGCGCTCCGCCCGCCCCAGGCCCGGCCCCGCCGCGCCCGCCCGCAGGGAGGCAGCGGCTCGGCGCGGCGCGGCGCGGCGCGGCCCCGCGGCGGTCGGCTCGGACCATGTCGCCATGTCGGAAGTGAGGAAGTTCACGAAGCGGCTCAGCAAGCCGGGCACGGCCGCCGAGCTGCGGCAGAGCGTCTCGGAGGCGGTGCGCAGCTCCTTCGTGCTGGTGAGCGCGGCCCGGCCGGGTTCGGGGGCGCCGCCGGGAGCCCCGCCCGGGCCGGCGGTACCGTCGGGGAAGGGGCAGGGTTGGGCGAGGGATGCGCTGAACGGGGGAAGAGGAAGAGGAAGGGGGTGAGCGGGGTTCGGGCGGCGCTGGGCGAGGCAGGGGATGGAGATGCGGACGGGGACAGGGATGGGGATGGGAAGGGCGGCGTTCCCTCGCCGGGTTCCCCCCGTGCGCATCCCGCCTTCCGCCCCGCTCGCCACCTGCCGGCACCGGGCCCGCCCCGGCGCTGCTCGCAGCCGGGGGCTGGCGGGGGGCCGGCGCTGGGGTCGGCGCTCGCGTGGTGGGAGCGGGAGGTGACGGGAACGATCCGTGCGGGGCGGCAGGCGGGCAGCGCGGGGCTGAGCCGCTCGGCCTGGCAGCGGGAGAGGCGCCGGCACTGGCGGGAGCCGGGACCACCGCCGACGTATCCCGGGAATCCCGTGCCGGGGCGAAGCCACGTGCGTTCTGGGATGCGCTCCCTGCGGCAGGTTGTGTGTGTTGTGATGCAGTGTTTGTGCCCCGTTCGGGCAGGCGCTGGGCCCCAGCGCCGCCGGGGCTGTGCTGGATGGGCCACTCATTGGGTTACTCCAGCGTGTAATCAGCTTTGACCTTGGCGTTGATGGAAGGGTAGGCAATGAGATGTGCAGAAAGTACGGAACAAGTTCAGAGTAATTTCCGTTACAGAGTAATAGAATCACGACCTGGTTTGGGTTGGAAGGGACCTTAAAGCTCATCCAGTTCCCAACCCCTGCCATGGGCAGGGACACCTTCCACTAGAGTAGGTTGCTCAAGATTAGTTCTCTGACATCACGTTAGATGGCATGTGTTGTTCAGTAAACAGAGGGGATTCAACTGTTCTTTTAAACCAGACTTTTCTTGTACATTTACTGATTCCTGAAGCTGGAAATAGCCATGGTGATAATCCAGCCTGATCTCCTAGTGCCGTGGCTATTGTCTCCTATGTGCTGTTGTTCAGGGATCCTTACAGGCTCCCGTGGGATTTGCTTTCCCTCTTTCGGCAACAATACATAGGAACAAATGCTTTGTGTACAACCTGATGGAACCTCTCATTAAAAATGAAATTGTTTGTGTAGGACCTGAAGAGCTTTGGTATCCTGCAGGCAAATGGTTCCTCGGTGCCTGCTGTCAGCATGGGAAGGGATGGGTGGGACTGCAGATGAAAATGAAGAACACCTTGACAGCATCCCGAAGGAGCCAGCAGGGCCCAGCATCCATCAGCAGCCACCCTCTTCCTAATCCTCTCCAGGATTTCATTGCCCATGTCCCTGCTAGCCTCTCTCTCCTTTGACAGGCAAATCCTCCTGAGCTGCTCCAGAGGAAGGCAAGGGCAGGTTTCTGATTCCTGGCTCTTGGCAGTTTCTGCTTCTGACAGTTGAGCAGCAAGGGATAAATCCCAGCACTTCTGCATCACTAGGAAGAGCCATAGGACACTGCAGTGTTCAGGGAGAGGGTGGTTCCCCTCCATCCACCAGGTCAACATCCCTGTAAAGAAGGCTGTTGTCTATGGCTGTTGGGAGGGTGGAGAGGGCATCCGGGAAGGTGATGCTGGGGAGTGGCTGAGAGGGGGGAGATGAAAAGCCGTCGTTTCTGATCCCACTCCCAAGGTGAGGCTCAGCCTTGGCTCTGCTGAGCTGGGCAGCCGCAGAGCACAGTGTGGGCACGTCCTTTGCGCCTGCACCCTCCTTGAGACCCAGGGCCCCAGCATGGGGAGCAGGGGCTGGTGCAGGTTGGCAGCATGCTGTGTCCTGAGGTGTCAGTGGGCTGGGGCTCTTGGGCTGTCTGAGGCAGACTGGAATTGCGTGTCCTGGACATCTTGTCCCCTTCCTGCAGCCTGGATACAGCAGGTGATGGGGCATCAACAAAAGCAAGTGAACATGGACAAGGGGAAATGGCTTTACCTGCCAGAGGGGAGACTGAGATGAGCTCTTGGGCAGAAGCTCTTCCCTGTGAGGCTGCTGAGGCACTGTCAGGGGGTGCCCAGAGAAGCTGTGGCTGCCCCATCCCTGGCAGTGCTCAAGGCCAGGTTGGACACAGGGGCTTGGAGCAACTGCTCCAGCGGAAGGTGTCCCCGCCCATGGCAGGGGTTGGAGCTGGAGGAGCTTTGAGGTC
This sequence comes from Myiopsitta monachus, assembly GCA_017639245.1. NCBI lineage: Eukaryota > Metazoa > Chordata > Aves > Psittaciformes > Psittacidae > Myiopsitta > Myiopsitta monachus. The sequence goes on from CM029925.1 coordinate 244,613, forward strand.
CCTTCCAACCCAAAACAGGCTGTGGTTCTGTGATTCTATGAATAGTTTAACACTCCCAGAGTCTTTGGGGACACCCTGCCTGTCTCCTGGTGACCCTGTCAGGTACTTGGCTGTCTTCTTGCCTAGCTGAAACCACAGGTATCCACAGTGGTGAGCATGGGTGACATGAAGGAATGGGGAGCAGAGCTAATGCAGCGGGTACCAGCACATGCAGCTTCATGCACAGGAGTGGTCACTGTAGGGCTTTTTCAGTGCATACACTGAGCTCAGCGTTTTGGGCATTCAGGGTGCTCCCTCGAGACAAGGAGCTGTCTGGAGTAAGGAGCCGTTTGTAGGCAGTGAATGAAACACTCATAAATGAAAATGTCTCAGTGAGGAAAGCTTTTAGTGTGAGGGACACAGGCAGCTTGTGTGGAGCATCATCTGTGTGCTGAAGGAGACTCAGCCAGGAGCACTGTGCTCTGCGTGGCAAGCCTGAGCAAGTGTGATGTCCGGATGATGCAGCTTCAAACCTGCTGTCCTGCAGGTGATGTGAAGTTCATGTCATCTGATTTCTGTTCCTGGTTTTCCATTTGTGCTTGTCTAGCACCAGGGGGATATTTACACTTCTCTTTGGGCTGCAGAGCTGCAGGGAAGTTGGTGGGAGTTAGGTCGGTGACTGCTGGCCGAGCCAGCTCCTTCGTGTGTGTGAAAGGGGAGCATTGGATGTGGTGCTGGTCGGACATCAGAGGAAGGGGAGGTTTTGCCTTCCTGAGGTGTCCTGGGGTACCCATGTCCCACCCTTTTACCAGCTGCTCTGGTGCAGTCAGTGCTGCTCCTGTCATGGTATCAGTGGAGCTGTAATCCAGAGCTATAGCAGTGAGAGTAAGTGAGGGCTGTGGTGGGGAGCTCAGAGGAGCTTCAGGCCCTGTGGATGGGGAAGGATCACAGAATCCCAGACTGCCTTGGGTTGGAAGGGACCTTAAAGCTCATCCAGTTACAAGCCTGTCTGAAGCCCCTCTCCAGGTTTCCTGCAGCCCCTTTAGGCACTGGAGCTGCTCTCAGGTCTCCCCTTCAGGAGCCTTCTCTTCTCCAGGCTGCCCCAGCGCAGCTCTCTCAGCCTGGCTCCAGAGCAGAGCTGCTCCAGCCCTCGCAGCAGCTCCATGGCCTCCTCTGGACTCACTCCAACAGCTCCACATCCCTCCTGTGTTGGTGGCCCCAGAGCTGGGGCTCTTTTTTTCCCTTTGACTGCACTGATGTTCCAGCATCCTGGATGTTGTTGTGGCCGTGTGTCGTGTTCACAGGACAGGCTGTGTAAGGGAGGTCTTGGTGAGCACAAAGAGTTCAGGACTCCCTTGCGAACAGGCAGAGCCCTGCAGAGCAGAGCTGGGGGCAGGCAGTGTGTGTGGGAACCATGGTTCTCTGTGTGCCTCCCTCTGCTAAGCTGTAGAGCAGGTTGTATCAATTTCAGCTTCGAATGGTCCCTGATGTGCGCTGCAGATTAGAAGTCCCGGATGGAGTTTTGGCAGAATAACTGACAAGCAATGTCACTGTTTAAACAAACAGGCAAATTGAGCAGAAGCGTTGAATTGGCAGATGGGATAAATGACATGCTAACAGACAAAGAAAAAAGTGAAGATGAGGTTAAGGGGAGGAACAGCCAAAGCCTCAGTGTGATAACTTAAACCATCCTTCGCCAAGAGATTACCCTGGGTACCACAGTAAAACCCTGTGTCAGGAGTGCAACCTCAGAGCCAGAGTGCGAAGTGCTGGTCAGAGCTGGGAGAGACATGAAGGCTCGACCCTAAGGATTGCAGCCAGGGACCCTTGGCAGTGGATAGACAGGGGTGGTTTTGGCCTCAGATCTTTAGTGCAATCTCCCTCTTCCCGTGCTCTCCGCACTCAGGGTATTGCTGAGTGTTAATGGGAAAGCTTGTGCAGTGAGGCAGGAGGAGCTAGCACCGAGGTGCTGCCCGACACAGGACCTGGGCAGCCATGAAGAGCGTTGCAAGGCACAATCGTAGAACCATAGACACAGGTTTGAAGGGAGCTTAGAGCTCTTCCAGTTCCAGCCGCTGCCGCGGGCAGGGGCACCTTCCACTAGAGCAGGTTGCTCCAAGCCCCATCCAACCTGGCCTTTAACACTGCCAGGGATGGGGTATTCAAACCCAGCACCTGCTCCCCTGTGCTGTGTGGTGCTGCAGGATGTGCTCCCTGGAACCCCTCTCCATGGGCACTGTGCTGCGAGGAGATGGGTTTTGTTTGATCCTGGCTGGGCTGGGCTGGTAGGGGTGGCCCAGTTTCAGGGAGGCTCAAAAAGGAGATAAAAAGCTCCTTAACAGTGATATTAAGAAGGTTTTGACTGGAGGCAAAAAGGCATTTTGTTCTTTCTGTGTGTTTTGGGTTTTTTTTTACAGATGAAACTGTATTATTAGTGTTTGAATTTGTGCCTATGCAGAAGAAATCGGCTTTCTGCATAGAATTCTCTCTTAATAAGCTAAATTCACTTTGATCAATGTGAAGACTTTGCATGCAGCGTTTGTAGTGCTCTTGGCACTCAAGAGAGACACAGAATGCGGGCATGTCTCCCCCGGGGGTAATCCGCATGCTGTGTTTGCTTAATGTGCATAGAAAAAGAGATGTACCTGAGACATGGGAGGAAATCCTGCCCCTGTGGAAGCGGTGGGAGTTGTGCTGTCGGGTCCACCAGGGCAGGTTCTGCCTCTGGAGAGGCTGCTCAGGTGGCTTCTGTGGAAGTGCTCAGGGGGAAATGCTTGCTCACAAGGGTTTATTCCAGAAATGCTTCAGTGCATTCTTAACATTAATCACGTGCTTTCCTGACATGGGTCTCGCTCCTGTGCTGGAAGGGGCTGAGTTTAGCCGGGTGCTGGCTGGGTGTCATGGCACAGCATGTGCCATGGATGTGTCTGGCGCATACCCTGGTCATGCAGTGGATGAAGGGCGCTGTTGCGTGGAGGGGAGTGCAGCCCCAAGCCCACCGGGCAGTGATCTGGGGCCACTTAGCAAATCCCCAGGATGTCTCCTACCAACACCCAGTCCAGGGGGCATGAAGCAGTCCCTTGCTGCCCCATGCACACCAGTGCGCTGAGGAGTGGGTGCTGTAGGATGAGCTGTAGTCAATGCATCCATTTCTTGGGGTTTCTGGAGGCTATGACAACTATGATGGGCACTAGATCTTACCCTTTGCAAGCATCACATCAGTGTATGTGTCCTCCTGCCCACGGTAGGCAAGCTCTGGGAAGCAAACAAAGCACCCAGGCCTTACGCATGGTTGCACAGATTTCCTCCCATGTCCTGCTGGCCGTGTGGCTGGGTTTTGGCATCTGCTGGGCCAGGCCGAGAGTGGTTTGTTCTGTGCCAGGGACAGTGTCATGAAGATGGAGGTGTCCCTGCACTGCCAGCATGCGCCCTCCCACCGTCAGTGCAGTGAAACGCCTGGAACAGATGGCTGCTGGTGGTGCAGCAAATGCCAGCAATGCGGTTGGGGCATTGGTGCACTCTGCATCTAGGGAGGGGATGCTCTCAGGCTTTGTTTCAGCCTCCTGTGTTATCTGGAGATATTTGCAGAGATCCCTCCCAGGACCAGAGGCATTTGAACATGGCCTACCTGCACTAGTGCGTATTGGAGCACCCTTTTATAGCTGCAGCTTGGTGGCTCTTGCAGCATTTCACTTAGCCCTTTGCAGCTGAATTATTATCTCTAATGATGCAAAATTGCACAAAGCCTTTGACGTTTCCATGGCCTGAGAATGCAAGTCACGGTCTCACACAGCAGCTGAACAGCAGCCAGGCTCGGGGCACGCGTGTGCCTTAGCTTCCTCCTTGATTGGCCTCACTCCTGTTATGTCCAGGGAAGAAAAGAGTAGTTCAATATCCATTGTGGCCACAGCTGTCATCTTAGAAACGCTGGAGCACGTTTCCTGCCACTAATACCCTCCGTCTCTTTCATCCCTTAGAAAGTACAAATCAAAGCTCTTCCTTGCTGGCTCCTCTTTCCTTCAGCACAGCCCTTACTTATCATTACAGCTTCTCCCTGTCTCCCGCTGGTTGTCTAATGGGGTCAGGTCTGCTCATTCCTGACCCTTTTCTCACCCTCCTCTGCTTTCTTGCTGAAGCGCAGTTTTTTCTCTCCCCTATTAATATCTCCTGCCATGGGGCTGTCCCTTGGGAGCAGTTCCAGCTGGCAGGAGATGCTGCCTGCTTCAGTCCAGGGCAATCCCTGCTCCTGGCTGTGTGCTGGGTGACATCCCCACCACAGCCTGGCCCCTGGGGAAGGGACACTGCATGGGTGCAGCCAGAAGGAGGAAATACCTCCTCTGCAGCGTTAGGACCTGGTCATCTCCAAGTGCTATAGAACCACAGCCTGAGCTGGGTTAAAGGGACCTCAAAGCTCATCCACTTCCAACCCCTGCCACGGGCAGGGACACCTTCCACTGGAGCAGTTGCTCCAAGCCCCTGTGTCCAACCTGGCCTTGAGCACTGCCAGGGATGGGGCAGCCACAGCTTCTCTGGGCACCCCCTGACAGTGCCTCAGCACCCTCACAGGGAAGAGCTTCTGCCTAAGAGCTCATCTCAGTCTCCCCTCTGGCAGTTAAAGCCATTCCCCTGTCCTGTCCCTCCATCCCTTGTCCAAAGCCTCTCTCCAGGTTTCCTGCAGCCCCTTTAGGCCCTGGACCATTCCTGAAACTGCTGAGGAGGGGAGGGTTTGACGCTGCACCCGTTGCCTGCAGCCTGGAGATGGAGCCAAGATGGAGGCTGAGGCCAGCAACTTCCTGATCTGCTTAAACCACTGCCACCATCTCTGGGGTTTGACATCCCCGCTGGGGTGTTTGCTGTGTTGCTGAGGCAACCCAGGGCTGTCCTGTGGCTTCCTGCTCCGTTCTCCCCTGGTGGTGCTGGATGGGCTTGGGCGAGTCCTACTTGAGCTGAGGAGGCCATGGAGCTGCTGCGAGGGCTGGAGCAGCTCTGCTCTGGAGCCAGGCTGAGAGAGCTGGGCTGGGGCAGCCTGGAGAAGAGAAGGCTCCTGAAGGGGAGACCTCAGAGCAGCTCCAGTGCCTGAAGGGGCTGCAGGAAACCTGGAGAGGGGCTTTGGACAAGGGATGGAGGGACAGGACAGGGGAATGGCTTTAACTGCCAGAGGGGAGACTGAGATGAGCTCTTGGGCAGAAGCTCTTCCCTGTGAGGGTGCTGAGGCACTGTCAGGGGGTGCCCAGAGAAGCTGTGGCTGCCCCATCCCTGGCAGTGTTCAAGGCCAGGTTGGACACAGGGGCTCGGAGCAACTGCTCCAGTGGAAGGTGTCCCTGCCCATGGCAGGGGTTGGAGCTGGAGGAGCTTTAAAGCCCCTTCCAAGAAACATAACATGACACAGCCTTGGGTGACATGGTCTAGTGTGAGGTGTCCCTGCCCATGGCAGGGGGTTGGAACTGGATGATCTTAAGATCCTTTCCAGCCCAAGCCATTCTGTGAAGTCTCTCCCCACTGCCTGGCTCGCTCCATGTCGCAGAGGAGCTGGGGAGCATTTCTGCTGCTTGGCTTGGCCCCTGCACAAGTGGTTTCTTGAGTGAAAAACAGGAGTTTTGAAGAGCAGGCAGGAAAGGGAGGGGCTGTGCTATTGTGATTAATTGCTCTCAGATGTTCTGAAGCTGGCTATTCTGGAGCTGGATACTAAATATAAACCTGATACTATATAAATAAATGCTGAAGTGCCAGTGACATCTGAAAAGCACTTTGGGATGCACCAGTTAAGAACTCATATAAATAACATGTATTATTGTCATCGTAATTACTGTTTTCCTTTTTTTTGGCGTGCCTTTGCTTACAGAATGCTTTGAGGAGTTGTATCTGGCAGGAATTTGGCCTTCCCATAGACACCAGTGCCCTTTTTCCACTTTCTATCAGCGCTGTTATTTTCGGAGGAGGATGTCAAAGCTGGGCCGTGCTTCCATGTCTCTGGCTCTGCGGCAGATGCTCAGCTGGATGCGGGTGCAGCTCTGCTGACGTAGAGCTGCACTGATCCCCCTCCCTGCTCCTCGTGCAGAAGGGCTGGATCTGAGCCAGGATGTACCTGGGCAGGGAAGAACATGTGGGACTGCAGGGACTAGAGATGCGGTGACGGTCTGTGCTGAGCTGTCACTGCTCTCACACAGTGAGAGGTACAAGGGTACCAGAAGCAAGCCCAGATGCTGGCCCTAATTCACTGCCCTGTGAAGGCTCCATGCTGGACCACCTCAAGCATCTCCTTGTGCCGGAGATGAGCCATGCCCCAGCTACCACTCGCCTCCAATGGTGCTTTTCCTGTTGACTTGCTCAGGTCATTGTTTTCAGAGGTGCTGTAGCAGCTCTATCACTTCATTGCAGTGCAGTTTCCTTCTGAGGGTGGTTTCCTTTCCTCAAGTGATTATTCAGGATCTTGAGCTTTCAGGAGAAGAGCATCGTTCATGGCCCTCGTGGCTGCAGAGCTAGGTTTCAAAATGTGATCTAAAGGATGTGAAGTGTGGAGTCCACTTCTGAGTAAGTGGAAGGGAAATGAAGAGCCATATGCTGATTATCCTGACTTCCTGTAATCTGTAAGCCAATTTGAAGACATTTCAGAGCCTGAATTAGTTTTATTTTCCAGGCCTAGTAACGACAGGTAAATGTTTGTATGTCAAATGGCTGTTTCTTCAAGACTTCTTCAAGCTGACGTCTTGCACTGATGCTGCACCACGCGTGGGGGCACGCTGATGACTGCAAACACTCGCTCTGTCCCTGGAGAGCGGGCATTACACTGTAAAAAAGGACATCCAAGTCACAAAACCTAGCACCCAGCCTGCCCTTCATGGTGTCACATGAGGTTCTGCTGCCACCCATGGCCATCAGTGCAGGAGGGAGGTATGGGTCTGTGAGATGCTTTGAGACACAACCCCCCCCACACCCTGCAGTTCTGATCCAGCTCCGGGGCAACAGCACAAGAGGGACATGGAGCTGTTGGAGCGAATCCAGAGAAGGCCATGGAGATGCTTTAACCTGCCAGAGGGGAGATTGAGATGAGCTCTGAGGCAGAAGCTCTTCCCTGTGAGGCTGCTGAGGCGCTGTCAGGGGGTGCCCAGAGAAGCTGTGGCTGCCCCATCCCTGGCAGTGCTCAAGGCCAGGTTAGACACAGGGGCTTGGAGCAACTGCTCCAGTGGAAGGTGTCCCTGCCCGTGGCAGAGGCTGGAGCTGGAGGAGCTGTGAGGTCCCCTCAACCTAAACCAGGCTGGGGTCCATGATCCTCAAGCTCAGTGGTTTTGTGCCTTCAGCACAGCCAGGGTTCCTGTCTGGGCATTTCTCCTGGCTTTTTCAACTTCTTTCTCTCTGGCCAGTATAAAAATAGTTTTGGCCTCCTCGTACCTGGCTTCATTGACTACTTTTCATCCTTGTGGTTTTACCACAGCCTGTCTCTACCTCTCACCCTGGGCCCTGCTGTTCCATCCACTGAGTCCTGGGTTTGCAGCAAGCTCGTGGGCACAACCTCCCCATCATCTGCTGGGAGCTGCTTCCTCGTCTCCTATCCTGGGTCAAAACCGCAGCGCTGCACCAGCTACTAAGAAGGAGAAAAATGACTGCTACTGCTGAACCCAGGACGTCTCCCTTCTGATTGCCTCGATGGGAATCCACATGGCTTTGCTGAGAAGCCCACAAACCTCCTGGCAGCAGCAAGGCTGCAGCAGTTGTGACTGCTGCCATGTGTGCTGACTCACACTGCCTCCGCTTGCTCTGTCTCCCTCGTTTCCCATTCCACCTCTTCCCTCTCCTGTGCTTTCGAATGCCGAGTCTTTGGGGTACAGACTTTATTCTGCCTTTGAACAGGGTTATGGTGGTTCCAGGCACTGGATAACCAAGCTCAGGGTTTCCCTCTTTTCGTTGTTCTTTCTTATGCCTGGGCTGCTGGAAGGATGAATTCTGTGTGCATCTCTGCTCTGTATCCTTCCTGCAAGCTGGAGTCAGAGCATGGCCATAGGATCAGATGGGAGTGCAGGAGCTGGGGGCAGAAAAAGGGAAGAGTCACAAATATGCTATTTAAAAACAGAAAGCTGTTAAAGATAGCATGATTTGAGAGAGCCCTGAGCAGAGATCTTTGTATCTCTGCCCTTGGAAAGCTTTGCTGTGGATAGAAATGTCTCAGTTCCATGTGCCCATGCTGTTTGCCAAGTGAATTTTCTCCGTTCCCAGGCACCATTTAAATTCTCCCATGTGCTGTCAGGTTCAATGAGCCAAATAAGAAATGGGGAGTTGTCTTTGCTGGCTGCAAGGTATCCTCAGGTTTCCAGTCTGCACACTGAAGTGGGAGATGGTCCTGTTCTGCCCTAGGCTGCTTCCAGCCTTGAGAGTGATGTGGTGGTGACCAGTATGTCCAAAGAGTAGTTGTATGCTTCTGGTTTTGTCCCCTCTTTATTTTGCAGTGAATTCCCTGAATTGCATTTTCCTCCTATTTTCTGTGTGTTTCACCCATTTTGCCCTTGGGGATTTGTTTTAAAATCAGGGCTTTGCTGAGTTTTCCACCTTAGTGCATTACAGGGTTGCAACAGCAGAGGCAGGAAATAGGGGGGCTGTAAAATGCTTGCTAAATTATGGGCCACAGTTGTAAAGCCTGAGATAATACATTAATATGGACACGTGGTCTATGTGATTTCCTCCTCTCCTTTTAGCTTCTCTAAAGAACCATCAATTTAATCACAGAATCCCAGCCTGGTTTGTGCTGGAAGGGACCTCAAAGCTCCTCCAGCTCCAACCCCTGCCATGGGCAGGGACACCTTCCACTGGAGCAGTTGCTCCAAGCCCCTATGTCCAACCTGGCCTTGAGCACTGCCAGGGATGGGGCAGCCACAGCTTCTCTGGGCACCCCCTGACAGCGCCTCAGCAGCCTCACAGAGAAGAGCTTCTGCCTCAGAGCTCATCTCAGTCTCCCCTCTGGCAGTTAAAGCCATTCCCCTGTCCTGTCCCTCCATCCCTTGTCCAAAGCCCCTCTCCAGGTTTCCTGGAGCCCCTTTAGGCACTGGAGCTGCTCTCAGGTCTCCCTGGAGTCTTAATATTCCTATCACTTGTGTCTCCAGGTGCTTTGTGAGTTGGGTGCATGCACGAGATAGAGCTTTGTTTCTGAGGAAGTGAGAAAGCCCCATGGCCTCGGGGCTGCAGAACCCACAGGCTGTGCAGAGGAAGGCACAGAGGAAGCGGTGCAGGGCTGGGTGGGGATGGAGCTGTGCCTGTTTGTGTCTCTGTGCTGGCTGTTGGCGCCCTGAGATGCTAAAGTTGATGATGATGCGGCTCTTGTGCTGGCTCAGGGTTTGCTCTGGGCTTGGCTTCTGCTGTACAATGGGAAACATGCGGTGGCAGCCACCACAGAGCTTGTGTCAGTGCTTGGGGACAAGCACATTGGTTAAAGGTGCCCCCCACCTTGGCAATGCTGCGAGGGCTGGAGCAGCTCTGCTTTGGAGACAGGCTGAGAGAGCTGGGCTGGTTGATTAAACATTTTTCATTCACTTTTTCTATACATTCACTTTGCTTGGATTATACCTGTTGTAATTCTGGGAGAAAAGAATCACAGAAAAACACTGTCACAGAACCCCAGACTGGTTTGGGTTGGAAGAGACCTTAAAGCTCATCCAGTTCCAGCCCCCTGCCACAGGCAGGGACCCCTTCCACTGGAGCAGTTGCTCCAAGCCCCTGTGTCCAACCTGGCCTTGAACACTGCCAGGGATGGGGCAGCCACAGCTTCTCTGGGCACCCCCTGACAGTGCCTCAGCAGCCTCACAGGGGAAGAATCATATTGATTAATGTCAGTTAATCTTATAATAAAAATACCAGCATGTTTGTATGATATACAGAGGCAGAACTCTAGAACACAGGTGGCTACTTGTTTTTCAGGCAATAAAAGCTAAAATAGAAATGTCCTTTCCTGTCCTTTCCCACGTGAATATTCTCAGCTGTCATTGTGAGCCTTTGTTTGTAAAGCAAGTACAAGGAATTTTATAAGCTTTGCAAGTGGAGACAGAAAGGTGGGAAATTAATCTGGCTTCTGAAGGTTTCCTCCCTCTTGGCTATTGGTAGCTCTCTTGCTCAGCCTTTCCTTTGGACTCTCTCTGGTGGTTTCTGTCTAGTGGGGATTTGTGCTTGGGCTGGCAGAGGGCAGCACCACAAGCAGGGCACAGAGGATCAGGATCTTTCCTTGAGCTTGTGGCCATGCTTGGCCAAAGCAGAGCCTTGCGTTGGTGTTGGTGGGCATGTTTCTGTTGAAGTAGTTTCTTTGAATTTCCTGTTCAAATGTCAGCCAGCTTGCTTGGTGAAGAGTCAGTACTCCAATAGAGAGGCTGTTGTTTCCCTGTGTGTTGTCCAAGGGGAGCCTCGTGACCCAGCCCGGATGGGGCCTGCTTCCCCAAGCACAAGGAATAGGGTCACAATGGTCTCAGGGCAGATGCAGAAGGGCAGAGAAAGAAGCATGCGTTTTGGGGCACAGGCTGGTGTGTGGGGCTTGAGCCAGTGGTGAGTGATGCTTACCTGGAGGTAAGGAGGAGGTGAGTGTGCTTCCCTGGGCAGGCACACCACTCTCCTGTTCTTTCCCTTTAAAATCAGGTTTGGTTTGCTCCCTGAGGTGTTTCCCACAGGTCTTGGTTTTGATCCTGGTGCTTTGAGCTGGGGACTGCTGCCCCTGTCTAACCTGATAAATCTGATCTGAACTTCCCCTGTATCAGTTTGAACCCATCACCCTTGTCCTGTTGCTGCAGTCCCTGATGAAGGGTCCCTCCCCAGCATCCTTGTAGCCCCCTTCAGATACTAGAAGGCTGCTCTGAGGTCTCCACTGAGCTGCCACGTGTGTGCCAGGGAGCTTTGACAGAGGCTTTGACAGCACTGCACGTCACGAGCTGATTTTGTTGCTGGACAGGCAGCGTCTCTTTGTGCCTGGATATTGGCTTTCCCTGTGGAGGAATTTGTGGTTTCTAAGCCTGTAATTACTTAAGTGCAGTAGTTTTTCGTCTGCTGTGATAATGACTTTGGTGGGTGCCATCTGCTGTTGTGACAGCACTGGGCAGCGCGAGGCTCCTGGATGCCAGGAGGTGTGTGCTTCAACCAGGCTCTTCAGAAAAACTAAGACTCTGAAATCTCATTTTCAGGGCTTAAAGCTTTATCTCCAGCCATGTTGGAACAAGGGGCACTAGGGTGGGACAGAGGGCAAAATGTGTCTGCGATGGCTTCTTCCTTACTCTGCCGGTCTGTTTGCAGGGGCATGGGCATGGCATGGGCATGTCTGGCCCCGCTGGTCAGCATGCTTGATTGGGAGGGATGAAGAAGCCTGTTTTTACTCCGTGGCAGGCAGGAGACAGGATGCATCCTTCTCTGAGCAGCTGCTTTGCTTACAAACAGTGTGACCTACCTCTTCTGGCTTCCCTTTAGAGAAGCTGTGGCTGCCCCATCCCTGGCAGTGTTCAAGGCCAGGCTGAGCGGGGCTTGGAGCAAGCTGCTCTAGTGGAAGGTGTCCCTGCCTATGGCAGGGGTTGGAAGTGGAGGAGCTTTAAGGCTCCTTCCAACACAAAGCAGTCTGGGATTCTATGACTTGTAACACAGATAAAAGTAATTCAGCAGTGAATGTAAAGATACTTTCCTGATAGTTTTTACTTGTGACTCTGGCGATTTCACAATAGTTCCTCTTGCTTCCCAGAAATGTAAATGAGATCAAAACCAGGCTCCAGATTTTCCCAGCCTTTGGCTCTGGCTGAGGTGTAATTTATGGAGAGGGCTTTCCTGCATTTCCAGGGGGATGCTGCTCTTCCTTCCAGAGGCGAGATGCCTGCCCTGGAGGTCACAGCAGCCGCCCTGCTCTCATCGCAACAGCATCAGAGGCTGTGTTTCCTCTGAGCTCCATGGATGAGCTGCTCCAGTGTAAAGAAACTGAAGCAGCTGCTAGAGCTGTGGCCTGCCCAGGAGCGTTTCTTGCTCCATTAAGGAATTAGAGGCTGTGCCTCGATGAGAGCAGCACAGAGCTCTCTTTCTTCCTATAGCTTATTGTCAGGCACAGATAACTTAACCCCTTGTTTCCCTCTCTGAAATCTTGCACATGGGTTGTTACCTGCATCACATGTTGCTGAATTATTGAGCAGTTCTAACTGTGTTATGTATGTAATTGTCAGGCTCAATTAAGCACAAGATCTTAGTTACTGGTTATTTTATTTATTATATATATGATTTTTTTCATCTTCTTTCTTTTTCTGCAGGAAAAAACTAAAGTGGTTGAACCCTTGGACTATGAGAACGTGATCCTTCAACGCAAGGTTCAGATCTACAGTGATCCGCTACGGGAGCTGCTGATATTCCCCATCGAGGATGTATCTGTGAGTTGGTGCTGGCTGTTTCTTGTGCTTGAGGCTCACCTATCTCCAGTCCTGCTTCGTTTGGAAGATTTCCACTCTTAGCCACATGTTCATGTTGGCTTCGTTTCTGACACATAAAGCCGAAATGACCCACTGGTGATTTGGGACCACAGTATTTATTTAAAGCAAGTATCAAGCCCCGAAGACCCAGTTTGCACTGAAAACGTTCTCCTTTTCCCTGCAGATCTCAGTCATCAGTCGACAGAGAAGGACTGTCCAGTCGACAGTGCCAGAAGATGCTCTAAAGAAAGCTCAGAGTCTCTTTGTCAAAGAGGTAGGGACAGAAGTGCATGCAGCGCCTTCCTTCAGACAAGAGCAGCAGCCTTGGTCAGGCCTGTTCCACTTGTGCTTTCCTCACCCAGCAGTCTGTAGCCTTTCAGCCTTGTGCATGGTTTTGTTTTGCTTGCTGTAGCTTTCAAAGAGCTGCATTGTTTTCCTTTCAGTGCATTAAAACCTACAGCTCAGACTGGCACGTGGTGAACTACAAGTATGAGGAATACTCAGGAGACTTTCGGATGTTGCCATGGTAAGTGTTGTGCTCCGCTGGAATACTAATGCATGGTCACAGGGCTGGGGTTTGATCAGGCTTAACAGAAACAGTCTGCCCTTTCTTCTGATGCCTGTCTCACAAGCAGCCTTCCCTCCAGGGGTATGTCACTGGGAAAGTTAGAGGCCAGAGGTTCATGTCATCACGATGTTGTCATTCAGCTCTGCCAGGGAGATGCTGACAGTATGGTCAGCATGGGTCATAGAATCCCAGACGGGTTTGGGTTGGAAGGGACCTTAAAGCTCATCCAGTTCCAAGCCGGGCCATGAGGGTCTTACTTCATTACTTCACATCCTATCCACCAGTGTGCATCTGGGATGAGAATGCTCCACAGACTGGCCTTGTGGCAGGATAAATACTGTCGACAGTGTCTGCTCATCCCAAACTGGGAGCCTCATTGCCTCCCTGGGCTGATGTTCTGTGTGTGCTGGACGTGGTGTTCTTGTGCTGAGCAGATCTTTGTGTGCCCTGTCATGGAGAGGTTGTTGGACAACTTCCGTCACGGGTGCAGTATTGCTTTTAATGCTGCAATGCTGGGAGGTCATGTGCTCCAATGGAAGATAAAGTGGCCTGCTGCATCTCTGTGGTGCATAAATGCAAGTCAGCAAAATCTCTGCAGAATCAGCTAACAAGGAGCAAGCTTATTACGTACTTCTTGTGCTTAATTTCTGTGAAATGCACTCAGAAATCAGCTTTCTCCAACTGCACGGGGATGTGCCTTCTGTGGGAGGACAGTTCTGATGTGCTCTCTAGTCTGCAGTTTGGCTGTTCCTTCTGGATCCAGTATCGGCTGCTGGCTTGCAGGACCTTTGTGTCCAAGTCATTATACATAACAATGTGTTGTGTTTTCAGCAAATCCTTTAGGCCAGACAAGGTTCCAAGCCATGTGTTTGAAATCGATGAAGACTTTGAAAAGGATGAGGTAAGGAGGTACTTGTTCTGTTTTTACATATTCCACTGTAAGGTCTGTTAAAAAGCAGATTTCACAAGGCAAAGTCAGAATTCAGTTCCCAGCAATGGTTTTCTGATGAGATGTTTTGTGCTGTGAAGATGTGACCAAAACTGAGGCAGTGATGTATTTCAGAGTATGATATGTTTCAGGGTAATCTCTTGGAGCTAAGGATCATCTAAATTATCTGCAAGATTAGCCATCCTAGAATGGTTTTTACTTGAAACAGTGCAGAATGGGAAAGAAAAAAAGGAAGCCAAGCAATGACTAAGTAAAATTCTTCATGTCCAGAATGAAAAGTGGGTAATTTGGTTTCCAACCACACTGTGATATCGGGGTCCTCCTCTAGCACATAACCTGCAATTCCCTGTCAGTCACCTGGACCCCAGGTACTCATAGCATGTCAGTCCTGTTCTCTATATGCTATGCCAGTGTTCCAAGGGGTTTGCTCCCTCTGAAAGTTAGCTGTTTGCACTCAGCTGGTCACAGGGTGATTTGCAACCCTGGATCAATTCCCTGAGGTGAGCTGGGGGCTCTGGCAATCAGAACATCCCCATCCTGATGCTCATTTTGGAGGATGTTGTGTTTCCCTCTGCAGATCGTGTTTGTTACAAAAGGCAGGGGGAGCATTTTTCTGCCCCAAGTGCAACGTGAAGCCTAATTCACACCCATGTCATTAGGGAGTTGTAGTTTACAGTGGCAAGAGTTTAGCTCAGCTGTTTAAAACCCACATGGCACTGAGCTGCTGCTGCTGAGGACGGAGGAAAAGGGAGGTTTCTTTCTTACGGAGCTGACAGTTTGAAAGGGCTATTGGCTGCATGTTTTCCCAGCTGCTGCGTCTGTCTCAGTACACCTCGGGTCTGGACTGGGATGGCTTCCTTGTAACTGGAAATGTTTTGGTTTTTAATTTTCCTATGTTGTTGGGTTGCATTACATTGTTAACTTGAGGTGGCATCTCTTTAATAATATCCAATATGGGCTGGAGACAGAGCTGTGCAGTATGGTACAAGTATGGTATGTGCAGTATGGTACAAGTAAGGACACAAATGTACTATCAAAATTGGGTGGAAACCTTTTTTCTTTTGGTCAGTGCTCACAAAGTGAAGTTACTGAGGTTGGTTGTGAAAGAGTGTTCCAAGTGCTTTGGCAGCTATTTTGTCATTTATATGTTTTGGCATGGCCATATCTGAAGGATTCTGTTACAGTTTCCTGACATTTGCATTAGAATTATGTAATGGAAATTTGAGTAAAAGCAATCTCATGATGGAAAAAGGTGAACCAATATAAAGGAGAAATCATGGGTTCTTTTACCTAGGGTAATAAAGCATCAGAAAGTTTACTTTGTCATTGGAAGTTTGACAAGAAAAGAGTGAAAACCTGCCATTCGGGATGCAGGAGACTATACAAAACCATTCCCTTCACAGCTCATGGGCAGACAGCCCAGGTCCACCTCTGCTGCTGAGTCACTGCAAGTCCCAGGGCAAGTTTTCATCATCAGTCTGGGATCTCATTTCCTTCCCTCCCCAGTGGGGGTCACATCTGGGTATGGATGGAGAGCTGTGCTCCCTGGCTGGGACCATGGGCCAGGAGCAGAGGTGCACATCCCAGTTCACAAACCAAGCACAGCCTGGCTGCTCACTTGAAACTTTCTGGTTCATCAAATGTGCAGTTATGTTTCACCTATTGTGGCTTGAGGGTTTTCACCTAAATGTAGAACGGAGAGTTGATTTATCCAAAGGGAAATGACACAATACGGCTGGAGTTCTGCATTTTGCAACCTCCTGAACAGACCATTTGGTAATCTTCTTCCCCAGGCTTTTGAAACACTGTGTAAGAACCACAGTGCATTTCCTCACTGCAAACTGCTGCGCAGCTCTGTCAGTGTAGATGTAACCTGTCCTTTTTAAAGGTGACCCAAAGTAGCCTGTTTTGCCTCGCTCTTGGAAAGAGATAACGCTGATTTTTTTTGTGAGAGCGCTGTATGTGCAGCTGTCCGCGTTGCACGTATATTCTACATGTTGTATCACTGTAGTTAGAACAGTGTTGCTTTCCAGGGTGGAGGATGATCCTTGTGTCCAAGGGCAATTTTGTGTGGGAGGCAGTTCACCTCTTTTTCATAGAATCACGGAATGGTTTGGGTTGGAAGGGACCTGACAGCTCAACCAGCTCCACCTTCCTGCCACAGCAGGGACACCTTCCACTAGAGGAGGTTGCTCCGAGCCCCTGTGTCCAACCTGGCCTCTTTTGCTCTCTTTCAGGATTCCTCCTCCCTGTGCTCCCAGAAGGGTGGGGTGATAAAGCAAGGCTGGCTGCACAAAGCCAATGTGAACAGCACCATCACTGTTACCATGAAGGTGAGTTTAATCCAGCATTATGTTGATTGTGAACAAGGCACAAGGTTAAGCTCAGATTGCAGCAGGAGTGCCGGCTTGTGTTTGGATGGGTATCTGTCCCTCTTGAAGAGCATCCCAAGGTGGACTGGAAAACCCAGTCTGGCAGCCCCTTCCCTCCCCAGAATATAAGACCCATGCACTTGAATTCGTGACAAGCAAGCTGAACAAAAAGGCCTGTTTCAGTAAGCCAGGATTGTTTCTGAATGAGCAGCTGAGGCCAGAAGAGGAAGGCAATTTAAATAACTGAAACAGCTGCCCGGCAGAAAAGACTCCTCTGAATTGATGGTTTCCTTGCTGGTAGGAATTACGTATGGAGGCCAGCTTTAAATTGCAAGGCCAATCTTAGCTTTAAAAGCAGGGGTGATATCACTGAGGAGATGGAGCTTTACTGACCTAGAAGCAACAGCTGCATTGTCTCCTGTTCAACACTGCACATAATCCAGCGTGACATTGCGATGGAGGTTTTTAGCAGTTCCAGCTCAGGTTTTTGCTGTGGCAGTGAGCCAGTTTCTTGTTCCACCCTGCAGCTGCCTCCTTCCAGCATGGAGAGAATATGAGGGAGTTATCCTCTACTGTGCAGTGGAAGGATGGCTGCAGTGAGGCTGCTTTGTAAGGATATTAGTAAATCTCAAAAAGCTCGATTCAACGAGTTCTGCTTTCAGGAGAAGTGGAGCAGGACCATTCATAGCGCTAAATTTTATTGAGTTTTAAAATGATTACTCGTGAGCCTGGCAGCCACGCACAGAGCAGGGTTTTCTGGTCCTCTAATTTTCCAAGCAGCAAGGTTGAAGCTATTTCTGTTCCTTTAACTTCTGGATGAGGTATCATACATGCTGAAAGTAGTCAGTTGTGTTCTTCTTGACTGAGCCTGTTCGTGGTATTGTTGGCCTCTGTACTCAGCACCTCAGACCCACCTTCCAGAGATGTTCTCTGAGCTACACTGGCTTCAGTTCCATTAGTAGAGTCTCTCGTGAAATTCAAAGTACCGGCTATCACTAGCTGTTTTCTGAGCTGGTCCTGGTCACTTCTGTATCTTACAAAACACCTCCTAAGGCACATGCAAGAAATCTGAGGACTTTGAATGTCTTCGGGATTATCACCATGTTGAGAAGCTCCTGCGCTATAGCAGAAGCACTTGCATCCATCTCTTGAGTGCTGGCTTTTCCATTGCTGCCACAGGCTGGGTGGTTGGTACCTCACATTGTTGCTAACCGTGTGGAGAGCCAGCCCACGAGCAAGCTGTAAGTAGGGCACAGCCACCAACCTTTATTTCAGAGTAACCTTTCCTTTGCAGAGAGCTTCCCTGGCTTGGCCCAGCTCTCTTGCTGTCTGCTCTGCAGCATGTCAGTGTGCTGCATTACAACCAGGGCGTCAGTTTTCTCCTCCCTCCTCTCCCTTTTCTCCCTGTCTTCCCTAATGGACTTCCCCAGTTCTGTAGCCATCCCTCTGCAATTGCAGTGCTCACCAGCAGCATCTGTAGCCTGATCAGAGCCGATGTTCCCTTCTGTTCCTAGTTTTCTAGTATTCATTTCAAAAGAGCATAGTTTTCTGACAATTATTTCTGACAGCAGTGCTTACAAGGGGAAAGGATCATAGGAATAGTGTTTGCTGCTTGCTTCTACATTTCCTTTTGAACAGACTTCAGAAGATGCCAAATGGTTTTAGTGTGAAATCCCATACCCACAAGGGACATCAACCCTGTAATATCTAAAGAGAGATCTGTCATGGGTTTCTGTAGAATCCACTGCCAAAGTTTCTGAGATTGACTCAGTGAAGTGCTAAATCAGTGTTTAAGCTGGCTTAATGCTTAGCATATTTAGCTTTCCATGTATTTTTATGCTTTTTGGACTAAAGGTTTAAGTAAATCTTATTAAACAGCTCTTGGAGCAGCTCTGTGGCTAACTAGTCATCTAAATGATGCCAGAGGTTATCATTCAGAGCACAGTGCTCCCTTCCAGTTCTGTGAGACTGGTTGTGTTGAACACGTGCTCGTGTCAGGAGTGGTGGGAGCAGGAAATTACTAGTAGTCTCCCATCTGGGATGAAAAATGCCGTGTTTATTTGTAGATCTTCCAGATATGCAGAAGAGTGGAAAATACAATGCTGCTTGCTGCAGCTTCCTTCATGATTCTCCTAACACAGATACCCAACAACTGTGAAATGCACCCTGCTCCTTACAGCCTGACAGCATATGGTGCTGTCATAACTGCTGCCAAAATGTTCTCCTGAGTTAAAGTCCTGAATTATAGCCAGCCTTTTGGCTGACAAATGTGAAGGAAGATGTTCTGAGATAGTGAAGAGCTTGGTTTTTTCATAAAAGTCAATATCTCAAACATGGAATCACTTCTCCTAAGCCTACTGCTTTATGAGAATTGAACACTGAGCCGAGCCACTTCGTATGAAAATTGGTTTTTGTGTGTGTATATATATCTCTCTCTAAAAACACCAAGCAAATGATAAGAAAACCAAACAATAAAGCCCCAAGCAGTTGAATGGATTAGTGTCCCTTGGCTTGCATTTGTATGCTAGGAATTTCCACATGTCTGTTCCAAAGTCTTCTGGAAAATTACTTTATAATTCTAACTAAGGTCTTTATCAAAAGGGCTCTGGCAATACCTGCTCTAGGCTGGGATGAATCTTCAAGCAGTGAGCTGGTCTGAATGTACCATGCAGCATGACTTTGTGAAGATGAAGGAGACTAGAGGCGAGCTGAAAGCCCTGGGGCTTTGCTTTAGATGGTCAAACTTATCATAACAACAAGGACATTAGAATTAAAGAAGATGATGAAATCTCTATGAAAACAAGTTGTACTCAAAGGGGTGAATGAATCACAACACTCCAGGATCTTCAGTGTTTCTTGTTACAGTATTTTCTCAATAGCAGGAGGGCACATACTGTGGCTGTGGTTTGTGATATACAACAGAGTGAATACTTGCATGAGCAAGACTTTGTTCTTTTGCAGGTATTCAAGAGGAGGTATTTTTACTTGTCACAACTCACAGATGGTTCCTATATTCTTAATTCCTACAAAGATGAGAAGATTTCAAAGGAATCCAAAGGCTGTATTTTCTTGGATGCTTGCAATGATGTTGTTCAGGTGGGTGTGCTTTCTGTATAGCTGAACATGGGCTGATGCACTGCTAGCTCTGATACAGACATGCTGTCTAAGGTCTGGGCTATCGAGGGGTGAAGATATGGATTTACAAACTAACCCAGAGCTGGTTTGCTCTGTCAACTTATCCTATTAAAATGAAGGCAAGGCATTCCATGAGGGTGCCATACTTCTGGCCAGGAAGACAGCAAGTGGAGAACTGCTGTCAGAGTAAAATGGAAGCGTTTCATCGTTACCTCATCTGCTGTCTCCCTGGTCTGTCCATCTTTACCTGGTTATCATAGGTCACGTGCCTTCCAAGATGCCAGAGGGTTGAGGCCAGTAATTGGTGTGACTTAGTCTTGAGCACCTTCCTCCTCTATTTGCTGCTTACACCAGCTTCTTGTTTCGTAAGTTATATCCTGATAAGTCCATAGAAACATGCAACCCCTTGGGACTTCCGTGTGAGGTTTTAGGAGCAGGTATTTGTACAGAGCTTAAACCTGGGGTGGTTTTGTTATGCTAAGAGTGAAGCCTGGCAGTGGATTGCTGCTGTGCCTTCTGCTGCTGCTGCTGCCTCCGCAGAAGCTTCAAGCGCCAAGTGCCATGGAGCTGGTACAGGGCAGCTTAAGTTACTCACTTCAGCTTGGGTGAATTGGAGCTGTGTGCTTCCTGAACCCAGGACCTATGTCTTTCTGAACACAGAAAAAGCAGCAGCGCGCACATCTCAGTGATGTACAGGATATACATCAGGTTTGCCTTGGCTTCCAGTTGGAAAATGCTGTTTAAAGGCCAGCAGAGCTCAGAGAAGTTTTGTTGGACCACTTACTTTCAATTAGATACCTCTAAGTGTCCTGGAGTGCAGCATTACTTACTCTGTCAGACAAATCCAGTTCCTCACTTCTTTGGGTAAACATTAAAGGTCTGACAACAGAAGAAGGAGCTTGCTTGGGCTCTTGAGTGCAGTGTCGGTGGTTCAGTCTGGCTCTCTTCCACTTTCAGAGTAGCTATCAAGCATGGAGCTGCAACTGCTTGATCACAGCCATGAAGCCCTTTGTGATTGCTGCAGAAGAGGCTGCATGGTGTCAGCAAGGGTGCTGGCATTGTATTTCATGGTGTTTCAGTTCAGGGATGCTTCCATAGAGAGTTGTTGAGCAAAATGTAATACTGATCTTTCTTGTTCTTATTTCTTTGTTCAGTGTCCCAAGATGCGCCGTTACGCGTTTGAACTGAAGACAATAGACAAGTACAGCCACTATCTGGCAGCTGAAACTGAGCAGGAGATGGAAGAATGGCTGGTGACTCTGAGGAAGATCATCCAGAGCAATACTGAGAGTTTGGTGCAAGAGAAGAAAGACACTGTGGAATCTGTGCAAGGTCAGCACCTACCTTCACCCCTCTGCAGGAGGATGTGAGCAGTGTGCTTGGAGCAGTGTTTGTCTTCCTGTATTAATAGCAAGAATTGTGGCTGACACATGATATCATGTGAAAGGGCTTAGTATAATGGAGACAATAGTCTGCGGGATGAAAGTGGTGGGAAACATGACCCTCCTTCTGGATGGGAAATCCATGGCAAATTTTCAGGACTCCTGGAAAATTGGCTCTGTGCTGGAGTTCTGCTTTGAAAAGACCTAGCAGGCTGTAATAACACACTCTGGTACTGGTAATGTATGGAAAAATCTTGCTTCTGAGGAGTGGAAAAGTCCCTATGAAGGGTTTCTGTGCTATTCTAAGCAGATACTGCAGGATCCTTTCTGGCAGAGCAGTGCTCCTGCAGTTGTTTTGAACATCTGTTTTGTGTGTCCTTGCAGATGATGAATTGGGCACGCAGGGAAAATCGGAGAACATCCTGGAGAGCCTGGAGAGAAGCATGCATCCAGAGCTGATGAAGGTATTGTGTGTGCAGCGGACGCTCTTCCAGCCCGTAGATAGTTGTCTCCTTCATGTCTATAAAAGGGGTTTTCCATTTTCTGTGTCTTCAGCTCTGGGGGAGCCATGCAGGCTCCAAGTGCTGGTGGGGTCCTTGTTCTCTCATCTGCCTGTCTCGTGGATGGAGCTCCATGGTTTGAGGCTGCATTCTCCTTGCCTCCAAGTGTAGGGCATTTAAGGAAGAACCAGAGTTAGAGCAAATGAAGGGCTGTTGTGGTCAGTAGTGCTCATTCCTGACTCAGCAGGGGTGGCCATCCAGGCCATGAGAGCAGAGGGGCAGTTAGGTGGCAGCCACATCCTCTTTATGATGCGCTGTGGTTGCCTACTTCAGTCTGGTTTCTCCTCTGGCAGAGCCACATTGTTCTACTGCCATTGCACAGTGCTGGTGGCTACAGCTGAGAAGTTTAGAGGAGGCCACAGGGATGATCAGGGACTGGAGCATATCTTATGTGAATATAGGCTGAGACAATTTGAGCTGCTCAGCCTGGAGAAGAGAAGGCTGCATGGAGACCTCAGAGCAGTTCCAGTGTCTGAAGGAAGCCTACAAGGATGCTGGAGAGAGGCTCTTCATCAGGGGCTGTAAGTGATAGGACACGGGGTGATGGGTTCAAACTGAAACAGGGGAAGTTCAGGTTATATAAGGAAGTTCTTCCCTGCGAGGGTGCTGAGGTGCTAGCATCAGGTGCCCAGAGAAGCTGTGGCTGCCCCATTGCTGGCAGTGTTCAAGGCCAGGTTGGATGGGGCTTGGAGTAACCTGCTCTAGTGGAAGGTGTCCCTGACTATGGTAGAGGGGCTGGAAGCAGATTATCTTAAAGTCCTTTCCAGCCCAAACCAGTCTGGGATTCTATGATCACCTCAAGTACCACAACGGGTACCTGAAAACTTCTATTTTGTTTTGCTTCCATTCTTTGGAAGTAATATCAGTGCTTTCCTTTGTCGTAGTATGGAAGAGAAACAGAGCAGCTGAACAAACTGAGCAGAAACGATGGAAGACAAAACCTCTTTTCTTTCGACCCAGAAGTCCAGGTAAACATCCCCGTATTTGCAAATGTGAGGTTTTGTTCCCTGGGTCCTGCCTCCCCTGTTCCCACTGTGTTTTCCAGTGGGCTGGGGAACAGAAGTGCAGCTCATGTGAGAGCTGAACAACATGTCAGTGCTCAGGTGATAGCTCAAATCAAGGGAAGAGTGACAGCAGCCCCACACATGGCCTCCCTCCTGCTTTACTGGCTTCTGTATGATGCATCTTGATGCTGCTGCATTTCAAACCCGTCATCTGGGTGTCTGTGAGGTTCTTATGGCTGCAGAAGCAGTAGAAGTATTGCAAGGACACCTGCAACCCACGTAGCCTGAGCATGTCTGAAGTCTAACAGTGATGTTAAAGACCATGCAGGTGGCTTACAGGGCGAGTCTCAGTCTTCAGGGAGTTTTCAGATGTAGGGCACAACCAACCAGGAAAACCACTCCATGCTGTTCTCGTGCTCTGGGGCAGGAGTTCATTGACTGTTGGCTTGCTTTCCTTTTGGTTTTGACATCTTTGCTAAGCTTTCTGCCAAGGTCCAGGTGTGGGATTTCAGTGGAATGGGCTGCAATTGTTCATACAGTTGGAGAGAATCGCTCCAAGTTACTTGATGCTTTCTGGTTCTCCTTCTGGCATGCTTTGGCTTGTGCACACCTGTGAAAAAGAACTTTCTGGTTTAACAGGAAATGTAATTAGTCTTTACAAGGTTTAGTTGTGCAAAATGAGCTTTTCTCGTGGCCCTTCTTTAAAGTCTTTAACAGGAAGAAGATAAGCATCCAGGAGACCATGGAAATATTATTCAGCATGGAGCACCTAAGATCTGGGTTTTTTTCACCTAGCCAACTGGTTAGGCTGAATTCACTGTCCTCCCTCTATACCCAGAGCTCTTCATTCTGGTGTGGGTCAGTCAGATCTGCTGGAACACTTGGCATCCAGAATCACTGCTCTGGTCAATCCTGATTTGTCTGTGCACCCTTGTATATCTGGCGCTAAGGAAACTGGGAGCAGGAACATAGACCTGCAACATACTTTCCTCATTGAAGAGAAACAGTGGAAGCAGTGGGAAGAGTTTCCCACGATCAGATGAACAATTGCAGCCTATTTTTCTGGAATGACTTGACTGTGAGATATCAGCTCCCAAGGTTTGGCATGTGAGTTTATTCAGGATTGGGCTGTACCAGATTGTCCCTGAGAGATGTGCTGGTATTTAAGGGTGTTTGGTAGTTGTGTGTCCCCACTGCCCAGTATGATGGGTATGGTGAAGGTCTTGTCTAGCTGGTGGTATTTTGGACATGTGTATCTCTTCTCCAAGAAGGGTGGATGTTGAGGCACAGACCAGGCACGGGCGTTCTGGGCTAGGAAGAAAGGAGCTGATTATAATCAAGACTGGGTTTTCTAGCTGGCTCTACAGGCAGTCTTTGTTGTTTCTAAGTATGCCAGTTATTGCGGTGCATCTAGAAATGCCTCCCACTTGGAGGAGGTGTTCACCATCCCAGCGGCATGTGCCTTCTCTCTATTTGAGGCACAGGGACCACCTCTTAAACTAGTCAGATCTTCAAAGTGGAAGATACTTTTCTGAGGGTAGTGCCTACTTATGTTCCGCTTTCTTCCCAAGCTCTAAATGGTGTTTGGGAAGATCCCCAGGGTTACAGCAAAGCAGGAAGGAACTGAAATCATACTGAGGTTTAGTTTTCTGTGCTCTAAAAACCAGATTGCTAAAAATTGATGCATCCTCATGAATTCATGTTGTGAATACATTTGTGTAACATCCTCAAATGATGCTCATTTGTGAATGTCTTGTACCTTCTGTACCACTTGGATAAAAGATTATTTAGATGGTATTGGCCATAATGTGACCCCTTAACTTTATTCAGGCATTTGTTTTCTCGTTTAATGAGACCAGATTTGCTTGTTTGCTGTCTAGAGACTGGACTTCTCGGGGATGGAGCCAGACGTGAAGCCATTTGAGGAGAAGAGCAGCAAGCGCTTCGTGGTGAGCTGCCAGGACTTCTCCCTCAACCTCCTCGCTCAGCTCAATGACAAGGCCGAAGGAGGACCCACCAATGTAAGGGTTGTTCTGGCGTGTCCTGCTTAGCCTTCTTTCTCCTCACTGCCAAGAAGAACTCTCAGCAGATTAATCTGGATGGATAAAAACATCCCTTTGGGATGGTTCTGATGGGACCTGGGCAAGCAGTGGCTACTGGCCCTGGGTCATGGAAGGATTTTTGTACCTTGGTAGTCTGGTGTTCCAAAAATGTGTCTGGGGACAGGGTCCATCCTGATGTGCCTCAGCCTGCCAGGAACATGGACTGCTGGGAAACCGGCAGTTCAGAGGCATAGGGAATGGGGAGTTTGTGTCTGCCATGTTCTGGGTCCCTGTGAAAGTCCTGTTGGTAAATGATTAACTTCATCTCCAAACCACTTACTTCTGTGTTTCATTTCATTTCCTCTAATGGCGAGGGATTTCCTTGTTTTGAAACCTTTTGACTCCCAGACTAACTGTATTCACAGCCCAGCACTGCCAGACAACTGTATTCCCTTTATTACATGCATTTGTTATTGTGCCAGAGTTATGCCTTAGCCTAAAAAGCTCTTCCTTGTATTTTCTGAGCCTCTGATACCTGTAGACAGCTATCACATCTCTCCTCAGCCTCTGTTCTGCCAGCCTGAACAGACCAGGATCCTCCAGTCTTTCTTCACAAAACATAATCCCTATTATCATGTCCTGCCTTTGGAGTCAACCCTTTATGTGAGGGTGCTGGAGCAGCAGATAGCATCGCAGGGGAGGCAGCAGCCCTGGCACTGCAGATGGTACCTTGTGTGATGCCTGTTAGAACTGCAAAGGGTTTGCTGGTTCGTCCTGGCAGTTCAGAGCTCATGCACCAGCTCATCCTCCTTGGTAACCCCCAGCAGATGAATGTGTCACTGAGAGCAGAGATTCTTGTTATTCTGTCCCTCGTCAGGCCCAGAGTCTGACCTAATCAGCACATTTTTAGTATTGATGTAATGCCTCCAAGTCATGCTGTAATGTCTCGGGCACGCTACAGTCTTAGCTTCAGGCCTTTGTTTGTATCTTTACATGCACACATGCCTACTAGGATGTGTGAATTAAAATTACATGGAATTATTGCTGCTTGCCTTGTGTTGTCAAGGTCAGTAGTGACAAACAAGTTGGCAGGCTTGGCACATGCAGTTCCTCAGCAGTGCCAGCCTGTACAATGGGTTTTTTTGACATGTATTCAATCACATTTCCAGGTCGAGCCCTTTTTCCTAAGCCTGGCATTATTTGACCTGAAAAATAATTGCAAGATTTCAGCTGACTTCCATGTGGACTTGAACCCCCCGTCTGTCCGGGACATGCTGATGGATAATGCTGCATCCAGCGTGGAGGGCACCAAGGGACGTTCTCTGGGCGAGAGTCTTGTGCACGGGGTCCCTGAGGCTTCCCTGCGCTACATAAAACAGGTGAAGAACTGACTTTCTCCTCATTCTGTGTCCCTTTTGAGGCTGTGGCTGTTCAGTAGTATCTCTGTGTGGAGAAGCAGCAGTCACCTTTTCTCTTGAACTGAGGGGTTTTAGTCAGTGTCTCAAGCCAATTGCTACTTTGGGCTCACTGGCAGTGATAGGCAAAGCTCCAGGTAGAGCTTTCAAAGACTTGACTGTGCTCAAGCCTTGTGAGCCCCCATGGCCCATCTGCAGCAGCAACCAAAGCAGGGGCTGTGTGTGTTGTGGGACGGAGCGGTGCAGGTCGGGTGTCCTGCTGTCTGACAGCCTGCTGTCTGCTGGTTGCAGGGCGTTTTCTCCGTGACCGACCCACATGCGGAGATCTTCCTGGTGGCCCGTGTGGAGAAGGTGCTGCAGGGCAGCATTACACACTGTGCAGAGCCGTACATGAAGAACTCGGACCCGGGGAAGGTATTGGATGGGGCCATGAGAGTATCTGCTTAGTAATGTTGTCTGCTGCTGCAGGGAGTAGTGTGGTCTGAAACATGGGTTGCTCTTTATGGCAAATACTGGTCTTCATCCATTCAGCCACTTGTGCTGCTGCTGGGCTGGCTTTGGCTGGGCTGTGCTGGGAGATTTGGTTCCTTCCCCTGGAAGGAGGCAGAGGCATTTTTAGAAAGAGCCATGCAGTTGGGGCACGGGAGCCTGTTCCCTGTCACACTTCAACAAGGCAAAGCCTGGGCTGGCAGCAAAAAAGTGAGACACTTCACCCCTAGAGAAATGGGCTGCACTGCTGCATGGTGCTACACACAGTGTCTTAGCCCCCTCCACAAGGAGGGATGTGGAGCTGTTGAAGTGCGTCCAGAGGAGGCCATGGAGCTGCTGCGAGGGCTGGAGCAGCTCTGCTCTGGAGCCAGGTTGAGAGAGCTGGGCTGGGGCAGCCTGGAGAAGAGAAGGCTCCTGAAGGGGAGACCTGAGAGCAGCTCCAGTGCCTGAAAGGGGCTGCAGGGAACCTGGAGAGGGGCTTTGGACAGGGGCCTGTAGGGACAGGCCAAGGGGAATGGCTTTAACTGCCAGAGGGGAGACTGAGATTAGACATTAGGAAGAGGCCTTAGAGCTCATCCAGTTCCAACTCCTGCCACGGGCAGGGACACCTTCCACTGGAGCAGTTGCTCCAAGCCCCTGTGTCCAACCTGGCCTTGAACACTGCCAGTGATGGGGCAGCCACAGCTTCTCTGGGCACCCCCTGACAACACCTCAGCACCCTCACAGGGAAGAACTTCTGCCTAAGAGCTCATCTCAGCCTAATATGTAATCTTAATGCGGTGTTTGCTATTGCTCTGTGAAGGTGATAGCTGTGCCTGGTGTGCAGTGACAGGGATGTCTGTCAGCTACCGTGGGGAGTTCTGCCTTGCAGCGTACAGAGAGTTGCTTCTCCCTAGGGAGTGCAGTGCTTCAAATTCCTTCCCCAGGGCTCCATGGATGCCGTGGCTCACACTCTTCCCTTGTGTTTTACAGACTGCCCAGAAGGTCCATAAGGTGGCCAAGCAGGCTTGCAGCCGTCTGGGGCAGTACAGGATGCCCTTCGGCTGGGCGGCCAGGTCAGTCACCGCGGGCTGCGCCTCAGCTGTAGCCAGAACTGCTGCTGCAGGTTATCCCGGATGTGATTCGGGACACAACCTGGGACATGATCAGAGTGGGTGGGCAAAGCACCAAGGGCTTGAAGTCGGTGAAGCTGCATCTGAGGGAGAGTCTGGCTCCAATTCCTGGGGCAGAATCTGGCTCCAATTCCTGAGGCAGAATGGGGGTTGGCCGGGAATGCTCTATCTAGAATTAGAAATTAAATATGAAAGAATAAACAGTGCTGGGAAAACAGTAACCTTGTTGCTGACCTGTAGCTACTGCTCTCAGGGGCAGAACGTTCTGGGGGATGAATAACATCATCCTGTGCTGCTGCGGGAATCAGTGCAGAGATTCCCTCCTGGCACCAGTCATTGCCAGGGCTGGAATGAGAGTGCAGGACCTCCTGGCCTGGCAGTGGCTATCAGCTGGGGTTTGACTCCTATGCAGGGCTCTGCTTTAATTAATGTTCTTGGACTGGCCCAAGATAGCTATCCCGTTCCCTCTCTGTTCTTTTACTGGGACTGATAAATCGTATCAGTGCTAAGTCCCTGAAATTACACATCAGAAGAAGGCATGAAGGTGAGTTCATTCCCCTGCCACTGCCTCCTATTGCTAAGTTGCTCTGTGACGCCGACAAAGGGATGGTACTCACATGGGAACACCAAATGACTGTCACAGTGGGCTGGGATTTGGGGGTGTGCAGGGATTTTGCCTGTGACATTGGCTGTTCAGCTTCAGCCTGGTGCTTCTGGGATGCAGCTTATTCCTGGGAGCCAGCACACAGCCTCTCAAGGGGAGCCTCAGCCTAGCAGTGGGCTCTGTGTGGGCATTGACTTTGACAGTTTTCAGATTTGTTCCTGCTGGGTAAGGAGCTGCCTTTTGAGATGAAGGAGTTGAGTGGCCTGATGTGGGGAACTATGTTGTTCTGCATCCCTAGAACTGTTTTCCTGTGAGTTTCAGAGGAAGGTGTTTACACAGAAAGGGAATATGGATGCTTTAATGTTCTTACTGTACACAGACATCCACAGCCTTTATTTGCAAGGGCAGTAATACCAGTATTCATTCAGAGCAGAATCCAGTCTGCTGCTCCAGGTTCAGGAGGAAGCTGATCTATGTCCTGAGACTGGTCTTCATTGCACATTCCTTTCCTTGGAGAATTTCCATGCTCTGACCAGTGTGTGCAACTAGGAAGATACTTTACCACTTGGTGTTAGTGGGAGGGGATTGAAGGGTTTTGGGGATTGAGGACCACACTTGGAACTGGACTGTGTGTGTCCTTCTCACATTGGAGAGAAGTGACATGGTGATGTCCCATGCAGTTATGTAACAGTGGTGGATTGGGATGGGGGAGTGCTCAGGAGGTCTGGTGTTGGTCAGGGCAGTCACAGGGCACTAAACCTGCCCTTCAGCCTGATGTGTCAAAGACCCCAGGGTCTGCTTGCTTACCAGCATTGAAGAAACATGTCTCCTCTTTTCTGCAGACCAGTTTTCAAAGACTCCCAGGGCACTCTGGATGCTGAAGGGAAATTCTCGCCTCTGTACAAGCAAGACAGTGGCAAGCTCTCAAATGAAGACATGCTGAAGCTTTTAGCAGAGTATAAGAAGTAAGTGTAAGAGACTGGGGCAGGGGCTGAGCAGCAACTAGAACAGTTAAGCGGAAGCATGAGATGGCAATTTCTACGATACTCAGAGGGTAACAGAAAGCTGATGTGCTCAGCACCTGACTGTTCAAGGTTCACACTCCTGTTCCTTTCTCTCTAACACAGACCAGAGAAGACAAAACTACAGGTCATTCCAGCCCAGTTACATATTGTCATCAAGGACATCCAGCTAGACTTCACAAGTAAGGATCTTGGATCTTCAAGTGAATCCTGGTGGCTCTAGCCTCAGGAGTTAATCCTTGTATGGGGAGCTTTGCTATTTCGTTGACAAGAGCACAACCTCGTAAGTCCTTCTGTTGGGTTCTGTGGAGGAATGTGTTCCAAGTGCAGAGGTTTACCTGAGGGGGCATCTGCTTTGCTGTTTGGCCATCACATCCTAAATCTAAAGGAAGCCACTTGCCTGCTATTGCTGTTACTATTGCACGAATCTCATATAGCAGTTTGGACCTGTTAACACCAGAGGGCTTCTCATACATGGTCAGTGTGATTCTTTACTTTGCGTTTTAAGAAACCAAGGCAAAGAATGGACTTGTAATGTGCTCAGTGTCACTGAATGGGCCTTTGGCAGCTCCTGTCACAGGTTCTGTAGTCTGGTCCCTATGCAAAAGGCTTTTCTAGTGGACTTAACTCTTTTCTGGTTTTTGAAAAGCCATCACCTGAGATGAACTCACCATCATGGTGGGTGTAAGTCTCAGTGAATTAGGCAGGGTTTGTGCACTGGTCTTTGGAGACAACATAACCATCAGACATCTTTCTGAAGCAGAGAGTGGGAAAGGGCTGACACGTTCAGATGTCGTCATCTCAGTAGCCTGTCTGCTTCAGTCAGGTGATGTTTCCAGGATTTATAAAGCAGTAGCTTAATGGGCCACATTCCTGGCAGGCTCGAGGTGCAGGTCCTGGGCAGAGCTGCTGTCCCTACCCAGACATGGGTCATTCATAAGACCTGTTGACTTTGGCCAGAGCTACAGTAAAGTGCCACTTCTGCAGTCCCCCTGGCCAGGAGAGCAGAGCCCTGTGCTGCCCGCACACCCGTCTGTTCCCACTATTGCTCCTACATTTGGGGACCATGGATGTTTCATGATCAAGGGGAGAATTTTCCCATAATAATTTCAGCAGGAGTGGTCCAAATCTTGCTTCCCGGTCAACACACACCATCCTCTGGTGAGAAGTGGAGCAGGGTTTGAGACCCACTGAATTTCCTTTCATGTAGGCTGTACTTCCTGTATTACTGGGTGTGTACTTATCCAAGCTTCCCTTCTCTTCCAGATTGTGTGACGGCTTCTTACATTCCTATAAAGCCTTTTGAGAAGAGCTGTGAGGACATTGCAGTTGAAGTGGAAGAGTTTGTCCCAGAAGTTACTAAATACTGTTATCCCTTCACCGTCTACAAAAACCATCTCTATGTCTACCCTTTGCATTTGAAGTATGAGAACCAGAAGGTGTTTGCAAAAGTGGGTGACCTGGAGAGCAGGCTCAGCATAGAATGGGGTGATGCTGGTGACCTGCAGCAATGGCTCATCTTCCTGTTCTCCCCAATTTCAGGCGAGGAATATTGCTGTCTGCATTGAGTTCAGGGATTCAGATGAAGCTGATGCCAGGCCGTTAAAGGTGGGTACCTGTTAATGGGGCTGCCATTTGCTGTTGTGTCCTGTGTGCCAGCCAGGCTGAGCAGGACAACAGGAAAGCTGTTTTCCTTTAGCCAGCTAATTTAGGGTGAGAGCAAGCCTGAATTCAGCTCTTCATTTGTGTTTCCAGTGTATATACGGCAAACCCGGAGGGCACCTCCTGACCACAAACGCGTATGCTGCTGTGCTGCATCACAACCAGAGTCCAGAGTTCTACGATGAGGTAAAAATGCAGTGGTGGGAAATAACAGGTTTTCCTGGATGCTACAAAGCCAAGGGGCCTTCCAGGAGACATCGTTTTTCCAGGGCTGGGTGAAATACGGGTAAAAATAATCACCAGCCCTTTGCCTCAATAGAAGAGCTCAGCGGAGCCAGAGACTGTCAATTTTTAATGCCAGTTTGTTTTCTGCTGTCTTTACTGTCACGCTTTGTGCGCTCCAGTCACACACCCCCATTAATAAATAATAAGCTGATGTGATGAAAATGTTAGCCAGGAGTTATTTAAGATTGGTAGGAATGTGTCTTGTGTAACTGCATACAACATAGCATTTGTGAAATAGAACTTAAAATACTACTTACTCCATGACTAAAAATACAGTCTTATCTGTCATGATATCATTTTAGATTAAAATTGAGCTTCCAATTCACCTCCATCAAAAGCATCATTTGCTTTTCACCTTCTATCATGTCAGCTGTGAAATTAATACAAAGGCAACATCGAAAAAGCAGGACACCGTTGAAACTCAAGGTACGTTCAATGCTTCAGTTCCTTCTATTGGAGTGTAAGAGTCCAAGACAAAATGAACAAAGGGATATGAAAAAGTACTTGATTAAAATAAGGGACTGTCTGAATTTTGGCTTTTTGAAAGCATCCTAATACAAATCTTAGGTCTAAACCGGAATAAACCACAATGTGTTTTGTGTATGCTGAAGCTCAAATTCTTGCTGCAGTATGACAGCTCTTCCTGCATGTTCTTGATTTGGTTTGTATGAATGGGCTCTTGTCAGTCAGGTCACCACCAAAACCTTGATGGGAGATCAGAGCCTCAGGGGCCGATCCTGCCAACACTGAGCATGTGTAAGAGACTGAGCACCCCAGGTCCTGTGGGCTGGGTTGCCTTTCCATTCAGCCAGTCCTTGGGCGGCTGAAGGACCCTTGGTGCACTACCATGACTCGAAGGCTGTTTCTGCCTCCTCACCCACTCCTGATTTTGGCTGTGTTGTGTATGAATTTGCTCACCAAGTCCACCAGGTGAACGTGCTTTACCTAGGCTGATGTGGTCAATCCCAGCCTTGCTGAAGCCACTTCCACAACTGCGAGCCTGATCTCCTCAGGCTGAGACACAGCGTTTTTTGGAGATGGATCATTGGGTGTCACCTAACTCGGGTCCACTGGTTGCCTCCGCAGTGGGATACGCCTGGGTGCCGTTGCTGAAGGATGGACGCATTGTCACCCTGGAGCGACAGTTGCCAGTTTCATCCAACCTTCCACCTGGCTACCTAGGCCTTGGAGACACAGGGGCACAAAGGGTAGGAAGGCCATTTAAAATGGACTTAAATGTAAAAGGAAGAGGAAGGCTGAGCTTTTGTTATCGCTGTAAGTTCTGGACCTATGTTGGTGCTCTGCTCAGCTGTAAAGATCCCCACTGCATGGCAGCCCCCAGAGCTTAAGGCTCTTCAGGATGGGAGGCAGGACTTTCTGTGATTCTGTGGGTTGCAGAGAATATTTCCATGGGAGGCTGGACTGTTGCAGATAGGGCACGTGGTCTGTGTGCACATTCTCTGCCCTGCTGAGGCTGCAGTCAGGTCACTGGTGTTGGTGCGGGAGGGGAGCCCATTTTTCCACCCCAGCCTGACCAGTCTGTCTGCACAGAGCCACCTTCTCACTGCAGTCTGAAACCAAGTGCTTGAATGTTGTCTGTTCACAGCAGCCTAGCATGGATGCGAAGTGGGTGGATGGAGCAAAGCCACTGTTTAAGATCAGGCTCCATTTGGACTCCACCATTTACACCCAGGTAAATGAACATCTCACTCCTCAAGTCTTTCAAGACAAAGGCGGAGGAAGTGATTGCTCTCTCTCTATTGCTGCTGTGGGGAAGACATATTTGTGTTTGCAGAGCAGCACAGAGATCCTTCCGCAGCAGCAGGTCTGGGATTGCTTGCAGGAATCTGCTGCTTTGTCTGGGTGTGATGAGCAGTTGTGTGAAGGAGCTGGGGAGAGGCTGATGTTTTTCTTGGCCGATTGCACTGTCACTGGCAGGACCAAGGAAACCTTTGAGCAAATGAGCTGCTTTGATGCAAGGGGAGGACTGGCGACAATGGGAGGTTTCTGCAGATATCAGTCTGTTTATTAAGGTTCTTTTAAAAAGGTTTTCCAACGTCAGCAGGCACAAGAAAACATGAGTCCTGATTTCCTTTTGAAACCAGTTCAGGCTGGTTTACCAAGTCCTTGTGTGTTCTGCTGTCCTATGGCAGTGAGGGACTTCCCCAAGCTTCATGTGACCTGCAGCAAAGTGCTCTGGGGTACCTCCTGTCAGCACTGCTCATGGGGAAATGCCCTGGGCAGGGCTGCTTGTCCCATGCTGGGTGTAATCGGCTGCATTTACATTCGTAGCAACTTGCTTTCAGCATCATCCAGTCTGGTTTAGGGTCTTACTGAGTCTGTACAGCACTGAGAGCAGCACAGCAGCTTCGTTTCCCACCAGATTACATCCCCAGATGCTTTTCAGGGTTAAATAATCCAGCAATTAAATTTACCCATGGAGGAGGAGGGAGAGAAATGGGAAGGAAAGTGCCTCAGGTGGTCAGTAGGTTGGTGAGACGGATGGAGAGTCGCAGCTGGGAGAGGAAGGCTCCCACTTATCCAGGCCAGTGTTGGAAGGGGATCAGGGCTCAGGATAGCGCAGCCACAGGAGAATTTTAACACTGCTGGAAGCTTTGTGCTTAATCTTGAGATTATTTGGGAGCCAGGGGAGGGGCAGGGGCTGGGTACATTGGCAAATGCAGGGAGCAGTACCGTAGTCCTGGGACTGGGGACCAGTGGGGCCACTGTTAGGGACATGGGGCTTGCTGGGGACACCTCTGCTGCAGGGAGGTCTGCAGGGTTTTGAGTGCAAGCTGCAGAGTGGGGGTTGACGAACACTGAGAGTGCTGCACTGAACTCCTTTGTCTCTTCCAGGACATGCACTTGCACAAATTCTTCCAATACTGCCAGCTGGTGCAGGCGGGAGCTAAGGAAGTGCCAGGAGAACTTGTGAAGTACCTGAAGGTGAGCAGTGCCTGGCAGTGGGCATCAGCTGGGCTCTCACAGACTGTCAGTAAATAACAGACCCCTGCCCTGTGGGAACACACCCTCACTGCAGTGCTGGGACTGGTGCTTTGCACAATGTCCTTTCCTCTGCTTACTGACAGGGCTGGCTGCTCTGTGTGCTGCTTCACTGCCTTCCATAGAATCATGGAATGGTTGGGTTGGAAAGGACCATAAGATCATCCAGTTCCAACCCCCTGCTATGGGCAGGGACACATCACACTAGACCATGTAGCCCAAAGCTGTGTCCAGCCTGGCCTTGAACACTTCTAGGGATGGAGCATTTACTGCTTCTTGGAGCAAGCCTGTTCCAGGGCCTCACCACCCTCACAGTAAAGAGCTTCTTCCTTACATCTAACCTGGACTTCCCCTGTTTCAATTTGAGCCCATCACCCCATGTCCTATCACTACAGTCTGTTTCACAGCAGATGATACAAAAGCACCGCTCTGCCGTGCACATGGCAAACCCTCCTCTTGGTGCCCTTGATCTGATTCAAACCTTTCAGCTGTAGCACAGTTCCTTCCTCTCAGGATCATCCATTCAAAGTGGGGTATTTTTTCAGGCTGAAAAAGTTATGTGGGATTATCAGTCAGTCCCATTTGACCACAGATGACCTGTGACCCAGCGTTTTGGCAATCACTGCGGCATGAGTAAGGGCCTTGGAGGAGGTCCAGCAAAGGCTTCTGCAGGGAATACATTTCTTGACTGTTTATTGTCCTTGTGTCCTTCCATAACTGCCTGTTTTTGAGAGTGCTGCTGTAGCAACAGCTCTGCTTCCAGTATTGGGGATTTGTCGTCACAGACTTACTGGGTGTGTTTCAGATAATGTATAAATATGTTAAGAAATAGAAAAAATGGTAGGTTTTAAAGACAGGCACTGAGAGAACAGGTTGCTTTGTTGTAAGCATTTCGTCAAGGGGCTGGGTAGGTGTGGACAGGGAGATATTTACATGTAACCGCAAGCGAGGGCTTCTTAATCACCAGTATCTCTATAATTTCAGTGATTTAAATACCTACATACAGGTTTAAGACCCTTTCATTATATTGTCAGGTTTGAAAACTGAAAATGAAATACACTTTCAAAGGCTCGTATCCTGAGACCCAGGCAGGAGAGGTCTATGGGGTGCATGGAGGGTGTGTGCACCTGATGATCTTGACCTTCACCAAGTCACTTAAATCCCATTTCCAATAGCAAGCTGCGTTCTCTCACTGCAAGCTGTCGGGCATCAGACTTCCATGCTCCAAAGGCTTTGGGGAAAACAGGACCTGGTCACTTCAAAAACCTGTCACAAGTGACAAGAATCAGGAGCAAAGCTTCAGCCTTAAATTCTGTTATTGGGGCAAATCACAGCATGTGACCTCTAATGAAGTCATAGCTGCCTGAGCACATCAAAAGGGGGGATTAATGTCATGAGTGGTTGATGCAGCTCCCAAAGGCGCTGAGCACTGCTGCTGTGGCGTCAAAGTCTTGGGTCCTCTGGCAGGATGAAGCCCAAACCCTGCCCTGTTTGCTAATGCCTGTGCTATTGCCACAGGAATGTCTGTAATATAAACATCTCACATCTGTGGAATGTTGAACTAAAAGTGTGTTTTAAACATTTGTTTTAGTGTTTGCACGCCATGGAGATCCAAGTAATGATTCAGTTTCTACCTGTAATTCTTATGCAACTATTTAGAGTCCTCACAAATGTGACCCAGGAGGATGAAGTAGCCGTCAACTGCACCATGTGAGTGTCTGGTAAACCCTCTGGTTTCCTTCAGTTACAAAGGCAAAGCCACAAACCACAGTGCAAAGCAGGGTGTGGTTTCCCAGTGCAAGGTGCTAAGTGACAATGTTGGCCGTCTGCTGCCCTGCTCTGGAACACTGGCTGCTGCCTTCCCCTGGCACATCTGATGGCATTGGGCATTGTGGGAGCTGTGTGGGGAAGAATCGTACAATCATGGAATGGTTTGTGTTGAAGAGACCTTAAAGCTCCTCCAGCTCCAACCCCTGCCACGGGCAGGACACCTTCCACTGGAGCAGTTGCTCCAAGCCCCTGTGTCCAACCTGGCCTTGAGCACTGCCAGGGATGGGGCAGCCACAGCTTCTCTGGGCACCCCCTGACAGTGCCTCAGGACCCTCACAGGGAAGAGCTTCTGCCCAAGAGCTCATCTCAGTCTCCCCTCTGGCAGATTAAAGCCATTCCCCTTGTCCTGTTCCTACAGGCCCTTGTCCAAAGCCCCTCTCCAGGTTTCTTGGCTTCTTCTGGCTCCAGGATGTACTGTGCATCTCTGTACCAGAAGCATCTCACTCCCATGAAACTGGAGGTTGGAGGCTGAGTCCTGGTCCCCTAGAGATGTGCAGCCCATTGCAGTCATGGCCCTGTGCCATGTGGTGCAGGTTGTGGGGACAGCTCCTGTGAAGAACACTGTAATCCCACTCTGTTTGAATCACCAGCGGGCAGGGACAGCGAACACCCAGGTACCTGCTGGGTGACCAGCTCCCACCTTCACTTCCAGAGGTTTTATCAAAGCTTGGCCTGCTGCGTCCCAGTTTGTGAGTAGCTTTCTGTTCCAGTGACAACTGTTTCCTCATCTGGACTTTCAGAGTGGAATTTAAAATCCACTTTATCTGATAAAAGGCTTGTCGACTCCTCCCTGTGGTTTGGCCTTTGGGGTCTGTGACAATGTGCAATAGTTTGTTGTTCTCTCTGGCTGGGATTGGAATGTAAACCCCAGTGTTGCCTGGGGAATCCAAGTGGTTGCTGCCTTTGTCAGCTGCCTGGAGTACTCCCAGAGGGCTGGCATGCTCTCCAGGGCCTGCCTGTCCCCAGCGAACTGCAAGGCAACAGCCTGAGAACAATCCAGTGCTTGTAGATTCCATAAGGAAGAGCCTTCCAGAAAGAATAAATTCAGGGGATGCAGGAATGTATCAGATTATAACAATGATGGAGAATGTTTTACCTACTTCTCATCAGAGATTCTGTGGGGAGGTTGTGTTCATTTTGCAGACCTGATGTAGTGCTGTAGTTGTTCATTCTCACTTGTATTCTCATCAGGAAAGGGCTGCAGGTCAGGACAAACTCAACACATGATAAGCTGTGTGGTGTGGATGAACCTGTAGCCTCTGCAGGAGGGGCAATTACTTGTGCTCCTCACAGCAGGTACATAGGTACAGCCAAAGAGAACGGGGTGTGGAGCAGATGGGCTTAATGAGTTTGTTTTCAATTTACCTGTCGCCTGAGCATTGTTCAGGTGCCTGATGCTCACTGCAACTGCATTTCAGTACCAGCAGGCTTTAAACCTGGCATGCGCAGAGGCCAAAGAGTAAGATATGTTACCCACAGAGAAATGCTGCCCTTCACCTGCACCTCCTCGTGCAGGTGGCCTCTAGCATTGACGGCAGCTGGACTGGGAGATACCAGCACCACAGTGGAGAAGAGGCTTTGGGCACCTCTGCTGTGAGTGGTCTGTGAAGGGGCCGTGCTGTGGCAGGGCTGGTGTAGCCACAGGAGCTGTGAGGGGTGCTCAGCCTGCAAGTCTGGGCTCTGCAATGCCAGCAGTGAGGCTTTTGGGGTTGAGACAGTTGGTGTCTGCTTTCATAAGCTAGAGGAACTTGCTTTGCATCCCGTGCCAAACACAAACCACATTTCTCCCCAGGGTTCTTCTGCACATTGTGTCCAAGTGCCATGAAGAAGGTCTGGATCACTACTTGCGCTCCTTCATAAAGGTCAGTCATGACACACGGAACACTCTGCAAAACTCCCTGCTGGGAGCAGGCACAGGCTAACACTGTTCCTCTTGCCTTCAGTACGTCTTTCGAGCCGAGAAACCCAGTGTCACCCAGGCGAAAATGACCCATGAGATCCTGGTCCTTTCCATGGCCACGATCCTGAAGCAGTCAGCGGATTTTCTGACCATCAATAAGCTCCTCAAGGTGAAGTATGGGCGGTACTTGGCTGCTGAGGCTGCAGGGGAGGAGGAGGGGGTCTGGTATAAAGCTCAACACTTTCACCCATCCAAACCCACCACAGGAGCAAAACTACCAGGGCAGCTCCTTGCATCCACATCCTTGCGGTTCTCCTGTTGCAACAGGATTCTTGCAGGGGATCTGGCTGTGCTAAAGCTCATGGCAGGACACAGCAAAGGGCTTTTCATTTTGCCTGTTTTCATAGAATCATAGAATCAGCTAGATTGGGAAAGACTTTTAAGACCATCAAGCCCGGCGGTTCCCCCACGACTGCCTAGTCCACCACTAACCCATGTTTTATCTGTTTTCCTCAAGCCGTATGGCTCATGAGAGCAGGATGAGTTTCTGCCAGTCTGGGCTTACACCCCATACTGCTGCATTGGGGTGCAGAGGCAATGGAGCTATTCCCACCCCAGACTGGCAGGACTCCTCTGGGTGGCAAAGACTCCTGTGCCAAGCTGGCCGTGCAGGCACTGCCCAGCTTACAGAAGATCATCTGAACATGAGCTCTCCCTCCCGCACTCTGCTTCCTCACACAGTTAAACATGTTCAGTCCTGCTGAGAAAAGTAATGGTGTTCTCTGTTCCTTTCAGTACTCGTGGTTTTTCTTTGAAGCACTGGCAAAGTCCATGGCAATGTACTTACTGGAAGAAAACAAAATCAAGGTAGTAAGTTTGTTTGATGCACATTACAGAGCCATCACAAACTGTCCTCCAAAAGCTTTCCTGGAAAACTATCTAACTCTTATTTATAAAATGTTTGACAAGCAGAACAGGCGGATCCTTCCTTTTTCAGTTGACTTTTCCCTTCTTCCCATTTTCACTCTCAGTTGTAAGTCAAAAACTCCCGAGCTTCTTATGGTTTGTGCAGCCTCCTTTTGTTACCAACTCCTGCCGTTCCAGCCAGTGCTTGCTTTGTGCCAGTGCTGTACTGGGAAGTGACACACGTGCTGGAAGGAGCTCCTTGCAGCACTGACTGGGACATGCTCTTGGTTCCAGCTGCCCAGAGGCCAGCGGTTCCCTGATTCCTACCAGCATGCCCTGCACTCGCTGCTGCTTGCCATCATTCCCCATGTCACCATTCGCTATAACGAGATCCCTGAGGAGTCCAGGAATGTCAACTTCAGCCTGGCCAACTTTCTGAAGGTCAGCACTTTCTTTCTTTCTGTCATGCTTTTATCAGGAAAGAAAATCAACCCAAACAACGAGAAATAAGCAGCAAGCAAACAAGCGTGTGTGCTTTATCACCTCTTTGGTTTCTTAGAATCCCAGACTGGTTTGGGTTGGAAGGGACCTTAAGATCATCCAGTTCCAACCCCCTCCCACGGGCAAGGACACCTTCCACACTAGAACCTAGAGAAACAGGGTCAAGTACAGTTGGGAAGTCAGCAGCAGCTGGGAGGACCCGATCTGGCTGCTGGCATGACAGGAGTATGGAGTTGATTTAGGATGATTGCTTCTATTTGTAATGATCACTCACATGTTGCTACTTTTTCCCCAGCGTTGTTTGACTTT
The DNA here is from genome assembly GCA_017639245.1 of Myiopsitta monachus. Classification (NCBI taxonomy): domain Eukaryota; kingdom Metazoa; phylum Chordata; class Aves; order Psittaciformes; family Psittacidae; genus Myiopsitta; species Myiopsitta monachus. Next base: position 284,043 of record CM029925.1, read on the forward strand.
TATGGACAGAGGATTTGTTTTTAACTTAATAAATGATTACATTTCCGGATTCAGCCCAAAAGACCCCAAGGTAAGCTGTATGTTTCTTGAAAGGTGGTTTGCAGTCGTACATATCTACGTCAGCGTTCTGTAGTGATTAGTTTATGACTCTTGGAGGCCTTTTAGACACTGTTCCTGCCGAGCCTTCTGAAGGCAGAGACCTCTTTTGGCTGAGAGCCTGTATGCAGCTAAGCTTTTAATCAGTGTAGAGTCAGAACTAAAGGAAAGGTTTGCTAATAGTCTGGGTGAAAAAGGTAAAGAAGTCCCAAGTGGCAAGTCCATGCAGACACTTAGGGGGAACAACACAAAAAAATTGCCCTGAGTTTCATCAAATGCTGTTTAGATTCCCCAATTCTGAACTGGAAGCAAACGAGTCAAACTGAATAGTTTCTGTTTGTCTTTTCTTTTTCCTTTTCCTCAGCTTCTGGTTGAATACAAGTTTGAATTTCTTCAAACCATTTGCAATCATGAGCACTACATTCCTCTGAACTTACCAATGACCTTCTCCAAACCCAAGCTGCAAAGAGTTCAAGGTATGTCCTTTCTCAAGAGACTTGCTAGAGAGCTGTAATTTGTTAGTTGTGATGGGTTCTGACCAGATGGGATTTGCTTTGGTGTCAAGGAAATTTATGTCCTGGTTAGCCTGATTTACATTAACCTCAGGAAAAGATGCTGTTCTGGCAATTTTACATCATTCTGCTCCAGCATGGTGTGCAATCCATCTTTTCAGTGTTTCTTATATTGAAGTTTGCATGGGACTAACAATATCAGAAAGAAACTGCCCTTATTTCAGTAAATGCACAAACTCTGCAAGTGTAATCCTTTGTTCCCACAAGAGTCAGCATCCCCTGAGAAGCAGAGGGTCCCCACTGACCAGTGCTGTTGAGAATGGAGATACACAGCAACAGACTCATTTCCCTCTGCACTGCCAGCTCTCTTTGTGGCCACAAGAAGGTGATTAGGGTTACCTTCTATTTTCGTTTTGAGCAAGAGCATAGCAGTGCACGGTGCTCTGAAGCCTGTACTCAAACCTGGGCTGAAGGCTGCCAGCAGAGAACTTGAGCTCATGCCAAACCTTAGCATATACCAAGGACATACATATTGTGGCACCACCGCCCTGTCTCCAGGCTGCTGTCCCTGTCACACCATGTCCCTCTTGGTCCTGGTGCTGGTCACCACAGGACAGGTGGGGTTTGCAAGAGGCTGAGGCCCTGTGCGAATGTGGACCATGGCACCTCCTAAGATTGCTATAGACATCTCCTCATGTGCTAGATAAATCAAGTAAAGATTGACAGGTTTGTGTGCCTGGCCAAGATAAATACTGGAGAGAGGAATCAGCTTTGGGATTCCCCCATGTGAAGGCCCAGTGGGTTTGTGATTCTGTGATTTATTCTGATAGAGGCAAGGGGATGTTCGATTGTGCCTCAGGGTGCAACCATACAAGTCCCAAAGTAGTTACACGCACATCCAGGTGGCAGAAGCAGAAACCACTGTGAAATGTTCCTCATTTTGGTGTATTTCTGACTGCTCAGGGCTTTCTGAACCCGCTGCTAATCTCTTGCATCAGTTTGGCTTCTTGTCTGGCGTAGTTTAACAAAGTGCACTGCTAGAAATGGCTGAAAACTCACAAATAAGGTGCCTTCCCACTGCTTATTCGTGGCATGATAACGTGACGATGCTCTTTGTTGGTTCACATTCACCTTTGCATTTGCAATGGTTAAACTGAAAAGCTATAGGAGCAGCTTCTCTTTTCTCCTCCGTTTTACTGTGACTAGAACCTACTAGCTGAGATTCACACACATCTCGTGAAAGGGGAGCAGCCAGAAGTGCCGCTGCCATGGTGCCTGTGCTCTGCCTGCCATGGTAGAGACGTGGTGGTGCATCTCCATTGTAGACTGGTCTGGTTTAATGGACTAGACCCTGTGGGGACAGCAGGCTCAGAGATGGGGAGGTGTGATGTGACCCAGGAGCTACCCTGCTGGTGTACATCACCTCATTTGGATGAAGAGCCCAGTGACGTGCTCAGTGCCTACTACTGTGTTTCTGGGAAAAGAAGGAATAGCCCCCAGGAAGGTGGATAAAGAGATCTGCAGCAGGCAGGCCTGCAAGGCAGAACACGTCCTTGTGACCACATCCTGTTGAGTTGGAGTGTTGCATCTTGGAGCAGTTTCCCTGAAACATCTCAGCTGTGAGGGCTGGTTTCTGGTCTCCCTCCCTGCTGCCTCACCCCAGGGATGTGTTTCATCAGCCAGAGCAAGCCCCAGAGCCCATCCTCACAGCCCACAGCACAGGATTGTTTTTGCAACCTTGTGATAGCAAAGAACTCAAGAGATTGGCAAGAGCTGGGGGTTAAGCAATAGCCTCACAAACAACATTAAAGCATGACGTACTGTCCTGTTTCTCCAAGATTTAGAGGCTTACTTATTCCCATTTATTTTTGCTGTCTTATTTGTCCGTTTTCACACGTGAATTAGAGTATATTTCATTTGCTTTGGGACGGGTCATGTCAGTAGGTAGGTCCAGCAGGGGTCGTTGAGCTTTCTGATGTCAAATTAAATGCACAGCTTCTAATCAATTAGCTTGCATCCAACTCATGAAGTAACCATGATGTGAAACGCTTGGGCATTTGCTAACATGACTAACAGTGAAAGCTAGATAATGCTGCAGCTTGCTTTCCCTTTCCTCTGAATCACACTTTCATAAACCACTGCATGCTCCATGTGAATCAACAAACTTAACACTGACTTTTGCAGCCCCAGAGCTGTTGGAAGGCTTTGGCTAGGATTTTCAAAGCTGTGCGTATGCTCCCTGCCTTACCACAGAAAAGCTTTCACACCTATGGAGTTTTCAAGGGCAGAAGTCCAAGCTGAGCACACAGCATTCCTACCCTTGTGGGAGAATGCACAGCTTTGAGGGTATCCCTCTGGGAGGCTCAAGGCAGTAGTTGAACAGTGCCTGTTGGGACTCTAGTTAGACGTATGGGTTGGTTGACAGAGATAATGGTGTCAGGGCAAGGTCATTCATAGCAGCTCAAGGGCACACTGGAATCTGTGTCATTTCCCTGCTGTGTTATCCAGGCAAATCATTGGAGACACTGCCTTACCCTGGTGCCTTTACCCTTGTCATCAAAGTAGCAGCCACTCCTTTGACCACAGTCTACAGCCCAACCTACATGAGATGCAGGGTACAAGTTAACCAAAGTGAACAGGTACCGAGCTGCCTTTCTCCTGGTGGTCAGTGTTCCCTACCTGCTGTAGGAAGCAAAAGGAGCCTCAGTGCCTGGCAAGCTGCTGCCTGGGATGCTGCTCTGGCTCCCTGGTCCTTGCTGTGTAGCTGCTGGAGGATGCAGTAGTGGCCACTTCGCACCATGTCCTTGTTTGCATCCCTTATCTCAGCAGGAGTATTTGCCTTTTCTCTGCTCTCTGACCTGGTGAGAAGGAATGCAGATGTCACAAGACGTGGAACAAGCTGCAGGAAGGGTCCTGCTAGGGCTGGGCAACCATGATAAATGCACCATCCCCACTGCCCATTGCCACCCTCAGAGCTTCTTGTGGAGGCTGGCACCTCGGCTGCCAGTTTGGGTTGGAAGGGATCTTCAAAGCTCATTTAGTCCAGCCCCCTGCAACAAGCAGGGACATCTTCAACTTTACCCTGTTGCTTAGAACCACATCCAGCCTGGCCTGGAATGTCTCCAGGGATGATTAGCCTGAGCTGGAAGATGCCAAGTTCTTTGCTATGACTGACTCGGTGGAGAAAGCTGTTGTCAGAGCAGTGCACTGTAGGGGACAGTGATGAGCCTGCAAGCGGGCTGTTGTGGCTTACCCGACCTTTTGTCTTGCCCTGACCAGCTCCTTGGAACAGTTCTCTTAACCGTTGCCTTGCTGTTTCTTTCAGATGTCAATCTTGAATACAGTTTAACTGATGAGTATTGCAGGCACCATTTCCTGGTGGGGATGCTTCTGAGAGAAGCCTCTGTTGCCTTGCAGGACAACTATGATATCAGATATACAGCCATCTCAGTCTTAAAAAATCTCTTGATAAAGCATGCCTTCGACAACAGATACCAGCACAAGGTCAGGCATTTTCTGTTGCCTTTTAAACATGATGTCCTTGAGTTCTATGAAAAAGCACATGTCAGAGTTTTAGAGATGTGTGGTGCACCAAGGGCACTCTCATTGCTTTTTAGGGAACTGTTGTAAGTAACTGATGGTTATGGCATGACAGTAACAGAGGTTCTGAGAAAAGATCTAAGAACACAAACAATGCAGTCATATAACTGTAATGCTCTTGTTCCTGCTGAGTATTTAGATACTGAAGCACTGAGCCATTAATGACCTTGAGAGTGTCATTAGCCCAGAGGCTGTTCAACAAAATTAAGCAATGTTGATGTTGTTCTGGTACTGGGCTTAAATTCATATCCTGCACTAATGTACAGTAATTAGGAAACAGGGCTGATCTCTGTTACAATCAGCTGCATGTTTTACTAATTGGTGAATCAGAGGAGAGGATCTGTGGGTAAGATGCTGGGTTTCCACTGGGAAATTCTTCAGTCAGAGGCTCAGCATAGCTGTTACTGAAAAGCCTGGAACTAGGCTGGTTTTCTTCCCTGATGCAGCTCACTGCTAACCCATACATCCTTGAATGTGCCCAGCTACCTCTGCAGCCACTACCTGACCTTGCTCTAGGCTGAAAACATGCCTCTGTTTAGAATTTACCTCCTCAAATTGCTCCTGGTGTGCTTCATTGCTGAGTTTTATCTGGGAATGCAGATGCCTTCCTGGGCACGAAGGGTAGAAGTGACCTGCACTTGCATGGACCTGGAGCGCTTATATTTCAGGAGAGATTTGGCAGTTCCCTGTCAATACTGAGGCTGTTTCTGCGTCTCCAGATCTTGCTAAGAAACAAACTAAGATGGAGATGATTTTATGGACATTATTTTTCATAATACTTTATCGTGTGTGTAGTTTTACAGAAGGTCTTTGCCTGGGTGAGGAAGAATGAACATCTATTATCAACAATAGTACATTAAAACAAAACAATAATTATATCTCAAATGAATGTTTTAACTAGAAGTATTTGCTATCAAGAATTCCTAACTGGCAGCACTAGCCAGTACCAAGCAAGGAGCAAATGTTTTGCTTCATTACTCCTGGGTGTTGCACTCAAAAATCAAGCTATGGGAGTGAAGTGCCAGTTAAAGGGTTGGGAAATACGGGCTTCAGTTCCTCACACATCCTGTATGACTGGGAATGTTATTCAGCCCCCAAAATCCCCGAGTGCCCCATGCTTGCTGTTAAAAGGGTAATTGCTACCTGACAGCTCTGAAGTGGAGATGAGAAGGCAGACCAACCCATGTCCTCAGACACCGTGTAGAGTGTGTAAACATGTATCTATGTATTTGGCTCAGTTCTTTTACCCTCCACTGAAAGCCAGGGCTCTTCCCCACATCTTTCTCCCTATCTCTTTGCAGAACCAGCAGGCAAAGATAGCACAGCTCTACCTGCCACTGCTGGGGCTGCTCCTGGAGAACCTGCAGCGCGTGGCCAGCCGCGAGGTGCTCTACTCCTGCACTGCTGCCTCCAGCCCCGTGAGTACAGCCGAGCCAGACCTCTTGCCTCCTCCTCCTCCTCAGTCCTCCCCCTGCACACCCCTGTGTGGCTGCCGCTTCCTGCAGCCAGGCACAGCTCTTGGAATAAGCATGGTTTTCTTCTCCACACAGCCCCATAATGTGCTTGTTCCTTTTAATGGGCCTTTTCGTAGAATCATGGGATGGTTTGGGTTGGAAAGGACCTTAAGATCATCTGGTTCCAGCCCCCTGCCATGGGCAGGGACACCTTCAACTAGAGCAGGTTGCTCCAAGCCCCATTCAGCCTGGCCTTGAACGCTGCCAGGGATATCTCTGCCTTTTTGCTTGCTGTTGTTTAAAGTGGTTTTTGATGGTGTGTGTAGTGCCATGAGGTGAGGTAAGTCCTTTCAAGTGCAATGAGTTGCAACAGGACTCAGCCTTGAACTCCAGCAGTTGTTCTGGGGAGTTGCCCGTCTGCCTGAGGGTTGTGTGTGGTTCCCAGGCAGGCTTAGCCTTGCAGATCAGACTTTCCTCCTTGTTCGGGGCAAAGCAACAACCACAAAAAGGCATTTGAGGAAAAAGAATTCCAACTTTCAACTTAAATAATAAAAACCGAAAGGGACAAAACTGCTCTGACTTACTCTGACATGTTCTGCTGTGCTTTGTGCTCCTCCCCCAGTCATTTGTCTCCTTGTTAGGGAAGCAAAGAAATAGATTTTTTTGTTTTAATCTGCATTTTAAAAGCTGCTTTAATTTGCCTTTTTCTATTTCATTGTTCTCTTCTGAGAGAATTGGTGTTATCTTCCATCGGTGTTATCTTCCATTGGTCACAAAAACTTTATATTGCTTTGCAGGCATCCAGGGATGAATTCATGTACAGTTTTGCGTCTCCCTCAAACAGATCCAGCCTGATTGCAGACAAAGATCCTGGTAAATTTGGTTTTCTAAACTTTAACTCTCCCACTGATTTTGAACATAACTGTTATGAGCCCCAAAACCCCCATTAACCAAAACCTGAAACAGTCATGGAATCAGAATCGCAGCCTGGTTTGCATCAAAAGGGACCTTAAGGCTCATCCAGCTCCAACCCCTGCCACAGTCAGGGACACCCTCCACTGGAGCAGTTGCTCCGAGCCCCTGTGTCCAACCTGGCCTTGAACACTGCCAGGGATGGGGCAGCCACAGCTTCTCTGGGCACTCCCTGACAGCGCCTCAGCACCCTCACAGGGAAGAGCTTCTGCCCAAGAGCTCATCTCTGTCTACCCTCTGTCAGCTTTGGCATATTCCACTTGCTGTCTATGATGAGCTGAGTTGTATTGGTGCAAAGGGGCTAATTGTGGAGTTTGGGTTTTTTTTTCAGCCTGTGGAGCAGCACTTCCAAATGGCCATGGGATAAAGAGGGAGGACTCCAAAGGATCCCTGAACTCAGAGGGGGCAACCAGCAGTTCCCCGGATCAGAGTGAAAATGTAACGTATTTGGGTTGGAATGAAGGGTGCTCACTACTCCCCTCTGTGCAGTGTCTTAAATTAAGGAGGAGGGAAAGGAGTTCTCTGGGGTAGCAGTCTCAAAAGCCAGCTTATAAATATCTCTGCTTGGAAACAACCCAGTTGCTGTTGAAGAGAGGAGGTCAGACTCATGGCTCTGGTATGTGTACCCTCTCCAAACATCTCCGAGCCAAAAATAAAGCTGTTGACAAATTATTTATCAAAGATGAAAGGCAAAATCTGTGGGGAAAAACTGTGCTGCCATCGTGCTTTTATCCATGCTCAGGCATACTCCCTGTGCGTGGTTGGGAGTGAGCCCGGCCAGTGCCCAGTGCATGGTGCTGGGAGCTGGTTTCCACACACGGCTGGAGGCAAAGCACCATGATATGGGATTGCTGGTGACCACTGGCTTAAGAGAAGGGGAGGCGTTGGTAGGAAAAGCAATAACCACAGCCCCACAGTCGCCGAAGGTGACTGCGGTCATATCGTGAAGAGCTCTGACCCTGCTCTTCAGGCAGGGTGTGCTCTCCTTGTTGGCTGGCTGCACACATGAAATCAGGTATTTGTGCAAACCAGATCCTGGTTTTCCTCAAGGCGCTCTCCAGATGTCTTGGATTGGCATGAATCATTAATGCGTCTTTAAATATTTTGGCCCTTCCAACAAGCAAGGCGAATGCGATCTGGGCTCCTGCTGGCTGTGTCCTGACATGCTTTGGGAAGGTGGGGCCTCAAGCTCTCCCACATGAATCATGAGGCTACAAGACCAAGTACAGCCAAACATTTGGCTATCAAACTGTTCATATTCAGCAGTGAGCATATGCTTCAACCCTGTTGAGCTTGCAGCTTGGCTCTTCCCCACAGCTAGGCATCCTCTTCTGTCTCCTTACAGGCAGGTTTTACAGGGTCATTGGAACAGCTCTTCTGTTAGGGAATACAAAAGCCACAAAATCCTGTAGAAGCAATGCCACATGGAGGAGCAGCTCTAACGCTGCTCTACAGAGGTAGGAACGTTGCTTGTCACTCGTTCCCCTCACGTGAGTAGTGTGACTTGATAGTTTGGCATGGTGAACAGCAAAGTTCTGGCTACAGCAGTGTGTCTGCAACTCTAAACTGAATGTTTAGTTCTGTTTGATTATGACTCACATTCAGAGCCTGTCCCAGAGTACACAACACTCTCCAAACACGAGAGGCAGAGCTTTAAGAGGAGCATCCTGCTTAGAGCTTAATCGTATCCATTTGTCAGAGAGTAGAGCTAGGGCAAGCTCAGAGGGTGCCCAAAAAGTTGGGAAAGCTTTAGAAGTTGTGTTTCCACCATACAATGCCCAAGCCTTTCCACATGGATTGGCCCATCAGCAGGATTTCACTTCTCTTTGTCTAAGTCATTAAGAAGGGAAAAAAAACCCACTTCCAAAGATCAGGAGAAAAGAAATAGAATCATAAAATGGTTTCAGTTGGAAAGGATCTTATAGATCATCCAGCTCCAACCCCATGCCATGGCAGGGACACCTTCTACCAGATCAGGTTGCTCCAAGCCCCATCCAACCTGGCCTTGAACACTGCCAGGGATGGGGCAGCCACAGCTTCTCTGGGCACCCTGTGCCAGCGCCTCAGCACCCTCACAGGGAAGAACTTCTGCCTTACCTCCAACCTGAACTTCCTCTGTTTCAGTTTAAATCCATCACCCCTTGTCCTGTCACTCCAATCCCTGATGAAGAGTCTCTCTCCAGCATCATATATTTAAGGAAATATTTTTTCTCAAGCTGCAATTTCCTGATTTTTTGAGAGCTGGCATTGCTGGTTTAGGTGTACATCTTTAACTGAAAGTTAGATTCTTGCTTCAAACCATGACAGCTAGTGAACCATTTTGTTTGGCAAGAACTGACTTTGAAATTGCCCAGGAGCTCAGACACTGCGGACAGGAGCAGGGCTGATGGGGCTGATGCGTGTTCTGCTGGATAAGCCAGTGTCCTCTGCCCAGCCATCTCTTTTCCGGGCAGAGAAGCACATGGCCATGTGTCCAGGGTTTCCAGACTGCTCATCGATGGATGAGATGTCTCCCAAGCATGGTGCTGTAGGGTGCTGTGCAGGGGGGCAAGAGGGATGCTGGAACACATGGTTTGCTGTGCCCATGTTGCATGGTGCCATGCTCAGGCACAGCCCAGGCAATGGGGCCACTGGTTTCATGTCTCTGTGTCCTGGTAGATCCGCAGGAGCTCCACGAGGAACAGCGTGTCGCATTGCAGCCGGCTGGACCAGTTTGAAATCCGGAACACTCCTGATGTGCTACCTCTACGTTGTGAAGATGATCTCTGAAGGTTGGTGGCTCTTGCTCAGCTGGGAGGCAGCCCAAAAGACAAGAGGCAGTTGCCAGCTCTTCTAGTCTGTAAGGTCCCCCTTTGATTTGTTTTACATCTCAGTACAACGTGGGCTTTTTTCTTTCAGATACTCTTTTAGCTTACTGGAACAAATTCTCCCCCCAAGAGCTGATCAATGTCCTTGTGCTTCTGGAGTGAGTATCATGAAGTTGCAGTTCAAACACTGTGCTTTCCTGTGGGCAGCACTGTCCAAGAAGGCACAAGTGCAGGGTGCCCCTCAGGATCCACAGTCCTCTGCAGCACTGGGGTGTGCAGCCAGGGTGTAGGGAAATGCTCTTCCTCACCCTGAGAAGGAAGGGTGTGTAGGGAGGCAGCAGGGTGCAGTGGCAGTGCTCTGTGCTCAGTCCGGGCTGTCAGAGGGTGTCCCACCACCTGTGGGCAAGCAGGGCTCTGGGCATAGCCTCTGCTTTGCATGGGCTTGTGGGACAGATGGGTGAGAAGACAGGGACGGGCCACAGGGTTTGCAAGCCAAGAGTGTGTGGTCAAACAACTTGTAAATACAGACCCAAACCTTCATGCACAGAGGAGTGTGTCTGCTGACAAGGACAAGGGTGTATTTTAAACCACAGAATCACAGACTGATGTGTGTTGAAGGGACCTTAAAGCTCCTCCAGCTCCAACCCCTGCCACGGGCAGGAACACCCTCCACTGGAGCAGCTTGCTCCAAGCCCCTGTGTCCAACCTGGCTTTGAGCACTGCCAGGGATGGGGCAGCCACAGCTTCTCTGGGCACCCCCTGACAGCGCCTCTGCAGCCTCACAGGGAAGAGCTTCTGCCTAAGAGCTCATCTCAGTCTCCCCTCTGGCAGCTTAAAGCCATTCCCCTTGGCCTGTCCCTACAGGCCCTTGTCCAAAGCCCCTCTCCAGGTTTCTTGTCAGCCCCTTTAGGTGTTGTGGATGTTCCTGATCTGCAGAATCTGTAACAGGTCCATATGCTATTTTCTTTCTAGGGTGTGCTTGTTTCACTTCAGATACATGGGGAAGAGAAATATTGCCAGGTACTGTATTCTGCCACCTGGGCTGGGGGGCTGTCCCCATGCTCCCTGCTGAGGCTGAAGAAGCCAGGCAAACCAGGGCAGGCAGGAAGCCTGTGGGGCCAGCGCTCTGCTCAGCACCATGCCAGTAGCATTCCCTCATCCTTCCTGCCGCTTCCCTCCCCTCCAGCTCCTGCATGAGACCCCCCAGCCCTGGTGTTCCCGGCTGCCCGCACAGGTTGGCAGCATCCCCTGCGGTGAGCTGCAGGTGAGACTCGAGCCTCGGCTGCCCCTCTGCTCCCGAGCAGCCCCACTGCTGTGGCCGTAGCTCCAGGGCCAGCAGGTGTGGGAGAGACCCTGGGCAGCCTCGTCAGTCCATGGGCTTTCTGGGGATAAACCAGATGAGTGTGTTGGAGGGAGGCCAGCCTCTGTCCTGGTACTGCATGTAATCCTGCCATTCATCCCGACCCGTAGTGTTCACCTCCCCTTGCAGGGTGCATGACGCCTGGCTGTCCAAGCACACGGGAGCTGACAGGAAATCCCAGACGATGCCGGCGCTCCGCAGCAGAACAGGGGGGATGCAGGTGCGGCTCCAGCATCTGGGCAGCTTGGAGACCTCCTTCACGCTCAACCACAGTATGTACAGCAGAAAGTTAGCCCGCTGAAAGCTGCATGTACCCAATTTAACACTCACTGCTTATTGCTTCAGGCTGTTGAGACCACAGAACGACAGCGGTCACTGCTCCTCCCTGCAACATTCCTGGACTGGTGTGGGTGATATTTAAAGCCAGCCCCTTAAAAATCCCCCCTGGGACTTAGGGCTTGTGTGGCTTTTTCCTCTTGCCTGTCTTGGATCAGCTGCTGGGCTGATTGTGGTTCAGGTGACCATGGTGTGGGTAGTGAGCAGGGGAGAGCTGCCCCACACAGGGATCTGGGCCACCATCTGCTCTAAGCCCCTCCTGAGTTTTGTCCCAGTTAAGCACCTCATCACTTCCCCTTTGCTTATACAACTTGGACACCAAGTTCTCTGTCTGGCTTTAAAGGCAGTGAGATTAAGGGGAAGTACCAGCATTTGTTTTCTTGGTTGGCATCAGGCAGCTCCTCTGACTAGAGTTGGCAAATTCAGCCTCTTGGTATTTTTACCTCATCTCCAAGTGAAGTGCAAGGGAAGAAACTCATCTATATCAGCATTTATATATTGTGGGAGCTGGAATGTTGAACACTGTTTCCTCCTGATCTGCTTTCCATCCACAGATGCAGGCACCTCAGAAGCAGATATCATGCACCAAGCATTACTGGAGGGCAATATTGCCACTGAAGTGTGCCTCACAGTCCTGGACACCATCTCTTTTTTCACCCAGAGTTTCAAGGTCAGCGTTGAAATCAAAAGTATTGTAGGAAAGTGGCTATATCTCTGCCTGCATGTTGATGGTGGTGATCTGTTCTCCTCGAGTGTCACATTATAGGAGGCTTTACAACAGCAAATCCTTTTTTGGTTTATTCTCTGCTGTAAAAGTAGTCTCTGACCAGCCTGTGCAAGTTTGTTCTGGTTGTCACATTAATAAATGGTTTTTACTGTTCCTTATCTGCCTTAAGAATGGATGTGATTAGTTGTACAAAGTTCTCTCTGTCATTTCCAGCTTCAGACACATTTGTGTAAAATAAACTCTCGTTGCTTTCCAGACCCAGCTTCTAAGCAACGATGGCCACAATGCACTCATGAAGAAGGTTTTTGATATTCATCTGGCTTTTCTGAAAAACGGGCAGTCAGAAGCAGCTCTTAAGCATGTGTTTGCCTCTCTGAGAGCTTTCATTAGCAAGGTATGTAATACATGACTCCAAAGGGACAGGACAGTTTATATAGGTATGACAGAAGAGACCAGTGCACTAAATCTCCTTTTAAACTTCCCCTCACCTGCCCTTATCACTTTAACTGCTGTTAAAGATTTAACGTCTGTTTGACCAGAAGCTGGTGCTTCTTGAATCTTTGCCCTAAACTGACACTATTGCTGACAATGCTATTGCTTGAGTAATACTTGTGCTGCCAAGCTGCTCCCCTCTCACTGCGTGTGAAAGAGGGATAGGACTTCCTGAACCTATTTCTACACATTTCTGAGCCCTGGTACATGGTTCTTTAATCCCCTGAGCTCAAGCAGTGTCAAAGCCACAGCTAAGCACGTAAGAGCAGTAAATGATGCTATTGCTGACACTTACCTTCATGCTTGTCAAAACCTGCCAGTTCTTATAAGCCCTTTTTCAAGACCAGATGTACGTGCAGACTCCATTCCTCCCAGGCTGCACAGTTCTAATAAATTCAAAAGGAATTACAGCCTCTCAGATCACTTGAATGCAGCTCATCATTAATGAGTTAAATCCACATGGCATGAGATTGCAGCCTGGAAGAGCACAGTGGTGAGTGATAAGCTGCAAAGTGTTACTTCCAAATGAGGTCTTGCACTAGTTGCTGAGCAAAGTTTGATTAAAGAGACTGCTAAACTGTTTTTCAAGAGTGGAAACCGTCTATGCTATGTACAATTTACTGTAAGCTCACAGTGAAGCTAAGCACTGGTATGAGTGTGAATTATACTAGAAGAGTAGGATAGAGCTAGAATGAGTATAAGTAGGGCTGAATCTTGGTGAGTCCTAAGCAAAGACATGGGAAGCAGAAAATTCAGAGTTTTGCTGACTACCTGCCTGCCTCCAGACAGTGTGGTCTCCTATGGGACATTTTCCATGGGGCTCCTTAAAACTTGTTAGTTTGGCAACTGGTACTGGGAGGAATCATGGAACACATGTAAGGAAGGCTGCATCCCAGCAACTTCCCAAGAGAAATCTGCATTGAGGGATTCTCTGTGGACAATATGTATAAGTAGCACTGGTGTAAGTTCTTGGTTTCTTTGAAGAGCTTTCCTAGCACTGGAACTGAAGAAGCTGCACAAGAATCTTTGCCTGCTGTGTTACATAGATGCTAAATCTGCCAGCACAGGGCAGCATGGCTCAGTATTTCCAAGGTGTCTTTCGTAACGTTTGCATGCCTCTTGTGAAGTTCCCCTCAGCGTTTTTCAAGGGAAGGGTGAACATGTGTGCTGCCCTCTGCTACGAGATCCTCAAGTGCTGCACTTCCAAGGTGTCCTCCACGAGGAACGAAGCCTCTGCTCTTCTCTATCTGCTGATGAGAAATAACTTTGAGTTCACCAAAAGGAGAACGTTTCTGAGAACGCATCTTCAGGTCAGTGACTGGGGAGAAGCAGGACCAACAGGACACTTCAGGCTTAATGAACGGATAGATCAGTATAACTGTGTCACCTCGTGCCTGCAGAGGATCGTACTTTTGTTATATGGCCAAAAATCCTCTTGATTTTACCTAATCAAGGTAATTACAGGCTTTACCTAATTCCTGATCCCAGTGATTGATCCAGGGCCCTTTGGGTGAAATATACTGCCAAAGGGCTCCAAGCTGTTGAGTTTTTGGACTCACAGACTCAGGGTGCATCTCTGCCCCAGAGGCTGCCTGGGCTGAGGTGAAAAGAACAGAGGGAAGAGCTGCCTTTGAGGCAGCAGAAGGGGTTTTCCTGGAGCTGCTTTTGCAGCATTGAGTTTTTGAAGCAAATTTAGCCATCTAGTGAGGCAGATAAATGTTGTCTGGGTTGCAGTGAATCACAGAAGAAGGTGACTGATGTCCAAACAGGGATTTGTATTACGACTGTGATGTTAATTCTGTGAACTCACTGCTTAGCAAAGTAGTTGAGTCCTCTGGGGAGTTTTTGTCCTGGGAAGATGTGACAGCAAAGCCACAACAACCATCACTTACGTTGTGATGTTTTCCTAGGAGCATTTCATGTAACTGTGACAATAAAACTCCTCTATTAGGGCTATTAAATAAAGCCCCCACCCTGTCCCAACAGATAATAATTGCAGTGAGCCAGTTAATAGCAGATGTGGCACTCAGCGGTGGGACAAGGTTTCAGGACTCCTTACTCATCATTAACAACTTCGCAAACAGTGACAGGCCCATGAAGGTAAGTTGGAAACATTAAATCACATCATGTGCTATCAGCCTTAATGAAAGACTGGAGACACACTCAAGGAAATTGTGTTGGAGGGTAAAGCTGATGATTGGAACTATGCTTTATGAGCTCCTGGTCGGCTGTGTTGGCTCAGTAAACCAGTGTTATGCCACCAGTGATAGGGCCAGCTGCACAGGCACGTTATGCTCTATGCCTGTGGCCTCACACCAAGGGGAAGGAGCTCTGCAATCAGGTTACACTTTGCAAAGTGTTCTGCTTTCCAAGAACTTTCAGCTTTGAGAGGAATGACACAGGAGAGCCTGATCCTTCTGTTGCCTGAAGGTAATAATTAGCAGGAATTAATGTTCATTAATTGAGTGTCAGCAAGATTAAGAAAACACTCTTTTGGAGAGACTAATGGTTGTATTTCTTTGGAAAAGAATTGTCTTTGTGCTAGAATTAACACCTTCTACCCAACCCACTGAACAATGGGTCAACACTGCAGTGTGCTGCATGGCACACAGTGTGGCTGCCAAGAGAGGATAGAGGAAAACACAAAATGTTTTCACAGTTCTGTGATTATCCTGTGACCTAAAGGTGGGACGGGAACCTTATGTAGGTTCTGAATTGTTCTATAATGAATTTATAGTTAGGATTTACCTGTCAAAGCCCTGAGTTGTCTTTTGTACAACGATGCCTATAAGGGCTTCACTGGGACATACTTTGCTACTCATATTTTACACTGCAAGACCATTATATCCAGTTTATATAAGTGCAAGAGTACAAGAGAGATTTCAATACGCTGGAAAGGATGCCATGAACAGCTTACAGATACAGCTAGGGAGCAGGAGCCCAAGGAGAGGGGAATGTCAACCAGGCTCATCACAGAGGAGAGAAAGTTGAGGGGACCTAACTGCTGCTTTCACCTACCAAAAGGGAGGTTACAGAGACAAGGAGGTCAGGCTCTTCTCAGAGGTGGGGAGTATCAAGACAGGAGGCAGCAGGCACAAGCTGCTGCGGGGGAAAGTCCAGCTTTACTTGAAGACTTGAAAAAAATTATTTCCCAGAAAGGAGGTGGGTTTACTGTCCTTAGAGATTATAAAACTTGGCTGGACAAGCTTACTTTAACTTGATGATTGTCCAGCTCTGAGCAGGGGATCAGTCTGGAGCCTGTGTTTCGTTCTCTATTTATTACATTCCTATGGTGGGAACCTCTACAAATGCCTTTGGTGCTTTAGGAATTGAAGAGTGACCACATCAGAGACTTAACAAGCGGATGTTGAATAACATGGAAAATATTTCAGGCATGGTTTACGGTCCCATCCACTTACTTTTTTACATGCACAGAGCACTTCTGTCTTGCTCTCCCACCAGCTCCTCAGGATGCCAAAATACCTGCATTGCTGCAGCATAGAATCCCAGCCTTGTTTGGGTTGGAGGGGACTTTAAAACTCAACCAGTTCCAACCCCTGCCACGGGCAGGGACACCTTCCACTGGAGCAGTTGCTCCGAGCCCCTGTGTCCAACCTGGCCTTGAGCACTGCCAGGGATGGGGCAGCCACAGCTTCTCTGGGCACTCCCTGACAGCGCCTCAGCAGCCTCACAGGGAAGAGCTTCTGCCTAAGAGCTCATCTCAATCTCCCCTCTTATTTCAGTATTTGCTTCTAATTGGATTTGTTTTGTGTCAGGCAACTGCTTTTCCTACCGAAGTCAAAGATTTGACAAAGAGAATCCGTACAGTGCTTATGGCTACTGCTCAGATGAAAGAACATGAAAAGGATCCAGAAATGCTGGTAGATCTGCAGTACAGTTTAGCCAAATCTTACGCGAGTACCCCAGAGCTCCGGAAAACATGGCTGGACAGCATGGCAAAGATCCATGTGAAAAACGGAGACTTCTCAGAGGTGATCCTGGAATTAAATCCATGGTTTTATGCAACAGTCCAGATGCACAGATTACATGTTAATTTCAATTTGTCTTTTGCAGGCAGCCATGTGTTACGTTCACGTCGCAGCCCTTGTTGCAGAGTTCCTGCACAGAAAAAGTAAGCGTGTGGTGCTTGGAAGGTTTGATGGGGTTTGGGGATCAGAATCTGGTCAAAGACAAGTTTCTCCTCAGTTGGTAAATGATGAGTTTAGAAACAAACTAACAGTGGGTAAAGCTAGAAAAGGATGAGTATTTTGAAAGAGGGAATCCAATTGTTTGTATACAGGCATTTACTAGGCTGGCCAGGACTGCATAGGCAGTCATGTTGGCACTGAATGAAGTACAAACTGACACATCATGTCTTGGTTTAAATGTTGCTGTGTTTTATATTAGGAACTGTACTCATGGGAAAGCCCATGTTAAAAACTTGCTGTCAATATGTTCATCAGGAGTATCACCAGAGGCAGTATAGAAAACTAGAATAAAGCAGTCAAAAAATACTACTCTAGCCTAACTATACAAATATGTAAAGAATAATAAGGAAACAAGAGTGTTGTGATTTGATGCAAAGCAGGAAGGACAGGACAGGCTTGTGTGTTCTCAAGTAACACCACTGCAGGATTTCTTTTAAATGTCTGCTCCACAGTGGATATATTGACCCAGGACTGGTTTTTCTGATACCTCTGCACACTTCATTGGCTGCAGAAGGGAAAGTATTGTTGGTGATTCTTTATTTGTATCCTGGAGGCTGCTTACCACAACCAGTGGTAAAGGAGAACTGCTAAAAAGGAAGAGGAACAAATCCAAAGGAATAACAAGTGAATGCGCTGAGTTCTCTCTGTCACTGGCGCTCTTTACATATATGTAGGCTGAAATGGGCTCAGAAAAGGCTGAAATGCTCAAAGTTTTGGGGTACATAACTGTGCTTTCTGCTAGGAGTGAACAGTCATGTTCACTTCCCACCCAGCTCTCCAGCATCTCGCAATAGCTTTGTTCTTCTTGTAGATGAGGCCCTTAGGAACAGGGGTTAGTGGTGGCTTTAGCAGTGCTGGGGCAGTGGTTGGACTTGATGATCTTAACGGTCTTTTCCAAGCTAGTTGATTCTATGATTCTTGCATCTTCTGTGCAAAGATACACCTGTGTTCTTCACGACTTTCAGTTGGTTGCAGCTGGTTAGGTTGGGGATTCCCGATCCAGGGCAACCTATTGTGCTTGGTGTTAGTCGCTAGGAATGACTCCTATGGCAAATGGCTGGGGAGGTTCTGTTGTGTTCAAGTCTCATACATTCAATAGTAAAATGAGAGTCAGGTCCACTGCTGCTTGTAGGACTTTACTGTGAGCCAGACTACTTCCCAGCCATTAAAGCATGATTCATTTGAGCTATGTTATTCCACTGATCCATTTGCTTTTGTCCACTACAGAACTCTTCCCCAGTGGATGCGCTGCCTTCAGGAAAATCACTCCCAACATTGATGAAGAAGGTGCAATGAAAGAAGATGGTGGGATGATGGATGTACATTACAGTGAGGTGAGGTCCTGTAGTACAGAGCAGGGGATATTTGGCAGCTGGGTAGGACGAGTCACTCACTGAGGTGATCAGCACAGGTGCAGGTGCATTCCATGAAGACATCACAGAATAGAGGGATTCTATTTTAGACTTTGTCTATTTTCTATTCTTTAGACTTTGTGCAAGCTCTCACAAATTACAGTTGTGCACTGACACTGTAAGGAAAGCTGCTTCCCAGCAGTTTCCCAAGAGAAATCTGCTTTGAGGGATTTTCTTTGTACAGTACAGAACTAGTGAAAGTTCTTGGTTTCTTTGCAAAGCTGTTCTACTAAAAGCTTTTCCTAGCTCTGAGACTGAAGAAGCTACACAAGAGTCTTTGCCTACCGTGTTTTGCAGATGCCAATTCTACCAGCACAGGGCAGCGTGGCACAGTATTTCCAAGGAGGGACAACATGCAAGTCAGGTTTTCTGAGTGAGGGGTTATAGAATCACAGAATCCCAGACTGTTTGTATTGGAAGGGACCTTAAAGCTCATCCTGTTTCAACAAAGGGACATCTCACACTAGACCAGGCTGCTCCAAGCCCCATCCAACCTGGCCTTGAACACTGGCAGGGATGGGGCAGCCACAACTTCTCTGGGCACCCTGTGCCAGTGCCTCAGCACCCTCACAGGGAAGAAGTTCCTTACCTCTAACCTGAACTTCCCCTGTTTCAGTTTAAACCCATCACCCCTTGTCCTATTACCACAGTCCCTGATGAAGAGTCCCTCTCTGGCATCCTTGTAGGCCCCCTTTCAGACACTGGAAGCTGCTCTGAGGTCTCCACACAGCTTCTCTTCTCCGGGCTGAACAGCCCATCTTGTGTTCCACTTGAGCTAGGGCTGTGCTGCAGGACACCACATTAGCAGAAGAACCCAGAAACCACAGCAAGGCATTGAGGAAGTGGGTAGACTGTCCCGTGAGTCAGAAAGCCTCACAATAACTCCTGTACCATGCCTGTACCACTGTGCTGGGCGGGCCATGTGGCTGAGCTGCCCCATTGCCCATTCATCAAGACTAGGCTTGAGGATCCTTGGCATCACATCCCACTGCTGCTTCACACATGTTCTTGGATGTGTTGCTTAGAGATCTACTTCTGACTTCCAATGCTGCCATCTCCATACCCTCCCAGAGCTTTGATATTCTCCTGGGGAGAAAGCTAAATAACCAAGACACACTTGCTGGCTCCTATGCTAATGATAATAAAGAATAAAGGAACTCTTAAAAAATAACTTCTCCTTTTTTCTTTTTTATCTTTTGTTTTCTTCCCTTTGGAAAAACCAGACCATGAGCTATAACTGTGGCTGCTTGCACTGGCACCTGCTAAAGAAAGTGAGAATAAAATGGTTTTCTCTTCTAACTTGGACTGTTACTAACACCACCATTTGGCTGCTCTCGTAGGAAGTGCTGGTGGAGCTGCTGGAGCAATGTGTTGATGGCCTGTGGAAAGCAGAGCGGTATGAAACCATTTCTGAAGTGTCCAAACTGATCATTCCTATTTATGAGAAGCGGCGTGAATTTGAGGTGAGTGTTTTGAACTAGTTTGCGTATATGCAAACAGACATGATCTAGTGTGAGGTGTCCCTGCCCATGGCATGGAACCGGATGATCTTAAGGTCATTTCCAACCCAAACCATTCTGTGATTCGATGATTTTCTAGATCCCTCAGAAAAAATACAAGAGGCTTTTGTATTTTTGAAGCTATGAGTCATTGAATTGATGCCAGTAACACCCACGTTGAGCTTCATTGCTGGTCACTAAACACATGAGTGAAAGCAGTGGTCTGGAGGGTAATTGTTACAGCTAAAGACACACAAGACTCATATTTAGTGAATAATTCCCACCTTCCTTCCCCTAAAACAAAGCTGTCATCATACCCTGTGCTCATAGAATCATAGAATAGTTAGGGTTGGAAAGGACCATAAGATCATCCAGTTCCAACCCCCCTGCCATGGGCAGGGACACCTCACACTAAACCATGCCACCCAAGGCTCTGTCCAACCCGGCCTTGAATACCGCCAGCGATGGAGCATTCACAACTTCCCTGGGCAGCCCATTCCAGTGCCTCACCACCCTCACAGTAAAGGATTTCTTCCTCATATCCATTCTAAACTTTCCCTGTTTAAGTTTGAACCTGTTACCCCTTGTCCTCTCACTACAGTCCCTAATGAAGAGTCCCTCCCCAGCATCCCTATAGACCCTCTTCAGATACTGGAAGGCTGCTATGAGGTCTCCACGCAGCTTTCTCTTCTCCAGGCTGAACAGCCCCAACTTTCTCATCCTGTCTTCATACAGGAGGTGCTCCAGTCCATTGATCATCCTCGTGGCCCTCCTCTGGACTTGTTCCAACAGTTCCATGTCCTTTTTATGTTGAGGACACCAGAACTGCACACAGTACTCCAAGTGAGGTCTCAAAACCAGATATCTGGGTAAAATACTGCAGGCTGCTCTACCCATGAAGGCTTGGTCAGGGGGCATGCAGGGACATCAGGCTCAGCCTTCTCCCTAAGGGTAGCAGTGTCACTGCAGCCTGCAGCTCCTCTCAGACCTGGAGCTGAGCATGTGCTTACGACTGAGGTTTTCCAAAGAACACTGTAAGTGTTCCACCTCCTTTGAAATCCACATCTGAATTCTTCAAAGGACCATGATCAGATCTCTCAGAAGCTGCCAGTGTCGGCTAGAATGTTCTGCTTACAAAATCCTGCTTTAACACTGTCAAAATTTGATTTCCAGAAACTAACCCAGCTGTACAGAACACTTCATGGAGCATACGCCAAGATACTGGAAGTCATGCATACTAGGAAGAGGCTTCTTGGAACCTTTTTTAGAGTGGCCTTTTATGGACAAGTAAGTACATACCCCACTCACCAGTCAGCCCTCACCAGGCATTCCCTAAAGCTGCTGCTCTGCCACACCTGGAGCTGAGAAGCCTGTTGGCTCCTCTGGTGCAGGCACTGGTGCATCTTTGTGAACGTTTCCATATTCCACCCTTGAGGTGAGGGTTTGTGTCTCTCCAGGAGCACTTGATTTATTGTAGTTTATGATTCTGCTGGTGGGCTTCCCATCAAACACCTCAGCAGGTAGGAAATGGCTTAATCGGTTCAGTGGTGGTGATTGTAATTATAGTTATTATAAACTACACAAACACAATTCAGCATGTATAGTATGTACCAGTCACAGTATATAACCATTGTATACAAACAGTAGTAATAACATTTTCTTCGATGTTTTCTTGTACAGACAATTGCTGCTTTTTTCCAGATATTAGTAGAGTAAAAGGCTACTGGAGAAGCCGGAGGCAAAGTATGTCAGTATTGGTTATGTACTCGTAGAGAGAGTATTTTTGTTAACTGAGGTAGCTGGAAAAAATGGCCAAGATCTGGGGCTCAGAGTCCCAAGAAGGAGCATGATCTTCTGCCTGATGAAGTCTTCTGAACCTGAAAGTAGTTGTGGTTTTTTTTCTCCTCCAGCTATAGTAGTTAATCTAATACAGTGCCTTACCCCTCATCTCCCTTGTGTCTCTGAACTGTCTGCTTCTGCTTCTGGATCTGTAACCATGGGGGAGATTTAGGACCCCACTTTAGAAATACTGTGTAAATTATATTAGCTCTGTCTTTCCTCTTTCCGTCTTTTAAAGGAGGTGATTAATACCTCTGAAACCATCTTAGGCTGGTACGTTTGAACACCACTGTCACTACATGCACAGCATGTTGGAGCACTGACTTTTGCTGCAGCAAACATACCTTTCAGTTTTGTCCTCATCTGTGACTTAGGGTATGTGAAAAGTGAGTACGGTTAGCAATAGAAGAAAGGAAACAACTGCTAGCTCAGTTATCTAAAAGCTGTAGAAATAGCTGGATCAGCCCCTAAAATTCAGCAATGGATCATCCTGACAGCCAACACTTGATCCAGTTTTGCACTTGAAAGCTTTGCCGGCTTTATACGCCAGCTACACAGACATAGTTTTAAGACTCTGTCACAACTTCCGATGGGAGCAGCTTGCCAAAACATGAAGCTTTCATGTTGTTCCCAATACAGGAAGGACTGGTGATGCAGGCACAACCTTTAATGCAATTTTGTCTCTACAGCAAATACACCAAGTTCCACTTCCCTGAATACAAGAGGAAGCAAACCAGAGGAAACCCATTTCTTTATTTACTGCTTCAAGTCCTTTTTAGCCTACACAAAATCCTTCAGACTGTTCACATAGCTCTGCTATCAGGGCTTCCTCCATTTACATGTCTTTTTGCTCCTTCCCTCTGCCTTATTTTTGTGGGTTTTCTCCTGCTGGCCTCTTTCCATCCTTCCACAAAGTCAAGTGCTGGCCAAACCCAGCTTCCACAGTGTTTATGTTGCTCTCTCTTCATCCTCCAGCCTTTGTGTTCAGCAATGACATGCTGTGTTGGCTGAGGAAATTCATGACTTTTGTACACTAATCCGAAGGAACCTATTGAACAGGCAAAGCTCAGTGAGACCTTGTGCGAGCTTTAGCCTTCTGAACCTTTGTGACTTTCTGAAATGCCAGTGGAAACTTGCTTTCAAAGTAGGAAATGTAAAATAAAGTTTTCCAAGCAAAGAAACCCAGTGGTTCCTCACTACCTCTTTGTGATTAATGCTAGACATTCTTTGAAGAAGAAGATGGGAAGGAATACATCTATAAGGAACCCAAGCTGACGGGCCTCTCGGAGATCTCCTTCAGGCTTCTTAAACTTTATGGAGAAAAATTTGGGTCGGAGACTGTAAAGATTATCCAGGATTCTAACAAGGTAGAGTTCAACTGCATGAACAAGCTGATGAAATGCAATCAGTGGTGAACATCAGGGCCATATTACATGGCAGGGGTTGGAAATGGATGAGCTTTAAGGTCCCTTCCAGTCCAAACTATTCTATGAGCCCTCTCTTCTACCCTCTTACAAGCACCTTGCTTCCATTTGCTCCTGTCATCCCCAAGCTCCTGCATGGACATATTGCATAGCTTGACAAGTTTTGGTGCTGAGCTGGCACCCAGGAGGAGATAAATGAATTGGGAATTATGAATGGGAAATGGCAATCCACATCTCCCTTGAGCCGTGTTGTTGGGAAGCACAGAGGAGCAGATGATTAGAAGTGGAATTGTTGTTGCTTTGAAACTGCAAGTCTAAAAGAAAATCTTTTGAGGCCTTGCAGCCTTATCTCCTTCCTCTTCCTATGGAGTACCCATTTATGCTTCCTGCAAGGGCTGTTCACACCTTTATCTTACAACCATGGATGTGTCTGGGTTACCGAAGACAATGTTGGTGATCCCAAAGCTTGCTTTGGGCAAGCCTGCAGATTTGCATGCCGCAGCACAGCACTGTAAGAGTTCTAATTTATGGCCTGGAAGCAATATGGTCATACTAGAAGGGCTGAATAGCACAGGCATGTGCTGCATTCATGGACAAGGTGATATGGCCACCTGTTGCAGGTGAGATATTTCTTGTGCCCAGCCTCCTTGTCTTGTGTATGTGGTAGTGGATGGTCTAGACATCACGGCTGGGGTCAGAGGGAGTGTTTGGTGTGTGACTCACTGCATGCAATGGAGCTGAGTCAGCAGGGAATCAGTTTAAATCACATCCCACATTAACCAATTGTAAGTCAAGTTATTAATCCTTGTTCTTCGAGTGAGTAACCCTCTTATTTCACAGGTCAACGTTAAAGACCTCGATCCCAAGTATGCCCATATTCAAGTGACTTATGTGAAGCCCTATTTTGAAGACAAAGAAATGTCTGAAAGAAAGACTGAATTTGAAAGAAACCATAACATCAATAGATTTGTATTTGAAACTCCTTACACTTTATCTGGAAAAAAGCATGGCAGTGTGGAAGAACAGTGTAAAAAAAGGACCATTTTAACTAGTAAGTACAAATGTGAGTCTGTATCAGTGACTATTGTAGACTGTTAGCTCATTAAAATATCCCAAAAGGGTCAGAATTTGTCGCAGCTACTTCATCAGAATCATGCTACAATGTTCTGGTTGGGAGGGGAATTTGCCTTATGTTTCTATGTGCAAATGTTTATAAAATAATAAATCATGCTGGTAAAATACAGTCTTTTTCAGGATTTCACACACCCCAAGTAAAACCCAGAGGGCAAGGATCTGCTTGTGTATGTTCTATGAAGAGTAGTCCTGCATGACTTTTCAATCTATAATTCCTTTGCTGTTCCTGCTAGCTTTGAACTCCTTTCCATATGTAAAGAAGAGAATTCCAGTCAATTATGAACACCAGGTTAATTTAAAACCAATCGATGTGGCTGCTGATGAGATAAAAGACAAGACAGCAGAGCTGCAGAAGCTATGCTCTGCAGGTGATGTTGACATGATCCAGCTGCAACTCAAACTGCAAGGCTGTGTTTCTGTACAGGTAAGGCTTGATGCTCATCCACAATCACAGTTACAGCTGACTCAGGGAACTATAAGATGACTCAGGGGGTCATCTTCTCGTGACACAGCACATTTACTGCCCAGAACTCATTAACTACCTTGTTTGCAGCACCACAGCAAACACAAGCACAGCTTGTCCTGCGCACACAGTGGTACGTTAGCAGGGGGCTTATGGCAATAAGCATTTTGTCATTAGTTGGCCATGGGTGAATGCTGAAATAGACTTCACTCTTGGAGCTTTTATCATCAGTGTCAGGCACAAATAGCCTTTTTGTGAGCCTGAATTCTCAAGATGGATAAATGACCTTAAGGCTCACATCAAACTGCTTTCCCAAATGGAACTGGGAGGTAAGTATGAGGAACCAGGTTGCATCTCTCTTTTTATCTCCTTTTATCTTTTGTTCTTAAAAAACATAGAAAAACTAACACTCTGGTTACATTAGTAATGCAGAGCTGGTGGCATGCAAATGATATGCTAAGATTGGTTTCGTGGTGGTTCTTCTTAAAACTGTTATTCCCTTCACAACTACCTTCAGCAACTCAACACAAGTTCTACCAGAAATGATTTCTGACTTCTGGTTCTAGGTTAATGCTGGTCCCTTGGCCTATGCCAGAGCTTTCCTAAGTGACAGCCAGTCCAGCAAATATCCTACTAAGAAGGTGAATGACTTAAAAGAAATGTTCAGGTAGGATTTCTGATATAATAAAACCTGGCTGGAGCATGGTACCTGTTTTGCCTATAGTCCTCTCTGTCTCCAAAATCAGATGCTGAATGCTTAGATGTGCCTTATAAAGATCCTGGTGCTGGTGTCTCCCATTTAAATCAGGTCCCTTCAACCCAAACCAGTCTGTGATTCTCCCCAGCACTGGAGAAAAGGGGGGGAAAAATGAAACTTGCCATCTGTTTGGCTGCTTGCTTGCTTTTGTAGAAGACTGGGCTATTTTAATGCCTGAAGTTCATTTCTTTCCTCCTCAGGAAGTTTATACAAGCCTGTGGCATTGCTCTGGAGCTCAATGAGCGACTCATTAAGGAGGATCAAGTGGAGTACCATGAGGAGCTAAAATCAAACTTTCGGGATATGGTGAAAGAGCTTTCTGACATCATCCACGAACAGGCATGTACTGCACATCAGGAGCCCACAGAGGCGCTCTCCATGCTTGATGACTCACTGAAAACTAGCTGAAAACTTGATTGCTCTTCATGTTATGTAGCTAAATGCAAAAAGGCTAGTAACTGAACTTGAAAAGTAAGTGGCAGACTTGGTGGATTCCAAACACGAGTTTCTGTTGGTGGACGATCTCAGCCTGGTGTTGGTACACAGTGTGCTTCAGGGTGGAGGCTTTGCTGACACATACCATGAGTTTCCTGGTGTTGCAGCCGTCCAAAGTCCTGTGCCATGTTTTGCCTCATGTTTTGTGCATCATGAGAATCCTGTGGTAAGTCGCAGGTTGAAATTCTCTGGCAAGATTTCCATTTTGAAGAGGTGCAGGAAACTCAGAGGCTGGCAGGAAGCTGGATGTCCAGAAACTGGTTACGATGGCAAGTGAGCTCAGTTTCCCTAATGTAACACATTGAGGCTGACTGATTAGCTGCCTGGTGAATCACAGGGTGAAACACCAATACACAGTCATTCTAGAGCAGCTCCTCCACTCAAGTTAGATCCTGTGTTGTAAGACCATCCTTCAGGTTATAAAGTACAGAGTCTTGCCACGTGGCACAGATGCAGTGAGCGCTGCATTTAGCTGCATTTACTCCCTGTGCTTACAAAAAAAAACCCCAGAGTTCTCTTACTGCAAAGATATATTTAATCAATGCTCTACAGAGAACTGATTCTTTCCTATATAGTTGTAACTAAAAATGATCCAGTAGGACACAGAACAGTGTGTATATGAATGCTACAGAAATTGCTTAATTCTTCTTTCTCATTTCTCTGTTATGCTGCCTTTGTGAAACAGCTCTGAAGACAAGGTTGGCTATCTGTTTTGCATATCTTTTTAAACACCTGCATTACAGTCATGACCTGGAACCTTTCCTGAAGCTGTAATTCCTTTGTTTCCTCTAGATCTACCATGCAGATACGATGCATTCGCCGTGGATGCACGACTCCCTCCATGTCTTCTGTGCCATCAGCGGGACATCTGGGGGCGGAAGTTACTGTTCACTCAGACCCACTGCTGAAATATAAACATAGCACTCCTATTTCACAGAGCTTTCTCAGGAATAAGTGGAACTGTACAAAGGATGTTTAAAGGATTCCATGATGAGCAAAGATACAGTTCTTTTTTTCCCCCAGAGTTGCCATGCTTTCAAACAGGGTGCTTGCTTCTTTTGCTGAGCAGCATTGAAGTGCCTGGACACTGCACCACTGTGCTTCTTTTCTACTATGTTTTTTTAAAGCTAAACGTGTAACAGGACATGGAAAACCATCTAACTAGGTATTGAGTTGCTGAACTAGGAATGGGAATTAGGACGGTACTATGTAAAGTTGTGCAATGGAATATAATAAAATGTAAAACTACTTTGTAAATAGAAGGAGTCTGTAGAAATTAGCATTGTATCATATTTGCTGCTAAAAGCTTTGTTGGACAGGGAACGTGAAGGAGAAATTGTAGTCACTAGTAAGAGATCTTCCTCTTCTAAAAAGTGACTTGGGGTCCAGATGCTCCCATTGCACTCTGACCCTGAGAGGAGGCATGTCCTAGTGCGGAACAGCTAAAACCCAAGTCAGAAATGATAATTTTCGTACCTCCTCTGAGCAGGTAATTCTAAAGGAACCCCCATGAAAGCTGAGCTTCCTACAGCTCATTTCACCTCTGGCAGGGGATTTCTCTCTGGCAAGAGATCTGTCATTTGAGACGAGTTTCTCTATTTACCACTCATGGTCTCACAAATATAAACTCTGAGGGCACCTGAAGTTGGGAATTATATAATTGGGAATTATAAATATATAAACACCTTTCAGGAAAAACATCTAATAATCTGTGAGATGTGCTCAAAAAGACCCAGCACATCAACATAACTCGTGCAAAATTGAGGGGCTTTTGCCACCGTATGGCATGTATGTTCCCTGCTGTTAAACAGATGTGGCTTCTGAAAGAAAACAGGGTTTTGTCTGGCATGTGGTTGAAAATCATGTATTTTCTGGAATTCTTTAATTCCTTCTTCCTCTCCCCAAAGCTTTAATATATTATCTCTGTCTCTAGTGAGACCCTTTCAGATGCAGGAAGAAGAAACCAGATCAGGCATTCTTTTATCCAGCAATATTTGGAACAATTGGTTTTCAAATCCTGTCAATTGTAAATGTGGTTCCAGTAGTTCATATGGGAAGGATGCGGGGGGTTAAGGATGAGTAACAAAATGCCATAATAAAAGGACTCCAGCTGGGTATTTAGCTTGGCCTAAGTGTCTATAAAGTAATAATCTTCTAATGTCTGTAACAAAAACTATCTTCAAGTAGCTTCTGACCACAGTTCAAAATGTTTATTATGCATGTTTCTAATGACCTAAAATGACTCCTCTGCTGAAAACAATAATGTGATCCATAAATTCAGCCATAAGCAAAATACAGATGCGCCCCTGTAACAACCAGACCACACTTCTGCTTGTGTGTGCTTTTATGCCAGGCAGGCTCTAAATTTAGCTTAACAGAAAGAGGAATTGAGACTGCAATGTTTAAATACAGTTACTACCTTATTGATTTTCATCTTTCACCAAATCGTATTTAAAGGCAGATAGTGAGAGTGTTCAGATTACTAAAGGGTGATGAAGCTGTTTAATAGTGGATACATTACATTATTTTTTGGAGCTAGTTAAACCCTAAACATCAGTCCTAAAGGTGTATCTTGAATGCAGTCAGCAATGATGAGATGTGGACACAAAGATCTCCTGCACTACAACTCTTAAATACTACACCTAATAGTTTTCCTGGAATTGAAGTTAAATTCTTATTCATGTTTCCTGATGTCTTTGATGTCCTGAAATAACACTGTTGGCTGAATTTTCAGTTGCTATTCCTTGCTTTTACTGGAAGTACAGTGAAATTCTTCCTTCTATTTTCAGATGTCTTTAATGGTCCAAGATGAATTTTTGTGTGAACATCTCAATTTATCGGTGGTGATGTTGTTGTCCTGTCATTTCAGTTTCATTTACTGGAAAGCTGCTTCAGTAATTCAGCCAAAAAAGTATTTAATACTAGGTCAAACAGAATACAAACAGTCAGTGCAGTTCAGAATACATGCTTCTGTGCAGTTCTGATGAATAATACAGATGGTCATACCCTAAGGATGTGCTGCTGTCCTGCAGGTAAATAGTTCAACTGGATTTGTAACATCCAATCTGTCCTTTTGAGGTGGGTTATAATAGGGCTGGGAGCAAACCAGCTGGTTTTGCTTTCCATTGTCACCAATCTAGAAATGACAGGGACTGGTCAAAGGCTGTTTCACAGCTGTAGCTGGATACCGGTGCCAAGAAGGTGTTCACGTTTTCTCTACCTGTCCTTTTCCTGCATTATTGTCCCAGTTTATAGAAGTCCTCCAGATTTTTGTTTATTTCTGGCTGAAATAGCTGAATGCACAGATTCACGTGGGGAGTGCTCCATAGATGTGACTGGTTTATGTAGCTGATGCTCACAACGGATACTTCCTATTTACTACTGGAGGAATATAAATGTTTAATGTTCGTTAATACTTTTGGTTTTTCTTATACCACCTAAAGCAGAGCAGGAGGGTTTTGGTCTGTAAAAGTCAGTGGACGTATTTCAAATGACAACCTGTGCAGTCTTTCTCCATATCTCTAGAGCTACAGATACATCTTTCCTGTGCACACCTCTAATTACTTTAGCTGCAAACCTGTATAATACATCAAGTCTTCAGAAGGGAGGTGCTGGCGATTTTGCATAAAAGGAGAAGAAATAGGATAAAGCATCTGCCCATGAGGATTAAGAGCTTGTGGCTACTCCCAGTATCAGGACTGGTTTGAATAATGGGATTGGAGCCAGATTGTTTGCATGTAGGACATAATAAAGCAACACAAGGTCTGCCAGCACTTTATGTACATGAACATGCTCCTAGAGATTTATACTCCTACATAGAGTAAGCAAAGTGTAAGCATTCACTCTCTGCTTTGACTGCTTTTCTTTCTGCAGATTAGAAAGTGATATTTTAAGACAGGTAACTTCAGAGTTGTGTTTCTTTCCCCAAAAAGAATCTGAAACCCAGAATTTACTGCAGCCAAGGATCCATTTCTACATTACTCAGTGTTCTCAATGTCTTCTGATAGCAGACATTGTCATGAGACAGGCCAACAAATGGATGTGACAATACCTGTAGTGTATAAAACATGTTTATTTTGTTCCAGAAGCCTTTTTAACATATGCCACGTGCTACTTTGATATTGCTTCAGAGTTTGCATAAACACAATGCCTTTTGTCTCAAAGTGGATAAAATCTGTTCAGGTTGTCTTCCTGTAGGAACAGAGTCCCATGGATTCACAGCCGGCTTAAGGATAACCCCACAATTTGATGTACCATAGCCCAAAAGAGCTCGAGGGAAACGTAAGTGGAAGTCATAGGCTCAAAAACACAAATGAAAGCCCATCCTCCTCAATGTAGCCACTGGAGGAGAGTAGCCTGTGTTCACTGACCTAAGCTGTTTTGGTTAAGCACAGGGTTCTTACTGGATTGAGCAATGCTGTGTTCAGCTCATTAGTGTGCAGCCACAGCTCGTAGTACTTCACCTTCAAATAATATGTTCATGTCAAGCAAGGGTGAAGCAGTTATGATACAGACATAATACAGCAATTCTGGGTGTTATTTACTCTCTTTTCATGTAAATGCAACACCTGCTACTTCATATTTGTAACAGAGTGCTTTTATCATACATATTGTATGTATGTGTGTTTAATCTTCTGCATGTGAGCACCCATTCATCTCAGTTGTTAACCCATGTAACACCAAGTAACACACGATGCTGCTCCAGAGCTTTCCAAGACCAGCAAACTTATATTGCTCTAACACTGGTGTAAGATACGTGGGACTAAAACCTACACAAATGAGCTGTTGCATGTGCTGCCTCTAAAGAAGATGACTGCAATAAATCTTAAATGCATAAATGCACCAAATGAAATGGTTAACACTGACTTATTCATTGGCAAATAGAAGATGTTGATTTGGAAATCCTGAAGGGCACAAATGCCACACATGCAGCTCAGAGGATCCCAAAACCATGATTCATCAGAAAATCTGAGACACAGAAATGGACTGTAGGGACAGGACAGGGGAATGGCTTTAACCTGCCAGAAGGGAGGCTGGGATGAGCTCTTAGGCAGAAGCTCTTCCCTGTGAGGGTGCTGAGGCGCTGTCAGGGGGTGCCCAGAGAAGCTGTGGCTGCCCCATCCCTGGCAGTGCTCAGGGCCAGGTTGGACACAGGGGCTTGGAGCAACTGCTCCAGTGGAAGGTGTCCCTGCCCGTGGCAGGGGTTGGGACTTCGTTGAAAACAACGATGTGGAACAGGATCTGTCTCAACACCAACCCTGAGGAACACCACTCATCACTGATCTCCATTTGGGCATAGAGCTATTGACAGTGACTCTTTGAAAGCAACCATCTGGTCAATTCCTTATCCAGTGAGTGGCCCATCCATCAAATCCATGTGTCTCCAATATAGAGACAAGGATGTCCTGTGAGGCAGTGTCAAATGCCTTTGGTTGTGTGGGTGGAAGCAGCAGGAACATAGAGCCAAGGGCAGATCACCAGCACGATCGTAACTCAACATACATCAAGCATGAAGCCATATCCCAAGTACCTCTTCAACAGATCATTCCAGAGATACCTCAGGTGTGTCTGTGTGAGTTCAGTCACTGCGGCACATGTGGATCATCCAACAGGAACAGGAGGGAGCAGGAGATCTGCAACAGCAAGATGCAGGACAGGACTCAATGAGATGGGAACCGGGAAGTCTCAGGTAGGTGTCAGGGATCAGAGGCTTTGGCAGGAATTCTGACCTCCCTGTGCCGGGAAGGGAATGTGACAAGGACAAAGATTTCACCAGCAACCAGCAGCCAAAAGCACTGTAACCATTGGATGTGTGCTTGGAGAGGGGAGGAAAGAAAACTTGAGTGAGGAAACCGAAAGCAAGAGCGAGGAGGGTGATTTGGGTCAGCTTTACCACTGTCCTCCCTCGCAGGCAGAGCCCCTGGAGCTTGAAGGCACAATTCTCCCTTCAATTATAATGAACTAGGAAATTGTTAAATCCTCTTCTTTTTCCAGGAGTACAAAAGCAAGCTGGAAGAAACGAAAAAAGAACCAAGTTCACCGCGGGTATTCCCTGCGCTGGCAGAGATCGCTTCCCTTTTTCTGAAAGGGGTGTCCCAGCAGCAGATGAGCTCTTGCAAAATTCCCTGAAGAGCTGAGGAAACGCTGAACCATTCTGCTGGCTTCGGAATAACCAATGTGCATCATGAATGTGGGGTTGCCAAAGCTTCCTCTGTGCTGGAGCTGTGCTGATCTTAACACCTCTGTTTGGGTGGTGAATGGGAGCTGCTGCAGCAACCCAGCTCAGAAGGAAAAGCCTCATCCCCGACGTTCTCTTCTCCTGGAACGTGTCAGAATGTCGCTTGTGTGATGTTCCCACTTCTGTGGAAATCTGGGAAAAGCACCGGGTGCATCACGCCCATAAAAGTGAGTGGAAATTGCAAGTGACAGCCTCAGGCCTGGCAGCGGCTGGAGCAGAGGGCATTTGAGGCAGTTTGTGGAAAGATGAGCCTGTGGCAGCAGATCGGAGAAAGATCCCAATGCGGGTTTAGTGCAGATGAGAACTGTGGAAGCAAGCGGGATTTACAGGAGGGATTTGGGAAAGGAGAGTTCAGCCGGGGTGAGGAGAACTTCGGCATCAAGGTGTGCATGTGCTGACAGACGGAGGTGTTTTCCTGGGGAGCGGACAGGAATGTCCTGGGCACGTTCCAACAGCAGGAGCTGAGCATGGGGCTGGAAATGAAAGGAAAGGCTGAAGGGAAAATGACTTCGCCTCCCAAAGCGCGATGCGGCCGCGTTTACACGTGGGGCGACAACCCGTGCTGATGGGGTGACCCCCGCGGGAGGCGAGCGGCGTGGACCGGGGGAGCGGAGCGGACCAGGGTGGGCCGGCGGGGACGGGGAAGGGCGGACCGTGGGGAGAGGGACCGGGAGGGGACCGATCCTGGAGGCATCGGAAGAGAGATGAGTCCGGAGCGCCTCGGACGGGGACCCGACCAGGGGGCGGGCCGCTGCCGCCGGTCCCGCCCGGTTCGCGTTACCTGGGCGGGCCGCTGCCCGGCTCTTCCCGTCTGGCCCGGCCCCCGCGACGGGAAGTGGGAGCGAGGGATCGCGCTCGGACGGCGGAGCCATGGATGGCGCTGCAGCCGCGGTGCGGGGACGGCTCCTGCTCGCCGTCTGCTGGGTGCTCTCCGGGGGCACGGCGGCAGGTAGGGGCGGAACGGGGCGGCGGACCACCGGGCTCCGGGCACTGCCGGCGCGGGCTCGGTGAGGGAGCGGTCGGGAGCCCGGTGGGACGGTGCCGGCTGCGGGTGGGACGGTGCCGGCTGCGGGTGGGACGGTGCCGGGTGCGGGTGGGACGGTGCCGGGTGCGGGAGCCCCGGTGGGACGGTGCCGCTTTTCTCTCAGTGAAGCGGCGTTTGGCACCGGAGCTCTGCTGAGCTCTGTCTCGGTTGCCGGGACTCCTGCGGGGCTCGGCGGTGACGCCGTATTAAACAGTATCTCCTTGAGCGCAGGGACAGTCACGGACCCGCTGCCCTCGCCCTGGGGCTGCCGGTGCCTTTGTCCTCGCTTTTAGGTTCCCCGCTTCTGGAAGTACCAACGCAGGGAAGGGGGGGGGGGTGGCGGCTGTGAGGGATTCGCAGGACCCGAGCTCGGAGCTCTCCCGGCTCCGTCTTGGCAGACGCTGTGCCCCAGCGCCGAGCACTGTTATTGTTCGGCAGGCTATAACGCGGTTTGTGGCCATGAAATCAGCCTTAAGAAAACACAGGAGGACAAAACGCAAAGACTTTGATGACTCTTTGCAACGCTTTTAAGGTATTTGATGTAAAGTGTTTGTTGATGTGTCCACATGACGGCTTTTAGAACAAAACATTTTCCCTTCGGGGCCGTCTCCGCCGTTCTCTGCTCCTCTCTGCTTTCTTAGAAGTATCACCAGGGGCTTGAGAGTTAAGGCTGAAATAAGGCCTTGACCGTGGTTTGCACTTGGACTTTGGGTTGTTCTGCACTGCCGTAGGGTGAGGTTTTAATAACAGAAGTGTTTGACCCTCTGTGTATTTTATACAAGAAAAGTACAAGCCGGGTCGAGCCTCTGAATAAAAGCAAATCTTCAGCTGAGTCAAACCTTAGAGCTTCTTAAGGGAGAGATCAGTCTAAACCCTATTTGATTTGAAGTTTTTCTGCTAATACTATTTATTGATTTTATTTCTAAACCTTGGATGTTCTCACTTCTTTGTGCAGTTAGAAATGTGCAAGCTTCAGCACAGTTACTTCTAATCAAACCTAATAAAAGGAACCTTTAGAAGATAGATTGGGGATGACTGTGAATGTTTTTAATGGCTTGTGGCTTTTGTATGTAATAAAAAGCTTGATCATGACAAGACAGAACACTTGGAGCTGTGTGGTGGTGTTAGATAAGTCTTTGTCGTGCTTTTATGTGATGTAAAGGGCTCAGTATTTGCACGCTGTTGCTGTTCCTAAAGCCTGTCCTAGGTCTTTGTTACTGGAACAGGCAACAAGCAGAGATGTTCTGGTGAGGTTCAACAGAAATTCCTCTTCTCTGTCCCTGGGTTCTGAAACTGAACAAAGAAAGAAGCCCCAAAGCTTTGAGTATTCAAAGGAGCCAAACACATTGAGACAACCCAGTGAATCCTAGCACTTGTTCTCATTCTCTGTGTGAGCATGTGTTGTCTGTGTGGACGCACAGGTGGTAATAGTCGTAGAATCATAGAATAGTTAGGGTTGGAAAGGACCTTAAGATCATCTTGTTCCAACCCCCCTGCCATGGTAATAGTGCCTCATCTCTACCATTGCCTGATCTTTATGCAAAGGGAAAGCTCCAGGAGTTTGAATTTCCTTCAAGCTTTGGCAGCTCTGGCTCTTGGGAAATGGAGGATGATGGTGTCATGGATGCTCTGAGCAGAGTTCTTCCTGAAATAAGCTGCTTTGCCTTTCCATCTGCCCTCTTCCTTGTGCTGGAAGAAGGAAACAGGGCTGCACCATGACCTGGGTGGGAAAACTGATCTCTGTGGGGCTATTCTGCCCTTTCCCTGTATGCTGGGACAGACTGAGCCTGGTTTCCTGGGAAAAAAAAACAGGCTCCTTGGGATGATGAGCAAGACCTGCAGCACCAGTTGGGATCAGTCTAACGTGGTTGTGAAACTACTGTGTAAGAAGGGCACTTTCTTTCCACAGACAAATAGGTGGTGGTCCCTCACTGATGATACCTGCAGACACCCCGGAGAAGCTGTCGCATTTGGCCTCTTACTAAATATCCTCTACTAGGACACAGAGTAGCCCTTCAAAACCCACATTTCACTTTCATTTTCTTGCCACTTGGTGATTTTCTCCTCGAGTCTGACGCATCCGTTGTTTTTCCCAGCACTGTTCTATTTTCTGCTGTATTTCCCTTGGTTTTCCAGTAGCACCTTCAAGCTGTGTGACTGGGTATTGAGTAGGCTGTGACTGAGTATCAAAGGGTCAATACACGAGTGGGTTTATGCCAGCAACATTCTGAGTCATGGCTCTTCCTCTGCATCTGTCTTCCTTTGGAGGAGGTGAAAAGCAGCTGGCTGAGGTGGGCCAGCAATAAATGGCTCTTTGTCCTGCTCTGGTTTTGCTGCTGTGCCAGAGCAGAGCACTCAAAGTTTAATGGGCGAGTAATTGAAAAACCATTGTGGTTTCTTTGATGTTATTTGGCCTTCTCAGTTTTGCTTGGCTTGAGCTGAATCGAGGTTCTCCCGCACAGCTGCTGCTTGGAAGATGGAATCGCTCTTTAAAGCTTTCTCTCTAAAACCACACTGAGGGATAATTTTGGGGGTAGAAGAAAGTATTGCTCCATAAAACATATGTACTATTTTGAGTGAAGATCCAGCAATGCGTGATGCAAAGTCACAGCAGAAAAGACGTAGAAAATTACTCCTTTTCCTCCACAAGCATGTTCCATTACTGCAGCCACTGCACTGCTGTATGCTGTGGTTCCTTAAAAATGACTGTTCAGTGATGTTCAGTGCGTTTCTTATGATTATTTAAACAACTGTTGGACTGAGGCAACAGCAATAGTAGGAACAATTCAGTGGGCACCAGGTTATCTGATAGCAAACACAAGCTGAGAAGTCAATTGTATTCTTTTCTGTTGGAGAGTTAAAAGTCTGTCAGTATTGCTAATGGTAAAATATGGACCTGCAGGATTGTTACACTGATAACGTCTTTCTTTTAGGAGCAAATGTTCTCCCACCTCCATCCAACCTGGAATACTCATTTATCCAAATCTGCACCCTGAACTGGACGTGGAACCCCCCGGAGAACGTCAGCAGTGGCTGTGACCTGGAGTATTCCAGCGACATCGTGATTGATGAGGTCCCTCAGGACAACAGAGTAAGTGCATCACCTCTTTAACCTCTGCTGTGCTCTGGCCTCGAGCACTGCCAGGGATGTTCATTTCACAAATGAACAAGTTGAAAGCCCCGCTGGTTAACGAATGAGTTCGTAGAAGATTCCAACAGGTGGGAAGGTCAGCAGCAGTGAAGCTGTAGTATGAAAGGCTTATTTTGCATTATCCATGGAATGAAAGTGCTTTTCCTTTGAGTTCTGAGTGTTCCTGATGAATTAAAAAGAGAAGCGAAGTGATGCTGAGTCTTCCCATGTTGTCAGACTTCATTTGGCTTGGGGCTGCAGTCTTTCTGAGAGGCTGTCGTGTCCTTACACTGATGGCAATTCCCATGTGTTCTGGTCTTCTTTCCCCTCGATCTGAACCCAGAAATGGAGTAAGAGCCGCTTCCGCGTGACAGATACGTTCTTGAATGAGGAAATGCGTTTCAAAGTGAGAAGTGAATGCAAGAATGTCAACACCAGCGAGCCCAGCCGGTGGGTGGAGGCCTCTCTCCTGCCAGAAGGTAACACATGCCATGGCCAGGCCCGAGGCAGACCTGCCCCCTTGGTCTGAGGAGACGTGGCCCCTTTTTGTGGGCTATTTTAACAAAACACCGTAGAAGTATCTCATAGAGTAATAGGGAGATGCCAGACACAAGGGTCAGTTCAATTGACAGAGCTTAAACACAACTGTTATACTGCATTAAACGCAGCCGGAGCCTTCTGATACTTATAAACCTTATGGGCAAACTTGTAAAATGTAAATGATCTTCCAAGGCAGTAGTGTGATTTCTGTCATTCCTCTTGGCCCTGCCATGCTGTGGCTGTGGGAAAAGAGAGAACTTAGGCTATGTTAAGCTGCTGACTTCATGACTAACCTCTAAGACAGTTTATTTTATATGGCTTTTCTGTACAAACAAAAGTCCCTAAAATAATCCAGTATTTGCAAATAGTGGGGGGATGAATCCAGCAAACTGAAAGCATGTTGAATAAATGAGTTAGTTAAATAATTGTTGTAAAGTTCTCTCTATTTCAAAAGACATGGCTGGGGTCTACAGAACTGTGCACAGCAAAATGAACAAAGTGGCTTTTGTTTCTTGACATCCAGAAATAAGGGTTCCATTGCCAAGATTGTTAGGAAGCAGACTTCAAGGAATAATGTGTTCTGCTGGATGCTGGGAGTTAGGAGGTACAGCAAGGAAATAGAGCCTCTTGCCTTGAGTAGTGAAAGTCTGTCTAACCCAGGAGTGTGACTTGATGTGGATGAAAACCACATGCGGACAGGAGAGTCTGAGACTTCATCACCTTGTCTGCACTGTGTCAAAAGAGTGCTCTGGAAGATCAGAGAAGCAGATCGTTAGGACAGCAAGTACTAACCAGGTTGGGGCTTTTACAAGTGGGCTTGGTGTAGAAGGTGGTTTGGGGTTTGCTATGGATAACTCTGAACTGTTGATAGAATTAACATGCATTTTATTTTTAGTTCATGGAGATGTTGCTACTCATTACAAGGAAAAAACATCTTATATGCTATAATACGGTAATACAGTATACAGAGCTTGTACCATACAAGATTGAGTACTGTAACACTGGATTCCAGAATTGCTCTGCCCGGGAGACGCATTGATGTCTCTGTTCACAATTGCCATGTACTCATTTGTACTTATGTTCTGTAATTTGAGTTTTCAATCTGAAGAAGTTAAATGTCTAGAGATATAGGGGTCTCAGTTAAAAATTCAACTTACCCCATGTTGTGTTTGTCCATATTTGAGGTCTGCAGGTATTTCTGTATTCAAAACACTTGAGAAATTAATATTGTATCTGCAGAAGATAACTGTAATTAAATGCTGACTATTTCTAATGTTATAGCACTTGGCTTTCTTATAGTTATCCCTATAATTGCCAGTTACTTTAAATCCTCTTTAAAGTATCTGTAGTTGAATAGGACAAAATATCTTCCTGACTCAACACCTTAGCATCAGGTAACTCCAAGTAGTAATTCAGCCACGGTGGTAGCTGAGATTCACTGCTATGATTTACTTACATCTAGAAGTTACTCTGCTGAGATTTTGGCTAGTGCAAGTGATAAACAACCAGGATCCATCTTGAGAGACCTTTCCAACTTGCCTTGCAGGTATTCCAGGTACTGCTGCTGTCGATTTAAGCTGTGTTTGGCACAATTTGGAGTACATGGTTTGTACGTGGCGTCCTGGGAGAAATGCAAGCGATGAGACCAATTATATGTTGTTCTACTGGTTCGTATGAACTTTTAATTCCCGGCTCTGAAGTGTTCTATTGCTAATCTTTAGTTTTACATTTCACATTTGACTTGTCTGCTCCCCCTTGCTTTGAAAGGTCCCCGGGCACTGTGTACAAGGTAGTGCTCAGTCCTGTCCAACAGCAAACTTCCCTGCTGAAGGCTCCAGGGGTGCTGTTGCTGAGTCTTATGGGGAAGTTGATATAACTACTATGTGAAGCACTGGCTGCTTCTGTAGCCTATGTTAAAACAACCGCTATTGCTTTCTATTTGTTTTCTAGTTGTGGATTCACAGAGGGAAGAATTAAGAATTGAGCTAGACCAGTGTATTAATTGCTTTCTTTGCAGCCCAACAGACATGGGCTAAGTTGGAATCACTCACTAATGTATGTGTAAGCTCTTAAATCATTGGAAAATGGTTTGAAAGCATTAGGAACACTTAGAAGTAGATCTGTTTGTGTCTTTGATATCATAAATAAGCGATTCACCCTGAATGTTATGGCGAATATCTTTTTATCATCATCCTCGCTTGCCAGCAGACTGCCATAAGTAGGCTTCTCTTCCAGAGGAACAGAGTCGTGCTGTGAGCAAACACTTGGCATCAAGATCTGTGCACACTCATCTATGCATACTTCTGCTGATCGATGGGGCTTGTGAAATGCCAGATTGCATTAGCTGCTGTAGAAATACTGAGGTTTTCTTTCTGAAAGCCCCTTGTTAGAGCTTTAACCCGGCTTTCTGTCTTAACTCACTATACTTCTTCCTCTTTCTTTCCATGGGCAGTGTCACTGGCTGGTTGTTCGATTTAATACGTTTGGACAGCAAACAGCAGAAAACTCGCTGCTCTAGTTAAATGCAGGGAGGACTGTTCTGTCGCTCAGCTGCTACTCAAACAGATTGTTTCTTTATTACAAGAACAGTACCAATGAGGCACTGGAAGATCTGAATTTCTGGGTATATGGATACTTACTGGAATAATGCTTTAGATTAGAGCTAAATATGTTCAACTTGCCCTTAAATTTTAATGAAAGATGTAGCTGCAGTGACAGCAAAGAGCTTTAATTCACGCTGTGTAGAAAGAAAAATACCTTTTAGATTTTAAAACTGAAAACTAAGGAAACAGTCGATTTTTGGACTGGAAAATGCATTTTTCCATACCACAGGTCAGGTGGGTTTGGGGAGGTTTTGCTTTTCCTCTAGAACCCTATCTTTTCACCCAAAGTGAACGTGAATGTAATGTTAGCTTAGAACAAACAAATTCAGTCAGTGCGCAGTAATACTTGCTGAAACAGAGGTTTACAAGAGCAGGTTGATGCATGGCAGGGTGCTCTCTGCTCTCAGTGCTCCATCTCCATCAGCCCCAGGGCAGGGAGGTGACAAGGGTCGGTAAAAAAGGGGTTTGTGCTGGGAATGAGACAATTCTGGCTTCCGCATC
This sequence comes from Myiopsitta monachus, assembly GCA_017639245.1. Taxonomy (NCBI): domain Eukaryota; kingdom Metazoa; phylum Chordata; class Aves; order Psittaciformes; family Psittacidae; genus Myiopsitta; species Myiopsitta monachus. The sequence continues at coordinate 323,666 of CM029925.1, forward strand.
CCCTATATACTGAGATGTGAAATGGGAACATCCCTCCTGTTGTGCTCTTACATGAAGCTGTGATTTACTCTCTCTCACATTTAAATAAATAACTAACTAGAAAAACACCATTTTCTCATGAGGAAAAGCTACTGGCATATTTTCACTGGGACTTGGGGAACAAAGAGGAGCAAAGAAGAAGGTTCTCCAGCCTCTGTGATTGAAAGTGAATACTGATGTTCTGAAAAGCAAACACAGGCAGTGGGTGAGACTCAAGAGCTGTGGTACCTGAGGCACAGCTAAAGGAGATTGAGCAGCTCCATCTGGCACAGAAGTGAAATTCTGCTGATGGGAAGTGATCCAAGTACTTGATAAATCATTTGTTTCCTAGGAATAGATTCCCAATTGCCTTTGATGCTTCGATACAAAGCAACCCTGCCCCTCACTGCTACCTGGCACTCCTTACAAAACCAACATTCTTTCTAAAGCTTGAGATAAATTAGAAGCTTCTCACTTCGCCTGGCTTTACTTCTGTATATGCTATAGCACAGCTTTAATGCAAGATCAGCCTTTAGAGTTTGTAACACAGGTTTCCAAACAAGCTGGCCCCTTGCTGTCCTGTGCTACTGAAGTTTAAAAGCAATGGGTTTATTCCTGTAGGTTTGATGGTTTGAAGAAGCATAAGAAGTGCAGCAACTCTTCTGTGCACCAGGGAGTCTTTGGATGCATTTTCAATCTTAGCTTCCCAAAAGTTACCAATACTTACCCAGCTATAAGGATTCTGATTAAAGATGAGTCTGAAGAAATTAGGCCTCTGTGTGCAAGTAAAAATCCCACCACCCTCGGTGAGTTTAACACCGCATTTTATGATACAGTGTTATAATAATTAAAACAGAAGTTTGTTGGTACATTGTTGTGTTTGAGAAGCTTGCACCTCATAAGGTGTGGATGAGACAACATGATTACATGCTTCCTTCATCTACCAAGCTTTCATTTGGGAATTATATAGACAGGTTTTGGGTTTTGGAGGGTGGGGGGTCATTTCCCACTCATTTTTACTTACATTCTTCAGTTGTTTTCATTATTTCTTGACTTCTTTTTCTGCTTTCTGTTCTTAAATTGGTATAAGTATAATATTATGCAGTACACAAGTTGAACAATTTTGTAAGCAGTGAAATATACTTTTCAACTTAATTCTTCCATGTTGTATTTCAGTAAAACCTGCTACCCCAAGACGAGTTACCCTGTCCAAGATGAATGATGAGATATATGTGGAATGGAGTGGATCAGAGCCCTTTCCAGAAAACTGTTTATTTTATGAAGTTGAATATCACGATGGTGACGTGGACAATGCACAGTTAATCAAAGTAATTTTTCATTACTTCTATAGGAAAACAATCAGTTAATTGTACCTTTTATAATTGGTGTCAGGAATCGCAATACCTGTTTGTAAATGCTGCATGTGAATGGGTCTGGGTGCTGGCTGAACTGTTGTGTGGATGTCAGATTTTTCTCCCCATCTGCTGCCCCATCCCTGGCAGTGCTCAAGGCCAGGTTGGACACAGGGGCTTGGAGCAACTGCTCCAGTGGAAGGTGTCCCTGCCCATGGCAGGGGTTGGAACTGGATGAGCTTTAAGGTCCTCTTCCAACACAAACCAGGCTGGGATGAGTAATATCAACATTCCTCAGGAAACTGGCATTTTGGATCATAAATAAATGAAGTTCAATCCCATCTATTTACTAAACCTTTGCTATGGTCAAAGTTAGATCAAAGTTGCTGCCCTAACGGGGGGCAGGGAAAGGCAGTGTGAATTAGAGATTTTCACATGCTGTTCCAGACACTGAGTCTTAGTTTAATCACTGATGCCAAATGCCGCAGTGAGTAAGATTAAATCCTAGCTTTGGAATCTCTGCTTATGTAGTCTGCGATGGTTAAATGCTACTGTGTCCTTTTTTATGAAGTTCAGTATTCATAAAAAGATCTGTCAGAACATTCAGAATACATTAACTGCACAATGAAAACAGGCTTGTGAATGACTGAGAATACATGGCAAATTACCTTTTCTTTTCACCTTAGGTTGAAAGTAATTATACCTCAATTCCTAGTGTTGATCCTAACAGCAAGTACATCTTCAAAGTGAGAGCAAAACCAAAGCCTGAGTGTTACAGCAGCAACCTCTATAGTGACTGGAGTGAAGAGGAGAGCATTGGTGAGAGCAGTTCCTGCAATGTGTTGCACTTTATTCTTCATCTGTAATGACTCTACTGTATCTGCTAAATAAATGGGAGTCAAAGATCATCTTCCTATGCATCTATATAATTTTAGGTGAAAAGAGGGCAAGAGAGTTCTAGTCTTTCAGCAGTGCCATCAGTTACTGCCTGTGCTGCTCTGTATGTCGATGGGGTTCCATCAGTGCGGTGACCCCTTTCAGTGCTGTCACTTTTTCAGCCCTGAGTCTTGCTGGTTTGCAGTTTCTTGTCAAATGTATCTACATTAGAATATGCTTTGCAAAATGAGACCCTGCCTACCAAACTGCTGGTGTATTTGACCACCATTCCACCTATGAACAGCTGAGAGAATTAATTTGTTGTCATTATTCCTAAAAAACCCTCTCAAAGCACCCCTAAATTTCTACAGTTTTTGTTTTCCAGGAGGGAAGATGGACTCTACATTCTCCTTTGCTTTGATAGTCACCATTCCATTAATAGTAGCAGTCTCTACAATAATTCTACTGGTTTATCTAAAAAGGTAAATAACCATCTCCATTTACAACCCACTTATTCTGCTGGTCTGTGCCTTGTGTTACAGTTCATCTCTCTTGCAGGTAACTGTCCATCAGTTGCATGTTTCAATAGCAGCTGTTTTATCCATAACACATCTTGCACAACAAAATTGACAGCACCATTGTGCCTCAGTCAATAAAATTGGGTTTGTAGACCGTATACAGTGCTCTGAGTGCACATGGGTAACATTGCTTATATCTGCTTGCAGGTAGATTCTCATTGCACAGCTCTTGTATCCTGTCTCTAAGCAATGAAATCTAAATTCAAAATGAAGCTTACCTATACGTATTTTTAACCAGAGTTCTTTAAAAAGTCCACATTTGTTGCTGTCTTGGTCAACAGTGAAGGTTATTTAGAATCTGTGTGAACAATTAAGTTTCCTTTTGGTTTGGGGTGTAAAACTAGGAATTGGGTTATGCAGAACATGAGGGCTGACCAGCGACACCAGAGCTGACTCCACACATTTTCTTGCCTGCAGCCAAATATGATTTTGAAATGGTGATGTTTAATGTATCTGCCATCTAAATCTGTCCTTTCTCATTTTCTGAAGGCTGAAGGTACTAATTCTTCCACCAGTTCCAGACCCTAGAGAAATTCTTAAGCGCATGTTTGGAGAGCAGAATGAGGATTCCCGGGTTAGTAAGGACCTGTTGGGCCAACTCATCTATTGTACCCAAATGTCTGTCTTAAAGCCAACTGTCTATAAGTAAATATATTGTAAAAAGATTAAGTATTTACAATAATAAGAGTTGTTCAGAAGCAGTTACCCAAAGCTGAGAGGGAATTTTTCCCTTCAAATTGCATCTGCTTTCTAGCTACAGCAATGGAATTGCATTATTCTGTTCTTTCACAGCCTGCTCATCTCTTAAACGTGTTTGGGGTTGGTTTTGGGGGTGGGTTTTTTGGGCAGGAGTTTTCTGGTTGGTTGGTTTATTATTTGGGGGTTTTGCAACTCCATTAAAGTACTTTTCATGAACATTCAGGCCTTTCTCTGCTAGATGCCCATATTTCTGGTGATGAATAAAGCAGTACTTCTGTCAACCAGGCCTAAGCCATGTCCCTAATAAGCATAAATTGTTGCCCATCTACCTTGGCTTTTCCACCATAATGTAGGGCTACATGTTGTAAAACAGGTCTGGCTGAACAAACCATGCTGGCCATGAGCTGCTGTTAAAATGCTGTTCTTCCCTTTCAGAGCTGTGCAAAGGATGATCCTGTGAATGCTTACGACAGGTTAATAAAAGAAGAGGAAATTCATTCTTTAATTTTAACAGAACCTCCAGAGTGCACTAATTCTGAAACGGAGAACTGACAAACTCTGCTTTACTAGAGAAAAGTGAGGAAACTCATACCTGCTCCTGTACCTCAGGTGACAATGAAGATGTGAAGAGGCCTCCAAGACAATCACCAACTTTTACCTTGCTGAGTCCTCTCTGAGCCTTGCTTTGATGCTCAGAAGACACATCGCTAACAGTGGCCATTCCTCCATCTCTGCTAGAAATAGTCATCTTGGATCATTCAAGATGAGCATGTACATATATTTCCTGTGACCGCATCGCAGCATCTCTCCTGGCTCCAGCCAGCTCTGCTCTGTTGCTTGTCATTTGCACTGGTTTTGTGCCTCAGACTAGAATGTAAATGGTTTTTTTGGAGCAAGAACTGTGCCTTTGTGGAAGTATTTGGCTCTATTCTGCAGCAGATGAGCTGAGGCTCGTTTACAGTGGGTGGCTCCTTAGTGCTACTGTGGAACTGCTGCCAGGTGGGATGCCAGAGTATGGACAGTTTGTGGATGGCCTGTTCCATGTGCACCAGGACACTTTCTGGAGGGCATTTATGGACTGCCTTTCTTATGCTTCTGGTTGATGTGCGTCAGCAGTGGCCTGGCACACAGCATAAGAGAGATGTTTTCTCTTTACCAATGTGTGTGAAAAGCCTCACCACTTTCCAGCTGGTATTCAGACTATTCGTAGAGAAGGCTGCTTTTTATCCTTTCAAGTGCCTGTCCTCAGATGTCTTCATGGACTCCTTGGCTTACTTATACTTTCTTTAAATGATAACTATGACTTTTTTACTTGTGCAGTGGCAGGTAACTGTATTGAGTCTCAGAAGACTGATTCTACCTTGGCCACATTGGCCTGAAAGCACCTGATTTTTGGAAGCTAAGTCATCCTGAGTCTGTGCAGCATAATTACCAGGATGGATACATGAGTCTAAGGAGCTGTGGTCAGATGAGCAAGTGCCAAATCATTGAAACTGAATTAATTCAAAGGCTCCAAGAGCCATCCTCACTGCTGAGCTGATGGATGTGGGTGAAGAGGGGATGACAACCTTGGCCTGCTTTCTAAGGGATAAGCTTTATTCTTTCGTTAGTGATGGGGCTGTGATTCGAGCTTCCCCTCAAGGAGCTTAGCAATGGAAAGCCAGGTGCTGATTTGACTTCCTAGCAAACCAAATTTCTTCTGTATTTTGCTGCAGCAGCTTGATGACTTTAATGATTAATTGATTTGATCCTTTTCTGATGGTTTTGTTTTGAAGTTGCTTTACCCAGCAAAGCTCAACAGATGTTCTCTGTCGCAACAATGACAGTTCTCTGCTATGCATTCTGAGCATTAGTTTTTACCCTGCAAGGGTGTTAACAGCAGTACCTTGGTTGTGCTGGAGCAGAAGGTAATGTCATGGAGAGGAGGGGATCCATGGGGAGAAAGGGATCCATGCAAGCTGCCTATGGTTAGTGTTCAGGAATGTCTTGTTCCACCTAAGTGCAGGCACCTTAGTCATTGATACAGTGGGTCTCAGCAGACTGGGAAGAGATGTGCTCAGGAGTTTGCCAGGAGCACATTCTATAACCAGTGGCCTTTCAAATTTCAGCCCTGTCCTCAAACTCCATTCAGGCAGAAATCTGGAGTGAAATGTTACAGCTTCAGAACACTTTGTTCTCCAAGAAGGAGAACGGAGCTTGCATTTTAGCTACACATTTCCATCCTTTACCTTCCTATGTACTCCCTCCCTCTCAAGCCAATTCTTTCTCCAGTCCCCGCTTCTCAACTGTACAGTTTCCTCCACGTGTCTTGTCTACCTCTCGTTACTGGTGGTAGAAAGGGGAGGAGAAATGTAGCAGGACAAGCAGCCCCATGTTACCTTCAATCTTTTACTTACAACCAAGCTGAAAAAAAAAGTCTATGAGAAACTTGGTTCATGAGACAAATGAGAATAAAGCCTCAGGGATTTCAGTGAGCTAAAACAAAACTCAGGTTGTACAATGCCAGCCAGCAGCACTGTCTGATACTGCAAAGGTAAAGGAATAGCATGGGGGAAAGGGCAATTAAATCCCTGCCAACTTCATTCTCTTTCCCCCGCAACAGTTATTACAGTGATATAAAGACTTCTCCTGTCTACCTCATCTAGCATCTTGCTCATCATAGACCACTCACCAGAGAGGTATGATTTCAAGATAGATAAGAATAACAGTGTAATATAAACTCCTGTGGCTTTCAGTATAGCAATCTAGGAAGATGAGCCTTGGTATTCACCCTCAATTCTGTTGACTTTTGTTTTGGGGTTTGTGGTAAAACCAAAGCTCATTTGTTTGAAAAACAAAAGGGAACCCCACATTTATAAAGCTAAAGGAGTGGAAAACCCAGATGGGAGGTGTTCAGCAGAAGGAAGCTGTGAACGCAGAGGATGGTTTAGATCACTACAGCAAAATGGTTTGGGTAATTCTCTTTCAAATAATAGTCATTGGCACACTTCCTTGTGGATGGATTTCTTGAGCCTGTGAAGTGTCTGAGGATATTTTCATCCTCAGTGTGTCTTGTTTCTGGTTAGTGGGTTTTATAGCTTGGCATCTTCCAAGTTTGCTGTATTTTGTTTGTTCTTCGTTGCAGTTACTTGATCTAGAAGCTTGTTTAAAGGCTGAATAAAGATGTTTGACTGTTTTTAATAGGATTGCATGGCATTCCATTCTGGGGTTGCAAAGATAAACTGAGATGGAAGAAATGGCAGTGGCTTAATGAGAAACCATGTTTGAGGCTTGAAGAACCCTGAGAAGAAACACTTGAGTGTTGCTTTGCCCTCTTCCCTTTCAGAAGTGACCTAGAATCAGGGGTGGAATCCAACAGGTCCTGGTTTCTTGGCTGGGGTCACGAAACAGAGATGGAGCTGTGCACAAGCCTCGTGTTTTCCCCCTCTGTGTACTCAATGCCGTGGTACTTTGTGACAGTTCATAAGGCTGCAGAGATTTAATGAATTCTCAGACTGGAATTTGGCTGAGGTTGCTGCAGCCTTCCCAAAGGTAGCTCCAATATTTTGAGTCTTCTGTTCGCTGCTGAAGTCCTTGAAGATGCCAGGCTGCTAAACTGACAGAGGCCATTCCCTAGCTGCTTAGATCCAAATGTGTTCAAATGCCAAATGAACACATTAGCAACGGCTTCTTGAAAGCCTACTTGGTTCTCTCACTGAGCATCAGTAGATCACTCTGATATCTGATAAGGCATAAACTGATGTTAAAAAGCAAGACTTTGAGGATTTATTTCCCCATTCTACAGTTTTGGTGGCAATAATGACCCTTGATGATGTTAATGACTCCCCATGAGTGACCTTTTCCTATTTTAATGTATTATAATAATTTAAATGTTCCATATGAAACACTTTGGTGAATTTTCATTTATTTCAGTGAAGGAATGCCAGGACATAGTTGGACAGCTTTAAGAGAGAAAGACTCAATAGATGAACACACCGAATCGTGAGCCATGATGTTTCAGTGCTTACTAGGAAGAACTATTTAGAGACTGGGTATTTCCATTCACTGGAAAGTGTTCAATAAGCTTAGTTCTGAGTCGGAACCTCAAATACTCAAAATTTCCCCTGAAAGGGAAATGTTGATTTATTTTTTTCGTTTAAAAAAAGTAGGAACTTTCAGTTTTGGAGGGTTTTCCCCTCACCCGAGCAAGAGCAGGAGGTAGGTGAGTGGAAGCCCAGGTACGGTCAGGGCACTGCAGAAACCTCCGTCCCTTCTTTTCCACCCCAGCACCACAGTGGGGATCTTCAGGTCCAGGAATGGGCACAATGGGGCTGGGAGGAGCAGATCTGCCAGGGCTACTGATGGTTCATTCAAATCCCTCAGTTTTACTCGAGCTAGTTTTATTGCAGCAAGCGCCATACGTTGCGTTGCCACAGTAGAAATGTGACTTCTAGATAGTACTTGAAATCCAAATGCAAAACCAGACTAAGATCTACTTGGATGATTTCATTCTACCTATGTTGAATCATGGTGAAAGAAGGAGACTTGAGATCACTTTGATGTAACTAAATCCACGTTCTCACCACAGCAAAGCAATATGGGTTTGAGTGGGAGGCACAGGACAGAGCCAAACTTTCTTTCACGGTCCGGAAACTCTGCCTCACGTGTGTAGCATGTAGGAGCCTGAAAGCTTGTTGATGACTTTGGGGGGTTTTTTTCCTCTCTTTTCTCCAACTGTGTTGCTCAGGTTAACGAAATCCTTTCTCTTTTGCTTGTGAGCCTCGTGTTGTTTATCCCTGAAGTGTCCCTTTTACAGCTGTACTCTGGTTACTGCCCAGTGTGTTCTAGTAAAGCTCTCTGCTCCATGTTTTGCTTTTTGCCCAAGTACTGCAATGATTTTGGTAACTCTTACACAAAGCATCTGCAAAGATGAAGCTTTCCAGTTAACCAGTACTGCCAGTAATCAAACTCTTAGCTTATTATATTGAAGTTTTCCTCTGTTTAAATTTGGCTCAGGCTGCTAAAATGGTCTTGACAAAGAGCATGAGGAGGTTGAAAGCTTAGTGAGAAAGAGGGTTTTGTTAAGCTCAGGTGCTGTCACTTTTTGGAAGCTGGACAAAATTTACTAAGCTAGAGCAAAGTTAGGAGCAGGTTGAATCAGGAGTTAAACTAATGTCTTGCTTTAAAAGTAGAGCTGCCCCTACATCTTCACTAGTAAAACCAAACCAGAACAATCCAACTGAATGTGCTTTATGCTAGGAACGAACTGGGGTGTACAATGGGCAGCCTTTCCTGTTGATCTCGTGGTAGATCGATCAGATCCTATGCTCTCAGCAATTGCCCTCAGAGCTCGTGGCACATACACAGCGTAATTCTGTAAAGTCTGAAACGCCAGAAATGAGGCACTTTTAAGGCACTGAAGTCACTGCCACTTCTCCTTAACCTGTTTTCATGCACCAGGTTGAAACAAAATCCTCTGGGGATTTTGACAGTGGCAGTGAGAGCACCGAGATGAGCTTGGGTCTGTTTTGCCTTTCCACCCCCTGCACTTCAAAGCCTCTCAGCCTCAGCTGGTTTCCTTCCTTCACTCAAAATGTCAGTGTAGAAACTTCAAAAACGCCAGCTTGGTACTCTGAAAACTGCACAGGCCTTCAAATGTCATTGTCAGCTACGGCGAAAGTCAGTCAGGGGATGGCTGTCCAGCTTTAACTTCACATCCCATCATGTTCTAGGAGCCAGCCTTGACTCCATCGGCAGGTACTAAGGCAGAGCCATCAGCTGACATTTCTCTGCAGCTGATTTTCACAGTGCTTACATTGCGTACATATGGCATTGTAACTTGTTTGTTAGGAGGAATAAAAGATAGAAGAGCTGGTAACACACTAGTCAGAAAGAAAGGCTTCTGCCGGTCTCCCATAGAGCTGCGTGTGTTGCTGCACCATCCCCAAAACAGCAGAACAATGTGCCTATTTGCCCAGGTTCATCCAGACCAAGCGCCTTCCCCTTCTCCTGTGTTGCTGCTCCTCAGTTTGTGGCTTTCTACAATTCTGGAGCTTCTTAGCAATGCTGCTGCCCTGTGAGGTGCTCCTCACTGCAAATCTGATTCCACCTGCCCAAGAGGAATGCTCTGTACAGCTTCACTGGATTGCATTTGTGTCACTTGTGTTGCTGTGCCCTTTGGAAAACTGCTGCAATGTTTTAATACCCTAATTGTGTCCTGAGCATATTTTCTAAGCATCCCTCTTTCTCTATAGTCTACGAGTGCCTTCTTTCACCTGATCAAGTTGTTTAAAGCACTGAGCATAGCCGTGAACCTGGCAGATTCCTGCAGAGCAGCAGCACTTGCTGACCTGGGCGAGCAAATGCTTAAGAGCTACTTTTCTTCCCAGCTCGCAGCATATCCACCTTGGTGATCAACTGTTGTGTTTCCTCAAGCTGATGAGAAGGATGTTGCCTCATAAGTTAGGCTTACCAGAAAGTGGACTGCTTCAGTACAAACTGTTCTTGATAGCTGGTAAACAACGCAAAGAAGGAGACAAGAATTGTTCACTCTTATCCCTGGAGTAATTCTGGAAGAAAGTTGGACAAATGGACCAATAATTTCTTATTTTCTGAACACAAATATCATGTGTAGCTTTCAGTTTTAAAAGACTTCTCCTGTTTTCTACAGGCCTTAAAGAAAACTGCCTGTGATTCAGGTTGCGCCAGTGTTCAGTGCGTTACGCGCTGCAGGATTACTAAGGCCCTGCCTACCGGAGGACGTCTGCTTTATTTGAATGCTCTCCGCCTGTTTGTTTGGGTGTCTGTTTATTTGTTTGTTAAGGTCCATTTGCTCTGGTTATAGAGGACCCTTTTTATAAGGCCTAAACCAAAAGGAAAATTGCCTGCACTGAGCTTCACCGCAGCTCGTTCTGATCTTCCCCACCTTGTCTTGAGCCCACTCTTCATCTTCCTTTAGCTTTAAGATACCCAAAGGCTCTTTTCTTGTCTGTTTTATCCCCCGTTACTCAGGACTTGGTTTAGCCTGTTGCTTTGATGCTCTCAGTCATGTCTGAAGGGGGCCTATAGGGATGCTGGGGAGGGACTCTTCATTAGGGACTGCAGTGATAGGACAAGGGGTAACGGGTTCAAACTTAAACAGGGGAAGTTTAGATTGGATATGAGGAAGAAATTCTTTCCTGTAAGGGTGGTGAGGCACTGGAATGGGCTGCCCAGGGAAGCTGTGAATGCTCCATCGCTGGCGGTGTTCAAGGCTGGGTTGGACATAGCCTTGGATGGCATGGTTTAATGGGAGGTATCCCTGCCCATTGCAGGGGGGTTGGAACTGGATGATCTTAGGGTCCTTTCCAGCCCTGACTACTCTATGGTTCTAACATTCTATGGTTCTAACATTCTATGCTGGAAGCCATGGTTCAGAGCCCCATTCCCCAGCGGGGTGAGGGCTGGAGGTCAGAGGAAGGGCATACCAGCACTCACCAAGATAGTGACCACAAATTACAGCATACACAGAGCAGGCTTGGCTGTGGACTGCCTGCCAAGCCAGGCTTTCCTTCTGCTCCGTGTCCTCATTTCCCTACCAAATATGGTGCAAGTGCCTGGTGGGAGCACGGGGAGGCAGAACCCTGCCAGCGCACACATCAGCCCCTTCCAATGCGCAAAGGGCTCTCAAAGGTGGCTCCATGTGGCTCCCCAGCAGCTCCCTAGCAGCTCCCTGGCTTGTTTTCTTTATGCACCATGGATTTTTGCACACTTGCAAATGGTAACTCTAAAAATGTTTTTAAAACTCCATCAGAAAGTGCACATAGAGCAATTTTTCTGCCCTGTTGCTGTGAAGTAGAACAAAAAAGGGAAGAGTACTCTGAAAAAGAGCAGCTGAGGGTTCAGGGCCCTATTGTGCTCATATGAGGTGCACCATAAGTAGTAAGAGATTTTCAGCTTGCTAGGGCCCAACTTCATGATACTGGTCTTTAAAGGGCCTTATCTATACCTGCTACCTTTTATTTCATCTGTAAGTGGGGAACTGTATTGAAGCTTCATAATGCTCAAGGGTCCTGCAGTGTTCATTGTATTCACTGAAGGCTGCCAGAGCTGTGAAATTTACCGTAACAACAGGCAGTCCATGGGAGTTGTGGGTGTTGGTAACGCTGGGATCGGAGTGGATTCATCTTCTTGGGTCACAGAGGTGTAGATCACACAACCTGGAGCTGATTCAGCTCTTGTGCAGTGTTGCTTCCGCCTGAGGAAATGTAACACCCTGGGAATGGGAAATGGAAATCTTTAGAGATTTTGTGTTTTGTTTTGTTGTTGGTTTTCCCTTTGAAGAAACTGGGAAGAGAAAGCAGCCGAGACCTTTGTCACTATTGCAGAGCAAAGCTTTGCTGGGCTATTTCCCTCCCACAGGTACAGGTAGGCAGCCTAGAAACGGGTGTGATGCTCACTGATTCAGAGCAGGAGTAGCTATGGCATTCCCAGCCCCTTCAGCTGAGGAGCAGCTGAGGAGCCAGCACACATTCCACTGAGGCCAAGGGGAATGGCTTTAACTGCCAGGGGGGAGACTGAGATGGGCTCTTAGGCAGAAGCTCTTCCCTGTGAGGGTGCTGAGGCGCTGTCAGGGGGTGCCCAGAGAAGCTGTGGCTGCCCCATCCCTGGCAGTGTTCAAGGCCAGGTTGGACACAGGGGCTTGGAGCAACTGCTCCAGTGGAAGGTGTCCCTGCCCATGGCAGGGGTTGGAGCTGGAGGAGCTTTGAGGTCCCTTCAACACAAACCAGTCTGGGGTTCTGTGATTTTATAAATGTGCTTCTGCTTATATTGTCCTTCGATTACATTCACCTCCTGCTTGTCAATGGCGGTTTCACTTTTACTCCTTGCCAGGTCAGACGCCTGGAATAAGCTTGCGCCAGAAGCATTTTCTCCAGCATGCGGAGCTCGCGATGCAGGGGCAGACTCGTCAGCAGGTCCCCTGCTGCTGCAATAAATGGGTTGTGTGCGGCCTCTACAGGACTTGGAACACAATTGGTGCTGTAATTACACTGCTCGACTGCTGGGGATGCCTCTGAGTGAGTGACGGGGAAAGACAAAACTTGCTGCTGTGTAAGCTAAGCCGACACATTCTATGTTGCGGCCCTGTTTGAACCCTGAGCAGCAGGAGCGAGAGCTTCCACTTGCTGGGAAAAAGAAGCGGCCTGTGTTCTTTTAAAGCGAAGTCCAGGTAAAATGGAAAGCTTTGGCATGTGGTACCTACAGAAGCACAGAATCCCACCTGACTGCTCAGGATTGGTACAGCACAGATACGGATGGGACACATACAGGCCATTTTATTTTGACTTTCCCTGCCTTTTTGACTGTTTGGTGCAGTCGAGGCAGTTCCTGGCTCTCCCGTCATAATAAGGAAGGTAAAAGCTTTCCTTTCCAGGCACAGCTGTAGCTGTTTGTGTCCAGGATGTGGAGCTCTGGGAGAATGTCAGACACCATGAGGTTCCTGCTGGGCTGTGGTGAGATTGAGATGAGCTCTTAGGCAGAAGTTCTTCCCTGCCCAGGGAGCAGCTCCAAGGACTTCTCAGAGCACAGGGACCTTCCATCTGGGAATGTTCCTGAACTACCGCCTCCCACCAACCCACTGCTCTTGTGTGAGAATCCTCCAGCTCTTCCCACTTCTCACTCACCCACAGCCCTGAGCACTGAGCAGCACACAGAGAGACCAGAAGGGCTTTGGTCGAGGGGAAAAATGTAGCCCAAAGGTGAAAGGGGTTGGATGGAGGGAGGGTGGGTGGATGGATGGATGGGTGGATGGATGGGGGGGGGGGGGTGGATGGATGGATGGATGGATGGATGGATGGGTGGGTGGGTGGATGGATGGGTGGGTGGGTGGACGGGTGGGTGGGTGGATGGGTGGATGGATGGACAGGTGGGTGGGTGGATGGATGAGGTGGGTGGGTGGACGGGTGGGTGGACAGGTGGGTGGACGGGTGGGTGGGTGGGTGGATGGATGGATGGATGGATGGATGGATGGATGGATGGACGGGTGGATGGATGGACGGGTGGATGGATGGACGGGTGGATGGATGGACAGGTGGGTGGATGGATGGATGGATGGATGGATGGATGGGTGGATGGATGGACGGGTGGGTGGGTGGGTGGACGGTGGGTGGATGGATGGAAGGATGGATGGATGGATAGATGGATGGGTGGATGGACGGACGGGTGGATGGATGGACAGGTGGGTGGGTGAGTGGACGGGTGGGTGGATGGACGGATGGACGGATGGGTGGATAGATGGATGGATGGATGGATGGGTGGGTGGGTGGGCGGGCGGGTGGATGGATGGATGGATGGATGGATGGATGGATGGACGGGTGGGTGGGCGGACGGACGGGTGGGTGGGTGGATGGATGGATGGATGGATGGATGGATGGATGGATGGATGGATGGGTGGGCGGGCGGATGGATGGATGGATGGATGGATGGATGGATGGATGGACGGGTGGGTGGATGGGTGGGTGGGTGGATGGACGGATGGACGGATGGGCGGATGGACGGGTGGGTGGGTGGATGGATGGATGGATGGATGGATGGATGGATGGATGGATGGATAGTGTGCACCTGCCATGAGCCACAACAGAGCCATCTCCTGATATTTAATAATTTTATTTTTCCCAAGAAATGCAGTGGATGAGAGGTGCCCATGATGTGTGTCATGGGTTGAGCAGCAGCAGTCATTTTTCTCCCTCTTGGTAGCTGGTGCAGCGCTGTGTTTTTGATTTTGGGCCTGGGAACAGCACTGATAACACCAGTGTTTTCAGTTACTGCTTGGTAGTGTTTTGGTCTGACCAAGGACTTTCTGAGCCTCATGCTATGCCAGGGAGGAGGGGGAGCCAGGAGGAAGCAGAGACAGGACACCTGACGCAAACTGACCAAAGAGGTATTCCATACCACAGCACGTCATGTCCAGGATGTGAAAACAGAGAACAGAGACCCGGAAGGGTGTGGTGGTGCACTGGGGGGTTCGCTGCTGGGGGGTGCACTGGCTGGGTCGGGCTTGGTGAGCAGTTGTATTCTCTTTCCTTGTATTTCTCTTGCATTATTACTGGTGGTAGCAGTAGTGATTTGTGTTATACCTTAGTTACTAAACTGTTCTTATCTCAACCTGTGCGAGTTGTATTCTTTTGATTCTCCTCCCCATCCCCCCAGGACTGGGGGAAGAAAGAGGGGAGTGAGTGAGTGAACGAACTGGGTGAGTTGTTAGCCTGGGTGAGGCTTAAACCACGACAATGTGTTACCGAAGAGTTGTCCAGCATCAGCAGCAGGTGTCAAAATCACTTTTGCAGTATGGGCTTCTGCAGCCACCTTCAACCCCTACATCACAGCAACAGCCGCTCTCTGATACTTCAACAAAGTCTGTTTCTTTTGCTTTAGTTGGCTTTCTGTATTCTAACAAGTAGGACCAAGCAGTCCGTGACCTGTGACCAGCCACCCATGGATGTTCGATGATGTGCTACACCCTGCTTTAGGGCTCCCAGTAGCAGAAGATGGGTGTGGCAGGCATGCAGCACGTGGCACTGGTGAAGCCACCTCTACCACAGCACATCTCTCCATGAATGCAACCCCATGGGATTGTGGACGTCCAGCGCTGGTGCCTGGAGGAACATCTGCCAACACAATACAAACATGATTTCTGCTCCTGCCAGATCAAGAGGAATAGGTGTAGCGTGACAAACAAATAGGAAAGGAGCCAGCGCTGCTCCACCTGGACTGGCCGAAGCAGCAAAGGTGAAGTACACGTGGGAAGCCCCTAGGGGGCAGAGCGGGGTGCCCAGGCCCCGTTGGAAGGCCTGGGATGACTGGGACAGGCGGCGTTTCATTAGTAAGTCACTAATGAGCATCTCCTTGGCATTTCTTGCACACTTCCTATGCTGCCCTGTTGAGGAGCACCCTGATGTCAGCAGCCAGAAATCCTGCTGAACCGGCCTGGCTGCGCATGGATGGAATCAGGTAATCTGGTGGTTTATCTCTCCTCCACCTCCCCAATCCCATCCACTTCAGGCATCAGAGGGAAGCTCCTTTGGACTGTGGAGCTTCCTTCTCGTGCCCACACACCTCGAGTGACTTGGTTATTTTCTCTCCTTTTTGTTTCCTAAACAGATGTGCTTCAAAGGCGGTGCTGGGGCAGGTGCTGGTGTTGTGGGGATAAATAGGATGCAATAATAGAGATAAATATCTATGGAATAACTGGGGGAGAGGCCTGGCTTCACCAGGTGTTCTCTGCCACTGTGAGATCCGCCTGCAGCTTTGCTGCCTCTCCCAGCTAATAGGATGAGGGCTAACGCTAGGGAAGGTTGTTGTGTGCTGCGCACCCTCCTTCTATTCCCTTATCCCCCAGAGCAGGAGGAAGTAGGGAATTCTGGGTGGAAGGGGACAGTGTGGAGTGGCTTTCCAGGGAATGGGACCTTTGCAGGGACATGGTACCGCTCCTGAATGGCTTTTGTAATGAGAAAGGCGGATGTCCATGAGAATGGTCCCCTGGCTGTGTGCTGGCCCACAAGGGGAGGTTATCTCCACCCTACCTGACCCAGCAAGGTCTGTCAGACTCTGACCCTCACCCTCCTCCACCCTGCAGAGCACTGCATCGCGCACGCTGCCAGGCTGTTTCCCTTTTTCAGGCTGGAGACATGGTAGAAACTGGGAGGGAGGTGGAAGATGCTGAGCTTTTGCCCTGGCATCAACTGGTGCAAACTCCCATCTCTGCCATGTGCTGGAGGTTGCAGAGAGCTCTGCATAAGGACCCCCCCCTCTCTCTAATGCCAGTGGGGTTCAGGGAGGGAGGAAGCAAGAGCCCATCCCATTGGTATGTGCCAGGGCCCTGCACTGAGCCACGGGCATCACTGCTGTCCCTGGCAGGCAGAGGTGCAGCCAGAGGTCCACCATGGAGGCAGGTCTCCAAAACCAGCAAAGGGTCACCCATGTTGGAACCACACAGGGTCTTTTTGTGCCATGAACCATTCCTGAGGCCCCTCCTGGGAGAAAAGGGACAGAGCTTTTGGTGACATGGTCTAGCATGAGGTGTCCCTCCCCATGACGGGGGGTGGAACTGGATGATCTTAAGGTCCTTTCCAATCCCAACCAGTCTGGAATTCTATCAAAAGCCCAGGTGGGGGGAATAACTGGGACAAAACCAGAGGGCTGAATAAGCTGTGCTGGAGGATGCCTCAGAGTGTTTATTGTGATGGAAAGCAAGGGCTGCAGACCATGCTTACAAACATTTGCATACATGTGTGTGAGCTCTGGTGTCTCATTTTGATAGAGCACCATCAGTGACATCCAGCTGTCATGAACTGCTCCAGAACTCCATGGCACAGGAGTACCAGCATGGGCACATCGCGGATGGAGGGATGCGAGGTGACAGCAGAAGCACATCAAAGTGGGTTAAATCAGATCTACCTATTCAGGCACCTCTGGAGCACAGCAAAGCACCCACAGAAACAGTCGTGAAGAGCACTGGGGAAGCACTGCAGCCACAGGTGAGGTTCAGTCTCTGGTCAGGGCTGTGCTGAGCCATGGTGGGGACAGGAGGTCCCCATGCAGGTGGGCGGGAAGCTGGACATACTGCAAGGCCCTTACCTGCCCACTCACGGGCAAGCACCAGGAGAAGCTCCAATCTACCCCAGCTATAACAAGCCAGGTGAATGTGACCATGCAGGCAAGGCTGCAGGAGCACTGTGTCAGTCTAGCCTGAACATGACAAGTTCCTGGTGACACTTATCTGTGAGTTGATGTTTAACCAAGCCAAGCATTAGTTTGTTTCAATCTTTCTGCACTGGCACCCTTGCCCTTGAGCCTTCTCTCTTCTCCCCTGACTTTTATAGTCTGCCAGTATCTTCCTGGACTTGCCCTGCCATGAGCACAGGTTTTTCCAGGTGATGCTGTGCTTCATGTCCATCCTGTTTGGCTTGCACACTCACAGATCATCTCTAGGCTTCTGTCCACTTTGTGGTATGGGCAGCAAGTGGAAGGCTCTGCCAGAGCAGGCTCCTGTGCAGCCCAGAATGGCAGATTTGCTTTCCTTACACTGCAAAAAGGGCAGGTCTTGTTGCAAGAACACACAGCTCTGCCGGGTTCGTTTCCTCCCCAGGGTTACCAAATCTGCTCCTGGGCCCTGTGTGACAATCTCAGCTGCAAAGGCAAAGCCTTGCTCTGGTGGGATGTTCCAATGGCTTCCAGGGAGTTGGGTATACACTTATGAAGGATGTGTGAGCCCACCTCATCCCAGCTTTGTTGTGCATTTTGTCCTGCATGCCACACATAGAATTTTTGGTGTGAAACAAGGTTAGTCACAGGATTTCCTGGCAAAGCAGCTCATAAACAAGCTTTCCTCACTTCCCCCTTATGAAAGTTCAGCTCTCCTCCACAGCGCTGACTTCTTTGTTTCCCTATTCTCCCACTTATCCCCTGACTTCCATTAGTATCTGAGTCAGCCTAGCAAACATTTCGCCCCATGGCAGCCTCTCCACACACAGCAGGAAAACCAAGCTCTGGAGTGCTCTCTTGACACATCTCCTGCAGTCCTTTCCCACTCACCGTGGGGGTTACTCTGCTGTCATTCCTCATTCACACATTGAGAAAGGGGGAACCATTGACCCATGTACTCAGCAGCTCATTAGCAGTGAATGGTAATAGGGTCTGTGGTGCTTCCTCTTCCCTTCATCCCTTTCTCACTCATATCCTCCCTGTACTTTAACCTTTGCAGTGGCAGTGTGCTGTTCAACATTTGCTGGTAGAAGCTGGTATTTAACTAGGTGCCACCATTACTCCATAAAGAATATGCCCAATTCTGTGGACGCAAAGGTGGTCAAGCATGAGCACACCTGGAAGATGCACCAACAGTTGTGTGTTTTGTAGATGCAGCCTGCTAGCACACAGGTCACCCTGTCACCATGGTGGTATTTACAGTCTCACCAGTAGCCTTGCTGGCCTTGATCCATGTGTTTACATCTGACTTCCTCGTCAGCTCAAGGGATAAGTGTACATAGCAGTTGGACCAGACAGAGGAGAGCTCCCGACGCAGCCAGGGGAGACATGTACTTATGAGTCATCTGCTCTTTGGTTACTTCTAGTTGGCAGAAAAATAACTCCATACGCACGGGGTTGTAGTGGAAATTTCCCTTCCTGCTGCAGCCTCTGTCATTGAACCCACCTGGATCCACGCGGCTCCCCACGCTGGTGCCTTGGCCTCATGCAGAGAGACCCTGGCTCTTGCGTGGAGTTGTATTTTCCCTACAAGGCTCTGCCTATACCAGTGGGATTGCAGACCCAGGACTGAGAGTTGTCACCCAGTTGTCATCACATCTGCCCCCCAGCTAGTCACAGCCATGCTGGCTTGTGGTGTTGCTTGAGGGTTCATTTCCTGGGAACAAGAACTGTGGAGGCAGGACATTTTTCCAGCTCACCCTACTTACATATTCAAATGGCATGAAAACCTAGCAAGGTTTTCTGGTAGGCCTGTTTCTTTTTCATTTCTGTTATCCTTTTACCCTGTCTTGCTGTAAAACTGGCAAAACTAAACTGCCCTCACGTTCCAATTGCACTCCCGTTCCCTCTTACTGTCCTTGCTGAAGTCTTGAGCACCTCCTGATTGTCTCTACACAGGAGCCACCATCTGTGACGTCTAGCAGCCAGGTGCTTGCTGTTCTTGTCAAGTGACAACCCAACTGGGACACAGATGTTGAGCCTCATTTCCCACAATCCAGTGGCTTTTGGACATGTTTCCAAGAGATTTGTTCCATTCTCTCCTCTTGCTCAAGTTCCCAACTCAACTCAGTGTGTCTCTCTCATGCAAACAGCAATTTCCTTTTGAAGCTCTCAATGAAGGCCATGTTTGTCACTTAGTGCCCTGGGAGGAATTTGGGTAAATTGGACCAAAGACAAGTATCTTTCTGTTCCCTCTCCCAGGAAGGTATCAGATTCCTGAATTGCATGCGCATTTCTGCTCTGAGAAGGAGCACAGTAACAGAGGTATTCTGTCTGCCCCTTCACATTGATTCCTGGCTCAGCCACATCCAATTCATTCATTAAGACTCTTTGCCATCATTACTAAGTTCCAGCTCAAGGATCAGGTGGGTTTCCATGAGCTTATTGTGGTTTTCCCCCTGCAAAGGCATCATTATGAATAGCAAAGTGTCTACATGGCAAACACAGCACTTGGATCCGTTGGCTGTGACAGTAACCACTGTCCCAGTCGTTAGAGCTCACTGCTCCATTCAGACTCAGCTTGACATTGTGTTTCAGTGCTGCCTCTGAAGGAAAACAGGAATGCAAAGCTAGAAACAGGGAGCAGAGAGGTTTGCATTTAATGTCTCAGTTTGGCCTTACAGAAGCTGCAGGCAGAGGCAAAGGCAACAGGTCTCTGCCTATCCTGACCACTCCTCGGGAATTGCATGTTAATGGAAAGCCACCAAACACGTCTCTCTCTCTGCATGGGTTCCAGGGACAAATGCCTTTCTTCAGCTGCATCCCACAGCTTTCTTCCTCTGCACTGGGACAACTGGGAAGAAACCAGCCGTGGGATGGGGTGATGAGCACACACCCCAGCCACATGGAAGGAGCCATGGTGCTGCTGTCTCTATCTGCCAACATCGCTGCAGAGGCAGTGGATTTCTAAGCCATATTCCTCCAAGGGAACTAGGAAGTTATTTCTAGCTTTGACCAAAGTTCCTCTTGTGAGTGCCCCCGCCTGTGCTCCCCACCATGCCGTGGCTGCTCTGCCAGCCTGTTTTCAGCAGGTACTGATAGCTGTGATGTGCCAGGAGCCCTTGGAGGGCTGCCCATGCATTTTGTGAGCCCTGTTGCCACGATACTGAAAGCAGAGCAGATGTTTATTTCAACAGAGATGGCTTTGATTCCTTTTCAACTTTTCTCTCAAGCTGCCATCGTGTGTGAATACTTCTTCCTGGGAGCCAAGCACTGTCAGGGCCCAACAGGCACTTGTCACTGCAGCTAGTGCAGAGGGGAGTGGGGCTGAGAGGCAAGTGGTAGAGCATGGCACAAAGCAGGCTGATGACCCCGGCCCCTCAGGAGGGGCGGCTGAGGCTCTGGGGAGACTGGCTCAAAATCATAGAATCACAGAATGGTTTGGGCTGCCCCAGCCCTGCTCTCTCAGCCTGGCTCCAGAGCAGAGCTGCTCCAGCCCTCGCAGCAGCTCCATGGCCTCCTCTGGACTCATTCCAACAGCTCCACATCCCTCTTGTGCTGCTGCCCCAGAGCTGGCTCAGGGCTGCAGGGGGGTCTCCCCAGAGCGCAGCAGAGGGGCAGGATCCCCTCCCTGAGCTCATGCTCTGGGGGTGCAGCCCTGCACACAGCAGGGTTCTGAGCTCAAGCACACACTGAAGCCGGGTCATGGGGAGCTTCTCCTCACCCAACACCCCAGGTCTTTCTCCTCAGAGCTGCCCTCAATGTGTGTGTCTATGCAGCCAGTGCTCCCAGAACTTACTTTTTCTCTTCTTTTTCTTCCCAGTTGCCTTCACCAGATGACTGCTCCCTTGCTGCAGACCTGGACCAGCATGGCTGAGGGCTGAGCTGATGAGACCATCTTCTTCTTGAGAGCAAGAGAAGCCAGGCACCAAAAATCATTGAAGATGTGGTAGACACGGTATGGAGATCCCTTTCTTTAGGACAGTAATTCAGAACTACTGAGAAGAGATACCACTGAATTTATTTTTCCCTTTTTCTTTTCCCTTTTCTTAATTTCCTCCCTAGTTTTCCAGTCAGAAGCTTTAAGAAGTTACCTCTTTTTTGACTCCTTTTTATCTCTCTCCTTTAACCCTTTTTTCCCTTTCTCTCCACCCTTGTCTTGGTACTGGCAGAAGCAGGAGCTAGGAACAGCATGTCCCCACCAGTACCCTGCCTGGAGCCCTGCCCAAGGCTACCACCTCGCACCCCTTTGGAGTGGGTGCTTTATTAGGATAGCAATTCCACCAGAACCAGCTTCTTGTTGCATTCCCTTATATAGCAATATTTTTAATTCTATAAATACTGTATGTATATCACTAAAACAACAAAACCCCCCCAAAATAGTTGGATCCGCTCTGCAAAGACACTGTGCTGAGGGGGCCAGCGTGTTGTTTGCCCACTGGCAGGGCCTCTCACTCACTTCCTTCACCCCTTCCACTGTTGTGGCCAAACTATTTTTGGTATTCCAAGAGCGCAAGCTTTGCTGAAACACTGGTTTCCTGCTAAGGGGGAAATTAGAGCAGGGAAGAGTTATTTAAAAGAATAAAATACATTTGCAAGCAGGGAGGAGGATATATGAGAACATTCATTTGAGACGATCAGTGTTCTGTGGTGGTAAACTACCAAATTGGATATAATTACCTGTAAATATATACATACATGCACATGTGTGTTGTATGGTTTATTTTATAGCTGGAAATGTAAGTAGGGTATATTCGTAATAAAGAGGTCAGAAACACAACACTAACCCCATCTCCCACTGCAATCTTTGAAGCACAGGACTATCCTACAGAAGACTGGCTTCTTTAAGCAAATACTACGTTGAAATGAAAAGTTCACCAGTACACGGATCTTTCTGAGGCAGAGGTGAAAAGTTTGCCCTTGAACTTGTGAACAGTGCACTCAATTTATCATAATCCTCAGTCCCATAGTGACTCACCACAGTGGTACAATACACATTCACTGTTAGCTTAGTACCTGCGTAAAGACAACTTGCTGGAGTTTATTCTTCCTGTTATGGAAAATTAAAGACTATTTCAATGAAGAACTCCCAGGAAGGAAATGAAATGGCGCTACAGACTTACCTAGTACCATGGGCCCCACGTCTACTTATCCTGTGAGCAAGCAGCTCTGCCTGCCACTGCAGGACAGTTCCTCCCACCTCAGCTGGGGACTGTTTGGCCAAACCTTTCCCCTCCAGGTTGAAGCTTCACACGGGAACAGGCTGATGACATAAGAACAAAGCCTGTCCACCACAGAGGCTCAACTCTGCCTGGGAGCCAGTAGCAGGCGCTTAGGGAGGACGCAGTGAGCAGGGGCCACGCTTCCAGGTGCCTGCAGGGATCTGCAGCTCACATACTTCCTCAACCAGAGGTGCTAGTTTTATAAATAGCATTTCCCAATGTTGTGGTTCTTTTCTTACATTAAACTGTCCAGTCATTTTTGGCCTGTAGCAAGGAGTTTGCCAGCTTAAGTACACCCTGTGTGAAAAAATGCCTGCTTCTGTTTGTTTTGAACCTGGCACCTGCTTGTTTGATGTAATGATCCTTAGTCCTGGCATTGAAGAAGACAGCGAACCAGCACCCCTCACCCCCTTTTCCATCCCAGGCATTTACAGCAGCCTGATTATTTTCCTTAATATTACAGGAAGTGTCAATTAAAGACATAGTTTGGCCGTTTCTAAGATGAAGATTACAGGAAGATGGATCATTTTGCCCTGCTAAGAAATGTCATTTTGCCCCCTTGCTTTTGAGGGCGGACGTGGGATGTGGTAAAGCCCTCATCCTTCTGTGAAGGATGCACAGTTGTTGTCTCCTGGACAAAATGCACAACTTGTCCATGTTACATGAAAATCTCCATTTATGAACATGGTGGCATGAGGCTGTTGTCACCATCCTGGGAACAAGGGGAACCTCTGCTTTATGTCCTGGCACTCCCCTGTGTGTACCCAGGCTGCAGGAGGCTGGAAACAGCATGCCAGAGAGCAGAGGCAGCAGGGAAGGTCAGGAGCTGCAGGAGCTGGAGAATGCGGGGAGGCAAAGAGGATGATGGATACAGGGCATGGGAGGGGAAGTGGTGGGTAGAAATGCATGTACTATGATACTGCTTCTAGACCAGCTGAAAGGTTTTTTATTCTGAAATTATTAACTGGATACAGAAATACTAAAGTTGTAACATGGGATTGATGAGAGTTATATCTATCTCCAATGTCAGTGAGCACCAACAGTTTCTAGTGGCAGTGCTGGAAACTTTGAAGCTGCTGACTAAGTTGCCTCTAAGACAAAGTAATTTCCCTAATGCCTGTGAATCAGAGACTGATTTATGTCGAAGAATGGAGGAATTATATCCCGACAAAACCATTTTCATTCTTCCTTTTCCATCTCCGATGTTATCATTAATAAAATAAATATATAGCCCTTTTTCAATGATCCCACTCAACTTTTAATCTCCACATCTTTGGCAAAGCGTTTCAAAGCTAAAAAAGGCATTGGATTTTAACTTTTTGGGATGCTGCTTTACACTTTCATGTGATGCGCCATTAGCGGTGCTGCTTGTTGTGAGAGAAAAGTGCAAGGAGGAGAATTGTAAAGTTGCCAGCTGAGCTTTGCAAAGGCACTGAAGGGCTTCAAATACCCAGATCCACCCTGATCACAGGAAACTGGGCACCACAGTTCCTAGAGACATGTGTGAGTTTGATGGGGTCTTTCCTAATGGTGAGTTTGCACCAGCTCTGCTGGTACCAGATCAGACACTCCTTCCCTTCCTTCTTCACCCCAGCAATTCACTGCAAGGAGTCCCTGGAGTCCACAGCTATAAGAAGCTGCATTTTCCTATGGAGCAGTGATAAGTAACCTCATTTTATTCATTTATGGTTGCAATTTTGAGAGACATTTCTAACGCTCTTTGTAGTAGGTCTAAAGCAGCTAACATGGCCCAGGCACTCTCAAAAAGTGTTATTAGCTCCCTGCAGTCTCCTGGTGGAAAAATGATTGTATTTTCACACCAGCACCACAAAAATAGTAGTTAAATGCATGAAACAGTAGAAGGTCTGACTAGGATCACATCACCACTGTGAGGCCCTGTGAGCTGCCCCAAGTGAATTATAGACACGTTTTAAGTCTTGGAAAACAGCAGCAACAGGTATTTATCTAGAGAGCAGGCCGGGAGGGGGTAGGGAAGGCATTTCATCCAACAGTATCAGCAACTGACCGCCTGACTTTCTTCGTGCACCAATTAAAACCTGCTAATTACAGAGTGGCACACAGTGTTACAACCCTTTCCTTAGATGTTATGGTGCCAGCCTACCTCGCTTCACAGCCTGTCTTGATGATTCAGTCCTTACACAGGCCGGCTGATTACTTAAGATTCCCTGACAGATTTTCCTCTCTGGCTTCCCCACCATATCATCCCAGCTCCCTGGGCCAGTGTGGCATAAACAGGTATTGCCTTTCCATAGAACAGTTTACTTGGTGCATTTGTCACTGCAGTTCTCTCAGCTAATCTGCCATGGGTGGGAGACAAGTACAGATACAGTTACTGGGGAGAATATCTTATCCCAGGCAGAGCAATTGTCCTGCTCTTACTCTATTAAACAGATTTGTTACAGACCCTTTCATGTTACATTAAGCTGCATGTAAGTCAGAAATGCATAAAAGGCCAAAAGTCTCAGTATCTGGCCTCAAACCAGGACTGGCAATTAGTACTCTCACACAGTAAGCAGGTGCCTTCAAGAGGAAATATGTGAGGGAGGGTATAAAATTCAGACAAGGTGCGATAACCAGGGAGCAGATTCTGGGGAGAAAAATCAAGGTAACAAATGGACAGAAAAAGAAACGCGGAGCCAGAAGAGGACCAGAAGGATGGTAATGCATTAGCAGTGTGAAACACAGGTTCTCCTATTTCATTTGTCAGGATTTATTCAGGGGTCATGTTCTAAAGATCATTAAAAGGTAAAGGGAGAAGTGATTTGGGTATGTTTGAGCAGAGTAAACCAGGCAGGATTCAGAGTTCCATGAAAAGACATTCATTCATTTACTGAGCCACCGTACATAATTAAGAAAGCTTTTTTGTCAGTAGAAATCCCCCTTTATTCCCAAAGGCTTAGTAATAAAAAATGTTTTTAATTTAAGTATATGGTAGAAACTTTCCAAAAATACCCGAAACATTCCAGCCAATAAAACAAATTCCTATTTGGTTCCTTAGGTAACTTAGACCTATAACTATCACATAGAAGCCTTTTAAAGCCATGTTGTTTTTCAAAAGGTGCAGAAGAAAGTAAATATTTTAATAACAGCAAAGGCTTAGCAAAACAGCGAGTTGGAAAAGAAAATATCCCAGCATGAGCCTCGAGCCTGTCCTTAACTAACACCACTGAGAGTTTGGTTTCTGGTTCAAACCACAGTGAGTTAAGGTTGGAAAGACTGCCTAACTCTGACATTCTTGACTGTAGCCTGATTTAACACAACCTCACCTCAGACAGAGGTGTTTTGTGTTCCTTGCCACAGAGCAGTATTTCTCCAAGTCCTAAGGGAGGGAGACAGCCTCATCACATCCTTTCCGAAAGGACCCACCCTCAACGGGATATCTCTCTATGTCCAGCAGCTCAACATCTCCAGGTCACCCTCGCTAAGCCTGCCAGCTGTGTGCTGCGGGGACATGCTGGAGGGAAGGGATGGGATCCAGAGGGACCTGGACAGGCTGGAGAGGTGGGAACATGAATCTAATGGACTTCAACAAAGCCAAGTGCAAGGTCCCGCCCCTGGGTCGGGGCAATCCCCAGCACAAGCACAGGCTGGGAGAGACTGGATGGAGCAGCCCTGAGAAGAAGGACTTGGAGTGCTGGGTGAGGAGAAGCTCCCCATGACGCAGCTTCAGTGTGCGCTTGAGCTCAGAACCCCCTCGTGTGCTGGGCTGCACCCCAGAGCTTGAGCAGCAGTAGAGGGAGGGGATCCTGCCCCTCTGCTGCGCTCTGGGGAGACCCCCCTGCAGCCCTGAGCCAGCTCTGGGGCAGCAGCACAAGAGGGACGTGGAGCTGTTGAAGCGAGTCCAGAGGAGGCCATGGAGCTGCTGCGAGGGCTGGAGCAGCTCTGCTCTGGAGCCAGGCTGAGAGAGCTGGGCTGGGGCAGCCTGGAGAAGAGAAGGCTCCTGAAGGGGAGACCTGAGAGCAGCTCCAGTGCCTGAAGGGGCTGCAGGGAACCTGGAGAGGGGCTTTGGACAAGGGATGGAGGGACAGGACAAGGAAAATGGCTTTAACTGCCAGAGGGGAGACTGAGATGAGCTCTTGGGCAGAAGCTCTTCCCTGTGAGGGTGCTGAGGCGCTGTCAGGGGGTGCCCAGAGAAGCTGTGGCTGCCCCATCCCTGGCAGTGCTCAAGGCCAGGTTGGACACAGGGGCTTGGAGCAACTGCTCCAGTGTAAGGTGTCCCTGCCCGTGGCAGGGGTTGGAACTGGAGGAGCTTTGAGGTCCCAACACAAAATATGTTGTGATTCTATGAAAACACCGACTCAGTTTTTCTCCCAGGCTGTCGGGGACGCAGTAGCCGGGGTACGGCCGTGGTCCTGCCGGGGTGTTTGGGCGTCCAAGGGGCCAAGGCCGTGTGCCGGACCGTGCCCGTGGGACCAGACCCCCGAGCAGCGCCCGACGGGAACAAACCGGCGCGAGCGCAGCCCGAGACCCAGCGCAGAGCCGCCGCCGCCGCTCCTCCCGCCGTGCCCCGGCCCGTGGCGCCCGAGGGGGCGGGGCCAGCTGACGCAGGGGCCCGTGCGGCGGCGGCTCCGCCTCGCGAGGCCGGGGCTGAGACGGAAGAAGCCGCCGCCGCACAGCAGCCGCCGCCTCCCGCCGGAGCCCGACATGGCGTTCTGAGCCCGCCCCGGCCGTGCCGAGAACCGCCGCCGCGCGCGCCTCTCCGGGGAAGCCCCGAGCAGCCGCGCCGGCACCGGGGATAGGGGGGCATGGGCAGGGCGAGGGCCGCTGCTGGGAGCTCGGCGGGCATGGCAGAGCGGCGCTAGGGATAACCTTTCCCGCTCGCGTCGCGCAGCTCGGCCCCAGCCCCGCGGCCGCGAGGTGAGCCGGCGGCGGGCGGGGGCTGCCGGGCAGGGCGGGCCGCAGGGGAGGGAAGGAGGGAGCGCGGCCCGCGCTAAAGCCGCCTCCCCGTCGCTTTGTCCTTCCAGGCCCCACCGCCGCCCAGGAACAGGGAGGCCGAGAGAGGGGAGCAGCGGGCGGCGCCCGGCCGCCGCAGCCCGCCATGGCCCACTCTCCTGTGGCGGTGCAAGTGCCCGGCATGCAGGTGAGCTCCGCGCCGCGCCGGACGCAAAATGGAGGCGAAGGGCCCGGGCTCGGCCTCGGCTCCGGAAGCGACGCTCGGAGGCCGCCGCCGGGGCGCAGGGTCCAGGGGACTGCGGGTGGGCGAAGTGAGGCTGGGCCGCGGGGAGGCCTCGCTCGGCCTGGGTAGGAGCGTGGGCCGAAGCCCTCGCTGAGCTGAGGTAACGGGGGGGGGGGGGGCCTGCGGCCAGACCCGTGTACCTGCGTTCCCCCTTTGTTCGGGGTTGGCCGCGCTGCATCCAGGAGCACGTAGGACCTTCACAGACTGATTAAAGGCGCTCTGAAGTTAATGGCAGGGGGTGTGGGTGTGCAGTACATGACAGCCCGGGCTAGCCGGCAGCCGTACCTCCTGCCGGACTTCCCCACGGGCGTGTGCCGGGCCTGCAGTGCAGCCTCGCCGTATGGGACCTCAGGGTTTGTGGCAGGGGTAAAGGCGAGGTGCGGTGGTGGTATAGCAAAGGGAGACGTCACCTGGCAGAAATAAGCTCCTCAGTTCGGCCGGGGATGAGACCTGGTGTCATTTCTGTGTGGTGTCTGCTTAGGAAACAAGCAGGCACATGTATTACTGATTTTTCATAGCAAAAGTGGAATACCTCTGACTCTTTGTCCTTATTCTGCTAGATAATGTAATACAAGGTGGGTCAGGAATTTTTATCAAAGGAGCTGAGGACTAAACTCATTTCAGTGCTGACTTTGGCTTGTCAGATGCTGTCAGTATTTTGAGCTTCCTGTTCTAACTTCTGGGATGTTCCTACCTGTATAATATTGGAGGGGTTCTTTTTTAGTTCAGGTGACATAGTAGCCTTTATGAGGTATCTCTTATGTGTGTAAGACGTGTACAGTAGAGAGTTCAAGAGGTTTCAGAACAGAAAGTTAAAGTTTCTCTTGGTCAGGTATCTTTGCTGCTTCCAGAAAGTGTAGGATTGATGTACAAACAGTATTTATAGATTAATTTAGGCCAGTTGAAGTCCTAAGGTTTGGCTTTACCTTTCTTATGTCTCATAATTCAGAGACTTCCTGAAATCAGTTAAACTTTGGTCACCCTCTGACTTACTGTTACAAGAGGACACAAACCACCTTTTCTCAGTGTCCTTGTTACATTAGTATGTCAGGGTTACTGTTGTAGTGGTACATCCTAAAGAAACTTGATGAAAGTTTTAGAGGCTTTAGCCTGGGCTTTATTTATTTATATCCTTTTGGTTTGAGTGTGGTTTTTGTCTGTGTGCCTGTATTTGGAAACTTCTGTTTCAACATCTGAGTTTGTCAATTTCTTATTTTTATATCTGCTTAATGTATAGTTGTCCTGTTTTCCATAGCGGCCCTGTCATTGCAAAATGACTTTGAAATTATTTAAGGTTCTGCTTCCCATTGTTATGTCAATAAACTTTATGTAATAGCATACTAAGTCCCACTAGTGTTGTTAGATTAACCCAGGCCCCTTCACATATCTGTATGTTTAAAGCATTTTTTTATGCTGTTATATATATACAGCTGCACAGAATTAAAAAGAATTTTCCCATGCTGACTTTTTCTTATAAAGGTTTTGGCACAAGTCCTGAAAGTCCTAGAATACAAAGAAATAGAATTTGGTGTAAAATTAATCTGCTCACTCTTCTTTTAGAAGAGTCATATTGCAGGGGTGTTCCTCATAAAAAAAACCCTCACCAGAACAAACCCAAACAGCAGCTGTTTTAGAGGAGTGTGATAGTCTGAGGTACAACGGTTACTTCTTTTGTTGTGGGTTTGGGATTTTTTTTTAACCCTATTCAAAATAGTCAGGATCATCCAAATGATGATAAAAGTGTCCCTGCTTCTGCTCAGTGTTTAAGTGCATTATGATCAATTGAAGAAGGATTAAACAGGTTTTTCTGTGATGGAAGGAACCCCTTGTTCTGTAGTCAGTGTTGAGGGAAGCGTTGTATTGAATGTAACAATTGGAAACTGTATTTGGCAGAGAATGTGTTAGAGGTTTGAAGTTTTCAGCTTTGTTGTGTTCTTCTACATTCCCTCCCATTTCATTATACAGAAAAAGTGTCAACAAAATTCCAGACATAATGCGTTATATAATTTCCATTCTCCAAAGAAAAGACTTTGACACTTTATCACCAGGGTATTACAGGAGCTTTTTTTGACTGCTTGTAAAATCTTGGGAAGAGTCAGCTTTCCTTAAAAAGAAGCCAAACATGGAAAACTACAGAAAGTTATATGAAGCTCTTTTGGTGAATTCTGACTTTTGGTACCCTGGCAATAAAGGACGACCCAGAGGTAGTATTGTCTGCTGCTTTTATGAGTAGTTGCAGAACCATTTGTTTATGTAGTGGTTGTGTTCTGTTTAACCTGTCTTGTGTCCCTAACGAAACCAAATCTTATACCTAACAATTCTTGCCTGTGCAAACAACTTCCTAAACACATTCCTTTTCCTCACTCCTTTGGAAAGCCTCTATTTGATCCAATTGTATGACACTAAATTACCCAGCTGCCAAGCTTCTAAACCCATTCAATAAAATCAAAGTGTTCTGTGAATGTGTAAAATGACATATAATCTGTGATGTACGAGTGCTCTGAAACTGAGCATGACCCCCAAAACGATGGCATTTTAGACAGCATCCAAGATGAGAGGGAAGAATGGATAGTTGGTGGAGCTACAGGAGCAAAGTTAAGGTGTCCTGGTTACATGAAGCACAGTTTGCAATGAGCCTGAATGTCAGGTTAGTTTTTATTCAGTAATGTCACTGTACTGTTCCTTGTGATAAAAATATTCAAACTAATTCTTAGTCTGGAATGCTTTGAGATCTCACAGTGAGAAACTTGTCTGCTGGCACTGGCTTCAGGGGCTCCAGTTGAACTCACACTAAGTGTTTCTGGATATGGCTTGCAATAGAGGTGTTCGAGCCTGCCTGTGTCTTTTACCAGCCCAGGCTCTGTACTGGAAACAGGGCTGGAGTGGAGGTGTTGGACCTCTTAGTAGTAGTCCTACACTGCTGCTTTTCCCTGGCCCAGCGGGCAAGATGTATAAGTGTTAGTCATTTCGTATGGATGCATTTTTGATGAACTTACTGGCAACATCTCATACAGTGCTCCAGAACTTCCTTACAAATACAAGAGGCTGAAAACTGTAACTTACAAGTGAGCAACAATTAACATTTTTTTTAGTTGGATAATGAGGAAATTCTTCTGTTTGTTAGGTTCCTAAACTCTCAAACTAGTCTGTAAACTTCAGCTATGGAGCATCATTCCAGTAATAGATGCCTTTTTCAGCTGGTAGTAGTTTCCATGCATGAACTTCCTTTCCTATTCTAATTTTGTGTTTAAAATCTGTAAGTTTGTGAAATATTAATTCCTGATGGAAATGTTGGTTCTTATTTGTGTTTCTTCTTGTCAGTTCGTGTGTCTTTGGAGCCTGGTTTGGGACTTCATTTCTCTTTATTGCTGCTGTCCTACTCATCTATAAACACTTTCTGTTTCCTTTCCCATGGCTTTGTTGACATCTCCTGATCCTGTGCAGCAGTAGTTCTGTGTGAGCCAGAGAGGTTGTTTAGACCTGGTCTCCATCTGTTTTTATTGGCATTCAGGCTATATCACAATAAAGAACCTAACTTCCTCTAAAAGCAGAGCAGCCAGAAGCATGTGACCTGTCAGCCAGTGTACTCCGATTCACAACTGAAGGCTTGCTTGATTAAATACAAACCTGGATGTAAAGGTGAGCTTTGCTCTCTGGGCTGCCAGTTAATAGACTGGCTGTAGGATGCTGCTCACTCAAACAGCCTCAGCCTGGAGAGTCTCCATCCCTGCTCAGAGGATGCTCAGAGGCATTTGGTTTACGTATAGTTACTGGATGGATATGGAAAGGTTAAAGGAGAGGTGGCATTTCATATTGGAAGTGGTGGTCTTCGGGGGGGGGGGAATACATTTTCTCTCAAATTAATGCACTTGCAGAGATAGGCTCTTTATGTATGGTGCCTGAAGCTAGTCTGGAAGCGCGTCAGATTTCTAGTAAACCTTATGCACTGAAGTTGTAAGAATGAACTTCTGTTAAGAGCAAGCAGTCTATTACTGTCAGATGTTTAAAAGGTGGGCATTAGAGGAACTGAAACCTTTAAAGAAAGGTCCGTTCACAGTTCTGTTAATTTTACCGCTCTCCTAGGAACTGAGCTATATCTAGATGCTTCTACAGTGAGTTTGAAAAGGCTTTAAACTTTTATTATTTAGAGACAAGGCTTAGAGGAAACTGGAAAGTCTAGCGCTTGCCTGGTACCAGGATACTTCCACAGTGCCTAGAAAACAAGGACCTCTTATGATTAAGCTAGGATGGACTACAGTGTTTTTTGGTTGTTAATGCTTTGTCCAATTTCAGCTCCTTGATGTGCACTGAGCCTCAGTGCGGGCAGACTGCAGGAAGATGGTAATTTAAGACCTGTGGAGAACATGCCTCCCTGCTACTTGAAGCAGATATGCATTAAAATATTTGTGGAATTCAACGCTGTAGTTGTTCTTTTCCTGGCTGTGCTTGGTATACAAACTGTATCATATCTAATAGCAGTCTACTAACTCAGCTCAGGCTTTACTCGCTGAATTTGATTCTTCCATCTTGTGTTGTGATGCATTACCCTAATGACAAAGTAGGGCTCAGTCATACTTGTGCTGTCTTACTGTTATCAAAGGAGAAGGCTAGAGGAGGCTCTGGAAAGTTTTTGATGCATGGGAGCTGTGTAGGTATCATCACCTGGAATCCAGCAGCTGTTTTTGTCAGCCCTAGAATTAAAAATCCACAACAGATTTTTGCTGGTGTTTTTTTGTGCAGATTTTACAGTTCTAAACACAGTGAGTGCCCTGACCGTGGAATTCAGAGGCAAATCTGCCAAAGCCGCAGAAAGCACAGAAACCAAACTCTTCTCACCTTAATTTCTTT
Source organism: Myiopsitta monachus (assembly GCA_017639245.1). Taxonomy (NCBI): domain Eukaryota; kingdom Metazoa; phylum Chordata; class Aves; order Psittaciformes; family Psittacidae; genus Myiopsitta; species Myiopsitta monachus. Next base: position 356,115 of record CM029925.1, read on the forward strand.
GCTGTTCTCGACTATGGTATACTGTCAGGTTTGGGCACAGGATAAGCCCCCCCAGAAGGTAAAAACACTACATCTGAAACCAGACTTTTAACTTCTAGACTTATAATTGTTACTTGTTCTGTTGAATTTAACATTGAAGAGGTTCTCACTGGCTGTTCTTGAACTAGCATCTCAGCATTACAAGTCCTGATAGAAGTTTTTTTTCCCCTTTTCCTCAGAAAGGAAGCTATACAGGAAGGAGCAGCTCAGGAATATATTGCGATTTGCTGTTTAGAAGAAAAAATATTTAAATGTCTACTTTGATGGGAGGATTGTTTCTTTAATATATAGTAACTATGTGGCACACCATGAAGAGTTTATATGGCTGCATGTGCCTCTGCAGTGGTATTTGTTGTATGAGACCTATATAACATCTTAGTGAAGATAGGCAAGCGTAATCATCTCGGTTTTCAGTGTTCTGAAACTTAAGGTTTTTGTCATCCCCAAAAGTGAAAGGATGAATTTTAAGCCTATTAGTAAAAGTACCACTTGTTTGCTCTATGGTGATCACCTTCGGGTTTAAGAGAGTCACGAACTCTGGGAAGTGATAAGAGACTATTGTTTTGTCTTTCATTTTTATCTTGGGGACTGAGTTTGATAATTGACAAAAGAGTTCAGGGCTGGGTTTTGGGGGATGGGGTTGGAGATGGACAGTGCAAAGTTACTTTTGAAATTCTTCTGTCATGGATAACTTTCTGGATGCTGTAATTAGTGCCTGCTTCTATGTTGTCTTTGAAGAAATGAAGAACTGGTGAGGTATCTGTCATTCCAGGAGTCACTGTTCCAAATCCTGTGGGGCTTTTTCTAACTTAAAATAATTGAAAAAATCAAATTCTTTCCTAATGCTGCCTTACCAGTTTTTAAAGAACTGTCATTTGTTCTTTAAATTTAAACTTGTAGCAGTTCTGGAACAAGTCTGATCTGATGATTGGTTGAGGATCACTGAGCATACTCCTTGCCTCTGAAGGAGAGACTTAAATCTCATGGGAAGGGTGCCCATCTAGCAATATTTGCTGAAATCCGTTCTGCCACAGGGATTGCTAGCCAAATAAATCTGGCAGAAGGAACTCAGAGAAACTATTAAAAAGGGACTGACAAGGTAACAGTAGCTTGCTGGGCTTGTTCTTCCTCAGATCTTGTGCATGTGGTTTTGCAGAGATAGGCTACATTGATTAGGTCTATGGCTTCAGCTTAGATCTTTCTTAATGAAGAAGACGTTGAAGAACTGCGTAGCTGGCTCTTAGAAGCGTGAAGCCAAGTTTGTCTTGCCAAAATTTGGATTTGAATGGTTTTGATTGAGGCAGCACATCTGGAAAAGCTTTGTAGTGGGATCTGTCTTGAGTCTGCATGAATCCTATATGCATCAATGAAGGAGAACAAGGAATGAGAGGTGTTAGTTATCTGCAGGATTCGCACTTGAGCTGTGGAAGAGGGGGTCTGAGATCCCAGCGTGGTTTTCGTGAACCAGAACTCAAGAGCCATGTATTCTGTCCTGAAGAACCTGTGGGTTTTTTTCTCTTTCCCCCGCTCTGTGATCATTTGCAGACTTTTCTCTCAATTGGGAGCTGTTATATGTTCTGAATATTTGAATAATCTTGAGTAGGGAGGGGAATCAGAGAGTGTCTTATGCTTTCCTGGATGTCAAGTTGTATTTCAGTGCAGGCTTCTGTGTTGGGAGCTGAAAGCATCATAATAAAAACACTACAGCTTGGAATGACCGTGAGTGTTGTGAAGTGCCTAAATGTAAAACACCGAATGAAAAAAGATGGGATTTCTACTGATGTAAATCAGTTAAAAGTATACTGTGAATTATGAGGGGAACAAGATGATCTTGCTGGGAATGTCTCACCTAGGAAGGTGTCATTTGGCAACCGGTCACAGCTAGAACATTTTTGCATTCCTAGCACAGCTTTATTCTAGCCTAGTTGGCAGGAAGAATCTGATTCTTTTATTTCAGGGTGTTTCTCTTCCTCCCTTCCCCCTTCCCCTTGCAGGTTTATGTAATGAGATGCTTTGCCATGCTATGAATGAGCTGCAGAGTAATTGAAAAAGGAGTTTCCTGAAAGGGCAGGTTGGTTCTGGCAGGATAGGTTTGTTGCTTCCTTTGTAGCTCATTTTGGAGTTGTATTTCTGGTTTTTCATTATGTGGTTCTTGTAGCTTCAGGTCTAGTATGATTGATAGGATCAAGAGCCAGTCTTCAAGAGAAGAGTAAAGCTTTTCAAGCTTGTGGTCGCCTAGTCTTGGGGAGAGGACAGAAATCTGGGGTTCTAGCAGACTGCTGTGTTTGCCTTCCTTTCCAAAGCTAAAGGAATGCTGTGATACCCTCTAACTGTGGGTTCCCACTTGGGTTTCACTGCAGGCAGTGATTATGCCTGGGGACTTAGCTGTGGTAAATAAACTTGCGACCTGCTCCTTAACCCACATTGTGTTTTGGAGCCATCTTCTTTTTCTGAACTAGTGTTTTTCCGCCTTGCTTTAGTTTTGTTTAGCCTGAAAATAAGTAACGACTACTTCAGTGGGGAGACTTCACAAAGATGCTTACGTGCATGTGCTAAACTTCATGCCTTGTTACTGCTTTCTAGTTTGTGAACTGGCAAGCTAAAAAGCTGGATTTTGTTATTTTCATACTAGCTGGATTATAGCATGAATTTAATTGTATTTACAGGAGGAAAACCTGTGTATCAAGTTCTAACTTGCACAGGAAAAGTGCTAAAATGGCTTTTTAAGATAGAGCACTGAGGAAGCCTGTAGAATTTCTGTAGCAGTTGCCATTTAGCTGTAAATCCTGCACCTCTGAATACTAGGGGAAAGGTCCGAATGCTGTGATGATACAGCTTGTCGCTGGCACAGTTTTGGTGTAGTTTTTCCTTTAAATGGGTGTAGCAAGATTAGAAAAAAAAAAAAAGCCAAAGTGTTTGTGCACTGATAAGCAGGCTGGTGCTGAGGGGAAGGGCCTATGCTAAAAGCAGGCTGCAGCCCATAAATGGTGTTTTTTCCATATTCCTATTAGATGTGGCTTTTGTAATCTGTCTGCAGATGAGGGATTTTTGAAGCAGTTCATAATGGAGAGATTACAAATGATCTTCAGCAATGAGAGATTGCAGATGTCTCCTCTCTTCTGACACAGTTCACATGTGCGGGCAGTTAATTCACTGAGGTGAGGTGATTACCCATTCAGCAGTCACTTGTCCTACGCTGCTCAACAAAGCAGATTAAATTTGTTGTGAAAGATCAGCTTGTTGAACTCTATCATGTGTAGAATGGCGTTTGAAGACTTGGGGATGCCAGAACCTGTTGATTTCTTGAAGTGACTTCTGTTTCCATTGAAGGATAGAGGATCCTTCTATCTATAGAGTGTTCAACCACTTAGGTCTTTACAAATCTTAGAATCAGAGCATAGTCTGGGTTGGAAGGGACTTCTAAGATTATCTAGATCTGTCCTCCTGCCATGGGCCAAGGCATATCATAGTAAAGACCTAGCCATGTAATTTGTGTGTGTCCCTCCTTAATCCCTTTCTTTTGGTAAGCTGCACCCCTTGGAGATGTGAGCTCAGTGAAGGATATGGAGCTGTATGCAGTGATTTGAGGATCTTTATGTGGTTTAAAGGTATTGATATATAGAGTGGAAGTAAAGTGGGACTCCGTTTGACATGTAGGGATATTCAGTTACAGAGGAGGTCACTGGCAGGAGAAACTTTGTTTTATGTTTTCTTTCCTCAATGCAGGATACTCTTTGTAAGTAATTTGTGTAGATGTTTTTAATTGCCTGTGTCCAAGAGCTAATCTTTGGGAGATGTGGTGTTATTCTTTCTTTTTGCTTATTTATGCTGTTTCCTAAGCTGCGTTTCACGTTGTGTTACCAAAGTGAAAGAATGGCTAAGAACAGAGGAAGTGAGTTCAGTGGTTTCCATTTCCAGCACAACATACCATTGACAGCTTGCATCTGCCACAGGCCTGAGATGGTTTGAAGATAGATGAAGGTGATTCTTTCCTTCCAAGTCTGAAAATGGGTGGGTTTGAATGCTGATTTTAAGCTTTTGATAGTCATGAATTTTCAAGCAGCTCACTTTATGGCTGACTTGATGAGAGCAAAGCCACGTGAGGTTTTCACTTACCTATTTTTCCTTGTTTTACATTGAAGTTCTCCAGGTTCTCACTAAAAATGGCAATGAGTTTTGGCCTTGTCAGATGAGAGGTGTCTCATGAAGGGTATAACAGAGGTCACATCCCATTTAAGGATAGCAAAGCTCAGCTCAGTTTTTGCTACCTGCTGAGTAGAAATGCTTCTTCAGTGCGTATCATACAGTTACAGTAGATGCAATGAAATATCTACTTCCCTTATATTTGAGTCTTGAGCAGGAATTCAGGGTAGCGTCAGAGTTCTGTTCTCGAAGAAGCAGGGGTGTGCACAAGATGGAGAAAAAGATGTCAACAGGTTCTAGCCTTGTTTTAAATGTTTGCAGGTTCATTTTCTTGTGATTCTTTATAAGTAGCAATGGCTCTTCACCTGTGTCTTCATTAACTTCCAACTATTTACATTAAGTACACACACACATGCCTATGGCACTGCTGGTGTGAGTAACTTTAGCTGTAATAGGATTTAAACATAGAATTGGCCGGGGGATGTGGGGAGGAGCTCCAGGAATTAAAATCGGTGACTACCTGTGGTGGCTGTGTTGTAAAAAGTAAAGTGTTCCTTATGCAGGTAAAATGTGGAAATATATGTAATGTATGTGACTATATATTGTTATATAATAGAATCTGCATGGTGTGTAATTAATGTGTGTGTATATATATAATATCCATCTGAAACTACATGCAGGTAGTGTATGGAAAGATGCTCACCTAAGAAGAAAGTATCTGTTGAGTAAGACATTAAGAAGTTCAGTAGACGATCAGGTTCACCAATTTTACTGCCTCTTAATTTTATTTTTTGGGGGTCTCTGAATGGAAGAAAAACTTTGAGGTACTTTATTACCTGAGAACAGATACGTGAATGGATTGATTAGCTGTGATTTCAGTGTGTTCAACCCAGATGCTGTATTCGGTAAGAATCAGATAAATGCTGAGAGTAAGTGAAATATTGTTAATGCCTTTTATTGACTTTTGAGTGTCTTTTTTACTCATTGTATTTCAAATATTCTTTCTCAAGATAATAAAAGGTACGAGATTTTACAGATAATAAAGTAGGCCTCATAATTGCTATTTAATTATATTGTTAGCCATAATTCAGAGAGTGCAGATGGTAGAACTTAAGAGAAATGGTGCAGTGCATGCTGGCTTCAGCAACAATGCTGGCATACATTTCTGATCTGGCACTTTAATGCTAATGTAACTGTGAGGCTGCACAACAAATTAATTACTGGGGTATTTTTTTGATCATGGGTTGTTTAGTTTGAATGTCTGGCCATAACATAACTCTTTCCCTGAACCTTTCTGTAAGGCAGCTCTTTTCATTGTAGTTTACCTCTGAATTCTCCCTTTCTGTGAAGATCAGGCTTTTATTTTAGAGAGCAATTGCTTGAAATGGCAGTCCTTGAAACACCAGGTAATGCTGATAGCTTCCAAAGATACCAGTATGTGGTAGTGGATACGTGAAAAACAGACAAGTAGACATTCTAGAGTTCTCTTACCAGCATTGGATAAAATCTTTTGAGCTCATTATTGCATCTTTATCTAATGTGTGTTTGAATACTGGCTCTCAGTGTGAGCTATTCTGTAGTACCGCTACAGTTTTAAGGAAACTTCTGTCCAAATAAAACCTGAAAGATGCTTGACAATCCAGACAGTATCCTAGCATTTCTGGATCAGGTTTTACAAACACTGTTGTAAGACAACAAGAAAGATTTTCTCACTTTGACAGACTACTTAGAGATCTCCCAAGACTACGTTAAATTATCTGCTTTGGGGGGATCTTGAGGATCCTGGGTTTGATTTTGTTAGATAAAAGGCTTTAGTTCAATCGCTGTCCAAGATTCTTTGAAGCTTTGTGTTTTCATCCAGTTGTACTTGGTGTCCTTTAATGAAATTCATTAATGACCCTTCATAGAAGACTTGTTGCTGTAGAAGAGCTGTCCTGAGCTGACAGAGCCTGAAGCAGTCTCGCACACTTTGGTGTGTATCATTACATATCTGTATGCTCTTGGAATTTAGATATTCAGTGCACTTTAACTCTGTTTCAAAGGAAGAAGGCAGACTTTGGAGAACAGATATGTGAAAGGGTCAGAGATGAGAAGGTGTGTCAGCCAGTCAGTCCTGTAGCAGGATGCAGCCCCAGGACATTGCTGCATAGCTGTGTTTATTGGAATCAAAAGAAAATGATAGTGTAAGCTGTATTGGCAGAATGCTTGATATAACTACTGCAGGTATGCTGGCAAAAATGACACTGTGGTGGTTTGGGGGGTTTTATTTGGGGGTTTTTATTTGGGGCTTCTGTGCAGGTAGTTGGACTAGATGAGCCCCTGAGGTCCTTTCCAGGCTGAGTCTGTGGATGTGCATGTGTGTATGAACGCATGCAGTCATGGCATGTGGTTGGATAAGAGAAGAGGAGAGATCTTGTTGATCACTAGCACAAGCTGTATAGTGTTGGAATGGTGAAATGGTGGACTTTCTAAAACTATGCAGAGGGCTTGTATTGTCACGCTGGTCCTGTTACTCATGCTGGTGAGATTGAAGCTGTCATGTGAATGTGTCTGTGCTTGTCATGCTTGGTGCTGCTTTTGTCTGTGGAAACAGACATAGGGAAGGGAAGAACAGGAGACGTTCTTCCTGATTTGTCCACTTCTAGGTGTTATCTTCAGAGTGGTGATGATGGAGTCTATACACTGTCTATTGTCTTGTTACTGACAGACATGACTCCCATAGAAATCACTGTTTATTTAAAAACCCCACCAATTATTCATGTGGGCAGCTTTCAAAGCTTCTAAACCTTCACCCACTGAATGCAAGATCTGTGAAAGGACAGGGAGTAACAATGGTTGTTTTGCTCAACAGCATTCATAGTGTTGGAAATCTTAATTTCTACCATATTAGAAGCTCAGCTGGCAGCTGTGCTGCGAAAGTGTATTGCTATATATCCAGGGCATGTATATACACACACTTCTATTTGTATAAAGTATGTTTCCATCATTTTCTATACTAGGAGGAGGAGGATGGGCATTACTGCATTATATAAATGTATGCTTGTTAAAAAGTAGTCTTTTAAAGTCTTTTAAAGTTTGGCATTTTGGGGGTTTGTTTTGAATTAGTTGTAGAAAAAAGTTCCTGTAGAACAGTAGTCTGAAAGACAAGGAATGAAGAAAGGTAAAAGCTGATATCTTTGAAAATGCAGTCTTTAAGTTATGGAGTGTTCTAAATTTGAAGCCTTTCCACAGGATGCTGTCTCAGTATTAGCCATAGCCGGTCAGAAATACTTGCCCTTCTCTTGGAGTGTCCTTCAGTCCCTTGTCAGCCTTGGTGAATAAGAGGAGCTGTAAAGCTGACTTTGCTTGCTGGGTGAGGATTTTATCAGAGTAGAAGGATGTGATGCCTTCCTCCAGTAGTCTCACACAGGTTGTTCTCTGCTCCACCTTGCCCTCCCTGCGGTGTGGGATCTGCGGTGTGGGAAGACCAGCTGTGCTCATCTCTCCCTGTACTCCAGCACTGCCATGTAGTGGCTTTAGGAGTTGGAAGTTCTGAGTTACCTGGAGGAGCTTGATGGAGAGTCTGAAGTTCTCTGCTTAAGGCTTCTCTCCAAGCAAAACACCCAAGTGTTGCCCTTCAACTCCATCAAACATTTGTGAAGGGGAGTTGTATTAGCTGGCTATGCCTGCGATTAAATTATTTTTCTTCTATCTGTCTGGAGGTGTTTTAATGGATTTCACCTCAAATGAACAACTATTAGCATAAATGATTGGTGGAATTATAGGCTCCAGATTGTGTCTTAAAACTAAGTTTTTGTGAAAATGAGTCTTTTAGGGTTCATGGGAAGTTTTGCCAATCCTGTCTTTTAACTCTGTTGTTTCTTGGAGGGGTGTCTGGTTATTGTAAACTGGGAAATGTCAGGTAATTATTTTTTATTGCAGCTAGTGTAGTTCATTAACACATTTGGTTGGTAGCTGAATGCCAGTTCAGCAGCTCAGGCAGCAGCAGGGGAAGGCTGGGTGGCACTCGCTGCTGCTTTTGCTACACTTGTCCCTACAAGAATTATTTGAAACACATCTGAAAATGGATTTTAAATTTAAACTTATTAAAAGATTAAAAAGTAATAATCTTTTTATTTGCTTTATGTATTTGTTCATCTTTGAGATCTTTTACTGCATCTGTCAGCAGAACAAAATTTTGTGCTTAATTATTTCACCAAAGGTTATTTTTTGCCTGCCTTTTTTTTTGCTTTGGGTTGGTTTTTTTTTTTTTTAATGGAGCAGAACAGCACTGAGCTCAGTGTAGACAAAGGAGAAATTCCTCATTCTTCCTGCTTTAATACAGTGCTCAGGAACAGCAGTGTGCCTGTATATGCACAGCCTAGCTCCACAGATCAGCATGAATCTGCCATGCTGCCTCATGTCCCCTCCTCTTGTGAGAGCACAAATGACAGCTTGGTAGATGTGAGTGGTGAACTGATTCAGCTGAAAATAAACCTGACAAATCGGATGGTGAGCTCTCAGCTAAATCTGTTTCCTGATTCATCCCACCACACTGTGGAATAAGTTCTGGTTCTGGTAGAAGGGAAAAAGCGACAATAAGGGCCCAGTAAGGAAACCAGCCTATTCATTTTGGACTAGCTTTACATAGTGATGTATTTCTTTTATTCCCAGTCAAGATTTTCATATCCATTTGCAACAACGCCAGTGTGAAGATGTTTGATAACTGTTTTGCTATATAATCTGTGCCTTGGGTTGAGTGTTTGCATTTGCCAAAACTGTTACTGCTTTTGCTGGTTCTGAGTTTTGGAGTGTGTAAAAGATCTAAAGCAAAGCATTTCCCATGTTTTCAGATGTTGCAATTGAATCAGAGGGCTTTTGGAGCAGATATTTCTTGATCAGAGTTTAATTTGTGCTGTGAGTTGCCTAGTCCTGGCAGCAGTAATGTGTTTAATCCTGTTGCTCTGCAAAGCTGGGCTATTCTCTTAGCATATTCACCTTACCTCTTTAAAACACTTTTCATTAAACTCCCTTGCTGTGCTCTGAAAACCAGTGTTCCTAAACTGGAGTGACTTACCTGTGTCCTTCAGAAGCCACTGCTGTGGCTTTTGGATACACAAGGTTCTCTAAGCAGCCGTATGGCATGCTTTATCTTGAAGGGAAAATGAGAATTTGCTTCCTTTTTGTTTCCCTTGTGAGTACGTGAATGGAGATGAGAAATTTAAAATATTTGTATAATAATCAGTCTGTTGATCTGAAGAATCATGGAATGGTTTGTGTTGAAAGGACCTCAAAGCTCATCCATTTCCAACCCCTGCCACGGGCAGGGACACCTTCCGCTGGAGCAGTTTGCTTCAAGCCCCAGTGCCCAACCTGGCCTTGAGCACTGCCAGGGATGGGGCAGCCACAGCTTCTCTGGGCACCCCCTGACAGTGCCTCAGCACCCTCACAGGGAAGAGCTTCTGCCTAAGAGCTCATCTCAGTCTCCCCTCTGGCAGCTTAAAGCCATTCCCCTTGTCATCTCCCTGCAGGCCCTGATGAAGATTCAACTAGGTTGGAAAAGACCTTTAAGATCATCAAAAGTAGTTAACCAGCAGAGATTCCAAGCCAGGTGTCCTTAGCAGTGCTCTGTGACCTGATGCTTGGCTTCCGTTTTTAAGGCGTGTTTGGGTGATCCCAGCCAGTTCAGATCAATGCCCCAGGGTTCAGTACACCCCCTGGTTCTGCCCTAGCTATCTTAGTTCTTCTTTGAACAGCCCAGTCCCCTTTGCTGTACTTTGTCAGCACTTTCAGCTGCCCCAAAGATGTCTGATCTTACCAGATCTAAGGATCTACCAGTGAGTACTGGGTAGTGCAGTATTCGCACAAGTAGCTTCTCACTGTATCACTGAGTAGGATGCTTTGTCTGCCCCAGGCTGCTGGCCAGGTAGAAAGCTCAGCCTTTTCTGCCTGGGTGATGATGGTGGTGCTTCTGTGCCAGTAACTGCATTCCTGAAGTCTTCTGAATTACTGCACTGATAGGATTAATGCTAGGAACAGCTCTAATCTTTTAAGGTCCTGTTGTGTGTGGGGAAGTGAAATGAGGTTTGTACCTGCCTCCCTCCCTGGTGAGGCTCATTTACCTTTGGCATGATTGCACAATGTATATTCTGTAACTAAGAGCTGGATTAGAAGTTAGTGTGCAGGAAATAAACCTACCTGATGCGTGCCTTCAAGTGACGATAAATCTGGGTGATGTGCTGCTTGGGAAGTCATGAGGGCAAATAACTTGGAAGTAAATAAGTAACTTGTGTATCCCCCCCCTTTTTCTTTTCTTTTTTAGAACCACAGAGCTGACCCAGAAGAACTATTCACAAAACTCGAACGCATTGGAAAAGGCTCCTTTGGGGAGGTCTTCAAAGGAATTGATAATCGGACACAGCAGGTGGTAGCTATAAAAATCATAGACCTTGAGGAAGCAGAAGATGAAATAGAAGATATACAGCAAGAGATAACTGTTTTAAGTCAGTGTGATAGTCCTTATGTAACAAAATACTATGGATCATATTTAAAGGTAATGTACTGCACAAAGAATTGTTCTGAATGCCACTAGGAAAGTATTCTGGAATTGAGGAAAAGTTATCACACAACTGCCTTTTTTTCTAAGTAGGTCCTTGTTTTTCTTTGAACAGAGCTTTTCACTGTGTTTTGCTCCCTTTGCTGCTTGCTCTTTGAGGCTAGAGTTTGCACAAAATGGTGAGAGGAGGAGCAGAGTTGGTAGAGGATTCCTTCTGCCGTTGCTTTTGCCTTTGGACTTTGGTTTTCTGTCCTTCCCCTACAATCCTTACCGCAATCTTGTGGCTTTTTTGGGGAAGAGAAAAATACTTCCAGAACCATAGAAACAAAACTCCTTGTCTGATATGGAAAGAAACCCTGCACCATGTAAGAATGTTTTGGTTATTATGCAGCAGAGCAGGCCCTGAGACAAAGCAAAACCAACATCAGTTGAGTTAAGTATGAATGTGATCTAAGGCATCACTTAAAAACAAGCAAAAATGAAAACCTACAGGGGTCCAAAATGTTGACTTAAATCTTTCCAACTTGCAGAACTGTCCAGGTGTAGCTGACTGTTTCAGTGGTATCTTGGCCCTGCATTTTTCTTAAGCTAAATTTATCCTTGGTCACTAACACTACATCTTTTAGCTTGAGATTCCTCAGGCGAGAGAACGCATTAGCTTTGTTAAAAGTGCAAAGTATCTTTTATGCAGCTTTTTAATTTTAGCAATACGAGGCAATTTGGGAGTTGTATCTGTCTGCTTTTTTTTACTAAATTGCTAGATATATTTTCTACCTTTTTATTAGTTAATACTCTGAGAATGGCAGTCAGCCAGAGTATTTAGCTCTACAGTGTAGTTGCGTACCAAATGACTGCATAGTTAAAGGTTAAAGAACTTTGAGGTTAAATTATGAAAATTAAGACATCTCAATTCTTACAAAGCAAAGTCCTACTGCTGCAGAGATTAATAGCAGTTTGCTGTGGATGTCAGTGATCCGAAGATCACATTCAAAGTGGTCACATAGGTTTATCGGTAAATAGTTCTACATGTAAAGATCACTGAAAATATTCCTAGAAGCAACTCTTAAGATAGCAGCTAAAATGAGCATCAGCACACAGTAAGTAAAAGATATGTCAAAATATAAGAGTTTTCTTCTTACCTTTGCACCTTCATTTACAGGAAGACAAAATAGTTGAGCCAGTCTGCCCTCTTTCAGCTCAGGCTTATGGAACAGAAATAGTTTACTACAAAGTATGAATCAGACATGCGGCTTTCTGTGGAGCTCTAGGAATGCTGTTAGAAATGATGTTGAGTTTTGCACTGTTTAAATCAAAGAGGCTTTGTCTTTTCCTGACTATACCAAAGCAAACACTCAGTGCAGAGGCATTCAGGTGGTCTACAACACTGGTATTTCTTAGTTGAGTGTCCTGGGTTCAGCAGTAGCAGTCGTTTTTCTCCTTAGTAGCTGGTGCAGTGCTGTGGTTTTGACTTTCGGCCTGGGAACAGCGCTGATAATCCCAATGTTTCTAGCTGCTGCTTAGAATGTTTACTCTGACCAAGGACTTTCTGAGCCTCATGCTCTGCCTGGGAGGAGGCAGAGACAGGACACCTGACCCAAACTGACCAAAGAGATATTCCATGCCACAGCACGTCATGCCCAGTATATAAACTGGGGGCAGTCACCTGGAAGGGTTGGATCACTGCTGGGTCAGGCTGGGTATCGGTCGGTGGGTTCTGGGCAGTTGTATTCTCTTCCCTTGTTGTTTCCCTTGTCATTATTATTGGTGGTGGTAGCAGCAGTGGTTTGTGTTATACCTTAGTTGCTGGGCTGTTCTTATCTCAGCCCGTGGGAGTTGCATTCTTTCGATTCTCTTCCCTATCCCTCTGGGAGCGGGGAGAGGAAGGGGGGCAGAGTGAGTGAGCAACTGCATGGCTGACTGGACTTAAACCACGACATTGAGTAATCTAGATCTGGTTTAAAACTTTAAAATTGATAGTTTTTACTTTGAAGAAATTGCATCTGGGACCATGTGTGCCTCAGTTCATCCAGTTGAATTGTATCAGAACATCTTCTGTTGTAACTTATTCTTGGGGGGTTTTATACTAGTTTTAAGTAAGCTTTGAATGAGCAGATAATTATTTGCATCAGTTTGAGTCAGCTTCAGTTTTCCCTCTGAGAGGGCATATTTAATAATTAGAGGGTGTTTTATGACTGCAACACGGAACGAGATGTGAACTGTGAGGGTTTTCCAATTAAAAGCATTTCAGGTGAGAGACTTCATTTTTGTACAGTCTGTTCTCCATATTCTGCAGCTTTACCATTTCCTTATGCTTGCAGATGCACAGCCCTTATGGGCTCCATCGGATGGAGTTGGCCCATTCTCAGGGAGCCTGGGGCTTACCGGCCACATGCAGGCTCTGCCCAAGGCTCTTGCTGCTGGAAGGGGGAAGGGAAGAGTGGCTTTATTTCAATTACTTGACTTACAAATTTGTAACCTAGCTTAGCTGATGCCATGTAAGATACTCTCTTGCGCTGCAGCCTGGCTGCTCAGTAGCTACAGCTTGTGCACCTGACTTGTAAATAGGACTTGAAGCATGTAGACAGTCCCTTTGTATTTTTACCTAGCGTTATTTGACGTTAAGTACTTGCTGCCACGTATTTTACTCTTTAAAAGCCTTATCATTGGTACAAGATGTCATGCTCTACTTCCTTGAGGTTCTTGGGATAAAGCCGATGCCAGTTTTCAGTAATACAAAAGGTGCAAGTCTCTCATAGTTGTGTAATTTGGGTTACCTTTATATCCTGAATTTTGGAGCCTGAATGGGAGTTTCCCAGTAAATTAGAGCTTAGGTATTACCTTGTGCTTTTTAAATGTGTACAGGCTTACAGCTGTATTAATGCAACTTTTGTAGCTGTAAGAGAACTTAAATCCTGATGTAGATGTCTGTAGATGTTCATGGAAGGTTGGGGTATTAAGTATGTTACCTCATCCTCAAAGTATTGCACTTTGATTACAATTAACATCACATCTGAATAAATAAAACATTGGTTGTGGAGGGCACCTTTGAAAGTGCCAGTGCACAGCAGCGTAGGAGTGTAAGGTGTGTTAAAAATGAGCATTTTCCTCAAGCTTAATGGCTTGTCAGAATGTATTGCTGCCTGATCAGTTCAGGCAAGAAAAAGATTAAAGGTATTAAAAGTTCCCCAAATTGTGGCATGTTTTGGGTACACAGATTTGTGAAACTTGATAGAATATTTGAGCTGTGCTTTCCACCTGATCCTGTAGGAATAGGTCTCTTGCTGATTGCATTTTCATTATTGTTTTCCTTATTTATGCCATTCAGTCGAGGGGTTTAAATATCTATCCTGTAACTAGCACAGCATCTGGCCTTGCTCTTCTCTTCTGCAGTTTAACAAGCCTGAAGTTATTCCCAGTTTTTCAGATTGAAATGTGGAGAACTCCTGTAGGAGCGCCCAAAGACTTCCATCAGAACTGTGCAGCACTTCATGCAGCAAAGCTTGGAGACAATCTAAAGATACTGTTTGTTCTCCATTGTCTGTTTATGCTTGGTTGACTGAAAATAGCTAGGAAAAAGGTTGTTCATGCCTGGCTAGAAAATACCTACACCCCGTTACAGCGGATAGGAGCAGTTTCTTTGAGACATTATTTCAGAACACAGTACTTACTCATTTTCACCCTATACTGTTTGCAAGTAATAGTCAAATCCTCCAAACACGTCTGGTAACCACAATGTTTGCCTTAAACTGGGGCTCCTTGCAGGTCTTCTCAGCTGACAAAGTTGGGCTTTATAAAAAGTGCTAAAATTAGCTAGCCCTTCCCTGCTGATCTCATAATGCTGGAATAGACTCTTAGAAATGGTGTGGGCTTAGAAAAAACCCAGGATAAATCTAATAGAGCACACTTTGTTAAGAGAATTGGATATGAGCCTTTAAGGAACTGCACCTTTATTTGCCTGCTGAGTTTTCTTTAGAGTTCTGTCACTCGTCAGGCAGTAGGGTGGCAAAGCATAAAATACAAGAGGCTTTTCACAGAGTATTTCTGCTGTATGCTTGTGCTCTGTTTCAAGATACTAACACCAGTAAATATTTGCTGGAGGCTGTTGGGTGTGTGGTACTGCACCAGGTCTGGTTCAGTTGAGAATTTTTAGCAACTGTGTTTTCTTTTAAATAAACACATGGTTTTGTTTGCAGAGTTTTTTTGAGCAGTAGCCTATAGATTGATCTTGGGGGTTCTGAAATGGGAGGGGATTCTGGCAAGCAAAGAATCAAAGATCCCAGTTTTGAAACAATAGTCTGTATATCTGATACCAAATCTTTCTTCTTTTGTTAGTGTGAACCAGCCACCTTTTGTAGATACATACCAAAGGTGAAGTCAGTGTTGCAAGAATTTTCCAGTTCTAGTATTCTAGTGGTTGAGATCTCCACAAAGAAAGCGCAGAAACCCATCTCTTCATAGGGTCTGAGATTCAAGTAGCAGATAGTGACAGAGTACCTGAGCTTTTTGATAATAACAACAAAAATATAAATCCTAAGATAGGTGCCTGAAGTCATACTTCTTACTTTACTGTATTGTTCTTATCTTTGACCTTTTAACGGCTGATTTTGAACCTCTGATATGAAAACTTGGGAATCCTGAACCTTTCTGTAGGATTCCAGGTCTGGCAGTGCGGTTTCTCCTGGCTGATGGTTGGAGCGTTGCTTTGTCTCTCAGAATCAGAGCTGCTCCTGTGTTAGCAGGCGACTTCTGTGGTAGGATGCAAGTCCTTGGGTACAAGCATATTCAAGGGTTGTCAGTTCTTGCTTTTTGCTGAATGTGACAACTTCACTTGGAGCCTGTTGGCATGTTGGATAAACGCTTGTAGTTATCACATAGGCCAAGAGGCACGTAGCAGCTCCCTGTGTTAGGCTTTTGATTTCTGGTGTCTTTGAAGTGTGTTCACACTTACTGTCTTCTGTCTTGCTCAAAAGTCATTTGAAGTTCTGAGTGTTTTCCTCAAGTGAGAGGTGTGATGTTACAAGCAAGTTTCCTATTAAGATAGTCATGCTTCTGTATCACAAATGACTGGAGTTAATAACCCTGGTGCAAAGACAGTCTTTTGTAAGAACTACACCAGGTATTAAAACACTTAGTTGCAGCTTAAACCACCACCAAATCACTTTTATCTCCAAGTTCCATTCCTTTAGGTGGGCTCTGTTTAGATGCCATTAGTAGATTATTATTTTTGGTAGGTTTTTCGTTGCTTTTCAAAATAATAATGTGAGACTGTGATTGCTCCTTTGCCCTCTTGCGCAGGAGCTGCCCAACCATTCTACAAGAAGTAGTTACATGAAGCTTGGTGATTAATGGGACTCTGCATTTGCATTCTTCTAAGCATATGCTGGTAGTCTGTTGAAATACAGATTATTTTTTTTTTTTTTTTAATGGCCGCCTTGGACTTCTAACAGCTCATGCCTTCCTTTACAGGGCACAAAACTATGGATAATAATGGAATATTTGGGTGGAGGGTCAGCTTTGGATCTTGTAAGTATATGATTTTTTTTTTCATTATAAATATTAGTGAATCCTATTTCATTGTGCTTTCCAATTTCATTATAAAATCTCGTCCCTGGAGGCAGCTGATGTTATGCCACTGCTGGATTGTAATGCTCCAAAAAGTGTGAATTTGAATGGTAGCTCTGTTACGTTGAATTGATGTTTAATTTTGGCTTCACTGTTTGTCTCTAAGCATTAGGAAATGGCTTAGTCAAATGTAAGGCAGTCTTTAATTTTTGTTTTTGGTATGGTGAGACATACTTGTTCTTGCCATATGTGCTGGGGTTTCAGGTTTGGGGTTGTCTGTCCACTCCCCCAATAGAATTCATTACAGAAGTTTCCTTTGGGATTCAGGAATGAGTGGTGGGCCCACAGGGTGCACTTAATTTTAACTGGTTAAAAGGTGTTGGATTTTCCATTTTCAGGTATTTTCAGTCAAGCTTGAAAGTGCCTTTTACTTAAGATAGTGTAATATTCATGAAGGATGCAGCTTAGAGAGTACAAGAGCAGAGTGCACTCTATGGGGATGTGGTTTCTCCATGGTTTCGGGACGGCTATGCCTCAGCTGTGAAGCTCAGACCCACCCTTTCCTGTAAGATCATAAAATCAGTCTTTGTGTTACTCTGAAGGAAGAATATCACATCTTCAGGATGAAATGGGTGTTCATTATATATTTGCCAGCAGTGATCTTGTCTGCAACAGTTGAAGTGTGTGCATCACTTCACAAATCAATTTAAACTACTTTACGAAATTACATCACATCAACTCTGCTATGGGAAAGCACCAGCATAGTAGTTCTCTGTAGCATGTGGTAGTAGCTTGCAGCTCTGGAACTCAGCCTTTTTGAGTAATTGAGAAGTCTTCTGTGGAGTGTCAGAAATAGTGAAATTGCTTTTACCAGGGACAATTGAAACCACTGAACCTTTAGAAGAATAAAGCTTTTTAAGTTTTGTCTCATTTGCCTCATGTTGCCATACCATAATTTCATGGTACTCTCTGTTTCAGTGCTGCTGTTTGGTATTTTTTTTATGGCAGAATCACCCACCTTAATTGTTTTATTTACATAGCTTTCTAATGTGCAAAGTTTACACTTACTCCATAGTGGCAGCTTTATAGTAGTGCATTATGTTGATGCAAAAGTGAGCATGGAATCAAAAAAGCTGGAACAAGATAAAAAGCATCATTAAATTTAAAACACAATAGACTAATTTGAAATCAGCTGAATTTCTTAATTCATTAAAATGCAAAATTGAGTCTGATTTGCTGTCTGTAGGAAACTGTAACTTTGTGCAAAGTTAGTTCTAGCTTTTCCTGTGAGGGGGTGCACAGTGTTTGTTACACAGGTAACAGCATCTTCAGAGAATTGTTAGTAGAGGAGATGTGAAGATGATCATTCCAGTGGTACCTGTTTCTGGTAGAATGTTGACGTACTTTGAATACTCATGAATTCTGTTAGTTCTTTTAAAAGAAAATCTTTGAAGTTTAAGGTTCAGTTAAATCAATAACAAGGCAAAGAAATGAGATACAAGACTAAAATGAATGCCTTTTCTCTTAGCTGCGTGCTGGCCCATTTGATGAGTTCCAGATCGCTACCATGCTAAAGGAGATCTTGAAAGGTCTTGACTACCTACACTCAGAGAAGAAAATCCACAGGGATATAAAAGGTGCATAATGTTTGAAATGGTACTTTATTAAAGCCTTGAAAATGCCTAAGAGCAGTATTCTGATTTAGATGTTATTTGCCCTTGGCAGCTGCCAATGTCTTGTTATCAGAGCAAGGTGATGTTAAGCTTGCTGATTTTGGAGTTGCTGGGCAGCTGACAGACACACAGATTAAGAGGAATACCTTTGTTGGAACTCCTTTTTGGATGGCCCCTGAAGTTATTCAGCAGTCAGCATATGATTCAAAGGTAAGTGTGAGAGTAGAATACCTTTTCCTTGTATCTGTAGATCCAACGGAAGTAACTTTGGGGTTTATGGGTTTAGTTCTATCCAGATGGAAGAAAAGAAAAAAGAGGTTTTAAATTACAGGGTTTCAAATAACAACATTAGAAGTAGGATCAAATTGATTTTATACAGCAGTTACAGGTACCTATGCTCACATGCAAGACGTGCAAAGTTCACCAAGGAAACTGATGCTTTCATGTTAAGATTCCTTCAGAGAAGCTCCCCGAATGCTTCCAGTGTTGGGGGTTGGTTGGGTTTTAATTCTGTGTTTCACGTATAATTCAGAAAGTGATAAAACACTCACAGATTAGAATGCTATTAGAATGTACCTTATTTAAAGCCTGTATGGTGGCTGGAATTTTACTCTCTGCTCAGATTGTAATGAGCACCTCTGGATGTCATTTCTCTAATGGTATTCCTGAGCCCCTGTGTAATGCTGAAGATCTTTAGCACAGGTGGCTGCTCTTGGAAAGGAAAAAGTAACTTGAACTACAGGATGTGTAGCTGTGGTAGTGTGATGGTACCTTGTACATCTCTTTGTCCTGGGAGCTGTTGATGGATGACTAATTGCAAAGGAGAGTTTCCCAATGGGAACTAGCAGTAGAAAAGCAGACCTCTGTGTTTCTGTGAGGGGTGGGTACTGCTGCTAGAGTGACAGTAAGAAGGGAACAGTCCCTCTTCTCCTCTGTGTACACCCACAAGACAACCTAGAGCGTGTGGGTAATGAAATGACAGTGTACTCAGTGCTGGTCTTGGGCTTTCTACTCTCTGTAGATGCAAATAGAAGCGAGAAATCTAAAAATCTTGGCATATGCCAAGTAATAATTTCATGCAGATCTTTCTCAAACAGTAACAGTGTAATTGTATTTGTGATGTGCAAATAAAGAAAAGACTGTTGAGTATGGGAGATCTCCTCAAGATAGTCACACTCCAGGAGACTTTCCCAGGGTCCTTCAGACTTGAAGGAATTTGCGTACATGTCACAAGGGTTCTTGCTGATAGAAAAGAGTATGTTGTAGTTGTTGTGTTCAGGGTTTCATGGTGCAGCTGTAATGTGCTCCCAAGGGCATTTTGGAAAAGCACTCGACTCTCATTTAACAGTGTGCATTGTCCAGTGGAATGGAGAATAATTCCTCCTATGCTTGTTCTTCGTATAAATCAGTCTGCCACCGCATCAGTTACATTCTGCCAGTAATGTCATCTTTTGCCTTCCATATCTCCTCAGTGTAGAATCATAGAATGGTTAGGGTTAGAAAGGACAAGAGCAATGCCCTCCCTTTTCTTTCTGTTCCGAATGTCTGGTGTGAAAGCACAGAAGGTGCAAGCTTTTGGTAAGGACAGGTGAAGGGTTTTGGACAGCATACACTTCAATTTCTAGACTAATACTGATGAATATTGTGGCGTCTGGACTCAATTTTAACCCTTCTACTCCTCTACCTACTTCAAATTGACAGAAAAGCAAACAAATATCTTACCTTTCTGTAGTGACAGAGATTGACAAACCCCATCTGTTCTTTCAAACCATATTGCTCTGATACACAATTGTTGATTATGATATTTCAGTAATAAACAATGAGCTACTTCTTCAATTTTAAGTGTAACCCTTATTTACTCTATGGACAACTTCTGTTTGTGACTTCCGTGTCAAGTGTAGTCAGCCATTGCCCGCTATGTTTTAATAAGAGTGACCTTAATAGCTGTTGTAGCTCATCTAAAAACATGTGAACAATGTTTATTTCACTTGGGGGGGGGGAAATCTCTAAATTGGAAAAGAATTTTATAGTTCATAAGATATTTTAATACAAAGAATGTGTTTATAATGCTTACCTTCAGCTAAAACATACACTTCTTCCTTCCTCACAAACTTACACTGTGCCATTCAGGCACAGTGTTGCTTCAGGTCTAACTAGTTGTTAATTTTATAACTAAATCAAGCAGTCTGATAGGAAAGAAACTGTGATCACTGGCTGGATTTGATTCACCTCTGCCTTATTCCTTTTAGAGGGAGGTGTCAAACAAGGCTGATACCTTAGTGCGTCTGCAGTTTAAAAAGCAACATCAGCAGTTCTGCCATCTAAACAAAACCTGAATTAGATGTGGGGCATCTGTGGCAGTTTGGAGTTCATTATATAGAAGAACAGATTAATGTTTCTGAAGCTTTTACCAAAACCATGTTTAGGTGCACACTTAACTTCCTGACAGTGTTACAACAGTGACAGTGTGCAACAAAAGTGATGTTGGAGGCATCCATCATTAAAGACTGATTGAGTCAGCCAGGATTTATAGCCTTCAAGTATTAGAAAGAAATCTTTGCTCATTATCTACTTAGACCAGTGTTAATTTTACTGGATAGATGCAGTAGATGTGAAAATTTCAGTTAACAAAGTCACTATAACTCTTGATTTTTGTACTGAAAGTAACTTCTCCCTTTCTCAGGCTGACATCTGGTCCTTGGGAATCACTGCTATTGAACTAGCCAAAGGGGAGCCTCCCAACTCTGATATGCACCCGATGAGAGTTCTCTTTCTCATTCCAAAAAACAATCCTCCGACTTTATTAGGAGAATTCAGTAAACCTTTTAAAGAATTCATTGATGCATGTCTGAATAAGGACCCAACATTTGTGAGTAGATACGTGTGTGTGTGTGTGTGTGTGTGTATGTAGATGTTTTGGGTTTGTTTTCAGCTATCTAAAGCTTGCAGAGTGTTTTGATGGTGTAGTGCATTACAGCTGATTGAAACAATCAGAGAAACTACACTTGCCACTGTAAATGGTAGGGGTGATATTCAATGTATCTCCATCCTAGTCTCTCATTCAAAATACTGAAAGGAAAAGGAAAATGCTGAAATAAATGAGGGTGGCAGAGGCAGCTTTCTAGAGTGCTCTCAAACCTGGGGTAACATCAGAAGAGAAGCTTTAACAGAGGAGAGAATCTTAAATCTACTCCAGTAGAACTTCAGCTGCCTCAGTTCTGCTTACAAGGAAATGTTGCATTGGAGCATTCTGATTAGTCATTTTCCTGGGTGTGTACCTCCTAGCACACAAGGATAAGCAGTATAGGCTCTGTGTGACTCTGATTGTATTTTTAGAGTGCTTGTAAACGTGGATTACTGGCTTCTCTTGACTTCCTGTTGCACTAATTTCCTGATACTTTGAGTTAGCTCTAGAAGCCAGTTGTCTTTCTAAATCTTCCCTATTAACATTTAAAATTGAGACATGTTAGCATAACATTAAACATTTAATGGGTTTCTTACAGCGCCCCACTGCAAAAGAGCTTCTGAAGCACAAGTTCATTATGAAAAATGCCAAGAAGACTTCATATCTGACAGAGCTGATTGATAGGTTTAAGAGGTGGAAAGCAGAGGGACATAGTAGTGATGAAAGTGATTCCGATGGTTCAGATTCGTAAGTTTATTTTCAGTTTACTCTCTTTTGGGCTTATTTTCAGTGTAACTTAAGTAGGTTTGTTGCAATTTCTCTGTAATTAACTCTTCTTTTGTGTATCTGTTTTTGTTCCATATGTTTTTCATTGGCTTCTTTCAAGAAAAGCCCTTGTGTGAACCTAGACTAATGCATAAGTCAAGCTATCCACTTATTATCTCTTTAAACTTTCTCTCTCTAAACTTAATCTCAGTTCTATTTAATTGCTGAGTATTTCCTCAGTCTGAGGCTAGTGGTTATACCAAACCCAATGAATCACAATTAGAAATACTGCAGAGCAAGGTTGAGGTGTACGAAGAAGTTTGCACAATGCCTGTGAAACAACGTAAGTTCTGTGAGTCTCTTGCTTTTCTGGATATCAGATAACTGTTTTAAATGGGATGCCATGGGAGAAGGTAAGCTTTAGGGGTAGATAACATCTTCACTTTGCTCTGATCGTATTTCAGTTTATTCAGACTGTGAAGTTGTTTGGGTTTGTTTTTAAGTTCAGTTATTGTTTCAATACACATTTTTCTTCATATTTTCAGGAATATGGAACTAATCCATATGGATGCGTGATGTGTTTGGGTTATCTGTGCTTGCTTAGTGTTATGTTGTGGCTGGGATTATGTACATGGTATCCTTTTTCTTCAGGGAGTCCAGTAACAAAGAAAATAACTCTCATCCTGAGTGGAGCTTTACTACAGTTCGAAAGAAGCCAGATGCAAAGAAGCTGCAGAATGGGACGGTATGTACAGTCTGAAGAGGAGTTCTATAAGGATGAATTGCTTTTGAAGCCAGTTTAAAGAAGATAGTGATAAAACTGAGTAGTTACTCGCTTTTCATAAGATCTGACTATCTTTTTGTAGTTCAAGAGGTGATGCTTGTGGGTGATTATTTCCTATGCTCATGTCAGCCTTAGAAGCATAAGATACCAGATGCTAATAGATCAGTATCAGTTCAGAGATGGCGATTTTAAAGACTTGTATAATATTAGAGAGGAAAAACTGTTTTTCTGACAATACATTGTATTGTTTCAGATGTGTCATCAGGCATCTGTTTCCCCATCACATTTGTTGATGTATTGGGGCCTTCATTGTTTTTGTGATGTATTTCAAGGGCTTTGCTGAATTGAAGTCAGCTTTCAGAATCACGTGTGTGTTAAATGGAGCATCTATGTCGTACAGAAATATGCTCATGTAATCCTTATTTGTTAACTTTTAGGATCAGGATCTTGTTAAAACCCTGAGTTGTTTAACTATGATAATCACCCCTGTGTTTGCTGAGGTAAGTCTCTATGTAAGAAAAACTTCTTTGAAAGTATTACCCAAGTGGCTGTTATCTTGTACAGATTTATTTGCCTTTGTTTTGCTACTCAGCTCAAGCAGCAGGACACAAATAACGCTAGCAGAAAGAAAGCAATTGAGGAACTTGAGAAAAGCATCAATATGGCAGAAGCAACATGTCCAGGGATCACAGATAAGATGGTGAAGAAACTAATGGAGAAATTTCAGAAGTAAGTGAAGGAATATTTTATAAAAAGTATTGTTTCAAAAGAAAGTATCACTCAAGTCGTTATGTGCAGGAAAGGTTGGTTGACACAACTTTCTATGGTGGATGAATTTGAGTAGTTTAATGATAAATGGAAAGATCTGCTATATCCAGTGCTTTAAACTTTCAGCTTTGGTATTTATATGTAATATTCCTGTTTGAGACTAAAACTAATAAGAACAATTACTGTATGTGTTCAGTCTTCTAGTGCTGCAGTTTAACAGTTGTTGTTATCCCTTGCTTTCTTGAATTTAGCCTGCAGTTTTGTTGTAAGCATGTCAATAAACAGTAAGAGAATGAGCTAATCTTTCTTTTTAGGGCATATTTTCTTAAGAATGTCTGGTGGGGTTTTCCTGTAAACTGTTGAGGTGAAGCCATGTGCTAGTTTAGTGATGCAAAAATAGTTATGTGCTATTTGCCAGGCTGAAACAATATCATTAACAAAGTTCTTCCATTTTTCATCTGTAGATTTTCTGTTAATGACTCATCCTAAGAAACTTCACACAATTGACTGCTGTTTCGTATGGACCCAGTGAAACCCACCAAAACTACTTCAAGCTTGGCAGTGCTTAGCTCATGAGCTCCTTGTGCCTTTTGGATCTTTGCAACATATTGATGGTGATTGAGGATTTGAAAGAACCTACTCAACTATTTTGTGGCAGTGCACATGGTTTTATATTTTCAGGAAATTATTTTGTAAAGAACAACTTTTAATATTGTAGTTTCACCTGTTTAATCTGATAAATGTTGAGGTGCAGTTTTGCTTTTAGAAATAATCATTAGTTAATAGAAAGTGCAAGTACAGTATGTTTTGATGCTGTTTTGTGCCTGTACATGGGGAATGTACAGGTCTTTTGTATTCATGAGTTAAACTTTTGTAAATCACTAACAAGCTTCAGAGAAAATAGCTTTTTCACAAGCGTATTCAGAACATGTAATGTAGTGGCAAGGGTATTGCTGTAGCACCTGCTTCAGCCAGCATATAGTTATTGTGCCCTGAAAAATAAACCTGCAACAGTATCTATTCCAATTCTCAATTGGTACACTATTTTAGGCAGCTCTATGATTAAATATATTTGAGAGCAATATGTCAATAGTTTGCAGGTGATATGTAGCAACAGGTCTATCCTGATGTACAGTATATGTGTTACCTTTTAGACCAGGTTTTGAAGTAGTCACTCAATCTTAGGTCATCATGGTAGGAAAATTTAGAGCAATACAGTTGAGCGGGTGGAGCTTTTGGCAATAATGGACAAAACCTGAAGTCCAGTTTAACTTAATTTAATTTCTTTCCTCTGAGTATACATGCCTGGGTGGAAGGGAGCCAGAGAAGCCGAGCGTCGCATGATACATACCTCACAAGCAGGTATCCGTGTAACACCAGCGTTCTGTGTGGTGGTGTTGTTTCTCCTGTAAGATATTTATACACAGGTTTTGTTTTGTTCTTAAATACATTAAAGACAGTACATCACCATAATTTGTTTATAATTTTTCTGAAAGTGTATTTTAAAGATGTATTTACCAGTTAATATGCAAATAACTGAGTTATAGATATTCTTTCACAAAAAGGTAGTACTGTGCAGTACAGAGTGAGTTTTTTAATATTTTTTTCCATAAAAACTAGGTTAAGACTATAAAGTTGCTTTCAGTTATATATTTATGGTACTGCTTAGATGGGTAATAACTTCTGGCTTTTTTTTGTTGGTTTTTTTTTTCCCTTTTTTGACCCAGTATGTATATTATGCTGAAGTTTTGAACTGGGATTGTTTTTCAGTACTTTAGATGTGGAACTGTTGGTGTAAATTTATTTTTGATAAAGGCTGGGGGTGTTTATTTTATGGTTCAGACCTGCACATTTTGTTTTTGCACAAAAGGCATTTTAAAGAATCTGAAATATTATCTGCCAAATACTGAGAAAAAGTAATGGTGTGTGCAAGTAAATACTGCATTTTTAGTCAAATGTTGCCATTACATTGTTTTTATATAAAGGACACTTGTGAGAGGTGGTGGTTTGATATGCCAAGGACAATTACTTTCAATGGTGCCTACACTGTAAAAAAAAAATAACATAAATAAAAATAAATTACTTTTAACTCCTTGTTTTAATTTTAAGAAGATGTTTCTGTTGAAAACTTTCATCTGCTATAGAACTGAAATTCCATTAGAATTTATATCTGAGAAAAAAGTCTGGAAATAGTTTTTGAAAACGATAATGTTATGGATTAAATAAATATTTTTATAAATGTAAAAGCAGCAAAAGTTGTAAATACAGTTGATCTGAAGCTTTACAGAATAACTGCATCACAGAAACAAATTGTAGTGCTCCTCTAGCTTCTGTAGTTGGTAGTCTTGTAAATCTGTTTATAGATGAAGCTTATTTCAATGTTTTGGGGGGTTTTAAATGGTTTAAAAATAAATATTTAAGTTCTGTAAACTTTCATGGGCTTGTTCTGTTGTGGATTTTATTCTGGATTTTAGGAAGACTTGTATTCTAGTGCAAGAAAGGGGTTCCTGGCACAGAGCTACATGGTTGCTTTGGAAAGGTTTGGGTCCCCGATGCTGTTCTTGTACAGAGGACACCTACCAGCAGCTATGCCACAGGGAATGGATGGAGCAGCCCCAGGGCTCATTGTGATTCTGTTCCTAAAGAGGAGTCTTCAGGATATGGGTGCTCAGCTGAACGTGGTAGAGATGTCAGAGTGCTCTGACTCTGTTGTGATCTCAGCATTGTGGAATGAAGGTACAGACAGGCCTGGGCCATGGGTTCACTTCAGCAGTCTCAATCCACAACTCACTTTAAGGAGCTCCATACACATTTCTTGGAGTTAAAACCATGGTTTTTGCTTCCATGTCACTTCACCCTTTAAGGCGTCTTATGTGAGAGACTGAGGGGAGAGGTGATGGGAATTCCTCCTGGATGGAGGCTCCTCCCTGTTGACAGAGTCTTCCATCTATGCAACTCTCTTCACCATTCTGGGTAGGTGGGCTTAGTAAATTACTTGGGAAAACTGGAACCTGTCCTGTGTGTGATGTACTGTAATAAGTTGCTGGACTGTGGTGCCTCTTCCTTTCATGTGAAATGGGTGGGATGAATACTTACCTCATAGGGTAGTGTGGGGAAGACGTCATCCATGTGTGTATAATACAGCCTTGCTCTTGTAGCACAGTCCATTCCAGAAGCTATCACTGTACCGCACATGGCATTTCTGTGCATCATAAGACTATAACTCCTACGAATGGGTGTTCCTGGTTTCCAGAGAACAGTTTTCTCTTTCCCCACTGTGTGTTAGTTATTGATGAAGTCTGTAACTTAATCAGCAGTATTCTGTTGCTGGCAGGTAGCTAATGGAATGATACAGCAAATATTCCTGCAGGAAAACGGTCTTCTAGCTTGGTTTGCTGGGCTTCCCATGGTAAATGGAGGAGAATTGATACTGAAGTAGTCTGAATCTCAGAATAGAGAAATGTGTTCTTGGGTAGATGAGTCCTTTATCAGTGTGACCATTCTGAAACACTTTGGTTTGACTCCTCATGCTCCACTTCTGTGCATGTAGAAACATAACGGCCTGTTCTTGCATTCGATCCAATGCCTATACCTGAATAGGGAAGTGCGTAGGTCCTGGATGTGTTCGCACAAAGTTCAGCAGTTGTTCAAGGTCTGATTTTTGTCACACTGTTTTATGACTTAACGCTGGAATAAAATGTATTTTCCTCTTTGCAGAGTTTTAGTGGTATGTATGTTGGCTTGGCTCGTGGTATTCCAGTAAATGAAGTAACACTTGCTGCAGAGATGAGGTAAATAGGCTGAGACCTGTCTTCTGCTTCTCAAGATGAAGTTCTCTGTATACTGCATGCATTTTGCTGCTTTTTCTATCCTAGTGTGTGTGTGTGTATATATATATATAAAATACAATACCTGCTGGGTGAGGGCTGGCAGAGCTCACTTTTTCCAGGTGCTATGTCTTTTCCCCATCAGCAGCCTAAGTCATTTCATGTGCTTTCCGTCCTCATTTTCTTCCCTAGTGAAACACTAATCACTTGGGTGTTCTCACTTCTCTTGGGTGAATAGGGCTGAGCCGGGACCACGGGGAAGGATTCACTTGAGGGTTATTTCGGTTGTTCCTTGATGTGAGCCACTACTTATTGGGATTGTTCCTTTGTTTCAGTCCATCCCAAGAAAGCTTGTTTGCATAATGTTTTTAACTTGAAGATGTTAATTTGTGTCACTTAGGAGCTGCTTTGTTGCTCTGCTGCTGCTGCCCCTGGTGTAGGATGCATGAGACTCAGTGCTGAGCCGCAGCACGCTCGACTCAATGGAAGAATCGCTCGACTCAATGGAAGAATCCCAATATAGTTCCCAAGTCCTTGTTTCTCAGCGCTGTTTTCCCAGCGTGGCTGTGAATGCCAGAGGTGGGAGCACTGGGCACTGTGGCTCTACATGGATCCCTCTGCATGACACGAACTGACCTGAATTCCCTTCCCTTGTGTCTCCTCATGCTTCCAGAAGCTGATGGTGGTGGCAGGGTTGCCTGTGAGGGACCTTCCCTGAGGGCTGTGTGTGCAGGCTGGGTTTGAAATGCTGCTTTTCCTTAACCTTCTAAATCATGCATACAGACTGCCCTACATCTGTGCTGTACTGAGGGGTGGTCCTTGCTCTTACCAAGGTGGAATGCTTTGGGTAAGGGAAGGAACAACTCCATCACCGAAAAGACATAACAGGATATGTGCCAGAGCAGGAGCTGGGGTACCTGTAGTACACAGTTTTGGCACAGGGGAGCCAGGGGCAAGAGCAAACCTCACTGTGTGCTCTTGTTGGTCCAACGTGTTTCATAGGGCGACCAACCAAGGTGGTGGTTCTCAGCAGCACTGAGGGATCGCGGTGGGTCTCCCCAGTCGCTGGGACAGTGAAGGCACAGAGGGAGCCAGCGGCAATGGCCGGAGCAGGAAAGCAGCGCAGCAGCTCCTTTGAGCAATGAGAGCGGGGTGTGTGTGTGTGTGCGTGCAGGGGAATAGGGCCTCAGGGTGCCTGTGGGGCTGGGGTGCAGGTAGCTCAAGGCAGAAGAAGGAGCCCAAAGCTCTGTTGTGAACAACTCATTTTTATTGTTCGGTTTCTAAACCAAGGGCAGTGATGCACAGGAAGAGCAGTACCCACAGCCCAGTTCCTTTTCTGTTTTAACCTATTTCTGACCTCCCCTGAGCATCCTGCTCCTGGCACCATCCACGTGAGAGCAGCCCTGAGAAGGACTTGGGGTGTTGGGTGAGGAGAAGCTCCCCATGACCCGGCTTCAGTGTGTGCTTGAGCCCAGAACCACCCCCTTCCCGTGTGCTGGGCTGCGCCCCAGAGCGGGAGCAGCAGCTCAGGGAGGGGGTCCTGCCCCTCTGCTGCGCTCTGAGGTGTAGGCGTTGAGTACTACTGAGCCCTCCCCTGCTGTCCATTTACACATTCTCTGCCTAAACCCATTCACACAACAGCCCATAACTGTTTCACAGCAGGACCACCGCCTCCCGCGGCCCAGGCCTGTGCCAGCCCCCTCCTGCCGCTGCCAGGCCCCTAGGTGAAGTACCTGGACCTGCAGGTCCTGTTCTCCGCGGCGGGCGTGGCGAAGGACACCTCCTCATCCTCCTCATCCAGCTGCAGGCTGCCGGAGCTCAGCCTCAGGCGGGCCATGGGCGCCCGCAGCACGCGGCCGTACAGGGCGCAGTGCTCGGAGGGGAGGAGGTCGGGGTCGGAGTCGCTGGACTCGGTGCTGCTGCCCAGGTACCGCTCTGCAGAGCGCCTCTGCCCCGGCCCCCGCGGCACAGGCACGGGCCAAAAGGCTCCCCCTTTCCTGCTGCTCAGTGCAGGGCATGGCCCCAGCGGCCGGAACTCGGAGCCGAAGGGAAAGTGGATGGTTTTCATGTCCGACTGGCTCCAGGAGCGCTTGGGGGGCTGCTCCTGGAGGCTGTAATCAAAGGAGCGAGCCAGCGACCTGCTCTGCTCTGTTCTCTCCATGCAAGCAGCCTCACGATGCAGCTCCCTGCCCCGGGGCCCAGCCGGGCTTTGCCTGGGGGCGTTTGCTGCCATGGGTCCTGCTGCATCCTCACTGGGTGCCAGCGCGTGACACGGGGGCTGTGGGGCAACGTCCATGTAGAAGAGGACCTGTGGGGCTGGGGCAGCCATGGGCGGTGGGCACGGCACATCCAGGTACACCAGCGGCCGGGCGCTCACCTCCCGCATGTTGCCCACTGAGGTGCTTTTATTGTTCCCAGCGAACTGCTGGTGGGGCCGAAAGGATGTCAGGGGGGCCCTGGCACCGAAGAGGTTGGGCGGCTCCCATGCCTGCTCCAGCTCCAGCTCTCCATAGAGCAGGGGGAAGGCAGATGAGCTCTTGGAGTGGGGCAGGAAGGATGGAGATGCCTCAGGCTTGGAGCACTCCAGCTCGGCTGCAAAGGTCACCTCCACGGCGGAGCTGCGGCGCTGGGTGTCCAGCGTGGGCTCGGAGGCGTGTGCCTCATTGGCATGGTAGGAGCCACGGCTGCCATAGGCCAGGCGCAGCTCCTCCACCTGAGCAGGGACAGAACAGTGGGGCAGAGCGGGGCTGGCAGTGAGGCACAGAGCTCCAGTGGACCCCCGGGGCATGGCTCTGCCCACCATCGCCACCATGGGCACGCACCTGCTTGGAGACGTCGGTCAGGAGATCCGGGGAGGAGCGGCACTGCCTCTCATCGTAGCGCGATGTGTAGTGCTTCCTGCAAGGCCCAGAGCATGGGAGGGTGTGTGGCCACGAGGGTCCTGTGCCCCCCCAAGCACCACCCGAGCGCTGCCCCCCTCCGTGCCCCCCTCCGTGCCCCCCGGTACCTCTCAAAGGGCAGGCTCTTCTTTGCCTTTCTTCCGTGCTCCAGGAGCTGCCGCTGCGTCCTCCCGCTGCAGCATTGAGAGGTGTGAGCAGCACCATCAGCCCCAGCCCGGGCAGCCCCTGTGCCCCGGGTTCACCCACTTCCAGCCAACCACGGCTGACATAAAGGGGAGGCTCAGAGCTGTGCTTTGGCTGTTCCCTTGGGACTTTACCTGTAGCGGAAGCTGGAGCCCTTGCTGCACAGAAGGGCTTTGGGCTTTGACTTGGGCTCCTCGGACAGCCTGAAGAAGGCATGGTACTCCACACACGTCTTCCAGAACGCCTTGCAGGCATCGCGGCTCGCCATGGTGAACTCCAGCGTGTCCTTGCACAGCGCCTGCGTCGACAGAGACCACACAGCCCACTTCAGGGCGCGGGCTTGGGCTCTGTTCTTCACCCTCCTGATCCAACGAGCATCCCTGTGGCTCCCAGCAATGCAGTGTCACCCCATGGGGACACGGGAGCAGCGCCCACAAGCAGCAGGGATGGCGATTATTCACAACTGGGACTGCTGCTCCGAGCCTGGTACTTACTGCGATGTTGGCGTGGAGCTTGATCAGAAAGTGCTTCCTCTTGAAACTCAGCTTGCGGATTTTGGACCAGTTGAAGGTGTTGATCTTTGTGTTGCCCTGCAAGGACACACATGGCAGGTACAGATGGGACAAGCTGGGAGTGCAGGAATGCAACAGGCCGAGTCCTGAGCTCTCAGGACACTGTGTGAAACTGATGCAGCTCCATGCTGCTGGGGTCTGGGAAGGGAGGCTGGGATTTGATCCTCCTCTCCATCAGTTAGTCCTGAAAGAGGAACTTGAGGTTCAGGGCCTAACGATGCCTCCTGAAGCTGTTTGTAAAACTCCAGGATCCCAAGAAAGGCCTCATAGAGATCAAGGCAGAGCCCTACCTGTCCCAGCTTGAACACCACATGGGTTAGTAGAGAATCAGCCCTCTGAAAGAGCTACGACCCTCCTCTCCTTTGCTGGGAAATGCAGCAGAGCTCAGTCCACTCCCAGGCCTTTTGACCCAGCTTAAGCAGGCTGCTGGCATCCTTTACCCCTCATTCTCATCACACATCAGTCCAGGCACAGCCACACAGCGCTGCTGTCACAGCAGGACCACCTAAAACTGCGTTACCCTGTGCTGAGGCACTGAGACCCTCTCAGCTTTCTTGGAGAGCCCAGAGCTTAAGGGGCTCACAGATGTTCTGATTATGGTTGATTCTGGCTCTGGCAGCACTAATAATGGCACTGAGCTCCGGGTGCTGCTGGGGACGGTGGCACTGAGCTCCACAACCGTGCCCCAGAGCATCACCTCTGCACCAAAGGACCAGTGGGGTATGCTCTCCTTTGTAGGATTTGGGAGGCTTTGGAGCATGCAGAGGGAAAAGTGTGCCCACACCACACCCCCCCCAACTGGAGGGGCTGTCCTTGGGAGAAGCTGGGTGCTGGCAGCCCACCCAGCCCCAGGCTCACCCGCAGGACCAGCACCCCCATGTGTGTCACGGCCAGGTTGATCTGCAGCCCCTCGCCGTCGCTGGCAGGGTGCGGACGGATCCCGTACATCTCCAGCTTTCTGGCCACGTCCAGCAGCTGAGCATCCGACTCTGCCGGCGTCTTCCCGCTGCAGACACAAATGTGCCAGGAAGCAACAAGAGAAGGCAGCTGCTGAAAACGGGCTGAAAAGACGCCGTGATGGATGTGGTCACACGGGCATCACACCTGCACTGCTGCTAGTGGGAGCTGTCCCAACAACAGGTGCCCATCAGATGCTCCAAGTAGGAGGCCGTGGCTGAAGCAGCTCTTTCTTACCTGTGTCTCCGGTGGTAGTGCATGATTTTGTGGTCCAGGTACTCCTGGTTGGGCAGGTACCTGTGGGACGCCAGATGCTCCTGGTCCGTCTCCTCATGGAAGTCACCCAGCTCGGCTGCAGGGGACATGGGGAGAGTGTGGGTCAGGCTGTGAGGGGCCACTGCAGGGGACCCATGGCCACACAGCCAAAACCCTGTCCCTGGGGAAGGGGCACCATCCCCTGCGCTTACACTGCAGGAGGTGGGACACAAGCAGCGAAGCGCTCTTGTCACTGCAGGGCAGCCGCCCCTGTGCCAGGTCCTTCTTGATCTGGAGGGTGAAGAGGTACCTGTGGGGGGGGACAGGAGCGCGCCCTGGGCGGGAGCCAGGCTCAGCACTGGTGTGAGCACTGGAATGAGCAGTGACAGTTCTGCTGCCTGCCCCACATCTCCCCCTGCCCTCACCCATGCGTCAGCCCAAGGGATGCAGGTCTGTGGGGCTATGGAGGAGCGCAGTGTCCCTGGAGAAGGCTGCAGCAAGACACCACCACAACCAGAACACCCTTGCCGCTGAAGTGCCCATCAGTAGGTTTCAGAGTTAACATTCCTTTATGCTTGGGAGGGCGTTTGCATCAATCTGGGCTAATGTTCCGCAGAAGCACTGTCTTAGTCTTATTCCTAGTTCCTGTTTCTATAAACATAGGAGCTAACAATGTCATTTCAAACAGTAAAATTAAAGCTACTTCTTTCAGAACCCAGCTTGAGGCAGGAGCAGACTGAGCAGAGTCAGACCTGGTGCCCAGCTGCTGAAGGCTTTGGCAGGAAACGCATTGCAGCCTCTTCAGAGAGCTGGTCTCTTAAGTGGGTTTTGTTTGAAAACGGCATCAGGAAAAGGTCTCTCTGGGGTTCTGTTTTGTGAAGCACGGAGCTCCCGACACTTGGGTTAAGGACTGCCCACAGGCAGCTTCGGGTGGATGACAATGAGGAATTAAATGCATGCATTGCAATTGCAGGTGTGCAGGGCTGGGTGGTAAGAAAGCGACAGAACAAGCGGGTACCTGGTGAGCTCTTCTCTCAGGTGGCCGGGGTCCACTGGGAAAAATTTCACCATAAATTTGAAAAGAACCTCCTTAGGATCTTAAAACACAACACCTTCGTGAGTCCGGGTTACGGGTCCCTGCAGAACGCTCACAACCCGCTTCGCACGCTCCTTGCAGAGCGCGATACCCTGGACCCTGACCAGCAGGGGCTCCAGCCCGCCCCCATCAGCCAGCCTGCCCGGATCCCCCGTGTGACCAGGGAAGGTGAGCAGGGAGCTGGGCGCTTTGAGCACGCTAAAGATTAAATACTGGAACCAGAGCCCCTGTCCCCCAGCAGTAACGCTGCACCAAGGAGTCTGCACTAGCATGCTGCGCTTAGAATAATACTGTTCTTTAAACACTTACTTTTGACTTGCTTTGTTATGGGCTTTAGTGCTTCCAACCAGACCTGGAATAATAAGGCAATGAGGAACTGTGTGAATAAACAGCGCAAGAGAAAGGGAACAACAGCAGCATCATGCTAGAGCGCAATACGAAACCGTTGTCCAGCTCAGGGTCTGCAGCGAGCGTCCTGCAGGAGCAGCTATGGGTAAACCCCATGGACCACAAGCTACCACCGGGGCCTTGCCAAGCAGCCTGTGGCTCCCCTTGTAAGCCCCATTTTCAAGGGGTCTTTGGCATCACTTCCCATGGAAATCTCCCACTGGGTGTTTCAGGGAGGTGTTGGCACAGCCCGGCCACGTGAGGATGCAGCACGGAGCAGCGCCACAGTGAGCTGCACTCACCTGGTTCCCAGCCTGGCTGCGAAACTCCAGCCCAAAGTACTCCTTCTCCGTGAGGTTGAGGTGGCTGCAGGTGAGGTTGAACAGCCCTTTCCCACAGGACTTTTGCTGACAAACAAGCAGAATGGAGGCGGGGGTTAGGCAATGGGGACGGCAGCGGCAGTGGGATTTCAGCTGCGAAGGGGGAGAAGTTCTAGCTCCTGCCTTCATCGCGGGAGGAGCTGCTGGGCTTCTCCTGACCATGCTGCAGCAAAATCTCAGTGCTGTTGGCTTCAGGGTGTGCACAGGAAGATTGTGAGCCCTGTGCCCCTTACCTCTGCTCTTGGGAATCAGGCTCTTTTCTCCCACTTCTCTCCTTTATTAATGTGAACCAGAAAGGGAAGAACAGGAGAGAACTCTTGCTTTGGGCTCACCTTTTGCAGCTCTCATTGTCTGGCAGCCCTATCCCTGCACAGTGCCTGGGATGCGCCTGGCAAACGGGAGCACGCCTCAAACCTGTGCAGCGAGCCCGTGTGCCCCGACAGGCGGCACCGGGGCTGCTGGGGACAAGCTGCTATTATGGTTAATGGTAATGATCAGCAACAGCACCCTGCAGAGATGCTGGGCCCTGGGCCCTGGGTCATCCCTGGGCTTTAACAATGCTGATTAAGTGGCACTACCTGCAGATAAGGGCGGCCAGGATGTAGTTATTCCCAGTAAACAGAGACACTCGAGCATGTTTTGCTTGACTTGCTGCCGTGCTGTGGGACACAGCTGGGAACAGCCCACACTGTGGAAAACACCCCAGGGAGCACCAGGATAAGCCTGGCAGTTTCCCACCCCACCCAGGCCGCTGCTGCTCCTTGCTCAGACCACTGCTGAGCATGGCTCAGTGCAAGCTGGAGCAGGGGGGCCGGGCTCAGCAGCCCCTCATTCACAGCATGGGTGGTAGAGGTCGAGGCAGGCTGCAGCTGCCCATGGCAGGGATGGGAGGGACCCGGCTGCTGGTGGTGATGCACATAATCACCACCTTTCCTGGCTTCTCCTGGGATGAAATTGCTGGCTCCGTGCTGAAAGGCTGCTGGAAAGTGATAGTGTAATAACAGCATCGGCTCCACAGCACTCTCGGTTCTCCTCCAAATGAAGGCTCACAAGGGTACTAAAAACCATTATAAGTGGTTATTTCCAAGCTGGAATCTTCTAGCATGAAAGGCTTTGGCCTTTGTCGCACAGCCAGGGAAGACAAAGGGTTTCTTACCGGGTTATTACCCACCACGTGTCTGCTGCGAGCAACCTGCTCTCCTCCCAGCCTGGCCCCAGGGAACCCTGCTGCTGGCAGGCCAGCAAAAGCTGGTGCAGGACTGGTTTCATAGCCTGTCCCCCTCAGGGTGCTGCTCACACGTGTCCCATCCTGGTTTGGGGGGTACCAATCCCTGCCGGGGTGCTGGGTACAGCTGTGCTGGGGCCGCACCCATGTCTGCGGTTCAGGGGCACTGAGAGCTCCTGGGGTTTTGTGTGATCTTTCCCCACCTTGGGAGACACCTCCCATGCTGGTGGCTTCTGCAGGGCTGCAGCTGGCAGGGAACGCCTTGCACCAAAAGCCCCCAGCCCTGATGCTCCCCGTGCCAGCTCTGCGCATCTCCTGTCAACAAATTCCCACCTTTACTCCTTTACGGGACCCGGGACCACAGGAGGCTCTGTCCTTCCCCCAGCCCCAGCCGCCAGCCTCTGGGCTTGTTTGGTTTGTCTTTTCTCTCTCCTTTCCCTTCCCACTGACTCTTGCCCTGTAGCACATTCCACTCACAGAGATGCCCCGGCTTTGTCTGCCAGGGCTGCAAAGTGCTTTGTCCTTTCAGTGCTGCTCTGGGAGGGCTGCCCAGGCTCAGGACACTGCTTAAACCATTTCCAGGGAGAAAGCTGATGTAGGTGCCCAGGGGAGGGAGGGAGGAGCTTTGTAGTATCTCATCCCAGAGCAAGAAACCAATTAAACCCATTAAAGGCCATCTGTGACTGTGTCCCTGGGCACTGGGGCAGGGGATCCCTGTGCCCTCCCAGTGCGGGGCTCACTGCCATGGGACAAATGTTATTGAGAAGCAGCTCTTCCCTGTGAGGGTGCTGAGGCGCTGTCAGGGGGTGCCCAGAGAAGCTGTGGCTGCCCCATCCCTGGCAGTGCTCAAGGCCAGGTTGGACACAGGGGCTTGGAGCAACTGCTCCAGTGGAAGGTGTCCCTGCCCGTGGCAGGGGTTGGAGCTGGAGGAGCTTTAAGATCCCTTCCGCACAAACCAGTCCGGATTCTATGGTTCTATGGCTGGCGGCATCACAGCAGGATCCCATCATCGTCATCGCTGTGGCTCAACCCTGGCTGTCAGGCAGGGCTGTCACAACAGGGGACCTTTGGAGGAGTGTCAGGCTCCTGCCTTCCACTTCCCTGGGCGCTTTTGCTGGGTTCCACCCCGGGAGCCACTTCCAGCCAAAGGAAGTCCTGGGAGCTCAATGGCCATGGAGAGGGTGCCAGGTTCCGGCTGTCAGTGAGGATGTGGATGGAAGCAGAAGCCTTCCCGGAGCAGCACCCAGAAAATAACTCATTCCATGCAAATCTGGGCTGGAAATGAGACCTCACTCACGTGCCGGCAGCTGTGATTCCCATGTGAGGCAGGTAGAGAGGCACACGCGGGTTGCAAGGGGGAATCAGGCCGCTGTGGTGTCTCTCTTTTGTCCTTTTCCCTCCCATTACACTGAAGTACTGCACATTCAAAAGAGCTTTCCAAAGTCAGGATGTGTTTAGGAAGAGTTGCTTGAAAGATCTGCTCAAAACTTAGCCCAAAGCGGTCCTTTTGTAATGGAGGAGTCACTAATTCAACCTCTCATTTACCGTGCGCAGAGAGCATCAGATGCATGAAATGCCTAAAAGGGGTTTCCAATACCGTTCCATGCTAAAAAAGGAAATGACCAGGAGATCCTCTAATGGAAGCGCTTTGCTGCAATAACATGTTGTGCAGCACTATAGTGCTGTGGTTTGGGCACATAAGAAAGCCGAGATGGAAGAAAAGGCAACAACATCGTACCAGCATGAGCTTTGAAACGCTCTCTCACTGTGCCCTGACCAAATCAACATGAGGAAACCAACGCAAAAAGGCATTTAAAAATGACTGATCTCATTTTTAAGCTGACTCCAGGTGGAGGATACATTGATTAAACCAAATCAAACCACTTCCATACTGCGCCAAGGAAAGGAATTGCTTTACAACCCTTTGCTGTGCAAAGCACTACTGCAGAGAAACGGAGCAGCGTGCCTGAGCCCGAGCAGTTCTCCAGCTGTGCTGGGAACCTGGAGAACAGGCAAGGCTGTCAAATGGAATAGGACTTGGAAAAAGCAAGTTCATGTTGAGCACTGTGGCCCCACAGGAGCTGCAGGTAAGTGCTAGAACAGGTCTGCTTGGCTCGGCTCATTCAATTAGCTACTGTGATGATCAGATCCTGGCAACAGTAAATGCTCAATCAGACTTGGACACAGATGTTTCTAACACAGTCAAGATATATGCCGATTCAATTACCCGCGTGCATACATGTATCGCTCGCTCACAGCACAGATATTGGTACTTAACATTCAAAACCTCCTTCAGAGCTAGCATTTATTTAAAGTGCATTATTAATGACTATGCTGTGGGACTCCGTCATGCAGACCATGAGATACAGCGAGGTTTTCCCCTCAGCTGCTCGCAAGCCCACAGGGTTCTCTTTCTCAGCTGCCCAGGGAGCGCTGCATGCAGGTGTTTCTCACCACGGGTAATTTGCCTAAACATGCTATTTTTATTCTGTTCTCAGCTTTTTCTTCCTTATTGAATGCTCAGACCGGCAGCAGGACAAAGGGGAGAAGGACTCAACACTTGTCAACAGCATCGCTTCATATTAGCTCATTTCCAAAGGAAAAGTAAGAGCCGTTCCTCCTCCTTTATAAATAATGCCAATGATAGGGGAGAGCAGGAGTGTGCTGGTGCTGAAAGCACTCAGCAATCAGCACCATCAGCTCTTGGTTCGGATTCAGCTGAAACCCAGAAGCTATCAGAGACCACGCAACCCTTCAGAGCAGCAATGACCTCAATAATCAGCATAAAACCCCCCATACGGACATGATGCTCACTTACATCAACCACAAAGATCTTCTGGGAGTCATCCAGAAACTGGACTTTGAGATGCAGCATCCTGGAGGCCGTGGCTGTGCGTGCAGTGGTCCCAGTGATGTGAGCAGTGAGCCAGGCAGGCAGCCCCGACTCCTCTTGCACACAATGTCCCTCGCAGCTGCATGGGGAAGTCACAGATGTGGAGCAGAGGCTGGAGCGAGGGGACTGACAGCTTCAGAAGAGAAACCCTGATACCTCCCCTGGTTTAATGTCACCACTGCACCAAGGGATGCTTTCTGGGTGTGTTAACAGGGGAAATGCTGTGCGAGAGTGGTTAGAGTGAGGGTTAGATAAACACTGAGCTTCTGCAGGTGGTGAGGGGCAAAGCGAGCCCATGCTTCACACCATGGGGTCAGGAAGAAGAGGTGAGTTTCTCCTGTCAGAGCCATCGAGCAGCAGGCAGCACCTTCTCCCTAGCCTGGGTAAGGGGCACTGAAAGCGCATCCTGCTGCTCGCTCCATGAGGAGGGCAGGTAAGGTCCTCCTGGCCGAGCAGATGTGGACAGACCGGGTGGATGGACTGATGGACTTCACTGGGACGTGTCTGCAGCTGAACGTGGAGCCAGGTGAGACTCCTTCCTACGGAGGCAGAGCAGGAACTGCTCCTAACTCCCAGCTCGCACCCTGGTTTGGCAGCGCAGTGAAGTCCTATGATCAACCTGGTTCCTCCCACACCCTCAAAGACGCCCACCCTCAGAGGTCCCCGGGTAATGCCAGAAGGCAGGACAGGACTGTCCTAGAGGGTTGTTATTGGTGCTGCTGCTGGAAAAAGCCTCAACCACACACCATCCTGTGGGACCCAAGGAGACAGAAACTGCATCTCAGCAAACAGTGTCCCATGAAGTGCTGTGGACATTGTGCTTCTAGCTCGCTGCCCGGTTCCCAGTAAGGTATTTGCTGAAGCCACCCCCAGGCCATTTGCTGTGATCTCCTCCTGGGGATGTTAGGACAGAGCTGGTCAGGACACACAGAGCTTATCATCACCTGGGGTAGAAAGGAAAACCGTGGAGCTTTCAGCTGCACGAAACCTCGTGAGTCTTCTCATAACCAGGACAAACCCCCAGCCTTAAAGTTAAAGCCAATCTGCTTTATTGTGAGACTCGAAGCAGAGAGTGGCTGGAAGGGGCGGGCTGTACCCAGTGTGCAGGAATAGACTGCCAGCACTGCCCTTGGCCCCCAGGTCCGAGCTCTGTGTGGCAGGACAAGGGCAGTGCCCTGTACAAACGTCTGGGGATGCTGAGGGCACTTCCCCTCTGCAGTTCTAAATGCTCAGGATGTCAGATGCTGATGGCACTGAGGAGAGCAGCTCCCTATGAGCAGCAAACGCATCGCAGGCATGGCAGGATCCAGATCTGGGTTTATCAGCGCTTCTGGCCACCCTCCAGAGCAAATGAAGCCTGTTATGGGAATGGAATAATAGAATGGTTTGGGTTGAGAGGGACCTTAAAGCTCAGTGGGGCCAAGGGGAATGGCTTTAACCTGCCAGAGAGGAGACTGAGATGATCATGATCCCTTTATGTCATGATCCTTTATGTCGTGATCCCTTCTACCTAAACCAAGCTGTGGTTCTGCGATGATGCTCCAGCTCTTTGCTTCCAACTCCCTCTCGTGGTGGTTGTGCCCAACGACAGATGGAGGCCACCGTTGGGTTTGCCCGGATGAGCACCACCGCCGCGGGTGTGTACCCATGTACATTCACTGCTCTTCCTTTTCAGACTTGATATGCTACGCAACAACTATTCCCAGGCACCGAGGAGGGCAGTTTGCTGCAAGAAAATGCAGCTAACAGCACAAGCTATACAAGAAACTAACAAAGAGCCTGGCTCTGGTGCTCTCCAGAGCACAGTAGCTCGTTTTTAACACTCCAGTTGCGCTCTGTTGGCACGGCTCTATAAAAAGCACTCTGTGATGTTTAATTCAAACAGATCACTTTAAAGACACGAGAAAGCCATTTCTGCAGGAGCAGAAAGCCTCATGGATGCATCGAGCCAAAGGAGCACTGATGCCTCCGAAGACTCCGGAATCTCTCAGCATTCAGGCATTTTTAGTAGGGGGCTGCACCTCGCTGCATCTGTGTAGTGGCACAAAGCACAGGACTGTGATGCGCTGTCCTTCAGTTGTTCCAGGCACGACCCATTCCTGATCCATTCACACATCCCCACTGCGACCGCCAGAAGTGGTGGGAGCTCACCTGTGACATGGCGGTCCCACAACAGGGTCTCCAATGCCCAAGCTCTGTCCGCAGGAACGCCATCAGGAAGTCAAACCGATCTCCCCCTCCCTAAGGCTCTCCATGTGCAGCTCTTCCCTAGGTTGTTCCCCAAGGGAAAACCCACAGACCCCACGTACCATGCTGCAGAAACCTGGATGAGAGGCGGGAAGCGCCTGCGCTGCTGCTCGTGCAGCTCTGGCTTTACAAGACCAGAAGCAGCAGCTCTTCAGGAGGGAATTAAAGGCCCGGATGGTGAAAACCTTTGCTAAGCTTCCTCAGGAAGTATTCTACGGCCAAAGGCTTCACCTGAGGAAGCTGCCGAGTTGAATATGGAAGGCTGAATCCCAGTGGAAAGGATGGAATTCTAAGGAATCGCATTGCTTGTTTTCGTGACAGATGCGGTTTCCCTCTTGGCTCAGGACAATTGGCTCTGGTTGAGTAAGCCTTGATTACATCTGTGCAAATGAACGCCCTCCGGGTACCTCCAGAGCAATGGATCAAACCCATCTCTCCATATGGATCTTGATCCTGAGTTTGTGAACCTGTTTTCCTGCCATGCAGCCTCTCTTCCCCTACTCCCTTCTCCTTTCCCTCTTTCTCAACAGACAAGGCAGGGGCCATACGCCCCACACACGCTCCCTCCTCCAGCACCGGTTGTCACGCCTTGCCTTTGGGAATTCTCCACCACCTCCACATGGCAGCAGCTCGCTCCAGCCGCACTCTGGGAGCAGCCTCCTTCCTTTTCCAACATCAGCTTTCCTAAAATGCAGTGTATTTCTTCCTGTCTTCCCATAGCAGCTGATTACACAGTCATTAATAATCTGCTTACAGGAGAAAGGATGAATCCCAAGCTGATGATTAATCATCCTATCCGCCACTTCCCAAATAAGACAAGTAGCCCTTAAGGAACATCATAAACTCCAAACCTATTTTTTCTGGGCTGACCAGATAATTCACATCTAATGTCAAGGCAGCTCTTCCAAGGACAGAAAACTGCGGATCTGGTGAGCCTAGAGGCAGGCCAAAGGGAATAGAGCCAGAAATTGCCCGGGAAGTTGATGGTCTGTTCGATTCACAGTGCAGGCATTTGGAGAACCATAGAACCCCAGAATGGTTTGGGTTGGAAAGGACCTGAAGATTATCCTAAGGTCATGCAGCTTCAACCCCCTTGCCACGGGCAGGAGCACCTCACATCAGGCTATGTCGCCCAAATCAATCGCACCCTTCAGTACGCAGCATAAGAGGTCTAAGTCTGAGCCAGCTGCACTGTGGTGCCACAGGTGGGTGGCAGACACGGATGCTTTCATAAATCTCAGCTCATTCTTAACTTCGCTGTTTCTTTACTGATGTATTTACTCATTTCTTTGCATGCCGGCAGCTCAAAGCGATTCTGCAGCACTGCTGCATGTGGAACCCGGAAGGTGAGTCCAAGCACTCCCTAGCTTTAGCACAGCTTTCCCCATTGTGCCCCCAGGAGGGACGAGCTACAGCTACCACTTGGTCTTCCGAGGTCATGCAGTAATCCCGCTCCAGCCTAAGCACTGTGAATAGGGTCTGGAGGAAGCCAGGCACTGTTGGGAAGCGGTCCCCGCACCCTCAGGCAGAACACCGAGGAGCACGGCCACACCACAACCAACCAAGCAGCAAAGCCTCCTGTAAGCGAAGAGCGCGCAGGTTCCTGCAGTGTGAGAGACTTCCTCATCTGTCACTGCAGTCGCTGCTGCCATCAGCGTTGCTCCAGTAGTTTTGGAAGGACTTGAAGAGAACCTCAGCTTCGAAAGAGAGCTTCAGCGGCAAGTAAACTGATTCTGTACCACACACACAGTTTCCATGGAGAACAACGAACTTAATCCCCTACAACCTTGCAATCGAACTGTATCATCGCTGCCAGCCAAGCTACCATAAGCTCGATGCTGCCCTCAGCGGAGTCAGAAAACTACTACAGGGAGGATCTGACCTTCGAATTGGACGTTGCTGCTGATTTACAGCTCAAAGGCCGTCCTCTTTGCTCCTGGTGAATGCATTGACCAGGCAGAGATAAAAAGCCCCAAAAGCCAGATTATTTCCCTTCCAGGGAGCGGGGCACCTCACCTCTGCACATAGCTTGCCTACAGCTACAGGGCCAGCACACTGTACATCACCTCCTCCAGCTGTCAAGGAAGTGACTCACAAACCGAAGCACCCACCAGCAAACCACGCACCAGGAT
Source organism: Myiopsitta monachus (assembly GCA_017639245.1). NCBI lineage: Eukaryota > Metazoa > Chordata > Aves > Psittaciformes > Psittacidae > Myiopsitta > Myiopsitta monachus. The sequence continues at coordinate 398,343 of CM029925.1, forward strand.
TGCTGGCCTCTCAGCAGGGATAACTCCAACAGGTTGATGCATACCAGCTGAGAACCCATCTCTCATTTTAATTAAGGCCAGACACTTCCACCTAGTTCCCAACTGTAATTACAGCCAACCCCATTAGCGCAGATAACAGTGTGGGGCTGCTCCACCGAGGCGCCGTCGCCCTCCACCCATGCCGGGTATCTGCTGCACTTCCTCCTCGGGCTGTCCTACCGCAGGCTCCAGGGCTGCCGGTTCATACCCAACGCTGCTGCCCATGTCAGTGAGGCATCTGCATCGCTTCATGTACCCGTCACCCATGCCAGGCGGGAGACCGCTCCAGTCCGCGCTCTCCAGCCACGCTGGGGGACACGCGTGTGCTCTGGCTGCATGGGGGGAGTGGGACACTGGGGAGGCTTCTGCAGGGGCTGTGCACTTTGAGAGGAGGAACTGCTAAACCCAACAAAAGCCGCCTATGGAACAGTACCTCACAGCTCCCCGGAACAGCCAGCCTGGATTTAGATTGGATTTAGAGGGCAGAAGCTCTTCCCTGTGAGGGTGCTGAGGCGCTGTCAGGGGGTGCCCAGAGAAGCTGTGGCTGCCCCATCCCTGGCAGTGTTCAAGGCCAGGTTGGACACAGGGGCTTGGAGCAACTGCTCTATGGAAGGTGTCCCTGCCCGTGGCAGGGGCTGGAGGAGCTCTGAGGTCCCTTCCAACACAAACCAGGCTGGCATCCTACGGTTCTATGGCTGGCAGCGTCACAGGAAGATCCCATCATTGCCATGGCTCAACCCCGGGTGTCAGACAGGGCTGTCACAACAGGCTCCTGCCTCCCACCTCCCACCGGTACCTGTTTTGAACAAGGCCTCATCACACTGGCCTCTGAGGAGAGGCACCATCGCTGCTCTGAACCAGCTCCCAGAGCAAAAAGGTAACACACAGTCCCTGCTCCCCTCCTCTCTACTCAGAGCACCTGAGACTGTGAGCTTTCCCCCCAGCCCGGGCACACTCGCACACCCCATTTCCTGCAGTGGAAGCAGTCACTCGTGACAATTCCGATGTGGCTACTATGCTTTGAAGAACCAGTACCCCCAAACCCCACCCTGACACAGCTTGGTTTGTGAGTTCAGCCCATTGGGAAGGACGGAACACAGACCAGCGAGCCCGGCTTGGTAATACAGGTATCTATTTTATTAAAAAAGTTACAAACAGGTGGACTGTAGGGTTGTCTTACAAAATGACAAGAATGAATCTACTGGAAAAATCCTTTTTTACAAAGCATTACAGGTAATTGTTCTGGTTTTGCACTTGTTATTCCAGATTTCACCTATCACTGATAAAGATACAGTACATTAGATAGATGACGGTAGGTTACATTTGTCTTTGTAGAGCCCTACTGCAGTGATTTGAACAACTCCTAAACAGATGCCATGGTAAAGACAATACATATTGCATTTATTATTAGCCTCTTACTCTAATAAGCAACTTCACATGCAATCTATTGAGGAAGCCTAAAATAACTTTTGGTCCCTTTTTCCCCCCAAAGTGTGCTGAAGAAACCATCTCCTGTTTTCCCAGTCCTGTCACTCTAAACTAGTTCAAGTTTTAAAGTCCTTTTTTTTCTTCTTTTTTCATTTTTTTTGTGCTGAGGTCCATGACAATGAACACTGGTTTGAAAACTACCCATAGGAATGAACCACTGCTTCATAGCAACCAACTTCTTCCCCCTTAGACAAAACTAAGATCTTGATGAATTACTTTTATTTCCTAGTACTTCCTTACAACCTACAAAAAAAGATCAACGACCATCACTTCAACAAAAGAAACCTACTGTGAAGACAAGGTTTGGTTTAATTCTGGCATTAAAGTGCAAACCTAAGCATTAGCCTCAGCCTCTCCATAAGGTTTGTACAGCAGGGGAAAAAAGAAAAATTCAAGTAACCCACAGGAAAACTAAAAGCGGGTGTTTCGCTACCCAAGCAGGAAACCTGGTGGTCCTCCTCCTCTGCTCAGGATTCCAATTCAACACTGAACGTAGACTCAGAACCTTTATTTCCGCTACCACTGGCAAGTCAGCCTGCATTATTAGCAATAAAACACATTAGTGTGAGATACTGTACCGGTCAGCTTTTATTGTTTGAAATGCCATCATCCACAATACAATTGGTGAGTTTCCAACTGCTTGACCTCATCTATCCATCACTGCGTTTGCTGGAGCTTTTCTCCAAGTTCTTTAGCTATTACAGGGAGAGAATAGACATTTCTAGAAGCATGTTCAAATGACTAAAGCTGGGCTCCTAAAAACCTAGAACTTTGGTGCAGTAGGTGAGCTGCAGTTATTACACTTCTGCAAAACAAAAAGTACACGTTTGAAACCACTGCTAGAAACAGCTCTCATGTATGCAACATGTTAAACTGAACAAAAGAATCCCATCTGGTCGTTGCACATGTTCATTCTGTTCTTTATACCTGTGTTACTGTTAAAAACTTCAAGTATTCAGAGAATATGTTGCTCAGGTAAACAATAAGGAAGGCAATGGCTGTTTAAAGCACACTCACAGTTAGTATCACTGAAACCTGGTGCTTTTCCCCTTCTTACACCAACTTGTCTCCAATATTAAACTGGTTTCTTGGGAAATCAAACCAAACCAAACCAACTAAAAAGCAATTTGTGACAGTGCAAGAAAAACTTTAACAAATATTGCTTTAAAATATTATTCAGAAAGACAAATATTAGGAACTATAAAATGTAAAGTGATCTTATTTGCATTAGATTTACATGTGCAGAGGTCTAGTAGATGTCTCGATGTGCCAGGCAAAGCTGAGCTGACCAACCAGGCATAAAGCCCATCCTGAAGGATACATTATCCCTTTTCCAAGGCATAAAGAAGCTATTTGTAAACAAGCAAGTTTAGAAACTCAGTCGAAGGAAAAGCGTGCTGCCATTTTTCAACGCTACAATTGTCATTTTTGATTAAATGAGTGTAGGAAACCCAAGACTGTAAGAAAAGAAACATCAGCTGGAGACTTTACCTCCCAGGCCAAGCAATCCCTACTGTCAAATCAGACGAGATACTGTGTCCCAGCTGCATTTACCAAGAAAAGGGATACTACATCCATACAACAGGGTGCCTTCAGTATCTTCCCATGACACTGTCACACGTAAACAAAAAGTCTCAAAGAATGACCAAGTACATGGTAGAAGAAAACCTTGCAAATAGAATAAGCACTGATGCGAGGTAATATACAGAAGTAACCATTTGTTTAAGGCTCAATTTATTCTCCATTAAAACTCTCTTCTTTTAAAAGGCATTGAGTAGGTAATACTGAGTTTAAGTATTTAATAAATACAAGTTCAGAAATTGATTAAAGAAATCAATTAAAATATTAAAAATGAACTCTTGCATATTAGCCATTATATGAACTTAGAAAGCTATAAAAGGACTGATAGAGAAAGAACAGATCTTTAAACTTATGGTAAACATGCTAAGCATTCTGATTAAGGTGTGTGGATCCTGCAGGCCACCAACCTTATGCACTTAGATGTATGGCAATGTGCTGTAATAGAGACAGGTTTACCAAGGCTCAGCTCTGCAACCTGGGCTGAAAGTTCTCCAAAGCAGCATCTGTGCAAGTTTCCTCTGAGTTTTATCTGCAATTTAAACAAAATAACTAATGAAAGCCACATTCAACACACATTCAAAGTGAACTCAGTTTCTCCCACAGTGCAGAAGATCTGGTTTGCCACACTGAGCTTCCAAAGCACTGCTTTACACAGCAGCATTCTTGAGGCTCTCCTCCTCTAACTCCAGTAATTTAAGAGGCAAGCAGGTTAACAACTTACTGCTATGAACTTTGTAACTGCTGCCCCTGTGGGATATTAAATTGCTTCTAAAGACCTGAAACAGGTGGGAGGCACTACAGCACCCAGTAACGTGAAGCAATGGCATTTTGCGTAAGTTCTAGAAGCAGGTAGATGAGACAAACTAATTCAGGATCAGCATCTGAGTTCTCAGCATTCAGATCTTCTAAATTACTACTAATCCACCCCTAGCATTTACATAGCCTCAGCAGGGACCCACTGTGTGCCACTGCTCTCCATCAAGCACACACATGTAAGTGGTGGGACTAACACAGGGTATTTCTGGTAACTTTCTTGCACTTCACAAGATTTATCTGCAAAGATACCCTAAAAGCCTGAGTTGAAGCTCAAAGTCTATAGAAACCTGCCCTTCATGGGCACATGCCAGCACTTCAGTGCAGCTCAATCCTCGGCTTTTCAGCGGTTTTGGCGAGTCTTCTCTATTCCTGAAGTAATTTCTTCATAGCAGTCATGTCCTTAGAAATCATCAACCAGCATCAGTCTTTTACCCCAGTGTTAAGGTGTTTCAATCCCATTAGTACCTCTACAGAAAACCTTTAACACACCAGCACTGTAAGAGGTGCTGCATTTTAAAGAAGAGTTATAACATGAAACACTAATACTGACAATTCAAGAGAAATCCTACAGCAAGGAAGAGAGCAGCTACTGGAAACTTCACACCTCTGACTGCAGCAGTGACACAACAGCAGACCGCTGCAGAAGCAAGAAAGGGGAGGGGAGGACAGGATGCAAGAACAATGCATGTTTCTAAAAGGAACTATGGGTTATCCTGATGATGTGGGTTTGGTCCATCCTTCATTTCACCCAAAGCAGCTGACTGAACAGCAATTTCAGCACATGCTACTCCAACACACCGTGGAAGAACCTACACAATATCATAGCTGACAGATGGGCTGAGGTATCAGCACCAAAGAGAGGTCAGTGGTACCTGACACCAAAATAGTCTTAGATAAAACCAAGTCCATCATATAATTCAACCCTCCAACTGTTTTCTCCAGAAGAACTGCAGAGACATACACTGGTTTTATGTACTTGATTCTGAGCTAACTAATCCAGACCTAAGACGACTCCTGGATGCAGAAAGGTCACAGAACTCGGAGATGATGCTGATGATCATGCTAGGACAGAGCTAGAGTTCAAGCCTGCCTCTGACACATGGGTTTTTTAGACCCCTGGTTCCACTTTCTCAGTTTCACTTTACCTGGGAGAGGTCACTGCTAAGGTAGATGTTTGAGAAGTAGCAATTGCTCCCTGGATCACAGATGAGCAGAACTACAAAGCTGGTTACAGTTATCACAAGACACCATCAGCAGCAATCCTACACTAGGGCACATCAGACAGGAATTATCAGGCAGCAAAGCCTTATCATAAAGTCAATGAGATCCTACACCTACTCAAAGAACAAGGACAGAGTGGGAGCCAGGAAGAAGGAAATATCCCAAAAATGCGAGGTTGAAATGAAAGATGTGGAGCATGAGCCTGTGAGGAGCCAGGGTAACAGAAGCCTGAGACATGGCGAGACCTGAACTGACCAGGAAGCTGCTCAAGGACAGACTTACTCGTTTGGCACAGGTGACGAGACTACACTGGGCAGAAGCAGCACCTCCTAGAAGCAAGGAAGCATTTTGCTGCTAGAAGCTTGACCTATGAGCTAGGCAGAATGAAGGAGAGGAAATCTGTACTACACAAGCTTAGAGCATCCTCTGTCTCAAGAGGTCACAACGACACAAGAATACAGCTGTTTCTTCTGAAGCAAGAGCATGCTTAGGAAACTCATCAAGTCTAAGCATTAAGTTATGATTCAAGGAATAACACATGGCCCTGCCTCCTGCCTCAATTTCACCTTTAAGATTAAACTTGGTATTTAATACTAAATCCAGAAGCCTCCCTCAAAGTAACCAATTCTGCAAGTAAAATTTCACGAATAAAAGGCCTGACTGTGTCAGAGTTGAGGACAGCAACCTGCACAGGATGAACCACTAGTAACCCAAGGATTGCCAGAACCTTTGGCATACTTCAAGTCCACATACTCTCATTTGTGAAGCTGCCTTAGAAATAGCTGCAGCATAGCATTATTACTTGCAATTCAAGACATTAACCCTGCAGCACTCTTAAAGGAGTAATTTCATTGGTTTACTCCTTCCTATATCCCTAAAAGGCTCTGAAGGGGTTAGGGATCAGTGGACAAGGAAAGACTTTGTGTTTTAATCCGCTCCAATACAAGCAGCGTGCTCACTTTCAGCAAGAAAAGCTTGAACTTACACACACCTCTTAGGTGGAGACAGCAGCCCGTTTTAATTTCACAGAACTGGAGATAAAACCAGCATGTATTATCTTGAGTCTGACAGTGCCAGGGTCATGAGTATCTAGAATTCTACATTCACAAAGCACTTGATAACTATCTCAAAGACAAGCTTTGAGACTGCACTCAAGATTAAAGAGGATACATGGTCCATTTCTCTCTTGTCACTCAGATGCAGGAAGCTCCTTGGACTCAGTCAAGTTCCTAATGTGGCAGCTGGAGCCTGGGCCTCAAGGACAGCAGTGGTCAAGAGGGGCAGCACCGTCTCCTGGATTTTCACGTCCTTCCTCATCCCTGCACTTGCCCTCAGAGATCACACCAAGCTGTTTGCCAAGACAGGTCAGACACCAGCAGGTCTGATGGATCAGCTGGCTGCACACAGACTGTACCAATGATGTAGAAGAACCTTTTTCAGTAACACGGATTTAAGCCAATGGTGAAACCAGACTTAAAACCAGTATACAGAGATAGAACAAGAGCAGGGGATGCCCAGAACCACCCTGCACAGGAGCGACAGCTCTGCTGTGTGCAGGGGTAACAGATCCAGCCACACTATCAGATGAAAGAAGTACTGAGAAAGACCACCACATGTGTGATGGCCAAGAGCAGCTACCCTTGGGAAGAAGGATCAAACCAAAGCAATATCGGAGACAGGGGAAGCTGCAGAGGCCCCTCTGAGTGCTGCACTCTTGCCACACCTCTCATGAGTCACAGGAAGGAGTTGTGCAGTGAGAAGCCATTTTACAGCGTGTTCTCTGCTCTGGGAATTTTAGATGAAGAGCACTTTGCACACGTCCTTGACTACTTCATGTGGGCTCTGGGCCACTCCTCACAGCTTGGGATGGATCTCTCTTAAACTTATCCCACTGACAAGGCAGAAACGTGCTCCAAGTACGTTCAGTTTCTGTACTGTACAATTTACTTCTTATTCTTTAAAAAAGCTCAAAGTCTTCTCAGCAAACCTACTGGGAAAGGTGATCACAACATAATCCCATTGAACTCCAAGGTCATTCTCATTACTTGAAATAATTCAGGTACCAACTACAACCAACAAAGAAACCCACTGCAACATCACAAACCATTAGGGATAACAACGTCAAATAGAGTGACAAACACACTGACAGTCAAATAGGTGCAATGAGATCACACACTTTGTTTTACTGTACAATTCCTGCAGGTAAATGCAGCATTCCCTGACTAACCCTGATGAAGTAGCACAAGAATCTGTTTGACTCGAGTCATGACGTGCAACTGAACGCACAAGCTTCCACCTCTTCTGGGGGAAGGCTCCTTCCAGTTTAGACTGCTTAACTTCAGACTCCCTGGCACACTGCATCTGCTTACTCAAACAGCACGGTTATGCACCTCAGGTAGTTATGACTGTTCCACCAACCTGCTCTGTATGGCCATGATTGAGGTTTTTCTTGATTTCTCTCACTGGACGATGCAAGTTGTACAACACTGATCTTGTTTCTCAGGCAGGGAGGCATAGTTCATTTGCCTGACGATCTCAGCAAACAGTTCATCCACCATCGTTTTGCTCTTGGCTGAAGTCTCCATGAAGGGGCAGCCCCACTCCTGAGCCAGGGCTCTGCCTTCTGCAGATAACACCTCCCTCTCTGACTCCAGATCCACTTTATTCCCCACTAGGATCAGAGGAACTTTCTCGTATCTCTTCACCCGGACAATCTGGTCCCTCATCGGCTTGATGTCCTGGTCAAACAACCCGGGTGGTTAGTAAGTGCCAGTAACCACATGGAATTGCTCTAGAGCCACTACAGAAGCACGTTTTAACAACTCTCCCATGCAACTGAACATTCAAAACACATCAGGGACATCGTAAATTCAGACTCGTGAGGATCTAGAACACAGAGAAAGTTAACACCCATCTTTTATTACAGAAGGGGTTTAGTTTTATATAAATGCATACACACTTTATAAAGCGTATGTGTGTACCTAAACAAAAACTGCACTGAGAGCAATTCTCAGCTCATCTAGAGGAAGACAGAGCAGAGCTGCTTTCAGTTGCCTGAAGAAGTGGTCTCCAGTGCAGCAACCTGCACCACCAGCAGCAGATGCCATTACACAGTCATTTAGGAAGCTTGTGTTTAGTTTACAGCTGGAGAAAGCTGGTCATTTACATAAAGCCTTCTCATTCTTGCAATGCTTAGAATAATTCATTGTGAACACAGTTAATCACATGTAAGCAACCAGATTAGATGCTGTAAAGAGATTTTATTACCTAGAGATGCATTTTATTCAAGTCTGAGCTAACACTAGGAGTTTACACCTGAAAGGCTGAGTCAACCACCTCTGCCCCCTGAGTGGTGGAAGTTACTATCAGTACTAAACTCTACAAATTCTTGCATAGCTCCAAAACAAAGCAACTTCAGCATTTAAAGTTACCACTGCGTGAAAGGACTGCAGAAAGGGGTCTGCACCTGCAGGCTTCAGGGTAAACATGCTATGGACAGACAAGAATAATTCAATATTAAAAGGGAGGATTACTAACTGTATTGTCCTTGAACAGTGGGGACTCACTGGTCTCCAAATAAAGGGAAAACAAGGGGGGAAGCATCCCAATGTCACTGCTCTTGTTTTCTTTAGAAAGTAAGTCTCCAGCTAGTTCAAGGCCTTTGCAAAGATAAAGCGCAGTCTCCAGCAGAAGCAAATACACTGCTTCAGTAAGGGGGGGTTGCCAAGCAGCTGGAATACACCCAACTCTGCAAAAGAAGCCAAAACAGTGGCTGCAAATCCCTGTGCTGCATCTAGTGCTGCTAAACCCACTTATTGCCCACAAATTAGGCCCCATCTCCCGAGGCAGCTGAGACTGGCTGAGCTATTTCCACTTTGTTGAGAGTTGTGATAGTAGAAATGAAATCCAGACTCGCAAATCCTCACATATGGCTCGCTTCTCCTCTCCAATACTCCACCTACGCTGGGAAAGCATCGAGCTTATATTAGACACATATATTTTGGGAGAGGGGGTGAAAAATAGCAGCTTATTTAAAAACTCCCAATTGCAGCACAATGAGGCTCTGCAAGACCCCGTGAAGAAACATTCCTTTTGGGAAGTGGGGGGGAGGGGAAGTCTCGATTTTAATATCAAGCGATTTCTTCATGGTAGGGGATTGCCAAAAGCTTCTGTTGGGGAAGTGGGAGCGGGTCATTGTTCTCCAGCCCTGGTGGGGGATTTAACAATGGTGGCACCCTGGTAAGGACCTGCAAAGCCAACAGCTCTCCAGCAGGAAGCGGGGCTGCAGAACGCGGGGCATTCCCACTTGCGCACCTCCAGCGATAAGGTGCTTACACGTGGCCAACCCCAACACTTCCTCCTCGCCCCAGCGCCGTCCCTGGGGCAGGAGCGGCCGCGTCCTTAGGGCGGGCCCCAGGGCCGGCCCCCGCGGCCGGGCGCGGTTACCTGGAAGGACTGCTGGTTGACCAGGCTGTAGACGAGGATGAAACCCTGTCCGTTCTTGATGTAGAGATCGCGCATGGAGGCGAACTGCTCGGTGCCCGCCGTGTCGAGGATCTCCAGCACCGAGGGGGACGAGTCCACCTCGATCTCCTTGCGGTAGAAGTCCTCGATGGTGGGGTCGTACTTCTCGATGAAGGTCCCGGTGACGAACTGCACGGTCAGGGCGGACTTCCCCACCCCGCCGCTGCCCAGCACCACCACCTTGTACTCCCGCATCGGGCCCCGCGGCCGCTCCCCCGCCAGGCCCGGGCCTAGGGCAGGCGGCAGCGCGGCCCTCGCATAGCCCCGGCCCGCCTCAGGAGAAGGGCGAGGCCCCGCTGCTCCCGCGCCGTCCTGAGGGACACAGAAACGGCGGTGAGCGCTCGGCCCGCCCCGGCCGGGCCCCGCCGCCCCGCTCCGCCCCGCTCCGCCCCGCTCCTCACCGCCGCTCCTCTCAGTCCATCCCGCCGCGCCTCGGCCGCGGGGCCCGCCCGGAACGGTTACGCTGCGGCACCCGGCGGCGCGCGCCCCTCCCCGCCGCTTATCTGCGGGCACTTCCGGCGCGGGGGCGGAGGGGGGCACCCCGCGGCCCGGAGCTTTAGTGCGGCGGGGGACGGGTTTGAGTGTGACACCGCCCCGCACTGGGGGACCGGTTTGAGTGTGACACCGCGGTGTGTCCCCGGCCCGGCCCCGGGGGGGAGCACGCGCCCCAACGTGGCGGCCGGCGGGGTCCGGGAGGCTCCGCGGCCCGTCCTGCCCCGCTCGGCCGCTGCGGCGGGAGGAGCTGCTCCGGCCGCCGTCGTTCCCCGGGTGCCCTCCCCGCTGCGCCCCGCCCAGGGCTGGTACCGACCCCGCGGCCCCGGGGCGGGTCCCGGCACCAGCGGGTGTCAGGGGCGGCTCCGGCGCGTTGCGGCGGTGGTACCCGTGAAGGGGAAACGAAAGGGGGCAAAGGGCGGGTTTCTGTCTGACGGTCACAGAACCCCCGCCTGGGTTGGGCTGAGGGGACCTCAAAGCTCCTCCAGCTCCAACCGCTGCCGCGGGCAGCGACACCTTCCATTGAAAGAAGGACGCTCAAAAGCACCAAATGTAATCAGTTCTAAGTAAGGTTATGGCTTTGCAATGGGGGTGCTTGAGGGTGGGTGGTTTTAGTCCATAGGACCTTAGTACAAAAAGTGTGAGAAAAGTAAAACAGAGAAACAGGACCTGGGGATGGGCACGGTCAAGCTGGCTGATGGTGGAGGGACAGGGTGATTGCTAAGTCAATGAACCCATTACGTTGGGGTAAACATCTACTGGGGAGATGTCCCGGGGAGGGGGCAGTGAAACTATCTGCTCCACAAAAGGACAGGATGATTAAGTCTGATGTTAAGGACTGCCAGCGGGTATGAATGCTGTAAACAGCTCTCAAAGACCACCATCCCCTTTGGTGTACCTATGAATATGAATGTATGCCCAGTGACTGTAAACGGATGCCCTGTGTGGCAATACGGGGGGACGCGCTTGGAGGAGCTATCCCCCGTGTCTCCCGGTGCCGCAATAAAGAATACCTGCTCATCAGCTTGAAGCTTTGTTGGCGAGTTCCTGGAGTTTTCTCCGAATCACCATGGAGCAGGGTGCTCCGAGCCCCTGTGTCCAACCTGGCCTTGACCGCTGGTGGTCACCGAGACCCTAAACCTAAGTTACACCGAACCTGAGCCCCTGCTCTCTGTAAGCAATGACCCCTCTGCCATTGCCTCGGAAAGCGGTCTGTCGAGGGAATTGCTGTGTGGGGTAGGGATGGGAGATGCGCCAGTGCTGGCGTTAAGACGGGCTGCGTCCTCTTTCAGCCCCGTTCTAACTCATGAGTAGCTGCACGGTGCCTGATGCACCCAGGCTCAGACGGGATCTGAGCTTCCCATCTGGATTTAACCATGACACAATCACTGACAGTGACAAAGGGGGCGGGAGGAAAGGGGCACGGGAGGATGAGGGTGACAATAATGAGATTACACGGTCACTTAGGTCCGTTGTGTGCCTGCCTTTGGAGTGCTGATGGTCCATTATGTTTGCCATGGGTGGAGGAATGACTAAGGGAGAGGAATGGGGCAAAGAGCACAGCGATGGGGCAAGGGGAAGGCAAACAAACAGCTTTGTGCGGTTTGAGTTAATTCTGTGCTGAGACACAACACAAGCAGCAGGTGCAGGGTTGGGAACCCCGATGCTTTCACTCCATGTGCGTATCAGTGCCATTCTGTATTGCTGGAGACCCATTTCCCAGCACTTTATCCCTGGCCACACATGTCTACAGATGAACAAACCCAAAAGGCCGACCTCAAAGCGCAGCCGCCTTCATTCACCACCCTTCAGGTGAGTCCTTCCCTTCACTGAACACTTTGCACAGCTCTTTCACTGAGCCACAACCTGGAGCCGCAGCAGGAGCTGCTGGGGGAAAAGGGTTTGAAGCTCTGGATGGGAATTGCTGTTCCTGCCATAAATGGCCCAGCCCTGAGTCTGGCACCTCCTGCCAGCGCCGCCCCGGCACCGCTGCCGTGTCCTCACCATGAGGTGCAGCACGTCCCAGGTCAAAGCCTGGCTCATTTCTGCTGCCACTGGCTCCTGCCAGGGTGAGCTTTAAGGTCCCTTCAACCCAAACCAGGCTGTGGTTCTATGATAAATGAGCATCTGGGCACGATCTGATTACAGCAGAGCAGCTCTGCGCTGCTCATGGACTCGGCTGCTCTGTGCCATGCCCACAGCAGCAGCAATAAAGAACGTTCTTATTAAATGAACCTGCTAAGACACAGCTCCCGCAGGGAGGCTCGGGAATGGGCCGATGGCACGAGCAAGGGCCAGGAATAACCGCGATCCCCATCTTGTCAGTGTGGGAGGCGGATCCTGCCTGGTGCTGTGTCCAGCAGGGAGGCAGGAGGGATGGCAGGCGGCACAGGGGGAGGTGACAGAGGAGTGAGGAGTCTGGAGCATCACCTACAGGTGCCAGTGAGGGACTCTGCTCTCGTGAGACCTCTCTTGCAGTATTGTGTGCAGTTCTGGTGTCCTCAACATAAAAAGGACATGGAACTGTTGGAGCACGTCCAGAGGAGGCCACGAGGATGATCAGGGACTGGAGCACCTCCTGTATGAAGATAGGCTGAGAAAGTTGGGGCTGTTCAGCCTGGAGAAGAGAAGGCTGCGGGGAGACCTCAGAGCAGCTTCCAGTATCTGAAGGGGGCCTATAGGGATGCTGGGGAGGGAGTCTTTATTAGGGACTGTAGTGACAGGACAAGGGGTAATGGGTTCAGACTTAGGGGAAGATTGGATATAAGGAAGAAGTTCTTTCCTGTAAGGGTGGTGAGGCACTGGAATGTGTTGCCCAGGGATGTGTGAATGTTCCATCGCAGGCGGTGTTCAAGGCCGGGTTGGACGTAGCCTTGGGTGCCATGGTTTAGTGGGTGTCCCTGCCCATGGCAGGGGGTTGGAACTGGATGAGCTTAAGGTCCTTCCCAACCCAAACTATTCTATGATTCTATGACTGCACCACCAGCCAAAGCCTCCCACCCCAGCCAGGCCTGCGGCTGCCTGCTGCAGGCTGCCCATGCTGTGCCACCAGTGACCTGCTCGCTGCTGTGATTCAGTGCTCGCCTCAGTTATAAAGCAGGCCCTGCTCTGCCAGGAAGCCTGCAGCAGGCTGCTGCGCCTGGTTTCACCTCGGTTACCATCTAGCTGGGACAGCACTTGCATGAACACAAGCAAAACCGGCTTAAAAGCGAGAGTCATTTCTCCTTCGCCTCTTCCAGTGGTTCTGCCATCCACTTATTGTGCCTTATGGAGTGTCAGGGTGTCAGGGCAGGGTTGGGACGGGCTCCCTGGGGCCCTCCCATGCAGCTCCTTCGAGGAGAGCCCATCCTAGCAGTTGTGTGACCGTAAGGAGAGCTCTCGCTCTCGGCTCCACATGACAGTGAGATACGTTGCAGGGGCTGGATGTGTTCACCTGGCCCAGAGTCCCAGTGCTGGTGCTGGGCCGGGCACTGTGACCCGCGCAGAGACTTCTCCTCTTTGCCACTTCTTCCTGCCGGGGCAGAGATGACTCAGAGGCAAATTCTGGGGACCTTGCTCAGAAATCTCTTTCCCATTTCCTTCCTAAGAGCCACCCTTTGGCTTTCAGCCTTTATTTCAGTAGCAACAAGGGGCATCCTGGCACTTCAGAGAAGGGAAAGGACATTTCCAGAGTGATTACTGAGTCTGGGACAGAAGGGGGACTGCACTGCATTCTAATTGATCCAACAAGGAGTTTGCTGGGATTTCTGTGAGCAGAACCATCCAGGGTTTGGAGGCATCCCCAAGCATGGTACCAACCATTGGGAAAAGCTTATCCCAAGAGCTGGTTGTTGCTGATGAACAGCACTGGAGATGCTGTTGTGCCACCCTACCATGCTCACTGCCTGTGTCCTGGTTATCCCCTCACTGCTGTTCTCCTGCTGCAGGATGAGTGTCCCATGCCGGGGAGCAGGTCACTGCTCTGTGTGAGGATGCTGCCGTCGCTCCTCTTCCCATGTGCTCCAGGCATTCAGCCATCTCCTCATTGCTCCCCACACTCCGAGCTGATGTACCCCGTGCCACGTGGAAGCACCTCCTGCTCCTGCTCACCACATCGGCATTGGGCTCCCAATAACAATATCCTCCCTCAAGACGAGGTGATGCCACTGCAGCACCAGCTCCTCAGGTACCGGCTTCTAGGACCTCCTGGAGCTGAGGGGCTGGTGCTGGCCTCAGAGCTGACCCTGTGGAGCCCCCACTGTGGGATGCGACAGCCTCTCCCTGGGGACAGACACGCAGGTTGTGAGGTTCCAGCCAACGCTGGGGTGAACCTGGAAATGCAGCTCCTTCAAGCCAGAAGCAGCAGGGATCACATAAAGGCTGGACTTGATGATCTTAGAGGGCTTTTCCAACCCAGTTGGTTCTATGATTCCATAAACCAAACCTGCTGCTTTAAACCCCACATGAAAAGAAAGGCAGGGAAAGGTAAATACACTGTCAGAATAACTTTGAGGGTTTATGGAAATAAAGCCATTTTAAACTGGTGTCTAACAGGACAATTCCCATTCACTGTTACCATTCCATGGGGTTTCCTTTTCTCCTGTGCGCTTTGGCCTCTCAGAGAATTCCCTCACTCTGGAGAGATCAATCCAATGACTGGGAAAGCAAATGTGGCTCTGCCAGGGCCGTGCTGCCCCTGCACAGAGAGGCAGAGCTCATGCCACGGGGCCACTCCTCATCCAAGCGTGGTCATGGGGATGTTGGCACCAGCAGCTCTGCCACCGCTGGGGAGAGGATGCTCCTGCCCCTGCCCTGTGCCCAGGGGCAGCTCCAGTGCGGGGATGTGGAGCTGTGATGCAGGTGGAGAGCTCATCCCAAGCTGGCAGCTCCACTTGATCCAGTCCATCTGCCTCATCCCTCAGGCTTTGCTCATCTGCTTTTTGCTTTTCTAATCTTCCCTCCAGTATTTAATCCCATGTTGAATTCTTGCCCATCCTCTCGCAATCCTGCAAGTCTCTCATTCATTCTTTTCTTTTTAGCCTGGCTCTGTAATTGCCGAACATCTCAAATCCCTCCGTTTCCTCTTCATCCCTTGTGCCACCACGATGCTCCAATCACTTGAACAGGAGCTCTTCCCATATTTTGCCTGTCGACACCACTCTTTGCATGGTCCCTAGAAAGGAAATGATCCTCCATTAGCCCATGCTTTGGGAAGGGATGACACAGCCGGAACAGTGGCAGTGGCTGAGGGTCCTTGCCCTGTGCTGGACATCGGTGCTGAGCTGAGGTTTCTCTCCCAGCAATATCTCATTGCTCGTCAATGGCCACAAGGGAAAAAGCATCAACACCCTCCATTAGCACTGCACTAGGCCAGGACATGAGATTCTGAGAGGCAGCTCCCACCGCTGGTGTCAAGGGAGAAAGCCCATTGCTATTTCATGGAACCCCCGCCTGGTTTGTGCTGAAGGGACCTCAAAGCTCCTCAGCCCCAACCGCTGCCATTGCAGGGACACCTTCCACTGGAGCAGTTGCTCCAAGCCCCTGTGTCCAACCTGGCCTTGAGCACTGCCAGGGATGGGGCAGCCACAGCTTCTCTGGGCACCCCCTGACAGCGCCTCAGCACCCTCACAGGGAAGAGCTTCTGCCCAAGAGCTCATCTCAGTCTCCCCTCTGGCAGTTAAAGCCATTCCCCTGTCCTGTCCCTCCATCCCTTGTCCAAAGCCCCTCTCCAGGTTTCCTGCAGCCCCTTCAGGCACTGGAGCTGCTCTCAGGTCTCCCCTTCAGGAGCCTTCTCTTCTCCAGGCTGCCCCAGCCCAGCTCTCTCAGCCTGGCTCCAGAGCAGAGCTGTCACAGCCCTCGCAGCAGCTCCGTGGCCCCACTCCCCCTCCTGCCTGAGCTGCAGCCCTGAGCCATGTCTGGCAGTGAGAACTCAATGGCTGCTGGTGCCCTTCCTGACTCGTTATCCCCATCTCCATCCGATGACAGAGTCACTGCCAGCAAGATGGGACCCCACCAGCCCCGTGCCCGTGCACAGAGGCCTCTGGCGCCCTGGATGCACAGCCCCATGTGCGGGGCTATCGGGGCAGACCCATCCCTGTGTCCTGGCACCACGTGCCCGTGTCAGGGTGGCTGCAGGCAGGGGACAGGCAGAGCTGGGACCTGGCAGGCTGAGGAGCCAGCCCAGCACCCTTCCCTCCACAGCATCCACCCTGCTCCTGGAGCCAGGCCCATGGGGACAAACGCCTTTAAAACACTCTATTGAGAAATGAGGCTCTGCTCCAGCCCTAATACAGCACAGACCTAAATACAGCATTAATGCGCAAGCTTAAAGGATTTCCCATCACTGAAGCTGGCAGAGGGGTGAGGGCCAAGGGGGCAACTGCAGCTCACCCCCCCCAGCATGGGCTGCCTCTGCCCAGCCGAAAGCTGGCCATAGCCCCCACCCTGTGTGCTGTGGGGAGTTAAAGTCTTCCAAGGCCTCATCCTGCCCTGCCCAGAGCCCTGGTTTGTTCCTGTCACCCTCTCCAAAATCCCCTTGATTTATGCTGTGGTGCTGATTGATGGAGCCAAACATGAGCAGCTTGTGCCCAGGCAGCCAGGAAGCCATCAGCATCCTGGCCTGGCTCAGCACCAGTGCGGCAGCAGGGCCAGGGCAGGGATTGTGCCCCTGCACTGGGCACTGGTGAGACTGCACCTCGAATCCTGTGTTCAGCTCTGGACCCCTTGCTATAAGAGCAAGTGCTGAGGTGCTGGAGTGGGGCCAGAGAAGGGCAATGGAGCTGTGCAGGGCCTGGAGCACAGTGTGATGGGGAAGGGCTGAGGGACCTGGGGGGTTCAGATGGAGAAGAGAAGGCTCAGGGGGGACCTGATCGCTGCCTACAACTGCCTGAGAGGAGGATGGAGCCAGGAGGGGGCTGCGCTCTGCTCCCAGGGAACAAGGGATGGGATGAGAGGAAAGGGCCTCAGCTGCACCAGGGCAGGTTTAGATGGAGCTGAGGAGCAATTCCTGCCCCAGAGGGTGCTCAGCACTGGAACTGCTGCCCAGGGCAGGGCTGCAGTCACCATCCTTGCAAGGGCTCACACACCGTGGAGACGAGGCCTCAGTGCCGTGGGTCAGCGGTGGCCTTGGCAGCGCTGGAAGGGTTGGACTGGAGGAGCTGGAAGGGCTTCTCCAACCCTTTTGATTCCATGATTCATTGCAGCAGCGCCAGTACATGGTCCGGTGTGAATTCCCACCTCCCCACTACCTCACCCCCAGCACACACAGGGACTCACCTTCGCCTGCCCCCAGCTCAGCGCTGCTGCTGCTCCGGGAGCAGCGATGCTCTCATGGGCAATGTCCTGTGTCCCCTCATCCATGCTGCAGAGCGGAACCCTCAGGCAGGGTGAGGTGGTTGGTGCCTTTCCTTCAGGCCGTGTTCCTACAGGGGAAACAGTGTTCTACTTCAATGAGAGCTTTCCAGAAGCTTTGCAAGGGATTTGCCTTTGCTTTGGTGCAGGCAAACCCCCCAAGACAGCCCCCAGTGCCCCCCGACACCCTGGTGCTATCACCAGCGGGTGCTACCCAGGCATCCAGGTGCCACTGCACAGCATCCATTACGCACACAAGCTGAGCATGCGGTGGCTGCGGAGGGGAGGCAGCGGCTCCCTTGGGAAGGCACAGGTAACGTTCACAAGCAAACAATTCCCGTGAACCATGGAGAATACCCCCGGGAAAGGCAGCGGCAGCTGTGAGGAGGCCAGCGGTGCAGCAGCAGCATAGCACGGCTCCGCCGTCCAAGTGCCATCACCTCGGGGCTGGATTCACACCTCCGGATGCAGGGCAAGGGCAGTGGGAGCTGCCGGGGAGAGGACGGAGCAGGCGGCTGCGAGCAGACTGGCAGAGCCACCCTGACACAGGCAGAATGAGGAGCAAAGAGCAAAGGCATCTGCAGCATCTCCCGCCTGAGCCCAGCCTGGCTGGGACCCACCAGCGCTGCCTTGCTGGGTGCATGGTGCTCCTCTAAGCCCATCCCCATGGCCTTCAGACTGTGGCTTTTTCTGTCTCTGTGCAGGTTCTCCTGTCCAGAGGCACCTCAGAGCCTTCCCAGGCCATTCACAGGGATCCGTTTCTAGGATGTACTGCTATGTTGGAGGCGGAGCCTGGAAGGGGCACGTTGGTCCATCATTTGCAACCATGGCTCAGAGCATGGGCTGTTACTGGTGCTGCCCTGCACCCTGGTGCAGCCCCTTCTGGGAAGGGTTAACGGGTTGCTTGTGTTGCAGAGTGCTGGAGATCCAGGAGTCACCCGGGATTAGCCAAACACTTCTCCATTCTCCTTTGTCTCATAATAAATAGATCAAAGTGATCTGTTCATCCAGCACTGAGTCCAGGTTGAATAAAAACTGGCTTTGGACCACAGCTCAGCTGAATACGCAGCAAGCCTTCAAAAAGAGCTGGTTTTCCCCCATGTTTCCCACTGAAGCTTCAACAGCCAAAGAGCTAAACGAGGATTTTTTGTCAAACTTGGGTTTCCTACACAAATGTGTCCCAGTGGAGAGGAAGAGAGGTCAGAGCCTGTGATACTTCCATGTTACACATGCCATAAATACAGCATCGGAGCCTTTAATCCAACTCCATCCCTTACAGCATTTTGCAGCAGCTGCTCCTGTGCCTTCTGCAAACAGATCCCAGGTAAAATCCCCCATCCCTGGCCCAAGGATGTTGTTTGGCCTTGAAACCCTATTTAACATCCCTTGTCAAAGGGCTACCCATGAATTTGGGGGCTGCTGTGGGACTCCCACCCCTGACCCTATGGGGATGCTCCTCCTGAGTGGAGCTGGTGTGTCCAAGCCCACCCTTGCAGGTCCCCATCCCCTTCCACAGAGAACATGGACCAGAGGGAAGGTGGTGATGACACCTCATGAGTAAGCACTGGGGAAGGATCCCATCCTTCCACACAACCATTGCCTGGAAAAGTTTCAGCTCCCCCTGGGGTTTGGAGTTTAGAAACACTTCAGACCTTTAATTGTGCCATCAGGAGGCATTTCTAGAACAAAGCTCTAAGTGGCCTTGACACACAAACAGAGTCAATTACCCTGCAGGAGAAGCCAGGGCAGCACAATGATGGAAAAGGAGCAGTTAGGTAACTGGTTCTCAAAGTCAAAGCCTTGTCCCGCTAAGGGTGGAGGGGAGGAGCGGTACCTGCACAGCCGCCTCCTGTGCCTCAACACAGCACCAGCACACCCTGGCTGCCCCCAGCAGCTCCAGTGGGCAGCATCCCCCCCAAATAATCATTTCCCAACTCTGAATCCCCCCATTCTCAACTCTTGAACTCCTTTGGGAAAATGGCCCATGATCCCTCCTGTGCTGCACTCACCCTGCATTGGCATCAGCCCCCTCCTGATGCATTGAGCTCCCCCATCACTCCGTGGCCCTGGTGGGAGCCAGGCCCTGCGCAGAGGTTTGTGGATTTGGTTACTCACATCTCCAGGGGTTCCCGATGCCTTCTGCTGCTGGTGAGATGAGCGATGCTGCAGCCTGGCACTGCTGCCTCCAGCTGGACCCAGCCTATTGACAGCGGCTGCTAAAAGCTTTTAGGGAGCCAGTGATGATCTCAAGCCAGTCTAAGGTTAAAGCCCCTTTACATCAGGCGGTGGCCAAGGTGGCAGTGTCTTACCTCTAACCTATGCATCGCTACAGAAGGGGCAAACCAACATGGCAAGAAGCACTCTCCTCTTCCGGGAGTCTGGCCCAAGCTTAGCCACGGATGGTGAGAGGCATTCCCAGCCCAAGAGCACAGCCTGGGGCTGAGCTGTGCCCTGGGAGGAGAGCTGAGGAATTCCAGGCGGGATCTGCCTATGGGATTACTGCACTGGGATGTTCAGAATGCGTCTGACACAAACGCTGAAGGAGAAGAGTTGATCCACACATCACTGCGCTACAAAAGCTGCCAGCCTTGGGACGATGCTCAGTTTACTCTTCATGGTTATCTCCTCTCCTCTCACATCCCGGACAGGGCTGGAAAGGACGCACGGCACATCCAAAGCCGGCACATCACAGCAGGCCTAAGGCACGAGAAAAACCAAAAGGCAGCATCTGAAAAGTCTCACTTTTTATTTGTCTAAGATACAAACGTCTCACTCGGGTCAGGAACCTCCTAGGAGAGGCCGAGTGCGCCTGGGAAGGAGGCGGCACCGGCTACAGAATCCAAACCACTGCGGGTGTATTTCTGGCAAGGAATTTATTCCGTTGTTCGACACTTTGATACAACATTGACTCGAATTCATCCGTTATCAACTATTCCTTTTTACATCGGAACCTTTGAAGTTTGGGACTAATCAACCGGGAATGGTTTTGAAAGTGAACTCCTATTAATGCGTAGATCTGGATCCATAAAAAACATAACCAAGGATTTTATACACTTTATTAAAAGATCCAAAAATAAACCAATAACAATAGAGAAGTTAACATACTAAAATGAGTAGCATTATGCACAGTTCTAAAGCACGTACAAGCACTACAGCAATATAAAGTGGCCAAAAGAAAAAGAAACTCAAAGCGTACACCTTGTTGTAGCAGTTGAGGGAATGAACTATGGTGTTATGGAACTGGAACACTGCATTAGCCTACGCATGGGTCTGAGGAGACTTGAACTTCTTACAATTCCACAGGGCTAACTGTAGTATTTGTATATATTCTCTAAACTAAACCATTAAATTGATATCTAATGTTTCCCTTACTTGGTTTTACCAGAAATGCCTATGAAAAGAATGTACTTCAAGATCTACTTTACACAGTATAAATGCTTTCATATATTGCGATTCAAAACGGACAATTTAGGAGAACATTCTCTCTTTGATTTTAGTGATTGCCTAAAATAGAATTCTGTAGAAGAAAAGAACCAGTGATCTGTTGTCAGGTGATAGAATAAAGTGTGGGGAGTCTCGGTTCATTTGAATGGTTTAAAATGAAGATAGAACTAAAGCAAAGCTAATTGGAAAGAAAACAACAAAATCCCAGAATCCAATCTATGAATGGTCTTATCATCCCCTCATCTGCTAGGATACAAAAGCCATGGCAACAAAATCATTTGGCTTCCACCACTATCAAATAGCATCTGTGTACAGTAATAAAGAACTGGAACCTTGTAATTCGGTGTCAGGTAATTCTCTCTGTTGTGTGTTTGGAAAAATAACTTCCTTTTATTTAATAGTTGTGTTATTTTTGCATGCTTAAATAGCTCATTTGAGAGGCAAATAGAGTTATTTCTGATGATACAGGATGTCAGTAAAGATCACTAGCAAAGATTTTAGAGATGTTTTTGTCATGATCATGCTCATCCCCAATGCAAAGGTTTGACCACCTACGATTCATTTCACATAGTGCAAAGGATTTTTCTCTCATAATCCTGGAAATAAGAAAGAACTTGGTTATGGAAATTGATTACAGCAAAGTGAAGCCTTGATAGCATGGAGATTAGAATTCACTGCTTATTTTGTATTGAAACCTAGGTTATTGTTAACACCCATGGAGAAAAGCAACATCTGATTTCCCACCTTAGACACTAGGACCATACGATGCTATGGCTCCGATTCAGCAACCCCCGTCTTAACCAGCCCCCTGGTGCCACGTGGGCTGGTTGGGCACTTGCTGACATCATGAGGAGCTGGAACCACTGAGATGCCGGCAGTGGTGGCCAAAGAGCAGCTCCTGGCAGTGACACCTCAGACCCAACCCTGCAACAGCACTTGGGTTTTGCAGAAAAGATCATAGAATCCCAGGGCGGTTGGGGTTGAAGGGACCTTAAAGCTCGTCCAGTTCCAACCCAAGCCCCTGTGTCCAACCTGGCCTTGAACACTGCCAGGGATGGGGCAGCCACAGCTTCTCTGGGCACCCCCTGACAGCGCCTCAGCACCCTCACAGGGAAGAGCTTCTGCCCAAGAGCTCATCTCAGTCTCCCCTCTGGCAGTTAAAGCCATTCCCCTTGGCCTGTCCCTACAGGCCCTTGTCCAGAGCCCCTCTCCAGGTTTCCTGGAGCCCCTTTAGGCACTGGAGCTGCTGCAAGGTCTCCCCTTAAGGAGCCTTCCTTAAGCCTGCCCCAGCCCAGCTCTCTCAGCCTGGCTCCAGAGCAGAGCTGCTCCAGCCCGCTGGAGCATATTTATTCCAATGAAAAGAAATGGGTCAACACAGGCACTTCAGCTCCTCCACAATCCCCCGGTACTGCAGAGCCCCGGCAGTACCACAACACAGTGGATAGGGAACCAAAAGGCTGCTCAGCAAAGCTGGGGACCACAGCTGTGCTTTCCTTTGGTGGCCAACACAACGGGGCTTGTCAACCTCCAAGCATGAAGCTGGCCACGATGCCACCATCAGCCTCCACCTTCCTGCACCAACACCCATCTGGCAGCATCGAGCAGCACAGCCACGTGATGCTCCCAGACAAACACTACTGCTGTTGTACAGCAGAGGAAAGTGGCCCAAGACCACCCACAGCCACCCCTGCCCATCCACTGCTCATCAGCTCCTTCAAGTTGTGACCTTGCCCCATGAAGGTAAAAAAAAAAAGAAATAAATGAGTAAGTTGTGACATTTCAAACTCCCTCTGGGATTTAAAACACTCTCTGCAGTGACAGTCACCCCTAACAAACACCTCCACTAGAAACGCGATTAGGCGCTAGGAAAAGGCTTGTGTGCCACCACGGACCTACCAGTCCTAATAGGATTCATCCATCACAACCCATCAGAAGCACGCCCTGGGGTGTGTTTGGGAATGCAGGCTGATAAAAAGAGGAATTCAAATCTTTGCTAGTGACCTTACTACTTAATTAAGCACTGTTCCCCATTTCTCTGTGCTGCAGGTTTGAGCTGACCTGGTAGCAGTCTGCTGTATAATAAGCTATGGCAAACTACAAAGCTTTTACAACAGCAAAGCAACATCATGCTTTCAGATAAGTTTTATAGCAAAAAACTCCTCCTTTTCAAAGCCTTAGTAATACCTATCTCTTTTACAAACTTTTCCTGTATTATTACAGACTTTTTATATTCAAAATAAGTTCCAAGGATTTCTTTCGTGGACTATGTACATAAGTGCAAAAAAGGTGTGTCTCACACATTCGTACACGAACTGAATCAGTTTAACTGCAGCATATTGGTATCTTCAACACTGTTACGGGGTCATTCCACAATATTTTGGTTTTCTTATGTACAGTTTTTGCTAATATAAATTAGTATTAAAATAGTCATATGCTTAATTCTTTAGCCCTGATCGTAACGTATCGTGTGAGTGCTCAGATTCTGGAGAGAGGAAGATTGCAGGCGGAGCTACAGTACTGAAACGGATTAACTCGGAGTTGCCACTGTGTGAATGGAGCTGAAATGAAAGCAAAGACCGGTCCCTATGTGGTAAATCCAGGCTGTGGTGGTTTTGGAAGTGAAAATACTGTGGAATAACCCTTGCCACACAACAATTTCTACAAGCTATAAAACCTGACTCTAAATCCATGTGTTGTAAACTTCTGGACTGAAAGAGTGACCCTTGGAGCCACGGATTCAGCGTTCACATGGGACTTTGGGATTTTAAAAATATTCAATCATCTCTTTCTCTGACAGTATCGAACTGTACCTTGAACAAGCTCATACTGTTACACATCACTTCGCATTTACATGTGAAAATCTCACAAATAATGTATACAAAGGTAGCCATGTTGTAGTTTTGTTGCCATAGCAACAACAACTTAATATAATTAGTTAACAATGAATCTATCATTGTAGGAGTTACATACAAAGTTAATTTTGTTCTTAAACTGTAAACTATACAAACTAGTTATGGACTGTATTCTATACCTTACCATGCTTCGGTGCGGGGTTAGGGCAGAACTAAATGGGCTGAATACATGTCTTAAAAACCTTAAACTTTCTCTACCTCTCCTTCAAAATTAAATTCGTTACTAAAGATATCAAAAAAAAAAGAGCAATAATGAAAACCTTAAAAACTAATGGCAGAGAAATGACGAGAGATGACATGAAGGAATGAATGAATGCATTGTAGCCTAGGAACAATGTGGTGTAGCTCTATTTACATTTGGATTAGGCTATCAACTATTTTTCTTTAAAGTTATTACAGTCTTTAACATACAGTATATACTCTAAGGCCTTCAACAGGCACATGGTAAAATCAGGTCAATATCAAACTAAATCCATTCAACAGGAATGGGAAATTCCATTTTCCTCATAAATTTCACCTTTTTCAATTTCCATGTCTGTGAAATGTACAAGGGAGAAAGCAAACGAGGACTCCAGTTTCCCAACGACCCGCGTGCCCTAGAGCTGCTCTCCCACCCCAGGGAGCAGAGGACATCTCACCGGGCACATGCGCCTCCTCCTCTGGCCAGCTGCATCCACCAGACACATACCCACATCCAGCGCCGGCCATCGGCATCCGGGTGGGCCCCAACGCCAGGATCTGGGGTGCTTCCATTGGGGAACACTCCGAGCGCAGTGGGAGACGGCGAGGATGGGCTGGCAAGAGAGGACCTGGTGCTGCGGAGTGCTCGGGAAGGGGCCTGGCTTCTAGAACGTTGCGATGCAAAAATACACAGTCCAAAAATCATCAGCTCAAAATCTCCAACTCAAAAACACCCCCCAGGGCTGATTGTGAAACCATATTCCAAATTACTAAAAGCACTGTATTTAACAAAAATAATCTTAATAGTTTTATGAATCCATTTTATTTTAAATCCCTCTTTTATTGTCTGCTTATGTTACAGTTTAGTAGTAGTACTTTGTATTGAAACTACTAACAACCTTTTCCCGTGAAAATGATCCATCTCAGCTTTCATTTTCCCTCTGCATGACCCGTTTTATCCAAGTTTCAGCATTTCTTGCATATTGTTTGCATAAGGCTGAGAGAAATGGACAAAGAGAAATCACTTTGGATAAATAAAAAATATAGGTTCATGGAAAGTGGGAAGCTTATAAAAATGTCACTAAAATTATATCGATTTAAACAAACTTACATACATCTCTTGTCAAATAAAGGATGATATTCATGCTTTTATGACATTTGTTTAGAGTCACTAACTAGCTCGGTGACTTTGTAATAGTCTATTTAGGAAATTTATAGTCTGGCGACTGGTTTTTTTCTTTTCTTTCTTGAACAAAGAAAATTAGAGCAAGTTCATTGCACAACTAGTTTAAATAGTGCTACCTCAAAGCGGCATCGTTGCCGAGATTGTTTTGAATTTGGTGAAGTTTAGTGCTTCAAGCTTTTCTTTCCTTAAACTCATTTACAAATTAACTCTAAATTTGCCAGCAATATAAAAACTGTTGTGGCACCTAATAACTACCCTGAACATCCCTCATTGGACCTCTTTAATAAAAAATAATCCTTAAACACTTTTCTTCCTTTTCTTTTTTTTCAGTGCTTTAAATGTGACAGGAAAACAGCTGTATTCTAGGTTTACATTCTATGCACATCTATGCCAGATGTTGAAGTCGATAAATAAAAGAGGAGGTTACACCAAAGTGTCAAGATATACAAAAATCCTTTTAGCACTGAAAAAATTCCAACCTCCTTGAACTCATAAAGCCATACAAGCTTGAATGCATCCTTTCTGGCTTAAGAAGATCAGTTCTGTTCTTTGTTGAGGCACTGGCACAGGTTGTGCAAAACCCATTTGTTTGATACACAAATAATTTCAAACAGGAAGTACTCAAATCCACTTTTTCCACTAACAATGTTATGGTTTTTGGGAAACAGAAACTCAGTGGTGAAAAGAACAGGGATGTGGTCGCCAACACAAAGGGGAGTCACTGATTTCAGACAACGCTGCTGCTTGTGGATGCTGATGGCAGGGAAACAGCTATGGACAAGTGACTGTCCAAACACGGGGTTCACAAAGGAGCTCTTTGGGTGGGGATAGTTTTTCCCCTCTCTCAGGGTTTGCTCCAAAGCCTGCTGAAGGCCTTTTTGAGCTGGGCTCTTCGAAAGTTCTTGCTATGAATGGCTTTCCATGGGCAGATGGTCAGAGCCTGCTCTGGGACACAACGGCTGTGCCCTAGATGCCCCTCCATCACTTGTGATCCATGGAGACACAGATCTAGGAAACTATCTGTCCCCACACTGGAGAAGAGGGGGCAAAGGAAAGTCTCCAACCAAGGCCAAGGAGCTTGGAAAAGAAAAGAAAAGGAAACCTGGTTGACAGAATTTGGCACCCCACAGGACCACCACGAGCTTGGGCTGGCCAGCCCTCTGGATGCTGGGAGCTGGCCTCTTGCTTGGTTTCAATCACCATTTTCTTTCTCCTTCTATGGAGTTTGTGGATTTACAGCAGCAAATCCATCTCTTCCATAATGCCAATGATACGGTAGAGCTATGACAGGGATGGATTTGGTTGTATCCTCAACCAAAATGCATTCTGCAGCCAGATTGTTCAGCAATACAGCGTAACAGGCTGGGCTGTCCAGGGTGCACAGGCTGGGAATCAGTTTATTCATGTGTCAGAAAAGGAGGTATTGAGAACTAGCCCTTGTTGTGAGGCAAACGCTGCTCTTGATCAAGTAGAAGGTGCCAAAATAAATCCACTGACCTACAGGAGCTCCAATAAGATGAGTATTTATCTATGGTAGGAAGCGTGTGCTGAGCTTTTTCCTGCTTTGTCACTGCTGTGTTTGCTTTAGAGGGCCAGAGATCACACGGAAAAAAAAATCACCCACTTATGGAAAATGGTGACTGAAGAACTGGCGCACACTGACAGCATTTCAAGGAGAGCCACCCAAGTTTTCAGGCTGAAATGCTTCAGCATGCTCAGTGAAGACAAGCCACTGGGCACGGTATTACCCAACTTGGGCTAAGTCACGGCTATGGCCCACTCCAGCTCCTCTCCAACACGAGTCTTTGCTCAACTGAAGCTGTCTCACCTCACACCTTTCACTTTTGTTTTGACTGCACCATGAGAGATTGTGCGCAGTTTGCAGCTGAGAATGCACTTCCATGGACAACAGAACTGCAGAAATCCCTTGATGCTTACCACCATCTGAGCCAATCATTCCCGAACCTTACTGAGCCTGGGATTTTACGTGTGGGTTTCCCCCAAGAGTTTCCAGAATCAGCTCACTGTATTGAAAGAAATACCCTGAGCTGGACTAAAATGACAACTGTCCTTTTGCATCCCTTGTACTACAAGTTTGGACACTCTATCTGAAGGCATATTTTAAATGCTAGAAGGAGCATTTAACATGAGCATCTTTAGCTGACACTAACAGCAAACTCCAGCAAAGGGCAGAACATTCCTGTGTCGTGATTTTCCAGCACGTAATTCCTGTTTCCCACAATAACATTTTTAGTAAAAAAAACCCCAAAAAACCCCCATAAAACCTACAGAATATGAAAACTTAAGACATAACAATAATGAAAAAATGGTACTGAGTATACTTGATAATGATGTACACTTGCAAACAAATCAATAGACTATGATGTAAACAAAACAGGAAGATAACACTTTAAAAACAAGACAAACATTTATCCATCGATAGTATACAGTAAACCAACAGTCCACTGTGCAGCTGCACTTCTCAGGATGGTAGTCAGAAAATGATTAAGTGTGTTAAAGTTATGTGTTACAAAAGTCTATTATAATTTCCTACTGGTATATCTCGTATATCAGAGCGCTGTTTGTTAAGTGTTTCTATAGTGCTTTTTTTTTGTCTTTTTTTTTTTTGACATTCCCATTGCTCAGTTTTTGGTTAACATGTAGGCTGCAACAGGCTTACTGTAGAGGTGGTAGAGAACGAGAGAGGGAAGAGGGGATATATACAGAAAGGCCATGCGCAGCTTCCCACCAAGAAGTCCTGGTGCTCCATAATTTTACTGTTCAGAATTTCAACATGATCTGCTGCAAGGGGAAGAAAAAACAACAAAGAAAGAGTGAGAAGTTAGGAGACACACATCTAGATTTTAATAAAAGCCACTCTAATAAGATACATTCACATCCAAGGGGTTGCCATTAGTATGTTGCAGAGAGAAAACATGTTATTCCCTTAGTTTGTTGACGTGGGGTGAAATGGCTGATAACATTCTTGGCATCCTCTCTAATCTGCATTTAGGGCTTTGCATTTCCAGCACGCTCCACACACACTGACAAGGCAATTAGTGAAAGAGGGAGGTGGGTGAGTAAGTCTTATTTTTGGAGAGGATGGTAGGAGGGACTAAGGAGGGGGCCAAAGGAATCCCTGGCCCCTGTTAGCTCCTGTTTCTTTCAGAGAACGCCACAGACTGTAACAAGAAAATCTGATCCCAAAGAGCCGTGACCCAGAGGCCTAGACACAAATCACAGACACAGAAACCCCGTGCTCAGGGGATCCTCCTCTGGGAGCAAATGGCCTCTCTTGGGATGTACTTGTGAAAAGCCTTCCCTGAAACACCCAACACTTGTCTCCTGCAGCTTGACTGGCCAACCTGGCTTCCAGGCTCTTCTAAGCCCTGGTCATTCAGAACACCTTGGCTAATGGGGAGAGCTTAGTATTCACCCCTATGTGGACAGGGGTCCATGGCCAAAGTTAGCATACATATGGTGCTTTATTAAGGCCCGCAGAGGTAAAGGGCTACTATCAAGATGAGTAGCATCTGCCGACTGCTGAAGATACCATTAGTAAGCTGCTTGCCAAATTAACTGCCACCATGTAAGTACTTGCCTGTTATATGTGACTTAAGGAAGAAATGGGTTGTGGATCTGTGTATACTAAGTGGCCTGCACTGGGAAATTCTGGTGACCTCTTGTTGAATTGGCTGAACTGCTCTTTACTCTCTTGGAGTAAAAAAGAAATCCAGTGATGAATTGAAACCCTCAGGGATTTCCTCTCATGAATATCAGCAAACGCTCACAATGAAAAGCAATGGAAAAATGACACTGCTGCTATGGCTGTGAAATAATACTCTGTAAGTCAAAGGAAAGGACAAACTCCTCCAACACTCCCACTTAGAAAAAACCAGCAGACGAGGGAAGGCCAGGATCTGGAGGTAGGGTGACGGTTATGTTGCCTGTGGCATTCATCCTGGTCTTAAACACATACCAGGACCTCTGAAGAAACCCACCGTGAGCCAGGCCCCCAGTGCAGCTGAGCAGATCTCTGCTCAGACTGAGCCAGTCTTGCAGATGCACAGCAGCTGCTGCTGACCCAATCCTGCTTACCCCAGGAAAGGAAATATGCCACCAACAGCAGGAGAGAAGTTACACCTTTTCAGCTGACTCATTACCAGAGCAGTTTGCCATCAACAGCACAAATCCCTGAGGCATCTGCAGGCAGCTGGGAGCCACGCAGAGCAAGAGTAACCTGTAAACACAGCTTCAGACTCAGGGAGATGCAAGAAGGGAGGCTGCCAACATCTCAAACCAGGCATTTTAGATGCAAGGAAACACTGCTTGGTCCATGCCTGTGCTGCAGCAGCTCAGTTTCTGTTGAGCTGGCAGAGTGTGAAGGCACTGGGGTCTCTCTGCCCCAGCCAGCCCCCTGCTTGTGGATCCAGTGCCCTTGGACAAAGCAATCCACCATAAAGAGAAATACCAAAACGGAACTTACTGTTATACTGGGAACTTCTACATCTGTGAAACAAACATGCTGCTACTCAGTTCATCTACTGATAACTGGGATATCTACAGCAGAGAAAAAAGAAAGAACACAACACATTAAAGCATGTCTTGAGATCCAGCTGCTCATTCTGTCTTCAGTATCAGGTTAGCAAGTACATCAGGGTCTTACAAAACAGGATCCATTCCCAAGATGTCTTTACTTTGCCTCACATTAAGTACAACGTAGCTGCACCACTACTGATGCCTCGTGCAGCAGGCAGTCACTGTACCCGGATTTTAACTCCATAGACTACACGTAAGACAGAAATGCCCTGAAACTACCTGGCTGAACCAGGACTCATACAGCCACAGAGCAACATTGCAGGAATTTCTGCTCTCTTCTCAACACCAGTACGAGTAGGAGTAAGACCTGCTCTACCTGAACATAAACAACAAAGCACAGAAAAAGACCAGTGAGCTGTACTGCGAGCAGTAAAACTCTGCCTAGGACTTATGCAGGCCAAACTGACCGGAAGCCTCATGCCCTTGCACTAGCACAAGATTAGAGGATGCCCCCTGAGATACTGCTGACGTTTGGCACAGCTAACAGCTGCTACAGAACAAAGTGACACCCCGTTTTCTTTGCAATAGCTCTAAACCTGAGAGCATGACAAATCAAAAAGCTAAGATTAGCACTGGGGGGGGGGGGGGGGCCGGGGAGAGAATAAAAAACCCCAAGTGTTTGAAATGCCTCTGGTCTAACTGGGAGAAGTTGTGGCACACCAAATTGTCAGGAAGCATCACTAGGACGGGTTGTGCATATACAGTTCAGGACTGGTGCGGAAGCAGCCATCACAACTCAGTATCCTCGGAGGAAAGTTTTGGAGAGAATCATGGCTCGGCAGACATGCATGGAATCCTGAACACTTATGACAGTGCTGCAACAGCACGTACTGCACATCCACAGGCAGTTCTGCAGGGATGGGTGATGTGCTGTTGGGGTAATTGAGCTTCAGATTTGAGAGCCTCACCCCCAATTTTGGGGAGTTTGGGGTAGTTTTTAGAGTCCAATCTTGCACTGGGGGGAGGCCACTTTGTGTTTCCACTTCCACTTTCCAGCCAGGACAGGACATGCCAAAATACCACTGGGAAGGATGCTCAGGGTGGTATTTCTGCTTGAGACTGAAAGCAGAAGCGCTGCAGCTCTTGTGTGACCACATTAGGAGTTTTGCAGCCTGGTTTCCAGGACCCGGGGTGAGGTGTGTGCTTGGTTTTGGAGAAGCATCTCCAACCCTGCCCATCGCCCATCCCTGCTGCAGCCCATGGCGGGCCCAGCCGGTGCCCCCTCACCAATCCCCTCTCACACACATACACTCACACGCACACGCGCTCCCGAGCCTGCGCTGAGCCGGGCGCTCCGGACCCCGCACAGGATCCGGCCCTTGCCCGGTCCTCGAGTTCTGAATACGTGAAAGAAAGCCATTGAAAGGGCCAAACCTGATTGGCGGTAGCTGTTGCAGCGAAGGGGACGCTGGTGGCAGGAGTTGTTGCTGCAGACACAGTGGTGGGCGTAGCACCGTGCATCATGGGCACTTTCGGAGGGGAACCATGGAAGCGACATACGGGAGGGTGGAGTGCATATATATATATATTTGTTTGTTTGTTTGTTTTGGTTGGTTTATGTAACCATGGCAACATGTGGTGGATTTGGGGGCGTGGCAGGAATCACAGCAACAAGCCATGTGACATCGT
The DNA here is from genome assembly GCA_017639245.1 of Myiopsitta monachus. Lineage (NCBI taxonomy): Eukaryota > Metazoa > Chordata > Aves > Psittaciformes > Psittacidae > Myiopsitta > Myiopsitta monachus. The sequence goes on from CM029925.1 coordinate 429,783, forward strand.
CATGAAGGACACATCGGGGCGCAGCATGCAATCACAGTGCAAAGCAAGACAGCGTTGGGAAAAAAAATAAACAAGAGAGAAGGGGAAAAGCCAATTACAATTATAATTAAGGAAAAAACCAAAACATTCTCAACACTTAGTACATTTATAAGCAGAACAATGATGTATTAGACTCCGAGGGGACACATTTCCAAAGGGGGGAGAGGGCGGGTGTGCTAGCAAAAGCCCACGTCAGCTCGCACCCGTGGGGAGTTAGACGCAGCCAGTGCGCGGTCCTCTGGCTGGGGACGTTTTGGCAAGCGCACCCTCCCGCCCGCCTGGGAAAGCTCGTCCCCTTCCCTCCCCTCCCCGTGCCCGCCAGCCACCACAGGTACACGATGCACTTGGCAGCAGCCCCCTCCCTGGGTTTGCTGCCCCGCTCTAGCAGTGACGATGTTCCGGGCCGGGACAGAGCTGGAGCACGGCACATGAGCGGCGGGCAGCCTGAGTGAGCTCTCCCCGGACACAGCATGCTTCCTTCCCACTCTAATCCTAGGGGATTTGGCAAAACGCCCCTCTTGCAGGGATGGGGAGGGGGGGATGGATGGAGAGGGGAAGGGACCAAGAGGGAAAAATACACAGAATGCATCTGAACAGCTACAGTTTGCAGGAGCATCCAAAGGACAACGAACGCGGCAGCAGGGAGCTTGGCAGCCTCCTGAAGCTGCTTGTGCCACAGAGCATGGGGCCGGAGTGATACCCTGGGGTACACACAGGCATCCCCCAAACCCAGGGGGAATGTGTGGGGCTGGGGAGCTCGTGGGAAGGCCTGTCCATCCCCTCAGCCATGTGGCAGTGAAGTGGACAGACCTTCCCCGCTGCTCCAGCAGCCATGGCCCCGGGGTGCTTGAGGGGCTCAGCTCCCTGCCATGCAAGCGGTGTGTCCTCCCTGCACTACAGGCTTCAAGAGCAGAGTGCTAAGTCATTCCTGCCAGAGCTTTCAGACCTGCTCCCCAAAAGCCCTGCACCCTTCCCAGGTCTCCTGCTCACGCCCCTATCCCTCTGGTTGAAGCAGACACGCCTGGATGCTGGTACTCTTGTATAACCTTGGTTGGAGGATGAAAGCTCAGCTTTCACCCACCCTGCTCTGCCCAGCAGCTGCAGAGGAGAAGGTCCCTCAAAGACCTGCACAAGTTCCCAGTAAGACCTAGATGCTGAGCCTGAACGTAGTGTATCCCTGCAGCACCCGTGAGCACATACTCAGCCCTGCCACCTCACTGCATCCTATGTGCACCAGCAGCAGCACCTCCTTATGGTCCCTTGTACTTGAACACCTGACACTGCAAGAGAGAGGAGTCTTCAGCCAGTCCATGGTCTAAGCCCTGCTCTGGCAGATGGGCTGACCCCAGATATGCTCCTCATTAGCACCTTTATTAAGTCAGTCTCCTAAAAATAGCCTCAGAAAGACAATCACAATTCCAAGCTCTAATCCACCTGATGCTCAATTCAAAACCTAAGCCAACAGGATCCTCCCTTCGCTCTTCCCTTTTGCTGGATGACTCAATGGCTTGTAAAGACATTTAAGTGGCAAGTTTTTGTCTCTGCAGTAGAACTATACAGGGGTGGGAACACATCACCTTGGATTCTCTTATTAGTCACACAAAACACTGCTCTGCACAGAAATTAAAAGGGATACAACCATTTAAGCCTCAAAGAAGATAGCGGATAGCCAGTCACACCACTCAGGCACCCAGGTTCTCACTGACACATACTAACTCGCAGTCTCTTTCAGATTAGGAAAAGAAGTGGAGAAGTTTGTGTAGAGAAACCTACCAACGCTTGCAGTGGGTGTCATGCACAGAACTGACCCTGCACACCATGCATTGAAGCGTGGAAAGATGAACAAAAGGGATATTTCATTAGTGGAGCTTCAGTGTTAGATATCACTTTAACTAAAAAGCAGGTATTCTCTTTGCAGCATTCAGTATTTAAGCACATGCAAACAGATTCTGCATAGTGGTACAGTAGTAGTTTAAACTCAGTTTTAAGAGATCATAGCAAACCAAATTAATTCTTGCATTTTTGGGGAGAATATATTTCTCCTCCCAGCCTGGTATTAAAAGATTCATCTATCCTACAAAGCAGGGCTGTTCGGGGTTTTTTTGGTATCGAGTATGTCGATTTCTTTCTGATCATGTCAGGAGAAAACAAATTGCCCTTAGAGGAATGTCACACTCATGTTAAAACTGACTTTCCAAAAGCAATTCACTCCTGCAAGCAGGGACTAGGGTTTCAAAGTCTCCAGTTTAAGCTGAAAGAGGCAGTTTTGTTCTGGACTTGAAATAACTGTAGTGACAATGCCATTTTCAATAGACACCCTGACTCCCCCTCTCCCTCCATGGCACTGATCTCTCAAAAACTGAGCAGGAGGCACCAGGAAAAGCAGCAGCTCACTTTGCTTCCCCTCCCCACGGTGTGAGCTGCTATGTGCCACTTCCCTGCTTTGCTTTCCAGAGCACTGCAAAGGCTGAGACCACATCTGCAGTGTGATGCATAAGAGAAAATGGGGATGCGTAACATCAATTCATCAGAGATCCATGCTCTGATTGGAAATGTGCTGCTCTGCCCAGCACTTACATCCCCAGACAGCACACAGACCTGCACGCATCAGCCCTGCATTAATTTCACTGCCATGAGACAAGAGCAGGGGGAGTGCTGGGTAAAGCCTAATTGATGGTGCGTGTCCTTATGACAACTCTGTGACCTCAAGGAAGAGGAGCGTGCAGCCAGCGAGGGACTTAGCATTCCCAAAGGTGTCAGTGTTTCCTGGAGAAGCATCTCATTTAGCACCTAATAGATCTGCCAAAGGTCAGCGCAGCACATCCCCTCCAAGAGCGCTTTGCAGAAAACAAGGAGGGAGGCTACTGCCTGCATCCCTCGTCTTTCCATACAAGGTTCCACTTTCTTGGAAGAACATCTTGGCAGCTGCTGAGTTTTGAGTGTCCCCAAGGCCTCTCCTAACAGAAAGGCCACATGAGCACAAGGTTTAGATCCTGGCTCTCTGGACTCCCACCAGAGACAATCTGATCTCACCACAGGACTATGTCTAAGGCTTTTCCCCTGACTCCAAGAAGCAGCAAGGACAAGGTGAAGGTCCAATCCGTGATCAGCCTGAGGGGCAGCCCAGACAAACACTCCGGGTATGTTTTAAAATACAATCTGCCAAGTGAATACAGCATTAAACTTTAAACACATGGGCTGTTCATCGTCTTATGATGCTCTGCAAGGATCATAACGGTACTAAAGAATGAGCTATCAGCTCTGGCATATTCCTCATTCAGGCATTTATACCACTTCCTACCCTAAGGTTTTGTCTGTCACTTGGCTGCAGTGAGCAGAGGTTAACTGGCTAGCCAGCAGTCACACTGCCACCTCCAGATTGCCACTCATGTATGAAGGACTAAACTGCATCTTTCAATTTTACTCTGAGACCTTAAATGTACAATGAGAGCTGGGAGTTAAATTGCTTTTAAAAAGCTCAGGCTATCGTACTTCTCAAAAGCCAAGCACGAGGGAAATATATGCCTTTAAAGAGGATTATGTCATTTCTATTGACTAAAGAGGAACTGTTCCCTCTATAAGCACCATGGCTGCTGGCATACGTAGGTCACTGAGACAGAAGCTCAGAAAGATACCTGCAGCTTCTAGTGAGCAGGCATAGAGGTCCACAAGACATTTTAACATGAGTCCATAAGGGTGCTAGGCAGGAGTCAAAGAATTAATTTGGGATTAACCAGCTGAACCGTAAGGAGGAGAAACAGAACGTATGAATTCAAGAAACATGCAGACACTTCTCTTAGTTGAAAAAAAGCCCCCAAACCATAACCAAAAGGCCTAAGAAGGGCTCTTTAAAGTAAAAAGCTCTAAACTGTAGTAGGTGGGGGGGTGGGGGGGAAGGAAAAGTCAAACAACAAACATGAACTTTTCATCCATTTTTAACATGAAAACTACACACCGATACTCTTGTGCTAAGGACTCTTACAAATCTGCTTATGAGCTCAGAGCCTAGGTCATCAAAAAGACAACTATGATGCTGGGAGCCACTTACCTGTAGGGATGAATGCAGGCTGTTGCAACTGCATGTTGGCTAGAGCCTGTTGGTAGTGGAAAACGCTTGGGTTAAAGACTGTGGTGGCACCATTGTTTTTTTCAAGTGCTGGCCTCTTTGGTAAAGGTTGAAGTGCACCAGGCGGCAGGGCCTGTGGATAAGGGAGTCAGTAAACACAAGTGGAGTGAAACAAGGGGCCCAGATGTAGATCAAACATGCATTAAATCATCAGGGGGGCCTGGCTGCAAATCACCTGCAACTGTGTCAACTTAGTGAGACGGGAAAGAGAAGAGCAGCTAAGTGATAGTGGAAGTAGTAGGTGAAATCTATTCACTAGGTAAGCAGTTAGTAAATGCACCAGGAGGGGCAGAGTCCAGGAGGAGGAGGAGGAGGAGGGGTGCTAAGAGAGCTCTTCAGCAGGACTGACTTGGGCACACAGGAAAAAAAGGGTGAGGAAAAGGGAGAGGTGATCACCTGGACAGGATACTATGAGGAGCAGTTGCAGGCAACCAGCACTTAAAAACATACCAGGTAAGAGAAGTACAATAGATTTAAACCCGAGAAGATCACCATGAGCAACAAATGCCATGGAAAAAGGGATGCTTGTCTTTTCAACTCCTGCTTACATGTATGTGTGCACGTGTGGAAGCGTGCAGCCAACCCTGTGTAAGGGTGGTAAAGCAGTAGGTGCTGCCAGTTACATGTGTAATGTTACACTCATAGTAAAATGCATTTCCACTTGTTAGTAGAGAGGCTGAGCAACATGGTCAAGAACAGGCCTGATCCTCCACTGCTCACACCAGTGGCACAGCTCAGCATCAGCTCATTTGGACCTGCTCCCATATGCTAGAAGGTAGCCTCCACCAGTTCAGTGCTGCTCGCTTGTTACTAACAGTGCAAAGGCCATTGACAGCTCTCCTCTTCTTGCTCTATCACACCACCGAGCTTCTTCCAGCCTGTCAAACCTGTTCAGAGCTGGTAAAAGCACTAACCCAACTCAGGAACTTTTCTCAGTTACTCATCATTCACCCAAGCATGTCTCAACAGCAAAGCAGTATGTCAGGTTCTCAGGAGACAGGAATGTTTCTAATGATTTACCGCTTTTCATTGTACCCGAGTAGAAAGCATGTTTTTTTTTCTGCACATTGTGATAGAAAAGGGTCCTTTTTAATTCTGCCCTGCAGCCCTTGTGCACACAACACTCCCACTGACGTCAAGGAGCCTTATGCACGTGGAAGTCATGCACAATCAGGTTACTTCTGCCTACTTGCTCTGTATCATGGAGCAAAGCCATGGCTGAAGAAGTTATCCCTCCTGTTTTCTGGGTTTTCTTATTAAAAGGTGACAGTGAAGGTCAGGCATGGAGGAGGTTTAGCTAGTGACGGGCTGGGGCTACAAACACACAGTATTCAGATGGAAGGATACAAGCAAAGGGATTTTCAAGTGTTACAAAGCTCAACACACAACAGAACGTAAGTGAAAGCTTGCAACAGTTTGTCACCATCTAGAAACAGGTTTCACTTTAATTTGCTGAAGGAGACTGCTCATCTACGGAATGGTAAACAAGAGATTTCCAGCCAAAACGTTACTCCATCCTATCTCCATTCATATGGTGAGTTTTGGATGGTTTTAATATTTAAAAGAAGAAAATGAGAAGAAGAAACTGCATCGGCAAAACTTCCCTGAGACATGCACACATCCTCTGCTAATGCTACTAGGCATCAGTGCCAGCAGCAGCGCTTCATCTTCCCAGATTTCTTCTGGCTAGTACCAGAAGACACCACTCAAACATGGGACAACATGAGACTAAGACACCCAAGTCTTTTGCTTAAGATCCCTATTTTAGGATGAGGTCTTTTAGGTACATCTAGGAGTTCCCATTTCTAGGTAAGCCCTCACTGATACCTATGTTAAATCTGACTCTATCTACATCTCATCTACTTAATGGCAGCTACAATGAGTGTTCCTCCAGGCACGGGGCAGAGCTGCAGCTCACAGAGCCTGGAGTAGCTCCGCATACACCAGAGGTGTTTTACAGGTTTACAGTGAGTGAAGAACTTGCTGCTTAAATCCATGCTCTGTACAGTGCCCGATTGCTAAACATTCCTTTTCAAATGCTTCCAAAACCTGCCCCAGAAAAAAACCCTGCTAATTATAGCAAAGCAACTGTGCCAGGCAGGCACACAATGACTTCTGAGTCCTTGCTTCTTGGCCAAAGGCTGTCAGCCACCCCAAAACCCCCATTATCCCCTAATGGCAGTGCCAGAAGCAGAACAACTGAAGGCTTTGAGACCTTACTCAGATGTACTGGCTCTCTACAGGACAATCTGGAGCCCAGCACTACAGTCAGAGGGAGCACACAAACAGCACCTGGCCATAGGGACATCAAGGCACAACAGACTACTCCATCATTGTGGAATCACAGTCTGGTTTGTGTTGGAAGGGAGCTTAAAGCTCATCCAGTTCCAACCCCCCGCTGCGGGCAGTGACACCTTCCACTACAGCAGCTTGCTCCAAGCCCCATCCAACCTGGCCTTGAACCCTGCCAGGGATGGAAGTCAGAACTCCCCCATGCTGGTTACCAACCCTCTCGTTACTCTTTTGCAAGACAAGGCCTGGATTACATGTTTGCAACAAACAGTTCAATAACTTCAGAGCTATCCTCTGGGATATATATATATATATATATATATATATATATATACACACATATAAAAAACTATCTCCTGGGAGCAGATCCCACTTCCACCCCTTTGCACGTAGGGAAGAGAGGCTGGGTCTGCATCTGGCTGCTTCAGTCCAAGGCACAACAATACAAAATGACCTGTGAGAGGGCAGAGGCAGCCCCCACTCCCTGGCATGCAGCAGAAGCAAGCTGAGCAGCTTCCTCTGAAGACTATACACGACTCTTATCATCAGTGTGAGTCCTTCTCTGGCACAGCCTTCCTGAAGGGTTCAGAGGAGGTGACAGACTCCAGCAACGCAGGGGCAAACCTTCAGATGCTTCAGAACAGGAGGACTAGTAAAAGTAACTTATCTGATGGGCTTTTGTTCAGTGGGGAGGTCAGGAGGGGAAGGGAGTGAAAGGGTTTTCCCAGTCTCCTCAGAAAGGTGGCTCTTGGGGAGGGCAGAGAAGCAAGATCCGGGTCACTGCCTCTGCTGGCTTTGGGGCTGCCTCTGTGCCAGCTACAAGCAGTGAGGAGTGAGAGGCTCTTATGTCACTTACAGCATTAATTCCACAGCTGCTGATGTGACAGTTGGCTGAGGGTTAATTAGCAGGCAGAGAGCACGCAGTGTCAATGGGCTGGGGAGGGAGACAAGCACAGGGACCAAACCAGCAAGCAGAGGTGTCAAGAGAGCAACATTTGGGGAAGCAAAGAGAAAACAAACAAACAAACAAGTGACTGCATTATACAATGTATTAAGAAGACATGGAACAGGCTCATCCGCTGTTTTCATAGAACCACAGCCTGGTTTGTGTTGGAACGGACCTTAAAGCTCATCCAGTTCCAAACCCCTGCCATGGGCAGGGTCACCTTCCACTGGAGCAGTTGCTCCAAGCCTCTGTGTCCAACCTGGCCTTGAACACCGCCAGGGATGGGGCAGCCACAGCTTCTCTGTTTCTGCTTTTCTCTGTTTCGAGTGAATTTTTAAAGTAAAAAATGTCATTGCGGGACACGTGCTCCAGAGCTGTTCCACTGACTGATGCAGCGGGTCAGGAGCACTCCAGGATTAGCACCTACAAGCGGACTTGCAGCCCTAGTTCTGCAGCTCCACACCATGCAGAGGTCAGCAGGAGTGCTAGTGGCAAGGGCATGACCCTCAGTCAAGAAAGGAGGCTCAAGCACATGCTTAAGTGCAGTCCTAAACTGGGGACTGAGCCTGACCCAGTCCATCTGCCTGTGCCACACTGACTTCAGCCAAGCAAGAGTAAAGCTACTACTTGTGCATGTCATCTAAATGCAGGACTGGGTTCCTCAGAAATCCCTTCTTACTTTGGATTTGAAGTAATTCCAAATCTATTTCAGAAGGAACACCCATTTTTCTGGCATATGCTTTTTGATCCAAGAAACCCAGGCACCATTCTTCCCCTTATTAAAGTCATACTCCTCAACAGGTACAGTAAATGCATCAAACCTTGAAAAGTCAATGAATAATGTAAGCTGTTCTGGTAGCAGGGGTGATGCAACAAGTCATCAATAAATATTTTAAAGGTTCTAGTTAGCAGCATACAAATAAGGTTAATCACATTTTTAACAGAAGCCAGGAGCATGAATAAAACATGTGTTGGCTTTGGTCAAGCACTGCCCTACATAATGAGTGAAAAAGTAAAGATTCGATTGTGAAGAACACAAAGAGTTTCATTTCAGAAGGTTCTTTTTCAACGAGACCTGGGCTCCTGTTTCAACAGCAGTAAAAATAGTAAGAAATCTCATCAATAAACTGCAGGACAAATAAATTCTGAGTATAAATGGGCTCTTCGAATTACATTTCAGGTAACACTTATGCTACAAGGAGAGCAGTTGTTTAATTCCTAGAATCATCTTGGGTTTGCATTTGGCTTCACCATGAATGCAAAGCAACCTCCTCTTTTACTGTCTTCAAAAAAGAGGGATTTAGAAAACTTTTAGTGACCTACATCCAAAAGGAGACAAGAACTTTTTTAATAGCAGTTATATATAAAACCATAATGGCAGATCAGATGAGGTTGGAAGGGATCTGTAGAGACCATCCAGACCAACACTTGGTTCAAAGCCGGATCAACTAGAGCAGCTTGCTCAGGGCTGCATCCAGGCAGGTTCTGCGTTATCTCCACAGACGGTTTGATCGCCTTCATGGTAAAGAAGTTTAAATGGAATTTCCCGAATTTCCATTTGTGCCGATTGCCTCTTATCCTTTCACTGGTCACTACAGAGAAGAGTGTCTTCTTTTTCTCCCCCATGAGGAATTTATACACGTGGGTAAGATCCCCCTAGGCCTCTTCTTCCCTCCCCATGTTGAATATCCCAGCTCTCCCACTTCTGGAATAAATAGGTGCTATCAAACCGAATTCAACAGAATGGCAAACACTGGCTCCAGCTGAGAATTTTACCTGGCCAGTCTTCCTTGACTCATTTTCCCAATTATAGGTGTTAGAGAAGTCACAATTCAAATTAAAATGCAGGTGGGACCACCTTTACCAGGTCCCAAGTATTGAATGGGTCAGGAGGTCACCTTTGGTTGGAGCCCTCTAACTTCACTAAGGTACCTAGCACAAGTTTGCTAACCTCAAATGACTGACACCTTGGCTGCTTTTAAGTCAGTGGAAATTCTGCTACCGACTTCAACAGGCCAGGATCTCCCTGCAAAAGATGTATTATGGGATGAGCAGTCTTTGCTTTCCTTGCGTACTGAAAAAGCTGAACTGACACCTACAACTTAGCCAGGGAAGATGCTGGTTCCAAGTGTTGTGTTCATGTCATGTCATGATGTCATGTCAGAAAACCACAGGGTTTGCCACCATGTCCCTAACTGACAGGCTGCACTGTGTCACGCTGGGCTTCATGCTATGATGAGCACATAGAAGGGATGAAGAGATGGGATTCATACTGCACATGCTCTCAGCCAGCCATTTACAAAGCACTGTTTTCCCCCAAACACCACATGTGACACAACTGAAATCTCTCAGTGATGTTAATACAGCTTGAGAAGAACTCATGCTTACCATTGCAGCTGCAGCTGTCTGGTTCACCTGGTGTTGAGCTGCCTTGATTTTGGCTTGCAGGTGTGCAGGGGGATGAAAGTACTTGCATTTCTCCCTAGAGCATCGACCTTTGATGTAATCCATGCAGACTGTGACAGTGTTTTCATTTGTGTCTATCATTGCGATATCTATGGGGTGAGCGTAGCGGCAATCGTTCTCACCACGCGTGCAATTCCCACGCTGGAACTCCCGACACACCTTCAAAGGAAGTCACAGTGTTGAGCAGAACTTTAACTTACTCCTCAGTGGTTGAAAGACAGAGTATCAGTTCAATTGACCACATTAAACCACATGTGCATTCTACACCCATGCTTAGGCAGCACATAGACCAACAATCACAGGCACAACTGGTGCTACCCACAACTGGTTCAGGGTATGAAAAGCCCCACAACATTATCAGGGCCTATTACCAAGCACAAGGGAAATACAAAACTTGTACAGAATGGAAAACCACCTCAGGAAGTCAAAACTGTTTTACCAAACTTCTGGAGCTCAGGATTGCTCCCCTGCCATTAAGTTTAAATGTTACAACTCTGCCATTTGCGTCTCACCTGGGTTACGTGTTTCTCATGCAGCACACTCTTGGGTAGATCCTTTCATTCTAAATGTTTCACGCTGCTTCTATTTGCAACAAGTACATGCTCCTAAATACAAGTAGCCTCTTCCACATAAATAATCTCACTGCCCTCCACAATAAAAGTGGCATTAGTGACTGCATTTGACCACACTGCAGTGTGCTTGGGAGGTGTTGCCAGAACTGCTGGCTTTAAGAATATCCTGAAGATCCTCCTAAGTTATGACCACTGAAGCATCAAAAGCAGAGAAAAAGGTTTCCTTCTCTGAGGAACTGAGGGGAACTGCTGAGGACTACAGCTGCTGGTGTAGGTTACGTACTTGTGCACTGTAAGACTGAGTGTGGAGAAAGGTGAGCTGTCAGCAAGGTGACAGAAAGAACATGACACAAACCAACATGCTTTGAAATGATACCCTTCCCCGAGGTACAATTTACACCTGCAGGGATCTCTGAATTCAGGTCCTCAGCCTTTATGTCCTGTAGAGCCTCTGCTTAAGGTTTGAAAGACATTTGCAACTCCTCCAACACTAAGTCCCAGCAAGCCCAGTCAGGTGTGGGGAGGGACAGACATCTTTCCAGTGCCCCACGCTCACAACTCCCAACAGTGCAATGCTGAAAGCTTCCTGTATAAGCTCAGTAAAGCCACCTCTAGGCAAGGGAAGTGACTGGTACTTCCAAAATGGCTCCCACTCAGCTCAGTGAAAGGGCAAACCATCCACTTGCATTTTTTAAGCACAGAAAACAACAATGCCAGCCTGCTCCAACACCCACTGCAATCACAAGAGTATTTCCAAATTCCCAGTGACTTTCAAGGATTTGGGATCAGGCCCTGCATGAGAATCTGCTCAAGCATAGAGCAGCAGCCCTGTGCTAGGAAAACTGCAAGTTAAACTCTGCACTGTGCTCCATCAAGTCATTCTAGCAGAGAGCAGCAGCTGGGACCACACTGTTAACTCCTGTCAGCAGCATCATATCAGACATCCAAATACCTCCAGTTTATCCGTACGCATCAGTTTCTGCCCAGCAGAGCCTCCTGGTACTGTAACAGTAGGATTTCCAGAAACCAGGACAGGAGTATTTGGTAACAGCTCTGCAGGAACCAAGCCCATCCCAGGAGAAACATGACTCAGGTAGGGACTAAAAGCCATCGTGGGGCTTGTTGCAAGCGATGGAGTCACAGGAAACGTTGTCTGGGGATGGAAAGAAGAAAAACAGAACATTAGTTAAAAAGCTGTGCCTTGGATTACCCACCAAAGCCTTGCATCAAATCAATCCTTTTAGACAACTTGATTTGCAGTATCAGATGCTGGGCTCTCCAATCTATTCATTTACCACCGTTTCCTTGTGATCCATTCGCTCCTCCTGACTCACAGATAGTGACTAATAGGAATGCAAGGCATCTTTATTTGTCAGATCAAAGCATATTGATGATCTTTACAGTTTAATGACACAATTAAGGATTTCATGCCAGCAATTACGGCAGGTCCAAATTAAACAGACTTCTCATTCCCAAACAAATGTCTCAGCTTCTGGATGTCTACACTGCAATGCTGTCCCCATACAGGTGCCCCAACGTAAACTGCACAACGTGGAAGGAGATAACCCCATCCACTATTTCACAGAATCCCAGACTGGTTTGGGTTGGAAGGGACCTCAAAGCTCCTCCAGCTCCAACCCCTGCCACGGGCAGGGACACCTTCCACTGGAGCAGTTGCTCCAAGCCCCTGTGTCCAACCTGGCCTTCAACACTGCCAGGGATGGGGCAGCCACAGCTTCTCTGGGCACCCCCTGACAGCGCCTCAGCACCCTCACAGGGAAGAGCTTCTGCCTAAGAGCTCATCTCAGTCTCCCCTCTGGCAGTTAAAGCCATTCCCCTTGGCCTGTCCCTACAGGCCCTTGTCCAAAGCCCCTCTGCAGCTTTCCTGCAGCCCCTTCAGGCACTGGAGCTGCTCTCAGGTCTCCCTGGAGCCTTCTCCCCTCCAGGCTCCACTGCCAGCTCTGGGTTACGGTTAAAGCTGCTCATGTTTGCAGGCACAGGTGATGCTGTCCTTTGTAACTACTGCCTCTACTTGGCAATAAATACTGTGTGTTTACAGAATGGCCTGGGGTGGGTTTTCTGGCCACACACATCACCCCCTCCTTGCTTTTATTTTGATACTTTTAGTTCTGGTGGCTTCTAAAAGAAACCACACATGGACAGTGTGTGCATCTTCATCCCTTCATACTCTGCTTGCTGCGATCTGAAAGCAGCCAGCCCACATGAACAGCAGCCAAGCTGTTCTGATCTCTCTTTAACTTAATGACGGCCTCTTCCTAAGGTCAGAGTGACAGCAAACAGCTCCTGAGCTGATGGGAAAGGGGATGACAGGTCATTGCCAGCACATGTCCCTCTTTCTATGCCCCAGCGAGGAGACAGCCTCCTGAATCAGCAGTGCTGGGCACCTCAAGTGTAGCAGAATAATCCTCTCCCCGGCAGAGACTCCCAATTTCCCTTCTTTTGAGTCCAAGGTAAAACCTGCTTCAGCTGATGGGAGATTTAATCCATTAAACCCAGAGATCCTCCAGTTCATGGCCCTGTATGAAATCATTCTCTTCGCTCTTTCAGTTCACTGTGGTTCCCAGACACGTTACACCTGCTGCTGCTGGAAAATCTCTGTCAGGATCTTCAAACACAGTGACTCCCTCAACACTTCCATTAGACTGGTTTCTTTTGTGCATGTACCAGTAATTACAGTGGCATCTGCCGAGCTTCTGTCACCATTTGCACTGTAAATGCTATTTTAAGGAGCTTCTCCAGCCCAGCCAGTCTGCACAGGGTTATGCTAGGGCCTGACACATTGTAAGCCCTTCTTTTATGTACCTGTAGTAGATCTCACAGCACATGTGGCTTGCACGAATATGTGGGCAAATCTACTCGATGTTTTTCCAGCACCTAATACAGAAGGAGCCTGGGTAAGGAGTCAGGAGCCGTAAGGAGGAAAGGGGGATGTTTAGAGCTATGGAGCTTGTCTTCCCAAGTATCAAGACAGACCATGGCACAACTGATTTTGTTAACAAACCAGAAGCTGCATTCAATTTGCTCAGCAGAAAGTGTACTAAAGCTGGAGAACAAACACAGCACGGGTGAGAGGAGAAAGGCTGGTGTGGTGCCCAACACATGCACTGCCTCAGCCAGGATGTGTTGATTCCCAGTTACCTCAGACCCTCCAAAGGGAAAGCCTGAAAATGAGACCCAGCATAAATGCAAAGGTGTTGATGGCCTGAAGGAGGGCAGACAGGGAGCTGCTAAGCAGCTACGCATGGAAAGCACAAAACCACCAGCCCAGTGGCAGCTTTTATTACAGTCTGGTGACAGAAATGTATCAGATAAAGATCTCACACTGACAAGGATGAAGGCCCTCAGATTGCAAGCACAATTGATGCTGGTCAGTAACAGAAAGAAACCTGTGTTCCCTCCAATGCAACTGCATGGGCCTGGCTGTAAAACCACCATCTAACATGAAGCCGCTAGCATACCAGACTGAAACCAACCAGCCAAAGCATCAGCTACCTACTGCCACAGATGCTTGCTTCCTCAGTCAGATCACAAAGACACACTCCCAGCTCAAAAGATCTCTCCTTTATGGGCTGCTGTAAAGTCAGGTGTTAATGCCCCACAGCACTGCCTCTTGGCAGACACCGGCTCCCAGGCGGGCCAGGGCACACGTGTTTGTTCATTCCTAGCGTGTCTTTGACTAGAGCCTGAGAGATGGATGGGTTTTCACTGCACGGAACAAATGTGTGCCCCAAGCACCTGCTGAAATCTGCTCCAGCACTTGCTCCAAGCACCACTGCCCAAGCATGTGGCTCACTCTGCGCTTCAACCCCTCCATCAGCACCAAGGGGATCTGTCATGGGTTCAGCAGCAGCAGTCATTTTTCTCCTTCTTGGTAGCTGGTGCAGCGCTGTGTTTTTAATTTCGTGCCTGGGAGCAGTGCTGATAACACCAGTGTTTTCAGTTTCTGCTTGACAATGTTTTGGTCTGGCCAAGGACTTTGAGTCTCATGCTGTGCCAGGGAGGAAGCAGAGACAGGACACCTGACCCAAACTGACCAAAGAGGTTATTCCATACCACAGCACGTCATGTCCAGGATGTGAAAACAGAGGGCACAGACCCGGAAGGGTGCGGTGGTGGATTGGGGGTGCACAGCATGGTCAGGTTATTTTTTGGTATTGGGGGGTTCACTGCTGGGGGGTGCACTGGCTGGGTCGGGCTTGGTGAGCAGTTGTATTCTCTTTCCTTGTATTTCTCTTGTATTATTACTGATGGTAGCAGCAGTGATTTGTGTTATACCTTAGCTACTAAACTGTTCTTATCTCAACCTGTGCGAGTTGCATTCGTTTAATTCTCCTCCCCATTCCCCCGGGACTGGGGGAAGAAAGAGGGGAGTGAGTGAGTGAGTGAGTGAGTGAGTGAGTAAAACTGCGTGGGTGGGGGGCTTAAACCACGACAGGATCAAGCACCAGGAGGGTTCCGCTGCCGCAGAGGGGACTCAGGGCTGGGTTACAGGCTGGGGCATCTCCAGGGACATGGCTGATCACAGCTGTCAAGACCTTGACAAGAAGAAAAGATCACTGAATCACAGAACCAAAAGGGCTGGAAAAGCCCTTTCAGCTCCTCCAGTCCAACCATTCCCAGCACTGCCAAGGCCACCACTGACCCATGGCACTGAGGACCTCATCTCCACGGTGTGTGAACACTCGCAGGGATGGTGACTGCAGCACTGCCCTGGGCAGCAGTTCCAATGCTGAGCACCCTCTGGGGAAGGAATTGCTCCTCAGCTCCATCTAAACCTGCCCTGGTGCAGCTGAGGCCCTTTCCTCTTGTCCCATCCCTTGTTCCTGGGGAGCAGAGCGCAGCCCCCTCCTGGCTCCATCCTCCTCTCAGGCAGTTGTAGGCAGCGATCAGGTCCCCCCTGAGCCTTCTCTTCTCCATCTGAACCCCCCAGGTCCCTCAGCCCTTCCCCATCACACTGTGCTCCAGGCCCTGCACAGCTCCGTTGCCCTTCTCTGGCCCCGCTCCAGCACCTCAGTATCTCCCTAGTAATGAAGATGACAAAGAGCTTAAAAACAAAGAGAAGGGGAACAACACCCCAGGGCAACTGCAGGCAGGAGTGGAGGAACCACCACTGTGTTGTACCCAACTGCCTGCTCAGAAACACCTAACATCAGCACCACACAAGCCACTGCCCTGCTCCACTGGGTCAGTTTGAAGCTTGTGCTGAAGTATCTCCATGGCCAGCTCCAAAGGTCTGTCTCACACTGCTGCAAAGGGATAAAGCAGAATGGAGAGGGTAACATGCCCAGGGTGCAGCACTTTCGGGGTGGCTTTGCTTTGGCGTATCTGAGAAACCAGAGCACTGACCAAAATGGCTCTTGTATCAGTGCCAGGGCCTAGCTCTATCTACTTTCAACCTGCCTTTTACAGAGTCAACAGACAGAGACAAAACCAGCCCAGAGAGCTTCCAGCACAGCTCAACCAACAGTGAAGGTGAATTCGGACTTCCCAAAGTCAAAACTTTACTGGAGTCTTCCTACTTGGCACCATCCTTGTGGCCTCTTCAAGGTCTCTGGCAGACAAATACACCATGCTGAGCAAATACTGTGCCCCGTGTCCTTGGCAGCCTGGTTTGAAAGTGCTGGACAAAGCAGGCTGTTTAAAACTGCATCTCAGGCACCACTCATGTGACTCTGCACAAATGGTCAGCAGCAACACCAGAGAGCAATCTGAGACCTCAGAGGGATGAGCTCACAGCAGCAAACACCAGCTCACACCCAGCAGGCTCTGTGTCAGCACCACCTTCACCAAGCACCGTCACCAGGGCGCTGGCTCCCGCGGCAGCAGCACGATGAGCTCTTGCGGGCGGTGTGAGCAGGTTCAGGTGCAAGCTCACAGACACACACGTTCAGTGCCAGCTCAGGAAGGTGGTGAAACGCTGCTGTGCTGGATGCTGCTGTGGGGTCTGGGTGGTGGTTTGGTTTAACTCAGTAACTTTGGTGGTCCAAATGCCCTCTAAAACATCCAAGCATTCAGCTACTGCTTGGTGCTCTTGAGCACACTGTTCCCAGGCTCGCTGTTCCCAATCTTGTCCCTGGCAAGCGTCCCACTAAAGCAGGCATCCAGTTGATCAGCCTTCTGATCACATGGGATTCCGCTGCTGAATTTGATACAATGCTTCCTGCTTTGAAGACTCTCCTGTGCAGCCAGGAGGAGGCCCCACCCTGCTCATTTCGAGGGGAAAAACCTCCTCAGAGCCTGTTTCCACCAGCAGCATCTTTGGGAATCAAAGGCAGTTGGAAGAGCAACCTCTTGTTTGTCCTGAAAGTGGTGTGGAGCCAGTTGGGCAGCAGGCTTCAGACCCAGAGCTGGCTTACCCTCAGCCAAGTGTGGGAAAGCAAGAACGGAGCAGTCACTGCAGAACAAAGGTTTTACTTCTCTCCTTTGCCCCTGTCTCCCTCGTGGCACAATGCAGAAACCAGGGACCTTTCTCATCAGATAAGTTACCTCTGCAATAACAGCATGAACCAGGTTCAGTCTCAGAGGCAATTTAAAAGGCAGGAGTGAAACTGCAGGCGTGAACTGGACCTGCAAGACTGCAAAATGGGAAGATGGGAACTTTCCAAAGAGGAAATCCCAAAGATGTTTTGAATAGCCACAGCCAAAGAGCATCCACTCGGAATTCCCCACAGAGGAAAACGCCCAACAGGAAGGGTTTGCTTCTGGAACAGGGCGAGGAAACAACTGCTACCATTATGTGGGAATTCAGGATTTCTCTCTGATGTACACGTACTTTGGGACTCCAAAAAAAAGGTGCAAAGATCCCAGCAGATACGAGCTTAAACAGCTGCTGTTGGGCACCCCAAGGAAAGCACAGGCTGGTGCACAAGCTGTTATACCTTCAGGCTATTAGTGTCCTCTCAGGATCCAGCCAGGCCTCCTGTGGCGCAGCACAAGGAGCCTCACCCAGCAACTGCACCTCCAGCGCACACTGCCTCAGGAAAGATACCGAGCCCCAGCTTCAACTGGAGGACTCCTCCTCAAGCTCTTGGTTAAAAAAAAGCAGTTATTTATGTCAGCACCAAAGAGCTGCTGCAAGACCTCTGACATTTCTTAAAATACACATCATGGGAGACCCAAACTCAGCTGATACATGTCACCCCCCCTCCCAGATACACCAACCAGCAGAGCCAAGCCACCCTCTCCCTGGTGTAACAGGGCTCTCCCTCCTCAAAACCTGTTCTAACTGATAAGCAAAACCAGGGACAGGCAGCCAAGGCTTCTCTGAACTACCTGCTCTGCAAACACCCATCTCCCACAGGTTTCCCTCCCGACCTGAAGAGAAGCAAATCTCTCCTGCTGTTAGTACAGAACAGCATTGCTGTGAAAAACAAGTGACAGGGCTGTGACATTAGCACAGCTCTCTGCTGGGATGACTGCAGTAAAATGGGTCTCACTCCCAGGCATAGAAAAAAGTATTAAGGTCTGGGTAGGATTCATATTCCCCAGTTTTAGCTCAGCAGTACAATGCATCTAGTCCAAGGGAGTCAGCTGGCCTCTTGGAAGAACTCCAGCATCCTCACCACAATGTAAAACAGATACCCAAAATAGGATCCATTGGAATTGAGCCACTCACAACTTCTGGGATGCATGTGAATTAACTGGTTAAACGTCCTTTGCTCCACCCGATGCTCTGAACCTCACAGCTCCTTAGTAACCAGAGGAAAGGAGCTGTGAGCAAGAAGATGCCACAGCAGCATCAGACATCCCTCCAGAAGATGCTGCGTGACAACTGCCCAGGGCTGGGGCCTCATGAGCAAACAGGAAGGACACATGGAGCAGTATGACCTCAATTCACTGCTGGAACTCACAATGGGCTGTAGCTGGGCACCTGGAAGCATGAACTGCATCTGCTGAGCGAACATGGCTGCGGCTGTCTTCTGCTGGATCAGGTTGTTGCGGCCGTTTATCTCGAGCTGTGTTTTCAAGTGGGGGGGAGGATGGAGATATTTGCAGTTCTCTCGGGTACACCGGCCCTGGAAAACATAAGGAAACAGCATTTCAGTGCATGTGACACATGGGGCAGGCACACAAGTTTAGTTATGGGTTGTCGGAGTTACTGCACCAACACAAGCATCTGAGCTGAGGCAGTTTGGTGGCTGCTGTTCCTCTTCTGTGATTCTTCTAGAGGCTTAAGTGAAGAGCAACATGACTTCTCCTGAAGTTATACAAACCCAGCACTACCAAGCTAAACCCAGAAGCTGAGCTTCCTGATGTTCTTGTTGTAAACTCCCCAGTCTAACACAAATACCAATGTTTTCATAAACCAGTGGCAACCATTCCAGAAACAACACCCAAAATTCCATTTCTTGTGTGGGTTGTTTCCCTCCCTCCCAGCACCAGACCTGACATCAGACAGTGAGAAAGGAGCTGCCTCCAGCACTGCCCCGGCTGCATCACCATTCACATCCTCACGTCTGTGTGAAGTGAGGGTAAAATGGCACCACGCAGCTGGCGGGTGCCCAGACTTTACTACAAGGTAAAAAACCTGCATTAACCTGGGAGGAGGAGACCCAGCAGCACTGGGCAGGTGTGGGTCATTCTCCTCAGGGCAGCTTTTCCAGGTCCCTCCAGAGCCCTTCCCATCCCCTGGGACCCAGCAGGACCCAGCATCCCACCTCCACCACTGCTGCAGTGCAGCAGGTTGGGCATAGCCATGCAGCCGCTCTGTTCCCAGCTCCAGCCTTCAAGGGCTTAACACATCAGCCTTAGAAATCCCTCCTGATTGACCCTGGCACAAATGCTTTGGGTTGAGAAAACTCTGATTTCTACCAAATTTGGAATAAATGTGTGTGGATGTTTCTGCACTGCAGGAAAGGAGAAAATGAAAAAATGAGCTACTGGTTTTTACAGGCCCTTCTTCAGCTGGAAAAGGACTCTTATTCCAACTGAGATTCTGCATGTCACTGATGCCAGCCCCCCCAGCTTGCTGTGAAGCTTTGTTCTACATTTTAATCAAGGCAGAGTTTGTTTAATTCCAACAGGGGGTTCTGCAGACACGATGTTTTTATTACCAACAAGAAGTGCCCATAAAGCACAACCTTGGTGCTGCAGAGCTGTGAGCAGAAACCACTGCTGCTGGTGCTGGGGTGCTACTGGTTTCAGTGAGGAGCTGTGTCTGGAGGAACTGAGCCCTCCTGTGCAGATGCTGCTGCAGAGCATGTGAAGTGCAGCATGGCTGTCGTCAGCCTTCCAGGGCTCCAGGAAAGCTGAATCACTCAGATGCAAACCCACACCTTCAGCTCAGCTCCTCCTCACCATCATTTTGATCCTGAGCATCATCAACCACTGTTTCACCAGGACAGGTTAGGAACCACAGCTGAGCTGGGTTGCTCATCACCACCACAGAAGGTTCTTCATCTCTCAGACAAGGAATTTCAGGAACTGATGATGTGAACACAGAGTGCTCCCAGTTCAGACATCCAGCTACAAAACAACTTCCAAGAGGTCTCACTCTAAGGTGATGGGCACCTCTGGTATCCTTTGAACTCCAGAGCTGGTGGGAGAGATCCCTGCTTCTACACTTCCATCACAACACCCACAGTTCTCAGTACTCCTCAGCAACACGTACACTCCTCAAGACCAGTTTCAGCGCTGTGCAAGCCGCCAGAAGGACAAAGAACTGCTATTATTCACTCCTCAGTACCAGCTGCAACACAGCAGGGAAACAACAGGGAACGGGTAGCAGATCTGCTGCGTGAATACTGGGCTGGGGACAAATGAGGACAACTCTGTTTTATACCTGGGTGGCCTAGGACGCAATATGGGAACATACAGCAGGAATCAGGCCCCTAAACCTCAGACTGAGCATCTTCATGCTAAAAGGCACAGTTTGGCTGCAGTGACTTGCTGTGGCTCCAGCACAGGGTACACGACAGTCCCAGACCCTGCAGAGATCAAGCAGAGAGTGCGGTACCCAAAAGCGTCACCCCAGCACCTAAGTGGGTCTCTGCATGTGTTGGGAAGGGACACAGCGCTCGGAGCCTGACCTGTGCCAGCACACGCTGTGCTGAGCCTGCTGCGATCAGTGCAGCACCCTGCTGTGACTAGAGGAGTTTGGTGCTGTTGGTTTAGCCTGAACACTGACTTCAGGGAGGGCACATTCCCACCCTGTCCTGCCTGGCACGTGAACCTACAGGCAGGGAATCACCACCCAGCAACAGCCTCTGCTGCTGGCCCTGGTAACACGCTAAATATAGCTGTATTCCAAGCTGCTAGCAAAATGGAAGGAGTCTGAAAGACCATATTCATCAGCTGCTTTGCCAACTACAGCCAGGAGGGAAAAGCATATGGACAGCGCTTCCCAAGGCTTGAAACATGGCTATTAAAAATAAATCATTAAAACATTCTATAAGAGTCTCCACCACCACCCCCCCCCCGTCTTCCCACACACTCCCCACACTTACAGTAGGCTGCTGGCATGTGATTGACTCTGTGGTGCCAACTCCAGTCATGCTGTGATGGCGCATACTGTAAGTGGCTGGCATCTGACATCAGCTAAGGTGACAGCAGTGCCACAAAGCCAGCTGCTTCAAGTGCAAAACTCATGGCACACACTTAAGTCCGGTGGAAAGACCTGCATTACACTTGGCTGCTTGGAGTCTGCTGGGTTGCACTGTGTCATCTGCATCCCAACCTGGGGGGATGTGGCTCAGAGCAGGCTGGGTGCTGTGCCAGGCTGGGGGAGCCCGCCCTCTGCATGCCGCACAAATCCTCTTCTTGCTGCCTGCTGAACAAGGCTCCCAGCACACACCAAAGTGCACCAGCACTGCAGTTCCTCGTGGTCTCTTTAATCCTGGACACCCGGAAGAGGTTCCAGAGCAGACGCGTTTCTGGTTTCAATGACTGCACTGCATGTCCTGTCAATCACCAGCAGCTCTCATGTGCAAAGCTTTAAGCTAATGCTGCTTTTCACACGCTGCAGTAGGCTTGTGCCCCAACTGTGCTGTCTTCTCCACAGACACTGATGACATGTGCAGTGACTGACAGCAAAAAGAACTAGAAGAGACCAGGCAGGAAAGGATTTCCATGTTGTGCACAAAGCCAGGCACCAGAACACAGCTTGCCAACACAACTTCGCCCTGCATGAAGCAGCAGATTTCCACCCCCCCAGAGGAGCTCATGGGGAGGCACATTCAGAGATGCGCTGGCTCTGCTTACTCAGTGCCTGGCGCGCTCTGCTGCCCATCCCCACTCACACAGAGGCTCTTCTTTGAACTTCCCACCTCTGGGTCCAATGAGCCACCCCCCTGAGGCTGTGCAGGCAGATGGGAGCTGCTGGAACCATCCCGGGTGTTACTGTGGTCAAACTCAGCTCCCTGCAGCCACCTGAGAGCTGTTCTGAGTGACGCTCTGAGCTGCAGCAGCAGCATGTCAGCTCTGACCCAGGGCTGTGCAGGGCAACAGGGACATGTCTCTTGTCAGGGTAGAGAGGACAAGAGTCTGACCTGCTCTTATACACAGCTTCAGTGGAAAAACCAGAGTATCCATTGCACGCTCCCAGGGCTACCAGTGCTCCAAACACTTGCCACTGAAACAGCAACTGGATTTCACGGCTTCAATGAATGTCGGGTCAAACCCTTTCTGAGTGAGCCTAGACTTGATTTTGACTTGAAATGAGGGAACCTTGATGTTACAGAATGGTTTGGGTTGGAAGGCACCGTCAAAGATCATCCAGTCCAACCCCGGCAATGAGCAGGGACATCTTCAACTAGACCAGGCTGCCCAGAACCACATCCAGCCTGGTCTGGAATGTCTCCAGGTTATGCATGATTTCAAATGAAAGCAGGTGACCTTCGGCAGCTACAAGAATCTGGGGTCCTTTCGAACCAAGAGCTCAAAGCAAAGCTGAGTGGCACATGAAGTGGAAGGCCCTAGAGCAAACCATCAGCACAGTCCCAGTCTGCCCAGTTGTCTTCCTGCCGCAGTGGGGCAGAAGCCTGGGAAGTTAACCAGCAGGTAACAATAACTGTAGGCGTACGCACTTTAAAACCAAGTTATATTCCTCTGCAACCTAAAAACCTGGCAGGTCAACACAGGCACTTCAGTTCAGGTAGAGACTAACTCAATGTCCAGTGAGCTGGATGCAAAAGGAATGGGAAGCAGAGACCAAAATCCCTGACTCCAGGACACCAGAGCTGCTCTCCAGCCTCCCTGCCTCACTAGGTGACTGCTCTGCTGGGCTGTTTGTGCTCTGCAGGGAGCTGGGAGGAAGGACAGGAGGAAGAGAAACGTCAGCACCATTTCTGCTGTGTTCAAGCGCAGAAAGAAGCTGCCCACAGTGAGCAGAGGGACTGCTGAGCCAACACTGCCCTGCTGAGTCAACACTCGCCTGCAACACCACCTCTGCCAGCCCAGCCAACCTCTCCACAGACACAGACAGGGCTGGAGAGCCTGTCCCCTGCGTGCTGCTGACTCTGGCTGTGCTGATGCCCTCTCCTCCATCACAGGACTAGAAAGCACCAAGCGCTGTGACACATGGCCACACTGACAGGGCTGTGGTCATCTACCTATGCACGGCTGCACAGGTCACCAGCAGCAGCACAAGCAGGGGACAGGCACAGTTTCACCAGCACATTTAAAGAGCATCCTGAGCACACAGCATTGCTTGTCTCACACCAAGAGACAGTTGCGAGCTACAAGTGCTGGGAACACACAGCTGCACTGTGTGCACAAATCCTACTGCAGATGCAGGTCCTTTCAAACAGCGTGTATAAACCTGCAAAGCCTTTGGAACAGGGGTTCTCCAGATCAGATGCACTCTGCTGGGATTCAGAGAAGCTTATCTAGGACTCTCTTACAGCCTGCAGCCTCAAATCCTCTGTCAAGCTGGGTTCTGTTACACAGCTCAAGCCAGAACAGCAGAAAAAAACACAGCAGAGACAGCAGCGCTCCTACAGCCTCGTCCCCCCTTGTGGTATCCTCCTTCCATCAGGATTTCCATTCCACGCTCTTTGTTAGACTGTAAGGGTCTTACAGACTCGGAGCAGTTATGTTGTTGGGGAAAAGCCCTGTAGCTCCTTCATTATGCTTTTACATCTTGACAGCCCTCTGAAGCTCTGTTCTCCTGCCAAGCTCTCTTCATTCAGGCCAGTGGTATGCTCTGCAATGCTCAATGGAAAACAGGGATTGATTTTCACATTCTGGTTAGTAGAACACGTTTTGCTTACTTCAAGGAATGGCCAGTCTTTACCAAGTCCAAGAAATACACATTAATAGCGTATGGCACTATCAAAGTATGTTTTTCATGAGCTACAGAGCCACAGAGCAGAAAAATGTGTTTATGTAAGAGATTCCTGATTGCAAAGAGCAGCAATCGCATTCCACAAGAGTGGAAAAATGACTTCATCAAGCTCTTTGCTTTTGTACCCACTGATCCATTCTGATCAGGCTGCGCTCTGTGAAACACATCAGTACGTTATCACCATGGGTTTTGACATGAGGTGAAACCAGCATAGAAATAGCCTCAATTTAGAGCTCTGAACTGATCATTTTCAATGTCTTCCAAGTATTATTCCACTGCCCTCCCAGGCTCAGGAACGTTAAGAGCACAATAAAATAGGTTTCTTTAATACAGTAACAAAAAAAGGCTCTCTCCAAGTGAGATCAGCTTTAGAGACACCCTGGGCATGGCCGTGTTCAAGCAGCTGATCCGTAACAGCTCTGAAGGAGGCACCCAGTGCCTGGTAAGGAGCTCACTGCAGAGCATGCCCAGTCCTGGGATCACTGCCTGCAGCAGAGCGGGACATGGGGCAGGTGACATCCTGCAGTGTTCATACTCCTTTGGGTGAATGTTTCAGTGTGGGACTATCTGTGAGTAAAGGAATGGATTCTACCTGCAAGACAGAGGAAAAAACCCAATGCCATGCCAGTGTGTGCCAACCACAAATCCCTCATGCCAGACACTGAGCAATACTGCACAGGCACTGTATTAAAACCACCCCAAATCCCACAGAAAACTAACAGAAGAGAGCTTGTCATGTCTTCCACCTTCTATCTCCCCTCACTCCTGCCTCTCCCGTTGCTGTTACACCAACCCAGCTCCCACAGACACCAAGTGGAGTTCCTCCTGTGCCTTAAACTCCTTTTTCATTGCAAATCCCCTAATCCAATTCTACAACTTTCCCTGGCTGACTGACGCTGCCAAGGTCAGCTGGAAAGTTGCTGCGTCTGCCCCTCCTCTGCCTGCAGTGTGTGCTGAACATGACAACAGCAGCAGGCAAACCACACGTACACAGGACCCAGCAGAGCGCATTAAAGCCCAGGAGAACGAATGTTAAAGCACCATGTTCGTGACTACAAACACTGGACGCGTGACACCTCCACAGCCTCATCCCCAGGGTTCACACAAGGCAGAAGCAAACAGGGAAGAGCAGGGATTGAGAACTGAGTGTCCAACACAAACCCTCCCTCCTGTCCTGGGCAGGGCAAACCAGGCTTTGAAAACATCAACCCAATGAAAACAAAATGAAAGCGCAACCAAAAAGCTATTTTAGAACTTGGCAGAATGTACCAATTGTCAGGATTAGCCCCGGTTTTGCTTGTGGTGTTGCTTTGCTCAGAAGGCAGCAGCTTCCTGGGCACAAAGAGATTCCTGGTTTTCAAAAAACAATGAAAAACAACCTTAAAATAATAAATATTAATTCCATCTGGGCTGACAATTCCCAGAGAACCCTCAGTCTGCAACTGTGCAGGATGTGCTTCAGCCTCAGCTCTGAGGGGCTGCCAGCGGGCAACCAGCAGCACCCTGAGCAGGAAGGGATGCTGCTGGGCTGTGCTGAGCACCCAATGGCCTCCCACCCTCACCCCGGCAACACCAAGGTGTGTCAGAACAGGACATGATGGTCCCAATGAGCGTTACCTTAAGCCACCAGAGGAGGTGAGTGCATGGGAGGAGGCAGATGCAGTGATACAGGAGGGCGATGCCCTCAGTTGCCACCACAAGATCTGCTCCCAGATATTTGTCAAAGCCCATAGTCTGATGCACAGGATGCTCTAGGGGTGCAGCCCAGCACACGGGGGGGTCCTCAGCTCCTACTTCTCTCCACCCCATTGCTTGACACTCTTTACTACATCCCATTCATCTCTTCTTATTGCACACCAAAGCCCACCCCTCCAACCACCTTCTTCCACAGCGGTGCCTCTCAGGTTCACCAAAGACCAAGCTCTGTCTTTGTGCTCCTGTTCCAGGTACACAATGCCGGGCAGGTTTGTGCAAAGCATCCCATCTCTCCTTCACCCCAGCTTTGTGGAGATGCTACCAGGGTACCAGGAACAGGGCTGACTGTGTGCCACCAACTCCATGTGCTCACGCTCATCTCCAATCTTTCTGGTCCATGCCAGGCCTCCAATTTCACATCCCTGGTAATAATGAACTTGCTGCTGGGCAAAGGATTAAAGGTGTAGATACAAAAAGCACCTTCAGGAGAGCCCTAAGCACAGCAGGCAAGGACCACACATCTCACATGGGCTCAGGCTTCCCAAGAGGGCACATCGGTCAAGCAAGTTGAATCCCAGCCCTCCATCTGGGAGGCTTGAAGAGAAAGGAAGAAAGGAAAATCCCAACAAAGCAAAGCAAGCCTGCCTTGCCCTAGGCAAACATTCCACCTCAGGCAGCTCCTGCACTGATCTGCTTCAGCAGTGTTTGGTACAACCTCTGCACATTGAAGGCACAGGCACAGAGGGGATCTTCCTTTGAAACAAACACCTTCAGAAGTGCTCTTCAAGCAGAGCCTGGCACTACAAAGCGGATCCATGCTGGTCTTTGCCACCATCTCAAGTGAGAGGGAGGTGAAAGCAGCACACGTGTGGTGCTGCTGAGCCCATGAACAGCACAGCAAGCTGCAACAGCCACGGGACAGGCCTGGTGCCAGAGCTGGGGCACTGCCACCGCGGTGGGCAAGAGGAGAAGCTGACAGTGGCACAGGTCTGGGCTCACACTGCTCACTGAGACACATGTAACTGCAGTGCATGTGCTCTGGTCACTAGCACCAGGCAGCAGCCAGCTTAAGGGACAGGGTGCCAAATTCTGTGCCAGCATCTGAAACCCTGTTAATCTACGATGGATTTACTAAAACAGCCTCAGCCAGAGCAAAACTTGCACAAGTTGTAGTTACAACACCCCTCACAGACCCCTGTTCTCCAAGTCTGTACGCAGATCCACGCTCCCCACCTCACTCAGCCAAAGCAGATCAGTGCCCTTGTCCCTAACTGAGCACAGTAGAGAATAAACCCTTCCCAGGCCACAGTATGTAACACGTAACATGTAACACAGACTGCTCAGGGAGGCTCTGCTCACTCTGCACTCCACGCTGACCTAGAGACCCAAAATTCAGAGTCACTACTGTGATGCCCTGTGTGTGATGTGTGCAGTTCTGGTGTCCCGAACGTAAGAAGGAGATGGAGCTGTTGGAGGAAGTCCAGAGGCGGCCACGAGGATGATCAGGGGCTGGAGCACCTCCCGTATAAAGACAGGCTGAGAACATTTGGGCTGTTCAGCCTGGAGAAGAGAAGCTGCATGGAGACCTCATAGAAGCTTCCAGTGTCTAAAGGAAGGAAGAAACAAGAAACTTGGAGAGGGGCTTTGGACAAGGGATGTACGGACAGGCCAAAGGGAATGGCTTTAACTGCCAGAGGGAACGCTGAGATGAGCTCTTGGGCAGAAGCCCTTCCCTGTGAGGGTGCTGAGGCGCTGTCAGGGGGTGCCCAGAGAAGCTGTGGCTGCCCCATCCCTGGCAGTGCTCAAGGCCAGGTTGGACACAGGGGCTTGGAGCAACTGCTCCAGTGGAAGGTGTCCCTGCCCATGGCAGGGGCTGGAACTGGATGAGTTTTAAGGTCTCTTCTAACCCAGATCAGTCTGGGATTCTATGTACAGCCCAAAGACCCCAAAATCTAGCAAGAACAGTCTATTTTCCCCACAAAATGCCATCAATGCGGGTTCACTGATGCAGCATTCTGTAGAAACCATGGTTTTGGACACGGAAAGGTTAATGCCGTGTAGCTGCTGATTGGATCTGTTCCTTCTCCTGTAACAAGAGCTGTAGGACAGGACACTGAAAGCCTTACTGGGTGCATGGATCCCTTTTCTCCTGTGGGATGCAGCTTTTGCCCTGACCTACATTCTCTCTGAGTGGCACTGGTAAAGTGCCAGAACAGCAAAGAAAGGAACGTGTCATGTGTGTGCATGTATGTGTCCGTCTGCCTGCCCAGCAGAACAACAGGAATGGAACTTGTCAGGGCTTTTCTTTCACTTGCTTGGCTTTGGGGAGTTTGTGTTTTTAATCACAGCCAGATTCACTCACTTGGGTTTGAGAACACAGGAGAAAAGCTGGGGAAGGTAGAAGCAACTAAAGTATATCCACGTGGACACGGTGGCTCAGTAGGGCTCCAGTCACACAAAGCAAACTGATCACATTCCTGTGGGTTTTCCTTCCCTTTCCAAACTCTCGCCCTCAGCTTCCGCTCCAAGCTGTTTGTCCTGGTCCTGCTCACTGGTGCAGCACAGTCTGCCTGATGGTCAACCTTTGTAGATGGGGAGGAATGCCAGGATTAGCTTTCAAAGGCTTTTTTCCATGAGAAAGCAATCTCAGCAACAAGACTTCCTGAGACAGGCACCTGCCTCATGCATTTTGCTACTGTCACTGACAGAAGATACCTTCAGACATGGCACAATCCCTTCCTAAAGGGACACCACCACCAAAAGCCACCAGACCTTCCACTGTCTGGTCAGGCACAGCCAGGAGGATGCAAATGCTTACCTGCTTTTAGGTGAGATGGGCCCATTCTGGGCAAGGAGAGATTTCCTGCTGCAAGGAAGAGTGACCTTTCCTGAGGACATCTGCAGCAAGAGCTGCAAAGGGGCTCCAGTGTCATTAGCAAGCCTGGAATGCAGCAGGACGGGTGCCCAGGGCAGTGAACACCAGTCTGGGCAAAAATGCTCTCACTCCAACAGAGATGGATGGGCTTGTGGTAGGGCCCTCGTGGAAATCCCTACACCAGCTTCTGTGTAAGTGCCTCCAACACAAAAGAAGAAGGAAAATGAAGGAAAGTGCTAACCCCTTCCCTGTGGCTGGGCTGAGCTCTGAAAGGATGCTTCGACCTGAGAGTCAGCACCATCGGAACATCAAAAACCAATTCCCAGTGGTGTTTCTGTCCTAGCTAAAGGGAGCTCTATTCCCAGTAAAGACCTCTTAAGATTTTTACATTAATGTGGACTCTTCAAAAACCCATGCAGAGAAACACAAAACACTCAAAATCCTCTTAATTCAATCTGTGCTTCATCACACAAGGCCACAGCAGGGGATTTGGGGCTGTGGGAATACAAATGCTCAGATTACCACCCAAACACAGAATAGGATGGACCAAGCCTGAAGAGTTTTCAGCCGAAACACACCAGACTTGGTGGACAAACCCCAGCAACCCCAACCTGCACATCAGCCACTCCGTGCTGCCCTGGCCTTGCTGCTGTGTGCACCCCTGCCTCTGCAGTGCCAGCTTTAAGCCATCCTGCCCATTTGCCTCTCAGCTCCCAGAGGAGCTCTCCCTGCTCCTCAACACTCCCAAGCGTGGCTCAGGAGCAGTGTGAGTGGGCTCTGGTGACAGCAGCATGCCACAGAGCTGGCAGGGAGGCTGTGCTGGTGCTGCAGGGTACCCGATGCTGATGAAGCTGACAGCGATGGTGGCAGGGGTCCTTGCTGCATCTCTGAGCTCCAGGGCCCTGGGAGATACTCTGCTCCTCCCTGGAGTCCTGTCTACCCCTTCCCCTGAGGGTTGTCTCTCACAGCTCAGTGAAGGTTTCAGATATCTCTGTCCTGCCTTTACCA
This sequence comes from Myiopsitta monachus, assembly GCA_017639245.1. Lineage (NCBI taxonomy): Eukaryota > Metazoa > Chordata > Aves > Psittaciformes > Psittacidae > Myiopsitta > Myiopsitta monachus. The sequence continues at coordinate 459,105 of CM029925.1, forward strand.
ACCCTGATGGTTCTGCTCCATGTGCCTTGCTCCAGCTCCCAGCCCAACAAGCACGGAGGCTCTACAGGCTGACACAGCAGGGAGCCGGTGCCTGCAGAGAGGGAACCACGATGAGTACTAACTACTTCATCTGCAAGTGCACCAGATGCTCTGAGAAATAACAATCACTGCTGAAGCAAACAGCAGAGGAGGAGGGCAAAGACTTCCCAGGCTGCCGTGTTCAGTCACTGCAGACATCACACCTAAGTCGGAGACAGAGAGGACAAGAGCTGCAGGAGGGCTCAGGGACAGATAAGCCTGGAGGGGATGAGGAAACAGAGCAGAAAGAAGAAACAGGGCATTAGGATAAGCTGCAAGTCTTGTGCCATGGGAGCAAGATTTAGGAGGGCTCTTGCAGCAGGAGCATCTTTAATGCCTTACTCTGCAGTGTGTGCTCGGGAAGGAGCAGCATCCTCCAAAGACAGCTCTCCGTCTTGGAAATCCGTTGTTCCATGAAACAGGATGCCCTCATGGGGAAGAAAATACCTCGAACACCATCACCTCTACCCTATCTGGATGGCCCTCCCAGTCCTCCTTGAGAGTTCACCTACATGCCCAGCTTTCAACCCCCCACTGCCCTAGCTACTCCAGCCCTGCTGCATGGGCTGCAGCGTCCAACCCTGTGAGGTGCTCACCTCCTCCTGGTGCTTGGTACTTGCAGCACCCCAGGGAAGGAACCCCAGGGAGCGGAGCTGGAGCACCGCACACAGCACAGGGCTGCAGGAGCCAGCAGAGGAGCAGAGCAACTTGGCTCACACGCTGAGCCTCCAGGAGCTGACAGCACGAGGGAGAAAGGCCGGTCACTGGGATTACACACTGAGGTTTTGTTTGCAAACTCAGCCCCTGAGTCGGGGCTCTTTAAGGCCCTAATCCCCGTGTGACAGTGCCCAGCACCAGCCATACCCCTGTGGATAATACGGACTTAGGGAAGCACCATCTAATGAGGGCCGTGCTCTCGGGCAGGCTGTAACTACGCTGTGTGAGTGCTGCCCCGGCCTGCTCCTCCAACCCAGCCAGGTACCACACGGCCTCCCTCTATCTGAGCGGTGGCTTCTCTCCATGCACACTCAGCTGCTCACTCAAAGCAGACATAAGGAGACAAATAGCATTAAGGCAGCACAGTTTGGGCTAAAGGCTTAAATCCTGCTCAGAACCCGGTGAGGGTTCTGCTGGGCAGAGATGTGATCATCCCATGTCAGCAAAACTTGCCTGATCCCAACACTCCAGTCTGTAGTAGTTGTTTTAGGACTTTTTTTGACACCAGTGTAGGAGAGACCAGCTAAAAGTAAGCTCTGTGTTAATGCAGAGTACGTTTCTAAGCTTAGAGGCAGATAAAACTCAGTGCGCATCACTTACCGGTCACCTGAGCGGCAATGCTGTGTGATACCATACACGTTCTACAAGTGGATAAGCTGTTTCCAGCTCCACTCCTGAGACGGTTCACTAGAGCAGAATTCGTTTCCACTTTCTAATGGTGCTCTATGCACCCACCTCAGCCAGGGCTGGAGCCAGCAGTGTCCGCAGCACCCTACAGCAGGAGCACTGAGTGTTTCTCTCTCCTGTATGGCCAGGTTAACACAGAGAGCAGCTTGTTTTGCACATCCACATCCCACTGCTGTGAGAGAAGAGCTTCCCCCTCAGAGCACAGGCTGCCACCTTCCAAACGAGGCCAGCCACTGACCTCCCCCACCACCACTGACCTTATTAGCACCGATCATGGGTCTAATAATACCCTGCACTGTAAGCAGGCCATCTGCTCTCACACTGCACTGCAAACCTGGGTGAGTGCTCGGGCTGAGCACATCCCAGCAACCCAACCATTCCCCTCTCAGGAACAGGCACCGTCCCACAGCTTTAAGCTAAATGATGCAGAAAGGCACCTCCAGCTTCCCACTTGGAGCTCATGAACACAGAGAACAGCACACAGCATCGCCCAGGTGCTGGCACAGGAGGTGAAAATGCAGTTACAGGTTAAAAATCCATCGCTCCAGCATCACAGCCTCTGCTGGTGGGGACACCGAGCAACCGCGTTACTGAAACCCAAACCCAAGGCCAAACACCAACCAGAGAAGCAGAAGTAAAACACCCAGGCTCCCCAGAGCAGCCGTACTTGTGTGCTATATATCTTCTACAGCAGGAATAGCAGAAAGGTTTTACTATATGCTGAATACTTTCACTGCCATTACAGGAGAGGAGCTTCTGTAACAGGCAGCTGAGCTTCAGAACTCATCACAGACTGGTTTAGGTTGAAGGGACCTTAAAGCTCATCCAGCTCCAACCCCCTGCTACAGGCAGGGACTCCTTGCACTAGAGAGCTTGCTCCAAGCCCCGTCCAACCTGGCCTTGAACATCATCATCACCATATATGAATCTAAATTAATTTAGAGGAGCCAGGGTCTGAAATGCTTGCTCAGTTGGGACATCTGGTCTACAACCGAGTCTTGTTACTACAGCAGCTCAGCTATACTCAGCTGTCAAACACATTCTCTTTGTGCTGCTCCTGCAAGGTCAGAAAGTGCAATTAGGCAGAGACTGATGTTACACCACTTTGAAGCAGCTTGCATCATCACAGGCTTTGAAAGCTGGTTTCCCAAATCCTTGGCCTTTGCTCTAATCAAAAGGCCACAATCAGATGTGGCGTAAGAGGCTGCATGGAAGAAGGAAAGGTGTCAGTGCCTGGTTCTCTGCTCTGCTGTTTTATGAACGGCAATAAAACATTAGTAAGTCGTAAGTAAAACTGTGATTGCATGGGGCAACATCCACCCAAGTGCCTCACAGCATTTCATACCAGCAGAACAACAGTTACAGGGGCAGATTTGCAAGGAGCTCAGCTCCTCACTTGGAAACCCACCACTGTGTCAGTGCTTTGTGGGAGCTGCCAGGCGATGGGCTCTCCACGAGGCCTGCTACGTCCTGCTTGTATCTGTTCTGAAGCTTCAGGCAGCTCAATTGCATGAATGCGTGTTACTGCACCCTGCTTCAGGCGGGTGACCAAGAGGCAGAAAGCTGCTGTCAGCAAAGGGATTACCTCGAGCTGATGCTACACTGCTGACGAAATCCACCAGCTCCACGAGCCCATTCAGAGTCATTCTGCTTGAAGGCATTTTCCGCTGCCTTCCCCTCAGCTGCCTCTGCTAATGCAATCATGAGCAAGAGCAGTGTCTGGAGCAGATTCACTGCCACAGCAGCAGCACAGGACACCATGGCCAAGGGTGGCTCATATTTGTAAGTCTCCTCTTTACCCCAAACTCTTTCCAGGGATAAGGACTTGTAGGTTATGAGCACCTCTTCAAATCCCAGTGGTAGAAACTGGTCCAGATCAGGGCTGGAAGATGCAAAGCTTGAACCTCCTTCCCAAGGTGGATCTGGCAGTGCCACGGCACTGCTGAGGTGTCACTGCTCACTGTATGAACACACACCTGCAGTGCTGCCCTGGCCAGCTTCTGACTCAGAGCCACAGGAGGGAAGTGTGAGCACTGCCACAGCTTGTTAGCTGGGCTTCAGCACCCATCCTCCTCCTCCTCCCCTGCAGGGGAACCCCTGGGGCTTGCAGACACCAAGCTGTACTCACACGGGTCACAGGCATAGAGCCTGTGCTTGCACATCCAAGCTGGGATGCAAAGAAACTCCCCCAAACTGGAGAGACAGCAGTGGCAGAAAGGAAACCTCTCCAGGCATTCCTCCCCTCTGGAGAGCGGCCAAGGAGACCATTTCCCTCTCTCTAAACCTCCAGCACGAGGAGCTCTTTGCTGCCCACAGGAATTCTACAGGGCTTAAAATGAGGCTTGAAGTATTCTGCAGAGTGGAACCTGGGTCTGGAGGGTTCTGGCCTGGCAAAGGGAAGCCAGCCTGGGGAGCAGGAGGTGGCTGCCACAGCCCTGCAGCGCTGCAATATGCCCATAAAAGGTTTCAGAATGCATCTGCTTAAGCACACACAGCAGCTCACAAGGGTTTAGAGGCACATCCCCAAAGAATCTCTCCTGCTTTTTTAGGCAAGTGTGAGCAGCAGTCAGCACTTTACCATCATCTTCCCAACCAGAAACCCAAGGTTACTCTTGGCTGGTATTAATAACGTAAATGCTGCTGGCTTCATCCAGAGGGGATGGTGGTTTGCTCATGCCACAGAGAGAAGGCTGGGGCTGGAGCAGAAACCCTGCATGGTCAGGGCTGGCTGGTGAGGAGAAGAGAGGCTGTCAGGAACCCCAGTGCTGAATTGCTTGGCCTGTCTCCCAGGGAGACTGTCTCCAACATGTGGCGTCAGGACCAATCTGTGGCTGCAGCTCTGCTTCCCAACTCACTCCAGGGAACATGCATGAGTCTGGGGCCCAGGAGAGAGCTGTAATGAGCTCAGGAGCTGCAGGAAGAAAGGCAAGACCAGTGGTGCTGAACCTGACCCAGGGATCCCAGGCATGAAGCTGGCACCCCAAAACACGGGGTAACAGCAAAGGCATCTGCTCCTGCATGGGCACTCAGGTGCGGTCAGCTAACCCTGCTGCAGAGGCAGTGACCTGCCACAGAGAAGCAGGGGACAGCAACCTGTTAAGCCAGGACAGTAAGATTCACCAGGGCTCAGCTGGCACCGTTCAGCTGTCAAGAAGGCATCAATAAATAAAGCCAAACTACTGGGACATCAGAGAAACCCATGGGTAAGTGCAGGATCCTCCCCAGGTTGGGGCAATCCCCAGCACAACACAGGCTGGGGGAGACTGAATGGAGCAGCCTGAGAAGGGCTGGGGCTGTTCGGTGAGGAGCAGCTCCCCATGACCCAGCTTCAGTGTGCGCTTGAGCCCAGAACCCCCTCGTGTGCTGGGCTGCACCCCAGAGCGTGAGCAGCAGCTCAGGAGGGGATCCTGCCCCTCTGCTGCGCTCTGGGGAGACCCCCCTGCAGCCCTGAGCCAGCTCTGGGGCAGCAGCACAACTCTCTGGAAAGCTGAATACGCCTGGGGAGGTCACACACCATCCGAGTAACCAAGGGACCTCAACTGAGAGCATCTGCAGCCCAGACACCAGGGCAGGCCTCGGAGATGCTCAGCCCCAGGCACCACCAGGTGTGCTCCATCCATAGTCTCCATTCCATAAAGTGCCACAAACCTTTTGGAGCCACTGCAGAGCACACATAGCACATGTGCCAATTAAATGAAGCAGTGACAACATGGAGCTTGGTGTAGACAAGGTATGTGCCTAAATAGCTCTCCTGTCCCCCCTGATGTACCACTCAAATACAACAGCAACAGTTCTTATAAATAAAACTGAGTCTAAAAACATTTCTCCTGCTTTGAGATGTCTGACTCAGTAGTTATAAAAAGCACTTATGATGTGCTGTAAGACACACCAAAGCACCAGACAAGACAGAAACTGCTGCAAATCCACTTCTCATCACCAAATGCTGTCACCACCCGGGTAAGTGACCAAAGGAGAAGTGAAGGTGTCTCACAGAGGTGACATGGCCCAACACTACTCAGTGCATTTGCAGCCCCATTAAGCTGAGCTGAGCTGTGCAGTCATAGTGTCTCCAAAAATACCTCTCTGGCTTGGTGTTTTCTTCCTCCCCTGTAAAAGCGTAACCGTATGTGAGGTTTGGTGGGTGGTTCAGTTGTTTCCTTGTTGGGAGTTTATTTAAATTTAAAAGGTTTGGTTGCAAACCAGCAATAGAAAGAATTCTGGTGAAGTCAGCATAAACCAGGTACAAACCAGAAGGAAAAGTGTAGGGAATAGCCTCAGGTACCCCTGCTTCAAGATCCTATGGCTTCCTATGGAACCTATGGACATTTACTGTCCAAGCACAGTGACCTTCTTCAATTGCTGTGGGACTGTGAATACCACTACCAGACAATAACACCTCTTTTAGAAGACAGACAATTCAGACAAAACTGGACTTTTAACTCCTGATTTTACGCCTGTTCAGACAATCCGATCTTTATATATATATATGTAGAACTACTTTGAAACATGCAACAGCTTTAAGATGTTTTTTAAATTAGACCTCTCAAGATCAAAATTCAGACTCTTGAAATGCTCATGATTCTCTCAGAATGCTCTTGACACCTTTGATTTGCATGTGGAAACACCTACGTTCATAAAGCAAATCCAAACATAAACCCAAACCCCACCGTACCTCACCAAGCTGGGCTTGAACACTGTATTTAAGCTGTGAGTTCACAGTGCAATCCCCAACCTGTGAGCAGAACAAACCAAAGCCTCTGGGAACACCCAAGCGTGCATTACCTACAGGCTTTTATATCATAGCATGCTACCTCCTAACACCCCATCTCTCAGCTCACTGCTCCATTAGTGTTTCTAGTGACCAAAGAGAATGCTATTTTCCTTCCTGGAAGCTTTAGAAAGAGAAGAACAAAGCTGAAGATTTGCTGAGGAGTCAGACAGGGTCACACCATGCCTGCCTCATCCAGCCTGAACAGGAAGGTTAATGACTTGAGTGCTTGTGGACAGTGCACCGCAAGCCTTGTACCAAGCGCCATGAGCCAGCAAGCCATGGCCAAAAGTTCTGCATGGAATGGTGCACACCAAGCCTGGGAAAGCAGCTGATGAATGACCCCAAAGGCCACCACTGCAGAAGGCCTCAGAGGTGCCCTGGGACACGCCAGGAGCATCACAGAGCATCAGCAGCCCTTGTGGCCACTGCTGGGTGGGGGGCTGGCTCCCATGTCCCTGGGCTGCCCTCCTGCAAGCAGCGCAGCTTGTCCTGCCATTCACACAGGTTACTGCAGACAGCACTGCTCCTCCAGAGTAACGAGGGGAAGCATGAGTACAGTGAGAGCTCTCCTGGCATCTGACTCCAATCTGTGAACAGCTTCTCACAAGGAACTATTTTTAAGCTTCAATCAATCTGCTTCAGAAAGGTTCCTTCTGCTGCCTACAAATATACAAAGCTCCCCCTTTGAAGAGCCACAGCTCAGGACAGCAAGATCCAGCCCCGGACTTCCACCCGTATCAAGATCTAGTAATTCACTGCCCAACCACGCACCGCTCCTGCAGAGCACTTCCTGGTGACCCTACCTGAGCATCAGTGAAGCCCCCCCCCCACACCTTCAGAACCCCTGTGTGTTCTTTACAAGCTTACAGGCAGCAGACATTCACCCATCAAAAAACCCACACTGCAGCAGCCTGCTCCTGGAAGCATTACCGCTCCCAGTACCACACCAGAGGCAAAACTGCTCCATGAGACAGAGGGAACAGAAGGCAAAAGTAAGATGCAGTAACTACAGATGCTGTGTGTGACCTGACCAGGGAGGTGAAGCCACTGCGGGCTGGGTTATCGAAAGTTCCTGCATGAAGGCATTGTTCAGGCTTAAGAGGTCTGTGAGAAAGAAAACAAGCACCAGCACTACACAATGGATGCAGATAAGCAACCTCTGAACAAAGCCCTGGGCACTGCGAGACAACTGGGAAAGGAAAACTTATTAGCTGCAAGCATCCTATATCCTGTTTCCAAGGGAGCAACACAGATGTTCTGCTCCTGTAGAGTGTGAGGAGATGAAAAGAGCACTGAGCAGCTATCTAGCCTTCCACAGGGAAACACAGAGACACCCACAGGATGGGCATGAAAAACCTCTTCTTAACTGAATGCCTGAGAATGTAACACAGAATCACAGAACTCCAGCCTGGTTTGTGCTGGAAGGGACCTTGAAGCTCCTCCAGCTCCAACCCCTGCCACAGGCAGGGACACCTTCCACTGGAGCAGTTGCTCCAAGCCCCTGTGTCCAACCTGGCCTTGAGCACTGCCAGGGATGGGGCAGCCACAGCTTCTCTGGGCACCCCCTGACAGCGCCTCAGCAGCCTCACAGGGAAGAGCTTCTTCCTTATATCTAACCTGAACTTCCCCTGTTTCCGTTTGAACCCGTCAGCCCCTGTCCTATCGCTACATCTCTCTGGTTACCAGTAAGGGAGGCCACTGTTATGCCCATGAGTCCCTCAATGCCACTGCAAACACGGCTCTGCCAGCCGGGTGCAGCCCAAGGACAGAAAGGCCTTTGTTGGAGAGGTTAGTCACCAGGGTGGTTATCTCCACTGGAAAACACAGTGTGTGCACACACGCAGGGGACTGCACTGCTCTGTGGCACAGCATAAGCAGGGCTCTGCCCATTGGGAGCTACTGGATCCATGGGTCTGAAGGAAGGAAGTGCTCCAAGACCCACTTCTTGGCCGAGAAGTGGGATGCAGGAACAGCCCCATCATGGGAGGAGAGTCTGAGCTCTCCTCCCAGTGTACTTCCCTAAGCCAGAGCTGCTGGTTCCCCAAAAGGTTTTCCTAAGCCTCAAAGAATCCAGACAATCTGTTCCCTGGAAAATTCAGGCCACTTCAGTAGCACAAACTGGGCATCTGCTGCTGTGTCAAGAGGAAGCTGCTGCCACAAGAACATTACTTAACAGGCAGTTACACAGGAAACACGCTGAGCTGCAGATCAGACCCGACTCCTTGACTGGGCTTTTTTCTTTGCTTTCTCAACACTGTATTCCCCATCTCACTCCCCACTGCTGAAGTGGGAAACCTCTTTGCTACGCCAGTGGGTGGGATTTGATCCCAGCTGCCCACTGAATTAGTGCTCCCCAGGATGTTGCAAACATCAGGCAAGCCCTGCACCCCGCACGGTACCACTCCACACAGCAGGACAGCACTCCTTCCACTTCCCAAAGAAATGCTATCGAATGGAGACATGTTAATCTCTCCATTCAAACTGTCTGCACTGCCACTGGCTACAATTCAGGAGCTTCAAGGGCACAAAGAACATGACTTTATGTCCCTCCGACAGAAATAGTTTTGCCTCTTGTTGTCAGCAAACAGCAACGCAAATGAACATTTGAAAGTCACTCTGTAACTAAGCCTTGCTGCATATAATCAGATTAAAAAGAGCAAAACCAAATGCAAACAGGAAGCTTGAGCTTCGCGGTAAAAGGGAACAGAAGTGAAAATACAAAGAAGCCAAACAGTAACAAACCAGGTAAACCAGTGGGGATCAGCCCCAGCCTGAACCTAGCCATATGTAATTCCACCATTTCTGGTACTTGTTATGTTCATGACAGCAAACCCAGATCTCTTCAAGCAACAGCTGAAGTTCAAGGGAAAGCTTTTAAGCTTGTAAAATGTACTAGATTCCTTCTAGAACCTCAAACAGGTTAATCACTGATCAGGAGTTCTCAGAAGCAGCCATACTGTGCCAGGGGTTTGACCATCCTATTGAAAGCATCTTTGATGACCCACACTTCGAAGAAAAAGGCAAAAAACCCCATCAAAACACCACAAAGTGGATGTTCCTTTTCCTGAGCACCATGGTGAAGCAGCCCCAGACAGAGATGCCAACCTCCCCCTGCAAGCCCCTATCCCCCTGCCCTAACTCAGCCCCCAGGCACTCGGTCAATTCTGAAAGTCACCCCTGGAGCTCCAGCAGTGACAAAGCAAGCAGGAGCCATTTGCTGCCTGCAAAATCAGCTCCACAGAGATGAGTGCTAGCAAAAGGCTGGGCTGTGACTTGGCCAGGCCTAGCAGAACCACAGCTTTCACATGTCCCTTACAGAAAGCCTTTTCCCCAACACCCATTTTTCTGGGAACGCCGCTCTCCAAATATTTTGGCTGTTTCCCATCCACAGGCCAGTGTCTGTGCGCATATGCAACCCCATCTCCAGGAAATGCACATGAAGCTGATTCATTATCTTAAAATGCTGCTCTCGTTTCTGCTCATTAAAAGCACATTTCAGAGCCCCACATCGAATGCGCTGCCCATGTGCTCTACACATAAATTACAGCACTGAGTTCTCTGCTTCTCTCATCTCAGTTTCACTCAGTGCCCACAATCTCCACTTTGAGAACAGCTTTATCAGACGTGAGCTGCCATTGGAAATGGTGGATAAACCCCTCTCTCCCTGCGATGCATCAGGGCACTGACTGTACCCTAGATCTCAGCAGCTACATCCCGCACCAGCAGCATCCTCCCTGCAGGAACAGCAATAGACAGCGTTGTGCACACTCCATGCCCCAGCACGCCGAGCCATTCTGGAGGGAAGGAAGAGCAAGAGAGCTTAGGTAACGCATGCGTTAGTCCTCACCTTTAGGGAGTCAAAGCAGGCAATAACTCGACCATTTTCCACGTGGCAACTCCGTGATGGATGGGCGAACTTGCACTCCGCATCAGACCGGGAACAAGTTCCTCTCTGAAACTCCCGACACACTTCTAACGTCAGCCACTTCGTATCCCGCACCAGGGAAACGTTTACAGCCATAGTAAAAACCAAAAACGAGCAAGCAAGCGAGGGCACCCTTCCTCAGGGCACCAGGTTACTGCTGAGCCGCTTGAGTTTCTTCTTGTTCGTTTAAAAAAAGGGTAAAAAAGTGAATTCAAGTTAAACGTGAAGAAATAACTAACTTGTTGCTTTGGTAGAACTCCTATTCATCAGCACTTAGGTTTTCATTTAAGTCAAATCGTGTTTCTCGAAACAAGAATTAAACATAAAGCCAATCATAAAATAGAAATCTTATCAGAACAACTGAAAATCAAATGAGAGGCCAGCTCCTAAAAGTGCAATTGTAGAAGTTAAAATACAAGTGTTAAGATTTTGTGCCGCTGCCGGAGTTACTTGCAAATAACTGGCAGACTTTCAAAAGGATTCTGTGCTCTCCAGTTAATGGTTTCAATTATTCTTGCAAAAAGCATATGCTGTTGGCAGCACTTCAGTTTGTGGAATGGTCTCGGTCCTTGGGGAGAAAACTTCGCTTTCTGGGGGTATTTTTTCCTTCTATTTCTTGCTTCTAAAAATTACGGTTCGCGAGCATCAAAACGGGCAAAAGGACGTCTGATTTCTTTCCTTCTGTCTTTTTTTTCCCTCGCTCCTTCCAATCTTTGCTACATGCTCGGGGGCAGGAGCAAACTAAAATCGAATTAAAATGGCTGAGCGAGCTGCGTGTAAACGCGGAGCAGAACCGAAACCCGCGGGGAGGCGGGAGGAGCTGCCGCCGGGGCACGGACCGCGAGCGACGCCGGTTAAACAGAGCAGGGGGCGCGGGGCAGAGGGAGGCAGCCCGAGGCAGCGATCCGAGCGGCGGCGGCTTCAGGAAAGGCACTTTTCAGCAACCTGCAGGGAAAAGAGAAACAGAATGAGGCGGGAGCCGCCGGCCGCTGACGTCCCCCCCGCCTGAGGGGGCGCGGGGCTGCCCGGCCGCCATTGCGCTACCGGGGGGCACCTCCCGCACCCAGCGGCGCCTGCGAGGAGGAAGCGGCCAATGGCGTTTACCGTTGTAGCGGCAGGCAGGGGCGGCCGACCAACGGCGGAGGCTGTTTCATAGCGGCGCAGGCTGGCACAAGCACCCCCGGCGCCGCGGGCCGGCCCCGCGCGGAGCGGGGAAGGGCGTTTTGCTCTTTAATGTGTTTTAATGAAGGTCCCGTCCTCCCCGTGGCCCCTCCCCTGCCGCAGGAAGCGCTCAGGCAGGAAAAGCGGCCGGTGGCTTTCTGGTGCACAAAGCAGGAGCTGCTGCGGCTCGGCTCCATGGCCGCCGAGCTCACTCGGAGCACGGGGTGGCACATGGCCTCAGTCGCTCCTCTACGGATGCCGTGCCTACAACGCTACCAGCGAACGCACCAGGGACACCTCAGCTACACACGCGGAAAGAATTGACTCGCTGCTCCCTGCTGTAGTTTTCCACCAGACCAAAGGCAGCTCAAATTCCTCTGGACTCCAGCAACTCGTGTTATACAACAAGCAACTCCCAATGCATTCCCTAGTCAAGGCTTCCTCAGCATCCACTAAAATGCTAAGCTGTCCCTAGAGCTTCCCATTCTAATATTAGCCATACCAGCGCTGCCTGATAGGATTGGGCTGTTTCCCAGCTCCCAAAATCCAGCCCTTTTATCTCCCTAAAGCATGGCCACCCAGTTTTGCCAACACTCCACAGGCAGAGGATGCCGCTCGTGTGGCTGCTATTAAGACTCAAAGCTTTCGCAGGAGAGCCTTCAACTACGAGAAGAGGAAGCCTGAATTCCTCCTTTATTATTGGTGTGTTATTGCAATTACACTGATCAGTAACCAAAGATTACTGGAGCTGGAAACAATGGAAACAATGCTCCCAAGGAAGTGTGGGAAGAGGCTGTCAGCAGCAGCGGGGGGTGGGGCACAGAGGCCGTTTGATTCACAGATCAAATTATTTCACATTAAAACCAGCATTCATTAAACCTCTGTTGTTTTTTCCGGGCTCATTAGAGTCAAGTCCACACCAAAACCTGCCCAGGGCCTTGCAGGCCCCCCGCAGCAGCAGCACAATGGTTGGTGTGACCCGTGCTTCTGGAAGGACCTCTGCGTTTCTGCACATCAGGTGGGGAACACAGACTGCAAGCATCAGATTTGCTGAATGTGATTCAAACTTCAAAGGGAAGGGGGGGAAAAAAAAAGCACATCTCGCCTTGCTTGTGTCTTCTGGGTTTTGTGAGGAACAGAGATGCTCTAAATCAATTCCAGTTCTGCAAACAGGGCAAATCCCATCCATTGATGTGTGGGCTCCCTGTCCAAGTGAGCTCGGCAAGCAGGAAAAGATGTGTGGAAACCTTCTGCAGGGAGCGAGGGCCTGGCTGGGTGCAGCTCCTCAAAGCAAGCCAGAACAGGTCAGCTCTGGGTGGGGATTAGAAAGAATGCTCCCTAGAAGCGGCTCCGAGCAGGCTGAAATACAACCATCTTGTGGATTAAGTGCCTGTTCCACAGCTTCGGACTCCCAGGCAAGTGAAGGTCACACAGTTACACCAAGATGTAGCGCAGGAACATCTGCTACTTCCCAACCTGGAGAAATCCCAGAGACCAGCCTTCATTCTGCTCTCATTGATGTAGCTCAGGAGCACACATGTGCACACACAGACACACAGGTACACGCCTGCTCTAGGCTGCTCAGTCCTCAAGATGAAGGGAATGGTTTTAATGGAAGATCAATGGAATGAATCCTATAAAACACTGAACTACAAACATCAAGACACTGAGATACATGTAACATGGTTGGTTTCTTTTACAACTCTTAGAGGGGGGAAAACAGAACTCTGAAGAAAGACTTGGCCCTGTTCTGCTGATGGAAATGGAGCCCCATGCTCCACATCCTGCAGGACAGACTCATCTGATCAATGTGCAAGAGCGATACACAAGGAATATCCTGTGCTATGGAAATAACCCACCCTCCTGTAGCAGGACAGACTGTTATCTGAGACCCTGGGACAAGGGCTTCTCTACTGGAGGGAGCCAAATAAAGAAGTTTTCAATACCAGGACCCTCAACCCTACAGCCTGCCCAGGCAGAGCCCAGCACATGCTGCCCCATCACTGCTTTGCTGTGTGCTCAGGAGAGTGCTTCAGCACATGCTTAACTCTGAGCACGCTGACAGATCAAGAGAAAGAAGGAAACCTTCATGAAGCATGTACTTAAGTGCTTTGCTGAATCAGGGCCTAAATAAATGGATCTGCTTTAGAGGTTTGTCAGTGCTGGGAGGGCAGCAAGCACAGGCAGCAGTCACTGCATTTCAGCCCAGAGGAGCGCAAGTTGGGCTTTTCTGCAAGTCAACAGAGTGTTTGGACTGCTTCAAATCCTCTCTCCATGTGGCTATGGGCAAAGGTGACACACATGCACGCAGGGCTGCCATCACCCCAAAGCCATACGCTGCTGCTGCAGAGGCTCCCGTGCACCATGACAGCACAACACAAACAGGAACCCACTGACACTGCAAAGCTTCAGTTCTCCATATTTCAACTCCTGGCAGCAAACAACTGTAGCTATTCCCACCACGATTCATCCTTACAATTCCCTTGTATTATCCTTTTCTAGGGGACGGGGACAGTAATGGGGATGGGGCAGACGACAGCGGGATGATGGGACACTGGCATTTTCATCACTTTGTCCTCCCACTTATTTCAAACAGGAGGGATGAAAGCATCCATGCCAAAACCAACATGCTGCAAGGAAAAAAAGTAGCTCCAGAAAACACGGACTTCGCTAGCGTTCAGGAAATACAACAAAGGGTAGGTGCTGCCTTTTGAACCCTTCCCAGCAAGGCAGATCCATCCAGCACAGCTCATCTCTACTGCTACCAGATGGGCCAATCTCATTTCAATGGCAGCAGCAGCGAAGTCAGGGCGAGCAGCACAGCAGAGAGAAAAGCCTGTGGCTTTATCCCTGTAAGGAAACTGTAATATCCCTGAGTCCCTGCTCCAAGACCACTTGCTGGGCCAGGCTGTAACTGCCTGAGATGCAGGAGCACGGGGCTTGCCCCACAAGGCAGAGCCAGCCCTGCAGCTAGTAAGGGGGAACATGGGCAGTGTGAGGAGCAAAGGTCACAGCAGGGCTGCCTGCAGCTGGCCTGAAATGTCCTCACCACCTGAGGTAATGTGAGGACAAACATTCACTTGATGCTTGAATTCCTCCTGCTTTTCCACAGAACCAGTCCTCTTCCCACTGACACCCCTCATGGATGTCAACTGGTGAGGATGCTTCCTGACAGCCAAGTTCAGAGATGGCAATTTATATGACAGGGTGGATTCAAGCGGCTCCCAAGTGTAAATGATGCTATTTAAGAGTTTGGGTTTTGAGGAGAAAAGCCTGGCTCAGTAGCAGGGGGGGATCCTCACTTCTTGTTTCTCAAGGATTTCCAGGTCATGACCACTCGGATGAGAAGCACAAGGGCTGCTGCCCTGACTGACAGCCCTGGTGAGGGACATGTGCAGCTATTCCCCTTCCTTCACCTGAGGTGAATAGGGACAGTGTGGACAGTAAAGGAACACTGGAGCTTTCCTGAAGTCAAGTTCCAGATGTGGCCTTTCGTCAGCATATGCGGTGCTGTCCATGCTCCCCTCCTCAGTATGAGCCACCAGCACACAGCAGAGGAACCGAGGTCTCACTCTGAGTCCAAGCTCAGCCCGGTACTGCTGGGCTGCTGCATTTTACCCAGTCGTGCAGGTTAGACCCAGCCAGCCTGGATGGACGGATGAATAATTCACCTTGAGTCTTTCACCACTTTGGGCACAATCTGCATCCACCTCCTCAACTAAAAATGTGTGCTGAGTATCTAGGTACTGTCAGAGACAAAAAAAAAGCCTTTTTAATGGCCTTCCCTTAAAGCATTAAATTCAGCTGCAACACAAGTGACACTCATCAGTCCTTGTACCTTTGAGATGACTCTGGAACCTTGGCTCTTCATGGCATCTGAATGGGTACAGAAGAGCTTGGTGTACCCAGCACCCCTCCTTGATAACCCAGAATGGGGGACACTCAAACAGCAGAGAGATGTTTCCATTATTAAACAATGTTCCAGATAAATGCTGTGTTCCTGGAAACACTGCAGGGCAAAGAGAAACGGCAACAATGTAAATAGCACATTGAACTACTTTGTTCTGAAAGAGAAACCAAAGTCTTCAGGAGAGCACCACCACCCGACAGCATTTACACATCCCAGTGGAAAACCAACTCTAAGCATCTTCCTCAGTTCTTCCTTTTCTCCTGAACACATAAGAACACACCTTCATCTAGAGCCCACAGAGCCAGGAACACAATGACATCAGTTCATCTGGCTGACATCAGGGCAGCTCATTTTGGGCCTTCGAAAAGCCCATGGCAAGTGAAGTGCTGCCACGATGGGATCACAGGGCAGCTTGGAACTGGTTCAGAAGTGCTGTACAACAGCAAAACACTCCAGACAGAAATACCACCCATAACGTCCAGGCACTGATCCTGTAGTGCTGAAGTCCCATTAGCAAGGCTCTTACCCTGAATCACACAAACCAGCCCGGAGACCCCAGTTCCTCTGGTGCTGGCCTGCCAGTTCCTGCCCTGCCCCATGCGGGCTGTGCACTGGGGACATGGCATCTCCTGCACAGCTCCTCCTCGCTTGTGCACTTCATGGGCTGCAGTATTGAGCCCAAAGAAGGTCAATTAATTTTCTGCTGCCTGCAAGAGGTTATTTTTGCTTTCAAATTAGAAACTAATATTCTATTTTTTGCTCTGGCCCTCATACTTGAAAGCAAACACTTTGGGGACACAGCAGCACTTTAAATACTTCCTTTGTGAACATTCTGTACCTGGACACTTTCTCCCTCAGGGAACAGTTTACTTAAGGTAGACCTTTACAGCCAGAAGAAAATAAACCTCCTTTTGCTCTTCTGCATTTACTCAGTAAAGGAGCAGGTTTCCCCCACCATGACCATGCATGGCAAGGTTCTGTTCCAAGGTCTAATGAGGGCCAGGAATCACCATGATTACACTTGGATCACACCATGTGCCAGAGTCAACTCAGCCCCGAGCTGACTCTGTTCATAGAGGCTGGCAGAACCCAGAAGCCACACATGCACTAGAACAACCCCCTGGTGCTGCTGCAATGGAGAAGCCTCGCTGGGAGAACACAAACCCACTCCAGCAGTGGCACAAGGTTGGGCATGTGAATACCTCCCATCTGTGCTGAAGGAGCTGCTGATGCTCATCCTTCTTCCTCAACTCACTCATGGAGCAACTCTGCAGCGCGGGTTACTGGGGGTGACCTCCATGGAGAGAGCAGCACAAGAAAAGCCCTCCTGCTCCTCGGATGGGACACCATGTCCCACCTCACAGGGAGCTCACCAGCATTGGTGGCACCCCAGGAGATGGCTGTGGTGATGCTCTGCAGGGACAGCAGTGATGCTGCCCTCAGGAAGATGGATCTCCCATCACTCCCCACTGCTCTGCACTGCCCTGGAATGGCCCAGGCACCTTTCCTACCTGCAGAGGTGGCAGCTGGGGAATAGTGGGGCAGTGTGGAAAGAAAAGGAAGAGGAAAACGAGAAACTGAAGCACTGTGAGGGAAGGAAGCCTTTCACTGCAGGGAAATACAAAGTACAAACCAACGTGGGGAACTTTATCCTCCCTTGCATAAACGCAATTCACCACATTTACAGCCTGCAGCACAATCACAGGAAAAATAAATGCCAAGTTTAAGGAAACAGTAGAAAAAAAGCCCCTTTCATTACACAGTCGGCCATTCCTCACCGAGGACTGTGATTGCTCCTATCCCCTCAGCTGCCTGAAACCTTTACAAGCTGGTTTCCCTCTTTATCCTTCACATCCCCACCACCTCCCGGCCATCAAAGTTCTAAGAACTCCCCTCCCCTCCTGCAGGATGAGCTCTTCTCCAAAAGCTTCAAGAGGCAGAGGGCCGGGAGCTATTTGCCACTATGTGCTGGGGGGTTCTAAGCCAAAAC
This sequence comes from Myiopsitta monachus, assembly GCA_017639245.1. Classification (NCBI taxonomy): domain Eukaryota; kingdom Metazoa; phylum Chordata; class Aves; order Psittaciformes; family Psittacidae; genus Myiopsitta; species Myiopsitta monachus. The sequence continues at coordinate 476,344 of CM029925.1, forward strand.
TGCACTACAAAACCACTGCAATTCAAGGACCTTTCTGTTTGTTTGTCTTTGAACACAGCCACAGAAGCTGCTGCGCTGGGGCCACACGCGCCGCAGCAGAACAAATCCCTTTCCACGGGGTGTTCCAGAGCTGCATGTGGTGGGTGCTTCAAAGGGAACTCCCCCTGTTTCACTGAATAGGTTTGTCAGAACAACCACACACAAATACTTCTGTTCTTTCGGGCTTTTGATTTCCTGCCATCAGCTTATTTGGGAGCAGTTAGAGGACAAGACCCCTTCGCAAGAAACCTGGAGAGGGGCTTTGGACAAGGGACGGAGGGACAGGCCAAGGGGAATGGCTTTAACTGCCAGAGGGAACGCTGAGATGAGCTCTTGGGCAGAAGCTCTTCCCTGTGAGGGCGCTGAGGCGCTGTCAGGGGGTGCCCAGAGAAGCTGTGGCTGCCCCATCCCTGGCAGTGCTCAGGGCCAGGTTGGACACAGGGGCTTGGAGCAACTGCTCCAGTGGAAGGTGTCCCTGCCCGTGGCAGGGGTTGGAACTGGAGGAGCTTTGAGGTCCCTTCCAATACAAACCAGGCTGGGATTTTACTGGGACCTGCCTGACACATCCCTTCCAGCTCCTACAGGAGGCAGCTTCCCGGTGCCAAGGCTCAGGGCCTATGTTGGAGCAGAGGAGCTAACCTGGAAGCAGCACTGCCTCTGTGGAGCAGAAGCAGCTCCTGTGCTGCTGGGGAGCGGCGTTCAAACCCTCTGCAGTGCCAGCACTGCTGGGAGGGGTGAGGACCACAATTACACCAGCGGCAAACGCAAAGGAAAAGAAACCCCAAGTTGGCAGTGCTGTCTGGAGGTCAGCTAATCCCAACCCCGCTCAAAGCACAGCCAGCTTCAGAGGCGGATGCTGCCATCCCCGAGCACAAAGAGAGCTGTCTCACACAAAGAGAGCTCAATTGAGTCACACAAATTCAGAGGAGACAGGAGAGGCCAAGGCTCACTCATTAAGGCTTGTTCCCCAGCACCTGATTGTAAGAAACAGGATCAAGCAGATGTATCCACAATCTATCTGATTATCCTGCTCAGTGTCCAAGACACCCCCTGCCAACGAGATAAGTGTGTTTGGGCAAGCGGGAATGCCTTTACCCAAATGCCCTTCCCGGGATCCTGCTGGTAGGAATGACCTGCAGCCTCTCCTGAGCTGCAAGCACGGTGCTAGCCCTCCAGCCAGGCACTGTACTCCAGTGAGCAAAGAAACCCTGAACAGGAGCCCAGCTCAGCCATTCATGTGCTGCAGAGGAAGCCTGAGGCTTGGGGAGGTGTCAAGCAGAGCAGTCCTGCCCAGGTCTGAGCTTCAGAGGTGCCTGCCCATGCACACGTACTTGTGCCTGCAAAGTCTCCGCTCCAGGATTCTCCACCACAGAGCTCAAGGGGACATGTTTTCTCTAACAGGAAGGCAATTCCATTCTAGTCCCATCCTCCACCTCCTTAAAGCGCAAACGTGCTCCGAGGCACACACTGTAGTTTATGCACCCACGTGTGAGCTGTCCTACCTGGTGACCACAGGCCTGCAGAAAGAGGACATTCACACAGTGGTTTGAATTCTCAGCTGGAAGAACTCACAGCAAACAGAAGTGGTTTTTCTTTAACACCTTCGTCGCGAGTGCTGGGATAAGCCATAAGTAAGTTGGCAGCAAACCAGCTTGGTACAAACACAGAGCACCAGAACACAATGCAGGCATCACAAAGCCACTACTCTGGGCCAGACAGGAATTCTCCCCTTTGCGCAGGGCAGGCCTCCAAAGTCCTCATGCTGCTACGTTCAAATCCATGTGACTTACACGATGTGTAAACACACCTATCACTTACCTGTATGCAGAAGGGCATCCCACACACAAAGGCACTCAAGAAGCATCTGTGAAAAGACTTGGGACTTGGGAAAAGGGGACTTGACTTATTCCTCAACTCAGACTCTAACAGCATCCTTAAGCTGTAAATCAAATCTGCAATGACTGAAGGAGACTGAAAGACTTGGAACAAAAGCATCCCATTTATTTAGGATAATTTCTTCCAGCATTAAAGGAAAGGAGTTAAAACATGCGGGAAAGCAGGAAAAGCAAACACAGCAAAAACTGAGAACATACTGTCCACTTCTGTATGCCAGTGAAAATCCAGAGCAGCCTCAGCCCAAGCCCTGAAGGCATTACCCTCATGCAGGCAGATCACCAGCTGGACAGGAAAGATGCTCTAGTCTGTAAGTGCCAGGCTGGGACTCTCAGCTCAAACCCCAATACAGCCATAGGTGCCACAATTCACAAACCGCTTAATCCCTCCGCAAACAGGGACTGCTACTTCCCTATCTCTGTGATAAAACACAGGAACATCAATCAGGCCGTAAGAAACAACTATGGTAAAGGCTGTATAAGTACTAGTGCAGTGCTTGCAGGGGAGCACCCAGCCAAGAGGCTCCTGCAAAGTGTAAGGGCCACTTGCGGCACCACACGTTGGTCACAGTGACCAAGGGCCATGTGCCTGGTGCCCCTGTGGGACACAGAGGGGTTGGGATGCACGTAGAAAGGAGCCCACACAGCCAAGCCCTGGAAAAGACACGGAGGGGAAGTCAAAGTCACCCTCAAGGTACTTCCCAAGCTCTTCAGTTATGTGTTGGCCCCTCCTGCCTTCCACACACCCCAGAATCTGTTACTCATTGCTCTTCATCTCACTGCCAGGCAGATGAATCAGCTTTCCAGGGACTGAACATCCTCTGCTCTCCCCGAGATGCCTGAGTCATGGACAGCAACTGACGTTCTCAGATCTTCAATACTCTCCTTACTTCCCTGCATCCGCAGAGTGACAGCCTCCAACTCCTCTCCCCTGTGGAAGTCTCAGGGACCTGAATCACTTCCAATTTCCCCACTTAAGGCCCGTGGCATCCTTTTATCCAGACAGCATCCAACTCAGCATGAAACTGACCCAAATCAAACCCAGGAGCCTCAGAAGGTGGGCTGAGCCAGCCAGGGCAGAGGAGCAACGCTTTCCACATCCTGCCCTTCCTGCCACCACCCCGCAGCCCCCAGCTGCTCATGGTCAGGCTGGCTGGGTGCCTGTCCAAGCTGACTTGAAAAAACCCCAAACAGGGACATATTCCCTCCAGCCCGGAGCATGCACTCTGAACCCTTCAATGCACTTGTTTCCCCCACCAGCCAAGGGCAGGAGCTTGGGAGGTGGCAGAGAGAAGAGGGAGGGGATGGATGGCAAGTGGAGTCTGTTTTAACTGGCTGCTGTTAAGAGCATGAGAAGGATGTTTGAAGGAGAATGATCAGGAGCAGAGTGCAGAGGAGGCAATCAGAGGTGTCCAAGGAAGAGAATTTACAATGTGGCTCAGCAATCCATCACTGGCTCTCATTCCCACCTACAGGAACATCTACAAGCCTCAAAATATACTTAGCTTGGGGAGGCTGGAAAGGAGCAGCTCTTTTTGCAACCCCAGCTACCAGCACAGAAGCACTATTGCAAATCAGGAAGGGGAAGCAGTTCACATACAAGGGATAAACTGGTTGAAGTTCTTCTAAGTGTGAAGACAGCTTTGTTTACCAGATGCATGCGAGGGAACATGTGTGTCCAGCACCAACTCCGCAGTGGAAATTTGGCTGCCTGCAATTAATTCCCTGTGATACAGATGCATTTTTTCCAGAGGAAGTCCAACGGTCTTGTTTGTTTTCACCACTAATAGAGGAGCGCAGTGAAGTTTTCTACTGGGGAAGCGTAATGAGGTCAGAATAACAGAACAGAGTAACCAGGAAGGAATGTCCTTGCACTGTATTTTTAGAATAAAGGTGGGGCCTTGCAAGAGGCAGGGGCCGGGCCTGTTCTGGCACACACAGCCAGGCTGGAACACTTGGTCCTGGGGACTTGAGGGCTTTTGAGCTTATTTGTACAACAAATCCACTGCTGCAATCGGCAATGAGTAGAAGGGTCCATTGGGGAGGGGAGCACAGCAGTGCCTGGCGCACACACACAGCCTAGGGAAGGGACCGCAGCTTCCCAGCTCCCCTTCCAGCCTGCTCCCCTTTTCTCCCCTGGGAAGATAAGCACATTCAATGCCTCCACTGAACTGGAGATACCTCTACTTCTGCACACTAAAGGGAATCAGAGTTACAATGGGGTAAGCGCTGTGGAGGGAATCAGGAGCAAGAAAAGCCTGATGCAGGGCACAGCGGAGCAGCCAGCGGTATTCCAGCAGGGAACTGGATTTACTGTGTTGTTAAGGCTGGATGTGAAACCCCAGCAAGACAGCCTGGGGGAGAGAAGAGATGGGCCAGGGTAAGACTGAAAATGAAAAGGAAGGAACAAAGCAAAAGAACAGAACAGAGGCGGAGCAGGAAGCGGCTCGACTGGGATAAACAGGTAAGGAGGAAAAAGGGTGCATTCAGGAGCAAGCAGGCAGTGGTCTGTTTCCTGGCACCAGCTAATCTGATTGGCATCAAGATACAAGAAACAGAGGCTTAAATAGCTCATGAGAGCAGATCTTCAGCTGGGGAGAGCCATCATCACTCAGCAGTTAACTCCCTCTGGCTCTGCCCTAAGCCTTGAGGCAGAGCTGACCCCGCGAGCACAGCAGCGTGGAACAAACAAGACAAGCTGTCCTTGCAAGGGTTAACAGACAGCAGAGAACAAGCTGTTCCATGCATCCAGGTCAGGAAAAACAGGACTGGGACCTGACACAGGCATCACGCACACACCAGTGCTCAAGGAGCAGCCAACTGTGCTTGACAGGAATGAGACCACAGGGATCTTCTCTGGAAAATCCACAGGGACACAGTCAACCCCCTGGAGCAGCTAGTGAGGATACAGTGGAGGGAGCATCAAGGCATCCAAGACTGGAGACCAGCACCTCTGCTCCTCGATATTCTCTCTAGGAAGGCTAAGTAGGGGGAAGTGTGCAGGCCAGGGCGTAAAGCACCTTTCACCCCTCCATGCTGCCCAGAGCTGCAGGTCTCCTGCTTGTGTTGAAGATGTAGGTGGGAACAACCCAGCAGACTGGGATCAGGACCAAAGGGATGGATCAGGGAGGGCAAGAGAATCCTCCTTGGCAGGCAGCCATGGGAGGCTGGACTGGCTCTCCAGCATGGAAGTCGTCAAACACGATATTCCACAGTGGTATATGGCCGGTGAGTCCGTCCTCTGCTCCCATCCACAGGCAGGTGAGAGCAGAGAGGACAAGGCCCCTGAGCAGCAGGAAAGGAGGAATGACCTCGCCATTCCAGCTGGAGACGAGGAGCCAGCAGCACCCACAGGTGCCCAAGAGTACCCAAGACAAACATGCACCATCTCCCATCCAAATGCTCTCCACATTCCTGCTGTTTAATTCTGGGAACTTCCTGAGCCTGCTGTGGTTTGCCTGCTCACTGTTCATAGAATCTCAGGCTGGGCTGGGTTGAAATGCCACAATTCCCAACCCTCTCTGGGGCTCGAAGCAGCAAGTCTTACCTGCAACCTTGACTGCAACATAACTGACCCCCGTTCAGGCTTTGTTAATGGAGCAGCTCTTCTCCAGGCTGCAGCACAAAGGCACTTTTCCAAAGCTCAGGTTCCCTCTGCCAACCTACACCATGGTGGAGATTGTAGAGACCTTTAGACACAAGGGCCAAGAGTCTCTTGTGCAGAGAGCTCCCTGCTCGCTCCTCACTTCACTGCAAGAGCCCTGCCCAGCCATGGGTAAGGCAGGGCTTCAGTAACCACCCCGGTCACAGAGGCTGCCGGGAGGGGTTACGTTACCAGCAGCATTGAAACCACACAGCAGAGGCTGCCATGGGGATTATACACCAGAATGAGAACTTACTCTTCAAACATGCACCTTCCAAGGCTCTGGAGAGCCTCACAGCTATGTCTACCCAGAGAATCCCATCACAGGTACAGGACAAGGTTAGCCCAGAGCTATGAGCCACTTCATTCATCTCACTTAGCAGAGAAGTGGTTTTTACCCTCCACCCCATGGTAATGTTACCTTAACAGGTGAAGTGCCCACAGTAAATACTATGTCTGTCCCATATTCTGAGTTATCCCCTTAGGGATGAGAGCAAAGATATGTGTTTGGGGAACGGATGCTTCCTACAGCCTCCCGCACAGCTCCCAGCATCAGAAAATCAAGCTGACTGGAAGAGCAAAGCCTGATGCTGCCCTTAGAGCAAACCTTATTTGGTGTCATTACTCACAGGCCAGTTAAACTGGGGAGCTGCTACTCTGGAGCCTTTTCTGCTTATTTCTTCATGGATTACAGGGCAAGGGAAAACCAGGAACTTCAAAGAAATGTCCTGGAAATGCCTCAGGACACCCCACACATCCCACTGGCAGCAGTGCTGAGCTGAGCCCAACCTTACTTCTCTCCTTAACTGCCACTCTGTTCCTTAACAAAACATCAGTTGCATGCCTTGGCTCTTTACTGACTAGCTGGGATAACACTGAAATGTGGTGGCAGTTGGTAAAGAGCAGTTTTAACTCTTAGGATGTGTTCTCTGTGGCAGGGCTTCCCACTGATGTCATCTTTAACAGGCTGTCATCACTCCTCTGAAAGGCTGACTTGGGCGTAGATGTCTGGGCATGTGGACGGACCAAGGTCCTGGAAGAGCTATCAGACTAAAGGGAGCTATCAGGGGCAAATGGTCTCTTCCCCATCCAGGCAGATGCTCAGCACTGCAGCATGGGTTCTCCCAGTTTTACCACCATTTCTGTGGTTTCAGTCCCTAGCTGGGTACAGCCCCCGAGCTCCACATCATTTCTGCTCAGCCAACGGCTCTGCCTGCAGACAGGAAGACTCTTCTGTCTGGATCTTTGTTCTTTCAACGTCATCTAAATATCACTCTCTTAACACCCGACTTCGAATTTCAACCCCTTTAATTACACACAATGGAGATTTTATCGGAAATCTGGTTATTGTTTGAAAGCCTGAGCATTCCATCCCAGCCTTGGAATTGACCCATCGACTGCTTCTGCATCTCCCATTTCAATTTAACATTTAACACTTCATACCTGCATTAATTACACTTCCCACAGTCAACAGCAACACACACTGTCCCTGCTCCTCTCCCCACACAGACACCTCACTCTCACACGGGTGTTTAGGGGGCTGAGAAAGGACACCCCATGTGGAGCAGCAGTAGTAAGCAGCAAGGGTTAGTAAGCCGCACCAGTGCAGGGATGCGCAGGCCCAGGACTTGGGGAGCTGAGCCTGTAGCCAGCTCCCATCCATCTGTCCCGATTCCCCCTGGCTGGGGGGGCCCCCATGCACAGGCTGTGTCACAGCTCCGGCCCACACTGTGCAGCGGGTGAGGGGTCTCAGGCTGCCCTGGAGCTGCATACAGGCACCAGCACGAGTCTGTAGGGAAAGCAGAGCTTTACCAGCATCTAACCAGTGTGCAGGTCCTCAGCACAGCACAGAACGGGGAGCACAGCACTCCTCCGCGCCCCGAGCCGAGCACATCTCTTATTAGCAGACACAAACTGCATGGCCTAAATAAGGGAGACTCCCATCATACTGCCTTTATACCCTGGCGCTGCTAGCCCTCGCAGCCAGCTGCCCTAAAGCACTGAAGGGTCCAGCTTTGCCATGAGGACAGTACCAGAATTCCTTCTCCAGGCCACAGCATGGAGAACTGGAAGTGCTTGAGGAGGGTGAGTTGCTCCTCTTGCCCTGTCTGCAATGCTTCGTGTTGCAAGTGCAGATGGGAGAAGACGGCATCCCCAGCGCTGCAGCAAACAGAGATATTTGTCCCTGAATAATTTCTCTAGCATATTAAGCACAAGCCATTCTCATGCAGAGGCTGCCCTGTACAGCTGCCAAGGTCAGCAAGACCTTGCTTTATTTGCTGCATAAGGGCTGGCTGTGCAAGTTTTACCTTGTACATATTTTTTCCACAGGTTCTCTTGTCTTCGATTTCCCTGCTGCCAGTGCTGCCAATGCCTCTGCATCTGCTGGCTGCTCGGGTCACGCCTGCTTCTCTGGCTGCTTAGAACAACCACCCAACATCCAGTCTTCCATAACAGTCAGAATTCCAGCAAACCAATTCTTAATGCCATGTTTAATTCAAAGGGAACCAAGGACAGTATTGAATAACGATTTCCAAGGAAAACATGCTCCCCAGCTTTTGCTAACAACATCAATATGGTTCTATTTTCAGGGGGTCCTGACCCGCTTATCCACTCACACAGCCACCACTGTTCACGTGCTGGTATCTACATACAGATGAGGTTTTGTGCAAGGATTGCATTCAAACACCCAGCACTGCCTGCATACACAGCCTCTGTATTACAACACCAGCCGGTATGGCTTTTGGGAAGCAGCCTGGATCTAAAGAGATGACAGGGGCTGAAAATAAGGCCTTATGGTTTCTAAACTGCAGACACATTCCTACAGGCTACAGCCAATGCTTAGACTCAGACTAAGGACTGTTCTTCTCCCTCGTTTACTAACTCCTGTGCCACTGCAGGGCAACAGTCGAATTGAGGAATGGCACAGGGAAGAAAAATGGTATTTGAAACTGTCCAACATCATGATGCTGCAAAGGACTCAAATGTCAAGAAACTTTAATCCAAGCTGTCCCTCTGCAGAAAACCAGGTTTAAGTGACCCACTTGAGGTCAGTGGCCAGGCAAGGAAGCTTCACAGCAGCCTTCCCTGCTCTGCACTCACCCTGCCTTGCCCCAGCCTTTAAACCCAAACCAACGGAGAGGTGGCAAGCAGCAATGTCCAACACGTCCCCTGACCTGCCAGGGGCAGCACAGCAGTTCTGTGGCAGACTCTGACCTTGGTGGGACCCCACAGCCATTGCCATAACACAAACCATCATTCAAGCTTAACACACACTCTGGCGCCAGGAGTCTCTCGACTGGAGAGAGGCAGCAGTACTGAGGGGTTAAGCAGCTGAAGAGGGATGCAGACAAGGACTGCAGGCTCTGAGCAAGCACACGCAGCCATGCAGGCAGCTCCAAGGCTTAGCATCACTTGTGAGCAGGACCTGTCCGCTGGAGGTGCTGCCTTTGTTAGCTGAGTACAGCCACATGATGGAGTGGGGTAATTACCTGCATTTTACTTGGGGAGGACCCAGGCTTCAATCCTGGCCCTTGTCACAGCTAGAGATGAATTTAGGGACTACAATGAGAGCCAAGTTCATCTATTTTCTACAGAATCATCAAATAACTGCCAGTGTTCTGGAAGAGAGGCCCAGGACTCTACGTAAGGGCCCTGGTGCTTATGCTACTATTGCCCTCAGTACAATAGTTAGTAATGGGTTGACGTGAGCAGTCATCACAGCTCTCAGTGCTCCTTCCCTGGACCAAGCACAGGAACATGAAGAACCTCACCCATGCACCACTGGATGCGCTTCATGGCATAACGGGTCCTACAGGGAGGGAAGCAGCATTGAAACATCAAGATTTCATATGGATTCACGTATACCTTACACTCAGAGAGCCAAAGCACAGCTCCAGTGTAGCCCCAGATGCCCCACTGGAAAGCCACCAGGGTTGATGGTGGTCCAGGGGAGCTGAGGGCAATTTCCCTCCTTCCTCATGGCTGAAGGCTGCCCAGCAGAGCCAGTAGGGAAATAAGTACTTTTCCCATAAAGTAATTCTCTATTTTTATCTTGCTAGGAAAGTTTTTCATTTAGAAACTAAACCTACTGCTTCAGGGAGATGCCAAGTGCCCTTCATTCTGTCAGATTTTTACCACAGAAGTTTTCATCTAATCAAATAAACCCGTTTTCCACTAAAAGGAATCATCGTGGAAAAATCAGAACAGCCCCTGAAGGACGCTAAGGAAGAGGAACAGAGAAGTTGCGTTCCTGACTCCTGCAGCAGCACGCTCCTTCATAGTACTGCTTGCAGTGTCACCTCAGCCCTGTGCCTCATGTCACCCACCACAGATGATCCTCAGTGACAAAGCACTTGAGAGAGCAGCATGCTCAGTGAGGAAGTGAAGCAGCAGCTGGTGTCTGCAAGCCAGCTCTGAACACAACACACTGCTCCACAGAGCTTCTCAAGTGCCATCATCCTCCTTTCTCAGCAAAGAGAAAGTCTCCAGCATCCTCAGCCACTACCACAACTATATTTGGGCAGGAAGACACCAGAGAGGTCAAAATGAGCACAGAAACATTTTCTGAAGCATCCTCAAGCACGTAACTCTCAGCACCACAGCACAGCTCAGCACCACGGCACCCTTCATCTGTACCCAGCAAGCAACCCACACACTGAACCCTGTCACACCCAAGGTGAAGGGTGGCTGCTGTCCTCATGGTAGGGTATTTATGGCAGGCCAGAGGTTTGTGTGGAAGGCCTCCCTTGTGCAGCAGCAGGAGAGCTAAAGGGGTTGGTCAGAAGACATCCATGAAGGGAGCAGCAGCCACAGTGCTGCAGGGGCTGACAAGAAACCTGGGGACCAGGAGGTCCCTGCTGCCAGACAGGGTGAGATTCCCAAGGCCAAACCAAGTTCTGCAAGTTCAGGGCCAGGCATCTCCTCCCACCGTTATCTCCAAATCCTCTTTACTCTGCAGAGCTGTTCTCCACCCTCCTTCCCTTTTAATCAGGCCTGACCTACAGATGTCAGCCTCCTTTCGGCTAAGTCGACACAAGTGCCACATGGAGGATGGTGTTACAGGAAAAACCTCACTTACACTCTTGGCTGGATTCCAGAGTCTGCTCCTTGGTCTAGACCTGACCTCGTTCCTCTTCTGCAAGCTTAATCCTTTACCTTAAGGGCACAGCGAACACACAGGCTCCACCATGGGCTGTCTACGCTCAGCCTCCCCTTCAGCCTGCAGAGCCAGGAGACTCTTTTGATCACACAAGGCTCATGAGGCTCCCTCTGAACTGCAGGTACTTCAAACATACACATATATGCTCAAGAGCCACAAAGCAAACACAGAACACACGCTTTATGCTCCGCAAGGTAAACCCTACCCTAGAGCACACCCAACAGGACAGGAACCTTCAATCAACAGTCCCCAAAGCTTCCTCAGATGCAGCCCCGGCCTCCCACCGAAGCCACAGCCATGTCTGATACATCCAGCTTCATCCAAGCATTAGAACAGAGCAGCATCATGGTTTAACCCAGCTGGTAGCTCAGCATCATCAGCTGCTCACTCATCCCCTGCTTCCCTCCTCTGGACGGAATGGGGAGAGAATCAAAGGAATGTAAACCCCACAGGTTGAGATTAGACAGTTTAATAACTAAAGCACAGTATAATGCTGCTAATAATAACAATAATGATAAGGGAGATAACAAGGAGGGAGAATATAAAACTAAAAGGAGAAAGAGAAAACAAACACTGACCTATAGTGATGCCCAGCCCAACCCAAACAGCAATTGGCCCCTTCCAGGTAACTCCCCCCCAGTTTATATCTGGGCATGACCTGTGGTGTAGAACATTCCTCTGGATAGTGTGGGTCAGCTGTCCTGTCTCTGCCCCCTCCCAGCTTCTTGTGCCCCCCCTCACTGGCAGAGCATGAGGGACTGAACAGTCCTTGACCAGGGTAAGTGCTGCTGAGCAACACCTAAACCATCAGTGTGTTACCAGCATCATTCTCACTGAAAACAAAACACAGCACTGCACACACAGCTACTAGGATGAGAACTAACTCTGTCCCAGACAAAGCCAGGACAAACAGTTTGGGCTGCAAGGGACCTCAAAGCTCACAGTGACATGGTTCAGTGGTGGCCTTGGCAGTCCTGGGTAAAGGGCGAACCTGATGATCTTCAAGGTCTTTTCCAACCTGGTTGACTGTGTGTTCCAACCTCCTCCCAGGGGCAAGGATACCTTCCACTAGACCACGCTGCTCCAAGCCCGTCCAACTTGGCTTTGAGCACTTCTTCATTCTTTAGCAGAAACAGAAGACACCAACTGAACACGGAGGGCTTCAACCAGCTACTACATCACCCTCCAACAGCACCCTAACCAGGCACAGCCCAGAGACTTACTGCAATGGTATGGTCAAAGAAAGAGCTAGTCTGTGGCTCTTTAGTACACCACACTTGTCCTGTTCCTTGCTGTCCTCATGGTGGCCAGCATGCAGGAGTCACAGGTAGATGGGCAACAGCTTGTCCTGTCTTGCCCAAACACATCATATAAACAGGGTATCAAGACTGAGTGGGATCTGGCTCATTCACTCCACCTTGTGACCCAAAAACCCCAACCCCCAGTCACATATCAGTAACAGCAGTGGAAATATCAACACACAAGTGAGATATTAGCAACTAATCTGTTATCAGCTTATCCCAAGGCAATGAGCTGTGAATTCAACCTGCAGGCACCACCACACGGCTCTCAAAGACATTTCATGGTGTTATACGTGTTTGTGGGGGATGTTCAAACCCCCATTAGCTGTGTCTGACAGAATGCTGAACCAAACAAGGCTCTCCTTGTGGTTCATGGGAGCTGTACAAACAAACCCCCATGGAGCTGGAAGGAGCCTCCGGATGAAGTTCTCTGAGCTCCACACCAACCCTTGACTATGTGCTGCAAGAAACCCTCTGCACAGACACACCTTTCATGTCATGGGAGGAGGGGACAGGAAGGAAAAGAGAGGAAAACCAAGAGAGCAGCCAGGGCCACTGGTAACAGAAAAACCAGAGATGCTCCCTCAGTTTACATGACCAAGGATTTGAGCCCAATGTGCTTTTAAAGGCCTTTTATCGAGTATTTTAATGTCTCTGCCTGCTCTGTGTGCAAGCTGGGCTGTGCTTTCCACAGATGTTATTTATTCAGTTTTACAGTGACTAACCTGAATTTCCAGACTGTTCAAAAGAAAACCTGAAGCACTGCTTTATAAAGACAAGGCTTGCTCCCCCCTTGTTTGCCTTTTCATCTCCACCCCTCAGCTGAAGCATCTCTACCTCCCATCTAATAAATAAACTATGTAGCTTTCCACTAAAAAACAAATGCACTTCCCTTCACCTCCATGCAAAAATGTGCTGACAATTCCCTTTTCTTTGTTCTGGAGCCACTCAAAGTGGAATGAGTTCCTTTTCTTTTATCCAAAACTGATTTTTCATCTTAGCCACCTATTTGGAAAAAACCCAGTTGGACTTACATCACTTGCTGCAGCCTCACAACCTGGAATGAAGGGAACACGACGCTGAAAGAGAGGGATTACCACTGGCTTGGGGTTAGGGGGGCACCACAGCCAAAAGCAAGCTCCAAGCTCAGTGAAAGCAGCCACACTGCTGCACGAGCTGCCTCCTGACTGAAGAACAGAAAGTAGCAGCACAGACTCTAAATTAAACCCAACCAAGGCTCTAATCCAAGTCCACCAAATGAAGGAGCAAGCAGTCATGAAAGGCACTCACCGGGATGTGCTCCTGACACCCAGGGGAGGTGTCCTGGGGACAGGGAGCTCCAGGAGCACTCACCTATCCTCACGGGGTGCCTGCAGCAAGGGAAGCAGAGTCACACACAGCAGGTCCAGCACAAGGCATGTTTAACCCTTACAACTGTATTTCATCACAAGTCAGCTCTAATTCTGGGACAGGGAGGGCAGATAGACATTTTCTTGTGTGGAGATGCCCTCTACTCAACCCAGCCTAAGACCTTCACTTACGCCAGGCTGTGATTAGGGGATTCGGGTCAGGAGCAAGCAGATCTCATGCTTTAATTCTCTCTCTCGTTTCGGGTGCCTGAATCTCCAGGATGAGCAGCATCACATCCATGCAGGAACCAAAGCAGTCATATGCAGGGGCTCTGTCCCTCAGTACAGGGAGATACACGGAGTCAGCTGTGAGAACCTCCCACCCAGAGGTGCTGGATGCTGCTGCTGTGCCACAGTAGTCTCCCCCCATACTGAAGACTCAAACAGTCCTAAGGCCAGTCTCACCTCTATCTCCACAATCCAGCTAACAACACTGCATCAAGTCCACACATGCCACTGCCTTTTCATCTCCCCTGTAGTACACCCCCAGAAAGATGTATATCCAAACCCACAGCATCCAAACCCTCTCCCAGCTTGCAGGTTTCCTCCTGCGATCACCCCACCGAGAACCACTTTGGCAGCACGCATGTTTAAGACCATCCTAAAACCACCCATACACTCAGTAACTGTAGCCCCAGTTCCACTCTCCAGTAAGCATCAGGCAGTATTGGAGCCTTGTTGAGTGACCTGGGACGGCAGTAACACGTTTCCAGCATTGCTATTTACTTATGGCAGCTTTTCCCTACCTGCAGATGCTATCCAGAAATAGAGAAGAAAAACTGGTGCTCTTAGGAGCTCAGAGCCTAAATGCAGAGGTCAGGAGAAACACTCTGCTCTTATTAATGCAGTTCTGTGGAGAGAAGGGAAAAAGAAAGGCAAGTCTGTATGCTTCCTGGAAGCAGCTTACAGCTAGTAACACACAGATTACAGACATTAGATGCATTTAAATTCACTCTTCTAGCATTCAGCATATTAAGGTTTTTACCTTCCTCCCTGTACCGCTCCCATTTGGAGTCAGCTTCACTTTCTGCCTATCCCGAAGATGTTACATGTGGCCAATAATCCCCATAAGGGACTTCTCTCCCTCAGCAGCCACGTTGTACCAGGTGTCTTTAAAAACATGTAAAAGCCCATTTGTAATATTAGTTTAACAAGCACGCTGCCTTCCTTTCTTTCCTTTAGGTGACTGCTGCACAACTCTGAGCAAGTTTCTGCATCCTAATGGCATCCAGCCTGGATGAACTTTAAGGTTCCTTCCAACACAAACCAGTCTGGGATTCTATTGACAAAGAAGTATCCGAGGATGCTCAAAAGAAATCCATGAGTCAAGCAAGTCACCAGCCACGTCTATTGCTGAACATCAGGAATGTTCATACTAAAAGCTTCTCATACCTGTTCACATCTGTCATTACTGACAGAAAGCAAACTCCATGGCAAACAAACTGCACAGCCCTGCCTGGCAGCCCCGGATCCGGAGTGCTTGGCTGGGCTGCAGCCCCCAGCTCCAGCCTTCCTTATTTGCTCTCCTGGTCCCCCCACTGGGAAGGACAATACATCCCCAAGCCTGCAGAGCAGGAACCAGTGGGCAGTTGCCTGAAGTGCAGTTTGCAGTGAATTACCATTGCACAGGATCAGCTCAACTCAACTGTCCAGTCTTTTAGTTTCAAGGAGGGAGCTACTGCTAGTAAAAAGCATCTGCCTTGGTACATGGCCTTAAGCAGTGGCTGGATTAAGCATTACTCTTATTAACCAGTACAGAACGATAGTAGCATTTCATTGAACTAGTTGGTTACTTGGAGAAGCTGCCAGCAACCAGCTCAGTCTCAGCCATGCAGATGCTCTCCTCAGCCTTGGGGATCCTCCAACTCTTCTATTCACCACCATTTCCATCAGCCTGTGGGGCCCAGGTCTCACTCCTGGCCAATCCCTCAGCCAGGACAAGCACTCGTGAGCCCAAGCACACAGCAGAGGAATGAGGACAGCAGAGGGAGGACAGAGAAAAGCATCTTTCAGCTGCAAAACCCATGTGAAGGGCATGAAACAGCAGGCTCAGCTCCTCATGATGCCCTCAAGGGCATGTGGCACAGCCTGGGAGCTGGAGTAGCCAATGGCTCTGCCTCAGCATATGGGGGTCACCTCACTGCAGGTAAGCAGGAGGGCAGGGGCTCACCATTCATTCCTCCAGCATCCTGTGAAAGGTGCTGCTGCATCAGCCAGACTGTGCCTGGAGCACAACCAATGACAGCTCCTTACCAGGGCTGTGCTTAACGAAGGACACCGAGTGCTTCACTGAGTACCCAAGGCAAACCCAATTCATGGGGCATTTGGTCAGAGGACCTAGGACAGAGGCATCTGTTTGTGGATCCAGAGGTGAAGTGCTATACACTCAGCACCCGGAGGCTACAGAGAAGGGACAGATCACCTGTATCCCCTATGGATGGATCCATGCTAATGTTTCTTTCTGTACCTCAGAAATAACTCCACTATGCCTGAAGGCGCAATACAAACCTCCTGGGTCAGCACTGCTGATTACTACTTATTTTAAGGCATTCAGACTGTATTTAAAAGGATTCCACTGATCTCTGGTGTGGCTATAGAGATCCATCCATCCTGACCTGCTGGCTGTAGCCAGGGGAGCAAGGACATCCTACAACCAAGTGGCTTGATTAAGCGTGAACAGCACTGATCACGAGGTTTGGCCAGATCTGGGGAAAGAGAAATGTTTTTGCTGCCCCACACAGCCAGGAAAGAGCCCAGTCCCCTCTTCTCCACTGGTTTTGGATCTCAGAGCCTGCGATGACATTCTGCATGCTGTGTTCTGAGTGCTCTGGAGAACAGCTCCAGCAGCAGCTCTGCAGCCAGCCATGGCTCCCAGCAGGCCATGATGCTCCTCCGCATGAGCTGGGTCTCCTTTACAGAGCAGACTTCCCCATCAGCAAGGCAGGGACACTCTGCAGCTCACCATTCCAGCCTTCAGAACTCCTGCAATGACCGGTCCATCAACCCACATGCATCCCTCCAGGCGTCACAGCCCTGCACAGCACAACCAGTACCACCCTGCCCTGCAGTCCCAGGGCCTTCCACCAAAAGATCACTTCCCAAACGTTAATGAACTAAGTCCCAGCATCTCAATGAACTCCTGCAGCATTATCTCCTCGGGACCAAGGAGTGCAGAAGCAGGCTGAGCTATCCCTGCATCCCCAGATCAGACCTGCCAGCTCTCTCCTGCTCAGCTACAGGCCTGTGAGCTATTTGATAGAATCCCAGCCTGCTCTGTGTTCGAAGGGACCTTAAAGCTTCCCCAGTTCCAACCCCCTGCCACAGGCAGGGACCCCTTCCACTGGAGCAGTTGCTCCAAGCCCCTGTGTCCAACCTGGCCTTGAGCACTGCCAGGGATGGGGCAGCCACAGCTTCTCTGGGCACCCCCTGACAGCGCCTCAGCGCCCTCACAGGGAAGAACATCTTCCTTATCTCTAACCTGCACTTCCCCTATTTCCATTTGAACTCACCAGCCCCTGTCCCGTCACTACAGGCCCTGATGAAGGGTCCCTCTCCAGCATCCATTCAAAGGCTCTTTCCAGAATAGAAAGAGAAAATAAAACCTTTGTTTGCCTTGAAAAGCAGATCTATGCAGCAGGAAAAGTACTACTAAAGGTTTCACCATCCAAATTAAAAGTCAAAGGCAGCCATAAAGAGCCTCTGAAACATAAGCAGCGCATTGTGCATGGTGTGACATTTATTGCTGCCTTCAGGATGAAGCCAAACATCTTAATATGGAAAAACACCGCTACTTCTGACCCAAACAGCTCGGGAACAGGAAGTAAAACCACATCACCCAGCAGTGGCCTCCCCGCCGCAGGAGCAGCAGCAGAGAAACCAGCATTTCCTGCCCCATCCCTGGCCTCCCGGCTCTGCCCAGGGGCCGATCCCACCTAAACCACTCACAGACGGGTATTGAAGCTCCCGCAGCAACGTCTGGGCTCTATCGCAGGGAATCAGCTGGGGAGAGGCAGGGCAATGGGACTGCAGGACTCACCCACTGCAAAGAGCACAGGGCTCCCCGCGAGGGGATTCCACTGCTTTGGGTGGCTTCCTGGGTTTTCACCAGCCAAATTCCTGGCTCAGGACAGGCGTATTTCAAGAGTTAATTCTGGTTTTACTGCCTCATCACCGGCAAACCCTGGGAAATCAAGTCAAGCCTCAATTGGCTCAAAACATAATTGCATTTCTCTCAAATAACAGCTTTGCATGACTTCATTTTCTGTTGGGCTGGGTTTTGGGGTGGGTTTTTTTGAGTTTGTGCATATTACATCCTAATTATATTCCCGAGCTTTCATTTGCAGCTACAGGAATAACCCAGAAAGACAGAGAGATGAGCTCATTTTCAACCCATCACCTGAGCACGGGGCTGAAGCTTTAAAACAGAAGTGACAGATAGACCAAGGGATCTGCAGGAACAAAGAATCACCCAGAAGTGACAGCCCAGTGCCCTTCTTGGTAACTCAGTGCCAGAGAGAAGGGGGTAAGA
Source organism: Myiopsitta monachus (assembly GCA_017639245.1). Lineage (NCBI taxonomy): Eukaryota > Metazoa > Chordata > Aves > Psittaciformes > Psittacidae > Myiopsitta > Myiopsitta monachus. Next base: position 494,317 of record CM029925.1, read on the forward strand.
CCTTAGCAGAGCAAACCCTGAGTCTCACCCTTGTAATGCAACAGGAAATGCCATTTGCACAAACACTGCGCACTGAACAGCAGCTCAGAACCAGATATATTGATTAAACCCTGCTTTCAGAAAAGCTCATAAGCATCATTTTTAGCAGCTCAAGCAGATTTTTCCTCCAAGAAAAATGGTGCAGAACACTTCAGAAAGCGGAGTAAGAGTTCTGACTTGTTTGAGTTTTATTCAACAGTAACAACCAGGAAATGACAGCTGTTGGTACAGCTTTGTGCCAGCATTGCTGAGAGCGGAACCGCACCAACCCCACTTCTGGGTAACACACACATCTGCAGAACCAAGGGGAGAAAGCACATTAACATGCACATTTTGTCCATTACCACCCAAGACTTCTCCAAGGACAGGGCTTTTGTACCACTGTTCTGCAGGAAAGAACCCAAGGCACACCAGGTGCACCCCCTCACAGAGCAACCTACAGCTACCTCTTGTTCTCTTAAATCTCTTTGCCTCCATGCTCCTAAGTACTGCTTTGGCAGAGGGGTTACGCTGCAAGGAAGGAAACTCCCCCCACATTCCCATTATAGTGCTGTGTGAAATCCACCCTCTGCCCCAGCACCCTCCCGGCACATAAGGCAAGGAAAGAACAGTAAGTGGGAGTCCAAAAGGCAGTCAGAAGTGCCGCCAAAAACTGGAGCTCCCTCAGGAAAGGCCCTCCCTTAGGAAGCTGCCAGTCAAAGCCGATCACGAGGCTGTTTTCCAGGGTGAATAGAGTTCTTATTGACACAGCTTATGTCTGCAGCACACAGCCCTCTGCAAGGCTTTCACAAGCAGATTGGATTACACAGACGCATTCGCTCTGATTTTATGCATTCAGAAGCCCTCAGACATAAACCACCCAGCTCTGGAGGCCAGCAGGTTCTCAGCTCGATATCAGTCAATGTGCTTTTACACAAAGTAAGATCCTGGCACCTTTACTTGGGCTCCAGAGAGGGGACCTCACCCTTGCTGAGTAGAGCCATGTAATTTGGAGGCCAAGCCACAGATTTGCTCCATGTGAGTAATCCAAGACAGCTCAGTACTTACCATTAGGATGGGAGAAGGGAAAAAGTAAATATCTGCTGATACCACTTAAAATGGGGAAGATAACATCAGTCTGGGTAGACAATCCTTCCTGGAAGATGGCATGGAAAAAGGGGAGGATACACTCCTTTTAAAACAACACACAACAGCTTAGCAAGCAAGAGATGTCCGACTGCAAGAGCATCGCTAGCACAAGCTCAGGTAAATCATCTATCAAGAAGCAGCAATCTGCACACACAGAGGAACCTGGAGAAAACAAACCTAAAGGATGCATTTACACAGTTTCTATGCTTAAGGGGCACAAGGAGGAACTGTTCCAGGAGCAGACACACGCACAAAGTACCTGTGATGCTGCATTAAAGGTGAACAGAGAATTATGAAGTCTTTTGTTCTAATAAATGCTCCGGCTTAAAGGCTGCGCTTCAGCAAGAGAGACAAGTCTGTGCTTAAACCGTGTGACAGATTAGGCACTGCCCTAGACTAGGATGTATGTACTGCCCCCGAGAAGGACGTATGCACTGCCCACAGCTCTGCACTACACTGATTAAAAACAAACTCGCCCCAAAAAAACCCAACCGGTCGAACAAGCAAACCAGCGCATTACACATGGGCAACTGGTTCCCTATCACCTACGAGGGAACACCTCCTGCATCAACTTGTCCACACTGAATTGAAGCTTCTACCTGAAGTATTACATCTGGCAAACAGCAGATCAAGCAAGCCTGAGCTTCAGAGCTTTAAAGGGATTTTCAGAGCAAACACACACTGTTCAATGAAGACATCCTCTCCTCACCACTGCCACCACTCCTCAGCTGAGCATTTCTGTCCTGTTGCTGAAGACTTCCCTCATGCTTTTCCTGCTAGGTGCTGGGAAGCGGGATGTGGGTAACCCAAATGCAGGGTGCCACCATGCCTGTCTGCAATGACAGCTGTTCTTCAGTTGGACATCTGGACTCTGTTTTCAGAGCACAGCAGAGAGCCACAGCTCCCGTAACTACCTACGGAAACAGATCTAAGCAAACTCCACTTCCAGAGCACGGCCTCCCTCCATATGAGCAGCCTTGTGTTTCTAGTACTCATCTTAGCTCCCACACGTGACTTCTAGTATGGTCATGGTCAGAATGGCCTCCTCTGGAGGCTGCACACTCTCCCAACACACCTGAGTCACACAGTGAGTTGCCAAAGCCAAGCTCTCAGCACCCGCACGGCAGGAGGGGCGGCCTGCTGAGGCATCAGCCACCAAACCGTGACTGCGGATTCGCCATCATCACCTGCACCTGCACTGGCCGCAAAGAACATCTCCCTCTGCTTTCATGCTCCCGACTAAGCTGCAGGTACTGGGGACTAGGAAAGCCCTGGTTTGACGTGCATGAAGAAAGAGCCGTTCGCAAGACACTAGCAGCGCAGTTTCACCACCAGTTTAACTCGGCATAAACCAGTGCTGCTAATACAAGCAGCAGTCCAGCCTCATCCTGTCCTGCCCCTGCATGCCAGGTCCTTGTGCCAACACAACTGTTCCTATGGCCATATGGAGAAGTGAACCAAGAAAGCAGTGATGGCTAAAATGAGTAGTGCTGGTTTGTTTTCTGCAAGATTGTTCTTACTCCACAAGGATGAGGAAGAGACTGAAGGGAAGGGCTAGAAGCAGGACCACGTTTTTCCACCACAGCACCAGCTTCAGAACTGATTTGTGAGCTGTACTGCAAATGAAATCCAACCTCCCCCGCTTCGAGCCACAAGTTTTTAACCCCCACTTTGAGATTCCCTTAAAGGCACAGAACAGCCTCTCAAGATCTCCTTTCTGGTGGCAGCACAAGAGAATACTTCTAGGTCAGTAAAAATCTAAGAATACCATTTAAGCCTCATGCCAGCCATTCCCCAGCAGAGAAGGAGGCAGCAGAGGAGGTCACCATTGCTTGTGAAGTGGAACCAGGCATTAAACCTGCTACAAAATCCTCTGTGTGGATGCGACACCCCAACACCTCAGATGGACAACTGCCCAGCACCCCCACTGGTCAGTCACCTTCCCTGGGAAGGCAGCCCCAGATCCACTCCCCTCTTTCTCCATGGGGACCCCTCACTCCCATCAGTGGTGGGCAGGATGCAGCACCCTGACTTCTGACCTGGGCAGAAGCTGCAGGAGGCTGAGCAACCCCGAGGTTACAGCACTGAGGGGCTCATTTCCTCACACACCACAAGGGCTGCTTTGGGCCCCTGCCAGCCTATCCCAAACCACCTGGAAGATAGAACCAGGGCTGCCACAGAGCTGCATACAGTCTGAACCAGGAAATCTCGGCTACCTTCTGAGAGGGCTGACTGCACTCTCTCCTGCTGTAAGCACAGCCCATAATACCTAGAAGCTTCTGCACAGTCCATTGTCTTTCAAGAGAGAAACACTCTGAAATAGCTCTCAAACTTTTCTGGGCCATCACTACTTTAAAATCACATCATTTAAATATGTACCATGTCTATATATATACACGCACATACCAAGGGAAATTAGCACCCGATGAAGGGCTGGTGCCCACACACCGTAACTGCACAGCCTCCTGGGTCTGCCTGTGTGTGACTGCCACACACAAGTACAGCCCTACAGCAAACCAGAGCCCTGCAGGGACCCTGCCCCAGTGCAGGAGTAGGGCACCAGCCCACTACCACACATCATTTTTGGGGTACAGAGAGTGAGGGGGCAGGGAAGTTTTAAAACCAGAGTCCTTTAAATCCTTCAGATCTGCACAAACCCGAACCCTCAAGTCTCTCCTTGAGGAGCTGAAGCGCACGATTTGGACCTTCATTAGTAAATACAGCTCCAAGGACTGTGCCATGCAAGGCATTTCTCCAACGTGGAGAAATCGCGTGCCATCACTGCTGCTCCCACGTACTACCTTAAAAGCAAAATACCCGCAAGGAGGACCCAGAGGGGGAAAACATCTCTGCAACCCCATGGAAGCTGCTGCATGGAAACTTTAACTGCATTACTTCTGCCTCTGCATAGTCCCAGAAGAACCAGCTTAATTCAGCCTGCTCCAGCTCAGACACTCGATAGTTTCAGCAAGGTATAGACTACAACTAATTACAGGATCTCGTTACATGTCCAACAACTGCTGCAATTTAGTCTTGCCTGATACACCCTAGCTCAAAATTGCTCATCCCACCTCTCCCTCTTTCCCATATGTTTTGGCATGCTTTGAATAAAGGCAGGATACCTGGCAGCACTTCAGCATCTGACACAAAAAGGTAAAGTCATTATTTCCTTGCAGTAACAAAGGCAATGACTTTCACCAGGACAGCACAAATTAGTTTTAGGCAAACAGCATGGACACGGACACGTATCCCAGGATTACTGCTAAGAGCCACAACTGAGCAAGACGAATTCCCAAGCCAGGTGATCTCGCACGAAGCCCATCCATGCAGGAAAGGAGTCCTCAGAGAGGCCACAGCTGCCGGCTCAGGCAGTTAAGTTTCACTACCTCAAAGGCAGGGGATGCTCCTCACAGCAGCGCACGTCTTGCCTTTGAGCTCCGCACTGCACCCGCAGCTCCTGCCGCCACGAAAGGGAACGGTTTCTCCCTGCAAGCGTGCGCCGCGCCTGAGCCCAACGCAAACAGGTCTCCTCCGTGCGCCGCCTCGCCACCACCTCGTGCTCGGGAGGGGAAAACCGCGCTCCCCGAGCGGCGGCCGAGCCGTCCGGCCATGGCTCCGGGATGATTCAGCAAGGGGGTGGCTCCCCCTCGGGAAGCAACACCTCCCGCGAGCTGTCACACCACGGGGCTGGGGGCCGGGGGAACTTGCCCTGGCGAGCATGGCTGCACCTTCCCAAACGCGTAACCCGGGCTGGCAGCGGCGAGGGGGCGAAACGGGGTGGTGGATAGCGTGTATGGGGGGTTTCCATCCGCGGCCATAGGGAAATAACCCAAGGATTATCTCCGGGATTTTAACTATGGTATAAGTAAATGAGAAGGGGGGGGGGGGGGAGCCAGACACTTTGGGAGCCAGCATCAACTTCGCCAGGCTGTGTTCTTTGTTTCTAGGCAGACTCCAGTGCGGTGGCAAGAATGAACAAATGCGCATGTCTTCATAAGAGACCAAAAAAAAAGAAGGGAATAAAAAATAAATAACGAAGGACCCCCGGCCCCTCCGCGCACCCCTTCCAGCGGCACAACTCCGCTTCCACCCTGCTCCGAGCAGGCACTTCCCTGCGCTGCGAGGCGCAGGCAGCGCCCGCGGCACGCTCGGCGCCACGATTACTTTGGGAGCGCGTTTTTCCTCTCAGTTTTGGGGGGGTTTAAGCCCTCGCACCGCGCCGCTCCGGCCGCCCCCCGCAGCCACTCCCGCCGCCGGCGGAGCGGGGCCGTGACCGGCCCGCCACCGCCAGACAAAGGAGTGAAGAGCCGCCAAGGAGCCGCGCCGGCAGCCCCGGGACAACCGCCAGCGGCCGCCGAGCGCCCGCCGCCGCCGCCACAGCCATTCCTGCCCCTGCCCGCCCCACAGCCGGCCCCAGCGCCCCGCGGCCGGGCCCGGCCTTACCTCAGCAGCGGCGGCGGCGGCGGCGGCAGCAGCAGCGGCGGCGGCGGCGGCAGTAGCAGGCAGCGGGCGGCCGCACCGTGCCACGCGCGGCGGCACGGGGCGAACCACGGGGGCCGGTTTAGCGCGGGGGCCGGCTGCGCGCCGCCATTTTAACGCCTCCCGCCCGCCCTCCGCCCTCTCCCCCCCCCTTCCCCGCGGCCACACGCGGCTTAGAAATGCCACTCAGCGACAGCTCCCTCCCCCTTCTCCCCTTCCCTCCTCCCCGCCGCCGCCGTTACATTGACGCCGCGGCTCCCGGTCGCCGGTCCCGCCGTGGCGGAGCTAGCAGGGCAGCAGCAGCCGCCGCCGTCGTGGCCCCTCCGCCGCCTCCCGCCGCCGGGCGCACATGGTACGCTCCGGGCCCTCGCCGCGCCCCGCCGCCGCGCGCGCCGCCGCGCCGCCTGGCTGCTGCCATGGCAACGGGCCGGGCCCGACCCGACCCGCCGGGCCCCGCGCGCCCGCCGCCGGTGCAGCGCCGCGCACGAGCCCCGCCGCAGGGGTCTGCTGGGCCCTATGGCACCCGGCTCGGCCCGGCGCTGGGCGCCGCCGCCACACGGGCACCGCCGAGGGACCCAAAGACGTCGTCGCACAGCCTCCCCCCGAGGCCTCCCTGTCCCCAAAGCCACCGTCACATCCAAACGCTGTGTCCCCAAAACCACCGTCACACCTCCCCCCTGTCCCAAAGCCACCATCGCATCCCCTCACTGCACCTACCTTGTCCCCAAAGCCATCACTGCAACCCCTCACCAAGGGGATGTGTCTTCTCCATGCCACAAGCGCCCATTGCATCCCCCCAGCCGCATCCCCTGTGTCCTCAAAGCCACCATCCCACCCACCCCATGGGTCCCCTCCATCCCCAGCACTCCCGTCCCCACTGCCCGCAGAGGGGCCGTGTCCTGCTGGGCTCGTCCGCCCTTACCTGGGTCGTGGCCCGGCTCTGCCACGCTGCAGAGCTCATTTTCACTCCTGTTTTGCAAGAGACAATCGCGATCGTCAGGACAGCGGTGAGGGAGAACAGGCGCAATGTGGAGCAGAGGAGGGAGTAAATCATGGAGCTCCTACATGTTCTGCATACTGCAAACGAGGAGCTAATTTCCTGGGAGTCACTCTTTGCCAGCGTGGCCTTTAAAACCCTCACAGCCTTTGGCTGCTTGTTGCTGACTTTAGCACCTAATTCCCACAAATACACACCATTTAATCACACTTTTTTTGGGGTGAGCTGAAAGCAACCACCAGCTACGGGATTACTGACCAAAACACAGCCAATCGCGTATTTAATACTTTTAAATCAGCGTTTTATGGGGGTCGGAGACATTTGCTACGTTGTGAGCTCAGCCAGAAGCAGAAGGATGCTCACTGCGCACAGTGTTCCTCCCCGACAGCAGCGCTAATGGAAATGCCGGTGTCGGTGGTCAGAGCAGCAAAGCAGGAGCCTCATGTCTGCACCCCGTGCTGACAACCACAGGAGCACATCACCTCTCTGCCTAGTTACCGCCACGGCCGAGATCAATTCGTTCATGTTTGCAAAGTCAGCTGAACACCAAAAAGCATTACATACTGCTAATAGAACCAGAATGATCCCCCTGTTAAACATTAAATACAGTGATGTGTTTAAAAGAATATCCCTTTTATGGAAAATTCCTCTTAGCTGCAAGGACAAAGGATTAGCTCCTAAAACAGGAAGGGTGAGCCCAAATTTGCATCACCAGATTGTGTCTCAGGGGTTTCACTTTCGCTTCTGTTTAGGTTTATGATGATGATGATCTGTGTGGCCATGGGCGCATCGCTTGGGCCAGCAGTTGCTGACGCACCTGAAAGCAAAACCTTAGTCCAGTGCTACCCAAAAATCATAGAATCCCAGACTGGTTTGGGTTGAAGGGACCTTAAAGCTCATCGAGTTCCATCTTTATATCTCAGTCCCCCTTCTGTCAGTTTAAAGTTCTCACCAGATGCTTTTGGAAAGTGCTGGTCATGCTCATTTTGCACCTCTGCTTCCCAGTCACTAAATAGAATGAGGATTGCAGCTGCAATCCTGATTTTTGCAGGCAAGACACAACAGCAGCGAGCAAACCCAGGCAACATGGTCCTCAAAAGGCAGGAGAGCCGTGCTGCTCATGAGACACATCACATCACAGTGCCAGGAATCACAGCTTGGGGGACTTTGTAGGAGATTTCTCTTGGCAATGAGTCTTGCTTTAGATGTAAAACCGGTAGCTGTGCCGCTGGTAGGGCTCCGGGTCGCGCCATCAGGAGTAATGCATGTCTGATGCTCGGATCTACAGGCAAGAAGGAGGAGAGGAACCAGGAAAACCCCGTTTGTCTGTACCTTTGGGCCTGCACAGGGCCACATTGATGGTGATGAGGTGGGACAGAAGCCATGGGTGAGGATTTGCACAGCAAGAGCTCCAGGCAGTTCAGGATCTGGCACAGTGACCTCAGACAGGAGAGCTCCTCTTCAAAAAGAGCAGCCCTTTGTCAATGCACCCTCATTTCCTCAGCCAAACCGCCCATTGCAAGGAGCATCCCTGAGCTGCCACGGCCCATTGCACCTTCCTCCTGAAACGTGATGCTCCCTGCTCTGATGGTGATCAGTTGTTGACTGCAGCAGAGCTGAATCATGAAGCAGAGGTTATAAACAAGGTTATTTTTAACGAGGGAAACAAATCCCACTTCATGCAGAAGTCGGAGCAAGGGTCTGGCAGCTGGGGCTTGCAGAGCTCACTCCTGCGCCAGCATTCTCTACATCCTGAAGCAAATTACAATCTCCCTAACCTTTAATTTACCTGCTTGTAACACGGACAGAGCAGCAGAGTCCAGTTGTAATTTCTTGGTGCAGCAAGGCTCCTGTGTGACAGTAAAGCCCTGCTGGGAGCTGCACGGCGCCAGGGGCTGGCTTGCACTGTCCCCTGGCACCTTGCAGAGCTATTTTCTGCCATGCAAAATGATGGCACACAGGATTTCAACACTGGTGATCGACGTTCTGCAGCCTGATTCCCCTCTCCTCTATGTCACACTCTTACATTTCAATTCCCACACGCAGCCCAGTAACTTCTGCTTTATTTTGCTCACTGAAAACCCAAACCAGACAAGTTTGCAGCCCAGGGTCTCACATCGTGTCCTTCAGGTGCTGGTGGGCTGCAGGGTGTGTGTTTTACATCCCCAGTCCAGGGGGAGGGAAGTCAAGGCTGGTACACATAGAGCTGGCAGGGAATTCTGATCATGCTGCTCCTCATCTTTCCCTTTCACACTTAAATTCTTCCCAGAAAAGCTTATTTCATTTTACATAAGAAAGATGCCTCACCTCAGGGAAGGAGGGGATTGAGGCTGGGATAGGAACAGCCCTGCACACGGATCCTTGCAAACCTGTCTTCTGTGCTCTGTGCCTGAGTTAAGAAGTGCTTGATGTCTGTCTCTTTCTTTAGATAACTTCTGAGGTTAAAGAACTCTGGTTTCCTTGAAAACATTCTGTAAACACACATTTTTAAATACACATGTACCCACACACATATAGGAAAACTTTAGGAATTAGAAACCTTCCTGCCATTCTTTATTGACAACCCTGCCAGGGCTCTTTGCTGCTGGAGGGGCTTAATCTTCCTCACTCCAGTTTGCTCTCAGCAAAATAGTGATGTCTGCGTAGAATACACCAAATAAACCCCAAGGGACCAATGGATTGGATTCAGAGAGGGTTCTGCTACCCCACCACATGGCCCATCCTTACCTGCTGTGGGAGCAGACCCCAAACCGCTCATGCTGGGGAGGCCTTGGCAGAGGTGCCCGTGGCCATGGGAAGTGGAGCAGGACCAGCCCTGTGAGCCAGGTCCCTCCTGCATGTGCTTGCAAGGACATGTGGCCGCATGCCAGTGGGTGCAATAACCATGGTCCCGCACTGGTAATGGGGCAGGGATGCTGCAGGGCAGCGTTAATCACTGCTGGAGACGCCTCTGTGATCTGCAGATGAAAGGTGATTTACAGCTGCAAATTAGTGCTCTTCTTCAGGTGAAGTCTATTATTTGCTGGTGTCCCTCATTTTGACTGATGCCACGGTCGTGTCTGGTGTGGGGCAGGCTCTGTGGAGATGGTGCTTGACATCTCCACCTGGCTGCATGCACTAGAAGCGTGTGATCTGCTTGCAGCATGCACAGGATGCAGCCTGGAGTGCCTGTGCTCGGGTAACTTGGTCTGGGTCTTGCACAAGGCTGCAGTTTTGAGGGAAGGGATTCTGCCCCTCTGCTGCGCTCTGGGGAGAAGCAACCTGTTAGAGCTGCCATGCCTGCTGCGACAAGCCCCAGGGGAAACACAGAAGGAAGGACCGCACCATAAAGTCCTGCCTCCAGCTCTAACTCGCTGTTGTGTTGCATTTTCTTGCTGCAAGGTTTTCTTTGGAAGGTTTTGTCCTGAACCCCTCAATACACCAGGCAGAGGGTTCCACCTCTGCACATCACTTCCCCTGGAAGCACAAGACCCAGTGTTTGCTGTGGGAGGGCCCTTCTCTGTGTTCCTGCATGTCTGACTGTGCCTGCTATGGGGAATGCTGAGAATGAGTCTTCAAAACCTAACCCTGCTCAAGCAGAAGCTGCTTTTAACAGCCACTGCTGAGTATTAACCTTACATGTGTTACCAAAGGGTAAGCAGAGACACAGGCCTTGAGCACTGCTTAGACGTTTTACATAAAAGGCTGACAAGCCGGGATCAGTTTGACACCTTCCATAGGAGAAATCCCAGGGGAGTATTACAAATCTTTGATTGTTAGCAGCTGACTGTTCACAAACAGCAGTTTTCAATAGCCATGAGTGAGGATACCAAACTTCCCCACCCCGAAGGGACACCATCTCTCCCTGCTTCTGGCAGGTAGGGAGGGATTTCTCACCTTTCCTCCCCTCTCGGAACAACTGCCGCAGCAAAGAGACACTGAGAGGTGGCAGAAGCAGAGCCCCACGTGGTGGTGACAGTGACAGATGTGATGGTGCGGGCTGAACACGATGCTGTGATTTCTTATTAATAACTCTGCACTGCAGAGCTGGGTTAGGGAAAGGGAGCGCCTGAGTGCGTGGGGAGGACAGCTTTGTTCTCGGGGCCTGCAAGAGAAGGAATGTAATGTCAAAGGTAGAAACACCGGAGGGGAGCAAGGACTCACAGTGGGTGCATGTGGCTGTGAGCATCAGGTAGATGCAGCAAACGAGACCCCAACCGTTGGGTATTCAGGCTCCTAAATGAGCTGGCTTGGATCATCAAGGAGAGGGCAGGAGGAGATGCTTTCCATTTGTGGGAGCAGAGAAGGGAGGTCTGGCTGTTTTAAACAAGAGGGTTTGGGAGCTTTGCATTGCGGACCAATGCAGTGGGATGCCCACAGGGACAACGCTCGGTCCCTCCCTCCATCCAGAGTGTTCCTGTGTCCCTCAGCCCACACAAGTCGCCCACACGGAGCTGAACGGAGCAAGGCAGGTTGTGCTCACCCTGCTCGCCCCTCTCCCCAGCAGCCACAGAGGAGCTGCTCTGCGGAGAGGACACAGAGCAGCCCCGCAGAGAGCCCGGGCACCAGCATGCGATGTACACGCACTGTCCGCGGTCACGTCCCGCACTGCCGAGGGGAAGGAAACTAGCTTCAAAGGGAGGGAGGCAGGAGGGGCCCGAGCTCCCGGGGGTGGCTGCGCCCCTGTTTGTCATCAGTCGAGTGAGGAGTGAAAGTTTCTGCTCCTGGGATAATTGTTACAGACGTTTGGGTTTTGCTTTCACATGCCCTCGACTTTCTCTTTTTAATTAGCTGTAAGCCCCATCCTGGCTGTTCCGCCGGGATCTGCGGGGCTGGAGCGTGTCTCAACCTCCTGATTTATGTTTCTCTGTAAGTCAACTGGCATTTTGTGAGGAACCCCACCCAAGCCCAGCAAATAGCAAGGAGCTGATTCACCCGCTGCTGGCACTGTCTCCTCTCGCCCTGGATGGCCGGAGCCTGCGGCCAGTCTGGGCACACATGAGACAGGGGTGGTGAATGAGCCCCAGTCCCCAGTGACACTGCCTTACACTGGAGAAGCGCCTGCCAGAACCTCCGGCTCCCAGGAAAGGCTTGGATGGGAAGAGCAGAAGCGCTGCAAGGCTGAGTCAAGCTGTGATCACGGAGCGATGCACCAGAGGAACCCGCGTGTTGCCACGGCCTCTGCCTCCAGCCAGGGCTAATAACCCGCTGGTGCTCAGGCATGCGGGTCACCCGAGGGCAGAGCAGAGCCCCACAGAGGCCTGGCAGAAGCCCCTTTGCTTTGCTGCACCAGGGGAGCAGTGGGAGGGTAAATGGGCTCGAGGAAGCACTCAAACCCCGGTGCTTATTGCAGAAGGATCAGCGGAGGAAGCAATCGCTCCCTGAGCACCTGACACAGAGGAGCCCGAGGCACAGAGATCTGTTCAGCCATTTGCAGGTATGATCCTGGTGAAGAACCAAAAAGCTGTTACCACACTGTTAAAATGGCCCCTGCCTGCTCAGCTCTCTGCTCCCTCACATTAGCACAATCATGTTTGATGAATTGAGGGATAAAAGTCCCTTTTGATGCAGCGCTTGTGCCAGCCTTGTAGAGCCACCCTGGCTGCTTGGTTCTTGCCCAGCTCACGAGGCATTTCCCACGCGCACGAGGCTCCCCTGGGACTCTCATCTTGCCAACACACCCCCTGCACGCTCTGCCCCTTGCCATGTACCCTGAGACAGCAGCGCTTTGCCAGGCTGGGCTTCCCCTGCTGCTTCTCACTGGCTGCCCATCCAGTATCTGCTGCAGGAAAAAAGGCAGAGCAGGAAACAATGCAGTCTGTTGGTGTGTTGTAAACTGGGAGAGCAGCTGCTACTCCTGCCCTCAATGGGAAGCCTTCCTACCGGAGCCATAAAAAGCAGAGCTTCTACTTTCAGTTGCTGCAGCTCCCCCCAGCCTGGCTGCCTTTGCTCCTAATGAAACCAGGTACAGTAGTTTACCCACGGGACACGACTGTGTCCCTCAGTGCTCAGCTCTGCCTTCAGACAGCCTGAGATGCATCCAAGAAGTATTTCCCCATGCAGGGGAACCCCAATGCGCGCTGTCCCTGGTGTGTCCCTCCAAATCATGGCATCACCTCCAAACACAACCAGCTTCATCTCCCCCTGGAGACCTTTCCCTGCAGATCACAGTGCAGGCAGATGCTGTGTCTGGTGTGCGTTTCAGTTCACCTTGGATTGATGTCTCCATCTCTGAGGAAAATAAACCTCTTTGGGTGGACTCAGGATGTGACTGATGCTCAGGAGGGATGTCCCTTTCCCAAACAGGTCTCCACTACTTCCTCCAGTGCTGCTGCTCCAAGCTAAAGCTGCTCTAGACTCGACCTGGGCTAGGCTCTGCAGCCCAGCCCGTGTGCTCCCCACCATACCAAACCACAGATGCTTTCTTCAAGCATTACTCGGGCAACCTTCCCCCCTGTGTTTTACAGGAGGTGCACTGATGGCTGTGGGAGAGGCTGGGAAGCATTGAAACCCTTCACACTGCCTCAACTCAACATGCGACAGTGAGAGCATCCCACCCGCTGCCGTGCCACGGCTCAGCTGAAACCCTGGGAAGCCTCCCTGGCTGGGTACCCTGTGTCTGCTTCCCTCTCCCAGCCTGTTGCTGGATTCCTTTATCCCCAGTGACAGGTCTTTTGGGGAATTGCAGTGTCAGACCCCCACCCCTCTGAAATGTTCCACAGCCATGGGCACAATAAAAGCCATCGGAGCAAGAGGTAATAAATAAATAGATGTTGTTTGCTCTTTGCTGAGAATGACCCTGTTTGATGGCAGAAAACTTTTGTCCCGTTTTCTGTTTTATCAGTGGAACAGCACTTGACAAGAACACTGCTCGGCTTCCCTTTCCTTGTCATTCCGAAGGGAATATCTCTGCCTTACAGGACGTGATGTTTCCTTGCAGACAGAAACAGCCCCTGCCTGAGCTGCAGCGCAGACAGCTCCACAGTGCAACAACAGTGCCCTTAGAATCACAGAATTATAGAATAGTTTGGGTTGGAAAGGACCTTAAGATCACCCAGTTCCAACCCCCCCTGCCATGGGCAGGGACACCTCACACTAAACCATGCCACCCAAGGCTCCATCCAACCTGGCCTTGAACACTGCCAGTGATGGAGCATTCAAACATCCGCGGGCAGCCCATTCCAGTGCCTCACCACCCTTACAGTAAAGAACTTCTTCCTCATATCCAATCTAAACTTCCCCTGTTTAAGTTTGAACCCGTTACCCCTTGTCCTATCACTACAGTCCCTAAAGATGAGTCCCTCCCCAGCATCCCTATAGGCCCCCTTGAGATATTGGAAGGCTGCTGTGAGGTCTGCACGCAGCCTTCTCTTCTCCAGGCTGAACAGCCCCAACTTTCTCAGCCTATCTTCATACAGGAGGTGCTCCAGTCCCTGATCATCCTCGTGGCCCTCCTCTGGACTTGTTCCAACAGTTCCATGTCCTTTTTATGTTGAGGACACCAGAACTGCGCACAATACGCCAAGTGAGGTCTCACAAGAGCAGAGTAGAGGGGCAGGATCACCTCCTTTGACCTGCTGGTCACGCTCCTTTTGATGCAGCCCAGGATACAGTTGGTTTCTGGGCTGCGAGCGCACACTGCAGCCGGCTCATGGTCATTTTCTCATGCACCAACACCCCCAAGTCCTTCTCTGCAGGGCTGCTCTGAATCTCTTCCCTGCCCAACCTGGAGCTGTGCCTGAGATTGCTCTGACCCAGGTGGAGGACCTTGCACTTGTCACAGTTAAACTTCATCAGGTTGGCATCAGCCCACCTCACAAGCGTGTCCAGGTCCCTCTGGATGGCATTCCTTCCCTCCAGTGTATCAACCGAACCACACAGCTTGGTGTCATCGGCAAACTTGCTGAGGGCGCGCTCAATCCCACTGTCCGTGTCACCAACAAAGATGTTGAACAAGACCGGTCCCAACACTGATCCCTGAGGGACACCACTCGTTACTGGTCTCCAGCTGGACATTGAGCCATTAAGCACAACTCTCTGCGTGCGGCCATCCAGCCAGTTCTTTATCCACTGAGTGGTCCACCTATCAAATGGATGTCTCTCCAATTTAGAGACAAGGATGTCATGTGGGACAGTGTCAAATGCTTTGCACAAGTCCAGGTAGATGACATCAACTGCTCTACCCCTGTCCATCAGTTCCATAAGCCCATCATACAAGATTGTTACAGCCCTTGTGCTGTAACACAGAACAGCAAACAGCCTGTGCCTGTTATCAGCCAGGCCTCACATATGCAGCACTGTAAGGACCATTAATAACAGCACAGTGGCAGTTCTCACACCTCTGCACTGACTTCAGCCATGTTCCAGTCAGTGCCCCACTCTTTGCCATCAGCGCAAGCAGTGATAACACAGCCCTTAGAGCAGTAGTACAGCACATCCTGGCCTCATCATGCATTAACCTCTTCAAGGCTTCTCCAGTGCATGGAGATTAGATCTCCAGCTCCTAATATTAGCTCCCAGAGAAGGGGATAAAAGATTATCTGTCATCATTAGTCAGCTTTTATAAGCGAGGCTCACGGTGGTCAGGAAAATAGAGGTGGTTAAACAGGGGAAGTTCAGGTTAGATATAAGGAAGAAGTTCTTCCCTGTGAGGGTGCTGAGGCGCTGTCAGGGGGTGCCCAGAGAAGCTGTGGCTGCCCCATCCCTGGCAGTGCTCAAGGCCAGGTTGGACACAGGGGCTTGGAGCAACTGCTCCAGTGGAAGGTGTCCCTGCCCGTGGCAGGGGTTGGAGCTGGAGGAGCTTTAAGCTCTCTTCCAACCCAAACCAGTCTGGGGTCCTGTGATTTTGATGTGATCGAGATAAAAGCCTTTTTTCCCATCTAAAACTTTGACCACCATCAGTGTATTCAAACCGTGCACTTTACTTTCAACACAATTGCTCCTCCGACATCCCCAAACAGCTATTTTCAGGATTTGCTCCTCCATGACACCCATTTTCCCCTGGGAGAGGGCAGGGGCAGGCAGGAGCCTGGGGATTGGTTTTTCCATAGCTCCCTCTAGTGTGTACAGTCCAGAATATGATTTAACTCACACATTGAACTTCAAGCACTGAACCAATGCAGGCTAAAATAGATTGAATAATAGAGCAGGCACTTGAAACTTCCAGGGAAAATGTAGGAATTCTCTTCTTTTGCACAGCACAGGTGCTGCACGCTCGGTTGCTGTGTTCTGCATCCTCACAGTCTCATTTCTCTTGCTTCTAAACCAAAACTTAAAAGGTCATGAAGACTCATCTGTAATAGCAGCTCTGGCCTATTTTTCACCTATGATTTTTCATTTATCCATCCTTCCACAGGGACTGATCTACCCATTAGAATAATAAGTTTATTTTCTGAGTCTAATCTAAGAAAATAGATTAGAAAGTCTAAACTTTTCATTAGGTCTGAGAGAGAAGGAATTTCTCGGTCAAGGAGAGCTGAGACACTCAAACAACATTATTAATGGTGCACCTCCATCCCCACAGGCATGGGGAGCAGGCAGCCTCCACAAGCAGAAGGCTGCCTGCAAACTGATGTGCAAGTAAGTAGCGCTTTTAGTGGTCGAAGTAGTCACAGAGTCAAGGAGCTCGCATTTCCAAGCAGCCATGAAGCAAGAGAATAGAAAAGCTGTTAAACTCCAGAGAAAGTGATTTGCATTATATCACCTCGATTAAAGCCTACATTGCCACAAACGTTAACATCAAGGTTCTTACTTTCTCCCCTATTGGTTCTGAATATCAAGCAGAATGGGCCCAGCACATCTGAATCCTTTCAGTATCTCTTTTTTCTCCTGTGTAGTTTTGTTTGGTTTAAATCTTTGCATGTATTCTAAGGCCAAAAGCAAGACTGCTGGGAAGTCACTGGCTTCAAGTCAGTGATGTGAGAGCTCCACCTCTCCACCACCTGCAGCTGTGAGGTCCTTCCCAACCCAAACCAGTCTATGATTCTATGACCCGTGACTATTCAGAACTTGCTTTAACAGCAACACCTTTTTTCAGAGCGTGGCACAACTGTGAAGGGTGGCTGAGATGCTCAGATTGTCTCCACTGGGACCTGCAGCATGTGGGACCTGCAGCGTGTGACACGCAATGCGTGTGACACAGTGTGTATGACCTGCAGTGTGTGTGACATGCAATGCGTGTGACCTGCAGCGTATGACACGCAATGTGTGTGACACAGTGTGTATGACCTGCAGTGTATGTGACATGCAATGCGTGTGACCTGCAGCGTATGACACGCAATGTGTGTGACACAGTGTGTATGACCTGCAGTGTGTGGGACCTGCAGCATGTGGGACCTGCAGCGTGTGACATGCAATGCCTGCAGACTCCAGCTAACACGCCTAAATGGAAAGAGGACCCCTGGGGTTTGTAAAGCTTTTGCTCTGCATCTGGGTCTCCACTGACAAGGAGACACATGTCTCCCGCAGTCGCAGATCTCTTTATTCTCTTTTCAGTTTGATGTCAAAAGAACCGCGGCCTCGCCGGGCGGCTCCCAAGGGCCACTGCCAGTTTCGGTGGCAGGAACCAGTTAAGGATGTCCCTCTTCAGCAGGACCAGGAAGAAGATGGCCACCATCAGCACAACAAGGAACAAAGAAAGTCTCCTGTGGGACGGGAGAGGGCTCAGGCAGAGCAGAAGCCAAACCGGGCTCAGCTCTTTCCCACCACCCCCTTTGAACAGCCCGTGAGACCCTGCACTGCCAGGATGGGCATCCTGCTGCTTAAGGCAGAGCCCCGGCCCCCGAGCCCCCAGGTCAACTCACCCCAGCCAAGAAGTGATCTTGCTCCTCCATGTCGCCAACTGCTCATCCTGCAGCCAGGGCAGACAGGGACGTGCATTGGGGCACACGAGAGGACGAGGTGTCGGGGCTCAGAGCCCTCCCTTGTCCCCACTGAGCTCAGTGCCCCCATGCCCCAGCAATGGGGCAGACCCTTCCCTCCCCAAGGCCCACTGTGCCCTACCAGCCGCGCGGCCACCATCTCCTCCAGCAGCGATGGCTTTGTCTCTTCTGCCCGCGCCGCCTTCCCCCTGCTACCGACACCATGGGGTTGTAGGTGTGAGAAGAGCCCCGGGCCAGCTCAGCAGCCTGCCGGGCGGCCTCAGGGAGCCAGGGAGGTGCCCCGGCTGTGCTGGGGCTGCCACCAGCACCCCCAGCGCCTGAGCGCCCGGCGCAACTCACCCCAGCCAAGAAGTGAACTTATTCCTCCTTGTGCTCAAAGCTGTTTGCTCTTGGAGGTGTTCCCATCTCCTCAGGAAGAGCTGGATCCTGAGCCTGAGCAGCTGGACAAGCACAGTGCCCGGTCAGGAGCCCATGCCACGCCTGCTCGCAGGGAGCTCTGCTCCCTCCTGTCCCCAGTACCTTCTTGGCCTCAGCCTGCTGCCGAACAGCTTCTGTCAGCTCTGCCCACTGCTCCCTCTGGAAAACAAGTGGGAGGCACTGCAGGGAGCCACGGTGGCCCAAGGAATCCCCAGCCACAGGGTGCCAACACACATCAGGGTCTCCTTTGCAGCTCCCTTCCAGAGCTGCCTTCAAAGCTCAACCATCTCACCCCGAACTCAGCACTCCGCTCCTACCCGACACTGCAGCAGCTCCTTGTGCCCTTGTGCATCGGCGGGAGCCTGTGCCAGGCGCTCCCAGAGCAGAGGGCGGAAGCCCTTCACCCCTTCTGCCTGCATGCTTGCAGCTCTGTGTGAGGAACCAACTGGGAGTGAGGGGCGCAGCTGCAGGCTCTGTGAGCACAGACCCCGTCCCACGGCCGGGACAGGACGGGGCGATGGTGTCACTCTCCTACTCCTGCCCAGCAGCACCCAGGCTCTGGGAGCAGCCCAGCTTTGTGCCCACCAGGCACCCATATCCCAGCCCCACAGCGACAGGACAGTGACACGGCCGCTGCTGCCACTGTGACGCGGCCGTCTCCTCTCTGGGGCTGGCACCAGGAGCTGAGCTGGGGCCCAGCCACGGCCACTGGGGACATGGGGCATCGCTCTTAGCACACGGGCACCGAGCTGCGTGCCGAACAGCTCCCGTCAGCTCTGCCACTGCTCCCTATGGAAAGCAAGTGGGAAGCACTGCAGGGAGCCACGGTTGCACAGGGAATCCCCAGGCACCAGGTGCCGACCCGCATCAGGGTCTCCTCAGCAGCGCCGCCGCAGGCCTGGGGGATCTCCAGAGGCCCAACCCCTGCCCCGTGCACACCAAAGTAAACGTCCTCCCCAGCCCAGCCGCTGCCCATGGCTGCTGGGGTACCTGGGCCAGCACTGGAACCCCTTTCCTGTCCCAGTCTGGACGGGGTCCTGAACAGCAGGCTATGGCGGCCCTGCTTCAGCTACAAGGGTTGGCGTGTGGTGGCTTCGAGTGCCATGGTCTGTGTGAGGCCGCCTCTTCACCACTCACCTTCCTCACCTTCTCTTTCTCCTTACTGCAGGCGCCTCAACATCGGCTCCCGCTACCAGGCAGAGATCCCAGAGCTCTGGGATCCATCACGTCTGGAGTAGAAAGAGGAAAAGGCATCATTGCTGTGGGACCCATCAACACCTGACATAAGTTTCTTTAATGCCTTTCTTCCAAAGCCCCCCTGAGATACAAAAGTCCAGGGTTTCACAGCAGCCTTTTGGACACTGGATTCTCTCCCTGCTATTCCTGAGCTTTGCGTGTGGTAGCATTAGAGGGAAGGAGCCACAGCTCCTCTGCGCAACCTGTGCCAAGGTTCCTAACTTCCAGGGTGTTCAACACCACTCAGGGCAGGAGCTCGCACATGAAGATCCACTGCCGCCAGCAGAAACAGCCACCCTTGGGCTGAGCTCCTCCACCAGAACTGCGAGGAACACCAGAATGCAGCAGCCCTGTTGTCATTTTAGATCCCCTCCCATTGTTATTTCCCTTGTAGCTGCTGCTGAAGTTGTTGCTGTTATTGTTGTATTAGATCATAGTAGTAGTATTATGTTGTTCTTTACTTATTATTATTCTTAGCATTCTGTTGTTATTAGTAGTGCTAGTATGCCACTCTACATTAGTGGGTAATAGTAGTAGTGTTTTACTTTAGATATTATTGTTGTTAATAGTATTAGTAGTTGTACTCCATTGACCTTTCGTTAGTAGTATTCCATTCTATGTTATCTATAATTCTATTATTAGTATTACATTATACTTTATTAAACTGCTATTATTATCACTGTTATTACTGTTAGTAGCAGCAGCATTCCGCTGCACTTCAGTTATTAAACTGTTCTCCCCCAACCATTTGTGTTTCCCACTCTTCCCGTTCCTCTCTCATCCCTCCCGCGGGGCGCAGGGGCTCAGCAAGCGGCTCCGTGCTCCTCAGTTCCCGGCTTGATTCAGCCTCTACCCGGCTCCGGTGCGGGTTCCCTCCTACCTCCCGAGGGGCTCCATGAGGTTGCTCCACGCCAGAGGATCAGGATCCCAAACGCCTCTTCCCGGGGCAGCCAGAGGGAAATCCCACCGGCTGCAGGCGCTGCCCATCCTCCCAGGATAGTTCCCGCTGCGGGTCTGATCCTGCCCGGTGCAGACAGGGGCGGGCAGGGCCAAGCACCGGCATCAGGCCCGTCCCATGGGATTGAGCAGGGCGAGGAATTCCTGGGTGGGACTGGCCGAGACGTTCCCTTTGGACCTGGGGGGACCTTGCCAGGGTTGAGTTTGGAGTCGCTTATGCTGCTGAGGGTGCTGCAGCCATTCAGACAACTCCATTCATTAGCAATTAGGCAGGCCTTGTCTGGCATCTAGATTAATCCCACTTTTAATTATTCCGAAACGGTGTGAGACTTCTCAGGCATTAAAGATTATGAACACACTTGCTGATTCCACAGCAATTATTCTAATGTAATGATGTCTATTAATACGCTTCCCAGCTTGCCATGCCCAGAGGGGTTATTCCCAGTTTCCCCCTGTGGAGCACACAACTCCTGCATGGTGTTATCCCCCTATCCACCTGCTTATATCACACAAAATAATACTTCCCATGCGCTTCACCTAATAACATTACAGAGCTGTTGCTGCCCCAAGCACCAGGCATTGATTGCAATGGGGGAAGAGAGGCCCCTTGAGGCTCCTGCTGTGAGGATGGCAGTGGAGACTCTGCTTCAAAAGCCAGGAGCATCCTTCCTTCCCTGGGAAATTGGCCTAAATCATTTGGCCTCTATATCCCTTGAACTCTACACCCCTTTTCATTACAGCTCTCATCATTGCCAAACTTCAGTTACCTGAAAATTGACTTTTCAGTGGCAAATTTAAAGCCGTGCCACTGGCCACCAAACATGTGCCGTGGTGAGACCCTGCCAGCAGAACCAGAGCTCGAGGGGATGGTGTGCCAGCAATGGTTTGCAGCCCTTGATCCATGAATGCCCACCAGGAAAACCTCTGTACTTCATACAGTTTATACAGAGGTTTATATGAACTTGCAAGTGGAAACCTTATTGCAGTCATACAAGGAAGATCCAAATTCCACAAGCTGGGAATACCAAGGGATGGCAGCCGTTCTGAAAATGAACACTCAGCCCTCTGCAAGTATTATAACTGCTTTGCATATATATTGTTTCAGCATTTCATCGCTCCCCGAACGAGCAGTGATAGAACCTCACCTGCCCAACTTAATGCAGCCTCGCAGAGCTCAGACACGACAGCGTTTCTGGGCAGAGCCCAGGGGTAATTTGGCTGATGGATCCTCCGGAAGCTTAGACCCGAACTTGATTTCAGCTCTGAACGCGTCACTCGGTCTCTAGAGGCAGCAGAGCAGCAATATCAGCACAATGGCATTGAGTTGATTCTGAACTCCAGGAACGGTTTAAATGAAATTACACTCTTCCCTGATGAGCCTGGAACAGGGAGATTGCTTGAGGAAATCCAGAACTGAATTCCACAGGGAAGAGTTCGGCTGTTGTGCTATTTGCTCTGGAAGGGTTTGTGCAGGCACAGAGCCCGGATCCCACCTTTCCTGGGATCCCAACCTGGTTTGTCATTACTCTGTCCACTTTGTCAATGAACTTTGCAACCTCTTTATATAGCATGGTATTAGTAATGCTGTAATACGTGTTTGCTTCCAATTATGCTATTTTTGAGTAAAACCCCAACTAATGGACTTTTTGATGTCATCTTTCTAATTCACACATTATCCAAAGTGATCAGAGCCTGGATAAGATGTGACAGGTACTGGTGCAATTGCTGTTTCAGCAATCACTGAGGCAAAGAGAAGGCAAGCTGACACGTCTCCTCTCTTAAATTTCAGCCAGGAATACCAGGTAACTGAGGCTCAGGGGGGACCTTATCACTCTCTACAACTGCCTGAGAGGGGGATGGAGCCAGGAGGGGCTGCGCTCTGCTCCCAAGAGACAAGGGATGGGACAAGAGGAAATGGCCTCAGCTGCACCAGGGCAGGGTTAGATGGAGCTGAGGAACAATTCCTGCCCCAGAGGGTGCTCAGCATTGGAACTGCTGCCCAGGGCAGTGCTGCAGTCACCGTCCCTGCGAGTGCTCACACACCATGGAGATGGGGCCTCAGTGCCATGGGTCAGTGGTGGCCCTGGCAGCACTGGAACAGTTGGATTGGAGGAGCTGAAAGTTTATTTCCAACCTGGTTGATTTTACGATTCTATGATTCTACGTTGTCAGATAAGGAAATAACAACATGAAAATCACGAGTCTGTAGTTAAATTTTATTTATCAGTTCTATTGTTAAATTACACAATCAAAGTCAGTGGATCGGCCTGTAAATCTACACAATAAGACAGCGTCTACAGTGGAAATCAGTAGAATCTGATATAGTTCTGACAAAATGGTATCCTTATATTCATACATCCCCTATATACAATAAACAGTATACACAAAGAAAATGCAACTAGTCTCTGTAAACCATGCACACCACAGCGTAAAACCAAAACGCACCTTCTGCAACAGGCCCTTCAGCTTGCCCCTGGTTCATCCTGTTTACAGCAGCGCCTTTCTGTTTGAACAGCCACTTATTTCCCCCTTTGAAATCCAAAGTACAACCCAGACATCATATTGGCAACTGCAGTTCTCACCTAAGAAAAAAATTAAATAGAAATTGCTGTACATGAAGTTATTTCTCTTTTCCAAGCTGCTAACGCACGGTATTGGTTTGCTGCTGCTTTGCTCTTCGCTTGCACCCGGCAGCATCACTGCCTCCCAGGTCACAACACAACACCAGATATGAAACCACTGCCAGGTAACTGAGCCATGGAGCCATGAAGGTGTTTTTAAAGCCTTCTGCCTCATTTTATGCCCCCCCATCCCTCTTGGTGTATAGGATATTACAGGCAAAAGGCAATAGTGCAAGTGAGCCTTGTAAGCATCGTGTGCGTAGGGATAAGGAGCACCCTGCTGGGGGGTCTCCGTCCCCATGTGCCTGTACCGAGATGGCCAGTTAGTGCCAAGCTGAGGAGCGCTGCAGGCTACTACAGAACATCTGAACTTGCTGAATGCAGAGCACAAGCCTCACAGAGGTTTTCTTCCTCGCGTTTTTTGCATAGAGATTTATAGGAGCCCCTCATTCCTCTGGCCCCTTCTCCTCTCCCGCTCCGTCTTGGTGAGGCTGAAGGGCTACAGGTCCAGCTCCAGCTCTGCACCCTGTGCCCCAAGCAAAGCCTGCTCAGGGGTAGGAAGCTGCTGCACCCCTGTGCAACCTTCCCACCCTGTCTAATTATGGCTATGGTAAAACTGGTTTCCATCAGTTTTAGTCATCACTTGCCTCTCATCACTAGGAAGGGCTTAAGAGTGTAGGGAAAAAAAGAAAAAGCCCTGTTCTTATCCGGTGTAGCAAAGATTTACTGGAAGTAAACCCTAATTCAAGTGTAAATCTACTTCCCTCATTGAGCAATTCTCTTCAGAATATTGCTGGGATTAGAGAGTTTTATGACTTTTTAGAGACACTACACAAATAGCTGCAACATAATTTCATCTAGTTTATACCACCAATTATTAAGGAATGAGAAATTCAGCATTATGTATTCTAATGGGTAAGAAAGACTTAAAATGAGACACTGTCACAGGGATCGAATTTGGAAGAGGCTTCATGAAATGAACGTGACAATATGCTGCAACTTTTCCAGAATGGTTAGAATCAAACTGCCCTGAAAGCTTCTGGGAACAGTGTCTTTAACATTGGCATTGAGTTCCGAAAAGCACGTGTGTCTTCGTTATTAATATGAGACAGACCAAGCTTAAAACTCTAAACAGCAGTAGGTAGAAAAAGTTTAAAAGTTTCAGTATTTATATAACTAGAGAAATTACTTCTATTCCTTTTAAAAGCCAATATTGTACAGAAAACTAGTCAATATTTTCTCTAGACCGTTATTGTCCCCTTCACTGTCCATTCATTAACTTGGTAAATACGAGAAGCAGTCGGTGCCTTTGAAAGCACAGTATTCAAACAAAATGAGGATAAAATCAAAGGGAACAGCTTTTGCTCATATACTGTATTGTGAGAGTATGCTAAATGCTCGCTACTAGGAAATGACTTGGCTTTCCAGACAGATTTCAGCCGAGCACCACACACATTTTCCAGCATCCCATTTTGTACTCAGAACCCATGTCAGGATTTTCTTTTAATTCCTTTTCTTTAAAACAAACGTCCAAGCAACCATTTCCGATGAGCCTGCTTGGCTCCTGCCACCAAAACCTAAAAAGGACAGTTCAATTACACACTAAGATTAAGTGTTCCACGTACAGTACAACAAAGGCAACTGCAAAGGCAACGTTTTTAACCTTCTTTTTTGCTTCAAACCCTCGAGAAGTGTCACTGTGCCGTGTTCCATGTGCGGGTTGGGGTGGGTTCTGCTTCATTTCCAGTGCCTGGCGCGTGTCCCCCAACTACCGCCGCCACCGCTCCACATTCCCAATGTAGTCAGTGCTGGAGCTGTTCTCGCCCTGCTCCCTCAGGAGCGCTTGCTTGGCCCGCAGGATCTTGCGCTGCTCCTGGCGCTTCCGCCGCGCTTCCTGGTGCTCCTTCTGCCGCATGTACTGGTACCGCTGCAAAAACAGGTCTTTTGCATAGTCGTACAATTCCATGTCTAAAAAATTGAGAGCCTCGATGCGCCGCTGAGTCTGCTCGTCTATCTCCACACTGGAGGCCCTTGTGCTATTGTACTGCGTGAATGGCGAGATGAAGTTCATGTTGAAAGTCTTCTCAAAGAGATACTGAGTTTTGCGCTGAAACTCCGTCAGGCCGAAGAAGGCCATGCGCTTCAGGTTCTCCTTGGCACTGTCCAGCAGAACCTTGTTTCTCTGCTCCTCGGGCATCACTGACAGGTTGTAGCATCCCACCAGGCTGAGGTCGGAGAGCATGCGGACCTGGCGGTTGTTGGCGAGGTTGTAAGGGCAATCCATGAACTCCTGCAGGGAGCAGCCTGACCAGTCATCCCCTGTGTAGCAGCTGGGCAACTCCTCGGTGGTGGGGGACCGGCCATCGCACACGTGCAGGGATGCCTTCCACGTGGCTCCTCGTTGGACGTGGCGCCATTCGCTCAGGTACCGGGATACCGGGTCACGCAGGATGGTGATGTAGTAGAAATTCCTGCCACAGGGAGAGGAAAGCAGAGCCGTTATTCCCATGTGTCTCCACCACACAGTGCATTAACATTCAGAATCAATAGAAACGTGGAGATGCACTTAAGAGGCTTGCAGGAGCCCTGCTGCAGTGTGCTCACCTCTGCAGGGGGAAGGATGGCAGAACAAACTGCCTGGGGGGAGTGGGAAGGGGTTTACCTACCTGAACACATCTGTGTCTGCTCAAGGGGTTTTGCCTCTACAGAATGGAACCTGAGGGAGAGGAACCAGCTCGGTGCTGAGCTGCCCATGCCCCTGCCTATGCCTCAACTGATGCTTTCTCCAGACCTTGGGAGAACGATCCACATCTCTCCCAGGATATAAGCCCCAGCACAAGCAGGGCATGGATAGCTCTGCCTTTCTCCTTTCCTTGTACAACAGGGCTGCACTGACAAGTTTATGGAGTCTGCAAAAGGCTGCTCATGCTCCAATGAGCAGCCGTGGGTCTCAGCAGCATGAGCCCCAGAGCAGCACTTACACCCAGGAGGAAGACATTTCCTTTTGCAGGCCACATAAATGGGATGTGCCCCAAAGCCCCAGCCCTCTTGCACTGAACTGAGGGCCTTGGAAAAGCCCTGGAAAATCCCATTTTACCCTCCTGCCTTCACCTGACATAGGAAATGCATCAATGAGAGAGGAGAGATTAGTGACTAACAGGACAGTAAGGGATGTGATATGGCATTTTGTTAGAGAAAACATTTCAAAGGGAGGTGCTGGCTTCTGGAGCAACAGAAAGATGGCCCTTGCTGCTGCAGGGAAGCCCATCAGGCACTGCAGCCGGAAAGGCTGCAAGCTCAACCTTACAGCATTAAGAGATCCCTCTGGGTGGCACGTTAATATCCACCATCAAACACTGTATTGTCCACCACTGGGTGGGACTAAAGCCATACGCACTGAGCATCGTTTCTGCGCCTCCTTTAATATGACCATGACCTCAGCGATGATGCTGCAGGTATGCTGGCAGGATACCGGCCATCCGCTTCAGTAAATAGAATCAAAGTAGCTCAAAAAGCAAATCGTCCTGCCAGGGAAGGCGGACCCCCTGGGATAAGGACCTCAGGAGCCCCGAGCCCCCAGGGTGGTACTGCCACGGGTGCTGCGTGAGGAGGAGAAGGGACATACATTTGCTTTCCCAAGTGGCATCACAACCAGCCACCCTGCAGCCACTCTTTTGTTCCCTCTTGATTCCTTCAGCAGAAAAGCCACTAGATGTCAATGTTCTACAGAAAATTGTCTCTGGGTGGACTAAAAGGAGAATCACGAGCCCCAAATGCATCCAGCAGCACGGAGAAAGGAAGGCTGGAGAGCCGCCATTCCTCTTCCCATTTAGAGCATCCAAGCTCATAAATAATTTAACGAGTAGAAAGTACAATAAACTTGCAAGACCAAAAAGCCAAGGAGCTCAGTACAGCGTCAGCAGCCGGACACAACGGCTCCGCGTGCTTGGAGAGCCTGGATACTGCAGTCAGCACTATCCCTGTCCCTGCACTCACCCAGGCACTGCTGCCATTGCATCTGTCCAGCTCCAAGGGCTTTGGCCACAGATCCATACAGGAAACGGGAGCCAAAGCCCCGCCATGACCTACAGGAAGGTTCTTTTTCCCACAGGTGCCACTAAATGATTTCACATTGAGAGCTGGAGTTAAGAGGGAGCGAGGACAAAGCCCACTTTCACATCATACGTACAATTGGCAGTTGCCAACCTCACACTGTCGCTCACAGAGGTGGGAAGAGTTTTGCTTTGCCTCATAGCGGCAGTGTTGGAGAGCCCAACCTGGCAAAGGGAAAGGACTTTCCACAAGCACCATCACCCCCACCAGTTGCGGGCCCCGGTCATGCTTGTGCAGCAGGCTCTTTTGATGCAGCAATGACACAGCCTCATTGGGGCCCCCAACATGAGGAAACGGAGCAGGGCAAACCCAAGCCCCTTCTTGAACTCCTGCCAGTACTCCTCCCCCTTGGATCTAGTTTATTGGGATACTGCACTAAAAGAATGACCCAGCCCTCAAGCTATAACAAGTTAATGCCATACAGCACCAACCTCTGTACTAAATACAGCAACTAACAGGTATCAACAAACCTTTGATGACCAAGGAGACAAAAGCAAAGCTTTGCTTACCCCAGAGCGCTTGGTATGACCTGGCCCATCCGGAGTTCGGTGAGGCTGGGAGGGAAGTGGGATGCAGGCATGGGAACGCTGCTGGCTGAGGGAGAAGCCCAACCAGACTGTATGCTCTAAGGTCATCACAGAAATCAATGGGGAGTTAATGCAAGAAGGGAAACAAATCCTGAGCCAAGATCGATACAGTGAGCATTTTATTATAGCTCAAACTCTTCAGCCACTGTGCCTTTGTGCACTCTGGTTACAGCAGTGACAAAGCGCCTCCCTTGGCTGCTGCTGTAAAAACTAAAGGATGACTAAAAACTTGTGTGCTGGCAGAAGGAGCCGTGTGGTAATGGATCACCATCACCCCAGGTGGCCGGCTGCCTCAGCCAGGCAGATATCTCCATCAGAGCCTGTCAGGAAGAAAGCTGCGGTGGAGGCAGAGGAGCCTGAGTAAAGATGCTCACTGGACCCTGCGGTGAGCGTGGAGGTGTCTGGGCTGCCCCAGCACCCCATGCTCAGGAAGCCAGGCCATCAGCGGAGATGCTTATGGAACACCTCAGACTAGATGGAACTCAGATTCAGCCGGGCTGGAGCACGGCTCCCTGCAAACAGGCTTGCGGCTGTGATTTACACCATGCCATTTCCCCCCACATGAATCCTGCTTTCAAGACATGACTTACAACGAGATGGTTTGTCACTGCGGCGCCAGCCTCAGCTATTTTGTCCACTTCTCCCCTTCTTCAGTTGCCCTGTTAAAATTCTACCAAGGAAGGCGCCATCCCTTTTGGGAACATCACCTTTCGGGTTTGCCCCAAAACATTCTCATCCAAGTTAGAAACCAGGGAGGCTCCAGAAAAGCAGCCACACTGCTCTGGGGTTATCTGAACTAAGCTTCAGAAAGTCACCAAAGCTGTAATGCATCGGCCAGTCAGAGCTGCGCCAGCGATGGATTTGGCCATCGGCACTTGGAGCATCCTCCTGCTGCAACTGGGAGGAAGGCTCAAAGCTTTGCAATTATTTTTAGCTCTGTACCTAACAGCTTGTTCTTTCTGCTGTCTTAACAAGAGGGTGTTGAGCTCCTGCCCGTTCCTTGAAGCTTGTGCTTCAGAGCCTGAAACAACATGTTTGCAGGTAGCACCCAAACTTGACTGTGAATCATCCCTCCAATTTAAAGGGCTGCACTAATCAGAAACACCGGCTCGCCAATAAAGTGAAGCTGGATGCCTGTGAAGCAGAGAACAAAAGGAGCTCAGGGGCAGCTCGGAAAGTGGGCTGACCCTGGAGCCATGCGAGCTGCTGTGACAGTCGCTTGCGGTGGTATCTCCCTGTGCGCAGCTATTCCCTGAGGAAGGTGTGAACCAAACAGTCCCACAGCGCAGAGCCTGCTCCCCACGCTGCATTCTCCCATGCTGCTGCATCCCCTGCTCCATTTATCACCTCGCTGCAAGGTTGAAGCCAGAGTGTTGCTGGGAGCTGTGAGTTATCTGTGCGCGATCCATCACCACAGGAGAGCTCGGGAAAGGTCAGAAGCTCCCCTCAGATAAACACCAAACTAATGGCTCACGTCATCCGCTGGGGTGTGAAAGCTGCGCTCTCTTCATGCTTTGATGCTTCTACCCATGGGTGGGAAAAGGGAAATGGCAGGGATAGGCAGGGTGATGCGCTATAAGCCAGGGATGGAGAGAGGAGACATGTCCTTGGCCTCCCCACAGCTGTGGCAGTGCCAGCCCTCATGCTGAATCCTCCTGGCCCACCAGCACCATCAGGAAAGCCATGTTTCACCCAGCTCCCTCTGACTCACCCAGCACCGGCACCATCTCTGGAACGGTGCTGCTGCCATGCGAGTGCCCCACAGCTGCTCCCAGGGCATTTCATACCCAATGTGGTCATAAAGATGCTCGGTCCTCTTCCTCCTGCACAAGCGGTGCTGCCCCATGGCAGCATCCACAGACCTCACATGAGAGCAACACACACTGGGCTGGGGGGAGAGCACAAGGCCCCTGCCTGATGTTTTTGCCATGAGATGACTTCCGCTAAGATAAGATGGGTTTTGTTGAAAGGGACCAAGAAACATGTGGCTGCCAGTGGCCGGACCTGCTTTCAGCTGCCCAGAGAGGACCCTTCCCTCCCTCCTGCTCAGCCCATAGAGAACGCGTGAAGCAAACTGGAACCTCAAAGTCCTTTGTGAATTTCTCTGAGGGGTTTATTGACCCTGAGCCATCTGCTCGCTTTGAAGGGTAATTCTGTGGTCACACAGTGCATCTGTGCCAGCCCCCCTCCCCAGCACAGGGGATGATCAGAAGCTTTTCTTCGAGTTTAATGATTTTCGTCCGAAAGCATTCTTACAGCAAGCTCCTAAATCAGCAACATTAAAGAAAACAAAATACATATAAACTGAAGTCCAAGGGAGGCAGTGTGAAACCCCAGGGCATGGCAGCACGGAGTAAAGGCAGAGACTCCAGAGCCCAGAGAGGCTGCCAGGAAGGGATGCGCAGCTACCCACATGGGTGCACAGGAGGCCCACTGGGTGCTGAAATGAGGTGACTTTTCCTCGGCACCAGAATGGGTCCGAACCTCTCAAGGTAAGAACACATCTCATCCCAACCCAGCTGCCCCGGCTGTGCGACGCAGGACTGCAAAACAGCAACAACCTTCAACACTGCCCGGGATGGGGCAGCCACAGCTTCTCTGGGCAATCCCCCAGGCCTCAGCGCCATGGGCCGCATGCGGTGGCGAACCCGTGTGTGTGCTCCCAGAGCACCTCAACCCCAATGGAGGGGCTCCAAGCACCAGCTGTGGGGTTCAAACAGGTACCATTCCCTTGAACACCACAGCTGGGGCTGACTTCAGCTCAGCACAGAGCCCCTTTGGTTCCAAGCTCCCGCTGCGGCTGAGGCCGAGCAGTATTGATCCCTGCCAGGGGACAGAGGCTGGAGGTCAGACCCTGCCAGTGCCTTCAGCCTGGAAACCTGAGCCTGGCTTGATGGAGCTGACAGCTGAGCATCCTCTCACCATCACATCCATTAGCGTACGGATCAGGAGGTGAGGGACTGAGGGATCTCTTCCCATTCCTACTGAGAAATGAGCTCTTGCAAGAAGGGCTTTTGAGATGACAGGGGGTGAGAATCCTACAGCACAGAGAGCACCGCAGCCACCGGAACATCCCAACCTCCATCCCCAAACCAACCCAAACCAGAGCTTTGGGAAAACACAGGGATGGGACTTCCAGGGAACATACTAGGGCAGTCCCACTCACACAGCAAAGTTAAGGCTGCCCATTCAGCTGGCTTGTATCTAGGTGAAACCCATTCAGATGGCAAGCCCGGCTGGGATGGTCTGTGTCACAGGCAGGTTTGAGCCGTGAATGGGAGGCAATTTTACACAAGCGTCCCCATCTCTTTGGGTGGAGATGGGGGACTGTTTCCTATTCTGAGGGACTTTTTTCCCCCCAGCCCCACGGACTCTGTGGTACATTAACAGGGCAATTACATCACATTAACTTTGTGAAACCAAGTTATGCTCCTGGTGAAGATGGACATTTGGAAAGGCAAGCTCTCTCTGAGGGGGCAGGGGCAAAGGCACAGATCAGACATGCACCACATCCAGCAGAAAAGCCAACAAAAGGAACTAGACGCCTGCAGCGGAGATTCTGCACATGATGCAAAGGATTAAGGATGGAGCTATGAAAAACTGAAAAGTAATCCCAGGGTTGGTGCTTCAGCACCAGAAACAAGGCACAGTTACCAGAACCAGCGAGCAGCACAAGGACTTCCTTGTGTTCCAAGGCTGTGTCCTTCCCACCCTGCCCATAAACCACTCGTGCCACTGAATAACTCCCCCCCCCCCGGGGTTCATTTAACTCATAGAATGGGCTGGTCAGAAAGGACCTTAAGAGCATTGATTTCTAACCCTGGCCATGGGCAGGGCACTCATAAAGGGGTAGTCACAGAGTCATTCCTTTAAAAGCTGAGCAATCTGTGGGGTTTTTGGGACTTCACAGCTCATCGACCCCAGGCAGCTCCCCCTACGCAGCGGTCCCATGCCCATGTCCTGGATCTCATCCCTTCCTCCTGCACCACTCCAGCACTGAACTGAACCTCTGCTGCAGGCAGGCTCCTGCATCCCACACTGCTCACGGAACGTCCCTGCTCTATGTAATTTGACAGCAAAGTCATGGACAATCATGGAAGGTCGGGAACATAGAGGGCATGAATCACATTTCTTGCTCTGCTCTTAGAACCCCCTTCTGCACAGCTCTGAAGCTGCTCATGGGTTTTAACCTCAGGCAGAGGGTTCTCCCTGCCGATCCATCATGCCCACCGCATCCCTATGAGAAGTCAAACTCAACTGCAGCACACCGGGTGCTGAGGGGTTTTGCTCCCAGTAGATGAGGTTAATTCCCATCAAGAGTGGCCCACTGAGAATATGATTTTCTAATACCACAAATTGCTCCTCCAAGAGAAATACCCCTGCTGCCTTATTTGCTGGAGGCAGGCATCTGTTTGGAGATGGCTCAGAGTGTGGCAAAGTGCTCATTTAAATCCTGTGACTCCCCCTGACTTTGTCACCTGGAGACACAATTAAAAGGACAGGGGGGAGCATCTTGTGACAGCCCCTCCAGCCTCAACCCTGAATGCTTGGAAACCCCCCTAAAATGAGAACACATCCTCCCTGCCGAGAGCTGCTGCTGCAGCAGAGCTCACAGAGATGAGGCCAAAATATTTGGCAAGCTCAGTGATGCAGTGCTGGGAATTGAGTGTTTGCATCTCCTCCAGATCAGCCCCAAATGCTTCACAGCAGCGATGTGTATGGCACCAGTAGCAGCTGAGAAGCATCACCCATGGGCTTCCCCCTGCCGCAGGCAGGGACACCTTCCACTGGAGCAGTTGCTCCAAGCCCCTGTGTCCAACCTGGCCTTGAACACTGCCAGGGATGGGGCAGCCACAGCTTCTCTGGGCACCCCCTGACAGCGCCTCAGCACCCTCACAGGGAAGAGCTTCTGCCTAATGTCTCATCTAAGTCATGCATTAGCTCCATACAAGGGCCTGGGAGGAGATAAGTCTTTCAGAACTGTGAATTAAAGTCATTGGCAAACGTAAATTTACATTTCCTCTAAGTAATCATTATGTTTTCACTTCTATCAGCACCCAATGAATCACAGAGATGTTTTGTCTAGAAACACTAATGGTGGGGGTAGGAAGCCAGCAGCCTACCCATAGTAACGGCAGCAGGAGAAAAGTGCCAGAGGAACCTATAAAAAGGAGCTGGATTGTTCAAGAACGGCAATTTCCCCAGCCCATCATTGCCCATGAAACAATCAAATAGGAGAGATGAGCAAAAAAGCAGCATTTCTCAGGCACAGAGGATGGCAACGCTTTGAGATTCTGCAGCTCCAGGTACACGTTCATGTATGTGCGGGCAGAGCACATGCACACAAAGGTAATGAAGACAAGGCTTCAAACAAGTACCAACCCTGCAGCCTCACACAGGCAGATGCTCCCAGCCACCCTCACACCCAAACTAATTGTCCACAGCAGTGCCTGCAGAGGGGAAAGCTGCCCTGCAGCTTTGCCAGAGTGGCATTAATTTCATAATTGCCTGTATCATTAAGATCTCCGCAGGACGCTCTTGCTCAAAACCAATTCAGCAGAACAGTGCCCTTTTTACTTACTGGGGTTTTTAGTGGTGCATAAAAAAAGAAGCAAGTTTCCATTTTTAGGCTCAGCAAACAGAAGTGACTCAGCCCCTGAAGCCAGTCCCCACTCTGCTGCCTCCAGCCTGGACTCTGGGATGGGAAGGGGTGGCAATGCTGGACAGTGGGGCCCAGACCCATCCCACCCACCCAGCCTGCTGGGAATAGGACTGAACTGCCCTTTGGAAACATCTATCTCCCACCATAACCTACCAAGAGCAGCAAAGCTTCCCGCCTCATTAGGATGACTCCGTGACAGAGGTAACTGGATGGAGGGTAGTGAATGAGCTGCACACAGGAGGTAAAAGCCAAGGACAGGAGAGAGAAGGTGGAAGAGAAGCATAAGAGCACGTTATGTTTCCGTACTGCTAGATAATGAGCTGATGCTGGATTTGTGACACTGGCCTCAGCAGCATGCAAGGTAATGGCTTTGAAAAGTGCTTTTCCTGCTAAAGGGCAATTATCCCTTAGCAAGACTGCTCTAAGGTCTCAGGGGAGACCCTATTAACAGTCTTCCAGTGCCTAAAGGGTGCCTAGAAGAAACCTGGAGAGCGGCTTTGGACAAGGGCCTGTAGGGACAGGACAGGGGAATGGCTTTAACTGCCAGAGGGGAGACTGAGATGAGCTCTTGGGCAGAAGCTCTTCCCTGTGAGGGTGCTGAGGCGCTGTCAGGGGGTGCCCAGAGAAGCTGTGGCTGCCCCATCCCTGGCAGTGCTCAAGGCCAGGTTGGACACAGGGGCTTGGAGCAACTGCTCCAGTGGAAGGTGTCCCTGCCCGTGGCAGGAGTTGGAGCTGGAGGAGCTCTGAGGTCCCTTCAACACAAACCAGGCTGGGATTCCATGAAGTGTCTCCATCCTTGGCATGGGACAGCACCTCCCTTTCTGCAGAGCTCTGACAGATTCATTACAAAGCATGGCAGACCTCCCAAAGCTCAAAGGAAGCCACTGCGGAAGAGCTGGCGAATAACCACGGGATGTTGCTGCACATCAGATATTTACAACAGTATTTACCCTAGCTAAATGCCATTGCAGGAATTGGTTTCAACTTGTAACTGATATCTCTGTGGCAGAGAAGATAGAGGTTTGCAAAGCCTACACTCCATAAGCAGTGGTTTACAGAGAAGGAATAGTGGCAGTTTTTCATTTTCCAGAGTCCACTCACCCTTCCAAGAATCTTAATGCCTCATTGATTCATAATACAGTACATAAAGATTTCATTTTTCCCTGCACACAGTGATATATTATAGAGGCAATCTATTTTGCCACTGAAAAGTTTGCTTAGTAGAAAAATTTGGAGTTTTGACAGTCAGGAAATTACAGTCATCTGTAAAGCACGATTGATATGCCAAGGCTAACATTTTCATTGCACTTACGGAGCCAGAATAACTATGCTAAAATATTTATTTTATATATATAAAATTAAAAAATGCAGGGTCTTGTTGATAAAACCCATGTATTTAGGATTAAAGAAAAAAGCTTTCCCCTCCTACCCGTGTATATTTTAGCTACGTCTTAAACGAGCCGAGCCACGTACCCTCTGACCAGCAGAAAATGCTTTTAATAATGCAGTAAACCCAGTCCTTCCGACCCGCTCTATGTGCCCCGAGCACGCGAGCAGAGGGCACGAGCTGATGCAGGGCCACGGGGAGCAGCATGGACCAGAAACGCGAGGCTGGGGCTGCTGCGCCGACCCTGCCCAGGCTCCTGAGGCTGGGGACCAGCAGCCACCCAAAGGGTGCACAGGAAGCAGATTGCTGAACCCTGTGCGCTTCACCTGCACGTTTTGTTGTTACTACGATGTAGAAGCACGAGGGTGCAGAGGGCTCCCGGCTCTGCGTGACACACGCATTTGTCTTTGTATGAAGGCAGGAGTGCGTGTTTAGGAGCTGCGATTTACTGCGTTTCCTGAGCACTCCTTGCAATTTCCTAATCGCTGCTTGAACTGCAGTAACACCCCTCCCAACTCCTTCACATTAGAAAGTGTGTTCTACTGAACACCCCACTTTGGCGCTGGAGAAATCAGATGATCAGCTCCAAGAGCTCTGCATTATGGAATTAACTCCAGAGAGGTCTTTATAAAATCACTTGTTACTATATCAGAGCTCAATCAATTCTCTTCCATAATACATAAAAGGAGGAGGTTTGGCTCACATGAAAACATGTGATGTTAATTCCTTCACAAGCCTTCTGCAGATAATCTCCCATATGCAGGTTAATATATCCCATGATAGGCTGCACAAAAATGCTTTCAGAGGCTAAAGCGAGGATATATAGCATACAAAAAAGGCACATTAATGCAACTCCTATTTTGCTTATCGCAATCATTGGGCACACAGAAACCCAAGGAAGATCCTTCCCAGGCTTTCTAAGAGTCTGTCGAAGGGAGGCATCTGTTGCAAATGTCTTTGAGATGCGATGAATGAACCAATACTAAAACCTTCTCAGCGACTGCTAAAAGAGGGACCGAGGAACAGGCACCATATTTACAGCTGCAACTTGGTGCAATTTTAATTTCAGCTTTCACTGATTTCATTTAGCACCATGAGACTGTATAATGAAGAAATCTGTATCAATTGAAAACACCAAGTGTGCTCCTGCCCCACCAGGGCACTTCAGTAATATCATGTAATGGTAGGGGATTCTCATTTAATTGAATTGGAAATGAAACACATTACTAAGAAAACTTAATCAGAGCAATAATATTAAAATGGGCCACTCAGACAAACTCTACTGATTAAGTCACTTGCAAACATTCCCGTAATCATCACTGAGACTCGTGGCGTTCAGGATTTAAACTCACTTTGCTACTCCAGGGAACAGAACTGTAATTCCAGAGCAGACAATCAGAGTATTTCAAACCCTCCCTCCCACATTACAATGCGGTCTCCTGGCAGAAGCACAGGACCTGGCCCTGTAACGACGAGTCTCGAGCTCTCATATAGAAGAAGGTCTGCATGGAGCGGGGACGCCATTGAAATGTTTGATTTAGGGCAGGAGACAGCTCAGAAAGCAACTCGCTGAAGTTTCTCAAGT
The DNA here is from genome assembly GCA_017639245.1 of Myiopsitta monachus. Lineage (NCBI taxonomy): Eukaryota > Metazoa > Chordata > Aves > Psittaciformes > Psittacidae > Myiopsitta > Myiopsitta monachus. Next base: position 530,384 of record CM029925.1, read on the forward strand.
GCTCACTGCAGTTCCTCCACAGACCCCATCTTTAATCTTGACTGATAGCACACACTGATGCGCCATAAAGCTGCGAGCTTCAAATGTCTCCCAGCAGACCAGGGCTTTAAAAATCTCATTCACACACAGTTGACATAACTGGATTTAAAGCGCTCATGGAATAACACAGAGCATTTCTAATAAAACCCTGTAGATGCATTCGTTGTGTCAAAACTCAGCTGGGAAGGTTTTTACATCAGGTAAGCAAGCCAGGCTTTGCAAACACTAAAGATAGGCCAAACATCCCGTTTCCCATGTCCAATAGTGCCTCCTCATACATTTAGCAAAAGCACGTGTTACTTACTCTGAATGTGTTAGGTTGATGCCCTTAGAAAGCCACACTTATGGAAAAAGACACTTTCACCTCTTATACAACCCTGAACCAATGCAGGGATGTGTCCATTGCATTGTGCTTGGAGGACCATCTACACAGTCCAAGCATGTGATGTGCCTGGAAATCAGAGACTGAGCTGACAAAACCTCATCAGATGCTTTCCTGGGGGTCAGTGACAATGCATTCAGCACAGGTATCAGCTGGGACATAATAGGTGTTTATGGATTTCAAGCCAAAGCTAACCTACCACTGCCATAAGGAATCCAGGAAAGGCACCACCAGCCAGCCCCAGCAAGATCGACCTAAAGCAAAATTAACCACATTACATCTAGTGTTATTCTCTAAGATTCACAGCTCCTTCCAAAATCTTCTATTGCTCCATTACTGTAACCTCCTCCTCAAAACCCACAAATGACCCTAAAAAGCAGCAAAACTTTCCTATGAACATAGAGAGATGCTTCAAAACAGCATCGCTCCTATCTGTGAGCATCTCCTGAATGATTTGCAGAAGACACAGTTCTACTCCTTCATGGATTATTCTGGCTAAAAATGTGTGTGACATTTTAATTATCAAGTACAAATGTTACTGCAAGCAAGCAATGAAACAGATGGTGTCCTGAATTTTACAGTACAGCCACATTTTCCAGCTCACATTTACAGTTCAGCAATCAGCAAGTCCTGCCTCTACTGCATCTCCCCATCCCATCGGAACTGCTGCAACCTGCACAGCTTTGGGAGGAGAAACTCAGTGCAAGTTACCCCCCAGGCAAATGCAGAGTGTGCTTCCAATGAGGAAACAAACCAGAGCTCAACGTATATACCCCAAAAGCAGCGCAGATACGAGGTAGGAAAGCACCAGCCTTGGAAAAGGATAAAAGGTGGATGAGGAGGAACTGCCATACTTGAGGGAGCAAAGAGGTGACCTTGCTCCACATCAGTGAAGGATTTATCACTGTCTTCCCCAGCAAATCCCACTCATATCAGTTATAACTCCCCAGATTTCCTCCTCTTCCCCTCCTGGTGTATTTGGCACTGTTGGGGTTTAACCCAGATGGTAGCTCAGCACCAGCAGCCACTCGCTCAGCCCCTGCTTCCCCCCTCCCTGAGCAGGATGGGGAGAGAATCAAAGGAATGTAAACCTCACAGGTTGATACAAGAACAGTTGAATAACTAAAGTACAATATGATACTACTACTAATAATGATAAAGGAAATAACAAGGGGAGAGAATATAAAACTAAAAGGGGAAAGGAAAACAAACACTGACCAGCAGTGGTGCCCAATACAACTGCTCAGCACCCGCTGACTGATTCCCAGCCTGACCCGAGCAGCGATCGGTCCCTTCTGAGTGACTCCGATGCAGGGGCATCCCTGGAGTTCCAGCAGTGAACATGGCGAGCTTTGGGCTGGCATCCTGCTGCGTGTGGCCACGTCAGGCTGAGGAGCACACGGTGCCCCCGGTGAACAGGCTTCTGAGTTAACAGGCTATGGCCAAACTGAACCTCGGGGAGCTTTGCTGATGCTCTGCTCCATTCATCTCCAGCACTGCAAAGGGAAGCCGCTGCCGGGGCTTACGGCATCAGTGCTGTAATTACTGCAAGGAAATGCTTTCTGGGAAGGTGTCCCAGAGTGTAATAGGCTGAACGTTTCCTCTCACCGCTCCTAGCACTGAGTAATAACCCTCTTCTCCAGTGTCAGCACCAGGCGGGCTTCCAGCGAGGGCTGTGAGGACAGGCACCCCCTCATCGTGCCCCCATGTGGGCACAGTGCTGCTAACACCAGCTCAGCTCTCACGATTCACTCTTCTGCAGACACCCCTGGGATGTCACATAATAGAATCCCAGCCTGGTTTGTGTTGGAAGGGACCTCAAAGCTCCTCCAGTTCCAACCCCTGCCATGGGCAGGGACACCTTCCATAGAGCAGTTGCTCCAAGCCCCTGTGTCCAACCTGGCCTTGAGCCCTGCCAGGGATGGGGCAGCCACAGCTTCTCTGGGCACCCCCTGACAACGCCTCACAGGGAAGAGCTTCTTCTTCATGTCTAATCTGAATTTCCATTCTTTGAGCTTGAAGCCATTCCCCCTTGTCCTATCACTGCATGTCCTTACATATAAACGATCACATGTCACCACATGTCGAAGTATTCCTGCAAAGACAGACAAGGGAAGATGCTGCATGGGCCAAGGCACAGCTCCTTTGGACCCCAGATTTTTCCCATTTTGCTTTGAAACACGTGCAGGAGTAAAGCTTCAGAGGTGGGGGGGCTGGCGCCAGCTTTGCGGACAGCCAGTGATGCTTGGCTCGCCTTGCTGGCCAGAAAAGCTTTTGCCACGTGGGCTCTGGCTCTTGCATGCAGATTTGCTTGCTGTCACTCAATCCAGCCACACGCTGGCATCCAGAGGTGAAGATGGTGAGACCTACGGTGGTCCTCTGAGCCCATCTGGGGAACCTCTTCCTACAGGGAGCCAAACAGCGGGCTTATAGAGCTGGCGGGGTCCAAGGGCAGAGCTTGCCTTGGGGAGCACGGGTGCCTTCACAAACCCTTTCCAGCGAGCCCCTGAACACAAGGGAAGCCTGCCTGGGTCTTTGGATACCAGGGAGAGAAGCCAAAGCACCTGGGCTGCTGGGGTACACAGCCTGGTTTGCAGCAGATCAATGCTTTCCATTGGAGCTCAGCAAAGGGGTGCTCCAGAGCATGAAGCGCATTGTAGAGGCGCAGGGTCTGCTCTCAGTCACACCAGCAGCTGGATTGCTGTGATAAATAAACCTGAAAATCAACTGAGTGACAGCAGCCTCCTCCTCAGTGTCCATCCCTAGAGGGGTTAATCTAAAACAATCTAATTCCTCCCCAGACTGCACAAAATCCAATAAAACCCAGGCAGCAGTGCCTCTTCCCATTGAGCACATTAAGAAACTATGCTCTACCCAATTTATCTGAACAATTCATTCCCACGAAATTACACTGGCTGTTGAACCTGAGGTTGATCTACTCTGTTGTACCTGCAGGCTGAGCTATCCACCAAGGGGCCAGATTAACACACACGGAATGCCACCTGAGCAGGGTCTCCTGGCACCACATCCAAGCAGGGACGGGGACAGGAGCAGCATGGGCCCCCAACAGCAGTGATCCAGGCTAGGGCTCGGGCATAGCAGCAGCAGCTTTAGCTACCTCTCCGCCATCCTGTCATTAAAACAGCAGCACCCCCATAAATCATTTCAACATATCGAGACTGGGCTTCTCTTGCCATTATTTTAAACAAAATGATACTGTCTTTAGACACTTAAATGCATCCTGGTCTCATCACATCAATAGAGGAAGATATTTTTTCTGTTTATGTGAAAGATGATATTGGATGCATCATACATTGAAATCGTTTGCTGGCTTCCTTTCTCAACATAAATAAGGGGAAAGAAAGCCAGAGAATATAGATTTTAAAGATATATGTATATATATGCATGCCCATTTTCTAACCTGGGATATTACTGAATTCTTCCATATATTCATGTGAGAACTGGAAAAGACTTAAAGGAGAGATGCTACCACCCGCACTTTCCCAGAGCAAGGACCAGGGACCTTTTCTTCTTAATAAAAGCTACGTACTTACACACTATCTGTCTAGTATTTAGTATCTTTGTTAGTACTGGCCATCAGAGGTCGGTTGTACAGCTCACATCCCAGCTATGTGCAATGGACTTGCCTGCAGGTCCAAACCAGTCAAGGCAAGACTGAGCAAGAGATACCTTAAGGTTGTCAGAGCTTTGACCTTTTCATAGCTATTAAATGCATTTCAATTTCTGCAGTTTCTAGAGGTCTGAGCATCCTCTACCAAAACCACATCCCTGGAGAGCTGGACCCAGCTGCGCCCTGTCTATGTCTATGTCTAAAGGTGCTGCAGAAATCTTCTGGTTCGCAACTGATGCTAAATTCATCTAAACAGCTTTTTATCTGAGCAATGTTACATCCCGCTTCTTGGAGAGACAGATCTGCCACGAGAATTGCCTCTTCCTGCCTGCAGGAACTGTAAGTCTGTATCACCATTACCCAGTTATTTCAAAGGCATTATTTAGATAGCTCTATGGTAATGTGTACGTGTGCCAACCCCAGTCCTCTGGAATTTGCATAGCAGAAGTTTTTATCATGCTTCCTAAAGATTAATAATTTAAAGCAAGTTGTAACTGTGCTAAGATTTAGTCTTATGTTTTCATCACTGCTTTATATTCTCATAAATATCCAACATTCCCAAGTAGATGGGAATCCGAGATGGTGTTCAAGAGGAAGAACTGCAACCAATATATCTTCCATCTATAGAATTGAACATAAGATCATATTCAAAGTGCTGCATTTACTGTCTGATTTTGAATAAATAAAACCTATAGCCATTACACATTCACCTTTCATTGCAAAGCTTTGTTCCTGTAGTGACATAACTTATTGCCAGATTAGAGCCCTAAGTACAGAGAGGCCATTTTTCATCTTCCCCATTCCCACAAACACAACTGGGAGAGACAGGTCATGCTCTCTATCAAAGTTGTGCTCACCACACAGCGATATTGCAACACGTCCCATTAGAGTTATGTCTGCTGAGACTGTGAGCACAGACTTGGCTGCAGGCACCTCCTAATGGAATTACATAATTGGAGGCATGTCATCTAAATCTGAACAAATTGGATTCCCTTGTCATGCACTATTGAATCAAAACGGAAAGAACATTCCATGCTGTTATCTATGGCAAACCAATGGCAGCAAATCCAGTGTCACTATTGTTTTGATAACGTGATGCCTGTTAGTAATGGGGGAGGAAGAAAATGAAGAAAAGGAGAAAAGTTTCACGTAAGGTGTGCCAGAATCACGTTGCATGCAAAGCTGAGCTCACCTTGGGTTTCAGACTAGGAACTGCCTTAGTGGTTTATGATGGCTGAGCTATGAAGATGATGTAACAGAGCTACATGAAGCTGGGTGCCTGCAGCGGCCAGAGAAGTGGAGATGTCTTCAGACAGGCTCTTCCACCCGCCCTGCACATGGAAGAAGTGACACCCATCAATGTGTTCTCTCGGCTGCCAGTACTCCCCTGCCCAGCCCGTGATGGTTCGGCTGCATTAACATTCACATCCTGCAAGCAAATTCCCCAGCCCCTGCAATTCATAAGCATGCCCTGCTTTTCGTTTACAAGGATATCAACTTTAATTTGGAATTACTGCAGGAATCATAACCAGGGAGCAATAACTTTGAGCTCACTGAATTGCACATTCAGGGCAGATTTTCACTCAGTGCTCAGCTCGACCTCCAGCTCTGCATGTATGAAAGAACAGAGGCATTAATTACATTACGAGAATCACTAATCAGCCCAGTGCATCTTTACATTTCATCAGCTAAATGATACTGCAAAATTAGAGGCTTTTTCCCCCCTTAATACAGCTCTTCAAGCCTCACCAGGATATTTCCATGTGCACATAGAATCAAAGAATCCCAGCCTGGTTTGGGTTGGAAGGGACCTTAAAGCTCATTCCATTCCAACCCCTGCCACGGGCAGGGACACCTTCCACTGGAGCAGGGTGCTCCAAGCCCGTGTCCAACCTGGCCTTGAACACTGCCAGGGATGGGGCAGCCACAGCTTCTCTGGGCACCCCCTGACAGCACCTCAGCACTCTCACAGGGAAGAACAACAGATGAAAAACTGTTCTTTGTACAGTTCTTTTGTCTACATGCATTAATGGCCCTTTAGACAGCCAGCAATTGCACAGCTTTATCAGTCTTAGAGGTACAACACTTGCGGGTCTCTCCTGCAAGGGGTGCAGAGCAGGAGCTGGGTGATCTAATCCTGCCCTGGGGAAAGCACTCAGATCCTGCGAGCAGAGTAAATATTGAGCTGGCTCCTGCCCGTGTTGATGTGCAGGCAGAGCCAGGTTGGTAGTTAATACTTGTCCCCTGCTGTGTGCTATATTCAGCATGCTCTGGCCACTGGAGGTAATTTGGTCATTTGACAGCGTTTCTCCCTCACACTGAGTATAAACAGGCTTCTGGCACCTGCACTGGACAAACACAGCACTAATGGAAGGGGGGGGCTGAGACAGCCCGGAGCTGCTGCCTTGGATGCCCCAGCTCCATCCTCAAGATGCCCTGAGAGCCCAGTGAAGAGCATCCCTGGCAGTGTTCAAGGCCAGCTTGGACACAGGCTTGGAGCAAGCTGCTCCAGTGGAAGGTGTCCCTGCCCGTGGCAGGGGGTGGAACTGGAGGAGCTTTAAGGTCCTTTCCAACACAAACCATTCCATGATTCTATTATAAGAACAAACACTCCTTGGGATTGCCCAGCACCGTGTTTTCAACCAAGTGCGTTTCTCCTGCCTCATGGGTGGGAGCAGCACCATCTCACCACTAACTTGGCTGCTGCTGCACTGAGCTCCTGAGGGCAACTGTACCATGGAAAGCTATAAACATGGTGGGAACGGGACAGCTTCCCATGGTAGGAAAGGAGCAATGACAGGAGAGCCCATGCTCCAAACGGAACTGGACCACATGGTCCTGCTTTGAGGGCTCATCCAGTCCAAAATATTCCACTAACATTTAGTGACACTTCCAGTTTTAAAATGAAGGAGAGGGAAAAGGAAAAACATCGACCAGCTCAGTATTTTGCAAGAGCTGACAATGCCTGGCAATTCCCAAATGTAAAGATTCCCCAATTACACTGACACTACTTGATCTCTAAGCATACTTGGGATTCAGTAAGTTTACATGAGTATGGGCTGTGTGATTGCCTACCCTGGCACTGCCCTGCAGGAGCCCAGCAGGGAGCTGCGCCCAAACTCCCTCTTCCACAGCTCCCTGCTTGGCTGACATCTTGGAAGCTGTTGCTATATGAATTGCAAAGGACGTTCACCTGCTCTGATGAGGCTCAGAGCACCACAGGGGAGCCGGTGACCACAGCGTGAACAAACACAGATTACTGACTCCAATTCCTCTGTCAAACCATCTATTGCTAATCTGCAGCTTCAGCCTTTTCTGCCACTAAGTTGTGTCCTTCCTCCCCACGCACTCGTCCCCAAAGAGATGAGCTCTCCTCCTTGACGGCAATGCTTTGCTCTCATTGACCTCAAGAGAGTCTCGTAAGTGACTGTATTACATGCAAAAGATCTGAAAGAAAGCCTCAAGCTCACAACACATCCTCATACGTTCACGTCAAGTGCCAGCCTGTCTTAAAGCCTTAGCACGTCTGGCTGTACAAATGACCTCAACCACCTTGCTAAGGCTGAATCTTCGTGGGGCTCAATGCCGCTGTGCTAATGTCCTCAAGTGACAGGACTGATGCCACCAGACAACGCGTTCTCAACACTGCAGTGTCGCAGAGAGGCTGCTGCTCTGACTAAGGAACCAGGGACTGAGCTGGGGACCTCTGGGTGGGCAGCAACAGAGCTGCTCTTTAAATCAGAGCAGGAAACCAGGGCTGATGCACACTCCTTATCTAATATAGCTTAGAAGGAGCCACACAGACATCTCCTGGAGCAGTTACGTGGAGTCAGGGGACTTGCCACCTTCTGCAGAGCCCTCTAGCCACCCAAGAGCTCACCATGGCATGCTGCTTTGCACCAACACAGGCAAAGCCTCTGAAGCGTCGCAGCACACTGGGATGCTGAGCAACAGCAATGTCCTCAACACAATGGTAAGAAGGAAAGATGACATCAGCACACCAGCCCCATCCCTGTTCAGCCACACACCATTAAAACCAGTATTTCACCTTCAGATTCAACGAGGCATCCACTGCATTCATTACCAGACAGGTAACACACCTCCCCAGAACAGCCCCACAATTCACAAAACCCTACTTACCCACAGAGAACTTATGAAGCTCATTCTTGCACCCAGCCTCCTTTATAAGTATCAGCTTGTAATTAATACAACCAATTAATATCACTAATTAATAAACTGGAGCAAGGGCAGGGAGCTAGAAAAACATTGGGTTTGGTAACTATGAGATGCACTAACAAGAGCCAGCTGGGAAATGAGTCCTCTCTTTGAGGTGCTTTTACTAGTTTGATTTTCAAGCAAAAAAGCTCTTATGAATATTTAAAGAAAAAACATTATAAGAACAGAGTGAAAAACCCTGTCCAGTGTCCCCCATCCTGACACTGTCAGCTTTACTGGACACGAAGGGGTCCACATGGGAGAGGGATGGCATGTGCTTCAGCTAGTGCTCATCTCTTTAAAATCAACTGACAAGACATAAATCCCCTCGAAAGCAGGTCCTGTTGCTGACCATGGGGATGGTTTACCTGGAAAGGGTCCATGCACTGCTGCGATGCTCAGCTGGGAAAGGAAACCCTGGGACCTCATTTTCCCCTTTCACGGCCAGGGCAGCCTTGGTGCATCCCTTAGGTGCTACACTGGGGGTGCCGGTCACCCAGTCCATAGTGATCCATAGCTGGAAGCACACCTAGAACCTAGACCTGAGCCAGGCTGGGGTGGGGATGTCACACAGCAATAACAGCTGGCTGGAATAATAAATTAGCACCTAATTAACAGGAGTGTTGGCTGCAAACCACTGAGTTAATGGAATAGAAAAAAGGAAGGCAAGGAGCTGCTGCTGTGAACCAGGAAGGGGGCTTTAGAAGCTCCTGCATCAAGGATGCCCCTTGGATATCAAGGGTTTAAAAGCTGAAGGAATAAAAGTGCTTTTCTGGGGGGAAATTTCCCCAGCCCTTACCCAAGGTCAGGCACGTGCTAGCAGCATTGGCTGGTGACTGAAGCCCAGACTCTCCCTATTAGGCAGAAGAAGCTGCTTTGGTGTCCTGAAGTTACATGCAAAAGGACAAGGTAAGCATTTGGGATGCAGATAATACAGTCAGGACAAATATTTATTGGGTCAGTAGCTTCTGGTGAGAAAGAGAAGCTATAAAGAGGAGATAACAAGGAATAATGCTGCCACAATGTGAAACTGCACTAATGACTTAACAGCTCTTTGCACCTCTCCATAAAGACCTCCTGAGGGAAAACTCTTAGTGCCGAGGAAACAGCAGTGTAAATCTCTCCAATACATCTGACCCCCCTTGCACTCACAGCAGTTGCCAGACCAGCTCCTCCTTGGCTTTCTGCTCTTCTATCCTGGTTTTGCCTCCCTTCTCCAAGCAAGGAAATACTCTCCCCCAGCTCCATGGCAGGTTCCAATGGAGCAGGGCAGTAGGAGAGGACCCCCCCATTACCACTCTTTAGTGAGCACTGCTCCAGCAACACTACCCCAAACCCATGGGACCATGCAAGGCAAACACAGAATAAGGGGACACTAAGGACATGGTTCACACCAAAAAAGCCATTTAACTGTCTTTAATTAATATTCCAAACTACGCCTAAGCCTTTAACACACAGCGGGATCCCCTGTGAAAGATTTATGAGGTTGGTTCACCTTCCGCGGGTGCTGCCTTGGGTCATCAGCACAAAGGTAGCATCAGCCCATGTACCAATGGAGAGCTGGAGCGAGAGGGGCAGGGGCACATCTGCATGCAGCTGCTGTGACCTACTTCTGCAGTGATCTGAATGCCTACGCTGGGAAAAAAACCCACCCTCTACAAATTTTAGGGAGAATTATGAATCAAGGCATGACAGCAAACAAGTGATTTGTGAAGTCGCGCTGCCGACTCCGTGCAAACAAGAGATTCATCAAACAATAAAATACTACTTTAGAAGAAAACAAGCACAATTATTTCATAATTATGCCTGCTCCAGTCTTCTGAGGGCAGGAAACCTTCTTACCTCTGTGGAATCATAATCAAGCCTCATCGAAGTCCTGTAAAGGCAAATCAATATCTGCTCTTGGCAAGACGAGTCAATTAATACCAGAGCGCTCTTCTGCATGCCTGCCTGGCTGCCCGGCTGAGGTGGTAAGCACAGCTCTTCCTAGGTTCTCCATTAAAAGCACCCAGTACCACTGTGGTACAGGTGACAGAGGATGCTGTGTCCCTGCGTGGCTGGAGGTGCGGCCACTGTGAGCTGTGCTCCTCTTTGTGAAGGACACAGACATCCAGGCATTTACAATCTGTAAATGCATTCATAGGATAGAACCACAGCCTGGTTTGTGTTGAAGGGACCTCAAAGCTCCTCCAGCTCCAACCCCTGCCACGGGCAGGGACACCTTCCACTGGAGCAGTTGCTCCAAGCCCCTGTGTCCAACCTGGCCTTGAGCACTGCCAGGGATGGGGCAGCCACAGCTTCTCTGGGCACCCCCTGACAGCGCCTCAGCAGCCTCACAGGGAAGAGCTTCTGCCCAAGAGCTCATCTCAGTCTCCCCTCTGGCAGGTAAAGCCATTGACTGACTCCACACTTCTCCAGCTCCTGATCTCCAAAGAGGAAACTGAGGCAGCACCACACAGCTGATTTTGTAGTTTATCACCACATATACAGAGAAATCAAAGCCACATCTTTTTCCCCACTTCCCACTGCACTTGCAGAGCTGGTCCCCGGTTACTGTGGTCATCTGAGGTGCTGTGGATCCCACATCACACACAGGGTGGCTTGGTATGAGACCACTGACTCGTGCTGCCAGCAGCGGTGGGTTACTACTTTGCTAAAGACTTTGGAGATGCCATTTCAAATACTACCAGAGCACAAGCTTTCCTCTCTCCACAGCAGGTTCCCTGCAGCTCCGTGACATTCTGCATGCCTCTCCTTGGTTTTTCCCATCATTTGACGGGTGCAAAACACAGCTGCCTATACGGAGAGTGCCTGGAGCAGGGACCAGACCGTTCACACTGGGAGAAAGAAGTTTTCCCTCACCCAGTTAGCATAGCCTTCACCTGTGCCAGTGTTTTACTAGAAGATGGGGAGAGATTGCAGGCTATTAAGTATCCACAGGGCTTAGTGGTATTAAGATCCATTGCTGGAGTTGAGGGAAGTGGCTGGGTAAATAGGCTCTCAGCCCGATGCCGCTGGGTCCATTAGCCATTGCTGCTATCAGTGGGGAGCAGAGTGGAGAGCGATCCATACGGATGCTCTTGTTTTAAGAGCCAGCTCTCATTTCAGCGCAGGCAGCTTAGCAATGGGGCCACATCTCTGCCCCAGCAGCTGCGTGGGCAAAGTGGATGGTTGGGAGAGGCGCCCTGGGAAGAGGCTTTGCCATCAAAACCCCCTATCCCTTTCCTTCCACAGCCCAGTTCCCTTAGGGAGCAGATGAGGACAGGCACTTTGCGCACTCAGAGGCTGGTTTCAGCTCTCTTTTATCCCCTTCCCTGTCATTCCTTGGGCTCTGTTCTGTTCTGGGATTTAAGTGAAAAACATTGGCACACACTCATCCGCAGCCTTTCTATTCTTCAAAGGGGGTTCAACAACACAGCCAGCATGGCTCCCTGCTACTTTTGGCTGAGGGATGCAGCAGACATCACTACGCCATTTAGCATCTGTTATGGACTTGGATTCAAACACTTCTTTGGCCAATCTGGCCACAAACTCCTATTATCCAAGAGAGAAAAACCTTCTAGAGAGAAGCCCTGGTGAGTCTGGTCACAAACAGCCAAGCACTCCGGTGCAGAGCAGGTTAACACAGGACACTGCTATTGTGTGCTGTCTGCCGCCCCAAAGAAACCTCTCCATGATGCCCTGTACCCAGCCAGGGGGTCTGGATACAGCCCTGAACCCCGATGGGGTGAGCAGAGAGGGTCTCCCTGCAGGTACCTGCACCCTGTGTGCTCAGGACTTGCTTCAGAAGATGCTCTGTGCATCCCTGGCTCTGTGGTGCTCTAGAAGCCAAAGGCAGCAGGAAGGCTGCCCCAGTGCAGCTCCAGCCTGGTAAACAGAAACCTTCAGCCTCTTCCAGGTCAATGCATGCAGAGATACCCATTTCAAAACCAGATGGTGCCTAGGTCTACAGAGCAAAGGCAGCATTTTTTGCTTTCTGGGCACCTCCCTTTACTCTGCTTTAGAGAGCAACAGTCAGAGCAAGCTGCAGAGAAGGAAAGGCATGGAGTAAGCACACTTCCAGCAAAGGTGCCCCTTGCCAAGACCCTGCAGCGGACCTGTGCCCTGCAAAACTGCATTCACACTGCAGGAAATGGTCTGATTTTACGACTCAGCTTCTTGTACTTCACGTACTGAGCTGCCTTGATGCATACAAAGACCAGACCTTGCATTCTTGCTACTTTGGGCCAAATATTTCTCTTCTCAACAGCCAAAACGTTTCTCTGATGATTCTCCTCTCCCCAGCATCAAGTGCTCCCGACACTGTGGAAGGAGACTGTGAGAATGGGAAATGCCACAGACATTCATCTTCTGCACTGCTCATCTTTCCTGTGGATTTGGCAATTACTGCAAACAACACAGGCCGGGCTCAACAGTAGGCGAGCGAAAAATGGGCTCTGACAGCCCTCATTGAGCCTGAAGTCTCATTTACCGCCATGATCTGGCGTAATTAAAAACTCACAACAGGAGAGCAGCGGTGAGCACCGGACAGGATGGGCCCCCTGTGCTGCTCCAGGAAACACACACTCGCCAGGCTTTGGACTTGCAGCCAGAGCAGCTTGAGCCAAATTAACGGAGTCATTGGCGAGGAGTAACTTGGGATTGCAGAGAAGGAGGAGATGACCCCTTGTGCCCAGCAGCCACCCCCCATCACGGCAAGAGGGGGGGAAATCCCATCCCAGACTTGCACCAAGCACCGGGTTCCGAATACTCCCTCTGCTTCCAAGATTCCTTCAGATGCAGTTTGCTGCCACGCCTGCACCTTTGGGATACTCCCTCCGCTGCCACGCTAAGGCAGTAATGGCCCAGCTGCTGCTTTGCCATTTTATTTCCAGCTTTTCCTGTTATCTCAGTATAAAGCAATGGACAAACGTTCTTGCAAGCACTGATGGGAGCAGCTCTGCATGCTCAAGGGCTCTCCCAAACCTCTGCCCTGCACCACACCAGCTGCTAACACACCACGTCCTTGCTACCCCAGCAGCACCTCTGCAATTGCTCTTTCCTTATTAACGTAATTGGAATTTAATTCCAGCACATCATTTGCGAGCTTCACTTAGCCTGAGACAACTTAGGGGAACACAATGGGAAACATCTTAGTTTCTGCTGTTAAAGAGCCGCCAAGTAAGTGTAATATTTGAATAAACACACACCAGTCAACAGGACAGGGTGTGGGATGCTCATCCAGCTGCGGTGTTTGTAGGCAAAGAAAAGCCTCAATAAGCAAAGCACATTCTGTTCTGCACATAAACATAACAAATCACAGCTAAATAAAAGGCCTTACATCATTTGGAGTAAGACACAACTTGCCGTTTATAAGCGTTTTTAGGAACAGCCCTCAAAGAGGGGGTTTAACTGAGCTGAGTGCAGAAGGTGCTAATCAAACGCTCCACTGCTGCATGTTACTTGATAGGCAGGATGCCTGAGGGAGAAAAGGAATAATTAATTCATCATTAGCATTTTGGAAAGCCAATGTATCCACAGTGGTGACTTCATTATATAGACTAGTACACTGATCCTCCCATCCTATACCTAAGGCTGCAATGGATGTAACACGCCATTCAGGCCTCCTTCCTAGCAGGGTTTTGTTTTGGGGTGTTGTTTTTCCCCCCCTTTCACCCTGTCAGCTTGTCAGCTGCTGAGAACTGGCCAAACCACCCAAACTTCCCCTAAATCACAGCGCAGCAGCTCATTAAACACTTCCCTTCAGAGAGCAGTAAAGACGGCACCGCAGTGATGGTCAGCGATGCAGCGCTGCTCTTCCCAGGCACATCACCTGTGCTGCAATCCCGAAATAGCCCATTCCAAAATAGGCCCTCGAGGCGGGAGAGGGACCCGAGCTGCACACACAGGCGTTTCCAACAGGCAATGCAGAGCCTCCTGCATGCCCAGCCTGCAGGACCACAAACCCCAAACCGCTGGTTAATTCTGCAGCGCATCTGGACCTTCCCGAGCCCTGCTGTGACGCTGATTTGAGCATCGAGGTGTGAGATGAGCATTTATGCACCAAGAAGCCCATCTGCTGCCAGAGAAGAGCGCACAGCACTGCACATCTTGCCACCAGCCCATGCTGCGGTGGGGCCATGGCTGGACCTGGCACTGCTTCACATGCTGCTGTGGCAGAGGCTGGGCCACTAAAGAGGGCTCCACCATGGTGAGGAACAGCAGAGCATCCCCAAGGTCCAACACTCAGCTTGGGCTTGGTCCAGCTGTGGAACACCAGGACTCAGCTTTACCCCTCATTTAACCCATTAATTTAATGATTCTAAGCTTTCAAAAAACGAAAACCAACTCATTTCTAATCCCACCTTCCACTGCACTGCCATCCTCATTTGCTTAGATATTGACGTTTGGGTTCATCAAGATACTACCAGTGATGCTTGCTGCCTCCCTCAGGGAAGGGACCACGTCACCTTGGCCAACCCACACTGGCCTTCGCAAGGGCTCAGCCCATGAAGGAATCAATTTCTCCTTCGGAAATCCCAACACGGGGACCTCCTCGATCGGGCACCTGCCTGTTTCACTGTATTTCCACTCTCTGAACATCACCTCTGCTGACAAATGGGGGCATTAGTTCTTGGGACTTGCTCAGTGACAGTCTCCACATGCGACACTTCCATCTTCAGAACAATCAAAGTTTTTCTACTCCAACATCCTTGCCAAAGATAGGCTGAGAAAGTTGGGGCTGTTCAGCCTGGAGAAGAGAAGGCTGCGTGGAGACCTCACAGCAGCTTCCAGTATCTGACGGGGGCCTATAGGGATGCTGGGGAGGGACTCTTCATTAGGGACTGTAGTGACAGGACAAGGGGTAATGGGTTCAAACTGGAACAGGGGAAGTTTAGATTGGATATGAGGAAGAAGTTCTTTACTGTGAGGGTGGTGAGGCACTGGAATGGGCTGCCCAGGGAAGCTGTGAATGCTCCATCCCTAGCGGTGTTCAAGGTGGGGTTGGACAGAGCCTTGGATGGCATGGTTTAGTGTGAGGTGTCCCTGCTCATGGCAGGGGGTTGGAACTGGATGATCTCAAGGTCCTTTCCAAACCAAACTATTCTATGATTCTGTGATTATGGTATAAACTACATCAAGAGAAACTTCATCTCTGGTTGCCCGGAGAGGTGGTGGATGCCCCATCCCTGGAGACATTCCAGGCCAGGCTGGATGTGGTTCTGGGCAACCTGGTCTGGTTGAAGATGTCCCTGTTCATTGCAGGGGGTGGACTGGATGAGCTTTGAAGGTCCCTTCCAACCCAAACTGTTCTATGATTCTAACCAAGAGCAATCGCAGTGGGTTCAGCTTCCCTGATGGCACCGAGGCACCAAATGGGGTTTTTAAAACCCCACCCCGGTTGGGAGCCTTCCTAACACACAAACTAACACACACTTCTTTTGGGGTCTTTTCTGGCATTACCATCTAAGGGCAGCCCAAGCCAGAGAGGCAAGCTGAAAAGAAAGGAGCAGGTTTCACATCCTCTAAGGGCCTGTGAAATGATTTAAAAGGAAGTTGCAGTCTGTTAAAAAGCACTGAATTTTCAGGGATTCCACCCATTCCTGGGGCTCTCTGCAGGCTCCGCAGAGACAGAAGAACCAGAAGCATCTTTGCCTGCCAGGTCTGCAAATCCTGACTTAGCCCATTATAGAATCCCAGACCGGTTTGTGTTGGAAGGGACCTTAAAGCTCATGCAGTCCCAACCCTCTGCCAAGGGCAGGACACCTTCCACTAGAGCAGCTTGCTCCAAGCCCTAGACAACCATATTCAAACTGCCTAAGTCCACCAGTGAATAAAGCACATGGAAATCCAGAAGACCCAAAAGACTGAAATCTGGAGGAAAACATTAAACCCAGCACAAACTTTTCTCCCTTTGCTGTTTTCAACTACAGAATTCATTACGTTTGCTACTGCCTTGCTGATTTTCTGGCATAACCTTTGGGCCACTGGAACAGGCTGCTCTGCACAGCATTTGCTATTATCAAGAGACTCTGCAGTCTGCAGACTTGCACATGCAGTTTACTGCCCATACCCCTTCCCTGGACAAATCCCCTTAAGCTTTACACAGAGAGCATTTTCAGCAAGCCCGCTTTGATGCTGTCCCTGCTGTGAGCACAGAATGATCTCTAACCCCTGCTCCCCAAGCAGTGCCCTTGGGAGGCTTTTATTTTTTCCGAATTTGATTAAAAAAGGGGTGTCCAAAGCTGCAACCCCCCCCAAGATCTCCTCCTGGCCTAGGTTACAACTGCCCTTCGCCAAGCTTTCGTGTTGTCCTTTAACGTGCCAGCAGATGTTGATGGCAAAACATTCTCCTGGGATCACACTCAAGCCTGTCCTCATAAATCACTGGCAAAGGATGCTTCTAAGTTTGCCTGGGAAGCATCTTGCCTCAAATAAATCCATATTTATAGGCTCCAGATATATTTTTCAGCTTGGGTTTATTTATTGCAGCCAAGGCCAATAAAGCAAGGAAATTCAGCCCTACGCGTGCACTGGATTCAATAAGGAGAGCAGAATTTGCATCACTTTGAAGTACAATCTTGCACAGCAACAACTAATCTGGCCCCGATTATCTTCCTATTTGCTTATCGCTGCCTCTACTGATGAGGAGATGGAAGAGGACAGCCCTGCATTAGCACAGGGGAAGTGACACCAGCGCTCAGATAATCTGGAGCTAAGGCGGGTATCCATGTGCTTGTTGTCAGTTAGGCTACGAGTTATCCTGCTCATAAATACCTGGCC
The DNA here is from genome assembly GCA_017639245.1 of Myiopsitta monachus. Lineage (NCBI taxonomy): Eukaryota > Metazoa > Chordata > Aves > Psittaciformes > Psittacidae > Myiopsitta > Myiopsitta monachus. Next base: position 547,414 of record CM029925.1, read on the forward strand.
TTCCCCAGGCTGCTGGATCCTACAGTGTTTTCCAGCCTCAGCAAAGTCTCCAGGGTGTTGGTTCAGCTGCCAAGTGATCAACTTTCTATCTATGACACATCTGAAACGAGCTCCAACCTGGCGAGCCGCCACTTTGCGAGCCCACAGAATAACAAGCTCATTGTAAGTCCTTTTAGCATGGATTAATTGGTGCACAGAGCTGGCAGCGCGAAGAGGGCACAACAACAACCACCCCTCGGGAAGGCGGAAAGCTCATCGGATTTCGTTTGCTCCGGATACGGGGAGAGTGAAGACTTCCGTGCTACCCGAGCAGGCACAAGCTGTCCATGAGCCTGGCTTCACATGTGCATCGCCCTGTTCCTCTGCTGCTATTTTAACATTTCCTGCCCTTCCAGTGGTTGTCTGGGAGAGGAAGTGGATTTTAAAAGCATCTGGAAACGCTGCAGCTATCATCAAAGTAATTAAATGAAAGGAAAACAGCCCAAAGGGCATCCGTAAAGAAAGGAAAGCAGAAACATGAAGTTCTGCTCCTGGTGGCGCTGGCCAAGCCCTGTGGGTCTGCATTCTCCATGTCCCTCATGTTAAAAAAGAGCATTGATAGTGTCTTAACGCACAGCAGGGTCAGGGGGAAGAGGTTTATTTAACATAAGGTCAGAGTGCTATCACCAAGAGATGTTTTAAATATTTGCATGGGGTTCTGGCTGTCACTAATCCATTGGGAATACCACTGGTGCCAAGTTAAACGTCGGCACTCCCAGATTTTCTGCACACCCACCTCCTTCACCTCGCATCCTCCCACTTGCTGTCTTTCAGCCTGGATTTGGCCATGTGAGTACCTGGACTCAGGAGATCCGTCCACTCAGCCCTGCACAAACCTGGGCAGAGGGTTGGGCCACGCATCTTTGGATGCCCAAAAGACCCCAGGGTGGTAGCACGAGCAGCCTACAACATGAGTGATCCCACGTGCCAGACAGGAGAAGGAACTGCAATGAGAAACAGGATGAACATTCTGACACCCCCAGATGCATTCTCCCTGACAGTTCACTAGGCAAAGGACAGTCAAAGGATTGTGTTGTCTAATGGATCAATACTTTTCGGAGAGAATTCCATTAGCTGTGACACCTCTTCCTGATACAGGGATAACTGGAAGTCATTCAAGTCATCTGCCCCCACAATAGTACCTGCATACTGATGGAGTGCTAATTGCGTTTGGGACATTAAAAGGTCATAAATCAAACTGGTGTCTCCCTGGGCCTACAATAACTCAATTCATACACGAAGGACTTTAAAATTTAAACTCCTGATCAAGCAGGGAACTACATTTATTAACATTTCTTCCACTGTGTTTCAACACCTCAGTCAAGTGGCTGAATTGTCCAAACGGGCTTAAAACAACAGTTAATCAATATTGAATGTGTTATTAAGCAGCATGAGGCCAGAAAACTGCCTGCTGCTTTTTGTCAGCCCATTGTTCTTCCAAAGACCAAATGACAGAAGCAGCCCCCTTATTCCAAGTAGATGCCTGCAAAATCTCAGCACCAAACCTCAGCTGATTTTACACCTCCGACTGCCTTAACAATTCTCTGCTGGTAGCAACTAAAAGCCCTGCGGTACACCACACAGACCTACAGAGCTTGTGGTGCTAGCAGGAGGGAGCTGCTGGTGGCCACCTTCCCATCCAGAAGGCATCACAGGTACTCTAAGGCACTGCTCCAGAATCAGCATGTGCCATGCATTAACTCAATAGAAAATGTACTTTTACTTTGGCCAGGTGACAATAAAAAGTAGTAAATGCAAAGAAAATAAAGGAGAAAACCTTGAATGCTGAATGGGTCACATCATGCAGGCTTGGGTGCTGCTCTGTAGCACAAAATCATAGACTCACAAACTGGTTTGGGTTGGAAGGGACCTTAGAGCTCATCCAGTTCCAACCCCCTGCCATGGGGGAACCTTCCACTAGACCAGGTTGCCCCAAGCCCTATCAAGGGACAAATTAACATCATCATAAAAAAATTAGCCAAGTTAATGTCAAAGGACATGAGTTTGGCAGTAATACATAGTCACAGTGAAACCAACCTTAACTCTGAGTGCCAGAACTGTACTGCCACTTCAGAGGGAAACAGGGAGCAGCGGGAATAACCCTGTACTCTGATCACTCAGGCATTTTGCAGTCAGACTATGACTTAGCGCTCTGCTCACCGACCAGGGACCACTAACAGAAGTAAGCTTTAAGCAAAGCCAGCCCACTGCAGCAAGCTGCTGTGATGCTCCGAGCAGGAGCACCACCACCTCTCCGAGCAGGGTACATCTATGCCTTCACTCATACAGCATTGAATGATGTCTGTGGGCAGGTGCAGAGACAGACAACAAACAGCGATGGAGGAAGAACTTCTGCCCTTTGAAGTTAAGGTCTCTCTTAGCACGTCAAGAGGACAGGAAGAAAGTCAGGTCTCTAGCGAGGCAGATGCAGTTCTGAAATAAAGCAAAAACCGGGCATACGGCAGGATTTTTAGGCTGCAAATCCTTGCTCACGTGCTTTGGAAAGACCCTCCTGCTGAACAAACAGCAAGTCCCGGTAATTGGCTTTTGCGCAGCACCAGCTCCACAGTCGCTTCCTCCCCTGTAGGGTGTCTGCATTGTCAGCAGCCAGCGCTCACGCAGGACTGTTTGTAACAGCAATCAGAGCAGGACGTACAAGGATGCACACTCTGCATGCTCGGCTGGCCCACTCGGGCTGAATCAGCTGTCATACGCTGTCCGTATCACAGATGAGTGCCTTCCCTCACCTCTCACAGCAACCTCTTTCGCACTATGCCGAGCAGCAAATACGGCCCGAAATACAGCCCCATAAAGGTCCCCTGATCCTCATTTTGGCTTACAAATCCAAAGGAAAATGCCCATGCTCTGATGACAGCTCATGCAGTTCATCCTCCTGCAGCTTGCTGAGCAAGACTGAATTAACTCTTCTGGGGTTACACAGATGAGGCCCTCAGTGACACGGGTTAGTGGTGGGCTTGGACTCCTGGGACAGAGGCGGGACTTGAGATGTCTGCGTTTCTTCAGCTCAGCCTCATTTTGTGAGCAAGGGGAGGACACAGAGGACACGAAGATGGGAAGAGGAGCTGCGTCTGGCCCGAGCCTTTGAAAGCGCGTTATCTGTACACTTAGGGCATGGTGCAGCCACGATAAGAGGAATGCAGTGCATGGAAAGCCAACACTCCGGCCTCCATCCACAGCCTGGCGGATGGTGCCTGGTCCCCCACTGGGGACCTTTCCTCATGGGGACATGCCATCGAGTACTCCACAGCCAACAAGCTGTGCTCTTTTCCAACACATACTCTGACCCAAGGAAACAAAACCCCTGTTCCGATATATATATAACTATATAGCTTGTCTAGGTTATATTAAAGGCTCTGTAACCATTTTTTGCTGGCTGTTTTTATGCCAAATTCCAGGTGGCTTTTTCCCCCATCTGCCTTTTTACTTAAAGCAAACTCACAATCTAATCTATGAAATAATATAATTAACACTTTTACAAACAACTACATCGTGATGCCAATCTGTGCAACAACAATCCCCTACAAGAACATTGTTGGGTATTCCTGAGCTACCGCTCCCCATTTGTAATGGCCAGAGGAGGAAGCAGAGCATGAAATTATTATTTAAATGGGATCTAAACGCACAGGTGTTAATTTGAAAACTGATCAGATGAAGGGTGGAGAAGCAGCAGGTACACTTATTTAAATGGCACACTTCCAGCTTCCCTCTCTGTTTGGGAGCTGCATCCTGTGGAAGCAACAAGGAGCACCGCACAAGGAGCATCGCTTGCAGTGTGGTCACTCAGCCGCTGTGCCTTGCACTTACTACCTAACACCCTGCTTACTGGTATTCCACTGCCTTATCCCTCCTGTTACCCCCCAAATCCCGGAAGATCAAAGCACCATCCAACATCAATGAGCTACAAGGATCTAAGCTCACGCAACACCTTTGGCATCTGTAGACTGAGCAGCTTAAAGAATAAGTGGTTGGGGTTTATTTGGGAGAGTTCTGCTGAGATGAGGCACTGCCTTATGAGGCTCATTACGATCCTACTGCAGCAGTGACCTTCAGCACGCAGCAAAGGGAAGCAGGATTTAGCGTTCATGTCAACAGCATAATGAAACAACTCTGAGGAAGGCCTGCTCAGCCCCAACTTTCATCCTGCCACAGAACTTGCAAATCCGCAGCAGCGAGAGGGAGTTGGCAGACAAAAATAGAAGGAAGGCTTCAGCCTTTTCATCCCAGGCTCCCACGTTACGGAAGAAGTCATAAATAAGGCAACAAAACGATCTGCTGGATAAAAAGCCCATTAGAGGAAGCAATTCTCAGCTTTTCATCCGGAGTTTTCCCGGCAGCAGCCGTTTGGATGCGATCGGTCTCCGCAGGGAACAGGCTTTTCGGAAACTGAGGCCTGTCTGAACACACCGAGGCTGCCTTCCCCAAACCGGCTTCCGCCTACGCTTGCAAAGAGGAGCACTTCTATAGCTGGATATCCCCACTTTGGGGCTTATACCTTGGGTATAACGATACCCCAGGAGCACAGAGTACCCCATGGCTCATTTATACCTGCCCCACGACCTTGTGATTAGCCTCTTGCATGGCAACATTTGGGAAGGGCAGGTCCAGACTGGCCCCCTTTGGATGCTGTAGGCTCATCCTCCCCTGGGACATCCACAGTCCCATTTTATCTCCCCTTTCTTCCTTCAGCTACATTAACAGAACTTGTATCCAGCACTGTGCACCACTCAGACAAACCTGAAACTGCAGCAGGGCTTTAAGTTCCTCCCTCATCCACCTAAAAACATCCACATCTCCAGGAACATGCCAGCAAGCAACCTGCAGCCATGCTGCCCTAAAGACAAGGGAAAGCCATCGCTTCAGACCTGCTCCACAGCTCAGCAGCCTCCATTCCTGGGTAAACACTGTGTGATGAGCCAAAGGGCATTTGAGAGTCCTTCCCAGCCCTCCCATGCCACACACGTCACTTGGCTCTGCCGGAGAGGCCCAACTGTCAGACAGTCATTTACTTTCCATACAATTTAGCTAGCCTGCAATTAGAGGTTCGACTGACTTACTGGAAATCCCATAAGACCACCTACAGCAGCCAGAGAGTCACCCTCTTAGACTTCAAATTAGTACCCAAATTAATCAATCTTTACATAGTGATTTCACTAATTTGACGAACTGCCATCAACGCTGCCTTGTTGATTTACCCTGGCTTGGATACTTGACAAGCATATTGCTTTGCTGCTTATTTTGCACAAAGATGCAGTGAGGGCTGGAGCAGCTCTGCTCTGGAGCCAGGCTGAGAGAGCTGGGCTGGGGCAGCCTGGAGAAGAGAAGGCTCCTGAAGGGGAGACCTGAGAGCAGCTCCAGTGCCTGAAGGGGCTGCAGGAAACCGGGAGAGGGGCACACCTCTGCACCAGGACCAGAGTTATGGGTGACGGGAATGATGCTCCCATCACCCTCCAGCTCCTCCTGGATGGGCAGCATGAGGCCAGCCTAGGAACAGCCTGCTGAGAAATGATGGTATTTGCTTCAGTTCCTCACTCAGGCAGCTCTGTTAATGACCGGATCATTCAGAGCTGAGAAGCAGAACAAGAAGAGGCAGAAGATGACAGCTTTTGCTCTCCTGTCAGCTTATGAATAGAAATAAGATGTGAGAAGATGGAAATTGCTTGCTCATCTTGAAGGACGGGGTGACCAGATCTCACCAGGTCTAACTGCAACTGGGGGTATTCCATTTCCCTGCCAATGCTGAATGCAAGCAAAAATGTTCAAAGAAACTTGCTGGTTTCCTACGTATCACCTACCTTTAAGCTCCTTTAGTCTATTAACACCACATTCCAAACTCTTACTGTCTAGAATGCTTCTTTCAACCCAGCTACAACTCAAGGCAAACTGTGAATCAAAAATAAACCCTAGCAATTAGCTGCAAAGGTAATACAAGGGGTCCCAGAGCAGCAAGAGGTACCGAACAATCAGACTCAACCTCCCTTTGGGGCGACAGCCAGCACATGGAAACAGAACAAGAAAATGGAACATTGATTGTTTAAAGCCTCAGCGCTGCTTGGCAATGCAAATCACAATTACAGTCAGGAATTTAACCACTTTCAACTGAAGACCATTTCATTTGGGTGGATGATTAATGGCTTTTTACTTGGGGGATGGTTGCACTGGGGGAAATCAAGTCGCAGCTCAATCCCTTTGCTGTGGCTCTGAGGGATGCACCCTATGTGCTGGGGAAGCAGGACGTCCCAAAGCATGTCAAAGCCTACACCAGGTTTAGCTTACACCAGGTTTAACAAGCAGGAAGGATTTTTGAGCATGTGCCAAAGTCATAGCAGCAAAGCTGCACCCGAACCATGACCCAAGCAGTGTTTCTTAATTATACAGTCTAAATCTCAAGCAGCTTTAAACACTTGCCTTGGCTGTTTCCAGTTTTGCATAATCAGAATCTGTCACTGAAATGGCAAATAGTTCACTGCAAAACTACCCACCCCAGCAAACAAACACTGCTGTGCTCGAGCAGCTGGTGACAACTGTGCAGCCAACAGGCTTCCCCGAAGACAGAGAGATGTCCAAAAGAGAAGCCTAATAGGCAAAGCAACATCTTTATCATCTCATCCCTGGTCCTTCATCCTAGAAAAAGACCCATTGGTCTTTTGACATCTTTATTTCTACGTAAAAGTGGACTTCAAACCTATGAGCCCCATTTCATAAACCTGTAATGCTGGCACATGTGTGAGGATGCCCATGGGTTCACAGGCTTGGCTTTGCTGTTTCTGCCTGGTGAATTTTCCTGGGGAGGGACAAAAAGCCATCCATACAAGGAGAGACTCAGGAAAAGCCGCTTCTAAGCCCAGGAAAGCTGATGGGCAGGCTCCAGGCTTTGGCTTTCAATTAAGATTTTTTTGCACCTCACGTTTAAGGAGCCCAACCAAACTGAATCCTCAACTGGTTTGATGAACTCCGGCCTCTAGAGGCCACTGGGCCAACACACAGGAAGGTTTGGGATCACGGGGGGGGGGGATCCTGCATCTCACCAGTAATTCCCACATGCACAGTCGCAAAGCAGCTTGCAAGGCATTGCTGGTTTGGTCTGACTCGTGTGTCCCCAAGCATCACCAAACAGGTCCTTGTCTTTGCAGAAGGCTCCGAGTGCTTCTTCAGCAGACGTGAAAATCCACTTAATGTTCTCTTTCACTTTGATTAACCTGCTTTAATGCAATCCAATTAACAAAGTATTATCGTTTCTAACATCACAGCTTTTATATCCTTTTCTAACCAGGAAAAATCCATGCCATATGATACAGCCATTAGAAAGGAGCAGACAGCTTTCCCTCTAAAGGCTCCCTATCGCCTGATCCAAAGCCAGATAGGGTCAGCAGAAAGACATTTGCTGACTGCAGCAGGTCACGGATCAGGCACTACAGAGTGAATTCTATAAATGCCCTTTCACGGGGGATGGCACATTACTGAAGTCCAAGAATTATGTGGGGAGAAAAAAATCCCAGCTAAGACCTGCAGTATTTACAGCACTGTCTCAGCCACAGACACCTTTCCTGGGAATCGGAGGCAGGGGAGCAGTGACTGCAAATGACTTTGTGAGAATTACAATCAGATGGATTAGCAGAGCATCACCAGGCCAGAGCTGTTCAGAAACATCAGACAAGGAGCATTTGAAAGCCAGCACAAAGTCTTTCCAGGATTAAGTCCTTCCACTGTTCTTCCTTTCAAGAGTGAAAACAAGGTAAGATGAATTCCTTGTCAAGCCCGTGAAGAACAGACTTCAGCACAGAAACAAACACAAATTGAATTTACTCTGGTGGCTTCAGATAGGTCACATCAAGCCAGAACTAATGCAGTAATGACCTGCTCCTACTCTAGAGTGCATAACAAAGCAGCAAACAACACCGCAGGCGCTGCAAAGTCATTTCAGTTAGCATCACCTGGGCAGCAAAGTTAGCCTGGGATAGAGGCTGCATTCAGTAGGTACCTATCTACCAGTGGGAAGCAGGACAAGTGCTGGAAGTCAGATGCTGAGGTGCCATGTGAGAGATGAACACCTATGTTCCTCCCTGCAGCCCCCTTGCAGGAGTCCTCATGCAGCCTGTTGCCCACTGGACCAGCCACACCATTGCTCTTACCATAACCCCCCTAAGACTCCAGTAGACAAGGCGAAGAGGCAGTGACCTGCCCTCTAAACCCCTGCTGCAGGCACTCAGCGCACTGCATGTGCACTGAGTGCACATGAAGCTGCCAAGCTTGGAGTAGCACAGCCCCCAGAGGAAAATCCCCATCCTCTGCTCATCAGATCAGGGCGTTCGCCTCTCCTCTCTGCAATTAGTTATCATCAGCCACGTAACAGAATGAAAATCAGTGTGAAAAGCACAACACACCAATAAACACAGCCGCTGTGAGAGCTGTAATGTGCCCATGACATTGCGTACTTTAGATTGAGGCTTACAAACTCACTTCTGCCGGCTTTAATTCCACCAGGCTGTCCCCTAGACTGCGGGTCCCCCCTCTTCCTTAATGCAATCTTGGGAACCATCAAAGAGCTACTCCCACAACTTCTTCACAACCACAGCCGCTTTCAATGGGAGCTGCACAATACATCAAAAGGCAAAATAAATCAAACCCGCTTGTGCAAATAAGGGAGAAGTAAGACCAAGGGTGCACGTTACTAAGTTAGTTAGTAAGGGTGCACGTTAGTAATTCCCTCACAACGCTTTTGAGGGAAAATTGGTGTTTTGACAAAACTATTTGTCATGGAGGGCTTCTTTTCCTCAGGGAGCTGCTGTGGATTGGGAAGGTGAACATTTTGAGACAGAACGCTTGGAAAGCTTCCAGCCATGATAAGAAGTGATGCTGCCATCTCCCCAGGCACTCCTAGAGCTGCCTCGTCCCTGCATTTCCCTCTTTCTAGACAAATGACCCTGGTTTGGACTTCATTTCTCACCAGCCACTGCAGCAGCTGAGCACAAGGGGCCACAAAGACACACTGGGAGAGCAATTCTGTTGGGATACAAGGGGCAAACAGTGCAGGACCAAATATGCTCCTGCTGCAGTGCAAAGAGGATGCAAAACTTCTTTGCAATTCCTGGCTTTTATTTCCTCCTCGATAAAAGCTATGTTTTCCAGTGAGAAATGCACAATCTTTTCTTACCTGCCCTAGCTATTGCTATGCTGGGACGCTAGAGGTGCTCGTTTCTTCACTTTCCAGAGTTGAAAACACCCAGTTGGAAACAGGGAGCACCCCAATAATAACTTTCATGTTGTTCTTACTCAATCTGCAACCCCTGTCCCTCCTCCAGGAACACATCTGCTTGGGGAGCCAAGCTTATAGGAGAAAAGGGTCCACGAAAGGAGAGAAAAATCAGGACTAAAACCATTCAGCCTTGCACAGGAGCCCCGAGGATGTCTTCCCCTTTCCTGTCAATGATTTACGCCCAGCGCTTCCCATGCATGAGGCTTGGAGCAAGCTGCTCCAGTGGAAGGTGTCCCTTTCTGTGGCAGGGGCTGGAGCTGGATGAGCTTTAAGGTCCCTCCCAACCCAAACCAGGCTGGGATTCTGTGAGCATGTATTACTTATATTACCTGATGGCTGGGGAAGGGTGGGAAGGACAGATGAGTGCAAGGGAGACTGGGAAACATTAGCAGTAAGTATCTCCACGTCTTCTCTTCCCCTTCACAAGCAGTCTGACATTTCCAACTGAGCAGAGAAACACCAATTATGCCCTAAACCACCCATTTCAACCCATGCGGTCAAAGCAGGACCTTGCTTCAGAAGGGATGGTGGTGCAAATGCTCCAGAAGAGCTTCCTCGCAGCCAGGCAGAAACCCTGCCTGATGAATTAACTAAATGCCTTGCTGAGTTGGTTGCTGATCAGCATTGCAAATAAGCACAGCCTGGGCTCCAGGAACGGGGAAGGACCCGCTCACACAGCTTTACACTTCATGCCTCTAAGCAAGCGCTATTTATAGCCTCACACTCAACCTTAATAAATGGGAATCAGATTAAAAACCCCTTAATAGTTCATATTTATTAGCAGTGCACGGAAGATCCTCATAAAAATAAGTTAATTACGTTGGTGCAAGCCTGCACATTCACTTCTTTATATGAGATTTTGGGTTCATTGCATATTAAATCATTTGGCTCTTGGATTACACAATATCATCTTGTTTCAAACAAGTTCTCTTAAAACTCTCTTCTGCCCTTTTAGACGGCGTGCATTAGGGCTATTAAGAGCACTCTCAACCCCATACCTTGGGCCTCATGATATCACTGGTGTATGTTTCAGAGCTTTCCTAGCAGTGGTGTGTCTTTTGGTATAGACACGATAAATGTTTGCCACCACACGACCCATGCTCCACAAGCAAGTTACTCTGCTCCAGCATCCTCCAGCTCTGAGGTGACAGCACAAGAGGGACATGGAACTGTTGGAGTGAGTGCAGAGGAGGCCATGGAGCTGCTGCGAGGGCTGGAGCAGCTCTGCTCTGGAGCCAGGCTGAGAGAGCTGGGCTGGGGCAGCCTGGAGAAGAGAAGGCTCCTGAAGGGGAGACCTGAGAGCAGCTCCAGGGCCTGAAGGGGCTGCAGGGAACCTGGAGAGGGGCTTTGGACAAGGGATGGAGGGACAGGACAGGGGAATGGCTTTAACTGCCAGAGGGGAGACTGAGATGAGCTCTTGGGCAGAAGCTCTTCCCTGTGAGGGTGCTGAGGCGCTGTCAGGGGGTGCCCAGAGAAGCTGTGGCTGCCCCATCCCTGGCAGTGCTCAAGGCCAGGTTGGACACAGGGGCTTGGAGCAACTGCTCCAGTGGAAGGGGTCCCTGCCCGTGGCAGGGGTTGGAGCTGGAGGAGCTTTGCGGTCCCTTCCAACCCAAACCTTTCCAGGATTCTGTGATTATGAATGGGGTCAGTCTGCTCCTTCACACCGGTAAGACCAATTTTGCACCCAGCGTTCCAAAATGAAACCCACACATGCAAAGTCCCTCTTCCAAAGATACATTTTCTCTCCAGGAGTGTAAGAGCAGATGAACAGCCAGACAGCAAAGGCAGCTCTCATCTCCTGGCACTCTCCAGCAACAAGCAGAGACCTGAGGTATCATTGGTACCCTGGCTGAGCCCTTGCTTCATGCGACAACAGCAGATACAAGGATCCATTGTTGGGAGGCTGAAACACGGCCCTGACTGCAAACATTTACATACGTTTCCCCACTTAGACAGGAGCTTGGGAAAAGACAAGACTATCGCAAATGCTACATTGCAAACACAACAAACATAATCTGGTTACAACCGACTGCAGAGCTTATGATACCGCTGGCTATGGGGAGAAAGAGAGAGCGGCACTCTGAGAATTAATGTTCTTCCAGTCTATAGAGAAACAAATGAGTTTTTGGTGCTGAACAATTAGTACTCCTGTTAATTATGTGTGCAGGTTAGAAATAACACCAAGCATTTGGGATTGCTTCCATTTTGATTGTTTTCTTTCTGCACTGGATAACAAAAATATATTCAGACAGCTAAATAAATCCTGCATAACACTGATGGGACTCCTTGTTCACAGCAAGCAGTTATGCAAATTGCTAATTATGAGGCAGAGATAATCATAATCTAGCACATTTATGCAACCACATGTACAACAGGGATAGCTGAAGCAAGAGTTGCCTTATTGTCCTCAGCGCATTTGTTCAAGTCAGGCTGATGGGCTGGCTCACTGCACGGCACCGCAGCCTCGTGCTACAGCCCAGGAGCAGCCACAGGGGATGCAGGGAGGCCACAGAACAGAAGGTTTAATGTACTGGAAAATAACACAGTCACAGAATAAAAGGTCCAGGTGCCCCTGAGGGAAATAAATGGGAGAGGGGGTGTCAAAGCATCCCCACCAGATTGAACTCATCCCTTGAAAGCCAACTTCATGTAGGTGCTCAGCCACTTCTCCATGATGGTAGGCTTCAAATGCTGGGCAACTGGGGCACGACAGGACCACTGGGTCAAGCCCCACCTGAAATCCTGAGCCAATGTGTTTCGGACATAAGTACAAGAGATGGTCGGCATTCCCAGTGTCCACTTTCTGGGATGAAATCCATGGGGTTAAAAGACCAAGAGCTACCCAAAACTATGATCCTCCTACCACTAACGAAGTAAACACATGAAATCTGAACTGCAATGCTTATCCTAAGACCCATTTCATAAAAAAGTATCCGCTTCAGGGACACCCTTTTGCTTTAGACACAGAACAGTCAGCAAAAAAATAAACCCCAAAAGAGAGAGAAGGAAGATTGCATCACAAACCTTCCTCACCCATAGCAGTTCCTGCTCACTTTTCTCAGCCAGCACACACAGCAGAAGAATCACAGCAAGTACAATCTCAATTCCTAGAGAAGAACCATTAAAAACCGTCAATGTCAAGACGTGATCCTCAGTGCTGTCAACGTTTGGCACGTTCCTGAGTGTGTTATACTGTGTTTGACTCTCTAACGTGGCACACCAAATTCAGTGCTACACTGTCTGATAAGCATTTTGCAGCACTGATCCTTAATCCTTGGTGACAGAACGGAATATACCATAGATTGATCAGCTCCAATTGCTGGCAATTTCCTCCCAGAAATGTAATGTAAAACCTCAGCTAGACCAATGATACAGATCCATGTACTTGTAATAAACATGGCCTTACCTTCAAGTAGGAATTTCCCAAAGAGTTGTGATGAAGAATGGAAAATGCCCAATATCCGGTATCCAGCCATTTCGAGCATCGCCAAATCATTGCAGGTAGAAAGCATTAGGAGAGAAACAAAAAGACACTGATTAGCATAACAAATACAGTGATTTCAACACACATTTTTAGCACTCTTAAGCGCACTCCCAGTTCCAGTAAGCACCAAGAATTCTCATTCCAGTTTTCCTGTACAGATTTGCTTGCATTTGAGGCTGGATTGATGGCATTTTTCAGAAGGCTGGGCTCCATCACACAGGCGAAGCTTCCACAACAGCAGACAAGAGATTGCAGATAAGACAAGGGAAAGCTCTGCAAAGCTTAGCCTGCAGGTCTTGGTCCCCCAGCCAAGAGAAAACAAACCCCCCCAATAGAGACCCAGCAAGGGGACAGCTGTGATTCCTACCCTGCGGCAAACAACTTTCAATTCAGCCTTTGCTCTGCTTTTTAATAAGACTTCTACCTGCAGCTGGAAGGGGCATTTCCAATTCATTCTTTTCCTTGTGGAAATCAAAACAAAGCCATAAGAACTTCATTGCAGCACCAGCCTGTTTGCTGCCCATATAAGTTTATGTGATCGAGCGTCCTGTAACTGTCATAAAAGAACTCTGTAAAACATGGTTTTATAACACTCGAGCACAAATCTCAACAGCTGAGGAGCTCCTCCAACCTTGACGGAGAATTCTGCTTTCCATCTACTCCAGCCACTGCAAATTCCAGGTGGCTTTTTGCTCCTTGGGAGCTATTCTCATCTGAGCAGGAAGAGGGATCTCCCTTTTCCCTAAGGAATCACCCGTAGGAAAGGACAGACTCGAGGCTGCTACACAGAAATTCTGCCTAGAATTTGTATTTTTTGTGGTTGTCTTGTAGCGCGTTTTGTGTTGTTTTGTTTTTAATCCTCCTCCTTCTTTAAAAATTAAGGAAAATATGGGAACTGATACTTCCAAGATAAAAGAAATACAGGACAAAATATTGCTGCTTCCGGATAATTCCTTACAGCATTCATAACTCTTTACATTCAATTATGCTCCCAACAATCTTAGTTCCTGGACTGATGTGAAATCAGAATCTGAGCTGCCGTAAAGAACACATTGACAAGTTCTGCTCCCTGCTTACTAGGAAAAGCTTGAAATGCGATTCTGACGGGCTTGGTACAAGCAAATAAGGAAACCCCAAGGCTGGCTCTGATCCTGCAAAGCACTTAAGCACATGCTGAGCTTTGCAAAATCAATGGGACTTTGTGAGCTCCTCGAGAACTCCAAGCACACGAGAGATTTGTGGGATCAAATCGGGAAAAAAACCTTAAGGTCTTAAGCCTTAACCTAATGGTATTTCAGCTTCTCAAAAGCCTGGCTCCTGAGTTTTAATTTAAACACTGAGGACTGAGCTTAATGTGTCTGCATTAAAATATTTACTCAGCAGGTTTTAGAAAGGGGAAAAGGTCTTTGCGGAGCTCCAGTGGGTGAAGGGATCTAACAGAGCAGCTATTGACCACCACCCCCCCCAGTGTCCCAGGGTGGGAGTCTGGAAGGGCAGGACGTAGTATAACAGACAACCCCCAAATTGCCATTTGCCTCTATTTTCATTACGTTTCTCAGTGCCTCCAACACAAACATCACTTCCATGCCTGTGCTGCTTCAAGTCTGCATGGCTTAAAATGGGAAAACCTCTAGGGAATTGTTATTGCGCTTCACCCCCACCCATCACAACCTCAGTTTCAACCTTGAAAAGCAAAATAACAACAGGAACTACCTGCATTTTGAAGCTTTTGGAGAGGGGAAGTTTAAAAACGAAAAGGATTTTGCTCAAATGTCTACCAGACACTGAACAGCCCAATGAGGCTTCAACCAACCTAGCGGCTCATATCAGCTAAGAAGAAAAAGTGACTACTAGCAAGACGTCAGAATTAGCTTAACATGGCTTTGTCTTAGTTTTTCCCCCTCATCAAATCATACACTTCTCAAAACCGACACACTTCAGGTGTGAATTCACTGGTTCAGCATCTCCCCAAGGGTCACTGCAAGCAGATACTGACAACAGGAAAATCAATGCCGCACTCAGCATCACCACCTTCTCCCACTACTTGTTTCTAATGAGGCTGAGCTAGTCAATCAGGGGGAGCTGCCCAGTGCCAGCGAACAGCCCAGGAGGATGCCGAAGGGAAAGGCAATGCTCCTCTCCCACCCAAAGCACCCATCATTCCACGACGGCTTTTTCCAAAGACCCAACAAGACATCTCAGTGGATCAAATGGAAGCTGACACAGGTCAAGAAAAACAAGGAATAGTGACTGCACAGAATGAAAGGAGGAGAAAGGAAGAAAAACGGAACCACTGAATCAAAAAAAGGTTGTACTGTAAAGCAAGTTAAGTGTTTTCCAACCAGTAATGAAGTAGACTAAACCTCTGGTAGCCCCTTCTTTTAAACCTGCTTCTTTGCAACCAAAAGCAAGGTAGAGAAGACATTTGAAAGCCATTAACAATCTACATTTCGAATTATTCCTTCATAGAAGCTGTTAAACTATAAACATGCATTCTGCTAATGCTCATGTGTCATGTTTCCCCCAAATGTTGTTTTTACTGCTGGATTGCACTGATAAACACCAGCGGCTCCGATATTTCTTCCACTTGCTTTGAGAAGGAAGGCACATTTCCCCACCAATGCATTCACCAAGGCACCAATCACATTTGTTAAAGTAAGTGGATTTGATGATGAGAACTGCTGAACAAATCTTAAGCAAATGGTGTTTATTGCCCATGTGAATGTTAACCATGCCACGCCAGCTGATATACAGGTCCTTAAAGCACTCAGCTCCCTGTATTTATAGGCATAGCTCTCCCGCTCCAGAGCAGGAATTAGCTGAGCAGAGCCTGGCCATTTCCATCGCCTCCTGCCACTCTCCAGCCATCCCGATTTGCATTGCAGACATCCGAGCGCACCGTCCCTGTGAAATACATTCCTGACTGAAGCTTTGCCAAGATTAAGGAGTCGTATGTGCTGCAGCTGGTTTTCCTTAAGTGCTTCCCGAGTACCTTAGAAAGGGGCCTCTCAAAGCAGAAGGGTTGAGGCAATTTCTGTCTGATGACGGTTAAGTGATGAGCGAGTTGTCCAAGCATGGGATGCCCATGCGCACGCGTGGATTTTCCCCCAAAAGCAATTCCTGAAGGCCACCTGATTTGACTTTGAAGCTGGCACTGCTGCAAGCAAAGAGTTACCACTGAATCATAAAATGGTTTGGATTGGGCCTTAAAGCTCATCCAGCTCCAACCCCTGCCATGGGCAGGGACACCTTCCACTAGGGCAGGTTGCTCCAAGCCCCGTCCAACCTGGCCTTGGAAAGGTCTTTGTTACAAAACGAGAAGGCCAGAGAGCATTTCCAATCTACCCCAGCCTCCAGCGTCATGCTGATGCTGATGCATGAGCACAGTCCACGCCACCATGCAGAAACCACAGCAATGTGCAATCCTCTGCCCATGCAGCATAACGGCACCAGCCAAAGGCAGAGGCAGGCTCCTCCGACGCAGTCCATTTATTTGGCCATCTCTGCAGCCTCTGTAGAAAGCCACATCCTCCTGGCACGGACCCTGAGACCAACCAGCTCTGGAATCACCCATCACTCTTGCTTTGGGCACGGGGCAGAGCCTGTGCTACAGAGCTTTCCTCTGCAAAATCAGCTTCTCCAGAAGCATAAACTGCATTTGGCAAGGCAGGGGAGAAAAGAATACAAAGAGAAAACGTGAATACTAACTATTTTTAAGGTATTCACTGAATACTGTTGTCTAAACTCATTTTTAATAGCCTGAATCCTTTTTACGTTGACAGGTTTCCCCCAGCCAAGAGCCTGTGCTCGCAGCGTCTTGAGGGCGCAGAGGAACTGTGCACACAGTAAAGCAGAGCAAGTCAAGGACAAACCCACAACGTCGCTGCTGATGTGGATTCTGCAAGATTCCTCGGGACAGTTTTTTCAGTCAAACTGATTAATGCTACTTCCATGTGCAATATTTTGTGTTTAATAACCCCGGCCTTGCTCCTGAAAGGAGGGAAGGGTTTTACAGTCCAGCATTTCACAGTCAGCTTTGCAAAGGGCTACCACTAGATTGTGTCCATAATTTTTTATGCTCCAACCGCTTCCCTGGAACCGCAGTGGTTTGGGGCAAAGGAGGACAAAAGGGGCTGCAAAAAGAAGAAATGCAAAAAGAGAAGCAAAGCAGCATGCTTTGGCCAAGACTGCTAAAAAGAATTACCTAAGCAGGTATTTATATCAGAAGCTGTGGCTGCCCCATCCCTGGCAGTATTCAAGGCCAGGCTGGACCAGGCTTGGAGCAACTGCTCCAGTGGAAGGTGACCCTGCCCGTGGCAGGGGTTGGAACCGGATGAGCTTTGAGGTCCCCTCAACACAAACCAGGCGGGGGTTCTACGATTACTTCAGAAGCCTCCATCCCTCTGAACTCCTCAAACAGGACAAAAGAAGAAAAAGGAAAGGGCTTCACTCCTCCCCCAGTCAGTGGCCACCCCAGCCCGAGATGATTTGCACTAATAAAAGCAGGATGCAAAGAGCATTAAAGGAAAGCATTCAGGATCAGTCTCCTGCTTGGGTTCTCTGGAGGATCTGGAGGCAAGAGCTGTCCCAGGAGATCCACCACGTACAGACCATGGGCGCTCCCAAGGGCAAAAACCCTGCAGAAAGGACACAGCCAATTCCTGCTATGCTTCCACACCTCCTCCTGCAGACGGTTACGACCAGACCCAAAGCCAGTCCTAAAACACAACCAAGAAACCTGTTGTGCTAAAAATGCTTGGCTTTACTTAATGCTTCTTTGCTTTTCCAGGGAGCAAAGAGCTAGGCTTTTATTAGGATAAATTCCTTCCATAGGAAGGGCTTCACTTTTAATTACACCATTTTAAGGTTATAAATTGTTCTCTGGCCCTTATACATAATTAAATAGAGGTGTTCTCTGAGCTTAATGTCAGTTTAAATTCCAGGCCAGAGCAAGTAATTTGTTTGTATGTTCAATGAACAAACCATTTCTTGCAGGTTTCAAAGAACTTCACTCATGCATCATGCATCAAGGTTGCCTTTCTTCGAGCTGAAAGGTCAAGCAAAGCAGACCTGAAATTACACTTGGCCCTCTAAGGAGGAAGCAAGGGCCCCTAAAAACCAGAAATCAAACTTCTGAGCTTCCTGTCTTGAAAACTCAATAGCTCCACATTTTCCAGGCCAGCTATTGTCAAGTCACCAGCATGATCCCAACTGCTCCCACCCTGGCTTGTGTCAACACAAACTGCAGACAGCAAGCTAACCATACCCAGCTCTAGGGGAAAGGACTGGGAACTACACTCCCAGGGGTCATTTAGCTCAACACTGATGCTGAGCCACAGTCCTGGAGGGAAGGTCAGTAAAAATCCATGTAAAATAAACACTCCCACCCCTCTGCACCACTGAGGTTTGCTCAGCTACAGCGGGTTAAAACTGCTAGCTGGAAGCTTGTGAGAAATGAGCTGACGAGGACAATTCCAGGCAGGAACTGTGGGCTTTCCTCACCTTGGGGCTCAGGTTGAGCTCTGCGTGGGGCAGACAGCAGCAGGATGGTGTGAATGCCCAAATCCTGGATGTGTAGCCACTGGTCCACGGTCAGGCACCCATCTGCTGAACCAGGACTATAACCCTCCTGCAAATAACAACCAGTGACGGAAAACAATATGATGGTCTAACAGGGGCTAGGAAAGATCACAGAATCCCAGACTGGTCTGAGTTGGAAGGGACCTTAAAGCTCACACGGGCAGCGACACCTTCCATTAGAGCAGCTTGCTCCAAGCCCCTTCCAACCTGGCCTTGAACACTGCCAGGGATGGGGCAGCCATCCCTGCTTCCCGGGGCAACCCCAGCTTTCTCAGCCTTAACCTTAATTTAAGGTTGCTCCTAGACCTGACCGGGTTGTAATGATTTCTGCTCACAAGGACCCACCCCCAATGAGATGTGAATGGAGGAAGAATGCTGCCAAGACACAGTTTACCTCAAAATTTCAGAGGAAGCCTTCCTGCTCCCTGTGAGGCATCCCTTTTCCAGCATGGGGCTGCCAAGTCATCTGTGGAGGCAGCCTTACAAGGAGCAGGCTGGGTTCTCCTTGTCACCATGCCAAAAAGCAGAAGAAACACCTCTCCCACGAGTAACACTGAGTTACTAAGCTCAGGTTTTGTCTGTGCTGTCCTAAAAGACACGGTTCAAACAAACTCCAAATAAAGCACAGGAAAGTCACCAAATCACTGCCTATAAGCGCTGGTGATTTTGCTCAGCTCACACGTACAGAGCTTTTACCCCTTTTATTCAACACCGTTGCAGAAGTTAGTTGGCCGGGGAAGATCTGGCCCATTGCTTGATTGATTTTTCATCATTGTTGGTAGCAAATGCTTTACATGTCAGGTGCTCCACTGAGATTTACACAGGCAACTTGTTTGCACTCGGATGTTTCCTCCACTGGGATTGCCCCATCCCTGGCAGTGTTCAAGGCCAGGCTGGACCAGGCTTGGAGCAAGCTGCTCCAGTGGAAGGTGTCCCTGCCTGTGGCAGGGGTTGGAACTGGATGAGCTTTAAGGTCCTTTCCAACCCAAACCAGTCTGGGATGCCAAGATTCTGTACCCCACTCCAGCACTCCCTTTGGATATCTTTTTTTAAGGAGCTGGTCCCCATAGCACCATGATGTGGGTGGTGGGGCAACACCATGGGACAACAGTGGGCAATGGGACAATGTGCCTCTCCACTGCCCAGCAAGCCCCAACAGCTCCCACACCTCATCCTTTGCATCATCTTCACACAGCGCAGACCAATGCTGCGGGGCACAAGACGACTCTCATCCCCATTTGGTTTGGGGCAGGGTAAGGACAACTGATTTTCCTTTTCTCTTTAAACATTTCCTGTGCTAAAATAACTGCTGAGGGCAGTTGGGCTCCTCTCCTCTAGCCAGGCTCATGGGCCTGTGGCTGGGCTACCAATGCCACCGCTGGCTGTTCCCCCCAGGCACTGGCTGGGCCCTCCTGCAGCACTGCAGTCAGGTGTCCCGACCTGATGGGAAATGCATAATCAATAAATAAATCAAACCACATTTCCTGATAGGTTTCCTCAACCTATTTACCTTTCTTTTTTCTTTAATTGAGTATTTCCTGATCGGCTGTACAATAAATTACTTGCCATGACGTTAATTATGCATTACTGTTGTAATACATAGTCATTTACGTAGAGGATAGCAATATATCTTTGTGCTGAAGGTGCTGGCTGCTGCCTAGTCATCAAGAGAGATGCTACTCTATAGGCTGAACAAAATCCTTCCCAGCCATTACAGACATCAGTAGTTTGATGCTAACTTTGAGAAGACATGGGAAACAGCAGAAATGCATGGAACATCCTTATCAAATTCCCCTTCACTGGGGCATTTCAGAACCCATTTCCTTGTAGGAGCAACAGGGGTTGGCACTACTTGATCATCTGGGGTTAAAAGGGAGAGGATGAAGGAAGGAAAATGGCAGTCATACAGGAAACTCCATATTTCACTATCAATAGTTAATCTACTGTGTCACATTTCTTAGAGAACTAAATGAAATGCAGTAAGTGCTGTGTAAAATTTGAGCTAGGGAGCAAAATGATTTTGTAGAGCAAATAACTACCTCATACCGACTGCTCTATGCCCTATTGAACAACCAGCACTTTGTGAAAACAAAGTTTCACCAACAGCGGTAGACATTTCCTTCCCATGCGGGAAAACCTTCAGGGATTTACAGGGCTCCATGTAGCAACCTGCTTTAGTGGAAGGTGACGCTGCTCATGGCAGGGGGTTGGAACTGGAAGAGCTTTAAGGTCCCTTCCAACACAAACCAGTGTGGGATCTCTTTAGACCTGCCTCTATACAAGTTGCCTCTCACCCACAGTGTTTTACCTTGGGCCATGGCGTTAGCTGGGAGGACTTGACAGAGATATGAAAATGCCTTACTTCACCTAAAATAGAAACCTGTCACCTCTCCATAACTCAACCTCACCTCTGGCATAGGAGGAAGCTTCACTTGACTTAAAGAAGAAGGATTTCTGCCAGATGCCATCACAATTAGAAATCCTATTTTTAACACATCAGGCAAAGCCAATTTAGGTTTTGAAGTTAAATCACGGCGGATCTCAATTAACTTCTATTAAATGAGTTGGGAACAAACACTTAATACAGCAAACAAGTATTTTCCTCTGCGGCCCTACTGCAGTCCCTCACCTCCAGAAACTACCAACAGCATCAGCACAACACACAGAGACAACCAACTCTGTCTATGGGATGCTCCAAGACAGACAAAACCTTTTGTGTGGATTTCCCAGGGATAAGCAGGGTTTAAAACCCCCAACCCACTTTGTGAACCACTTTGGAAATGCTTCAGATAACCTGTGGCTAAGCAAGAAACCTGGACTGAAGTATTATTGACTCCCTCTTAAAGCTGTTTCACTGTGGGAAAACCACAACCTGAATATCACTGGGTCTGAGGAGAAGTGCTACCTCCCAAAAGCATCAAGGCCATGAAAGCAAACCAGTAAAATGAAGGGCTTGTGAAGTTTCCTGGCAAGAAACCTCCATCACTCGCAGCCCTCATGGGAAGCAGCACATGGCCAGCATCAAGGACTGTGTTTTGGCCATCATGTGCTAATGACAGCCCTATTTTATACCTCTCTGGCCAACCCCAGCGCACCCCAGCCCTCTGCTCTGCCGGGTGCAAGGCTGACATGGATACCATCATTTTGAAGCCTCCCTACATCTCTCTGCTCGAGCCACATCACAAAAGCCACCCGGTACCAACGTCCCCTCACCGCAGCCCTGCTGGGCTCCACTGCAGGGGTCTGCCTTGCCTGGGGGTGCTGTCTGTGAGCAGGGCGAAGGAAGGAGAAGGTTGCGTCAGCAGCTGCATCTCCTGGGCTGACCATTATGTTTAAATGGTGTGATAAAAATCAGCACTGATTTATGCAGCATCACTTGGTGAGTCCAGCCCCAACAGCCCTCGAGAATCCTATTTCAAAGTTAAATTGAAGTTTGATCCTTTATCTCGAAGCTTTAATAAACTACGCAAGCTACATGCTCTGCTCTCCACCGCCTTGCCCTGCAGCAAGCTGGGGTATTCAAGGCCAGGTTGGACATGGCTTGGAGCAAGCTGCTCTAGTGGAAGGAGTCCCTGCCCATGGCAGGGGGTTGGAACTGGAGGAGCTTTAATGTTCCTTCCAACCCAAACCCATGACTCTATAAATGCAAGATCCCCGTGATCCCAGCATCCAGCAATGCAGCACTGAAGCACTGAAGATGCTGAGCTCAAATATCACCTTCTGAAAGCTGAACCCATCACTGCTGCAAGATCCTTTTCCGCTCAGGAGCCTGTAAAAGGGACAAGCAAACAGCAAATGTGCAGAACAGCAACACCAGCCCCAGCCCCACCGTGGAGCTACAGCCTTAATGGAGCCACTCCAGAGGAGAAAACCAGCACCATGTACCTCTAACAAAAGGTTTTATATAGCACTAAAAGGCTGCCTGCTGCGAGCTGCATCAGCCTGCTCCACTCCAGGTCCTGGCTTCCTGTGCCTTGGCTGTGACGTAACCAAAATGGCCAATTTCATTAATTAAATTAAAATGCATTAAGCAGTCCAGCAGGAAGGCCAGGCTGCCTATTCCACTGCTCCTGAAGTACCAATTATTACAGCGGGGGGAAAGAAAACAGCCATCATCATAGCGCCAGTGACTCGAAAATAAAAGCCAGGGGAAAAAATAAGCACAAGCAATAGTGGAGCAGGATGTACAATGGTGGCCCAGGAAAAATCAGAACAAACACAGCCACCATAGAGAAGGGACAAGAGCCTGCCTGCTCCCTGCTATCATCCAGCAGTGGTGAGAGGCACGTTATACCCATCAACGAACACTGCCGACAGCCAAGTCACAAAGCCCCAGACCAGCCAGTACCCCCTTAATTCGAAGCCAAATTGAATGGTTTAACCAGGACCTGAACCCGGCCTGCAGAAGGGATCAGCTTCCTCATTAAGAAAATCTGCCTCAATGCCAACAGCACTTTTATGGAGGAGGGCATCCCTAGAAATGCCCGGTACAGGAGCACCTGCATTCCAGTTGGAGAACCCAAGCGCCACCATCAAGCCTTCCATCTGGCCTGGTGACAGACATGAAAGTAAACTACATCCTTGTCAACAGCACATAGGAGGAAGTTCACTGTACCCACAGGAAACATCCTTCAAATTCAAGCCAATGCCTTGTACAAGCTATTTGTTCCTCTAGCTAAGGCAGCCTTTGGTGCTTCTGTAGGCATGGGGACAGACCTGGAGCCAGCTAAAATCCAACAGAAGCCTGGGAGATTGTCTCCAAAGGAGAAAGTCTCTTCCTGAGCAATCTGTCCAATTCCTTTGAGCTACCAGCGACAGAAGTTGACTTGTTCCCAACACATACATCAGTAAGATATGCCTGTGGAGGGATGTCTGGTTGAAAGCAGGCCCCTGGCTTCACCCACAGCATGTTGTGCAATCAGCTCATATGCCACACGCTGGTTCCTTCCCTCCCCAAACCTGCCTGCCCTGAAGCACAGGGCCAAATGAGGTCCACCTTGATGCCACACACGGTTCGAGCCAGTCATCTGAGACAAGTTGCAGCATCCAGATCCAAGTAAGGCCTGATTCTGCAATGATGCTGAGCTATAGCCACCCTCAGCCAAGAGTGGGAAGAAGCTCCAGGGGACAACAAAAGAGACCTCCCATGGAGAGAATCTTCCAGGGGGACCCTTTCTGCAGCAGCCCTCCAAAGCCAACAGAGTGCTCTGCTCTCCTACTGAGCCTCCCAGGTTTCAGGAGGGCCACGGTAAGGCAGAGTCTGTGCTGCTTTTATTAAACTCAGAACTTCCCTGCCATGCCCGGAGATGTAGACACTCAGAATCTGTTATTAGAACATTTATCTTCTGGTACGAGGTGTGTCATACATCTACCCCCAAGAGCCACAGGCGAGGGATGTGGGCACGGGGTTGGAATAGCTGCTGCTACTTTGCTTGTGCAGATAAAAGCAGAGAGAGGATTGCAGGCACAGGATGCCAAGCAGACGGCTGGGAGGACTGATTTGGATCGACAGCTGTGGGCTCCTGCAGCCGCAGGAGAGAGGTTAAGACAGGAAAACGTTCCCATAAAACATCGGTTCATTACAGCCACCTCCACTGGTCCTCCCCCATCCTTTCACAAGAAGAATAATAACCGGTTTCTCCATTATTTCCCTCTTTCCCATCCTGCACAGAGCAAGCACCACCACCAAGATCAAAAAGTTCTCACAAGCGATCACAAGCCTGATTCCTCTCCTATGTCCTGCAGCCTTCTGAAGGAACCTGCAGAGCCATTATAACTGTTGGCTCCCATCAATGGGCCTTTCATGTGCTAAAGCCTCTTATTGACACCACTTATTTATAGCAACTGCACTGCATCATTCATTCAAATGCATCAGCATCTGTGAATAAGAGTGGATTCTGAAGCAGAGGTTTTGGTACACACCAGCCAGAAACAGAAGACAAAGTTCTCCAAAGATGAGGCTGTAACTGGTTATTGTCCCTCAGCTCCCTGCGACCTGAGCTGCACCTCTGTTCCCCAAGCCTCCCTCTTTCCAGCCAATCTGAAGGGCACCAAAAGGCTGTGAGGACTTCAGGGTCTCTTGGCTTCAGCCAACTCATCTTTAAATCACAGAAACACAGCCTGGTTTGTGTCGGAAGGGACCTTAAAGCTCGTCCAGCTCCAAACCCCTGCCATGGGCAGGGACACCTTCCACTGGAGCAGTTGCTCCAAGACTCATCCAACCTGGCCAACTGCTCTTTTGACTTAGTATGTTACAGGTACAAAACAGCTGCTATAGATCTCTGCTATCATGTGCAGTGTCTGCTGTCACCACTTCTATCGTCATAATTCCATTTAATCATCACCTTTCATTGAGACTTACCAGCAGGACAAGAACAGAACTATTCACAACTCTACTCCAAAGAGCAAACCAGCTGAGGGAAGAGAAGGAAAAGGTCACTAATCCCCTCCAGCTGCAGCAAACACCTAAGTTACAAGAGTGCAAAGGTAAGCTAAAAGCATTGAGAAAACCCAGGGACAATATGAAAGCTTTGGTGACCATGAAGTAGCTGTGCTTTTCATTCCAGATCACACACTGATGAGGTCAATTTTGAATTAAGCAAAAACCAGTGGTGGAACTCCAAACCTGGATGGATGGCAGAAGGGCAAGATCAGTGCCAGAGAGACTGGGATGAAGATGACTGCATCCAAGAGAGCGGCCTTTTCAAACCTGTCTGCATGACAGCCCAGACAGGACTGAAACAACCCAACTCAGGGCCAGCTTAAAGCAGCTGAACTGGGGTTAATTTGGATTTAAGTAAGAAGAGAACCAAGCCTCCAGGAATCAGCATTGACATTCATGGGGCTTTATGACACAACTCGCAATGTTTTACATTCTTATAGCTTCAGCTTTTGGCATCTGGCTTTCCAGTTATAAAACATTTGGGTCTTTGTCATTCTGGAAGTGAGCAATAAGAAAACAGCCAAAAATTCAACGTGATACAAAAAGCTCCCTCATTCTTGTGATTTTAATGTTTCAGTCAAACCTATTTCACAGGGAGAAGCTGCCCCTTGTGAGCTCAGTGTCCTGGGTTCAGCAGTAGCAGTCATTTTTCTCCTTCTTAGTAGCTGGTGCAGCGCTGTGGTTTTGACTTTCGGCCTGGGAACAGCACTGATAACGCCGATGTTCATAGTTACGGCTTAGAATGTTTGGTTTGACCAAGGACTTTCTGAGCCTCATGCTCTGCCAGGGAGGAGGGGAGCCGGGAGGAAGCAGAGACAGGACACCTGACCCAAACTGACCAAAGAGGTATTCCATACCACAGCACGTCATGCCCAGGATGGAAAAACTGGGGGCAGGAACCCGGAAGAGTTCAGTTCGTGGCTGGGTCGAGCTTGGTATCAGGTGGTGAGCAGTTGTATTCTCTTCCCTTGTTGTTTCCTTTGTCATTATTATTATTGGTGGTAGCAGCAGTGGTTTGTGTTATACCTCAGTTACTGCACTGTTCTTATCTCAACCTGTGGGAGTTGCATTCTTTTGATTCTCCTTCCCATGCCTCCGGGAGCAGGGGAAGAAAGAGGGAGGAGTGAGTGAGTGAACTGCGTGAGAGGCTTAACCGCGACATCAGGTCATAGTTGCTGCTATGTGAAGCATCATACACACATTATTACTCATGCAAATCGTAGTGCAATTTAAGCTTAAATTCTCCTAGAACTCAAACCCCTCCAAGAACAGTCCAAGAGCTCAATTAAATACAAGGCTGAATTTCAACTTGGCTAAACCCATTAACAAAGGATCATCAGGTACCTCCAACATGCTCCTGCAGTCCCAGCACTGAATAGATCATAACCCACAGGGCAACGCTCCCACAGCTCTCCATGCTGCAGCAAACACCATCCAGATGTGCATGAGCAGGTATTTATGACCCAGTATTATTGGGTCTACCTTATTTTAGCCATATTTTTCTGGACAACTTCTGGATCACAGCTAAATGGAAACAAATTCTGCAGCAAAGAAACTGGAACATTCTTTCTTTTAAAAACCTTGTTATTTTGCTTCTGATAAAACTACAGAAGCACAACGGGGCAAAAAGCAGAGGCAACATGTGTGGACCACAGGAGATGTCTGTCTTAGTGTCCAGGCACACAGACCACAGCGTTTAACAGTGTCTGGCTGTAGCACTGAATCCGGGTGAGCACCACTGATGCGACACAGGAAAAGTTGATAAGGAGAAATCTTTGCACATAAATCAGCATAATGGCAACATTTAGAACCCCTGCTTTGATTAGCCTGGTTCATTCCATACCATGAGCTCAGCATCACCAGCTGCCTGTCCTAATGATGTCAAGAAGCTCTGAGGTCCCTTTCAACACAAACCATTCTAGGATTCTATGATCTTTCCTTAACCCCTCTTAGACCATCATATTCTCTTCTGTCACTGATACCTTGACACCCAGACTAGGCAGGATGGCCACCTCGGTAGCAGGATGCCCAACCCATTTTCCCAAACAGCAAAATCCTGCATTTTGTTGGCCCGCTACGAGAAGGAATACATTCTTTTTCTTCCCCTGCAGCACCACAATATGTGATAAAATGCTGTGCTTTAAAAAGACAGACCTCACTGGAAACAGCATGTTACCCAGAGCATCTTTGTCAGCACAGAGACCACAAGGTCACTCCCTGTCTGTGGGGAGGGCTTTCTACAGGAGTAGAGTGGGTTTAAGAGAACCTGCTTTACTGTGCACTGAGGTGAGCAGCCCTCCGGCAGCCAGCGTGGGGGGCAGCAATGCGATGCAGCAGCTCTGATGGGCTTACCTGGCACAGAAAAGTATAAATCTCCCCTTTAAACATTTCCTGAATTCTCTCTCCCACAAGTGAATTAACAGCCTGTGGGAAACAACCCAGTTTGCCCAACGGTGAGCACACGGTTTTGTGCTAATGCCCAATCCTGGGTCCGCAGGAGCACCACACTCCTGTGGCCAGGCATCGCAGGCTGCTCAAATCAATACTGCTTATCAATGAAGGGGAAAATACATCCAAAGCCTTTGAAGACTTCTAAGCTCATTGTAATGAAGCTTCCCGCTCTAATCTGGCCTGCGCACACAACAAACCCAGCCAGGCTTCTGTTTGCCACTCCTGCATTTTAAATAATTCACAAAGAAATCAAAAGAGCTGATCAGGGGACACCGGGAACCGCAGCAGATGCGGTTTCACTGCAGTGCTTCTTGAGCCTGTTGCTCCCGTTCTGCAGGACAACCCCACTGCGTTCAGTTCCAGACCCCTCGCTACAAGAGAGACGTTGAGGTGCTGGAGCGGGGCCTGAGAAGGGCAACGGAGCTGTGCAGGGCCTGGAGCACAGTGTGATGGGGAAGGGCTGAGGGACCTGGGGGGTTCAGATGGAGAAGAGAAGGCTCAGGGGGGACCTGATTGCTGCCTACAACTGCCTGAGAGGAGGATGGAGCCAGGAGGGGCTGCGCTCTGCTCCCAAGGAACAAGGGATGGGACAAGAGGAAATGGCCTCAGCTGCACCAGGGCAGGGTTAGATGGAGCTGAGGAACAATTCCTGCCCCAGAGGGTGCTCAGCACTGGAACTGCTGCCCAGGGCAGGGCTGCAGTCACCGTCCTTGCAAGGGCTCACACACCGTGGAGATGGGGCCTCAGTGCCATGGGTCAGTGGTGGCCTTGGCAGTGCTGGGAACAGTTGGCCTGGATGGGCTGAAAGGGCTTCTCCAACCTGGTTGATTCCACGATCCCATAAACATCCTGGGAACAGGCCAGGGCAAAAGACCACTTAGGAGGACATCCGAACCCCCCTGCTCCAGATGTCCTTAGCAGACTTCTCCCACCCTCAGGAGAAGCACTGAGATTGTACAGAGCAGACTAGTAAAAGAGCAGCCTTGGAATAACAGCACACAATACTGGTGGATGGGTACACGCGTGGGAACATGTGCAGGAATGGGAAGGAAGACCAAGAGACCCCCGCAGGGAGAGGCAGGCTGACACAACAGTGAGAACGCATCCTGGTGTGCGATGCTTTCCCTTGCTCTCTTACACTTCTGCGTTTCCACTCAAGCATACCCAGCCAAGCTGTTGTTACTGGCCACAGCACTGCTGCCCTCAGGGCTGAATCAGTGCTCCTTCTACAGCCAGCTCGGCTCTCGCCTTAAGGGCTGCCAGAGAGCGGGTGGAGGGAGGCTTCTTCATCAGCCACCCTCCCAGTATAGACGTGAAACCCTTGAATAATTCACTTTGAAGCTCCCAGCCTTCAGGCACGAAGCAGTAACCAACATGGAGTTGATCTGGCTCTGCCAATCCAGACAACAGACAGCATTTCTCAGCACGTCCCTGGTGGGTTTGTCAACATCAGAACTGCTTCACCCTCCTCAAAGGACGGTGCTTTTTGGAGGTGAAGAGGTAGCAACCCTTTCTCTGGGCCTGCTGGACATGTAGGGATGCCTGGCACACATCTGCTGCAGCATCATCCCTTGCACCTTTATGTTTTGCTTACCCATGGCACGAGCTTACTGCCAGCAGCTATTTTTCTTCTTAATTTACTTTTACAAGCAGGAGAAGCTCACCTCCTTTCCCAGTAAAAACTGGGAAGTCTGAGAAGCAACTTTGTCTGAAGGGTCTGTTTTTCGGATGAACTGGGGGAAATTGTCCCCACCAGAGCTCATCCGGCTTGGAAGCAACTCTCTGGTGCCTTTTTCCACAGAAAACACCCTCAGTGAACATGTGCATCGGCCACATGGCAGGAGCCACAAATAGAGACCTGCCTCTGCAGGGGCTCATCTACCCGCAAACTGTCCCATGGGCCTCCCAGCGCTCCCAGTCTTCAGCCCAGGTGGAGAGCTAAGTGCAGCCAAGAGGCACTGCTGCCCACCAGCAGCTACAGCCCAGAACAGCCTTCAGGACAGCAAGCAGCTGTACGCCAGTACATCCTTCCCTTCCCTGGGAGCCACAGCACTTCTCGGCCCTAGCCTTTTAATCTGATGATTGCATTTGAGTGTTCTGCTAATTAAACAACCCATTGCCAAGCTGCTGTTGGGATGCCTCCCTCCCCACCGGAGCAGGGCAGCACTATGGAGCAATAACCAGCAGCTTGCCAGAGATAATAGCTTTGGGAATAAGATGGCACCAAACCCTCACAGCTTGGGGATTATGTTACACTTCAACTTGTCATCCATCAGAACTCAGAAACCGATCTCACTCACAGGAAGGAAAATCAATAGCTTTCTTTCTTAGCACCAGGGGATGTACTCCGTCTCTTTTCCTAGGGTCTTAATCAAGGGACATGATCCCAGATAACACATCAGTGATGGTTTGGCAGCAGCTAAGGACATGTGGCACATCACATGTGGCCCCACTTTCCTGGCCCACAATTCATCCCTGCTGGGAGGCTGAGGTTCAACCAAAGCATCAGACAAACCAATACAGGTCAAGCCATGCAGGGCACTGCCAGAAGGACAATGACACGGTCTCCAGGAGCTGATGTTGAGACAGCACAAGGGACAATGTGGGTTCTGACTGAACGGCTGCCCAGCAGCATCCCTCTGCCAGTAGGTCTCCTTGCATGAACACAGCTCTGCTCCTGGGAGATGAGGCGCAGGAGCACTGCAGCACCCAGGAGAGCCGGCACGGGAGGCTGGAGATGCAGAGCACTTCTTGACAGGAAGAAAGCACTCGTAACCTATCACCGAACACCCTGACGAGGCTAATTGCTACATTAGACATCTGAACAAACAACACTAATCACCGCATTAAACAGCTACAATTAATGCTGTGCTGACAAGCAAAGTGCCACGCTGCACACAACGCCTCCATCCTCAGCGCTCTGTACAACCGAATCCAGGCCAGTGCAGGGTCTGAGCTTGGTCCCACCAGCTCCAGACATTCCCACGAAGCAAACCCATCACGGGGCCATTGCCCCTGACTGCCCACGAACAGAGCAGTGGCACAGAATCACAGCATCATAGATTGGTTTGGGTTGGAAGGGACCTTAAAGCTCATTCAGTTCCAACCCCTGCCACAGGCAGGGACACCTTCCACTAGAATAGGTTGCTCCCAGCCCCATCCAACCTGGCATGCAGCATCAGTGACTGGCTTTCCTTCTTTTAGCATGCCTTTTTCACCTGCAAAGTGGGCAAAGATGTGTTGGCAAGTAGCATTTTACTCTTCGAACCCTTTGCATCTTGCTCTCTTGTTCCAGAGGGGACCAGGAATGCTCTTGGGAAGGGAAAGGGGTTTTAGCACTGTGGTAGATCCTGAGCTCCTGGAGGAAGCACAGTGACAAGGGACAGCCAAGAACACAACAGCACTTCTGGTCCTTACACCACACACAGAGCTGGACCCTGCTCCCATACCATAGGGTGCCCGAGGCAGCTCACCCACCGGGAGAGGCCAGGGCGAGCTGGGCTGTTGTCAGAGCCTCTGGCTCAGCACTGCATTTCATGTCATTTATGTACAAACCCAGCACTTCTGCAGCAAGCCTGGCTTAAAAGAATAAATAAACCATTTTGTTGTGTGCTGGATCTCACATAAGGGTTCAATAGGGGGTTGATTTAGTCATAATTTCCCTGTCACAACAGCAACACAAAGCACCAAAGGGTCTCACCCACAGCACTTCCAAGCAGTTGCTCCATACTAGAGCCTGTGGCAATACCCCCGGCTGGAAGAGCATCCCATACCAGGCAAGCAGACACACAACTTGCTCTTACACTTTTCCCCCTTTAAACTTTTCCCCATAGCCTCACTGATTTGAGGTCTCTGGCCCTCTTACATCATGGTTTCCATGTGCTCAGACTGAAGGGCATTGCATTAAAAGCAGCACCTCCATCTGAAGCATCTTTGCTCCACACACAGCACCTGCAGCCAGGATGGCGGGGGACAACCCTTGCTGCCACCCCCCTGCAGCAACGTGCCCAAATCCCACAGCCTGGGCACGCTGCCCTTTTCCTCCACATCCCTACTGGCATCCACAGCATCTCCAAAAGCCCACGTCCAGGCCCTGAGGCTTGGTCTTTAGACCATGCTGCCAATTAGCAAGGGGCCAGGGATGTAGCACAACTGGACTGCAGAGCTGCCAACTTCTGGCTTTTCTTCCCCCAAAAACCCATCCTGAGTTGACCAGTGCTGATCCCAATGGAGAAACAAGGCAGAAACTCTCAGGAACAGATTATGGGCACCACAGGGTGCTGTTAGGACAAGGGGTCACTGAAACCTCTACCTCGGAACACCCATGTCCACCCTTGTGCTGCTGCTGCTGGATGGAGGCAGGAACATGGGAGAAGTGGAAGAACCCCTGTGCTGGGGAAGGGCTCGGTGCCCATTAGGCTTGAGGCACAGCTTGGCCCTGGCAGACGTCACCCAGCATGGCCTGGGCACAAGGGAGCACAGGCTGAGGCAGCACCACCTCATTAACAGGCTGAGTCTGAGCCTTGCATCCTCATCCCCAGGTGCCGGCTCCCACTGGATCCCTGTCTCTCGGATGGGAAAACACGGAAGCACATACTTATTTGTTAATTTGCTCATCTGTACGTTGCCAGGTGAGGAAGACGAGGGTCACCCCAAGCCTGGAATGGCTTTGGGCTGTCCCCAGGGAGCAGGAACCCACACCAGAAGAACACTTCTCCAAGACCTCTCCACCACCTCCAGAGCGATGTGCACATCAAGTCTGCTCACGTAGCCATCATCAGGTACATAGGACTTCCAGTTAATTAGTTTCTAACGTTATTAATTACCTGTCTTGCAAGCATTTTACATCAATGTTTGATTTCATACACAAGAAACCAACGCACTCCACTTCCTGTGTTAACCAGGAGCATTGTTTTTAATGCCAGTCTCATCCTCGCAGCACAATACTAGTACAGGCATGAGAAAAGCTCTGCTACATCCCATCATCCAGCACATGGTTATCATCAAGAAGCACAAGAACCACATGCTGCTGCTTAATTAAGTCCCTGTAGCATAGGGGTCTATGGGGGTGTTGTTTTGGTTTTCAGGAAGAAAGAGACACCCTGGGTGCTCGGCACCGCTCCTGCGGTGCTGAGCCCCTCTGCAGCCTCGCCAGGCAGCGGTTTGATTCTCCTCAGATGTCTGGATGGGGCTGTGCTCTCGCTGCCTTGCTTCCCAGTTTATTTTGGGAGGCTGAATATTGCACTTGGAGCACGTTTCACAAAATGCTGATGCTTCCCTTTGTCACGGGGCTGCGTGCTGCTTCCTCCATCGATTGCTTGCGCTGAGCCTGGACGGAGGCAGGGAAGCAAGGAAGGGTGTGGGAAAACAACATGATTTTAGCATGGCCTGGAAAATTGAAAGCTGCATCTCTCCACGGGTGCACTTGCACAGAACAAATGCCCAGCCTTGCTGGCTCACAGTCATAATAATCACTGCCACTGATGCTCTGAGTCACGGGCACTGCGTCAGCGTGACCACGGATGAGCTGTGCCCTTGGAGTCCCGGGAACCAAAGGAGCCATCCAAAAGCCCACATCACGAGCAGCCCACCTTGCACTCAGGGGGCACCAGCAACACCCAGCGGAGTCCCTGCCCTCGCTGCACTGCACCCGCATTCACAGAAGCCCAGACTGGTTTGGATTGGAGGGACCTCAAAGCTCCTCCAGCTCCAACCCCTGCCACGGGCAGGGACACCTTCCACTGGAGCAGTTGCTCCAAGCCCCTGTGTCCAACCTGGCCTTGAACACTGCCAGGGATGGGGCAGCCACAGCTTCTCTGGGCACCCCCTGACAGTGCCTCAGCACCCTCACAGGGAAGAGCTTCTGCCCAAGAGCTCATCTCAGTCTCCCCTCTGGCAGTTAAAGCCATTCCCCTGTCCTGTCCCTATATCCCTTGTCCAAAAGCCCCAGTGCCCCACAGTGGAAGCACCCAGAGGTTCCCCTGTGCTGGCTGCCAACTTCAGGCCAGCTGGGTGTTAGCTCTGCTGACGTGCATGGAAAACCCCCATGGCACTCCAGCCAAGGGCTCTCAGCTGCTTAAAACAGCTCTATAACTGGGTGAAGTAGGAGAGAGTATTGGCGCAACTCCGAGGATGAGGTGCTGTAGGAACCACGTTTCTATGGCAACACAGTATCACAAATCTATTGGGATGTTCATTAGGGGTTCCCAGTTCTCCTAAACCTGCTCAGTCCACAATTCCCACTTGTTCCAAGAGCACCCCTGTGATCCACGCAGCCCTCTGCAAACTGTGCAGCAAACCCTTGCACTGGAAAAGCTCTGCTTGCCCACCGGGGAGGGGACCTGCGCTCCAGCATGCCAGGGGCTGCAGATGGAAGTGCAAGATCATGCTCTGTACCTCAGCTAAGGGAGTCGAGAAAATAGCAGCATGCTGCAATGCTCTGTGAAACTCCCACCGTGGCACACGGAGCAATTTAAGCCTTAAAATAGACTGAGAACAAAAGGCTAAGATCATTAACAAAGAGAAGAAACAGACAGTAAAGAAGGTTCACGCGCATAAATCCAGAGAAGAGGAGCAAACCCACTCGCCAAATCAACACCACCATTCCTAAACAATTACCAGATGATAAAGCACAGCCATCTGCTAGAACAGGGGCCCAAGGAAGCAACAGGGCAAATGCAGCACTGCTTACGCAAGAGAAGTCTTTGTTTCAAGGAAGATGTGCGCTCTGCCACCCAAGTCCTGCTCCCTACACCCCAGAGTCACAATCTCCAACATAAACCAGTCTGGGATTCTATAACACTGGGTTCCTTATGAACCTCAGACCTCCCCTAGGAGGAAGAGGTCCTTCCCCACCTCACCAGGGAAAGGGGCTGCACACACTGAACCAGAAGAGTGACCAGAAATTAAGTCCCTGCTTCTCCAGGGCACAGAGGCCCTTCTCCAACCCCTCTTCTACCACCTTCCCCCCTGCAAGGAAGTCAGACTGAATGCAGCCTCAGGCCCATTCAGAGGCATCCTGTTCACACTGGGTGACGGCAGCAACAAGGCCAGCCAGGAGCAACCACAGCCCTAAAGAATGATACCCTTTTCCCCCTGCAGCATGTGAAGGTTACAGTGGAACTGCAGGCAGAGGGGAGGCAGGGATGTTGGCAGGTCTGAGAGGGGGATGTGCACTGATGGGCATCACCAGCATCTCTGGCACTGCCATAAAATCCAATATTCTTGGCAACAAAGAATATGCTTTCAGACCTTGCCTGTAACTTATCCTCCTTGGTTTAGGCTATGGTCTATCCACACTTTCCTCTGAAGCACTGAGGCTGTGATTCTATGTAAATGGGGTGTCCCATTTACACCTTGATAACAGATAGAAAACAATTGAAAGATCCAGATGTTAAACTACACATTACTTGAGAAACTCTACAACGTTATGCTGCAAACTCCGTGAGCTTCAAACTCCATCAAGACCACTTTGCTGGTTTATTTAGGGTGTACATGGCTTCTTTCCCCAGCACAGCCACACTGGGCATGGTGCTTTTGACTACAGAAGCTATTCTCTGCTTTCACCATCATGGACTGCCAGTAGTTGTGGGATTGCACCCCAGAAACAGCCCCACTGCAGTAGCAGAGGTTAAAGTGAAATCTAATGTAACATGCACTTAAATATGCATGTGCAAACCCCAAAATCAATGCAGTATTTTAGGCACAAGCATTACTGAGTCAGGCACAGACTGAGCCTGGATGTCCATTACTTATTTAAGGTATTTGTTTAAGACCAGTTATAAAAACTACCTCTGCCAACAAGCTGTCCATTGCTAATAATCTTGCCAGGAGTGAAAAATCTACAGTGCACTATAATTACATTTCCAGAGCTAGAGGAATCACCGTGCGAAGCAAGAGCGCATGAGATGCCATGGAAATGTGTCACCGCAAGAACACGTTGCTGCCAGAGCAGAGAATGATGGAAAGATGCTTGCTCATTTTTAGCCTCTAGAGGTCACAGCCTCACAGTTAAATCCCTGAAGTCAGACAAGCAGTCTCTATTTTTGCTCCAATACATCATTTGTAAGACACAGCAATCTTTTAAACGGCCCAATTTAAGGTCTCAATTTTGGGGACATCAAAAGAAACTTCTTAGAGCTCTGGAGAACCCAGGAGGCTGAGTGCAGGAAGGGTATGCGCAGTACTGCCTCAGCTTCTGCCAGCTGCACAGGTCCCATTTGCGACCCGTGGTGCTGAGGGGACAGAATTGGGTACAACTGCCAGAGCATGAAATTGGTTTAAAATGATGAAGATCTGTTTTTCTTCTTCAGGATCAAACCACATCTGAGAACACCGACAGCAGTCTATTTACTTCCCCCTGAATCTGATCCATGCCATTGTTTTTTCATCCCTTTGCTTTCCCATTCAGAAGCCGACTCTGACCTACGCTATGCTACTACTACCCGTGAATTCTTCCCTGGGTCAAGTGTCACCAGTAAGTTCTGGACGTGGAGAGGCATTTCCTAATGCCTCCCTCCCAGCTCCTTCAGGCTGCAAAAGATGGAAGCACATATATACACCAGAGAGGCTCCCACAGCCACTGGAACACAGGGCCACCCAGCAGCAGTCACTTGGAGCCATCTGAGTATTGCATGAGATGGCCAAAGGCTGCGTGTCCTCCTATGGAGTGAGAAGGAAAAGGAAGATGCTCAGATGATGATGGATGCTGGGCTCTGCTGGCACCAGATACTTTACTCAGATTCTTGAGGGCCAGATCCATGGTGCCATCCCATCTATACTTTGCATTGTCAGAACAGACAAAGTCAAATCATACTCCAAGA
Organism: Myiopsitta monachus; assembly: GCA_017639245.1. NCBI lineage: Eukaryota > Metazoa > Chordata > Aves > Psittaciformes > Psittacidae > Myiopsitta > Myiopsitta monachus. Next base: position 583,506 of record CM029925.1, read on the forward strand.
CCCTAAAAGGGCTTTACTCCAGACACCAAACAAGCCCTCTCTCTTCACACTATTCCTTCTCTTATAAATAGTTCAAACTCATTAATAACTTAAAAGCAGGTGACTCTCGGTGTGGTTCAATTACAGCTGCAGCATTTACTGTATTACTGCTATTTAGCACGCCTCCACCACATATTATCTTGTAACCAGTTAACAGGCATCTCCACAGGGAGCAAAACCTTGACTTCTAAGCATGCAAACTGTTTTTTGTCTAAATGAACATGTTTTAATGGGAAACCACTGCTGTGGGGTCTCTTTCTGGACACAGAAAAGCGGTGTCAGAAAAGCAGAAGCCAAGCCCAGCCCAAAGCTGAATGTACAGAATGAGGTCTCTAATTTGCAACTAACATCAGTTAGGCAGTCAACCTCTTCTTTTCCCTCCCTTCTGCTTCAGCAACCACCTGCCTGCACGCAAAGCCATCAATAGAAAAGCCAGACTTCAAATAACACACTGAAGGACCTGTCCGAGCACTTGCACCCATGTCCTGCTCTATCCAAATTTCTCTGGTGCCTGAAACAAATGTTAGAAACTCAGGCCTTAAAAGACGTTAGCAGCAGCATCTGCATAAGCATCAGCAAGATACCTTCACTGAGAAGCTACCTTTCCCCTGTCTTTATCCTTATGGTAGGCAGAGCGCATTCTGACAAGACACTGCCGGCTCTTTGCGATAGCACCCACACCAGCGCCTACCCGCCGGCATCCTTCCCAAGCCCCAGCTCCACCACCAGCAATCGTCTTGCCCTGGAAAACTGGGTCTGGAGCAAGAAGGGACGTTACTTACACCTAGCTGATAACCATCGCTCTTGCCGCAATGTGACCACAGGCCAAAAAGAAAATGAAACAGCAGCAAAGCCCAGCCTGTGTCACCCCACAGAAACCACAGAGGCAACAGCTTCAACTGGGGAAGCTATTAATAGCAGAAGACAGCTTCAGCATCCTTTATGGCAGCCAAATTTGAAGCCCGGCAAAGCACAAATCACAACCTTTTAAAAGCACAGAACCACAGACTGATTTGTGTCGGAAGGGACCTTAAAGCTCCTCCAGTTCCAACCCCTGCCATCGGCAGGGACACCTTTACTAGAGCAGCTTGCTCCAAGCCCCATCCAACCTGGGGACCCTCACAGGGAAGAACTGCCATATATCTAACCTAAATCTCCCCTCTGTCAGTTGACAGCCATCACACCTGCACTTCACACTGCCTTAATGAAAGGTGTGTAAAGCTGCATTTTGATATAGGATCTGATTAGGTGCTCACTTCAACTGCTCCAGAAGTCAGTGTACATATTCCCACACTGAAGATGGGACCCTGCTCCTCCTGGGTCGCAGAGCCTCGGGCTGGGTCTTCTGCTGCTCAATTTTATTCCTCCAAGGCTGTGAGAAGGAGCTGGAGGAGGGATATGCATCACCACCTCTACCAACTCCCTCTTTGTTCCCAGCTCCCAAACAATTTCCTAACTTCAAACAGACAAACTAGCAAATGTTCTCTCTGTACCTGTTAGCAAAGCTGACAAAGGTAATTAAAGCAATTGGATCTCCAGGACAAAAGGAACAGAACAGTCTCCACCTCCATCGTCTCTATAACCATGGCAATGCAAAACATCTCCATCGTATTAGCACAGAGATGCAAAATGGTCCCTGTATCCACCCCCAACTTACACCACTCAAACAGAACCTTTAACAACTCACCTGATGGCCCATCCATCTCCCCAGTTTGGCTACCAGGATACTACAGAAGACTACTACCTGGTTGGTATTGACGCGTTCCAAATCCCCACCAACAGCCCAGGCTGCAACAAGGAGTCTTAAACAAGAAGCAAGCTTCATCCACCTCCTCGTCTTCAGCCTCTGCCTACTGCTGAGATCCCCTTCTTGACCCAATTTCTGATCCTGACCCGTCAGTTCTATGAAAACTTATAAAAACCATAAATGCCCGCATAACCCACAGTTGATACTGAAAATAACAGACACCTAAATCTGCACAAAATGTTCCCATTTATATGGTTTGAGCTGGCCTAGAAATATATCCATCTATTTTCCTGCTGCATCACTGCTTAATTAAAAAGCAGTGCCCCATCTCAGCACCATGAAAAGCATACAGCAAAGCTACACACCGTTTGCTTAAATCAATCTGAAAGACTGCATTCAGCTCAGGCCTGTCAATGTCTGAGCTGGGCTGAGGGGCTGTTTCTTTGGGAGTCAGTGGAGGGTTTTTGTTGATGTTTTCAAGAAGGTATACATTTGGACCTCTATTAATAGCCACATTCAGAAATGACCAATAGCTCTGAGGTGCTTTCTCTGAGAAAACATGATGTACCTTGATACAAATAACCTTTCCAAACATGAACCGCCTGCCTGCTACCACTTTGAGCCCAACTGCAGCTATTTTTGCACACTCAGGTAAATCAGTGCTCATCACTGCGGCACCCCCAGAGCATGAGCAGCAGCTCAGGGAGGGGATCCTGTCCCTCTGCTGTGCTCTGGAGAGACCCCCCTGCAGTCCTGAGCCAGCTGTGGGGCAGCAGCACAGAGGGACGTGGAGCTGTTGGAATGAGTCCAGAGGAGGCCATGGAGCTGCTGCGAGGGCTGGAGCAGCTCTGCTCTGGAGCCAGGCTGAGAGAGCTGGGCTGGGGCAGCCTGGAGAAGAGAAGGCTCCTGAAGGGGAGACCTGAGAGCAGCTCCAGTGCCTAAAGGGGCTGCAGGAAACCTGGAGAGGGGCTTTGGACAAGGGATGGAGGGACAGGACAGGGGAATGGCTTTAACTGCCAGAGGGGAGACTGAGATGAGCTCTTGGGCAGAAGCTCTTCCCTGTGTCCCTTCAACCCAAACCATTCTGGGATCGTTATACATGTACTTAAGAAAGTGAAATGTGGAAGCCCACATCAGGACATACTTTAGGGAACACTGTAACTGCCAATTCGTCAAATTGTGCCTCAAACCCAACACATCACTCAGCTAAAAATTCCTTATTTATGTGCCTGTGCTCATTTGGAAAGACGATGCTATTGTTAAGAAAATGCACTAATTAGGATTCCTGTGCTAGTTTCAGGCTGAGTTTCTCTTCAAAATCTGCCTCCAGTAAATGCTGAACCCACTGCTTTTGTTTAACCAAAACAGGCTTTTTTTTTCTTTTCCTTTGGTATATTTTACAGCTCACATTTGAGTAAGAATTCCAGTTTAGAATCGAAAGAGCTCTTGCCAAGAACACATTCCTGTGACATTGCAATTTGGTGGTGTGTTTTACTCTTTGTTTCTCCCCACTTGGATGCTTTTTTGCAAATGATTAACCATGCTATACACGTACACGACACAAGTTAGTGTTTTTCACCTATGCTTTGTCTGCAAGGGCTCAGCTACCATGAGCCAACCTGTGGATTTAATGTATTTTAAACCAGTTGTATTTGCTGCATTACTGCTGCGGTTGCTGGATGACATCCAAGTGTACTAAGTTTAGCTACAAAACTGGCTCTTTTAAAATCATTTCCTTGTTAAGAAGCTGACTGCAGAGCCTCCGGCCACTGCTTGGCACTGCAAAGCAAGAAGCTGGACGCTGCCAGAGCTGGAAGATGGAGGCAACCCAAAGGCCCACCCATGGCACATCCCCTCATGGGTGGCATGGGGCATCCCAGCTCCAGCCAACCCTCATGTTCTGAAAAGCCACAAGTCCTGCCCAAAGGACAACTATGAACACTCAACACTTCCCCTGAATACACCCCTTGGACAGACCCCCATACACTGCAGAGATGCGGACGGATGTATGCCCACACTGTGTGGGTACCTTAGGCTATTCCCCAAGATTTAACTGGATTCAAAGGAACCAGTGATTTATGAAATAGTATGCAGCTGCATTAAGAAAAATATACATTTTCTGTAATGAATTACTCAGTATTAGCTTTTAAGGTTTCTGATTTAAATCAGTCTTCCAGTACCTAAAGGGGCCACAAGAAACCTGAGAGGGGCTTTGGACAAGGGCCTGTAGGGACAGGACAAGGGGAACGGCTGTAACCTGCCAGAGGGGAGACTGGGATGAGCTCTTAGGCAGAAGCTCTTCCCTGTGAGGGTGCTGAGGCGCTGTCCCCATCCCTGGCAGTGTTCAAGGCCAGGTTGGACAAAGGGGCTCTGGCAGAAACGGAAGATCTTTCAAGACTTTTCAGAGCCCCACACTTAGGGTCTTCTGCAACCAAAAACCTCAGTAGCCCGGCACCATCCCAGCAGAGCTGTAACACCACTCACTCCACGTGGGATGGTCTCCAGGCCTTAGAATATTACATTCAATTCTTTGCCCTCAGAAGAAACACATCAGAGAGGCTTCCCTGGCCTTTGGAGAGAAGCCGATTTTTTCCACTAAGAAGAAACCAGCTTTTACGAACACATTTCTAACTACATTTAACTCTTATACAGATCATCCTCTACCAGGAGGACTGAACATTATACTAATCTCAATTAGATTTGAGAGCAAGAATAATCTATCTATCTCCATAATTATTATGAGAAGGTATTAAATTTGCTACTTTCATCTAACAGCAATTACAACTGTTTACCAGTTGTAAAGCACATCCTTTAGGAAGCCATGAGTCATATTTCATGCTAATCACTGTTTATTTGGTATTCTCTTCTGAAAATAAAGGGATCAATTCACAAACCCTTAAACAGAAATGATAAGAGGACAAAAAACCAAAACCCAAATGAAGCGGTGCATCAGAAAGGTTTAAAGAAAAAACCTAAGATCTTCCACGCACAGAATGGTTTTACAAAGCACCCATTGTACAAATCTCTCCCTCGGACAAATGCTGACTGCAAATAAGACTGTTCAAGGCAGCGCTTTGAAGCCGCTCGGAAAAAATTAGCAGCGCAGTGGTACTACAAAAACCCCAACTCCCTTCAAGCAGATCTAAGTTAAGTTTTAGAAGAGGAAAGATTCCAGCAAAGAGGCGAGATAGCCATGAACAGACCACTAATGAACACACCACGTCTCCTCGGCTACGGAACAAGCCTGTCTGCTCCTGCATGGTAACATTTGGGGTGATGGCTGTGCTCACACAGCAGAGAAATCCCCTCCTGCTTCTGACATCCCGGGCTGTGGCAGAATGATGGGAATACTCTACATCCAGCATTTCTCCCCCTCTCCTTCAAGTCCCTCCAATAGCAAATTTCTGGGCAATATCCTTAATGCCAGAAAAATCCATGGCACTTCTCAGGAGTTCAAACTGACAGACATGAAAATACTACAGAACTTGAATAATGTATATCATCGTCAGTGATTAGGTATGAAGAGAAAGTGCACCTAAAGGTTGAACGCCTCAAGGAACAACATGGTTGTCATCCCTAACCACCCACTATTGACCCACACAAATCAGGAAACCAATAGTTGCTGGATCAGTAGTGGCTGGCAGCCCTTGAAACAGCTCCATGCAGCTCTTCATACATGACGAGCAGGCTGAAGTCGAGCTCCAGCTGTTTGTATTGGCTAAACTAAAACTAACAGGAAGCAAATTCCAAATTAATCCAATTATTTGTGCTAAATTAAAATCCCTCACTAATCCTTCATAAACGGCTGGTTATTTTACAGAGGAAAGAAGCTGGGGGCTTCTCTAACAAGGTAATGCAAGCGTGGGACCTTGTTGTGGCTGCCTCATCCCTAGCAGCGTTCAAGGCCAGGCTGGATGGGGCTTGGAGCAAGTTGCTCTAGTGGAAGGTGTCCCTGCCCACGGCAGGGGGTGGAACTGGATGAGCTTTAAGGTTCCTTTCAACCCAAACCAGGCTGGGACTCTATGTAGTAGCTCCAACAGGAACTATACATCCAGACTGGGACCTGAAATCTCATCCCCCTCTTCTCTTAGGCCATTTGTCCCCAACTCCTCCCAACCGCAAGTGTTTCCAGCCCAGGATGATGTGGCAGGAGAGTGGGAGCATTCCCACAACCGCTGCCCGTACTGCACTTGCTGACCAGACACAGGGGCATCAGTCTCCGTGCTGCCATCTCAACAGGCTTCACAAGACACCCATTCACACCAGCACAAACACCCAACAGCCACCGCCCAAGTCATTTGCCAAAGCACCAAAATAAACTCGTGCACTGGAATATTTGACAGCATTTTCCCTGCAGAGGAGGAAGATGCTAGAGGCTTCTTCTGAAAGCAGCATTATTCAGTGCTCAATTTGTTATTTACTTATTAGATGACAAAAGAGAAAAGGAAACATCTACGTACAACAGCCCTCAAGCTGTGGTTGTTCAGATGGAGAAGGGCTCCAGGGAGACCCTATTGTAGCCTTTCAGTTCTTAAGAAGAGCCTATAAGAAAGATGGGGAGAGACCTTTCAGCAGGGCCTGTTGTGACAGGATATGGGGTGATGGGTTTAAGCTAAAAGAGGGAGATTCAGGCTGGATGTGAGGAAAACATTCTTTGCAATGAGGGTGGTAAAACACTGACCCAGGTTGCCCAAAGAGGTGGTGGATGCACCATCCCTGGAGACATTCCAGGCCAGGCTGGACGTGGTTCTGAGCAACCTGGTCTGGTTGGAGATGTCCCTGATCATCGCAGGGGGTTGGACTGGATGAGCTTTGAAGGTCCCTTCCAACCCAAACCATTCTGTGCTTCTATGATTCTATGACACCAGGGATGGGTGAAAACCTCCTGTAGTCGGAAGCCTCATCTTTTGTTTTGCTTTTCAAAGTCACTTGCCAGGCTGCAGCTCTCCCGGGCAAACCCAGTGCCAAAGGACCATCTCCTTCGGAAGGAAATAATTACCGCAGAAACTCACCTCATGGGGATTTTTATCCAAGAAGAGGTTTCACAGTATAAACCAACAGGGTGTGTTAACAAGCCCTACAACATACCTGGAGGTGTTATTCTGATCACCATAAGCGTGTTTGGAATTAAACAGTCTTTCAGTTAATGAACCCACGGCCAAAAGCTGCCTGCAGGAAGAGTGACACGTAAAAGGGTTATTGATCAAACTGTGGGAGGGACAAATCTTTATATTCTAATCATCAGTAAAGGGAGGTTTTGAGAGGTAACGGGGTAAAACCCAAATGTTAAAGTGAGACCTCAAAAACACCACCAAGGAGAACCATTAGAAGAAATCTGTGTTCATCCCTCTCTGAAAACATGTCTGCCAGTAACATCAGAAATGAAGGCATTGGCTCCAACAGCTCATCTCCTCCATGTATCTCAGGGCAGAAATCAAACATTTGGGACGTTCCTAATGCAAGCTCCTCAGATCCCAAGGTTCTCTTACTAAGCGGCACATCACACACTTCTAAAGGGCTGCTCTTCTGGATAGGTTTAATAAACCTTCAATAAATAAATAACACGTGGTACACCAAGAAGTCATGAAGTTCAAATAAGATAACCTTGAATTTCGTTTCCTGCACATGGTAATGAAGCTCCCAGAGTACTGGAAATCCCTGCTGCTGTGGAGAGAAATAAATTGGGCAGCCAGGGTGAGTGCTGGCCCTTAGTGCAGATGAACATAAATAAGACGCAAGAAAGCAAAGCCAGCATGTGTGGCCAGCTATCATTTTCTGTGATTAGACACTAAACCAAAATGTAAAACAACATCCCAGAGTGTCAAATTAGCGAAAAAAGTCATGAACAACATAAAGAGGATTTGGGAGAGTCTTAGAAGCTCCTTTAAAAATGATGCAAATCAGAAGCAGATTCACTGTGACATTCAAATGAGTTTTCTGCTCAGCTTCCCCTTGCACCCACTGTTGGACTGGGAAAGAGGAGGCTTGGTGGGGTTTGTTGAGGTGCAGGCAGAGCCCCAGGCAGCACCCTTGGCCGGGGCTGCCTCCCACACTCGCCCTCAGCAGCATCCAAAGCCAAGCCATGACACACAACTAAAGAGGTAATTACCTCATTGCCCTTAAGAACCGCCTGTTTCTTTCTCATTCTGCCCTGGATGCTGTAGCAAGCCTGGGCCAGCAGCCTGGAAACATCTCCATATACTGAGCTCTCTCCCAGGCAGCTGCACGGCTTCATCCCTGCCCCTAAGACTAATCAAGCTCTATCCTGGAAGTAATCAGGATTTGCTTCCCCAGAAGGCTGTGAACAACTGCTCGCTCTAATGAATGTTTCAACCTCTCCATTTCTAACCAACATATATTTCTGGCCAGCTCATCCCCACAGCAAAACGCTACCCATAAGCATTCAGCTTCAGGTTTGGAGCCTTGCTAGCAGATGATGCATCTGCTTCTCTGCAGATAAACAACAATGCTGAGGAGGCTCCAGACAACATATTAATCCTTCTAAAGTCAGTTGCAATATGAGGTCATTAAACAAGGTTAAATCTAATAAACTCCATGTGGAAAGCTGGTGTAGGGGGTTCCCATGGACTGCCACGTCTATCAGCACATCTGTGCATCAGGCTGCTTCCCAACACAGCTCTTCATTGTCCTGTGATCGAAAGGAGCCATCAAGCTCTGAAGTCAGAATCAAGGAGAAGTGATGTGAAGAGATGCGCTCTCCCTCCTTCTCCCTTTCCATTCTGCATACCCCCTTCCATAGGACAGGTGGTAGGGTGTCCAAGCAGCAGGACCTTATGCCACTGATTTCTGACGCTTCAGTCAAGTATTTGCCCTGTGAGTTCCTGGTGAAGAGTCTAAGTGGAAGCCACAAGAACAGAGACGAAAACTCATTCTTTGTCATGATAAAGGCCAAACAAAGCAATGACCACTTGTTTCATTTAACACAGGAAGCAGGAGACAGCACAATACCAGGGGTCAAATGCAGCCCTCTATAGAAATGTTACTCAGCTGAGGGCCTTAGCCCAGAGAAGCTGTGGCTGCCCCATCCCTGGCAGTGCTCAAGGCCAGGTTGGACACAGGGGCTTGGAGCAACTGCTCCAGTGGAAGGTGTCCCTGCCCATGGCAGGGGTTGGAACTGGAGGAGCTTTGAGGTCCAACCCAAACCTGTCTGCTATCCTATGAGTTGGATACTTTTACCTCATGTTGCAAAGAGGCTCCAAGACCTCCAATCTGCGCCCCTGTCCCGCATCCATGGCTGTCCCTGCAGCAGCTTGATCCTCCTATGCCCATTCCCCAGTGATATTAAAAAGCCACAAAGAGCTTTTGCACAGGCCCAACCTACAACCAGCCCCAGCAACACCATAGCTACACCTTTAGACCACAGCTCTTAGAGCACCAAGGGTGGACTAACTGCATGTGAAGCAGCTCTTGATTTGCAAGGGTTGAACTGGCATCGGAGTGGAGATTTCAGAGCACATGGAGGTGAAAAGGTGTCTGAAGCCTCAAAGGAAAGACCCTGCCTCTTTTCACCCCTTTCATCTTTACTTCTGGGTGCCAAGGTTGTTGACAGGTAACTTTTGCTGTTTATCACCTTCAGAGGGCAAGAGCATGCAGTACAGAAATGAGCCTAGACCTGAGCTCACCCAGGGAGCAAAGCCTCTCATTAGAGGCAGAAGCAACTTCCAGCAGAAAATCAGAGAAGACAGGGCTGAAGGATCTTGTGAGACCATTTGACCTGCTGACCTGCTGATGCTCAAGCCTAGAGCAACACTTAGCCTTTCCCACCCAACTGTACCTCTCAGTTGCTGATCCTTTCAGTTCCAGCTGTCAGCCTTTCCTTGTTTCTTAACCTCTCATCCATCAGCAGCAACAACAGATTTTTCTTACAAGACATTCAATTCCAATACATTTGAAGGGGAGTCATACCAGGAGGTACGGAAGCCCGGCTCTGTCATCAACCCAGTTCAAGCCACAGCAAGTCTCTGAACTTACTTTACTGCAGCCACAAGACTTGGATGCACTCTTTTCCAGGACATAACTACTGGAACTCGAGACAAAAAGCACTGTGCAAGAGCTCTACACCACGCTTCTGAACCCAGCATCAGCATCCTCAATGAAACCCTGTGGGGATGGATGTGCCAGGGACAGACCCCACCACAACTTCAGAGCATCCCTGAAACACCACAAATGTACCTCATTATCCCTGGGTTTGCCCGGGAAGCTGCACATCCCTGAAGGCACAGCTTGCCTCTCCCATGGCAGGATTCAGGTAAGCACAGCTGGTTTCAGCACAAGGCCTCTCTAAAATATAAGCACTGTGATACTTGCTTAGGCCAAAGATCTCTCTAGCCCAGCATCCTAAGGTGAATTTGTCCAGTCTTTGAGCTCATATAATCTTTGAGCACCCATAACGATGAGGAGTCATCTGGAACCACCTCCCACAGGTTCAGCTGGGACAGAGTTCTCTCTCATAGCCGGTGCAGTGCTGTGCTTGGCTTCAGTCTGGGAGCAATGCTGGTAACACATCAGTGGTTCAGTTGTTGCTTGGTAGCACTTACCCTGATCAAGGACTTTTCAGTCTCATGCTCTGCCAGGGAGGAGGGGCACAAGAAGCTGGGAGGGGGCAGAGACAGGACACCTGACCCACACTATCCAAGGGATAGTCCATTCCACAGCACATCATGCCCAGTATGGAAACTGGGGGGAGTCACCTGGAAGAGACCATCGCTATTCGGGTTGGGCTGGGCATCAGACAGTGGGTGCTGAGGAATTGTATTGGACATCACTGCTGCTCAGTGTTTGTTTTCCTTCTCCCCTTTTAGTTTTATAGTCTCCCTCCTCGTTATCTCCCTTATCATTACTATTATTGGAGCAGTAGCAGTATTACACTGTACTTTAAACTGTCCTTATCTCAACCCATGGGTTTACATTCCTTTGCCTCTCTCCTCATCCCGCCTGGGTAGGGAGGGCACAAAGAATGAGCAAGCGGCAGCTGGTGCTGAGTTACTGGCTGGGGTTAAACCACAACAGGTATCTCTCAGCCCAACCTGCAGCCACTGTGCAGAGGGAACCACGATGAACATCCCCAAGGGGAGAAGGCAACAGGTCTCAAAGGCTTTCCATGGAAGAGATAATGCCAGAAGAGTTGCTCACAGTCCAGTGCTTCCATCGGAAAACAGAAGACTACTTCTTCGCTTAGACAGTGAGTAAATACAGAGTGGTGGGAACAAAGGTTTAAATCGGATTTTCCACTAATGACTTGGTCTTTACCATTTGCATTTTTCCATCTCTGCGGGACACTTCCTGGGAAGCATCGCATGATGGGGCTGACACAGCTGGGGCTGGGGCAAAGTCAGACCTCTGCTGAGCTCCTGGCACATTATTCTTTATTTGGAAACTAAATATGCCCAAATGACAGTTCTGGTCTATATGTGTATACATGCATATATATATACACACACATACACATGTACACATACATACACACACATATAACCTTTCATGAGACAGCATTTTGCTCTTGCTTTCCACGGCAATTTGGAAGTCTTCACAGTTGTTATTCTCTTTCCCTTACAACAGAAGTTTTCCTCAGCCTCCAGTAAATCCCTCTGCACAGAACAAGAGGAATAAAGGAAAATGCTTCATGGGCAAAAAAAAGCATAGAGCACTACAGCAGCACTTTTATATTCTCTTTATCATGAACAACTTAAGTATCAACAAGCTACAAACGTGAGAGGACTCATTTCACACACTTTTCTTTCCTCCAAATTCAGCTCTGTCAATCTTTCAAATAGAAAAAAGCTGCATTTTGCATTGTAAATGATGTCCACTGCTGTGCCTTGAAGCCTCACGGAGCTTCACTGATATCCTCCAGCCGGCCTGACTGCAAAAACATCTTTAACACATGGAAACCTACACCTCCCCGTGCGCCTCGCTGCCCCCCCCCTTCAAGTTGTATTCCCAGTAATTCGGTGAGACTTTTTCAATGACTTTTTAAGCATGAAGATCCAGCAGCTTCTTCCTGGCAGAAGGGCAACGAGGGAAACAACGTGCGAGCACCAACTCGCTGCATTAATTGGGGTCCGATGGCAGCACGAGCAGAGATGTGTGTGACCAATTAGTATGTCCCCTTGTTCCCTGGGCACGGAGGAACGAAGCAGTGGCAGCGAGCACGTTGCAAAGCTGAATTGATGGCTCACTTAATTAAATACACCGCCCAGCTGCGGCAAGGGCTGCATGGGGCGTTCTGACAGGCAAAGGAAATGGGAACCCAGAATATTGTGCTACTTCAGATTTACTTCCACTATAACCCATAAAAAATGTACCCCTCCTGACACTGGCCGGGTTTTAACATCAGATATATTTCTTTAATACTAACATGGAAGAGCTACGCTCATGGAAACTAGATTTAAACTCAGGTATAGAATAATACAATAAGGGGACCAAAAAGAAACCTGGAGAGGGGCTTTGGACAAGGGATGGAGGGACAGGACAAGGGGAATGGCTTTAACTGCCAGAGGGGAGACTGAGATGAGCTCTTAGGCAGAAGCTCTTCCCTGGGAGGGTGCTGAGGCGCTGTCAGGGGGTGCCCAGAGAAGCTGTGGCTGCCCCGTCCCTGGCAGTGCTCAAGGCCAGGTTGGACACGGGCTTGGAGCAACTGCTCCAGTGGAAGGTGTCCCTGCCCATGGCAGGGGTTGAAGCTGGAGGAGCTTTGAGGTCCCTTCCAATCTAAACCATTCTATGACAATCCCATCCTGAGCTACCCAGAAGAGGAAAGAGCTGCAGCATCCTCTCCTGCAATGCACATGTCAGGATCTACTCTCCTTTTACAGGGAAAGATGCTTAATGCAGGCCAGGATTGGGGGTTGAGAGCATTCAAGGAGTGGAAAGACTTTCATGCTGGCATATCCCAGCTCTAGAGTCACACTGGTGTGGGACTTATTTTATACAAATTCTTGCATATTGAGCAAAATGCCCATGTCTTTAGAAGGAAACACTCTAAAATCACCTGATTAGCGCAGTGAGTACCCCACGCACATCGCCCTGGAACGTCTCGTTCATAAAGTATTTTCTTCAGCCTTAAAGATGCACCCTTGCCACAGACACCTTCACTGTACACTGCTGCTGAAAATCACTGCTGACATCAATACTTGAACAGAAAATGCAATTTACAACTAATGCACTTCCAGATGAAAGAAATCTAGTTACCTTTCATGAAAGCAATTATTTAAGCTACCAGAAATAAAACAAAGCAGTAACATGTTTGACAACTGACATGCCCAAAACAGATGAAAAAGAAAGCAGATAATACCTCCCCCCCCCATCAGCCTACGTTAAACAGGAGCAAGAGGAAGGGGAGGGAGAAAAGCCCCCATCTATACGGGCATAAATTAAACTGACACATTCAATATCGTCTGCATTAGGAGTACAGCGCTTTAACTGACAAACAATTCCAGCTATGAGAGAGCCCTTCCTGCTGCCCAGGTGCTCCGAAGAGCACATTAGTACCAGGACTGCGAAAAACCACTGCGACGTTCCCTATCCGGTAGCTTAGCAACTGTTTTTTTTTCTTAAGGCTCGTCTGCGAAAGAGGGGCAAGAGGGGATGAAGCAGCACAGGGGAAGCAAACGTCACGCTTAGTTTCTTCCCAAGTGGCTGACAAGAGGGGCTAAGGACACGCAGTCATCACAGCTGGGAAGGATGCCGTGTTCATAGAAGGGCTGGGAACTGGCAGGTAGCAATCCCAGCCCAGCAGCTCTGCTGCTTTCCCTGTCCTCGAAGGCAAGGAGAAATCTCACCATGTCTAGAGCACAGCCAAAGTAGAACAAATGCATTATTTATCACTAGGAAAAAGAGATTCTCTGAGACTCCTTCCTCCCTGTAACTCTCCAATTCTTTGGCCACATCAAAATTCCTCCTGCCTGCTTGAGAGGGAAAGAAAAGCCCAGCTAACAAAAGCCAGCCAGGCCCAGCAAGGCTCTGCATCCTCAGTGCAGACGGATGCCAGGCTTGCCGCCAGCATTGCAGCCCGCAACCACTCCGTCTCACTTCCAGAGTGATATACGGAACTACCAGGATACTTCACCTGAACAGCTGTAATAAAGTACATGGGAATATTAACTAAGCTGTAAAAATCTATAAAAATTCTGCTTTACAAGAGATATTTACCTATGAATCAGCACTTGGGTTAATTCATTATTCAGGAAGGCTTGTTATTTACAGTGTATTACAGCTTTGTAAATTATTTATATGTGCTTGTCTCTGTCTGTGCATGATTTTTCCCTTAAGAGACAAGAAATGTTTATTATCTCCCACACAGGGAGGTTGTTTCAGTCAGAGGTAGGATATTAAAGCATCTGATGCTCCACTCCAGCTTTCTTCTCAGCTACATCCTGTTGTGCCATGGCGTACGGATGCAAACACAGTGAGCACAGGGATCCCAGGGAAATCCACCCCACTGTCTGGGAGCCTTCAATTCAAAAAACACACCTTCTTTGCACCATGTAGGCGAGAATCCATTTAGACAGCAGCTACCCCAGGGCCACTGCAAGCTGCAGCTCCGGGAGGAAAATCAAGTTTAAATTCTGTTTCATATTGAAATGTGAATACCCATCATCAAACCAATTCCGAACGGGGAACTTTTTGGCTGCTCATAAGTTATGCAATATATATAATATATACAATGCTATGAGGGTGGTGAGGCGCTGGCACAGGGTGCCCAGAGAAGCTGCCCCATCCTTGGCAGTGTTCAAGGCCAGGCTGGATGTGGGCTTGGAGCAAGCTGCTCTAGTGGAAGGTGTCCCCGCCTGTGGTAGCGGTTGGAACTGGATGAGCTTTAGGTCCCTTCCAACACAGATCAGCCTAAGATTCTATGGTGCTAATTGTAGGTCAAGTTTTAAAGTCTGCTGCCTAATTGACAAGCACATGAATTCTATGTAGCAGACACCAACAAAACCATCAGAGGAGCGTGGTCTCCATCCCTGCAGGCAGGGAGCTGCACCATCACACACACAAGCCCCTCAGTCCTGTCTAGGGCCAGTCATTTTGGGCACCTAGCATGAACCACAGAAACATTAAAAGCTATCTTAGATCCAAATAATGTCAAAAGGAGCTCAGTAGATTTTTATGAGCATCCTAAAACTCAGCCAGGCACCCAGGACTGGGAACAATGGCAGAGGAGTACTCTACAGTCCTCATGTAGCTGGAACAAATAGGGCTTGGCACCCACATCCCTTGAAAAGAGACTCGAGTGACACCTCTGATTGCATCTTTCTTTGCTTAGGAAATCAGCAGAAAATAATGATTAGACACTTTTGCAAAGGCATCTAGCACACTAACGACTTTGAATCAATTAGAAACAAATAATTAAGCCCACATTTCTGTATTAATGAAATTCCAACCTCCATGCAAATGCAGCTTGGTGCCCATCTAAGATAAGCAGATCATACTAAACATAAGCCACGGCATCCGCCATTCCCAACATAAAAATACATGCAGATGGATGTGTGCTACGCCACGTCGTGAGCTCGGGGTGTGCCTGCCTGATCGGCAAATGGAACTACAGATTTAGAACAGGAATGCTAACAACTGTAAACAGCATGTTTTATTACTTCCATCCATCGATAAAAGTGAATAAAAATCAATAAATCAATAAAAGTGAATAAAACTCCATCTAACTTGGAAGTTTGAAAAAGATTGATTTAAAACATCTCTTCTGGATTTGAGGTGTCCCTGCCCATGGCAGAGAGTTGAAACTGGATGATCATACAGTCCTTTCCAACTCAAACCATTCTGTGGTTCTATGATTTGAGCAGTCATGAGAGATCTGAAATAAATGGAGTGAATGAGGGGGGAGAAAATGGGACGGATCAGCTACAGTGCAAATAAAAGGTATCACAAAAGTACCATCAAGGTAGAAAGCATCCAGGGAGGAGCAGCCAAAAGGAGTGATGAGGCAGAGCAGACACAGGAAGGGCCACACAAACTGTGAGCCCACAGGGCATCTCTAATGGTGATGGAGATCAAAGATCCAATTTGCTCAACCAAACGGCAGGAGAACCAGGACTTGGCAGCTCTCAGGAGCAAGAGGTGCCCTTTCAGACCTGTCACTAGCTCGCACTGGCCTAACATCACCACTGCCTGCAAAGTGCCCATGTCAGGGTGGAAAATCAAGCCATAAAAGCAAATGACTGAAGCTCTGTTTAACTTGATTAAATATTAAGAAAGCTTCTATGCAAAGTCAGCATTAAATCATTAATCACATTACCAGGTTTTTGAATACTATTGGCAATGTCAGCCACATCAACACAGAACTAGTTGCCTTATTCCCACAGAAGTTAAACCCAAGTCTGACCTCTATGTCACAGAGGCATTGTTTCTTTTTCACCATCTACAGATTGTGAAAGGTTAATGAAACTGCTTAGAGATAGGATGAAAACATAATATTCTCCTTTTTGAACGAACTTAATGCATTTTCCTCCTGTATCAGAAACCACAGCAGCCCAGAGACAGCCAGTTCTTCACCCTCACAACCAGAGTTCCTGTCTTTCAGTCTTAAAGAGCACTGGTTTGTCATCTTGCCCTTAGTAAAAGCTCAAAATGCAGTTTGTTTTTACACACTCTGATGATGGTATCTCCATAACTGACTTTGCAAGATAACAAAGATTATTATTAACATGAGGTTGCTTTTCCAGCTGCCCAAAAGTGAATTTATCAGAAATACTTTCAGCGGCTAAGAGCCCACACCTAATCTGGGAAACAAATGTTTCAGTGGGGCTCCTCCATGAATGCAATAACTGCAAGTTTTAGTATATAAAATATAATGAGAAAATGTCTTTATTAAAGGTTCGGTGACAAAAGTTTTACATCACTCAAGCCACTGACTTAGACCATGAAGGTGATTTCTGCAGGCAGGAGCTCAGCAGATGCACCGTGCAGGGATGTACCACGCTAAACTCAGGCTTTTAAAATAGCTTCATCCTCTCGCACTTAAAAACTACCTGGCATTAGCTAAAGTGGAGAACTTGCTTGGGTTTTCTTGCTTAGAACAATGAAATCACAGAGTCATGGAATGGTTTGTGTTGGAAGGGACCTGCCTATGAGCTCATCTCAGTCTCCCCTCTGGCAGGTTAAAGCCATTCCCCTTCACCTGTCCCTGCAGGCCCTTCAGGCACTGGAGCTGCTCTCAGGTCTCCCCTTCAGGAGCCTTCTCTTCTCCAGGCTGCCCCAGCCCAGCTCTCTCAGATTTACTAATCCGCCACTCAGATTTACAGCAGCACGGCACAAACAGGCCATAAGTCCAGATTTTTCACGTTCTGAACATTCTCATTAGCAGAGCAGTCCTATCACAAAGGACAGTGTTTCTTGTGTGCATCTGATACACTTCACATAATTATATTTCAATAGGGCTTTGAAAATGCTATTTTGTGCACAGTAATCGAATTCCAGTTTCTTTCCAAAGAGGGTTTGAGACAAAGTCACAAGGAAAACAACAGTAATTAATATATCAAGAACACTGCAAATCCTAACACACATATAGATCTATACAACTTCATATGCATGCACAGCCCCTGAGTATTTCCCAGCTAAGAAAGGACACCAAAGCCGATGCAACCCAGCCACTCTTCCATATTTTATGGCTGTCAGCCCACAAAAATCACTTTAATAAATAAAAATGCAAAAAACCCAAGATTCAGTCAATTATTTAAATTGGGACCGTTGCTTGCTGATCTAAACCATGGCTGAACCCAGTGGTTTAAGTCAAGCCTAACACAGGTAAAAGGCCTGATGCGAGCCTGCCCATCATCACTGTGCTTTCCTCACCTGATTGTTTCTAAGCAGAAGGGGTGAAACCCTGACTCTGGAGGAGTTGGTGGGATTGTTGCCATGCTTTTCCTGCCCATTGCTCAAGGGCTGTCTGGGAAGCCGGTGACCCAGCCTCAAGCCATACCCAGATCCCAGCCAGACCCTGGCATCAGAAAGAACACAGTCCCCATGGCAAGGAGATGGCTTAAGTTAAAGATGTCACAGCCAGTCAGAGCCATTGTGGTGGATGAGGAAGAGGTGAAGCTGCCCACAGCTCCCTGTGGATGCACAAGGACTCCCCCAAATGCAGAACCAACCACACACCTCATGCCTACCTCAAGCACCCGACATGAAGCTGCCCCCCAGACATTGCTGTGTGCCTGCTCACAACAGCTCCAAAGCCTGGAGCCAGAGGGCTTTTTGCGCCAACTGCTTTGCTGCTTGTTAATGACATTCCTAAGCGAAGGAGGGAACTAAAACAGTGCTTTCCTTTCTGCCTTCCCTCCACTCACCTACCCCTCCATGTGTAACACCCCTCCTTGCAGCTCCCTTGGGACCTGCTTTGGCTTTAATCCCTGGGTGGGCTCTGGTTTCTCACTGTACCAGGAATCAACTGTCCTCGGAGCAACCCTGGTTTCCCAGCTGTGTGTACTGATTGGGTATCTGCAGTGCAGAAGACTCTGTAAGCAAACAGAGAGCGATGCCAGCTCTTCCCCCTACAATCTGGTCCCTATTAATTTAAAATTATTTGAAAACTCCAATGAAATATTGAATTAAACTGTAATTGCAGGGGTCGGGAAAGGTGGTGGCACTAAAGCTCTTAGGAAGCTGCTTCATCTACATGACATTTTGGCAGCATTTACTGCCAGCTATGCAATTTAAGCTGATAGCCAAAGGGAGAGAGACTCCAAAGCTGCACATTTTGGAGCATCACCCCACACTGTAAAATAACCATGCAGAGCCAGGACCCCTCAGCACACCCGCCTGAAGCCTCCCCTGTATCCCAAGACACTTCATATAAAGGAAGAAGCATTCCAACAGCAGCAAAAGCCCATATAAAACCAAAACCTGCTCTTGGCTGGTTTCAGTGCGCGACCTCAGACTCAAAACGTCCCATGTTCTTGCTGTGCCCCTGTGGACACGCTTTAGCGAGCATCTCTCTCTGATGAACTGTGTGCCACAGCCACACTGTCCCAGCTCCACTGTTCTCCCCCTGCATTGACTCCCCCCCTGGTTCACCGCCCAGCCACGGCAGGGAAAGCAGTGGAGCAGAGGCAGCTTCAGCTGATTGAGAGAAATGCTCTTCAAGGCATGGTCTGAAGCAGCACGGGCAGTCACTGAGTTAGATCCATGTTCTCCTGCTCCTATTTCATATTCATCATCATCCAGCAGCAGCCACCAACGCACTCCCCCTGCTCTCCTGGAGCTCAGCCGTGCACAGCTGCCCTGCTCCCTGCTGGCACACGGCATTTCCCAATCCTGGGCTGTGTTCAACCCCCTCTGCTTCCCAGGCAGTCCTTGACAGAAGTTTTAAGACAGTTCTAAGGGAGCACGGCTGCAGGAACAGCCTCACACCATGCCCCTGCATCCCTTTTTCTACTGCTCATCACGGCTCTGCATCTCCATGGGGTACCATGGCATTAAAGATACCGCATCTATGTCTCATCCTGCACGTGCTGCAGCAAGTTAGTACCGTGACAGCAAACGTACCAGGTAGGATGCCCAGCCCCAGTTTGGGAACGCAGAGCATTTCTGACCTCCCCAGCACCCATCTGCTGTTTCACATCAGCACAGACAACCCCTATCGCAGAAGCCCTGGAGCTTTCACACACCCACCGTTGGCTGTTCATATAAATAGACTTGCTTGCTCCAGAGACACTGCATCCCACAGCAGCTCCAAGTAACTCAATATCCTCCCACTGTGCCACCAGCCTCTCCCTCAGACACCCAGATAAAGATCCCTCTGCAAGAATCCTTTAAAAACCCAATCCCACCACTCCAGCCAAGCAAGTTTTAAGTCATCAGATCCCACACTAGCCTCGAGTTTCAACCAGGATGCTCTGCCCACAGCTCCATCCTGGCATCTGCACTGCTAAACTGGGACACGTGGGACCAGCCAGACTCCCGTACTGCTTAACCACATCCCTAAATAAAGCCTCATCACCAACCAGCATCTCACTGTGACACACAGTCCTGTCAAGCCGAGTGGCCAAGGAAGCACTGCTACAGGCTTGCCCTGCTCCCGAACCCCATTCCTGTGCACCCATCAAGAACTGACCCAAAGATGGGCACTGGGGCTCAACCCACTCGGGATCCCTGGTTGTGGGGACAAGCCTCATGCACTGCTCCACCATGAGCAAAATGGGCTGGCCACAACTTGTTCTTCATGCACATCTCCCAGAAACACGGTGGCTTCTGGTTTGTTCAGCCTCGAGGAATGCAAAGACATTTGCCAAACACATGGTAATCCTGAAGAGCTAAACATACTAAACCCTGTATCTCTCCTGGAAAACGCACATCCAGAATTCAAACTAACCAATGTCTATCAAGCCCCTAAACAACAAGGGCTCCCCTCTCACCATCTCGCTCTCCACCAGCCTGAGAAGGATGCAGAAGTCCTCACAGAGAGGGATCTTTATTTATAGCCATAGATTAGCACAGAGGAGTTCACTGTGCACCAAGTCCCCGTGAGACAGTCCGAGGCGACACCAGCCACAGTTATTGATTATGAGTCAAAATGAAGAATGATCTGTTTTGAACCAAACAATTTTATTACAGTCTTTGCTACCAAGACACCGTGGCTCTGAAGACTGGCTTCAGTGAGCAAATCTCCAGGCTGTCAAAGGCAATGCCAGCATATTATTCGATGGGGTTATTCAAGTGACCTTAAAGCAACTGTAAGGACCTCTGATATTTGTGGAGGTCAAAGAACGTCTTCATACATTCTGAAGACATATAGTAGATATACAACACCATGTCAAAGGATGAAATACGGTTTTTTCCTCTAACTAAAGTCTCTTAGATCATTTAGTCATCAAGAACATGGGAGCTTTTAGTTCAGAAATACTGAGACACCTGGAACCTCACTGAAATGTTTGTGCTTTCTACACTCACAAAGACGTTACCCAACTTCATGGCAAATACCTTCCCGAGCCTAGTATCCTCTCAGCCTCCAAAGCTGCTTATTTCACTTGGGTAGGCAGTAACATCAGTTTCATCCCAGCAGCACTTCCCACAGCACAGGGGTAGGTGAGCAGCCGTCATCCCTTCATCCTCCCAAGGAACCAACAAAGGGTGCAAGTATAACCTACCCCACAAAGGGAAATTGGTGCTGCTAACCTATCTTACAATAGCACGCATGTATCTACTTCTTTCTGGCTACAGTTACCTGGCAATTTAGTATTGAAACCAGACTACAATTAGAGCTCAGAGCTCTGACCTCCTGACGCATGAACTCCGCACACAAGACCTACAGGGACAAGGCTTCTTGCTTAACATTCCCTTTACCAAGTTCTTCACTTTACCCAAACTAATTTGATAATTCAGTTCTTCTTTGTTTCTCCCTAACATTGATTTTTGCTTCTTCACTCGTGACTGACCATGTTTAAAAGAAACAAGAAAGATAAAATAACAATCCATCAGCCACCCGAAATACCCTATTGTTTTGTTTCTGCAGTTCCCAACTGGTACATCCTCCTCCTCCAACTACCCGCCACAGAAAAGCAGATGGCATCATTCAAACCAAATCAAAATAGATAAGAGCGTGTTAACTTTTTATGCCTTATGATGATCATCTTTATGATTTTGATTCAAAAGTGTGAAAACGATACCAGACCCAAGGTAGTATAAAGCGCATCATGGGAAAAGGATTAACAAACATCCTTCCACTTCTACAGTGAATGCAGACTCCACTAAGGGTTTGGAAACTTTTAATAGGATTGAGGTTGGCCATACTTTGAAAAAAGAGATTCTCCTTTAGCAGCAGACATGGAGGGCACATGGAATCAAGCACTCGGTGAGGGGGTACTGAGTGTGTGTTAAAACACCTATTTGGCTAGTTTACCAACACAGCAGCCAGCACTGTACACAACGAACACACGGACAGACTGTGGCACTTCAGGATGCTGAAAGAGAGAGGCATGGGTGGGTACAGGAGGAAGGGATCGAGTGAGAAACCTCTCCAGTCCAGCCATGAAACTCATCCCTTCCTGAAGTCTCCTCATCTGCAACACCGATGTCACCAAAGGCGCACTTGTGTGGATGGGTGTACCTGGACCTCAGGCCGCAGATGTCCATCCCTCTCCAGAAGCCATCGCATCAGATGCTGCAGACCCTTGCTTGCAGCCCGATCACGTCTCACACAAGAGACTGAAGCCTGGGAAAAAGGTGCTGCGTGTTCTTGTTTTTCCAGTAAAGGCGAAGTGGAGAAGGGAAAAGACTCAAAGTCACTGCAAAGGCACACCTGAGAATGCAGCTCTGCGCAGAGATGTTACGATCGAGGAAAGCAGCTGAACTCATTTCTGAAAGCTTTTTTCCCTCCTCCTAAAGGCTCTGTTGCTATCCTGGCAAAGCAATACCCTTGTCAGTCAGTGGCTAACCTTGTCAAGGGGAAGAAAAGGCTGGGAAGTGACAGGTTTGACAACCTGTCGGATGCCTGGTGCTCTGCTCTCCTCCTGATCTGATCACTATCAAACATTAAACCACTGTTCCTCCACACAGGAGTGCAACTTGATGCTGCCAAGCCTCAGCCAAGAAAGATAGCGAGGCTGGTGAGCTGCCAAGATCCTTGCTTTGTCCCTTCCTTGCATGTCCTAGACTCCCCTTTTATGATCCCATCACTGAATGTGATCAGGAGCAATCCCACAGGAGTCCCAAACAGGTCACTGAAATTGCCACTGGTTTTCAGGAAGATGGGAACTTGAGGTGGGCGATAGAGCTGTAATGCCTGGAAAGAGCGACATGGGTGACAACAGCACAACCCAGCTTGTGAATCAAATCTCACACTTGGACAAACCCCAGATAGACCAAAATCCCCCCTATCCCCTCAGGAAAGCAAACCAGCCTGCTCCCATGCCACATACACTGCAACCCCCAGCACACAGCACATCATTCACCCAGTCCTCAGACACTCGCTGAATGAGATCATCCAAACATAAGGACTTTCTTTCTCTGCGTTCAAAAGGAGATAGGATATTTGAATTCATCTATTCCCTCTGCACACAAAACCTCTCCTTTTCCTTTCAGGATTCACAAGCAGCAGCACTGCCTGTAAAACCCTGCTCTTTAATTCCACCGACACTGCAAGAGTCGAAGCCTGAACAGTCAGGAGCAAAAAGCATCTTGCAATTAGGAGCTTCGCCTGAGCTAAGTGGAACTGGAGTTGTACTGTGTATTTGAAGAGGCCATTTAAGTCAACAGATGCCAAGGACAGACTCCGAGCAGCACTTACATTGTTCTTTCATAGTGTTCATATTTAACTTACAGCAAGATGGTCTCTTAGGAATACTTCCCAGAGGGCTTAAATCAAAACTTACATCCGGTTAACTTGTTTCATGAAGGCCTTCTCAGCACCAGAAGCAAGATGCCTGCTGCAAAGCCCAACTGCTTCTGTCAATGATGCCATCCAACAGGCAAGGTGACTTAAGCAAAAGGCAACTCAGGGGCTTCCTCGAGTCTGAAGAGGCTTCACAACCTTCTCTGTTAAATGGAATTGCAAACACAAAGCAGGCAGGGGCATACCCCCCCAGAAACAGTCCTCAAGTTGTACCATGCAAACAACAGGAGGCACAACTGGACTCGCACAGCACTCAAAGTATGGTCCTGCCCAACACACCTTAACAGATCCGATGTGGGGCAGCCGGTCGATCACTTGCTGTCTGTTCAGGTACTGCTGTGCCCCCAAAGCACCGAGGGGCTGGGCACAGGGCTGCAGCACCTGCAGGGCAGGAGGGAAGGCTGCTCTGCTCTCAGGCACTGGCAGGTACTGAGAAATGATGGGTTCTGAAGCACAGTGACCTGTCGAGCAGGAGCGGTGGTGCTGCTGCATGATAGCACAGGACAGCAAGGCTCGCTCTGCAGGGAGCTGTCAGCCTTTAGGTAAGACCAAACAATCTAACTCAAAATACCAGACAAGCTTTCAGGAATACAGAAACCCTTTTGCAGGTCTTTGTAGCTCGTTTGCCTGAAAACTTGCTTGTTGGATTCCTCCCCTCCCCTCCACCCTCAAACTGAACACAAGACTCCCAAATGCATTAATCTCTATCTGCCATTCCAATACTTGCGATACTGCAGCCCAGGACACCGCTCATATGCAGCAGGATGAAGCTGCAGCCTCCTACCCGCTGCTAAGGCTGCACGTGGATGCACAGAGATACCACACCACAACCCTTGTCCACCCACTTTTTTGCTGGTTTGAACAGAGAAAAAACAAGCTTGCGCAAAGTTCAAAATCCAGGCAAGGGTTTTGGGGAAAAACTGTAACGGTAAGATGGGTTTTCTCTTTAAAAACCCCAAATTTCACATCAAACATCACTTATGGATGTGCAGAACTGCTCCTTCGCAGCAGACAGCTCACTGCTCACTTCGCTTTAAGGAGTCTCCCTCTCTTTTTACATTCCAAGGAAAGGTTTCTTTTCAAACAAATAAAAACTAAAGCTTTTTAAGACTGATTTCCCTTTTCAAGGCAGTAAGGAAATAGATTCCTTTTAGCATGCTTCATGCTTGAAAAGGTTACAGTGGCCTTTCAAAATACCACATGCTGTGCATTCTGTATAGCATTAATGACTTGGAGGATGCACTGATACTTTCTAGTACATCTTAACCTTTTAAAATTGGGCCTTCATTGTCTTACCTTAATAAGCAGTTTGTTCACCTTATGTCATTTTTGTCTGGCAAAGGCCACCCTGGCTGAAGACGTACATTAGATGTAAAACCACTTGTCTTGCGTGCATAGTTTAGAGCACATAACAGCAAAGCAACGGCGTCAAATGAAATACGCTTATCCTCTCGTCCCATTATTTCTCTCTGCTCTGACTAAAGCTTCCCAATAACCCCAGATGAGCAGCTCCCTGGCTCTTCAAGCCACAGGGCCAGGGGGCATCAGTAGAGGTGCAATGTTTTATTCACTGCACAGAAGGTGAGCGGCCAGCGCAAGCACACCAGCTCTGTGAGTACAGGGGAGGGCAGGAATCGATAAGAAATCAACAGTGATTAATGCTGTTTGACAATCTTCTACATTAATCATGTTTCCATGCTCCTGAGAACACGAAGTGGAAAATCTATAGTCATAAAAGTGTAATTGGGAACACTCTTCCTCCTCGCACTGAGATGAGGGAGAGGAAATCTCACCCCCAGAAAAAGGTTTCATTATTAAATGTCTAATTTCAAGTGATGCACACGATATTGGAAGAAAACCTGGAGAGCAAACGGAGCTCCCAGGCATCCTCCCTGCCTGCTGCAAGCAAGCCCTGCCAGCTTCCACAGCGCTGCCTTTGATCCCTCAGCTTCACCATTAACAACCTGAATGGAATGCACAGAAACACACACCTAGAGAAGTTCAAATACAGCCATAAGGAGTCAAGCACTCTTTCTGCAGAACAAGCTACGAGGTGCCATGGAAAGCAATGATGTCTTCATTAGCTTTTACAGTAAACATTCCTCTTGGAAAGCAGCCTTTATGATCCACCAAGGGCAATAAAGATGTCTTTGCAAATTGATGAGGCAAAATGCTTTAGAGACATGGTTTCCTCCAGAGCTAGTGGGAAACAGAGCTTAATACTCTCTAAAAGCATATAGGGGGGAAAAAAGGATATTCATTGTTATCATGGCAAGTTCACTCCTGTAACAAAATCAGGGTAAAGCACAAAAAGGGCTTTTAAGCACATGAGGAGGTTCTGCCCTGGGAGGGTGCACTGAGGCACCCAGAGGGGAAGGTGCAGTTGGCACAGCATGAGCTGGAGACCCACCAATGCAGCTGTACTGAGGGCCCTGGGACCATGAGGACTCCTCTCTGTGACAGCTCTCACCATTCATCTTGGTGAGTTGTTGAATCACAGAACCCCCGCCTGGTTTGGGTTGAAGGGACCTCAAAGCTCCTCCAGCTCCAACCCCTGCCATGGGCAGGGACACCTTCCACTGGAGCAGTTGCTCCAAGCCCCTGTGTCCAACCTGGCCTTGAGCACTGCCAGGGATGGGGCAGCCACAGCTTCTCTGGGCACCCCCTGACAGCGCCTCAGCACCCTCACAGGGAACAGCTTCTGCTTAAGAGCTCATCTCAGCCTCCAAAGGAGAGGGAAGGAAAAACAAAAGGAAAACGACAAGCACCTGATATACAAGAGAGGCGATCCAAGATTCTCCTTGCACTAAATGCTGACCAACCACATTATCCAAAAGAGCCGTTTCTGAGCAAGGACTGAGCTACCAGAACCTAAAAAATTCAATTTCCAGGTCTCAACCCGCACTCTTAAAATTGAATGTTATCCAAGGCAAGAGACCACTGCCAGCAGAGAAATACAAATGCCCCAAGTACACAGGAATAAGGAAGGGATTCACCTGCACAGCTCTCCTTGCTAGATCCGGAAGGCTCCTGCACTCTCCTGTACCTTTCCTAAAACACTCCGCACGCACTGGATAAGCCCATCCAGTTTTGCAAGATGTATTGCTTAATTAATAACTTTGATGTTGGCAATTAAGGTGTGTTTGAAAGAAGATAATGAATATTTTTTCACATGAAAGCACCACCTTTTTTCGTCTGGCAAACCTCGATGCAAACTCTAATTGATAGTTTGGGTTAATGTGGAATATTCCTGCGGCAGTTACGGGGTTTATTGCTCGATGGTACTGCACTTTGCACAAGAAATATCTTCATTATCATAAATTCCTTCGGTAGCAGGGTGAGAACAGGAATAAGCATCAGCTTTTCCAGAGCTGGAATCTCAGCACGGCAGGTCTGCTTGTACCCAACACAGAGAAGGCAAAAAGCAGATCTTTCTACGCGCTAGAGGGAGAAACTGAGGCAGAGCATGCACGTGATTTATCATGTTTTGTTGAGGAGCTGAGGTTCAAACACTCCCAGAAGTACCTTCAGAGCACCCTGTGCTTGAGGGATGCCCAAGGAACAACAGTTTGCCCATGAGGTGAGAAGATGCAGTGCTCACTGGGGTGCTGTTCAACCTGTCCCAGCTCCATCCCAAAGGCAAAGCAAGATGATTTTAGCTCCAGGATATGGACAGCTATTCCCTGGACTGGAAATGTTACCTGAACCAGGTTTTACAGCTCCAGGAATGAGCCTGCGAGGAAGCAGAGCCATACCGACTTCCACCTTACCCCAGCACACATCCTGGGGCCACCATGACCCTTGACTGGCTCACAGGTCGCCAAAGGCATCATTAAACCTGTGTCTGTAGTAGGCCAAGGTACACCATGAGCTACTAATTCATGGCATCAAACATGAACTTTCCCTGCCCTTAGAAAAACACCATTTTCCAGACCAAACCTACAGCACACCTCACTACCTGGCTCTCCCACAGCTGCAACATGGGGCCACACCAGATTTCTATTTTATTCACGGTTCCCACATGTAAAATGGGAAAGCTGCTCTGTAGAACAGCAGAGAAGCCAGGTGGGAAGCCAGCTCTTAAGCCAGAAACCTGCCTAGGGTTCCTGACCCTAACCCCTAGGCCCGCTTTCCAAGAGGGAACAAAGGACCACATGTTCCCACTGAGTCATTGGACAGGGATGCTGTGATACTCATCACCACCATG
Source organism: Myiopsitta monachus (assembly GCA_017639245.1). Taxonomy (NCBI): domain Eukaryota; kingdom Metazoa; phylum Chordata; class Aves; order Psittaciformes; family Psittacidae; genus Myiopsitta; species Myiopsitta monachus. The sequence goes on from CM029925.1 coordinate 610,857, forward strand.
GCCAATTGGCAGTGCCTCTTCTGAGGCCACTAATGACTTCCTACCATGTTCTCTGCCACGATCAAACCACTTGATAACTAGGAAATGCCTTGCCCAGATACAACAGAATAGATCCAACAGAAGTTGGATGATGATTAAATGAGACGACATTTACTAAAGTGGAAGAGAACATACAAGAATGTTCAGAGTCTCAGGGCTTAGATGTGGCATCAAACATTTCCCAGAGCCCCTTCTGTACTGCCACCAAGCCCCATTCTTGAATTAAAGCTCTTAACCTGCCCTCTGCACATCCAGCACTGTACATTCATCACATCCCTGGCTTAGAAAGAGGATTTACTGCTCAACAGTACATGCTCTAACCCCAGAATGGTTTGGGTTGGAAAGGATCTTAAAGCTCATCTAGTTCTAACCCCCTGCCATGGGAAGGGATGCTGAGGAAGCAAAGCACTTGCCCTGTCAAACACCGACAGAGATCCACGTGAACCTGCCCAGCCTAAGTACTGTGAAGAAGCTTTAACTTGAGGTGCACAAAGCTGTGCAACAACTCAGGCTCGCTCCAAAGTAACTCTCGGAGGAAACGCCAAACTTCACTTTGTTAGCACTTAAATAAAGTTAATGCTATCTATAGCCGAAGCTCTAACTATAGCTGCAGCTGAGCAACCCTGCAGAGCTGCATTTTAAGACATTCCTTAACTAGAAACAATTTGCATCCAGCTGCGTAAGGTGCTGCTTCTTACCAAGAACAGAAAGGCAATTTTCGCTTTTCCCCTCCTCATGCTGTTTAATTTCCTCTGAGGTTAAGAGGCTCACCTGGCCATTAACGTAATAATACCACTATGTTCACAGAATTCCTGGAGACCATGACCATTAGAGCAGCTGTGCCACAAGTACATGTTTCCATAGCTCTGTCCTAAACCTCTGCTCTGCACAATTAAAGGACCATGACATAATCCCACTGTACTCCTGAGGGCAAATAAGCCTATCACACATAGACCACAGCAACCCACATCACTCCACGATCTCAACCTTTGTAGCCTGCACCAAAGGCAGCCAATGTTATGGAAAAGCGATGCGTCCACATGTCCACTGCCCATCCCGGGAAGGATGACTTCCTTTCCATATTACACTTGCTGCAGCAGCAGCAGCTCAACTGAGTTTTTCCACAGTGAATTGGGCCCTAATTACTGAACAGTTTGTGAACAACTGCCCTTAAAATGTTAACAGCTGAAATGATGATAACAATAATTCCATTTGCAGTTATAATGGCCCCTCATTAGAGCCGCTTAATTAAATATTTTCCAAAACTATCCCTGAAAAAGACCCTGCTCTCTCATCTGGAAAAGCAGAATCCAAAGCAGCCGCAAGGAAACGGTGGCTTCTTCCAGTTGAAGTATTTCCTCCGGCCAACTAGGAGGAGGGGCCTCACACACGTCCCTAACACGGCAGAATTTGCCATCATTAATCTGTTCATTCAATAGGAAAAGATGCTGCAGGTCTTTGTGAGCAATATTCCCCTGGGAGCACTGTGCCATAAATTAGAAACGCTTAAATCTTTTACACTTGTTTAGCCTTTATGTTATCTCGCCACTCTGAGCGCCAAACGCCTTTGTAAGATGAAGCAATAATTCAGCATTCTTCACAGCCGAGTCAAAAGAACGAATGTGCTTCCTTCAACATAAGCACAGCGGGATAAAGGCAGAGATTTCTTTTATATCAATGCTTATGGCATAAGCAATGCTACAAGCACACGTTGTCCCACCTTCCTGGCTCCCCACCATCCTGCCCACACCTTTGCGGAGCCACTTCTAATCCTCTTAAGCACAAGTAAGATGTTGAAGGAACTACCTTCCACCCCATGCAAACAAGAATAAATAGACCTAATGCAACACATTGCCTTTTGTTACCTAATTAAGACTTACTGGCAAACCATGATTGGTTTACTCAACACAACCAGCTGTTTACAAGCAGAGAGTTGGCGTAGGAAAGCAAAGACTCACAATCTCACCATTCATTGCTAAACTATCGAGTCCCACTGATGAAAATCAGACAGTTGCCAATAGACACATACCAAAAGGCACTTCAGCAATGCCTTACAGCTTACACTGGGTTGCTGACTTCTGTCAAGCATAGAAGAAAGAAGATCAGGATTATTTTTCATACTTGTGACCAAACATCTGCTTTCAGGGCTGAACAGGTCTGGAGTCTGACCTGCCAAATGTGCAGACAGCATCACACGCATTGAACTTTGCTGTGTCAATGCAGTTGGCAATTTAACAGGGCCACGAGAGAACAGCTCTGCCTCCTGGACAGGAGCATCCCTGGCACACACTGCTGGCATAAGACTTCACCTTAGTGCTCCTGCAGCAAAATCCAGGTTCAGGTTGCTGGCAGACTCCAAGATGACACATACACCCTTTCTTCCTTTCAGTGGTGCACTGACTCATGCCAGGGCATGCAATGAGCTGGGGAGATGGCTTAACAGAAGGACGCAGCAGGAGTCCATGGAGAGCTAATACTGCTCGGGCTCCTGAGGAGAGGGAGGCACAGGCTGGGGGAGGAGAAAACTCCATTGTTTGACTTAATTGTGGGATGTAATCCCCGGGTATTTTGGTTCTAAACTCACCCTATTTCCAAATCTGCACAATATAAGGGGGCAAACTCGAGTGAGAGCTGCCCAAGTTCTGCACCTTCAGTAACCCACAGCTGCTCTTGAAAGAATTCACCCTGCTGTTCCTTTTTGGGGTGAACTAAGCCCCGAGTGTGCAGCACATGAGGTAGGTGCAGTCATATTTCATCACTGCAGATGCCAGAATCACGATGCCTTCCTGGGCAATTGATGATGTTCCTCATTCTTGCATTCCTTCAGGTCTTTGCAAAGCTGCTGTTAAAACCCATTTTTATGAATGAATGCTTTCCAAAGCGCTATAGATTGTGGCAGGCTTAAAGCATCCATTGAATCCTGGGATAAGCACTTGGAGGCAACATGCAAAGCACACCATAATCCCTGAAGGGGATTACACCTTTACAGTCTGACTCAAAACAAGTTTCCAACTTGATTACATACCACAAAGAGGTCCATCCTGCTCTACTAATCCAAGAGAAAAGAGAAATAGACAACAGAGCAGCTCGGACAGGTCTGAATGCATTTCTATTTCTTTTCCAAATACAAAATATTTAGGGCCTTTCTGCCACTTCTATGAGAATAAGCAATAACCAACTGCAACTTTTCAAGTCCTAGCTGTATTACCTTGAATTCAAATTGAAGCTATTTTAATCCTGAAAAATTGTCAAAGCCCCAGCACAAACTGCCCTGGAAGCACAAAAACATCTGGTTGGGAATTAAAGTGGATGGATATAAAGCCAAAGGCAAGAAGACCTTCGCTGTGATTTTCTTTTGGCAAGGTGTATGTTAAAAGCCTTCACTGAAACCAGCATGAACTTCCTGAAGTACAACAAGAAACAGAGCCATGAGCCAGAGATCCAAAAGCGAGTCTGGGGTGACCCCCCCGCAGTCCTGGATCCAACAACACAAGAGGGACACGGAGCTGTTGAAGCGAGTCCAGAGGAGGCCACGGAGATGCTGCAAGGGCTGGAGCAGCTCTGCTCTGGAGCCAGGCTGAGAGAGCTGGGCTGGTTATAGTGGAAGGTGTCCCTGGAAGTTTGGAACTGGATGAGCTTTAAGGTCCCTTCCAACACAAAGCATTCCAGATTGTATGAAATGCACCCATAGGCACTGTCCAAGGCACACCACAAAGCCCACAGATATGGGAAGGGGTCCTACGGGACTGCATGAGCCAGCAGCTGTTAACGCCTCTCCTGCATCTGAGTGAGGCACAAAGCCATGCACAAGCACCAACCGCATCTGAGCAGCGTTGCTTCTCCAGCAAACTCTGTCAGGCAAACATCTGTCAGAACGTCTCAGTTGTTTAATCACATAAAATGTTTCCTCTTCATTTTTGGCACCTTATCCTGAAATAGTCTATCACAAGATGTCTCTGTCGCATGCTCTATCAGCACCACGCAAAAGAAAAGCTGTTTATAAATAAAGGAGGCACAGTTTGAGCCTGATATTAGATTTTCATGTGCTTGCTAGGAGCCAAACATACATAACAGCAGAGTAATTGCAAATAAAGCATGAACATATGCATGGTCATGGGAAAGAACCCCCGAGCAACTCTGCAGTGCACTTTAATTTCCTCAAACATTATCTTTCTAATGAACTGAGAGCATGATGGATGCTCACCTTCCTCTGCCCAGCCATGTCAGGACTGCTTCAACTGCTGTCTGCTGTTGACCGTTTCTGGCCACCTCAACATCAATCTTTCCAAAAGAGCACTTATTCAATACTGATCTTAACAGCAGCAGCAAAAAAGGATGCAGAAGGGAGAAACGCATCCCCCCAAATTACTACTGCAGCTTTTCACCTCCAGCTCAAGAATATTTCTTTGAGAGATTATATATATTGAAGATCCTGCCAAGTAGCAATTGCGTGAAGATGTACCAGGGTAAACTAGCAGCAACACAGTGAACAATTCCCCTGCTCCTATGACTCCTATGCAGAGCTTGAGAAAGGAAACCAGAGAAAAGCTCCATCTCAATAGCACTGACAAAGGAAACAGCAGAAACACCCACTCCAAGTGGTGTCACTAACACACCATCAACCTCTCTGAGAAGTCACCTCCTCCTTAAAACGAGAGAAGTTTAATCAGAGGATGAAAGCGGGACACGGGGAGGAAGAGCTGGTTCCACCCAGGGAGGTTGATTTGGTTTTCCAAGGAGCACCTCTCTGTTAAAGCCGCCTTCTCCCAGCGCCCACTCACCCCAACTGCAGCCACAGCCACTGGAAGGCAGCTCCAAAATAACTGCAAAGCAAACTGATCCCAGTATTTCCTTCCTCCCTTGTTAAAGCCCTCCTGGAATTCACCACACCGGTGGGAGGGAACAAGCGGAAGAACAACAACGGATCAAGCTCTCCTCGTTGTGCAGCCCTTGCCATTCTCCCAGCTCTCTGTACAAGCTCCCTGCATCCTCAAAGGCAGAGAATTACTTGGGATTTTGTTCATTCCAGCAATGCAACGCATTAGTCCTCCAGGTCCATCACCACAATGCAGAGCACATGCCTGTGACCCCCTGCCCACCCTGCACTCCCCTTGCCCTGCACACACACCTCTCTCCCAGGCTCACAGCGCCTGTCTCTCCAGCTGCCTTCCCATCTGTCTCCCCATCTTCCCTTCACCTCTATACACTCATCAAACGTGCTTTTAACAAACCACTAGAGACCCTCGCAGCCGGGCTCTATCAAAGGTCTGCTGATTCTTTCTGCATCACATTTAAAGAACAGCCTTTCCTACCCAGCCACATGCAGCAGCTCCCACCCAGGGACCACTCTTCTCACAACTCAATTACAGCACATTCCTTGACCTTGACAAAGGCATCTTGCCCTGCTGATACCCACTCAGAAAGCTGAGGAGAAAGGTCCTTTTCCTAGCCAGCAACTTCAGCTGTGCCTCCATCCATGCATTCCTCCATCCCTGTATTCTTCCATCCCTGTTTCTCTACCAAACCAGCTGTTTGGCTTCGGATTCAGGGCCCTTTCCACACTTTTCTGACTGCCACCTCCCAGTCCTGCTAAGAAGAGTTGACTCCCACCTCTAATCTACTCACAACATCCATAAGCCAAGAAAGCCTGGCTTCATAGAATCCCAGACTGGTTTGTGTTGGAAGGGACCTTAAAGCTCACCCAGTTCCAACCCCCTGCCACAGGCAGGGACACCTTCCATTAGAGCAGCTTGCTCCAAGCCGCATCCAACGTGGCCTTGAACACTGCGGGGAATTTGATTCTCATGCGAGCCAACATCTGGACTTTCTCCCTACCAAGCCCCTCCATAACACTGAAGAAAAGCATGTCCAAAGCAGCTTCCCTCCTTATACAAGAACACCTGCAAGAGTCCTTTGAGGTGTCTACAAGCACCTCCATGTTGTACCCTTCCAAAAGCAATGGGAAGAACAGCTGGATCCCAAGACCCCACTGCTTTTTTAACAGTAAAATATACATGCTGGCATAGAAATCTGGAAGTCCTCAATCCCAACAGCTCACTTAGGATGAGCTTAGGATGCGGCGGGTGAGCCACACTCAACAGCAGTGACTGATCATGACCTGTTGTACACCGGGAACATCAGTGTCTGAATCAGCCCATGGGTCTGCTTAATTACAGCAGAAAGGCTCATGTATCATTCCTTTTCAAATATACCTTTTCCCTTTTTGTAGGCTTTTTACCTTAAAACATTAGGATAAGCGGGTTAACATCCATGAAGAATAGGCAGTTAGTTTTATGGATGAGATTAGCTAACAAGCTTGAAAAGGTTTTATGTTTGACTATCAGCTTATCTGGACCTGCTCAGTCATTTACCTGGTCTCTGCTGCAAGACATTGATCCCCCCCGCTGTGTGCAATTCCTTGGAATCTCCATTTCTTTGTTTAAAGTCACACTTGAAGCACCCCTTAATTATTTGTGCTCTGGCAGAGGCTGCAATACGAACCTATTCATGTTAATGAGAGAAACCCAGCACGCACAATCATTACCTGCCACTCTGCGCACTGAAACGAAAGCGAGCAGCTTAACTTAAGCCTGAAAGACTGTTTTAACTCTAAATTTGAAAATAGAATTTGATGGTGTGTGATTAAACCTCAACTTCTGCAACGAGGCCGCCATTACAGGAGCAGGAGCACATTCACTTTGAACAGCAGGAAGCTCCAGGAAACCTTCCTTAAGAAAAAGAAGTATCAAGCTCTACAGCACTCGCTGTAAATCACTGTTTTGCTCTCCTTCCACAAACCTTTATGATTTCCTTTGGAGTCAATAACTCACTAAAATTAACAAGCTGAAATTATGTTTTGACAAGTTCCGGTGCTGATGAACAGATTTGCAAATCACGAATCCAGCTTCACCTCATTTTTCCACCACAGCTGACAGTCAAGAAGTAAATTATTCATTCCTTCTGGCCTCCGTGTATTCTATCAAATGCTACAGGGAACAACTAACTTCAACTCCTTTAAGTAATTTCATAAAATGCCCAACTTAATGTTCCTTCACACTTTCAGACAATTAAGTTCTATAGGAAAGAAAACATCCATCTAAACCACTTTGATCACATGCTGCCATCAGATCAACCTTACCAAAACAGATCTACCACACGTGTTCTGAGTGGCAGGATTATAAATTACACCACTAGATAAACTTCCCACTGTTCCCTGGCAGTGTACAAGGTTGCCTTCTGCATAAGGCTTGGGTCTGTGTTGAAGACAGGACACACATCTCTGGCTTTACTGTCAGTCTCCCCTCAGCCAAACAGCTCAAAGGACCCCAGGTTTTGGGTAACTGGTCAAAAAGGAAGTCATCACTTTGGACCGAAGTCAGATACCTGCGAGCTTTTGGTGTCTCCCAGTAAAGCAGAGCTGTTGGGGTGCTGACAAGCTCATTCTGCACAACAGAACTCCAGGGAAAGGGTAAAACAAAAGACCAACACCCCCCAAATTTTCATCACAGTCCCTGACAGGCAGACCGTAAATAACTCTACCAAAGTCAATGGGCCTGTGGCAAAGAACACGATCGCTGTGGTACACGCCAAATCCATAAAGCTTCTGGTTCTCTGCACAGACTGGATGCTTCCTAACTATTAAAAGCATCTAAATGCAGCACCTGGGATGGGATACTGCCATAGCCCTGCTGAAGTCAGCAATGACAGCAAGCTCCACAGCTCCTGCACCCCACAAGGACATCATCCAAGGGCAGGCAGTGCGAAAGCTTGAAGGGCACCTCCTCCTCTCCAAACCTGAGCATCTCCTCCCCTTGCGCCTCTCCCAGGAACAGCATCTACCAGAGCCACCCACGAGTCAGAGGCTGCTCCGTGGTGCAGCTGCAAATGTTTTATTTATCCTGAAGACCCAACCAACACAGCTGTGTGATCTGAAACATGACTCAGTCGAGTTAGCGTCTTACTGCAGGCAATCACATTTATTATAATAAATAGCTATAAATAAATAATGAGCTTGCTTCACAGGGACATGGGGAACCTGTCTAGACAATCACGGAGGTGACGTAGCCTGCGCTGGAATATCATACAATCAAAGAACAGTTCGGGTTAGAAAGGACCTTACGATCATCTAGTTCCAACCCCAGATTTGAGCAATAAGTCTTGATTAAATTCCTCTTTAGTTTTTCTTTTAAAGCAAGGCAATGATTACAAGCTTTGAAACACCAAAACCTGCTTCTCAGCATCACCAGCATACACCTTGCAAATCTGGCTAGGAACACCTTGATCTCTTGCAAGCCTTTACTTTAGCAGATCCTTTGAAAGATCAAGCAAACACTCCAGCATGCATCAATCTCTCATGATTTCCCGCCACCTAAGCCAAATTCTCCCATTTGGAACAGGAAATGATACTGCTCTATCAACAGGCTGGCCTGCCCACAGCTCAACAGCACCCTGCCACCATCGCCGGGGTCTCACAATGGTGCTCTGTGGAGGGAAGAACTCCTCACATGCCCTTCCCTGGCATTTCAGCGCCTGCTTAATGAAGAAAAGCAATGGCCAAACTAATAGCTGGAGCATGTGACCTTAATGAATGAGCAGAGCTAGTGGAAAATGCCAGCTCTGCACTGTCACTGCGTGCTTTCAAGGACCCTCTGCCTGCGTCAGCAGTACAGACACGCTGCATCCATTAACGTTTGCTCCGGGATAAGGACAGATAATGCAAGAGTGGCTTTAGCAACCTGGTACAAGAAGGGCAAGGTAGGAGACAAAGGAGTAACCTCCTGTGAATCGGTTTTAGGGGAAGGCCTTCCCTCTCCATAAATGCTCCTCTGATGACTCTGATGGACTCTAAGAGAAACCCATCAAGAACAAAGCTGAGGTCAACCGGAAAGGAGCAAGCAGATGGCCTCCTGCCACCTCACCCGTCAGCAAAATCATCCACTTCAACTGCAGCGTGAAATACTTCCACACTTCCTCCTCTATCCCTCTAGCTGCCTTCTTTCATCCGTGAGCTGCATCCATTCAGGTTTCAAGACCCATTTAGCACACAGGGGGAACAGCTAGGAAAGCAAACAAGCCAAAATCAGACCAGTCCCTTCCCCAAGGATTCCAAAGTCCTAGAGGCAGCTGCACCAAGCAATGCACCTCTGGGAGTAACACAGAAAAATACAATTAGCATTCCACACAAACACCCCTTGTCCTCAAAGAGGTCTGCATCACAATCAATTCCAATAACAAACTTCATCAGTACTTCAGGAAAAGATCTTCGTTTGTTCCCGAAACTGCCCTTGGAGGAAAACCCCAGCACTCTGAACGTCACAAGTAAATTCTCCAAGCAGCAGCTCTGCTAATGTTTGCAGGATGGCCCAAAGTAGCTTGACCATGTCTTAGATATAGGCCTGCAGGACACATTCACGTGGGAATGGTTTCATCAGTTGGGTCCTAATGCGTGCTGAAAGTCTTGCGCATCACAGATATGAAAAACCACAATACCGGCTGCTGGGTGGGAATTCCATTTTCATTTCCATGGGTCACATTAGAGGATAAGTCTAGGGTTTTATGAAACATCCTGTAGTTTAGCAACAAAATTTATAGCTTTTTTCTTTTTTAAGAAAGCACTTTTATTGTTACCACCTCTAAACCATTAACACATATACAGATGCTGTGTTACGCATGTTTTGGATGCCTGTAGGAAATAAAACATGGATACCTGTAGTAAATAAAAAAATGAAAACCCAATTAGGCTGCATTATTCCAGGGGACACAACGTTACCAACTTCAGCTCCTACAGGACCACAGGCAGCCTTGCAATTTAAATCTGAATTCTCCCTCCAACTTCCCAGATCAAATTCCATCAGTACCCACCATACACGGGTTTCTAATGCTATTCAAACTTCTCCAGGTAGAGACAGAGTTTATAAATTAATGCTGGGTAAAATAAATACATCAGCCAACCTCGGTGCAAACATTCCTGCCTCTGATGAAGTTGAATTCCAGGACTGTGCAGCGCGCATATCAAAAGCGGGAAGTGGCAGGAAGGATGGATGCTCACGGCACAGTATATTTGCATCAATGTGACCTCCAAGTGACAACGCCTGGGAAGGAGGAGACTCTCAGTTGTTGGGCAAAAGTGGCTTTGCTGTTCCTTTGTGCCTCCTCTCCACTGCAGCCAGCTGCAGAGGTGCTTCCTGAGCAGGCAGGGCTAGAGGATTTGGCTCTGAACTCCCAGATTCAGGTACTAGGATGTCTTGAGGACAGATCCTCACACAGAGGGACCCAAACTGTGCCCTCCAAGGCTCCTTGGATGCTCCAAGGTATTTATGAATAAGTGCCCACAATACAAGTTGTGCTTTCCTGTTTTATGCTAACTACAGGCACCTATGAGAAGCAATCAATATAGTCTGTGCCATACCCTAAGAACCCTAAAATATTAAGTGCAGGAACCATCACAGACAAGACATTACGGCATTTACACTGGCTAAACTCCTATATCAAAAGCTATTTATACATTAACTGAGCAGAGCTGAAGTGTTCATCTGCTAACAGAATTGGCTGGGTGGTTTAAACAGGACCCAGGGCAAGAAGCTGCCAGAGGGGAGACTGAGATGGGCTCTTAGGCACAAGTTCTTCCCTGTGAGGGTGCTGAGGCGCTGTCAGGGGGTGCCCAGAGAAGCTATGGCTGCCCCATCCCTGGCAGTGTTCAAGGCCAGGTTGGACACAGGGGCTTGGAGCAACTGCTCCAGTGGAAGGTGTCCCTGCCCATGGCAGGGGTTGGAGCTGGAGGAGCTCTGAGGTCCCTTCAACACAAATCAGGCCAGGGTTCTATGAAGTTGGCAGAAGCATGGGCAGTTATGCTGCCTGGTTTTAGGTGCACCTCTACACTGAGCCAGCTCTCAGTGCAAAGTAAATACACGAAAGCTGCATCTAAGCATCCATGCTTGGAGAATATAATTGCAGAGGGAGCATCCCAACCCACTGGGAAGAAGTTTTAACCTTGAAATCATCTTGATCACACTCATCTCACTGCAGCGTCAATGTCAGGTTGACCAGTTTGCCGTGCAAGGCCCACAGGCACAGAAGAGGGCACAGAACAGCCCATCACCCAAAGTGAGACCCTTCTCACCCACCCTGCAGGGAACCAGAGGAGGAAAGGATCCTCTGACCACATCCCTACCACCTACAGCACCATACCCCTACTGTGGTACCAGCACCAACCTTCCTCCTTGGCTGTGCACGGCACAAAGTCTTCGCTAGCCGCCATCAATGCCCTAATTTCCTGCTCTTTAAAAAGAGAGCTGAAGCTTGTATCATATATCTGACAGGATTCACTTCAACAGACAGCATTTGTTGTTGTAGTCAGTACAGTTTAAAGAGAAGTACAAGGTACTTTCCCCATTAAATGAAAACACAGTGGTCCAAATCTCTGCCTTCAATTCACAGTGACATTCCCTCTCTCCTCCACCATGGGCATGATCTGATTGCCAATTAAAACGTGAAAGCAGAACGCAGTGCAATACTAAAGCAATTACACAGGAAAAAGTCATCAGAGCAGGATGAACAGAATCTACTGGAAAAATAAAATTAGTCCTTTAAAAGCAATGGTAAAAACTGTAGGTACCAGATCTGATTTTAAGGAAATGTTGGCAATGAGGCATGTGCTCATTCGAGATGCCAAGAGGAATTAGTTTAGAAGAAAATATTAAGAAAATACACTGAGAAAGCAATACCATACATCTGGTTTATGCACTACCACTTCTATACACTGATGCGGTACAGAATGCTTTGGAGATCACAAAATGCTCTCCCATCACCAAAACGAAGCCCAGCAAATTGCTAACGATGACAGCTAAAACAAGACCCTGCAGCAGCTCCAGTGCCCTCATCCTTGGCTTGCTTCTGGAGGCAACTGGAGGGCACTGAAAATGTCCAGGCGGTCTCTGTGACCTTGGCAGTGCTGGAGAATGCTTGGATTTGATGATCTTAAAGCCCTTTTTCCAACCCAGTTGATTCTATGAGATTAGGAGCTGCCGGAGGCGCAACAGCCAAGTCCGGACTCCTTCCCCAGGCAGCTCGGGCTCCCAGCAACCTCGCTGCTATGCTCCCAGAAAACTCTCATTTCAACACAAAATTGAAGTCCTCCAACATCACCTCTTCTAAGCTTATCTTGTGCTCAGGAACGAAAGGACCGTTCTAAACCAAGGGGGATGAAAGGGTTAGATGATCTGTGTGTTACACACGCTTTAAATTGTTCCCATTTCTGAGCAGCTGGTAAGAAGGGGGGGGTCCTGACCTGAATGAGCTATAAAGTCCTACATGCTTTACAAAGCTTTACTGGTAAACTCAGCTATTGATCACTGACACTTTCAAGTCTGCATAAACCTAGAATCCAATACCTTCTCCAGGTACCAAACACCAACCCAAGGCCCAGCCTCATCAATCCCAAATAATGTTCTTTTTTAAGTGCACTATTAAATCATTGCTATTAAAATATTGGCAGTGAAGCACTTCAGGTATCCTGCAGGCACCTCTAACACCAACCACTGCAGAAACAAATATGCTCAGACAATAAAGACAACGGAGGAGGTTTGGGATGTCCAGCCACATGCGCTTGTCCCTTAATCCAAATCTTGATCCGAGACTCCAAAGACACACAAATTTAATGCGATTTACTTGCTCATCCTCTAAATCCCGGGTTTACACATTCCGTGTTGACAGCCTCCACGCTGGGCTTAAAAACCTGCGACACAGAGTGCTACAGGAGCCCGAAGATGAACTCGCTTTCAACTCACAAGCTGAGAACAAGGAAACACACAGCCCTCCAGGGCATGAAGCATTTGCTCAGTAAATGCAACCCAGCAAAACACGGGTCACTCAATCCAGAGCAGTAATTTCCATCCCAGGAGGTGCAGCTCAAGACACCGCACATCACTCCCTCTGGATCAGACATGGGAATGGGCAGCCAACTATAGTGAGCAGGTAGGTATCACAAGGAAAACGTGGTGCTTTGGAAGCTAGACAGGGGTACCAAGCTTCTGCTTACAGGCTGTGGGTAAAGCAGGTGCCTATATGTAAATGAAAATGGCTGTTAATACTTCAGTTATGCAGAAGTTGCTGTAATTATGAGCTATAGCTCTAGAGCTGAGGGTGCCTTCAGTGATGCTGCAGGAACATCTCCACTAACTAAAACACCAGTCTAGATCTTGACCAGACCAACTCTTTGCTGTCCCAAGCAGGAGCAGGACCCAGGCTGGCAGCATATGGACTGTCCTGGTCGAGCTCCATCCATTACTACCTCCACTTACACCGAGTCCTTCCTCCAGCATCACCCAGTCCCCTCCAAATTGCCTTTGTATCTTGCTGTACAAAATGTCTTTTCCTTCTCCGGGAGGCTGGAGGAGCATCAGGCAACGAAGGATGACCAGATTTAACAATACATGGTTTTGAAGGTTGGTGTTAAATGTGACACTGTGGCTCCAAAGTAATTGTGACTAACCACTAAATCACCATATGTAATGGATTCCTCTGAACATTTACAGCTAGCAGTTCCATTATGCTCAATCTGGAAAACATCTAAATGGCTCTCTACAAAAACTAGAGGGGAACGCAAACATCTTGTTTTTATCAAGACTCCAGAGATACTCCACTTACCTAGCGTGACTTCTATCATACAATATTTAGCACAGTAACATCCATTACACTGCAGTCATTTGCTATTTGATTTTTAAAGCTATGCTTCAAGACACCAACCTAGAGAGGATCTAGTCTAGGTGAAGGGTGAAACAACCAAGACCAAACCTCTAGGACTTCTCCAGTGCTGGAGCTGCAAGGAGAAGAGAGCAGCATCAAGGGAGCTGAGCAGCACCAGGAGGCTGCCTGGCAGCTGCCTTTCCCTGCATCAGATCCAAGTTGCCCTTGTGCTCCTGCATGCTCATCCCTGCATATTACTTGTGTTCTGCCTAGAAAAGAGAAGGCTCCTTAAGGAGAGACCTTAGAGCAGCTCCAGTGCCTGAAGGGGCTGCAGGAACCCTGGAGAGGGGCTTTGGACAAGGGATGGAGGGACAGGACAGGGGAATGGCTTTAACTGCCAGAGGGGAGACTGAGATGAGCTCTTGGGCAGAAGCCCTTCCCTGTGAGGGTGCTGAGGCGCTGTCAGGGGGTGCCCAGAGAAGCTGTGGCTGCCCCATCCCTGGCAGTGCTCAAGGCCAGGTTGGACACAGGGGCATGGAGCAACTGCTCCAGTGGAAGGTGTCCCTGCCTGTGGCAGGGGTTGGAGCTGGAGGAGCTCTGAGGTCCCTTCAACCCAAACCATTCCATGAATTTTCCATTGAATGGAAAACCCTTAGCCCATACTAAAATGCTGTGCTGTAGGAAGCTGTCCGCCCTTGTTCAGCTTCATCCTCTTCTAAACCTGTGATTTCTAAACTCTGAAGGTCTGGAAGTAACACAGCCCCCAAGGCAGAAGCATCACCTGATGTTGGCTGTCCTCTCATCTGGAAAACAGTGCCAGTTTGGTGGGGACAGAAGGGTGCCTCTATGCAATCAAACCCCACAATAAAAATAACACAATTAGCTTAGCACACAAAGCAGCAGAAGAGGGAAGTGTTACTGATTCATTCTGCTTTCCTGGAAAAAGCCTGAACTGTGGTTAAGTGGAGGACAAGTCGAAATTTTCCATTAGTGGGGAAAAAAAATAGCTTGTTTAAAGAGAGAGAGGAAAAAACCCCTCAGGTTAGTGCTCGAGTGCAGCAAAAACCAATTTCACCACAAAAAACTCTGCTAGGCACATCCTCACCATACTCCCAGCCACAGAGCAGCAGAGCTTGCAAAAAGGCTGCTCCTGTCTAACACAGAACACGTATAGAAAATACAGACGAGTAAGAGAGTCCCAGTCTTCAAACAGGAGAAAACCGGCAGGCTCCTGACATTCCTCCCTGTGACTGCTGGAGGTGACCCTGAAGAGCTGATGGTGCTGCTGGAGTGATCTTCACTCGCTCTGGGCCAGGGACACAGGCGTCAGTCTAGACCAGGGATTCAAACCCCTTCCTGACCTGCAGTGCGCACTCCAACACCACAGCCAGGGGTCAAAGCCAAGCCATGCAATGAGTGACTGCCGCACATCCCAGCCCCGGCACCTGCATCAAAGTACAGAAGGCTTCTGCTTCTGTTCTCAACAGAAAGGGATGTTTCATCTCAGCTGCTCAAGTGAAGATGAAGAACAACTTGTAAAATAAAAGCGTGTTGTCCACATAGCTAAGAAGCCTGTTTTGCTCCCTCCTTCTCCAAACATCCCAAATTGACTCCCACTACCTAGCACACTGCACATTTTAGGACCACTTACACCAGCACAGGTCATGCCCTTGGTACACAAAATGCTCTTCAGCATCTATAAATCCCACCACAACCCACTTTCAAAAGACAGTGCATCTCCCAGGTCCTGTAACGGAGCCCGACACGAACTCCCATAAATACAAAAAGGCAACGACTTCTGGCAGCCCAGAACTGCAATTGCTGCCTTGGCATCACATCCCAGACGCCCGCTTTCCCTCTCCATAGGAAATAAAGCCAGTTCCCTGCTGTAACCAAAGCAATTTGCCACACTGGAAGAGTTCAGCCCTAGACAGGAAAAGCCATCTGCAAATGCTCACATGCCCAGTGACCTCCTGCCCTGTGCTTGGAGGGAGGAGATGAGGTTTCCACCCCAAAGCTGTCCTCATTAAGGAAACAGGTTCTAGGTAAGCTGAGAGGTGAGAGTCACAGGGAAGCAGTTTGGCAACGCCAAAGAGCACAACTTGCTTCACAGCTTCTTTTAGTTTCTCTCAATGACCAGATTTCAGTTTGAGTATCCATCATCACCAGAAGCTAGATCTTGGGTTTAATCAACCTAGCCTCTGTTGTAGCCAACAAGTACTGGGATTCCAATATATACGGAGGCATACAAGTATCCTTTAAAGGATCTTTTGATCACAGGAGTAAAGAGACCAGAATTCCACTTATCTTGATAGGATGTTATATAGCACATTAAATACTTTAAGGGAAGAACTAAATTAAGCAGCTGTACTTCACACTCTTCCACAAATACACAGGTTTACTGCAGGAAGCAATTCACCTTCATCACTTCAGGTGACATGTGAGCAAAAGCAGAAGCAAAACTGTCCTGCTAATTCCATGGCAGGAAAAGCAAACCCAGCCTTTCAGACAAGAAAGAAGAGAGCCTTAGACTGCCTAAGAAAGCCCATATCTGCAGTTTCCAAAGCACAGATAATTTGCAACACTTCATACACAAGCTGTCATCACCCTTAAACCTCAGTTTCCAGACCTGAGCTGTATGTGGGAGAGCAGCAGGATGGGCTGAGCCCCCGATCAAATCCTCAGCGACTGCTGAGCCGCTGCAGCCAACAGAGAATCTGCTTATATAGTTTACGAATAGCTGGATCCTTCCATAATCCAGGCTCTGAGAAGTTTTTATCTCACCATGAGCTCTGCTATTCCTAAATCCTTTCTGTGCACTTGGCTTTTTTCCCTCTGTGCTGCCTGATATACTGACCAATTTTACAAAGGCGATTGTCTGACAGGAGCTCCGGATTTGGGTCAGACGGAGCTGGCCTTTTGGATGCGCTTTCCCAATGCTGGTGGAAAAGAGATCTAAACCTGCCTTTTCCCCTACATCCAAACCAAACCCACCCAGGAGAGTCACCTGTTCCCACAGCCTTCTCCCACAGAGGCCTGGCTGTTATGCAGTCTGAAAGAGATGCTGCTTCTGGTTCCTCAGGTCCCCAACCCAAACCTGACGTACGAGCCAGGACCGACACTGTCACAGGGATGCATCAGCTCACCCAGCTCTCTCAACAGCTGCTTTCTAGGTCTTTGGGTCCTGTAACAGCGAATCTCATTTTTCACTTATCTCAGCAAGCCTCTAGCCCCTACAGCCTCTGCTCGTGTTGGAGCGCACACAGCCACAGCACTGAGTAGTTCCAGGTTGTAAGGAAAGGAGAAGTACAGCAGGGAAAATACGATCAAAGCAAAGACACATGATATCCCAGCTCTGCACAGCAGCAAACTTCACACCACACACTAGCAAAAGGCGCTCACACCATTAGACTGACCCCTATTCTGCACAGTGCTTTGCAGTACATTTAAACACCATAAGTATACGCTTAAGCAATATATTCAAGTAGTTTTTGTTCATATGATAGAGTTCAGGCAAGACATCATTTGCGCAAATCTTAAACCCAGCGATGGGCAACCTCTTTCCAATCCTTCCCCAGAAATATCCACCCTGTTCTCAGTTATGCACCTTCAATTCAATGTCCCAATAAATATATTAAATATTTAGGGCAGGTTTTCCCAGAAGCTGCATTGTACCAAACCTCAGGTCCAATGCACTTCTCCATGCTTGTAGACAAGGAATGTTACTCACATAGGTACACCTGCCCTGACAAAAGCCTAGACCAAAGCACAGTTAGGAAAAGAGAAAATGTCACAGGGAGATCATGCCAGCACTAAAGCTTTCTCTCTCACCAGGGACTGACTTGTAGCACACAAGAATTGAAGGAGTTAAAGCCTAATTTATGCCATTTATGTTTTTGCAAGTCACTCAGCTATCACCAGGCAGACACATCCTGTTATGTCTGACATTTCCTTGAGCACTTTTGTCTTGCTTCTCCATGCTACCACAGCACTGATTAGATCCAACACCCCCACAGAAAAACAAACAGCTCAGTGAGAGGCAGGAGCCACACAGGCATCTTCCTCACCATCCACACTTGGTGACATCAGTCCCAGGAAGAACAAAGCCTGACGCTCCTCCGGGAGCATCACATAGACAGATGCTTTCACCCACATCCAGTCCCATTTAAGCCCCCCCTGGGCAATGAGTACTGTGGGAGGACGACTCCAGCAGCATCTCCCCTGTCAGGATGAGTTAGCTGCTGCCAAAGAAGGGAAGAAGTACCTGGTACGTGTTTCTCCAGCAGGCCACAAAAGCACCTTCCCAATACCCTTCTTGGAACACGCAATTAAAAGAACCAAACCAAAACAAGTTTCCAACTTCCGAATGGCTTGGGATTGCTCCAGGAACAGCTTTCCCACAGGCCAAAGGAAATGCTCTCCCCTCAGTTACCCTGAAAAAGCAACTCTCAAAAGCAGCATCTCCGGCTTTGACCAAGGAAAAGTTGTTGGGTTAAAACAGTTGCTTTCCTCTGGACACACAGAAGCTGGAGAAAATCAGTCACTGGGACTGCTTTGGTGACTCAATTTGGGCATTTACTGAAGGACCCGATAGTTCAAACAGCAGACTCCAATGTTTTCCTATAACCCAACACAAAACAGAGCGAAGGAAGAAGTGATCATCCAGCAACTTGGAGCTCAAAAAAGCATCAAATCTTCACAGTCCTTTTGATTACGGGAAATAAGGAGCATTTGGTACAAGGATCTCATGAAAGGCAGAGCCGTCTTCATGCTTTTATGGAAATGTGCAAAATCATTTAATGCTGCAAGATTATCTCCCTCATGGCTGTATATATTTAGCTAGATCACATCAGAAGTTTGGCTCCTTTAGAGTTGGATAACCAGCGGAAAACCAAGGAGTAACACGGTCTGAGTCTCACCCCTAATGAATCTTATGATTTATAGGTCTCTAAAAACTAATGATTTTCTTTCTTCCAAGACTAAATAAATGGAGATTACACTCCAAGCTGTATATAAGCAATATCGTAAATGGATTCTCTCTTTAAAACTATGAGGCAGAAATCTGAGTCAGAGAAGAAAAATAAAGCTGGTCCTAATTGCCACTCATTAATAGACGTTTTCTTGTTATACACATACACTCAGTACCCACTCAGAGATAATGTGAGTGGATGGAAACCCGCGACAGCGAGTGAAGTGTTTACTAATAGACTTTCTATTCCCTCAGAAAACATCCTACCCTGTTAAACACAGGTCCCACCCAGGGAAAATCCATTGAAGGAATTACACATTCCCTGTTTACATCAGCAGTATAAACCGAAACACAGAAAAGAGATTGCTTTGGCTTCTCAGGCTCACATTAGCAAATGCAAAATTAATCCTTCATTAATTTTACAGAGCGTTCACAGTAGAAATCAAATCATTTCTTCACGTCCAAGAAAAACTTTACTGAGTTAATTATTCATAAATACCAAAGTCTGTTACTTATTACTCATCACAAACGTGATTCGTTTCACTGACGCCTGAATAATTCGGTGCTACCCTGTTAGCCCCAGAATGCAGCATGCAACTGCCAGCATCAGCAAATCAATCACAAACAATGATCCATGCTCTGGTCCCAGCTGCCAAGGAAGATGAAGAGGAGGAAGGAGGCAGAAGAGGCACTGCCCCCCCATCCCTGTCACCGTACTGCCTTCATCCCCCCATGTGAAAACGCCATCTCTTTCCTCGTCAGCTTTGCTTCCATCCATCAGGCAAGCAGCCCCAAACTGGGAGCAGGGAAATGGGCTCCCGAGGGAGGAAGGCAGAGGCTGGGGATGCTCCACCGCTTGGCTTCCCTGCAGGTTTACATCTGGGCAGACAGCTGCCCAGTGATGGGAATTCACCAGTTGAGAAGGGATAGGGAAATTAATCCTCACAAGTATGTAAGAAGCCTACAAGGGTAACTCCAAAAAAGGCTGCTCGGCCACAGTAATCCCCAGAGAGTGAAACAAAGCCTGGTGCCACTTCTGCGGCTAAGTGGTTAAATAAGGAATTACCCAGTTTTGTGTCCTGGCTGCTCAGCAAGGACAGAGCCAGCCCAACACTGCAGACTGGATGTCACGAAAGGAAGAGGGGACTGAAAAGATGCTACAGTAATAAACAATGCTCGAATCTGCTGCAGTTACAGACTTCGGTGCCATTTCCTCAGACATCCTAACACACAAACCTGGTCACATCCAAAAAAGAGCTAACAAAAAAATCAAGGTTTCCCAAATCACAAATACTTCCTCCCCCCCCCAATAATAAAGTCCAGAAATAAATCATCAGTAGGTCAGACACATTCTCTCTTCCTCACACTCCATCAGAGGCAGAGGGAGGACAGGGCATGCAGCCAGGCACTGCCGGGCCCCAGCCATGCTCCTGCCCTTCGGCACAGCTCCCAGCAGCATCCTGAACCCAGCGGCAGCTCCCGTGACCCATGTCGTCTCAGAAAGATCCATTCCCACAGCCCATTTGCAGCCACATATTAATTATTTTGCTTTCTAGCAAGTTACGGGAGCTAATTTGGGCTGAAGCCATAACAGAAATGCTGCCTTTATTATTACAGTTGTGGAGAAAGTAAATTAATGCAAAGGACTGCACACAGAGGCCTAATCCATTTGAGGTAAATCAATGCATCGCACATTTAAATTGCTCTGCTTTCCTTCAGAAAAGTACATTGAAGTGATTCATTAGGCACTGAACTGTTCACAAGAAACAGACCAATTCTCTCAGGCATGCCAGCGCATCTCTGCTAGTTAAATTTAAAAAGCAATCAAATCTACTAATAAGTCCTTTTTGCCACCATTTACATCAGTAAAGAACATGATTCCTGACAATTCAGATTAAATAAATGAGGTACAAATTAACATCAGTTAATGCGCCTCGGAACTGATGCTCAACTTGTTCAACTTAAAACCCCGTCTTTCAACAAAAATAACTCACCTATTGGCAATGCCTGACTTCTGAGTGTCTTTAATAACCTTTACCAAAGGTTATAAACCTACAAAGAAGAATCACAAGGCACAATCTGTGTCTACTTTGATGCAGTCAAAGCATGTATTTATAGTTTCATTTTAATATTTATAATTTCCCAGAAAAAAAGATAACAGAAAGGCACCTTTGGAGAAAAAGTAATCACGTCCCAGTACAACTGCACCATGCCATGGTGCTCGTATTCCCACTCTCTTCTTTAGAGAGGACCAACTCTCGGGAACAAGCAGTGCAAGGGATAACGTCTGTTCCTCATTTCTTGCTCTACTGCTATCACTGGGATTTATTCTTGCAACAATCAACATCTCTCTACCCACAGGAAAAAACTCCACATGCAAAGCAAAAGGCAGTACGAAACACACTTTTAAATAACCCAAAGTTCATTTGTGCTGTATTCAAGATTTAAAGGAGAACTGAAAAGACCTAATTTGGAAAGTGATGTTTTAAATCCCTTTAAGATGTGCTTTAAGAAGTCCAACACTTTATCTGCAAAGCAGTGATATCAATTTAGAGAGCTTTACAAGTCCTATCATCCACACTTAAAGAACCACAAGCTGAAGTTCAGAACCAAGACTTTCAAGGTCAGGCCCTGTAACGGAGTTAGGTGAAGGAACCACTTGTGCTCATGAAGATAATCCCTGCCCTTCCCCTCAACATCCCTATTTTTGCTCTCCACGCTTGCCCACTGCTTCCATTGTCCAAAAACCAGACCCAGCTCCAGTCCCATGAGGTGCCCTGCAGAGGCTCATCCTGAATTTGCAGGTGATGTTCACTGCATCCCTTACCCTGCAGCAGTCATGGTACCCTCCCTGCTCTGCGCATCCCTCCTGGCAGGGCTGGGGTACTCTGTCCTTGGAAATGGTCTCTGCTCCACCAGCACATCCAAAGGGTTTAAACAGCCCACCTCCTTTCCAAAGCCTTTATTATGCACCTCAAGCCTTGGGGTACAGAGTGCAGCAGCTCTCCTGCCTACAAGAAATCCAGAGAGGGACTTTTTATAAGGATACACAGGGACAGGCCAAGGTGCATGGCTTTAACCTGCCAGAGAGGAGGTTGAGATGAACTCTTAGGCTGAAGCTCTTCCCTGTGAGGATGCTGAGGTGCTGACACAGGGTGCCCAGAGAAGCTGTGGCTGCCCCATCCCTGGCAGTGTTCAGGGCCAGGTTGGACACAGGGGCTTGATGCTGAGGAGCACTGCTCAAGCAGCAGCCAAAGCGCTGCTGTGTTATCAGCACCTCTGCAGCTACCAATACAAAGCAGAGCACTATGAGGGCTGGCAGGGAAAAAACTAACTTCATCTCAGCAATACAGCGGATGAGATCCGCAGATGCAAATCCCACCACACTTCTAAAAGCATGAGGATTAACCTGTTTAGCCAACAGAGCCACACACAGTAAACACTTCCAGTTTGCTGGGAAACGTCTTAATGCATCTTTTCTTCAGATTTTCATAAGGCTTAACTTGGAAGAGTTTAACTAACATGCAAGAGACAAGACAAGAACAGCCATGCATTCTGTGGGACCCATTCCCTGTGGGACAGGGGCTTCTGTCCCACATTACAACAACTTGGTGCCAGCATCAGACCTCCCAAAAACCGGTAAGCAACGTCCCTGGTCCTGCCCCAACAGGCTTCTATCAGCAGTATAAGATTTCTTCCAGTTTCAGACCTCTGGCTCCAGGGGATGCCCTACAAGCTCATTCGCCTCTCAACAGAGAGCATCCCTGTCTTTTAATGCTAGCCGGGAGGTACCCCAAATACAGCCCAACCTTTAAACCACAGGCAACTCTCTCACCCAACAAGCTTAAAAGGCAAGACACCACTTAAGAATGCAGGTATCTGTATCTGCTCCCATGTCTCATTACATTTTCCAGTCTGAACAAAGCCTTTTGTTTCTTACAATGGTGCCATTGGAATTACTGCTATAGACAAGTTCAGTAGATACTCCCCATAATAATTAGCCAGAGCCAAGCAAAACCTCAGTTCTGTGATGCTCTTATGCACAATTCCTTTGGATGCTGCCTCTGTTCAGTGTGCCAAGAGCTTTGAGGCTTCCACAATCAATCAAGTGACCCAAGTCAGTCACTCGTGAGTAGGAAAAGGCACATTTCTCCTTTCTCACCGCTGATGCCAAGCAGCCCAGACAAACCTCTCCTGTCTGCCACCACCATCAGCACATTCCACCAGCCTCCCAAGCAGCAAATCCAGAGCACCCAACACATAAACTATGCTGCACCTTCTCCCCTCCTAAAGCTTCTAGATGCCCAGGGGTGAGCAGCACTGGTGGAACAGGAGACAAGCAGGAACGGGGGCATACAGTACACTCACATGGGCCCCAAGGAGGCAAAACCAATAAATCCCTCTCCCCACATCCAGAGATTCATGCTCCTCTAGGAAAGGAAGGACTAAAGGAGGAGAGGGAGAACTATTTAGCTGGTTTTTAAGGAGCAAAAGCCTCTACTACAAAGGAAAGCAAGTTTTGGGAATCTATATGCTTTCATATTCAGGAAAACATCACTAGGTTAAATCCAAAACAAGTATCACAACAGCCATCCTGAGTATTTCTACTGCTCCAGTGAAGGAATCTGCACTTCAGGCCTGCAACTTCCAAAGAAAACAGAGACAGACCCAGACCATGGGATTAAGAGCACAAACTGGAGGATAAATGCTGCAGGCAACAGGGTTCTTCGCAAGCATACCCTCTAGATCCTACCAAAGTGATGCTCTGTACCTAGTGCTGAGCACCACGAGGTCCAGGAGAGGGGATTCTCCAGACTAACAAAGGCTCAACTGCCAAACAGAAGAGAAGGCCCCAGCTAACTAGCAATCTGACAAGTGGGCTCTCCATGCCCCACAAGGAAAACCCCTGCAAAGTACTGGCACACAGGTACAAGCTGAACAGTTTGCTGGCACAACCCCACTGATTTGGCTATTACCAGACAAGGCTACACAGCCCCAAGCCAGTACCTACTGCATTGTGTAGCTGACCAGCAACACACACAGCATGGTCCCCCCAAAACCCCACTGCTGGAACTGGGGCTGGCCCCACTGATCTCCACTCAGACTTCCTCATCCCACACCTATTCCACTCGGACCCCCTACATTCCACACCTGCTCTGGAAGCATCTATTCTCTGTCCACATTAGCACCTGTTCCTGGCTCTAGGAATAGGTTCTAATTAATGAGTTGTCAGCTGGATGTTGCTGACTCAAGAACACAAAATTAAAGTCAAGGTATGACAATGGGCAGGAAGACTTGAAGGGGCACTGTTCATTTAAGAACTTCTCTTCCTGTACTTTTCAACATTTAGAAGCTGCAGTTCAAATAACGGCTTGTCAAGATGTTATTTGGAGAATAAGCAAGCTGTGTAACTAGGTTATTAAAAATATAACATCATTTTGAAGCCCTTGAGAGAGCAGACCTCTACCTAACACAGAATAATCACAGCTTCCTCTTTCCTGGCTTCAATCCCAAGTCACAAGTCCTAGTGACCTCTCAGAAGCTGGTTTTGACAACATACATCATCCGCTGGACGAGGAAGCCTTGCTCTGAACTCCTGGACAGGTACTCGCAGCTCTTCTATTTTGACTCAGAAAAGCAGGTTTTGAGAACAGACACCAAAAACCACAAAGCCAAAAGCTACAGACATAATCTCAGCTCTCCGAGCCAGGCGCTCCCTCCTGCCTAAGGTGGTGGGCTCAGGACAAGGAGTCTCCTGTTTTTCCAGAGGGCACAACTAAGCCTGAGCACAGATAACCTGTCCCTGGGGAAGGAAGGAAGGAAATCCCTGCCCCACAGCTACAACTCTGCAGGCCAGGCCCACCTCTGTGGGAAGAGAAAGAAGGATCACTTGAAGCTGCTCCGCAAAGAGAGTGCACGTTATGCAATTTCCATTTCTGCTGACAAACAACATATTTATAGGACAGGTAAAATAAACACCGGAGCCTGCAAGACTCAGCAGCCCGAAAACAGGAAGCTAATAGGCCCAAAGGGGGATGGAATCATTTCCTGATGTCGGCAAATGGAATGTCACAAAAAGGAGACAATGAAATTTTAAAGCAGCCGGGAAAACAAAAGAGCAGGGATCACAATAGCCAAGTCTCAAAGAGCTGCTGCTGGGCTACAGGCAGATAATGACGCTAACCATTTTTCTACTAGATGGCAGTGTAGTGTCACACTATATAAAAGGAATTCTAGAGAGAAATTGCTTTCTATTTCAAGTGAATCTGTGCTTAGACTTGACTTCAGATAGCATGATATATCACAGTACTCTCATTGTAAGGGGACCTGCCATTAGTCTAACAGTGCAGTAGCAGTGATACCCTAGCTTCTCATTTCCCAGCGAAGCAGTATGAAAAGCCACTAAACCTCTGCTGCAGGGTACCTCTGCGTGCAACGCCGCGGACAAGCGGCTCGCTCTGCTCCAACTGAAGGTACGCTGTAACCAAACAGCTCCAGGAGCAGAGCCAGCGGCTCCTCGCTGCCCCGGGGAAGGGCTTTAGAAAGGCAGGGGGAGCCTTTAGGCAACCACCCAGCCATGGCCGGGCGAGATTAGCGACTGCAAAAGCAAGGCGCAGGGATGCGGTGTCACGACAACCCAAACCGCAAACACAAAGTAAACAAGGTTAGGGCTGAAGGGCAATGCGAATGTTGGCAGGGAATTCGGCCACGAGATTAACCTTTACTTTGCAAGGTAAGCTAAACTTCAGGTGGAACGAGACGCAGCGGCTCACGAACACTCCCAAAAATAATGTTAATTCCCGGCACACCCGCGGAACTCAGTACCTGCTGGAGATGGAGAAGCTCTTGGGGGGGACGGCAGGGGTCCGGGGGGACCCTCGCCTCTGGATGAGCCGCACAAAAGCCACACCGGGGACCCCGCGCCATGGGGCTGCCGGGCCTGCCCGGTGTCACCGGGCTCTGTCACTCCGGTCTTTCCCCACCGGCAGTTACAATCGCGACAGCCCGTGAGACATCGTTTAAAACTCTTCAGTCGCGGCAGGGCCGGGGGTGTCCTTGCTCCCGGCGCCCCCCCTGCAGCACGGTACCGGCGGGGATCGCATCCCACCCCGCACACCGCAGCATCATCCCCGCCGCCACCGCGCCCGCCGCGTCCATCGCCCGTCCCGCCGCAGGGGGAGCGGAGGGAGGTCCACGGGAAGCCCCCCCGGGGGAAGGCCCGGTCCCCCCCGCACCGCCTCACCTGGAGGGCCGGAGCCGCACCTCCTTCTTGCTGTCCACCACGGAGGGCACGCAGTTGGTGAGCTCGGTCCAGTCGGCGTGCAGCCCGCAGCTCCAGCCGGTGGAGAAGCGGGAGAAGAGCCATGTCTCCCGCTTGCCGGGCCGGTGGCAGGTACACTTCTTCTGCCCGGCGCGGCACTCGCAGGGCTGCTCCAGCTGGATGTTGCGGACCAAGTGCCGGCCGAACGTGGTGCCGCCCGTCTTCTGGATGTGCAGGAACACGATCAGGTCGTCCCCTTTGATGTTGAAGTCCACCCGCCGCAGCAAGTCTCCGGCGGAGAAATTGAAGCGGGGAACAAACCGCGCCGGCGTCTCGTCCTCCGCCCGGTACGGGTCGGCGGCGGCGGCGGGGCTGAGCGCGCGGAGCCGCAGGAGCTGGCACTCGGTGCCCGGGCACACGTACTGCAGCACAATCACGGCGAAGAGGAAGAGCATCACCAGCGCCAGCAGCACCTTGTGGGACCGGTCCTCCATGCTCGCCGGGAGCGCCGCGCATCGCCGCCGCTCACAGCCGCCGCCGCCGCTGACCGCGCTGCTCCGCCGCCATCGCCCCGCCGCCGCCGCCGCCGGCCCTTCCCGGCAGCCCCCGCGCCGGCACACCCCGGACACGCCCCCCGGGCCGGTCCACGCCCACACCGGGGCTTTTCCGGTGCCGGTGGTGCGATCGGCACGTGGCCGGGGTGCTCTGCTGCGGGACCGGCACCGGCACCGCCCCCGCGCAGCCCCGCGCAGCAGCCACGGACCGGCACCGGCCCCGGCCCCGCCCCCGCGCAGCCCCACGCTCCCCCACGCTCCAGCCACGGACCGGCACCGTCTGTCCAGAGCCCCACGCTCCAGCCACGGACCGGCACCGGCCCCGCCCCCGGCCCCGCGCAGCCCCGCGCAGCCCCACGCTCCCCCACGCTGCAGCCACGGACCGGCACCGGCTCCGGCTCCGCACAGCCCCGCGCTCCAGCCACGGTCCGGCACCGGCACCGGCACCGTCTGTCCAGAGCCCCACGCTCTAGCCATGGACCAGCTCTGCAGAGCCCCACGCTCCAGCCACGGACCGGCACCGGCACCATCTGTCCAGAGCCCCACGCTCTAGCCATGGACCAGGACCGGCTCTGCAGAGCCCTGCGCTCCAGCCACGGACCGGCACCGGCACCGTCTGTCCAGAGCCCCACGCTCCAGCCATGGACCGGCACCGTCTGTCCAGAGCCTCACGCTCCAGCCACGGACCGGAACCGGAACCGGAACCGGCACCATCTGTCCAGAGCCCCACGCTCCAGCCACGGACTGGAACCGGTACCTGCTCTGCAGAGCCCCGTGTTCCAGCCATGGACCGGGACAGACGCGTGCTGCTGAGCCCCAGTCCAGTCGTGACACTGTCCACAATCACTGGTCTCCTGTGCGCCAAGCTGTGCTTTCCACACGCGTCAACACCCGGGTTTGGGGGGTTGAGTGTGTCAGGTGTTTTTCTTGACACCCCAAGAGGTTTCAGTTCATTCAGGTGGCAAATGCATGGGGTGCGTTGGGAGGAGTGTGGCAGCAGGTCAAGGGAGGTGATCCTCCCCCCTTGCTCAACTCCGGTGAGGCCACCTGTGGAGCACTGTGTCCGGTTCTGGGCTCCTCAATAAAAGACAGACAAGGAACTACTGGAGAGGGTCCAGGGGAGGCAGCAAGGATACTCAGGGGTCTGGAGCATCTCACGAGGAAATGGTGGGAGCTGGGCCTGGTTAGTCTGGAGCAGAGCAGACTGAGGGGGTCCCATCAATGCAGAGCAGTGTCTCAGAGGCAGGTGCCAGGAGGATGGTGCCAGACTCTTCCGTGGTGCCCAGCAACAGGATGAGGAGCAATGGCCATGAATTAAACACCACAAGTTTCACCTCAACATGAGGTAGAACTTCTTAGCCCTGAGAGTGTCAGAGCGCTGGAACAGGCTCCCAGGGGAGCTGTGGAGTCTCCCTCCCTGGGGACATCCCAAACCCACCATGGACATGTTCCTGTGTGACCTCTGGATGATCTCCAGAGGTCCCTTCCAAGCCTGGTAATTCTGTGGTTCACATGCGCCATCTCTGTCCGTATATTTGGAAACCCCTCTGCACAAAGCAAGTGTTCTGTAAATACTAATAGCGAGGGCTCTATGGGCTTATCTCTGATTAAAGTCATTTGTATATTTATATGCAAATTACATTTAGTCCTCCAGCTCCTGGTGTGTTGTCAATGAGGCCTGGCACACCAGTGTCACACTGGTGCTCACCCCGCTGTGCTCACCATGTGCCACCCAGCAAGAGCATAGCAACAGAGCCAGGGTTTTGCCTTTTCCCTTTGGGAGCAACTGATGCTATGGCAGTTGATGCCTGGGAGAGCTGCAGCCTTGCAAGTGACTTTAGAAAAGCAAATTAGAGGTTTCTGACTAAGGGAGGTTTTCAGCCATCCCTGGTGTCATAGAATCACAGAATGGTTTGGGTTGGAAGGAACCTTCAAAGCTCATCTGGTCCAACACCCTGCAATAAGCAGGGACATCTTCAACTAGACCAGGTTGTCCAGAACTGCATCCAGCCTGGCCTGGAATGTCTCCAGTGATGGCACATCCACCATCTCTCTGGGCAACCTGTGCCAGGATTCTACCATCCTCGCTGTAAAGAACTTTTCCCTATGATCCAGCCTGAATCATAGAACCAGCTAGGCTGAAAAAGACATTTAAGATCAAATCTCCCTCTTTTAGTTTAAACCCATCACCCCTCTTCCTGTCACAAAAGGCCCTGCTAAAAAGTCCCTCCCCATCTTTCTTATAGGCCCCTTTTAAGAACTGACATCCACAATAAGGTCTCCCCAAAGTTTTCTCTTCTCCAACTGAACAACCCCAACTCCCTCAGCCTTTCCTCCCAGCAGAGGTGCTCCAGCCCCCTGATCACTTCTATGGCCCCTCTCCAACAGGTCCATGTCTTTCTGGTACTGAGGATCCTGAGCTGGACACAGTGCTCCAGGTTGTGTCCTTCTGGCTTTCCGAGTAAAGCAGCTGTGACAGGAGTTGGAGTTTGGCTGCCCTCAGTTTAACTGATGCACTCAATGGTGTGCTCAGCTGCAGACATTACACGGACGTGCTGCATCCTGCCATGGGCCATTCCACTCAGAGCTGTATTTTCTAATATGCACAGCAGACAGCAAAGAGAATCATTTGAAAACACTTTCTTGGACCTTTATCCATCATTATAAAAGGGGGGGGGGGGGGAAATAAAGACTTAGCTTCTTTCTCCTCCTCTCCCAGCAATTCACTGTAAGTAATTTCACCAGATACATGCGGTGTTGGGAGGAGATGTCTTTATGGCTTTCATCCTTGAGCAGCGTATCCTGTCTTTCCTAGGTTCTTTTTAGTGTCGTCTCTAATATTTGGTAAACATTTACACTCCCAATAATAGGCAGTTTTATCACAGAGATTCTAGGCATGAGAGCTACCGAGTTAATTTGCTTCTGTTTATATCCGTAGCTCCAAAATGAATGGATTGCACCATTTAATGAAAACGCTGTGTTCTGAAAATCAAGCCTTAAAATTATAAAGATGTTCCTGTGCTTTATACCCATCACTTTCCCACAGTTGTTGATATAAAAAAAATATAGATGCTTGCCTCCAGCTTTATTTATTTTACATTATGAAATAACAAAGACATGTGCTGGGTTAAAACCGATCCTGAATGCTAATACATGGGAATTAAGAGGAGAAAATAACGATGGCCTAATGTCTACACTAAATTAATATATACTATAAAAGACATGATGCATACTGGGTTGGTGTTCCCAGCAGAGCCATCATTTTGGAATGGGCTAAACAATGATCATCCTTTCACTGATGAGTGATGGGCTCCAGTCTGCTGCCTTCTCACCCACAGTATGTAAATGATGCTCCCTGGCTTTCATCCAGGGACACAAAACATTTGCTCAGGCACTAAAGAAACGAAAGTCGCCCGGAATGAGATAAAAGCGGGACAGAACAGAGCTGTTAAGGTTTTACAGCATGGACAAGTTTCAGTGGCTGTCGCAGCAGCTGGTTTGGGTTAAGAAGTTGAGCAGAACCACGGAGTAATGCCAGTGCAACAAAACGTCTGCCTTCGCCCAGCACAGTGTCCCCCACAGCCCAAACACACAGTCCCTATTCCCACAGCACCCTTCTGTGCTGACACAGGGGATGAGCTCATTGGTGTAAATCACTGCTCCTTTTCCACCTAGCAGCATCCTCTCCCACCAGCTGGTCCCTCCTGCAGCTGCCCCCCCCCGCACAGCATCTCCAGTGCCAGCCCCTTCTGTTGCTGTGGATGTGACAGCAGGGTCCAGCTGAGCTGGTGCAGGTTCTCATCTCGGGCTGAGTCCCCTTATTTTCACACTGAAACGTACAGAAAGGCTGGGGTTTGTGTGCAAAGTACCAGGTATTTGCCCAGAGGCAGATCAATACAATGCCTTGTGCCTCAAGCCCTGAATTGATCTTTGCAGCTTTAGGAAACTATTGTTACCTCTTTGTGCAGGATTGATCCTCACATCCCTGTATGTTTTCTGAGTACCTTTGTTCCCGCAGCAGCTGAATTTGACCTCTGCATTTGACTGGCAAATGGTGACTGCTTAGCCCTATCAAAAAGAAAACACTCATCAGCTTGAAGGTATGCGGGCTGTCAGTGTGTAAAACTGAGCTTTGCTAGGCACTGATGCCTCCAGCTTACTGCAAGGATTGAGGTTTCTTGTCATTTCAACCAGAGTAAGCTCCCAGTGTCTGCTGCTCTGCAGAGCACAGCCAGGGGCAGAGGCAGGACTGGGATGTAGCAGCCCTGGCCAGGGCTGGGGTAACCCTGATTGCTGCTGGGAGGATGAGATCTTCTTTAAATGAGAGGGGAAACTATATTTGCACAATAGCACAATTAGAATAACTTGATTAAAAGAAATGCAAATGAGCCATTACCTTTGCTGTATTTCCTCACAATATGTGCAGGAAGGGGGAGAAGATAAATGAAATAACTACAGAAAAACCTCTTGGGTCATGAAAATAGCATATTCATTAAAATAGCAAACACAACTGCCACCAGCCCTGCTGCTGCAGCTTTCTTTTATGGAGTTGAATGGGTTTGTGGCAAGAGCATTCAAAACCACTCTTCCCATTGCGGGTCCTCAAAGTGATGGAGCTGCTGCTCCAACTTTGTCCTCCCTTGTCCCAGAAGGGCCTCACTCTACCACTTCCATAAGACACCTGCAAACCCAGGACTTTGATAGTACCCTGAGGAAACAGGGCTTAGAAACTGAGTATAAAAGCATAGAGGAATGAGCTGGTCACTGCATGGGAGGAGAAGCGGGACTGAGAGCAAGGTAATAGCCAGCAAAGGACCAAAGAACTGCTATGATGGGAGAGGGGCAGAAGCTCTGCCAGCACCTCACTGAATAAGGCCCTTCACTAGAGAAAGGGTATGGAAATGAGCAAAGGCATGGAGCAGCAGGGTGATGAGTAAAACTAATTAGAAAATGAGCCTTGATTATTCATGGACTTGACATATCAGAGAGCAGCTAATCAAAGGAATTATATAAGTTTGCATATTCTTTGTAATGTGGGCATCAAAGCCTTGTTTCTTGTCACTATGGCATCACTGCCTCCCATTCCTAACACCAAGCGCACTTGATAGGAGCATAAAGTCTCACTCTGGGTAACATAAAGGCTCTTGGAGAGCCTGAGATGTCCAAAAGCACCTCTGTGTTTTTCCAGCTATTGAACTGATGGAGCAATCTTACCTTCCCAAATACAAGATTGCCCAAAGCTCTTTGTGTGCGTGCTAAACTGGGCAGCATTTCAAAGCTTGAGCCAAATACCTGGAAACTCAAGGGATCCACTGCGAGGTAATCCATCACAGTTTTGTTTTCCTGCTGACTGATAGCTAAATAAACTTCATAGAAATCACGTATGGGAAGATGGACTTGGTGGGAGGTACCTGCTCAGTACTTGCATGGTGCAAGAAGCTTTCAGAAGTGCCTCCTTCCAAACATACGGCATCAGAAACCATCCGCCCAGGTTGTTCATTGCAGCAAACCTTGGATGTTCACCATCGGTTGGAGCCAGACAAAAGTCAGGCTTGCTTTCAGATTACAAGGTACCAGCAGTATTCCCATTTCACACAAAGAGCTCAATCCTGTGAAAGGTTTTCTAGGAGAACCCAGTGTGGGGCTAGCATCTGGACGTGTACCAAGCTTCTGGGCAATAATCAGAGATAAACGATACTGTCCCATCACCACTGATTCTTATCTCAGCATGAAATTGGCTGAGAAACTGCTGAAACATCAAATTCCCTTTTGATGAAGACAGTCTGGGACAACTCCAGGGAACAGGATCCATGGGGATGAAAGGGCCCTTTCAAGTATGCCCCTGAATCACTGGGAAAAGCAAGAAGTTGAGACCGCTCCTGCCCCTGTTTGCTTGTCTGAATAATTACAGTGATGGGTATATTAATGCCATCTGGCATTAGATCCACAGGCAACCAGGCATTGAAAGAGATTACTGGTGAGGTGTGTGAAGCACCCTTTTGGAGGGGCTTACGAGCAGATTAAGAGGTATTAGAAAGGGTGCAAGCCAGCAAAACCCAGGTCTGTAGGCCATATGGTCCAGGGTACTTTTTGTGTCCGCTTCCAAGGTGTCTAATGCAAACCTGGTGTATCTGACCTACTTCAGAACAAAGCCTGCAGCATTTGCCCAGTTAGAGGTAGGTAAAAAGCTAAGTTAGATAACAGAGTGGTCTTCAGCAGTGGCTTCACACTGGAAAGAGGCTGTTAAATGAGTAGTACAAATATTTTTTGCATCTTCCTAAAACCCAGAGGAAAATAATGTTTCCTGTAGTCCTGCATGGAATAAACACAGTGGGATTTCATCCAAAGACACTCAAGGAATCTGAAAGGTGAAATGTGCCCTTCACAGTGAACTTACTCCAGTTTAATTACACTGGGTTTTAAGCAGGTTTTGTTAAACTGGTACCATCCTTTTGCCTGGGCCCTCTTCAAGCCTAGAGAAGTTAATATCGATTTAACTTAATTTGGTCTCCGCCTGTGTACACAGTGCCTCTTGGATGCTGTATAAATATTTGCTTATTTAAATTGATGCTGAATTCAGGCAACAGTCTTGTGGGATTCACCTGTGTGGAGGGGATCAGATGCAGGGGAAAAACCAGAACATCGCAGGAAAAGGTCTTAAATTTCCACCGATGAGTTTATGCAATTATCTCATTTTATAAAATGAATGGAAATAAATGAAGGCAAAATAAAACCCCAGTAATAATAATAAAGAGAAGCTCTGAGGGCAGCTTCTTCCCACTGCCTCCAGAGCACCAGGGCTGATGGATCTTCAGGGAGCAATCTTGCCATCCAGTGAAACAGCATTACACCCCTTCACGATGTGTAAGAGAAGAGCAGGGCAGTATGATTTTCTATCTCCCGATGCTAAACTCTAGCCGTGGGGTGACTTGGTGTGGGGCCAGCCCAGTATTTGCATTACCAAAGGCACAGGCTGCTCTTTGAATCCCAGCTTTCTGGGAGACACTGCCAGTCATGCATGTGCCTTAGCTGCCACTTCACCAGATTAAAATAGTAGCAGCTATTTTAATTCACTGCTGGAATACAGCTGAAGAAATTCCTTGCAATCCCTTTCTTCTCTTCCCAGCTGACACAGAGCTGTGTGGCAGGGAGTACACATGCAGTTCACATGTCTTGCCTTGATCCATCATTGCATCTTAAACAGGAGAGGTGGATTTAGGGGTACCCATTCTGTGATGAGAGCATCACTTCCACCAGGAAGGGCTGAGCAGCATGGACTGGCCTCGCTGTTGTCCGAGCCTCCTGCTCACTGCTTTAGAGTAGGTTTAGGATGCTGCAGAACCCTGGAAGGGATGTTGGGGACCAGCAGCAGCTCCACCACAGCCTCTGTTTCCCCTCACTCATCTAATGGGTAGATTTGGATGCCAAAGAGGGACTCTTCATTAGGGACTGTAGTGATAGGACAAGGGGTGATGGGTTTAAACTGAAAGAGGGGAAGTTCAGGTTACATAGAAGGAAGCAGCTCTTCCCTGTGAGGGTGCTGAGGCACTGTCAGGGGGTGCCCAGAGAAGCTGTGGCTGCCCCATCCCTGGCAGTGTTCAAGGCCAGGTTGGACAGAGGGGCTTGGAGCAACTGCTCCAGTGGAAGGTGTCCCTGCCCATGGCAGGGGCTG
The DNA here is from genome assembly GCA_017639245.1 of Myiopsitta monachus. Classification (NCBI taxonomy): domain Eukaryota; kingdom Metazoa; phylum Chordata; class Aves; order Psittaciformes; family Psittacidae; genus Myiopsitta; species Myiopsitta monachus. Next base: position 645,035 of record CM029925.1, read on the forward strand.
GAGCTGGAGGAGCTTTAAAGCCCCTTCAGCCGAAACCATTCCATGATTCTGTGATCTGATGCTAGCGTGAGCTCTTCGTCCTCCAGGCTGAGGGCTGCGCAGAGCAACGTTTGCTGTTTAGATGGTAAAATCTAGCCCAACACTGCTTAAACAAGAGAACCTACAGATCACCCCTTTTGTGTCTTGAACCTTTGTTAACTGCTAATGGATCTCATCAGAAAACAAGTGGACAAGTGGGTAGAGGAGGGAGGGTTAATGCTTCTGTTCTTGCCCTGGCATGGATGGCAGGGTCCACTGCTGTGGTCTGTACACTCTGTTGTACCTAGATGTGGTGCATCCACCAGATTACCCTCTCTTTGCACAGGTAATTTTTACTACAGCAGTGACAGCTAGTATAATGCATTGGTCTGATTGCACTCCTTTTCCTGCTCGTCTTCTCCTATTAAAAATAAGCAGCACGTAACAATATGGTCCTACATATTGAGGACACCTCTCAGCATCAAAATTCAGCAGATCTCCTATAGGGAAATGAGTCGTCCAACTGCATAGAGCTTCTACGGACTTGCCTCAGTCCCAAGTGGTAGAGCAGTGATAAATTCCTGTAGTTGTGTCTGAAAGCACTCTGGAACAAACGTTTCAAACGCTCTCCCAACCTGCCTGAGGCCTGGTTGCATCTTTAGAGGGCTCTCCCTTGACAGCTTCAGGCTTAGGGTCCACCCTTAGAGACAGAGCTCCCAAAGCAGAGACTGCTGCAGCCATCCCTATGGGGGGCCCTGATGCAGGACAGGTTCTGCTCGAACCTGTCCAGGATTAGACCCAGGATTACTCACCCTGCCCCACCAAAAAGCACTTCCCCAACACATTACACATTTTTGGGAACAATCCACTATCTCTCTTCAATGACTAAAAGATTAAAGCACTGTTGGGTTATGAACGGTCATGTCTTCGCTTGCAGTTCTTACCTATCAAAAGGTCTCTTGGCCAAGAAGACGATCTCTGCTTGCCATGGCTGTTGAATGAGCTCCGTGGGTTTATGTGAGCTGAGGAGTTTCAGAAGCAACCTCTAACTCTGCATTTGAGAGGCTTTGGGTAAGTTAACCTGCCAGAGACCAGGGACTGCCAATGGGAGGCTGTGACACTGTGCAGAACACCAACAAGCACAAGGAAAATAACTTGGGGATAAAGCAAATACTGTCTTCTTTCATGCAAAGAATCAAATCTTAAATGATCCCATCTGTCACTTTCAGCTGCCCCCTGCTCCATTGGCTGGATTCTGCTCATTAAGATAAATTTCAAGCCAGTGGATCATTTTTACCTGCAGGGCTTTGATGAAATGTACTGTCTGGGACAACAAAACTCCTCCGGTTTGGACAGCCACCACAGAGGAATAAGCATACATCTCTTATGTTGCTTTGCAATTGCATGGAATGACTTTGACCTTCCAAAACGGAAGTACGCTGCATTCAAATTCCTCCTCCTTTCCCCCATGGGATTAGGAGCTGGCCAAGCCCCTCCAATAAAAGTTTCCCATTCAACCTTGCATTGTAAACCCCTCTTTTCTTTATTGCTCCCTCTCTGCAAAGCTTCCCCAGCAAACCTCCAGCTTTTTCCAGACAAGGGCTGGAGAGCTTCTATGTTGTGCAAATGGTTCGGATATCCTTGTTTCTTCCCTGAAAAGGCATAAAAGCGATGTGTCAGACCCCTTACCTCATAACCCAACAACTGTACACCGGGCACTTTGCATATGGCTCCCCATGCTTTCAGCCCAAATGACTTATTTAACTGTAAGTGTAATTATGCATTGGAGTGGTTTCATGAGGGGTGTGATAAATCATCCGCCTCCGAGTCTTTAAATCAAGGCTGGGTGTTTTCAGTGGGGTCCTGCTCTGTGTCTGGCGCACACAGAGGCTCTCAGCCCCTTTACAGGAAGGGATATAATCACACGGTCATGGTCAGACATGGTATTGAGGAATTAGGGGATGGGCGGGATGGCCTTTGTCACGCAGGATGTAGGATTAGTTAGACTTAATGGTCTGGTTTGGCCTTTAAATATATGAATAGGGAAAAGGAAAGAAGAAAACAAACCAAAACAGAACAAAGGTCCCTATTCTAGCCAGCATGTTTCCACCTCGTGGCAGTGGAGCCACAGAGATTGCAGGCAGTTGGAGCTGGAAATGAGTGGTGGGGAGAACCAAGGGCACCCCTGTGCACTGCCTCTGCACCCAGAGCACCCCCCCAACCACCTCTTGCCAGCAAATTCAAGGCCAGGTTGGACAGAGCCTGGGGTGGCATGGTTTAGTGGGGAGTGTCCCTGCCCATGGCATGGGCGTTGGAACTGAATGATCTTAAGGTCCTTTCCAACCCTGACTATTCTATGATTCTAAATCCAGGAGCCCAAGCCCATGGGGATTTGCTGACTTCCTGCAGGGGAGAGCAGACATGAGGACATGCACAACACTTAATTGATTTTCTCTCCCCTCCTCCCTTGAGGTCATTTTAGGTGTTCCAGAACTAGAAATCTGATGCCCTTTTTTTTTCCCTCTATTCCTAAATTAAGCTAATTAAAAAATATTTCTGGTGGACATTATCTTATTGCATAATTAGAGGAGATCAAAGTGCAGTGCTTTGATTGGTACCAATCCCTTTTGCTTCAATTGTGTTTCATTAATTGAACAGAGCTTAAACAGGTGCTTATAAGCTAAGGAGTTAACTATCTGCTCTTAAAGCACTCAACTGTCCCTTGCAACTGTACCTGCTCTAAGCCTGCAGGCATTATAATACAATAATAGTGATTACACTCGTGATCCACATGGGAATTTCAGGGACTATAAGCACCTCTTGTAGACACCAGTGCAGAACGACTCCACACAGGAAACGCAAAGGATCCTCTTTGCAAAATCCAAACTCTACCCGCCAACTGGCTGATACCATCAGCTTAACCATGGGTGATTACATTATTAATGACTCCCAGGTCTTTATTAAGTCCCAAAGAACCTTTGGATAGACTACACTGGTATTACTCTGCCATACGTTTTAAAGAGATTACTGTTAATTAATTTAACTCTTCTGCATACCTAAAATTCAGCTAAACCCTCTATTGTGCTCTCTGCTGTCACTGCAGACATGTAGGACTTCCCAACTCTCGTATAAATAGAAATGGATTAAAACCATCTACTCAGATATAAAATAACTTACGTTGGTTTTCAACACCTTCCACAGCGCCCAGTGAGGGGGAGCTGCCCGGGGTTATCCATCCCACCAGGAGTCAGCTTCCCTCTGGGATACAGGCCCAGTGCTTTCCAAAGACACTAAATTCCCTGAAAGTGTAAATAAAACATAAACCCCACAATTTTTCTGCTCCCGGGGCTGAGGTACCCAAAGCAGCCAACGTAAATCACTTGCAGCATTTATGATCTACTGACACGTTTCCCTCCTAAAATAGGAGCCTGACACACATAAATCCTCACAGATGCTTCTCTGGAGAGGAGCTGAGCAGCTGAGGCTGTGCTGTCCCTTTCCTGTGACACACACTGGGCCATGAGGGATGCTGCCAAAACAGCATCTCACTGCCACCCCTCTGCTGTGCTCTGGGGAGACCCCCCTGCAGTCCTGAGCCAGCTCTGGGGCAGCAGCACAGAGGGACGTGGAGCTGTTGGAGCGAGGCCAGAGGAGGCCACGGGGAGGCTGCGAGGGCTGAAGCAGCTCTGCTCTGGAGCCAGGCTGAGCTCTGGGTGTGCTGTGCCCACCATATGGCTCACTGCCATGGTGTGAGCTCCACGTCCCTGCAGGACCTCTGCCAGTGCCTCTCCGCCTTCACAGTAAAGAACTTCTGCTTTAGGTCTAACCTGAACTTCCCCTGTTTCAGTTTGAACCCATCACCCCCTGTCCTATCTCTACAGTCCCTGATGAAGAGTCCCTCTCCAGCATCCTTGTATTCCCCTTCAGATGCTGGAAGCTGCTCTGGGGTCTCCACACAGCTTCTCTGCTCTAGGCCGAACAGCCCTAACCAAGAATTCATTTCCAGAGGATTCAGTAACTGCACAAGGTGAGTCCCAGCAGCCCTCTCTGGGGTTAGTTTGCACACTGGTTAATTCACAAGCCCATCAGCCAAAGCCTTGCAGGGCAGGCATCCCAAGCCCCTGAACGTCTCCATATCCCTCCTCTCCAGTTTCTCCAGTTAAACTGGGATGAGCCAGATATGGTAGCACAGATCTAGGTCTTGCTCTGTACTTTCCCAGATACATCCCACTCCCTTGGAGCCAGCCCCAGGCCACCACTGAAGGTGGCACAGGGATCTTCCACACATCTGACAGCAGCACTGTGGCACCCAGTGGGCAGAAAAGAGGAACCATTCGGTTATGATTTATCCTCTTCACTGAGTTGCCTGAAAGCTGCAGAAGTGTCTTTAATGTAGGCATTAAAGCAGCGACAGTGGCAGTTGCTCAGCAGATGGTCACGATTTGGCGGCATCCAGCTATGTCCTAGAGCTTTTGCAGCCTCCAGCCTGAGCAAAGTCCTCCATCTCCACTTACCGTCTTGCTTTACATGGCAAAACGGCTCTCCCTAATATTCCTGCAGCACACCAAACTGTCTTGCTGTTGGGCCTCAAATTTCAGTGTGATTGGTAATCAGTGCGTCAGCCGTCAGAAGTGGGTTATTAAAATATCTGCCATGATGAACAATGCAAAATAAATGCAGATAAACTGTATTACTCCGGGTCATTTAGTTTTAAGTGTAGCAACCTCTCTGTGTTTTTTTTGCCTCTTAGGCAATATGCAGCATGAAACACCACAAATAAATACAGATGTAGAGAACGTTAGATACACTTTGTAGGAGCAAATTATGCACGTTCCCATTTCATTCTGGTTAGCCCCAAATTAGATGGTTTGCCTCCATTATCTCACTGGATACACTAAAAGCTAGTGATTTATGAAAGAAACCGGTGTGAACGCCATTATAATTGATTAACCTAAGAGAATGGTGACCTACTTGTAGATATACAAATATGATTATAATTGTGCAGTAAGTAATTGAATGTTCTGCAGGACTTCTTTATAATGTGACTATAATGCATAAAACTAAGAGGGACACAAAAGGTTTCCACCCTGTGCAATGCGCTGGGAATTTAGGAGAGGTTCTGAGTGCTTCCTGCTCCTGTGGAGGTGAATAGGTGTTGAGACCCTGCAGAATCAACCCCCTCCTGAACAGCAGCATTTCCCATAAATAGCCTGTTTATTATTTAAATAGAGAACCTGGAAGAAAGGTTCCAGTGTACTTTGTGGCTGGGATAGCTTTCAACACACTGAGCAGAGCCCATCGCCTGTGGATTCTACGTGTAGCTCCCTCCCAGTTCCCCACTACTGGAGCATCTTCTCAAGGTCTGCCTTTGGGTCAAGAAAGAGGGAGAGGCAGGTCCTGATCAGAAACTACATAGCTATAAAATGAGGCTATGTGTCCATATTTCTAAACCACCACCCCTTTTGCAGTGGGACTCAGCACCACTACAGTGGGTTTGGGAACCTTCTGAACCTTGGGTATCCCCCGGCTGTGACAGAGTCCACAGCTACTGCTGTGTCTGCTAATGAGTGTGTTTGTGTCACAGTCACCAGAAGGACACAACAAAGAACAAGAGCATCTCACTGCATGCAGTAGTTTACAATTCACATACATAACAGGGAGCAACAGATGGAGACAGTCCCCAGGCACTGGCAGCTCATGGGTTCAAGCCCAAAGACTTCACCTTGACCGTGCATTTGGCTCTAACCATGCAATCCCAGGCGATGCTTCTTGCTAATTTGGTCTCCCAGCCTGCATCCTGCTGGACCACGTACCAGCATCACCCAGCCCACAGCTGCATGGAGGCTCTCACAGCATTATTATTTGTCACAGATTTTCATGTATCTTTTGCTGCCAGTCACTTCCTCTGACTTGATTTGTCTGAACTCCTCTGCATGGACACAGAGGCAGAGCTAACCTCTGATCATGACACACACTCACTCTCTGCAGAACAGCATCCCAGATTCCCAATTTGAATGGCTAAATATATTGAAGCCCAGTGATGAATTATTTAAAAACTCTACAATTTTCAGTGCTACACACCAAATTAGAGACTTGAATGCACCTCTGCAATCATGAGCCTATGGCTCCATCACAGAAAAGCACCCATTTAAACCCCCTGGGATAAATGAGCTGTTACAATTCCCTGAACTGGAAACCCTGGAGATGATGAGGGAGCCAGGACTTGCTAGGATGGGATTGAGTTAATTAGCACTGTGTCTGAGGAGAGCCGTAACAGCGTAATGAAACAAATAGAATTAAGGCAGTCTAAAATGACTCCAGTGGATTGATGGGCACTGTGAAACGGTCAGGGTTATACCCATGTGTGCAGGGTGATGCATTCATCGTGCATTGCTCGCACTGAGGGAGATGGATGGGGAAGAGGGTGCTGGTAGGGTCATTGCAGCCCTGCAAGAGCTTTCTGATGTGACACATGCTCAGGGCAGAAAGATGGAAACCATTTGCTTGCCACACTGCAACTGGCTCAGTGTCAGCCCTTCCTGTGGGCAGCCAAAGAAGCCACCAACCCCTAAACCCTCAAGTGGGGTGAGGTCCAGCACGCTCATCCCCTGCAGAAGCCACAGTCAGGGATGCAGTGTTGCACCAGGAATGCCTGGCTCCCCAAGGATAACCCTGCCCTCAGCTCCTGCAGTCCTCAGGACATCCCACTGCTGGCACTAGAAGGGCTTGGGGAACTCCCTCTGCATTGTGCCCCAGCCTCTTGTCAAGCACATGCTGGCGATGGCCTCGCTCTCTACTGTAGCAGAGTAGCACATCCACTCAACTGAAAAGCTACAGACATTTCGGGTACATCCCGGAGAACAGGATGCATCCCACCTCCTGGGGAGTTACCGCTAAGCTAGGCATGAAAGTGGCTGGAGGAAAATGGCCATGTTTGACTTCTGCACCCATCCTTCCCAGTGCTGCCTGCTGCTGAGGAATGACTGACGGGCTCTGCTTCTTCAGTGTGTTTTGCATTCTTTTCCATATTCAGTTGTCTGGAAGAGGAATACGCTGGCCCTGGCAACGCTGCACATGAGAGAGATGCTGGCTTTTGCAGAGGGAATAGTTCAGGGTATTTTTACAGTCAGCATAAAATCACTGACGCTGCCTGTATGGATAGCTCTGTTATCGTGCCTGGGACCAATAAAGAAAGTGTAAGGAAGAAGAGAGAAAGCCACAAGTTAAACCCATACTTTACAGCAAGAAGACTCTTCCTTTTCATTTTTAAACTTCTCAAATTTTAGCTTCCACCAACATGAATCAGGAAAGGATAAAACAGAGCTGCCAAGTTGCACTCTTCTGAAGCAGATGACTCCCAGCTTGGCCAACTATTAACTGCCAAACATAATACACACTAAAATGACAAAGCCCAGCAATACAAAAGACCACATACTGCCTTAGGTCCATATACAGCCCTGTGTCTATCGCTACCACAGGGAACTGGAGCTGTGCCCAGCAGCTGTATCTAACCCTGAGCATTGCCTGTCTACCAAAAGCTAGAGCGAGCTGCTGGGGACAGATAGCAGCTATTAGCTGAGCTAGTGGAGTGATACCCACAGCTTTGCTTCAACAAGAAGAGCATAAATAAACCCAGCCTGGCTTTCTCCACAGCTGAGCTCCTCATCACTGCTGCAAAAGCATTTCTGTCATGGCTTTGCCCAGCCCACTACTGCTCAAAGAGGCAGGAACAATCCCAACCCACACAAGCAACATAGGAAAACCATTGCTCCAACACCAAGTCATACCTCTTTCTATGGTGCTTTTCCTTGTCCTTACCAGCAGCAGCCAAGCAGACACCCAGCTTCTGATTGGCCCTTTATTTCAAAACCACTTTCACTCTACAAGTGCAGGGATAAGCTCCCTTATATGAACTGTGGGGCCAAGTGAATCCCTATAGGTAGCACCTGTGCCCCTCTCATTCCCTTCATAGGGATCAGCTGCCTTTCCTTCCTAAACACTGCTTGCAATGGAGACAGTCCTGCAGTGAAATAGTCCCAGCTTGAAGCCTATTGCAGAGATTAAAAATTACTTGCTTCCAGTTGGATGCAAAGCTTCCTAATTACCCACCAGCATTTGGGTGGCAAGTTTGCCGCATGAATAATTGCATGTCCGCAAAAGTGTTCCACTGGCAGGGTTATTAGCAAGAAAACAGGAATTCGGTTGGAAAGCATTAATAAACCTGGAAGACAACAGCTATTATGGTGATTGATCCACTATCCGAGTGTGCCCAACCCATGCAGGGTGGAGGAGCAGAGGTTATTGTGCAGGGAGGGGGTGCAGAGAGCTAGGAAGGAAGGCAGGTCAAAGATGAAATCTGGTGCTGTCAGGTTTTAAAGTGCTTAAAAACCCCACACGTCTTTCCCAAAGCTGCCTCAAAATTAGATGATTTTAGTACCCTGCAGCGTTTTTTGCTTGGGCTGTTGCTTCCTTTCTTATATTAAACATTGGCAGTGAAAGCAGAAGATGTTTGTGTGTGTCACTGGGCAGCTTTTGTGTTCATTCCCCAGGACCAGTGATGCTGCAGGCACCCCGAGGAGCAGACCCAATCTACACCTCCTGAGTGATAAAATCACCAAATCCCTTCAAGGGCTCAAAGAAGGATTAAGGAGCGCTGCCCACCATAATGCCAGGAATTTCTGGCCCAGTGCACTGAGGCTGCTGCAGTGCCCTCCTGCCCATGAGTAGCTGTGCACTGGGAGCATCGCTCCTTTCTGCTTGTGTGCATCAGGGCTTGTCCTTTGGCATTCACTGGAGTAAGCTTTCAGTCTGTCTGGATAACGATATTGGCAAGGAAAGGAGGAGGTGAACCCAAGCTGGCTCCTCTGGCATGTTAGGAACGTGCACACTTGAAGCTTCATGCTCTTCTGCCCTTTGTCTCCCTGGAAACATCCCTTTTGCACTGCCTTTGCAGGTGTCGAATGGAAGACCTATGGCCATAAAGGAGACAGAGCACTAGGAATGCAGGTCTCTACAGCCAAGACAACCACTGGGGCTGGGTACAGCCTGTGATATACCCCAAGTTGTTCACATCACAACATTACAGTTCATGCCAACTGCACTATAGGGTGTTGAGTTCATTGGAGTATTTTGCCTTCCAAAAGGAAACTAAAACAGACCCTTGCCAGTTTATTATTTCATCTAATTATATGTATCAACAGTATTTCATCCAAACCATTTTAGGAAAATAATTGGAGAACGTTTCTAAAACCCAAGCAACCATTTTCCTCCTGCCAGGGTGGCAGATGCAAACATAAAGAGTAACATGTCCATACATCTCCAATCTCAACTTCTTATGAAACAAAATTAAAGCAATCTGGTTGTGAACTGATCCAAAGCAAATACTATATTTCAGAACACTCCACATTTGCTTGGTAGGGCTGATTTATATGACGCAATTTAAAGACCAGGATGCAAATATGGAGGGGAAGACTATTTCCCCTTCACACTTTCTTACCTCGCAGACGTTTTTGTTCTGCATGCAAGCGAGGAGCCCTTGGCCTACGCAGCAGCTGCCTTTGAAGGATGAGCACTTGACAGGTTTCTATGGCATTTCTGAAAAGGTTTGTTTCGCAAGGCAGAGGTTCCCTTTGTCACATACAACACTTTGCCATTTATTGTGTGATCCGTGAGATCATCACGTAGCGGTCTTCAAAGTAAGGATTGACAAAAAGCATCCTCTGCCTGACTTCGATTTGCAGATGCTATCTCTATTCCAGGTTTACAGATGGAAAGAGGAGGAGGAAGAGGGCAGTACCTTTCTCAGGGAAGCTCCATGCATAGGCTGAATCCCAGTGCTGGCAGCCCCCATGCAACCACCAAGCCCAGGGCAGCAGAATGGGAGCACCACATGTGCTACACTCTGCTTTGCCACACATCATCTTAGGGGCAGTGAGCTCACTGTGTTTGCAGTTTCCTCCACCCCTTTCCTGAGGAAGTGTTGCTCCAGCCATTGTCTGTGTTCTGGTTTTAGATTTCATGTTTAGTTTCCAAGATATAGTGGCTTTCCAGCGGGCAGAACACCACCTCAGGTTTGTGGCACTGCAGTCCTACTAAGAGGTAATTGCCGAAGTAAATCAGAAACTTGGGGAAGCCTGAGAAAAACTGGAAATCACAGGCTTGAAAAGTGAAATTACAAAAAGAAAAGAAAAAAAAAGGAGGAGAAAGAAATATCAAAAGGGAAGTTTCATTTTTGGTAAGGAGGCCATTGAAGGATTTCCAAAACCAGTTCAGTCCCACTTCTCAGTTTGCCTTGCTAAACCTTGAATCGTCATTTTGCAATGAGCCTAAGCATCCATCCCTCAGGAACCCGCAGGCTTTCTGAGTTAAATCCTCCAGTCCTCCATCCTAGGCTGCAGCCAGGAGTGATGCCAGGCGCCTGCTCCAGGAGGCTGCTGCTTGCTGCCATGGACAGAAGCACTTCTGAATCCTTCCCCAGCTTTATCCTGTCCCACTCCCTGTTTCCTGGCAGAACCCAAGCCATGTGCTGCTCAAAGGCTACACATGACCAAACCAGTGCTTTACACCCAGGTACTCTCAATATTTGGAGCGCTGCGGCCCGATAGCATCACAGGGAAATACAAGATACTGGCAGGCTGGGGTTTCTCTATATTATACCTCCTAGGAATGGGGGACATCAGCAACAAGAATTAAACCGTAAATCAAATGGGGGTTTTGCTGCTTTCACCCTGTTCCCAGCAGTTGCATTTGTGCCAGTGGTGTGAGGAGTTCTCTCAGGGCAGGGCTGCATCCCAGGACCTGCGTGGCCCCGATACCTGGATTTCACAAGCAAGGCAAAACAGCTACTTTGTGAATGAATGGGAACTCTTATGGCAATGCCAATAAGCAGAGACACTAACTAATACCTGCTTCAATTAAATTCATTTACAACTCAAACTGCTGATCAAAGCTCTCTTCCCCCACATCTGGATCGTGCAATACTGGCTGTTTCCCTTGGCCCTGTGAGGAATCTGGCTGCTCCTTAGGAAGTGACCTGTAATGTGTAAAGCTGATTTACTGCACTGGTGGGCTGGGATTCCCAGGATGTTCAAGGCCTTTTCTGCAGTGAAACACTCTTGACATGGAGGTGAAGTAAACTGCACCATGCTGCATCCATAAGCAGTTTTCAATTAGCACTGAAGTCTGGCTCCAGAATCAAAGTTCAGCTATTCCCAGTCTGAGAGTTGTTGGGGTTGACTGTGGCTTGAGCTGGGCCGTTTACTTTCTCCACACTGACTTTTCTGCCATCTTTATTTTCCTTTATTAATATTCCCTTAATGAACCTTGGTCTGGGATGTGCGTACTCCATGTTCTTGGGCTATAAGCAGCATTCCCCCACCAGAACACAGCCACGACTTGATGGCTTGAATTTGCAAAGGCACTTTGTTTCTTAAGGAAGTCGTGTTACCAGTGGGAAAAAGCCCCTTCATTTTCATGGCCTGTTCTGCTCCAGATGAAAATGTGGCGGTTTCCACTATGGCACACTGCCCTGTGTTGAACAAGCTGGCCCAGATGCTAATTTAGGTCTGTGTGGCCAGACTATCAGATTTATTCTATCTAGAGGGAGTCACATCACAAATAAATAACTCGAGCAGTACATTGGACTGCTTGAAAAGCAAATTCTTTGGCGAGTATTCCCCCTTTCTTCTCCTCCTTATTTATAGGGCCATTAATGAATGCACCTGGGCTAGAAGCAAAATGATGACACCCTCACCATGCTTCCCTTCCACGATGTTTTATTTGGAGTCCCTTTTCCCTCTTGCCCTCTAGAGCCTCCATGCACTGCAACATACCCCAAGTTGCTGCTGCCAGCCCAGGAGGGTGGCCAGCAAATGAGCTCCCTGTGAGGCAGGGGGACTTTATTCAGTGCCTCCCTGAAGGACAAGAGTTCTGCCACCCCTCCTTGCTCCTAAAGCTCTCCCATGGTGGGTCCACCGGCACTGGATCTGGTTGCAGATAAGGACGATGATGCCCTCTTGGATGGGTCAGCAACAGGCACTGGCTTTCCCTGCACTGTTGCTTCTTTCATTGCCATGGTGCTGCAAACACGACAAATGCCAGAGCTCTTCAGCCATTTTCCTCCAGGAGAAGTAAAGTTTTAATGATTAACCTTTATAAATTACACCAGCAATGCTCTAAATAATAAATAGCTCCTGGCCAGGTCTAGCCCTCTGAGCTATTATTCTCCAGCATGATATGCTGAGCCTCCATCTGCATTTATTTTCCATACTGTACTCAAGTCCTCTTATGTCATTGAGATAAGCAGTCAGGAGATATGTGTTTTCCAAAATGATGTCCTCATTCATCATTTCTTCCTCACTGCTCAGCCTGATTACATTTAATTCAAGAAGAAAGAAGCCTTGCCTGGGCCCACTGAGCATATAAGGTTAAAAAAGCAATACAAATGAAGCAACAGCTTCCTGGAGAAATGGCTACAGAACACAAAATAACATCATCCCTTATCAGCGCCGGGGCTGTGTACTCTGCCTCTCATTTCCAGAGAAAACTCAGAGCACAACTGACCCATTCGTCACGATCAGCAGGTACAACTCTGCTTCAAACACATATGCACAACAGCAACCACCCTCCCCATTAACAGAGGATGAGCTTTGAGCATTGATTTCATCGGCTATTAATGCAAAGCTTAATTACGAATAGAGGCAAGGGAGTGAGAGCTTGCTGCAGCCTGAGCCCTTTCCGGTGACACTTGGCTTAGGGAGAAGTACCTTTTGTTTCTACAAGTTTCTCTGTCGCAGCGTTTGGCTGCTCCAGGATGCAGTAGGGAGAACTAATGCCAAGATGTGTTTATGCAGAGCGTGAGCAGAGGTTTTCCAAGCCCAGTGAAGGATTCCTCCTGACTTTGCACACTCACCCCCCCCATGGCTGCCCGGAAGGCAGCCTCCAGATGCATGGAGCCTCCTAAACAAGCAGGGGGAGAGGGAGCCCGCACCAGAAATGCTTGCTCATCTTCTGCAGGGATGCAGCCACTGTGAGCTGCTCGTTGCCAGCCTATGCAGAACGGTGCAGACTGAGCCAGCTCTGAGCCAGGGTGCTCTGCCCTGGCTCCACTGCTTGTCCCCGCATTGCTCAATGGCAAAGATAATGTTGTTGGGAAGACCTGTGGGGTGCAGGCAGGGCTCAGCTCGGCGTGGGAATCCACTCATAATGCCGGTGGGAATGGGCATTGTGGATCCTGGCTGGTGCACAGGTTCTATGGGGTGGCACCGACAAACCCCCCTGAGCCCACCCCTCTGGACAAGCTGTGCTGGCTGCCGCAGAGCCAGGCTGGCACCCGTGGGTTTGCAGAAGGAATTTCCCACTAGGAAAAGCAGTTTGTGTATTTGCTGTAATCAGACTTCAAAGAAATGCTGAAGCAGCCAAGGAAATGAAACACATACTGAGCCAGCCAAACAGGAAAATAAACGCAGGCAAAAGGAGCCAGAGCCTCTGACCAAATGAACTCAGGCCAAAACTCCACGTTTAAAATGAAAATCAGAAGGGTCCTGAAGAGCTGGGTGGCTTCCAGCATGTCCAAAGGGCAGCAGACCCACAGCTCCAAGCTTTGTACTGCAGCCACAGCACCAGCTATTCCCATCCCTCCCATGTATGTTTTGATCAACACTGATTTGGAGAGACCACTGTTACCCAGTTTGCACCAAATGCAAATTATTGTAGACTCCTAAAATGGTTTGGGTTGGGAGAGACCGCAAAGCTCCTCCAGCTCCAACCCCTGCCACGGGCAGGGACACCTTCCACTGGAGCAGTTGCTCCAAGCCCCTGTGTCCAACCTGGCCTTGAGCACTGCCAGGGATGGGGCAGCCACAGCTTCTCTGGGCACCCCCTGACAGCGCCTCAGCACCCTCATAGTGAGTGGTCATAACATAAGCGGTCATGGGCTGAATGGAAAACTAAGATGGAAGATTTTTATAGCAGAGCCACGTCCAGGAGCAAGAAAGCAGTGAGACACCAGCGAATCACCCAAGGGGGCTTTTTGTAGCAAGCAGCAGTTACTGGGGATGCAGCCAGTGCACAGACTGGTAGCTTCTGGCACAGACACATGATGCACTTCCGAGGGTACCAGAAAAGCAAATGGAGCTGGAAAAGCAGCAGCCCATGACCTGTCTCTCCCAGAGGCTGTCTGGGCCCATCGAGGCCATATCCAACCTGCCCTTGCAGAGCAATTCCCAACACACGGGTGAGAGTGCAGGGCCCTGCACGACAGGCTGGGACAGCAAGGGAGGGAACGGGTATTATCCCTTTGAAGTGACAAAAGCAGGCAAAATGTAATTATAACCACCCAAACTGGAGTTCTGCCAGGACATCTGGGCTAATGGTCCTGCTCCTGCAAGAAGCGCCATGGGATTTCTGTAATGATCGCAAGTGGTCAGGACCTCGGTTTCACATCTCATTTGGAAGATAATGAAGAAGTCTCCCATTTATTTTTGTTCTGAAGGGAGGTAAGGACAAATTGACTGTGTCAAAGGGCACGAGGACTTAGAAATGTAGATTCATTTGCTTGAGATGTGACTGGGAGCTCTGAGAGTCAGGAGGGCGGCGGAGGGAGAGCAAGGAGTGAGGAGGGAGCACGTGTGATTTCATAGGGCTCCTGTCAGTGCTCCAGCTTATTCTGGCTGTGCCGTGGCTCCCGTGACATTGCTGAAAGGAAGGTGAACCTTTTTTCATGTGAGTTATTCCTGCTGTAAAATATATTTGGAGGGAATGAGTTTATAAAGCTATCTCTGAGATAATTGGCAAGGATACTCCACTCTCCCATGAAGGTTACGAGTGGGTTACAAGAGGGTCTTCAGTTAAAACCCAAAGCAATAAGAAATTAATAGATCTTGCAGTGTCAGTCCCCAGGTAGAGGATCATGATAAACTGGAAACAGGCACAGGCTCTCTTTAAATTAGAGAGATGGGGGAGAGAGACATCAGCCCCCTGGGAGTTACACAGATTCAGATTGACACCTCTGCCGAACACAAGCATGGTGATTGCCAATAAAAGTTCACTGCAGTCGGAGAGGACAGATATTGCTTTATCCTCTGAGGAGCAAGTGTGGCATCTCCAGAGACTCTGCCTGTTGCTTGCATGGAATAGGGAGCTCTGCCCCAGGAAGCTGCACCAGCAGCATGGGCAGGTGCTGCCTGTTAAAGTGAAAGCTGCTGTGCACAAAGACAATGACTCCCCTCTTTCCAGTCATGATTATGTCTGTATCTAGACCCCTTGCACAGCTGCATCACCCCTCTTTTTCTGCCAGGAGCATAAGGAAATGTGAACACACCCTAGAAAACTGTAGGGATAGGTTTGGACAAGAGGAAGAATTGGCAAGAGCTGTTCTGGAAGGTCATTACGTGGGTATTGGCTGTTGTATAAATGGAACTGCCAGAGTGGAGAAAGAACTGGCTGTGATACTGATGAGAATGAGTAGTTAAATGAACGCAGTTTGGGTTGCAAAATATAGACTGCCATTGGGATCAATACTGGAATCAGTTTAATTAATTTGTATGATCAATAACCTGGAAAGATGAAGGCACAGACCAAGCAATGCAATTTGTTCACAGTACAAAACAATCACGGAGGAGCTGTCAACAAAAAGGGCGATGCTCTCCAGGTTGGACCTGGAGGAGAGAGGTGCATGCAGAAAGCATGGAGCAGAAACTGGGCAGTGAGGATTAGATGGCCCAGGATCTGGCATGGCAGCTGCGAGACCACCCCATGAGTTTTTGTGAGATGGGACAGGGCATGGCATTGGCAAAGGAGGAGGAGGGAGACCTGAGGTTAGGCTCGTTGGGTCTGAGAACAGCCTTCAGGTGAGTGGGGACACAATGTAAGCTGAAAGCACTGGTGGCAGGGCTGCCTGTGACTACACCACGCTGTTCAGGGGCTGCAGGAGAGCCCTTCAGGGAAGGGCTGGTGCTCATTAGGTTAATTCCTCAAAAGACTTTGGGCACAACTGATCAAACACATTACCTCTCTTTGCTCCTCCTTAGCACTCCAGGGGAGAAACGTGGCTTCCCCTCACTCTGGAGGAGACACACGCAACCGTTCTCCTGGCAGCATGAGCCCCGCAGGGCTGGAAGTCCACTCCAGAGCCGAGATGCACCCGCCAAGCCGTGCAGTGATGGTAAAGGGGGGTCTCACAAACACCCTCCCATTGCTGGGGCTGGCAGCAACCTACAACACCCTGCAGCCATCAGCAGGGGATATCTGCATGGCTCCTATTTCTGGAGCAAAGGAAAGGGAGAGTGTGCACGGGAAGGTAAAGGACATAAATGTCGGTCCCTGGGGAGAGAGGCTGAGAATTCCCTCACGTTTGCTGATCTGCAAACCTTGTCAGAGGCTTTCAATTCTCTCGGAGCACAGAAAGGAAGAGACAGATGCTGAGATAATTACTACCCTGGCAAAGAACTTCTTCTTGTATCCAGAAGGAGAGTTACGGCCTCACAGCTGTCTCCAGGATGGAGTGAAAGCATTTTCTCCATGGTACATTGCAATGGCAATTAATTTTTCTTGATGAGCTTAAACTAACCTTTATTTTAAAAAGGAAGATAACTTGTTGTATGAAGCATCTTCTAACCTGGCATTTACCAAGGACAATGGAATAAGCATTTGAAAAGCAATTAAGGTACCTTCCCAGTGTCTTTGTGAGATGCTGCAGATCCTGAGGCCCCTCTTGCTCAGGATGACTCCATGCTCCTTCTTCCACAGCATGTTTTGAAGCACTCAGGCCTCTCAAGCCCAGCCCTTGGGGCCAAATCTTGGCACAGGCTCTCTGAAACAGGAAACTCTTTCTCCTGGAGGGTTGAGCAGAGGGTTGGACCATTTTCCTGCACAGCAGACACGTGAACCACGCCAAGTTCTTGTCTTCCAAATGGAATTCATTGGGAAGCCTTTTTGAAGAGTTCCAGTCTTTCAGCAGTTGATGAGAAAATGTTCAATTCTGAGAGCTCTCCCCTTGACCTTGGTGCTCTCCTCCAGTTTTAACAAAAGACATTTTCCCTACATTAACTTTCCTGAAGTGCTTTGAAAAGGAAGAATGCCATATAAATGCTCAATAGCATGCTATTATACTAAATAATCCCTTATCTTAATGGAAACAATATTTTGACCATTTTAAAGAATGCATTCTAGCTTTTTCATCAACAAAACCTTTGTAATAATACATAAGTAATTATTGCCAGGAACATGACAATATCTCATTCTAAATTACAATAGAGGAGGCAGCACTGAGCTGAAAGGTACAGTCCGTGGAAAAACTATCACCTCAGTCCTGCTGGTGCTTTTCTTTGGAAGCATTTAGTCAGGACTTAGCATAGAAGTATGACCAGCTCCAAAATAAAAGAAGGCATCTCCAGAAGAGGTGGAACCCTCTGGGTCCTACCCTATGCACATAGCAGTTAAGCTGTTGAAGGAAAGCTTTTCCCGGAACCATCCATTGGAAAGGACTTTAGCCAGGGTCTTATACTCTTTTTCTTTACTCCTACTAGTGGAAATAAGCTCATGTCAGAAGGAAATCTGATTCAGGTAACACAGAGGAAGGCTGCCTTACCTGTGGGCATGTGTCCAGCTTCCAGCTGGGTCCTGAGGGCCCTAAGATGAAAAGACCCCTGCATTTACACACACGCATTGCACTGCTGGGAAGACCCATCCAGTGATCGTAAGGTGCTTGGGCAGAGCCGCTCTGGGCTGCACAGGCTCAGCGTGCTCTCAGCAGTGCAATGTGTGCCAGTATGGTGATGCTGTTCCCAGGGCACGGTCTGGGCTTTCACCATGAGCTGAGCCGCAGATAGAACCCCCGCCTGGTTTGTGTTGGAAGGGACCTTAAAGCTCATCCAGTTCCAACCCCTGCCACGGGCAGGGACACCTTCCACTGGAGCAGTTGCTCCAAGCCCCTGTGTCCAACCTGGCCTTGAGCACTGCCAGGGATGGGGCAGCCACAGCTTCTCTGGGCACCCCCTGACAGTGCCTCAGCACCCTCACAGGGAAGAGCTTCTGCCCAAGAGCTCATCTCAGTCTCCCCTCTGGCAGTTAAAGCTATTCCCCTTGACCTGTCCCTACAGGCCCATGTCCAAAGCCCCTCTCCAGGTTTCCTGTTGCCCTTTTACGCAATGGAGCTGCTCTAAGGTCTCCCCTTAAGGAGCCTTCCTAGCACAGGGTGTGCTAGCAAGGAGGGAGCCAGCCCTGCCCAGTGTCCTTCGTGTGCAAAAGCACTGGGAGACATCAAGACAAGTTCCATCAAATATGTCAGGAAAAGTATTTGCTAAGGATTTTGCAGCCTCAGGTTCACTTGATCCAAATTCTCCTGTCACTAAAAGGACTCTCCTAAACAATGTGCTATAGTTAACAGCAGAAGGAGAAAGTTTTTAAAAGCCACAATCTCAGCTGGTGAAAGTCAGCCTCCATCCAGGGAGTGGGAACAGAAGGGAAGGGAATCACACAGGTTACCCCAGCAGCAACCCTGAAAGCATTATTTAACTGAAAGTTTTCCTACCTTCATGTCTTTGACATGTAGCGCACACAGCAACATGATAAAATACCTCCAGTCCCACCTAATTGTTTTGTGGGGTGACCTGTCAAAGCATAATTAGATCATTCCATGCTTCATTGTTACAGGGAAGCTTTGTGATCCCTGAATGTCAAGCTGTCATGGAGATAACCTCGCCTTTGAAATAACAGTATGTTAGAATCAAGGGGGATTTATTACTGGCAATGCTCTTTACAGGCTGTTAGTGCAGGAGCACTGCAAGGCAATGGCAAGCCAAAACTGCAAGACTCAGTAATGACACTACACAGCAATAATTGCAAACGTGCAGGAAAATGGGATCTGATAACACAGTCTCTGTAGAAGTCAGCAGCATTGCAGAGAGCTTCCGAAGCCCTTGTGGAGCCCCATAGCATGCCCTGACGTCTCTGCTTTAATATTTGATCTCCTGCACTGGTTTCAGCTGCTCCAGCATGATATTCTGGGGCTTCAGATCTCTAACAAACTATACTGCTGGATTTTAGATGAACACAGAAAGTCTGGATTAGACTGCTTACCAGAGAGAAATAGCTTACAGTGTTACTGTAGGCAATGAGACCCATGGGAGAAGGAATTGTTTTAGATAAGTAACTCCTGCAAAAGTGTAAGGTGGGCCTGGGATAAACTGATAAGAGAAAACAAATTGTATAAACACAGATGTTTTAACAGACAAAACCATTGAGCAGTCAAATCGGTCATGGAAGCGACTAGAGGGGTATCAAATACGCTGTGAGATGCAAAGCAGGGTAGGCTGATGTCCTCAGGGACAATCCAGCCACCCCATCCCACTGCCCAGGTAACCTGCCTGTGCCCCTGCGCCTGCTCTGTGGCACTGCTGCTGTTCTCCGTGGTGCAGAGCTATGTCCATTGGCAGCCTGGGCACTGGGTGCCCTGCATCCCACCTTGGCCACAGACATTAGGAGGAGTCCTGGGATGCATCTTTGAAGAAACCCAACCTGGTG
This sequence comes from Myiopsitta monachus, assembly GCA_017639245.1. Taxonomy (NCBI): domain Eukaryota; kingdom Metazoa; phylum Chordata; class Aves; order Psittaciformes; family Psittacidae; genus Myiopsitta; species Myiopsitta monachus. The sequence goes on from CM029925.1 coordinate 664,574, forward strand.
ATGAAGATCTTCAGTGATGGAGACCCTGAAGCCATTGCAATGGGTTTTTGCCCTGGCTGTTAACTATTTGCAACCTATTTTCCACCTGAATTTACCTATTTTAGAGATGGAAGAACTCTGCTGAACCACCCAGCTGCCTTCCTCCAGCGCGGTCATCAACCGGAATTCAAAGTACTCCTTCAGTCTGACACATGAAATGAGGCAACTCTCCCTACCTCTGGGGGGCTGTTTCTCAAAGTTGATCATTCCCCTATCTCTATTCCAACATTTTGCAACTTTTTCTCCATACTTTCTGAAATGTGGACACCAGAAACAAGCCCAGCACCCAGCAGCTGTGCACCAGCGCCAAACCCAGAGGTAATACAACCTCCCTACTCCTACTGCCTGCTATACTTAGCCATACACTCAGGGAATCTTACTGGTCTTTCAGCTGCAACCACGAGTGGGAAGTCATATGCATTTGGTTTTCCACCATCCCTTTCCTGAGTTTCTTCTTCCTGAGAGTCTCCTTCTTCACAAGCCCGACCTACATTCTTTGTTTCTAAATGCTTGACCTTGTATTTGCATGCCTTGAAATGCATGTTTGTCTGCTTGCCCTTGGCTTAGCTAGCTGCCCAGGTTGTGTGTCAGAGTCTCTCGTTGTTTACCACATTTCCAATCTTCAAATCACTTGGGAACCTTATCAGTACTTTCAGAATACTATTTTCCATACCGTAGATAAAGGTACTGCAAAAAAAGAAAGCATAGGAGCAAGAGCTGATCTTTAAGAAAAGAAATTAGATGAGCAGCTTTCATTTTGGACATTGGCTGGCCATTATTTCAACCATTTAATGTGTGCCCTAAGAATTAAACATCATTCTTGATCAACAGTGAAAACTTGCAAAATCATAAATGCTTACAGACGTCTACATATCCATGATCAATACTATTGCTTTTATTGACCCCATGTGTAATCTAGTAAGAAAGCAACACCATGTTAATATTCTCACAGCCCTGCATTGACTGATATGAGTTATCTCACCTTCCTTCAGCACTTTACTCACCAGAATATGCCCTTTTATAACTTGACCCAACATCACGACCCAGTCCTGTCGCTCACCTTCCCTGAGCACTTGACAGATGAGGGCTCTTTTCTCCAGGCTCCCGGAATTGCCCCTGATTCATAAGATCAGTGATTTCTGTTCAGCCTCATGAATCAGGACACCTTTCAGGGAAAACAGCAAAATTCATGTCGTCCAAGACCTCCTTGGGTCCCGAATGCTTCCAGGGATGGGGCATCCACCACCTCTCTGGACAACCTGTGACAGTATTTTACTACCCTCATTGTAAAGAATTTCTTCCTCACACCCAGCCTGAATCTTCCTCTCTTCATTTAAACCCATCACCCCTCATCCTGTCGCAACAGGCCCTGCCAAAATGTCTCTCCCCATCTTTCTTACATTGTTCAGGGAGGGCCTCAGGTGAGGTTAAACCTTGACAGCCTCATTTTTAATAGGGAAGCTAATTACCCACCAGGTAAAGGGCTGTGAATTCTCTAACACTTGGAGCTTCTACTTTGAGATGTCAAGTAATAGCTATGGCTCTTGTCAAGCTCAAGAAATGTGACTTAATGCAACACAGTGGAGGGACCCTCTTCTCCTTAGGATTTCTAGACCAAACTACCAGAGAGATCTCATCAAATGCAAAGCCCAGGCACCTGTCAACCTTACCCAGCTGTTGAACAGGACTTCCAGGCAGTTTACATCCACTCACACTGTTCTTCCACTCCTCATACGCTGCATTCCTTCTGAACTTCTGTTCTCACGGGGTCAGTGGCTTCATTTGCTTCTTTCCGACACTTCTAGTGTACAAGACCTACCAGATGATCAGCAGCTGGTGTTTCTCTTGCCCTTTGCACATGCAACAACAAGGCTATGACTTTGTGCCACGTTTTTTAGCCAGGAAGTTATTGATATTTATAGCAGTGATATAGCAGATCATTTGGACATGGAAAAGAGACAGGAAATCAATTAGCATCAATACATGCCTCCAGACTGTTAACTTGCTCATACAAATACAAACGACATTCCCTCTCAACACCTCATGGTGCTCAGGAAGGGAACAGACCCTGACATCCCCCACAGGGATTTGGAAAACAGGAGGGAACACAAATGGAAGCTTCTGGAAGAAAACAGCAAGTTCTTTGCACACAGTGTGATGGCCTCATTAAGCAGAACTAACAAAGCACCAGCAGCATAACAGAGCACAAACACTAAAACTAAGCCACAAAAGAGGCATTACTAATTCACGTGGCCAGCATGGCTTTACTGCCCTTCTGCTCTGGCAGGGATGCATACAGTGGGCAAGACGCAACACCCTGCCCGTGTCTTCTAAGCCCACTGTAACCAGACATCCTGTACCCACTGTCCTACACTAAGCCTCACTGTCTGATCCAGGAAAAGCAAAATTTCCTGTCCCCAGGACCCCAGAACCACAAGCCAAAATGCTCCTATGGCCAAGGGACAGCTGAGAAGGCGGTAGGGTCTCACACATGCACGGAGAGATGCTAAAGCTCCCTAGATGTCCCTTGCCATCACGCTTCATGTCATATGTATGACACAGGTATGGTCACCTCTGCTGCACAGCAAAGCAGTGCTTGCTGCCCAGATACTCCGGCAGGCTTTTTGATAGGAAATATTCCAATGTGGGGGAGTAGGAGGGTGAGGTATACTGGTTGTCTCCATGCAGATAAATCTAGGATTTCTAGAAGCTGTAAAGCTCTGCAGCTAAGCTCAGGGAGCTGCACAAAGCAAACCTCCAAGGAGCTGTGTGGTGTGATATGATATGAAACCAGTTCTTTTTGAATACCATCTAAGAGTGAGAGCATTCCCACTGGAGCTATGCATAGATAAAGGAACTGATCCATACAGGAGGGAGAAGCACAACTGAGCAAGCAAGCAACATCCCCGTGCTACGATAACCAAAGATGTCACTAGGATGTGCCCTGTGTCCTGCTGGGCACCCCAGCATCCTGAGCTGGAAGGAGAATGGATAATGCAAACAGAGTGCATGACCATGGGCTATCATCTTTAAGGGGGGACCAAACATGTGTTGAGAGTAATCAGCATCTGCAGCAATTCAGGTCTCACCTTCCAGCCCGGGCTTTTCTCCTTAGCAAGTCCCTCCCTGCTTCCCCAAGGCTCTGTCACTTGTGAGCATAATCCCTCTCCTTAGGTGAGGCACTTCGCAGCCCCATGGGAAAGCCCATACTTACACATCCAGACTAAATCCCTCTTCATCTGGGAGCCAAGACAGAGCTTGGCAGGAGTCTTGGCAGGATGCAGGCGCACGCTGCCACGCTCCGAGCTGCTGGGCTTTCCTCAGGGATAGACGCATCCCACAGGAGCTGAGTCACAACGCAGACACGTTCACGTCTGTCGACTCCTGCCTTGGCTCTTGCTCTCCAAAGCTAAAACAAGCCCTTGCTGAATCCCAATCTTACTCGATCCCCCCCTTCCTAGATGCAGGCAGCAGCACAGAGCCACACTGTTTGGTCTGGAGCAGGAAGAGGGCAGAGCCCCAGAAGGCATATGACCGTGCATCCAGTGGGTGTGCAGGGGGCACTGGGCTGCTCTGCACACATCAAGGAGCTCAGGGAGGGATGGGATGTCCCCTTTGCCTGAGTTTCTTCAAGCCACATTGCTCCTGGCATCCCCACCAAGGGACTGTACACCACCTGCTCCCACTCGCCTCCCTGCAGGCGCTGACCCACACACCTCAGACAGGCTGAACTTCAGAGGCCTCTCAAAACACAGCTCACCGTGTCTCCAGCTAGCTGTCCCCAAACCAACGGCCTTTGAAATATATATACATATATATATAAATGTTTAAAAAGAGCTTCCTGCAAATGTCTGAAGAATTCTCTGGTCCAGGACCAAGACGCTCCTCAAGGATACCTTCCTGCACCAAATCCCTGCAGCCCCAGTTCAAACCAAGCATCTCTTCAACCCCAGCATTTGGTGATTCACCAGCCTGAGCACACACTAGGCAATTCTGCATACGTCTGCTGTTCCTGTCATCTGTCCCCTGGTGTATAGACAGAGAGAGAGAGCAGAGATCTCTGACAGTGGGCAGATTAATAACACATTTATTTTCTCCATGCATCATGAGGAAGAGGAAGAGCCATAATTCAAGAGCCTCCCTGAGAGTTTTGTAAATTCTTCACGATAGGAGACAAGAGCAAAGAAGGAGCTTTTGTGCTCTGACTCCTTAAAGCTATTGCCACTCGGTATTTTAATGTAACATTTAAAAGGCGCACAAAGAACTGCATGTACCGTAAATATAAAGTGAAGATATTAAACCAGTCAATACAACCAGGGCATCATTTTTGAAAAGCTCTCAGGATCAGGAGGTAGCAGCAAAATGTGCGTCTCTGTGGCAATGATGGCTCCTCAATATCTTCAAGAAAGAGCTTTTTGAGTACCCGTAAGGGTCCGAATTGGAGTGCATCTCCATGGGGAAACCACCTTGGTTCTGGTCTGGGGCACCAGGGAAGGTCTGGTTCCTCCGCACTGCCCTTCTCATGGAGATGCAGCTGCTCAGCAAGTGAAACAAGTGCTTTGTTTAAGGCAAAGTGCTAGGTCTGAATAGCCAAGGCAGAAATCTGATAACCCAGACAGAACTGAGCACTATTTCAGAGCTTGCAGGCAGAAGCATGGCAGCACCTTCCCAGAGGGGTTTCTATTCCCATCTCCTCTTTACCTCTCATCTTCCTGAAGTTTCCCAGTGCCTGGATGAACAGGATGAGGCAGGGAGGGTGCTCACTGCATTTCTTGTCCATTCAAACACTGGTATTCCCATTTAGGGAAGGAAATCATTAGTTTGAAAGCCTAAGCTGTTTCTCACAGTCCTTTTTCTCTGCACATTCACCTACTTTCAAGCAAAGGGGAGAAGAAGATGCGATTTTCTGATAGTGGCTTTGCTTTACATACCTGACAGGTAGGTACAGACCAGGGCGATAATGAAGGCATGTTGGTGGGTAGTTAATCAGAAACACAAACAGAAAAGCCCAGGCTGAGACTAGTAATTTATGTCTCTTTCTTCACAGTTCTTTCGAAACCTCAGGAAGAGAAAAATGTGGAGAAATCAGGATAAAAGTTACTACTGAATGTCAGCATTCCAGAGAGCAGACCTGAGCAGTTCCTGCTTTCCCTAGGGCTGCACAAACTGGAGCAAAACCAGCAAGCAAGAACAAACCCCCAGGATAAGCTATGGAGACCGGGATGAGCTGGGAAATGCTGAGCTTCTGGCTTGGCTGAGAAGTCCCCAAGCTAACCTGGCCATGAAATTGTCTTTCAAACGCACAGTTTGGCCCAGAGGTTGAGGAAAGCAGCATGGAAAACGCTCTTGACTTCCCTAATGGCCAGCAATGTGAGCTCAGCCCATAGGCACTGCCAGCCTGAGGACTTGCATCACTTTTCTTTTTAAAGCTACTGATAACAATGACAGCACAGGGTGATGACATTGTACCAACAGGCAGAATAAGCTATGCCCATAACTTACCAAAGACAACTCCTGCAGTACATGTGACCACATGGGATAACCTGCCAGGGATGGGGCAGCCACAGCCTCTGTGGGCACCCTGTGCCAGCGCCTCGGCACCCTCACATGGAAGAGGTTCTGCCTTATATCCAACCTGAACTTCTCCAGGCAGGACAGCCCCAGTGTTCTCAGCCTGTCTCCATACGGGAGGTGCTCCAGCCCCTGATCATACTCATGGCCTCCTCTGGACTTGCTCCAACAGGCTCCATGTCCATCTTAAGTTGAGAACATCAGAACTGCACACAGTGGTGCAAATGGGGTCTCATGACCACTTGCCATACGCCATACCAGATAACCAGATACCATAAGAATAGCAAAAACCTATTTTAAAGGAACTGAATTTAGAGAACAATGTAAGCCATAGTTTTCAGCCTGCCTACGTTATTGGGAACTCTCACGGTCATAACATAGCATTGTGTAGCCTCATATATGCTTATGGTAGATACCGGTATGTCATGATGTGAGTCAGTAGAGCTGCCGTTCCACTGGCGTTTCAATTATAAAAGTCCTTTGCACAGATTAATAACACAGCTCATGCTTTAAGCCAAGAAGCAATTTTTCCCCCCTTCAAAATTTCATTAAAGTCTGCTGATGGAGCAAAAAGCACAGTGACTTTTTTGTAGTTGCAGAAGCTACTTCCAGCCCCTCGCACTAGAGAGAAATTCTTGCTCCAAGCAATTAGTTCTTAGCTGGGGCTGGTCCTTCCTGATCTTTAACATTTCAAAGAAAGCACAGATCCTGCATAGCCCAAATACCACTGCAGGAAGTCTGTGCAGCAGCAGTGATTCTCCCACTGCAGCAATATCTACAGTCTGTATAGCAGAGCTGTAGGTATTATATCCAATATTGACCATATCTCTTGCTGCATATAGCCAATTACAAGTGAAATTACACATTAAGCCTTAATTCTGCATCTGTGTTTATAGACATGACCTGTACTGTGGAGTTGGATGGGTCTAAGATGCTGCCCCTAAGCACGTTGGACCACTACATTCCCTGCCTGTTTTCCATCAAAATAATGGTTACAGACTATGAGCAAAATATGTTGCTACACCACTTCACATCAGTCCATTATGCCAACCAAGCATTGCTGTGATTTACTACCCACAGTGTGCTCAAAACAGTGGAAAGAAAACACCATTTGTGAGAAAGAGATCTTTCTAGCAAGTCATGGTGCACTGACTGAGGCCATGTTTGGGAATCACTTCCCGGCCTCCGTCCTCACCAGACCTTCTTCCCAAAGCTTTCTCCCTACACAGGCTGTGCTGGTATGGGGCCAGCTCCACACAGGATAACCCTGCTCCAGCAAGCAATCAGGGACTGGGTTAGCAGCCTAGGCTCATCGAATGCATTCCCAGTGCTGGTTTAACCCCTCACTCTGAAGAGATTTTGCTACTGTGTGATGCCCTTTACAAAAGCTACCAACCTCAGGAGATGCCACCAGCATTATTCCCAAGCTCTCCTGCCCTGCACTGAAGAGCTGATATGTTTTAAAGACACCCCTGTGCCTCTCCTAAGCCAAATTTCTCAGGTGGATTTGGAAGAGTCTCCCAATTCTTTTTTCTTCCCTCCCTCTCCCCAACATCTCTGCGTTCCCTCCCTCAGAGTCTTTTTCCTGGCTTCAGTGAGCCAAGCAGCAGGATTGCAGAAACAATCATACTTACCTGAAGAGAAACTGAATTACAGCATTATAGGATTTCCACCCATAAGCATTCAGTTCTCAGTTTCAGCATGTTTTGTCTTGCTTTGCCTTAATGGTCAATAGAAAAATTCCACAAGACCTTGATAGGATAAAAAAAGAAACTTGTTAACATAACAGCATCTCAGGGAATTCATTTGGAATCAAGAGAGCTTTCTGCTCCTTCCAAGCTGCCTCAGTGGCTTAGTCCTGAGTGCTGCTGGCAAAGATCACATCACATTCTAGCAAGTCCCAGAGGAAGGGTCCAGAGCCAGCTGTAAATCAGAGATTCACATTATTAGGTGAAAAGATGGCTGCATACACACAAAATTACCCCTTCTTCTGTTGCTAACAAAGATCTACAAAGCTCAGCATAAGGTCAAAGGCAGAGATAAAATGCCAGACCCTTTATAACATAGATGAGGGTGGGGATGTTTTTCCTGTGAAGATGAAAATCCCAGACTAGGGAATTCCATCCTAGAGCTGTCACCCACAGCACTCACTTCTGACATTTGGTCAAGTTTTTAAGGAACACGGCCACAAGCAAAGGCTGCTCAACCCCAAGACCACAAACACTCTTCTTTGTTTGATGAGAAGCCTAAAGCTGAGAGCCAACAGATCCATCATGGTTTGCGACAGGCCATGGCACGGCTCGGCAGTGCCACTCACGGCCAGCCCAGCCCTGCTGCCTGTGCAGTGCAATCCAGCCCAGCTTTAGCAGAGGCAAAGCAGTGTTTTTAAATCACAACCTGCGTGTACTTTAAGAAGTACAGTAGCTAGTTGTTTGCCTAATTAAACCATTAAATTATGCTGCAAAACAAACATTTGGAAGTTTCAAGCAAGACAAAGCCATGAATACTAAGAACTTCCCAACTTAGCGTGATTGATTACACAAACAAACCATATGTATTGAAGAAGTGTTATGAAAAAGCATCACTTTCATCAGATTTTAAGTGAACAGTTGCAGAGTGGGAAGGGGAGAATTAATTAATTACACCCTGAAACATTTCACTGATTGAATCCATGACCCCAGCACTTGTAAGGTCATCAAATGATAGATTAGTGCTGAGCAGAGTATCACAAATGGTATTTGAGCTGGGAAGGTCATTATATGAGATGTCAGGTCATGTAAATCATAGGAAACAAATAGAAACATCCATCAGAAAATGCAGATAGTCATTACAGACAGCAGCGACGAGTTAGATTATTATGCAAAATTTTTTTGACTATTAAAATACAAAGAGGTGGCACAAAATTGCCCTTAAAATGAACATACACTACAAGCACTCTGACGGGGGGGTGTTTATAAATGCTTCATCTCTTCAGGATACCATGTCTGCAAACGGTACCCCGACAACAAAGGAGAGGGGGAAGAAGGGGAAAAAAATCCAATATTTGGCTCTTCAGATCTTTTCTGCTATTCAGGAGAGAACTTTCTTTCCACATGTGAATAATCAATGCAAGATAGGAAGGAATAGACTGTAATTACTGTATGCGAGTCATTCATTACAGATCCTGTCTGCTTGGAGGGAACAGAAGCAAGTGCTGCTGCTCAACAAGCAATTGGACTTCTTTCTTAGGGAGGTGCACTGAACAGTTTGGCAGAACTGTGGGTGCCCAGGAAGAGGAAACCAAGCAGCAGGAGATAGTGAACCAAATGGCCAGGCGGGAGCTACCTCACCCGTTCCCAGCACCATCCATGACTACAGGAGATGGACCGGTGTCTGCTGGAGTTCATTTCCTCGCTTATTAAACTAAACCCGTGATTGGCCTTCTTGTTTCTTCTGCATTTGCTCAGTGCAGCCCAGTTCACACCTGTTAACAGGACAGATAAGAGGATTTTTGGCTTGTTCAAAGCCAAGTCTTTCTTTAGAAACAAAAGAAAGCATCTTTCTTTACAGCATCCGAGCACTCAAACCACAACTAGCATTGATAGTTTTGAAGCGCTGTAAATTACAACCAAAGTATAATTTCCCCACATTGAATGCAAACATCTTTTTCGCTTTTGAAAAGCTCAGTGACACAATATTTAAAGGACACCATTTTAGAGCAATATTATAAGGAAGACCAGAGGGTCAGAAAGGAGTTTCGGGACCCTTCAATCTGACTTCTTGGTTGGGCTTATAAAAGATAAAGTCAGATCTTGTGGGTCATGTTTTGAGATGAAACACAGGCATTTGCTGCTGAAACTCCTCCAAAATACATCTCCATCCTCTAGACCGCTTTGGAAAATCACAGCACATCTTCCTGAGTGATGCAGGTTGCTTCCAACAGCCACAGGTTAATGTCTAACAAGTCACATCTCCTTTTAGTCTTGTTCCATCTCTCACTATTGTAAATCACTTTAACCTCATTTTATGAACACCACATAAGAAGGCAGGCACTGAAAATTACAAATAATAGCTCAAAGTGTGATTTGTGAATAGCAAAAGCAATATCCCTTCCATTACCTGGAAGTTGTTTGCATGATGAAAAGGAAGAACTGGACCTTACAATGAAGCAGAATAAAGCAGATTTATTGAATCTCTTACCATCTTAAAAAATGTTTACAGTGTTACTAATGTAAGACCGATTGACAGCAACCATACGGTTCTTCTATTGCTGCTCTGCGGTGAGATACATTAGTATGCTCCTAACTTCCCTTAGAATCATAGAATCATGGAATGGTTTGGGTTGGAAAGGACCTTAAGATCACCCAGTTCCAACCCCCTGCCATGGGCAGGGACACCTCACACTAGACCATGTCTCCCAAGGCTCTGTCCAGCCTGGCCTTGAACACTGCCAGGGATGGAGCATTCACAACTTCTCTGGGCAACCTTCCTTATATCTAACCTGAACTTCGCCTGTTTCAGTTTGAACCCATCACCCCTTGTCCTATTACTACAGTCCCTGATGAAGAGTCCCTCTCCATCATCCTTGTTGCCCCTGTTCAGATACTGGAAGCTGCTCTGAGGCCTCCACACTGTTTATCAGTGTCCCGGCTGAAAAGCCCCAATTGCCTTGGGCAGCAAGCTGTGAGCGTCCAACCACTGCCAATCTCAGTACATTCAGTGCTGCCAGTATAAATTGCCGAGTCTCTTTGCCACCAGATAATGGAGTACAATTCCAGTAAAATAAACACTATTCCAGCCCTAAAAGAAATTGCATCTGCTGGTGATGCCTTTTTACTGAAACACAAAAGGGGGTTGTGACAAGGAGCTAAACACAGTTGTTAGAGATGCAGGGAGCATTTCTTGAGTTCACCCAGAGACAAAGGAGGAAAACACTGTGGGATCCAGTTCCTCCTGGCCATGTGTTTGGAAAGTGCTGTGACTACGGCTATTGCAGGGAGCCTGGAGTTTGCACCTGGGAAAGCCCCTGGCCTGGTGAGCAGCAAGCCCAGCGCAGGCACATAAATGATGCTCTTGCAGAAATGCTGAGGAAGGAAAGTCAGGATGGTACAAGAGAAACGGGAAGAGAAAGGGGGTGGGATTAAAATCAGCCTCTGTGCCATTTTGCATCAGGAAAGGCTTTTGACCTTGTTAGAGATGGTGACCTTGAATAACTGTTAACCCTGGTAAGTGCAGCTGAGCGGGAAAAACATTTCCAGCCTCAGAGCAAGGGTAGGTTGGCGGAGGTCTTGTTACACGCTGGGTTACTTGAATTGCCAGACCTACAGCTGAACCTCCTGGCACAGCACCAGGAGGTTCATTGGTTCACACCACCACTGGCAGCACTTGTGCTCTGGGGCAATATCTTGGACTAAATCTCCGTGGAGGCTCTTGTGGGATAGTGTGATGTGCCTCTGGGAAGCAGGGCCTGGAAGCTGGGAGCCAGCGCAGCCCAGGGTCCCCCCCCAGCTCTCCCCAGCACCCTGCACAGATATCCCTGCACATCTGTGATGCACAGCTTAGAGAGATGGCACCAACCCAGGGAGGCTGTAGTGTCTTGATGCTATGACATGGTGAGGCTTAATATAGAATTCCAGAGGAGCTCACCTGGTGACATCTTTATCTTGAAAGCAGCAGCAGCCGGTGTGTGCTATTTTCAGCTTTGCAGGCTTGTTTTGAGCATCTCCCCTGCTGTTTCTCAAGTCAAAACCCCAGACAAGTTCATCTCTAAGGGGAAAACCAGTGATGCCTCATGTGAGCACAGAAAAATGTGCCTGGAGCAGGGAAGGAGCTGGTGTGTCCCAACACATTCCCAGGACCTCCAGCACCTTACCTGACCCAGCTTCTCTCCCCACTTTGGACAGGCAGGGTTTATCCCTCTCTATGATGGAGATAACACCAAGCTCAGTGCTGGAGCATCCTGCCTTATGCCTGCTCTTCTCACCTCGGACATGCAATAGTGATAAACTATCATTGTGTTGTTTTAAACACAGGTCACTTATGAGACACCCCTCTAAATCAGACCTGAAATTACCTCTGTGGTTTCACAATAAGCCTGAGTCCTGCTGAAGAGCTGTTGTGGCTTCTGGTTGAAATTCCCATTTTAAAACCACTTTTGTGGTTCCCCCATGCCAGCAGCTCAGTTTGTAGCTACACAGCACGAGGCAGCATGGCCTGCCAAGCCAGTAGAGGCTCTTTCCCTTTAATGACAGCCATCTGCAGGTTCCTATAACTTAGCAATGTTCCCAGCTCTGATTTATGGAGGGTGCTTAGCTTTATGGTATAATCTTTACTATTTTACAGGGTTCCCTTTTTCTCAGTTAAATGTTGTTTTCTGAATAATTCCAAGCTGCCAGGAGGTTTACAGGGAAAACTGAAATGAATTTCTCCTTGCTTTTATTTACTCCTATTTGAGTACTGTGTTTCTGCATCCATTTTGGAGATTTACAGTGGTATTAAGGTTCCTTCCCTCATCCTCATTTTATAGATTTCTGCTGCAATCATTTTGAAAGCCAGAAAGCTGACAGGAAAATTAGGAAATGAGATAGCATGTTCCTATTCCCTCCAGTGCCCTGACAAGGAAAAGGAGAAGAAAAAGGAACTGAAGGCATAATTAATAACTCTCTATATCCTGGAATCCCCTCCCAAATGCTGGAACCTCCTTCAGGCATCCCATCGCATCCCAACCTGCCAGCACTGCTCTGACCTCAGGAATGCTGGTCTGTTCAGTGGCTGGGGGAGGCTCTGGTGCTCCAAGTGCAAAGTACACAGGTTAACTGTTAATCTAATTTTACATGACTGTATGGACCCAACTTAAGCCTTTCAAATCAAAACAAGCATGCTGAGACTCGCAAAGATGCTGCTCATCTAGTGACCAACAAGGGCTGCTCATGAGAGCTTGTACCACCTCCTGCCAGTGACAGCCTCATCCAGAGCACAGGCAATATCCATCTAGCTGCAGAGTTCTGCCCTGTTGCAAGTGTTAGTTGTTGCAGCCAAACAAAAATGCTGGAAATGATCCTGGGTCACTACACTATCAATTTCTTCTGCTTCCTTCCCAACTCGGATTACAAAGATAGGTATTTTACGTAGTTTATCTTGCTCCTGTTTCCAGTGATGCGCTGCCTAGGGAAGGGGTTTTGCTTGCTCATTTTATCCCAGATATGGCTGATTTTCCACCTGCATCTGACTCACCCATTTTGCGTGATGCATTAGCCTTGATTCAGGCTGAGAACAGGTATTTCCATTTAAGCAGAGAACACCCATTCTATCATTCCTGCTCTTTATGGAAACACCTGTGAAACAAAGCAGCCCAACACAGCAAAATGCTGAATTGCCCAGGAATTGGAATGTTAAAATGGCATCCCAGAAAAAAAACATTTCCATTCAGCCCAGGGAGATAGAAAGAGATTTAAAGTATCATTTTGTTTTCATGGACTAAACCTCTCTACAGCATAAAATACGACTTTATATTAATATATGACATGATATACTAATAAAATCAAGCCCAACTTCTCACTGTGCATGTTCTTTACATCTGTGTGGTTTTATACCTTAAAATGTATGCTTGAAACTCATTCAAATTAGAAATTATTCTCACAGAGTGACTTGCACTTCAATTTGACACCTGATGTTCTGACAGGCAACAGGGGATTTTCTAATGCTGTAAGTACATGGGATATGAAGTCTAAAGATGAAAATGGAGGGGAAATGCAATATAAATAGAACAATGACAAAGTGAAGAAAGACCAAATGGGCTCTGGCTGCAGCACGGGGTGCAGCTGTCCCAGGGAGCCAGCCAGCTGGGCAGCAGGCAAGGAGACCAGGCAGATGTCTGGCTTCTGCTGCCGGCTTTGATGGCACTGACACGTTCCCACCGAGCATCCTGATCCAATGGAATCAGCATTTTCCAACAGAAAGTGGCTCATCAAATTATTCTGCTGGAAAATCAGTGACCCGTTCCACTCGCGGCTGATCATGGGATCAGAGAATAGCTCGAGTTAGAAGGGATAAGGATCCGAAAGTCCAACTCCCTGCTCCTTTAACACTAAGAGTGCTCCTTGGACTCTGACAGGCTTAGTGCTGTGGAGAGCCTGTCCCAGTTATTAGACCTTGGGGTCTAATCTGAACTTCCCTGACGCACCTTCACTCCATTTCCTTGTGTCCTACCACTGGTCACCAGACAGGAGATCAGCAGCTCCCTGTCCACTGCCCACCTTGAGGAAGGTGTAGACTGCAATGACGTCCCCCCTCAGCATTCTCTTTTCCAAGCTGAACAAACCAAGCAACCTCGGGTGCTCCTCCTAAGCCTTATCCTTGAGGTTTTTCACCATCTTGGTTGTCCTGCTTTGCACAGACCCTAAGCTGGGCCTTGCGCTTCAAAATAAATCCATAAATAAATAAACAAGCTTTCTTCTCTCTTGCATTCAAACAATGTTCATCCCTGTCCACCTCCACATCACTCAAGATACTGCAGACTTCTACTCTTTCCCCTTCAGTTATGCTCTTTCCAAGCAAAAGCCCTAAATATATTGAGCTTTTCCTATCACAGAGGTTGGTACTTGTGTGTAATGACATTTGCTGTTGTTCTCATACCTTCTCCTGTTTCTGCAATGGGCAGCCAGACCTTCATGGAGGATTAGATGTGCACAGTGATGCTCCTCATTCTTGGAGCCTTCCTCCATCCTCCCCTCCCTGTGGCCATGAGGATGGTGCCAGCATCTGGAGGGGAGAAGCCACAAAGCTGTGTTGTCTTTCTTAAGGGTAATTGCTAATTCAAACCCTGTCATTCTGTGTATACAGTTAGACCTGGTTTAACAAGGGCATTAATTTGCACTTATCAGCACTGAGTTTCACCTGCTCATTCCTATCACCCAGGCACGCACTTCTCTGATCCTAAAGCCTCTGATCTTTTTTGCCTCGGGTCTGGCTTCCCTGGGCAAATCTGTGTCACCTGCAAACCTCACCATCTCACCACTCACCCCTTGTGCCCAGCTCATTCCTGAATCTGCTGACAGTGTCTAGCAGGTACCTGCAGCTTTTCTTCTCTGAATTCTGCCCACGGTAAAAACTGACATAGGACTTGATTCCTACTCCTGGTTTCCTACCTGTTACCAGTCTTTAGAAGATTAATCTGTGAAAGCCTAGTCCTGTTAAGGCTTTCTAGTGATTCTTTTCAATCCTTCAGCCCTGCTGGGTTCTTTCTGGTGCATTTGCATACTTCGGGTAAGCATTAAATGAGCAATCTCTGCTTGTAGGTAGTGTTGAGGCAACTTTTCTTGTTAATCTGCTCCCTCGTTCTTCTCCAGCTTAATTTAAAATGAAATAGAGCTGTGGTAGGATGGGTTTTTTTCATAGGGATGCTGAATTTGATAACAGTCACTACTAGAGCAGCTCATCAGCACTGACACCTTGAATGAGGTCCTCAGGAATCAGTCAAGAGCTGCTTCTCCTCACCTGGGCTCCCTAAAGAGTCTCAAAAAGAAAAGGTCACTTAAGGTCTTTCAAAACCATGACCGCACATGACACAACCAACTTCTATGCTGAAAACTGAATCCAAGAATCATGGAATAGTTATGGTTGAGGAGGACCTTCTGATCATCCAGTTCCCCTCGTTACCACAGGGACACTTTCTTTGCATGAACTCTGAAAGTCTGCAGAGTTTAAAAGACACTCAAAAGCTGTGGCAGGAGGAAGCTGGGAAGGGGGGTTCAAGTCTACCTTGGCAAACCCAAACCCCCACCACACCAGGGAGGGTGCAGCATCGATCTCCCAACTGGTGCTGCTCTGTATTGACCTGTTTGGAATGAGAATTGATTTTCATAGAATCCCATTGTTAATCCTTTAGGATCACCAAACAGTTGTGGGCTCCTCAGCAAAGCTGGAGCTTTCTCCATCTCATGTTTGGTTGCGTCCAGAGGTCCTACGAGCGAGCCAGGAGAGGTGGGTAAGGGGCTGCCAGCACAGGGAAGCAAGCCATGAAATACTGTACAAATCTTTTATAGTAAAGCAGATTTGATACTTTTATGCTATTACAAGCTCCGTTGAAAACAGTGCAAAAACTCTTAGTAAATCTGTCCCCTAGGTGCCTTATGTCTGTATTTATTCTGTCTTCTGAAATTCATTCATTTACCAAGCTCAGTTTTTGCTTCTGGGTGTTAGTTTTTATCCAACATGATTTAATTTTGTACTGGGGATTGGGTTTAAAGCTTGCACCATGATATCTAAATAAGTTCATTAAATGCTCTAAGTTTCTCTGGTTACAAGTATAAATTCATCAGCATGGAAATAATGACATCTTAAACCTATTAAATTTAAAATATCTCTATGCTCAACCCCAGAGCTCAGACATGCCAGCCAATGATAATCAAATACCACCCAACCACTCAAAACTTCCAGGGAAGAGAAAATGAGCTGGTTTGAGGATGCCTGCAAGGCAAATCAGGCTGTCAAAATCCTGTCATTCTTGGGAGCAATTTACATAGCTCATATTAAACTCAGCAGAGCGACTGGAAACCTGGAGTAATTAAATGCTGGGGGGAGGTGGATGCTCGATTAGCGTTAGCCAGGTGGCCCCTGCCAAAGAAGGAGGTGCAGAAAGGTGCCCTGGGGAAGTGCCAAGCCGGGCTCCTGAGGAAGGGAGAGGAGCCACTTGTCAGGGGGATGGATGGATGGATGGATGGATGGGCGGGCGGACGGATGGACGGACAGATGGACAAGGGAGGAAGGCAGAAATCTCTCTTGCTTGGGGATAGCCCCTTGGCTTCCCACTGAGCGTGCTGCTCCCTCCCTGTGCATGGGCTCATGGGGCTATACATCCTCCTGTACTGCTGCCTCACAGCAAGGCTCTCTGCACACACATTTCTCCCAGAATTCACCTTATTTCCATAAAGAGGACTGGAAGGTGCCCCCAGACCTGCCTATTTGGTCCTTGCTCCATGTCAGGTAGCTCTGGCTTTGGCCAACCATGGCCCAGAAGTAGCTGAGCCCAAGGGGAACCTGAACTTCTGTTTCAGTTTGAACACATCACCCCTTGTCCTATCATTACAGCGCCTGAAATCACCCCCACCCCCAGAACTGCAGTGGCTTTTAAAAGGCATGGCTTTTGTTTCACACTTGTTTTCAGCAGACAGACTCTGTCACTGCAC
This sequence comes from Myiopsitta monachus, assembly GCA_017639245.1. Lineage (NCBI taxonomy): Eukaryota > Metazoa > Chordata > Aves > Psittaciformes > Psittacidae > Myiopsitta > Myiopsitta monachus. Next base: position 681,349 of record CM029925.1, read on the forward strand.
CAAGTGTAAGGGACCTTAATCCTCCTCTTATTGACATGACATATCCTAATGGCTTCTTTGGATACCTATCAAGTCACTGTGTACTTAGAAAGCTTTAATCTGTAGATTATTTACTCAATAGACTGTAAGGGCTTTGCATAATAGCCCGTAACAGCTTCCAGCAGTTATGGCCTATTGTGTTGCAGGGAGTTTGTGTTGATTTTTCTCCCCCTAAATCTAACACAAAGCATCTAAGATAGTGCACACTATTGTGCTGGCCTAACAAGTGCCTCATTTCTCACTTTGTTCTTTGTTGTTTGGGGTTTCTTACTTTAAAAATGTCAATATCTAGAATAGTGTTTGTTTTCGGGAAACAGCAGGAAGAAAATAGAAACCCCTCTCCTCTGCAGACTGGAGAACTGGATGGCACCCACCACCTCCTGTTAGTGTAAGGGCTATGTTGCACCATGAGTTTTAATAAAGAGGGAGAACAGTATATTCAAGACCTCAAAAGCCAGGTTTAAGATGGGTTCTGGGTACTGCATGTCTAGAAGATGTGTAAATGCTAGCTGGGGCGGACGCAGACCAAAAGAACCAATTTGGACATAATTTAGACTTGTTACAGCAATTACAGTACTGCCAGATCATCACAATCCTGGCCATGCTCTGGGTAAATGGATAAAGAAAAAGGAACCATGTGGCTGCCATTTTTTAAAGGCATTTTAATTTTCATTAAGATGTTCAGCATTTGAAGGACATTTCCCACCAGGTGAAAACAACTTTAATTCTGAGCCTAACTGCTCCAATTGATATGATTTCATTTTAAACCAAGCTAATTAATTAAAACCACTTGACAATGCCCCTTTAATGTTTAACCAAAGAGAACACTGTACTCCAGCTGAGCTGCTAAATGTTTATGCCTTATTATTAGCAGGCCTCCTAAAGCTTGGAAGAAAGGATTTTGGTGCAAGTTCTCACCCCATCTTTTAATTACACCTAAACAGCTCAGCTCATTATAATTCTACTACAAACTTTGCTCACAAGAGCATCCTGCAGCATGCATTTAGCAGGTAGCAACAACACCTATTCCCACGCAGATACTCACATGTCTCTCTCTGTTTTAAGTGGAAATTCCTCAGCTGAAGATCTCAGAAAGTCACCCTGCTCCATTTCTGGCACAGCGAGCACTTCAGAATTAATTGCAAACATGAAATAAATACACTGTGAAGATATGCATTAAACCCAAGTTGTAATTAAGCAATATGGAGGTTTGCACCCAGTAATCAGTACACTCAGGATAGCTGGGTCTGTTGGTGTGGGGAAAGGGGGTGAATGGCTCTGGTTTTGGGGTGTTTCACTTTATGATCCCCATTATTTCCAGCCCCCAGTGTGCACCAGAGATCTGCACCAGCTGCAAGCTGGCTGGGCACTGTGGGTTTCTGTCTCCCCATCCCTCTCCAGTATCACCCCCTGCCCATACATCCCAGCAGCTCTCCCCAGGGGCTCCTGAGGAGGGGATGGAGTCCTTCAGATCACATTTCTGTGTCTCTCCTGCTGCAAGGGTGAGATGTAAGTACCTTAGTGCTACGCAAGGGTGGGGATGGACTTTGAGCATCTCCCGTGGTGTTTTTCCACAGTACAGATCCTTCCCAGCTTGCAGATGGTTAGTCACACGGAGCAGAAATAACATCGCATTCAGACTCCAGGTGCGTCAGACTGAGCCTCCCTTCTCCCCTCAACCTGGTATGAGAATTTGCCTGTGCTTGAGGAGCAGTTTGTCAGAACATAAACAACATCTTGCCATGTTCTGGCCTTATTCTGTTTACTGGGGGCTGTGGTTTAACCCGGCCAGTAGCTCAGCACCAGCAGCTGCTCGCTCAATGCCCCGAGTGGGATGGGGACAGAATCAAAGGAATGTAAAGCCCATGGGTTGAGATAAGAACAGTTTAACAACTAAAATAAAGAAAAATATAGTGATAATAGAAAGAATGCCAATAATAATAATCATCATCATCATCACTGTAACAGGAAACAAGAAGAGAGAACAAGAAAGCTTAGAAAACACCACTGATGCCCAATACAATTGCTCAGCACCCACTTACCCATGCCCAGCCCAACCCAAGCAACAATCCATCACTTCCAGGTGACTCCCTCAGTTTCTATACTGGGCATGACATGCTGTGGTATGGAATATCCCTTTGGACAGTGTGGGTCAGGTGCCCTGTCTCTGCTTCCTCCCAGGTTCTTGTGCCCCTCCTCGCTTGCAGAGCATGAGAGACTGAACAGTCCTTGACCAGGGTAAGTGCTGCTGTGCAACAACTAAACCATCAGTGTGTTACCAGCATCATTCTCACTGAAGCCAAACACAACACTGCCCCATCTACTAGGAAGGAGAAAAAGAACTGTTACAGCTGATACCAGGACACTGGGTTTGATTTCATGCCTGGAAAAAAGGCTCATTGTGAAGTCCTGGTAGAGGGATTCGGCAGGAAAATATTGGCTGAGCAAGGAAAATCATTAATGCCAGCTCAGGAGTTCTAATTGCCCCTAATGAATTAGAAGCTAAAATAATCTGGCCCAGTTATTAGCAACCACCATACCCATAAGATGCTTGCATGGCAGCACGAGGGAAGGCTGCATGCAAGGAACAGCCCTCACCCCTCTCCCTTTCCCCATTGCTTTTCTATACAACTCCATTAGGATTTATACTGTCGATGTGGGATTATTCCCTATACTTTTATTTCTTGTTCAAATGTATAGAAAATAATTTTCTGGACATAATTTCAGTACCTCTGGGACATTAACAGGCTGGAAGTAAAAATAGAACATCATTACAGTGTCAGGTAATGCGGATGAGTGTGACTAATAACCTGAGTGTCATTGATTTAATAATCTAATAACGGCTCTGCACACTCAGCGCTCAGACTCACCGATTGCAGATAAAGATTTAAACCTGGCTGCAGCCACAGATTAGAATCAGCACCTCGGCTTTAGGGATCAGAACCAATGATAAGCAACCCATGGCTGGTATCCAAGATATTACAGCAGGGAAAGGAGCTGGCTGGTAGCTGCAGCTCGTGCCGCAAAGGAGGCAGGTTTTCCATTCCCTGGGGTGAGAGTAGTGGCAGGTCACAGCTCCCCATCAGAGGCATTGTTCAAACTGAAAGAGAAACACTCACCAGCTGGCAAAGGTCTGGCAGCTTTCAAATAGCCACTGGCCCACCAACAGCTTGGTCTATGGTGATCTGAAACACAGAAGAAAAGAGTATTAAAGTCTGTTATCGCACCAGCCTGAAAAGGTCCGATCCACAGCCTTGAAACAGGAGGGGGGTGAAGGGAGTGGGTTTGAACTGGGGTAAATCTTCCTGACTCAGAATCATCTGGGTTGTTCATTTAGAGACAATGAAGGCCAGGCTGGACACAGCCTTGGGCAACACGGTCTAGTGAGAGGCATCCTTGCCTCTGGCAGGGGTTTGGAAGTGGATGAGCTTTCCAGCCCTAACCATTCTACGATTCCAAAAGCTGCCACAACAGCCCTGAGCTCCTGGCAGAAAGCTGCAGGAAAGGTCTCTTTCCCCTTAAACGTCACTGCAGCCAGGCCCATCTTCACCTCCACTTCCCAGAGCACAGCCTCCTTCGAGCAGTGAAGCTGGGTCCAGCCCCTCTCATACTGCCTTTGGATGGGTGGTAAAGGTGTTGCTTCCCCCTGGTACACTGAGGACCAGCTGAGAGATGGATCACCCACAGGGTATGAAACCACACAGGGGTGCCCGCTAATGAGATGTGGCACCAGGTTTATTATGGTTTGGTTGGAATAGGGGACTATTGATCTTCTCAAACTGCCTGTGTAAATCCCATTCCCTGGCAGGGAATGCCAAGCTTGGCTGGTTTGGGCTCCGTGTGCTTTAATATCAATGCAGCAAAACTTGCCTGTACCTGGGGCTGTGCTGACAGCATGGAGGGCAAATGCACTTTAGGCAGAATCTTTTACTGTGGGAGCTTCCAAGGGGGTGTTCCTGCAAATAATTCACCTTATTTTTCAGGCCATGCTCTGAAGGCCACATCAGTCTTCTCCAGCACCACTTCATCTCCAGAATATTTACTTTTTTCCAGTTAACTTCACCCGGATAACAGGAAAACTCCCTGGGGAGTTGCCATAGAAACACCTGATGAAGACAAGGTGAGATTAGGGCAGCAGAGCCCAAAGATACTGCTAAGATTAAGAGAGATTTAGCTCCTGCTTTCTAAGTATCACTCCCCTGGAATGGAGCAAAAATAGGAGTTCAAATGGAAAATGTCCTGCGTGGTTAGTGATGGAGTGACTGCTGATAGCTGCATTCCCCTGGGGAGATTCACTACGGACAGAGCAGTGGAAAAGCCTTTCCAGCTGTCTTCTCTGGAGATTTCCAGCCTCAGTGAAGCTCTGCTGAATCTCAATAGGACATGCGAGTCCCATCTGCAAGAGGGTGTTTACATTGCTCCTGGATCTTTTCCAATGCCTGGTGACATTGATAACCCTTTAAGCAAAGCAGCGTCCTTCTGCATAATGGGCTGAGGAGGATAGAATTAAATACAATAAAGAAATATAACAAGAAGTCAAGGAGCTGCCTACCATTAGCAGCTGTTTGAGCATCAGGCAGTCGCGTTTCAGGTGATTTACCAGCACTTTTGTCCAAGCCATCCATTTAGAAAACACTATTATGAAAATAAATGTCGATTAGAAGCACTTTTTAATATAGAAAATATCCCTTTTTTATTTTTGCTGTTCAACAGTGTACTCATTTTCTATTAAGTCCTGTTAAATTTCTGAGAGTTCAAGCAGAAAGCCCCAGCAATCACAAACTGGTGTCCTGGTCTTTTGCATGAGCCAAATTTTTGGGACAGTTACTGTGCTTTCTCCTATTTGTTGCTCATACACACAGATAATGAGGGTCATTCAAAATGAATTATCCTTAACTGTAAACCAGAAGGGGATTCATCAACTATATTGATTTTCATATGTCTACGTAGCTCCTTTGGCATTTAGTCATTGAAATAAACCCACTGTTTCGTCTCTATGAACCAGCTTTTAGCTTGTAGTTTTATTTCCCCTAACAGCAAGCTTTCTTTTGTGCTATTTGCGCTCATGTGCATCATCAGCCTGGATTTGCAGGTGCATTTTTTCTCACAGCCAACAGGGTGGTTAATTAACACATACTCCATGAGGCAAAGGTGGAGCTGATGGGGGAGCCTAAAGCAAACAGGATTACATGAGGGATGGCTGTGTGCCTGCTCAAGAGCGGACAGCCCTTAGCAGGCAGCTAAAAAACACATGGAACCTCCAAAACCTCCCAAGGCAAGAAAAGACCCAGTTTGTGCACAACAAACACCTGAAAGAAATCTGAAAGGAAGGAAGAGTAAAATTAAAAGCCCAGTAATTTTAGAGGAAAGGCACACACGATAGCCCAAAATCCACCTTTTGCTCATCTTGAAAGCCTGGGCAGGGAGGAACCTGTTGGCGGTTTATGAGTACCTTTATCTTAATTACATTCATGCAGTTGTGGGGTTATCTGATTTGACCTTGAGATAATGGATGTCTGATTTTTATGTGCATTGATGGATGTGAAGGACACCCGGAGTCAGGAATGGGTTGTACTGATGAGCGAAGTTGTGGAAGATGTTCTTCATGCCAAAACTAAGTCAGGTGTTTAATCTCATAAAGGAACAGAAAAATTCTAGTATCTAACAACTTCTGATATAAACTTGTAGCCAAGAAAATTATATAAAGTTGTGTGGTTTATGAGCACCACACAGAGGCTTCTCAAAAGGAAGAATAATACGGTTAAAATAAATGTAAAATACCATAGGCAGCATAGCTTTTAACTTTCTTTTTTTCTAATCCTGGGGCTTCTAGAACTGGTTAGAATAAAGTAATCTCAGAGCCTATTGCTTTCCACTGTAACTATACACAGAGAAATGAATGCTCCTAGAAACTAGCACTTTCCTGAACAACAAAACCATAATTGATCACCAACCAGCTTCATCATCTGAGCAAACAGCCGAATCACTCAGCTGCTCCAGGTTCATTACTTGGTGTGCTAATGCCCTATGCAATAACCACAATGGATGAAGTATGGAATGACTCTAACCACAAATCATTACTAATTGGTAATCCTCAGCACAGCAAGATTCAGGGAAGAAATACCACTTTGGAGAGCTTCCTGCAAAGCTATCCCTGGACACCCCTCCAGGTCTGCATCCTCCCCACCACAGAGGAGCAGGAGCTTAGCTCTGCCTTGGCTGCAACCCGCTCAGCACTTGGACTGCTCTTCCAATCTGTCACATCTCATCCATCCAAAGCTTTATCATTCCATGCTGTATTCAGTTATTTCAATTTTGTGAACTTATTTGCAAAATTTTATCTTGGTTCTATTTCCCCATGGATTATTTATCCCTGAATTCCATGTCGATCCATGATAATTGTCTGAAACATGATGCAGCTAAGCTGTCTTCTACATTGGCTGAACCACACCGATTATTATGCAAAATATACCTTAAATGATGCTAGAGTTTTTCTAATTGATCCATTTACAGGTTGTCTTGTTCTTAACTTAGTTTTCTGATTACATGCAGAAGAGCCTGAAAATTTAATAAGCTGTTGCCAGTTTGGTGTTGCAGCTCAGATTGTGCCACCTCTCCCACACAGAATCCCTACCATATACATCATGTAATGATTTTGAGGATGAGACTGTTGCGTCAGTGACCCATGAGGGCTTGTTGGGCAACATGGCACATTTGCAACCCCCTGTATCTTCTATAAAGCAGGGACTCCCCAGACCTGCTCTAGGCATATTTTGAAGCAGCACTTTGTGCCTCCCATCTGAGCTGTTATTTACTTTCCAACTGGCTGTAAATTAACACGTTCGTAATCAAACGGCATTTAAGCCTAGTCAAGAAATTAGTGTTCTCTCTAAACTATGGCATGGCTTGTATGAAACTCTTCTGGCTTTGCTTATGAGCAGGAGTGGATCTTTTTACTATCTTAGATATACTCAAAGGCTAATGGAGGCAAAGCCCAAGAAAAGCACATGTAAAAGGACAAACATTTTCTTCCACATATTAGCTATAAAAATGCAGCTTACATAGTGCAGTGTTCCAGGCACCAATGAAGTCAAATTAACAGCAGAGTTAATCTTGGTGTAAAGTGTCTTAATGTTAACAATATAAAGAGACAAATTAGCTCCCTACTGTGTGTTGGACAGGATGTAGGAGACTGGCACAGTAAGGCAGTATGCAATTCTCCGATTCTCACTGCAAGGTAAAAGCCTCACATTAGTGCTCATTCAGAAACTGCTGACAAAACTTCATCTCTTTCCTGCTCCCCTTATTCCTCACTCAGGAAAAAAGAAAAGGGGGTGGCTGTGCTTTGAAGTGGAGGCTTTTCCAAGCAGTGTATGGGATTGGCTGTTCCAGCACACAGGGTCCTGGTTCTGCAGGGGCACAGTCCTGCCAGCACAGCCCAGGGAAGGCACACAGGACCCTAGGTCGGACATGCCTGTACTGTCCAAGTAAATTCCCAACCCCTACGGTCCATGACCTTCTCTCTTTCTCTTACTAAAATATGTGTTTCCTCATGGTAGTTTGGGGGCATTTTTTGTTTGATTTGGGTTTGTTGTTTGTTTTTTGGGGTTTTCCCATGTTACCCATTTGACTGAGTTTCCACACGTGGATACTGGACACCATCCCCTCTAAGCTGTTAGATGTAAAGTGCACAAATAGAGAGGCTGCTGGCTCAGCACTGTTAATTCGATATAGCAACTGCTTCCTGTAAGAAACATCAGCACACCAGGTAAGGAATGATCTTTAGCAATGCATGCCCTTTGATTAAGCTTTTTCCTTGACAGGATGTGGGAAGAGCCCCTGCTGCCCTGCAGCAGTCGCAGCCCAGGGCAGAGGGTTCAGTGCAAGTCATCCCAAAGAAACTGACATTCCAAGAGATGGGAAATCTTCTGGAAACTGCTGTTATCTCTTAATTTACAGAAGCAGCTGGTGCTGATCCTTTGCCATGTGATAACTGCCTGCCCTGAGGGTCTCCAGACCCGGGGCCTCCAGCTGCGTTCCTGGCCCACGGGAGCCCTCATGCTGGTTAATGGAGTTGTCCCCATCAAGGCTCTCACTTAGTGAAGTGACAAGGATCACATAGATCTCTATTCTCCACTGCCAGGACCGCTTCTTGCTGGCTTTGGAAAAACATAAAGTGAAAATCCATGGTTAACGGAGTTCCCCAGGAGACTGGGGACTCCCCCACTTCTGAATTAGAATAATATCAAATCATAACATGTTTCGTATTTAGATGCACCTGGTTTTACCGATGCTCATCAACCCTAAATACAGGCATGAGACCTCATGTTCGACTGATCTCAGCTCTAGGCTGATTAAGTGTTTAGGATGGTCACCAGAATCCCAGGATCTTTATCCTCATAAACTTGTTGGATTTAATAGTGACAACTTCTACTGGAGAAATGAGGCAAGTCAATATTATAGTGAAAGCAAGTCAAATATGCTATAATTAATTCAAATTAACACACCCACAAGCTCCTGAAGCCTCTCATTGGAAAGTGTCACGTCAGGGATGCCTGCAGAAACATCCAAATAGGAGATGTTATGAAGAACGTTGACGTTAGTCTTAATAACCAAAAGTAACCTTCACAAAAGCAGGCTCCATTTCAGAAACCCAGATGTTATTTTCCTACAAAACCTACTGATTAACATGGTCAACAAAGCAAAACGCTTCCCTGTAAATGTGATTCTTTAGCATTATTTTTAACTGTTCATCATTAAGCCTCGATGGAGAATTATTGGAATGTATCCCATGCTACATATGGTCTACAATAGGAAAGGCTACCTCTGAAACTCTGAATAGCACAATGCCACTCAGGAAATGAGAAAGGATGCTGATTTACAGTCACAACCTTCACGCGTGTCTTGCTGAATTTTTTCCTTTAGGAAAGCGGTGTCCAGCATGGATATTTAACATGGTCAAGTATTTGTGAGAGAAAACTGCAAAGCAAGAGGTCTAAGGCCAAAAAAATGTCTCCTGAAACAAGAAAATTGTTATTTAGGCGCAGAAAAAAATCCATTTTGATGTTAGAATATGAACATGGTCCAATCACTTCAATTCTTTGTTTCATGCACTGGACAAGGCTGCTGAAAATAGAGGCCAGGAAGTGATTTTGAAGCATTAGGTTGTGGAATGGGCTCATAGAACATCGCTGGAGCCCAATCAAGCTTTTTTGAGCTTGTTAAATAGTTAATTGTACAGAGAGGGAGAATAACCAGAGAAATGTTGCTAGATGCAGAGGATATTATTGCAGCCTAAATACTGTGTGTTAGTTACCCTGATGCAATCCTGGACGAAGCTGGGGCAGATCTTGTCTGCAGCACAGCACGGATGCTTGGCACTGACTCACTGCTGTGAGAATATTCCTTTGGGTTCCATGTTTATGTGAGAAATTTACCTCTAATACAACAGAAATGGCCACATTTGCAACTATCCAAAAAAGATTTGGCTCTGTTTGGTGGTCAAACCCTGCCAGACATACGGAGAGGCAGTAAGACAGGAATGGAACTGAATGCTGAGCGTCCAGAGAACCCAGTGACTGGTGAGAAACAGGGAAACTTTGCCAGCAGAAAAAGCCCAGCAGCTACACACCAATGTCACCAGCCTTCACTCCGCTGGAAGAAACAGGCTGTTGGAGCAGAGAGGCACGTGAGAAAACACATGCTGGTGTGTTGAGGCTGGACACACAGCTCTGCTCTGAGCCAGCCCTGCATCAGCCACCACTTCTCCTCCCCATCCCTGGGGCAGAAACCAGGGGTTCAGCAAAAGCGGGAGGATGCTCCCACCTCCCACCATAAGCATCTGTGTGCTGACACTCCAGGCAGCCCCGGAGGAGGCAGGTTTCCTCAGGCTGGGTGAACTGAGGCTGCTCTGGAGATGCTTTGCATTAGATAAGATTCTGCCAGCACAGAACACCCACCAGCATGGCAGGACTGGGCAGCAGACGTGCATGACACCCGAGGGAGGCTGAGCAGAAAGTGGCACATCTTCTACAGGCTCTCTTCAGATGTAAACAGCACTTGTATAAGTGATGCTAAATGATACCACGCTCCCTCCACCCCTCACTCCCAGTTGCCTACTTACATTAGCATTTGCCAGCTGTCAAGCTCTTTCTCAGTTCCAGTGAAATCTCCTGGATTTTCTCTGCTTTCAGTGATTATGTTGAGCTGCAGGGATCCTCCTGACACTGGAATTGCCAAATCAGCCTGGGCTTTGCCTACGCACACACGCACACTGCACACACTTTTCCTTCCTAACTTGAACCAATGCAGCCCCCAGCGCAGCTACAGTATTCTCCAGCAGGACACAGGAGTGACAGCCAGCCTCCTCAGGACTGTCTCTTAACAGAGAGCTGAGGCTCTTTATAGCAGAAACAGCTCTCAGAGACACTGAGAGCTCACATCACTTACCAAAGAGATAGTACAGACTTCACATCTTCAAGTGCTGTCTGAAACAGAGGTGAAAACAAGCAATCTCCTTCAGCTTTATGAGAAGGGCCAGGATGGCTCAGAACACAAGTCCCTGTCGCCTAATACCAGGTCTCCAGCACCAAATAGTTGTGGATCTCTATAAAAGAGATCAGGAACAGGACAAACACACAACAATAATTGCCTGAGGTGCTTTGGTGGGCCCCAGTAGTCTGGGCTTAGAGACTTTCTGAGCCAGATGCAGTCTCCCGGTGTGCAATAGCCCCCACTGCATCACTCTGCCATAAACTCATCTAATTGGGTTTTGCACTATTTAAGCTTTTGGGCACCAGAGCCTCCCATGGCAATGAGTACCACAGCTGAACAACACACTGGGAGAGGAAATATCTTCCTCATTTGTGCTGACAAGGTCTCAAGCTGCATCTCAGTTCATTCTCTTCTGCAAAAGCCCCATGCACTCAGTCCAGACACCATTTGTCTTGCTGGTTTCCAAGCCTCAAAGAAAGCCCAGCCACAGGGTCTCACCCATATCTACCATCCCCAGCACCATTTCTAATGGAAAAGACAATCATTAGAGAGCAGAAGGAGATCTGGACTCCAATGTGGCTCATAATAAATACGAATGACTAATAACTGGACATGGCTGAAGTTTTACCTTCTCATAGGCCCCACATCCCAGCAGCAGCATCTGGACAAGCCTTTAAACATCTGCTTTACCTAAACGCACTGGAGCCACCCTGGTCTTTGGATCAGAAAACTACTGAAAAAGCAGGCACGTAGATGTGAGATGTATGTAGGCACATAGCTGTGGGCACATTGATGTAGGCACACAGAAGTAGGCACATAGATGTAGGCACGCAGATGTCGGCACATAGATGTAGGTACATAGATGTAGGCACACAGATGTAGGCACATAGATGTAGGCACGCAGATGTCGGCACATAGATGTAGGCACGCAGATATCCCTCTTTTCCACTCATGAGGCTTTTTAAAGTCATTTTCTCCTAAAGCCCGATTTAGCAACCGCAGCAGAGACTTGGCGTTTTTATGCAAATCCTGAAATTTACAGAAGTGCTGAGCTGAGCCACGATTCCAAGTGAAGGCTTCCTTGCTATCCCTCCTGCCATTAAAACACCAAGCAGGGGTATGCTGGTAGAGGCTGAAACTTCCAAAGTATCAAAATTGAATCCTGATGAACTGGGGATTGAGGGAGTGCAGCAGAAGTCGGAGCATTCACCTGGGACTTAACAAATCAGATTTAGATAATAAAGTCATTGCTAGTGAATGCCACAGCCCTTGTGCTCTGCTGGAGTTCGTACTCTGCCAAAAGTCTGGGGCTCGATAAACTAATATTTTCTGATGAGAAATTGTTTTGCTGAAGGTTTCTGACTGGCTCTCCCTATCGCACAGCACCCAGATGTGGGATCACAGCCTTGGCCAGATAACACATTTCTGCACTGTGACACTCAGCCTGGGCCAGGCTGCAGAAGTTAATTTACTGCAAGTTACTGATAGTGTCACTGATGGTTTATCGTTCCCTGGATTGGTACGTCTTTAATCTGATTTCAACTGGTAACAGCTTGGATCTCATTTTTAATTGCAGGTTGCGGATAGCTGCCTGGTTATTTTTATAGGCAAAAATATTGGTGTGCCAATCAGGCCCTAAACCATCACTCGGCCCAATCATATTGAGGAACAACTAAGATGCCATGCATGTTACCATCACAAGCATCACTGCTAATAACCGTGTACTCCATGAGATAGAATTTTTAGCAAGTTGTGTTTGAGAAACAGATTGCATTGCTGTTATGCCCTGCCAATGACATATTTAACAGAGCTGCACTGGCTCTAATGTCTCTCTTTTGCATCCTTTTAGGGATAGGATAGCTATATCACCGTCATTAGCAAACATGGAGACTGCAGGCACTTCATGAAATGAATTGGGAATCACAGGCTAAGTACTGGGATTGACAATGCAGAAACCACTGGGTCTGTCACACTATGCTGAAAGAATCATAGAATCATGGAATCACAGAATCATAGGATCCCAGACTGATTTGTGTTGGAAGGAACCTTAAAGCTCATCTAGTTCCAATCCCCTGCCACGGACAGGGACACCTTCCACTAGAGCAGGGTGCTCCAAGCCCCGGTCCAACCTGGCCTTGAACAGTGCCAGGGATGGGGCAGCCACAGCTTCTCTGGTCAACTTGTGAATGGCATCCTTCCATACCAACATTCCAGTTATAGGAGGCATCCCACTATGTCTCCCATAATGCCAGTAGGATCATGACCATGGAGAACGTACAGTAAAGCCTATTTGTGGAATAGCACAAACCAACAAGTAGGTTGAGACTCTCTAAAGCCATCCCTTTGCGTCTTGGAGGAAGAGGCAGTCCCTTTCCTTGTGAAAGCTTCTGCTGAGCCTGCCTTGAGAGATTCTCCTTGCAATTAAAACTGAGAATTTGCAGTGACAGCAAATGATCCATACAACATTTCCAGATGAATGGTGGTGTGCCTCACTCCTGGCCCCATGCTGCTGGCTCCTGAGAGACTTGGGTGCTTACCTTCATCCCCAGTCTTGGGCCACAAGTCTTTAAGTGACGCATGCAAGTGAGACCGAGTCTTAAAAATGAAACTTAAATGTCTAACTTCTTTCCCAAATGGTTACCTTACCCTTCAGTTTTTCCATTCTTGGCATGTGTATTTTTACCTCTGAGTCTCATATTGCCTTTAAAACACCACAACCAACATTTCGATAGATAAATAATTCAAAGCAAAGAGAATAGATGCTCTCTGGGAGTACCCAGCTGTTCAGCTCTCTGGCAGGACTAGGGGTAGTTGAGGGCTGTGTGTAGACCTGATTGCCCATTAAAGAGAAGCATTTCCAATGCTGCAATCAAAGCTCTCTGGAGAATTAAGCATTGTGCCCACGTGGAATATGTCAGTTATTTGCCAGCAGAGGAAACACTGTAAGAAGTGAATGAGTTTTACTTTGTTCAGTGACATTACTAATGATTCATGCAGGATTATGGGTAACAAACCCTTAAAATAAGAGGTTGAGTTGTACACTACATTATGCATCTGAATTTCATGGTATATTAGTGACAGTGATTGGTAATACAATATGAGGGGAAATTGCTAACATCGGAAAGAAGTTAATACGATGCACTGCTATTTCTCAACGAGTCCCAGACTTTTCCTAGCGCCACCCATAATCTGCTCATTATGGTCTGGCAAGAGCAATCCCTCTTGAGGAGTGAGGGGCACCAGCACTCATGACAGCTGGTCATAAATTCCAGTCGAAGATATGCAATCCAAAATGTTCCTGTTTCCATGGATCGTTACCCAATTGTATCTCCTCTAAGAAGCAGGTGATTTTTTCACATCCTGTGACAGTTTGTTTCTGCCAGTGTTTTCTCTCTCCAGATTAATCTGATGCCAGCTTGTGTTTTACAGCATTTCTTCCTCTTCTTGTTCTATTAAAGCGGCTGATGCAGTCTACACACATGTTAACTAAACACCAGTTAATGGAGTGTAACTGGAAAGAATTGGTATATTTACCAAAAAAAAGTATTTCTAGGTCATTAAAGTAAGTGTAAAAATGTCTCACATAAGGCATCAAAATTACAAATGTGACCACAGAATTATGCTTACAGACTCTGGCAAATCCCATGGCCTCACGTGTCTCCTCTGTCACTCCTGGTCCAAACAGCCTAAGCAAATGTTTAAACACTTTACTTGGCAGTTACCTGGAATATGATGCAGGTGCTTTACAAAGCCAGTAAATATCCATCTGACCTTCTCCATTGCTAGAAGATTTGGTGTTTCCTGGGGGAAGAACCCATGTGAGTAGAGGAGTGTCCTGGAGTGGTGGTCCTGAAGACAAAACCCCACATACCAGTGCAGCACATGTACCAAGAGCATCCCCTTTACAAGGAAATTGAAATGGTGAGTCATTCCCAGGACGAAGTGGGAACAACAGCCTCCATGCCTTGTCCATACTCACACCAAACCCAGGTTTGCTGACATTCATCTCTTCTCTTCAGCCTGCATTGCTAGAAGTGGCCACTTGCAAATGTTTCTAGCTATTTTGAGGTTATTTCTGAGCCCAACTATCAGTGTGCTCCATGTTTAACAGCAAGAGTGTCTTGTTTTTATGTTCACTCATCACTGACACTCACCTGCTGACCAGTAGCAGAAATCTCTGCTCTTATGTTGCCCTTTGGAGCTGAAGGGTTGAACAAAAGGTCACTTATAAGCATCACTACCATCAAAAGCCTTGGTGCTTATGTGTGTCAGACCTGCCTAGGAGCACAGGGCTGATCAAGTAAGATACTGAGGTCAATGGGTCTGAGGCTGAAGAAAGTCGTTCTTTCACAGTCACCTGTTACCCCATGTATCTGCTCTTCTTCAACCACTGGTCTGTGCTGTGCATACACCAATGGATAAAATATCTCCCAGAACTGTTCATGCAAAGTCTCAAACACAAAGGAGTCTTCATCTCCCCTAGAGGCTCTAGTGACACCTTGAGATAGATAGAAGACAGAAGAATTGCACATCCCACCACTGTTACAGCTCAGCTCCCATGCCAAAGCAATGGGTCTAAAGGCTGCATTGTTTTATTGAATCCTGCTTTTGCTTAAGGTGCTCTTGGAGGGAAGACCAAAACACTGTATGGCAAGTCCTTTGGAAACCATAGCTGAGAACCCACCAGTGGGTAGGACAGGAACTGGATGGTAATTATGACAAGTGAATGGAAGACAGTATCTCCCTCCAGCATTAAATTCGAGCCCTGACCTTTTCCAACATAATGACTAACTCAACCTTTCCATAATAATGTGTGTGATATTTGGAGAGTATAACATATGTGTCACTTTAATTAATTGAACAGAAATAGATTCACAGAAGGAAAATGAATTAACCAATCAGCAATCACCTTCCTATCTATCTGATGTCAGAATAATTAGTTTATTCTCCTAATCTCTTGACCCCTCTAGAAACCACAACCTTGCTGCCCTCCTTGAGAATAGCAGCTGTTTGAATAGTGCCATAATTGTGCTCTGGGTGCATTATCATCGAGTTTCATTTTTATTAACGTAATCTTCTCCCTTATTATTATTCCTCTCTCTAAAAGGCTGATCCGAACCCTAGCAAAGACTGCAGGGCTTTGCTCAATAACATTAGTGTACTTTGGATCAAGACCATGGCCAGCAGAATCCTTCCTCCTAGAAGATGGGGTGGTTTTATCAGCTGGAGGATCAGCACTAATTTTACTGCTGTTCTTTCTGCAGACAACAATATTCAGACATGTGTCTTGACATTGGCAGTTGCAGACTGTTAGCATCTAGCAAATGCTTAAACAAGATCACAATTTGTTCCAGAATGATAAAACGACCGTATGAAGTGAATTTCACTGTGAAAAATAAATGTAGAATACTGTGTAGATGCACAAATGATTATTTCATTATCTGGCCAATGTATGAAAGACAGATACAAATTGTTCCAATCATAGACGGATGAAAGAGTAATGAACAATGGGTTCTTGAATGAGCACAGGAAGAAAATAATGAATTGCACTTTAAATGAAATCAGGAGTCAATGGACTGGATCACAGACTGCCCTTCAGACATGAGAATTCGGCATCAGTTAAACACTGTCATTTGGAGAAACGTCCTTTAAGAGGAAGGAATCTAAATGGGTCAGAGAAAGAGACAAACACAATGAGCCTGGCCACTGGCTTGCTTTAGCAAGCTGGGCTGGAGCACTCCCATTCCTGCTGCTTTGCTAATTCACACAGTGATCTACTGCACATTAGCAGCTTGCACTCTGCGCAGTCAACAGACCGTTTGTACTTCTGCCTTTTCCCCATTTTAACCTTGCTCTTCCCTCCACTACTCAGTTACTTTGAGGCAACATCTGACTAGATCTCTTACACGTACTTTGTGCAGAGTGAAGACCAAGACACCAAAGGCTTCTGGGAAAGAAAGTGTCAGTTATTAGATGTAACATATGTGGCAAAAGCTCTCATTTTGGGGGGTTAGAAAACTTCTGCAATAGATGGATTTCTCTTCTTTTCTTTTGTTTCATACCAATAAACCAAGAATAAGCCAAGGATTTCTAAGAAACATGTCACATTTCATGCATCTGATCTATCCATCACATTGCACAGCATCTTGTTAGCTCTGTACTGAAGCTGCATTTCTATCATGAGCACAGAACTTCTGGCCATTTTAGCTTATTGTACAGAATTCCTTTATACTTTATGAAGACATCTTAGAAACCAGCAGAAACTGGTTGGTTTCACAGGCAGGGCTCAAAAAGCCTCATAAACCACCTCACTCCTGCTGCTGCTCTATGCTGCAGCATCTGCCCTCCTGCCTCGTATACAACCGCAAGCACAAAAGCAAGAGGCAGCCCTTCAAGCCTTATATGCTTCAGCCAAGGATGTGGTGCTCTGGGCTGGGCATCCTGGAGGGAAAGGCCAGTCCTGCATCACCTTGTGCTCAGTAGCCTCAAGACATTTGAAAACAAGCCCCAAATCCAGCAAGTGTTTGCACCTTCAAAAGCCACAGAGTGAAGGCAACGAAGTGAAAAGCAGAGGAAATGAGGCTTTGCTTGCCTTGTGGACAAAAATAAGTATTTATAGGAGAAAAAAAATAAAGGAGAAAGGTGGCATCTCTGTTCTGTAAGTGACCAAGAGGCCACCTGCTTCTGCCTGGTTCAATGACATCTTCTGCAAAGGGTTCTCCCCTGCAAGGTCGAAGTAAACTTCATGTGCCTGCTCTGTATGTATGAGACAAGCATCCATAGAACACTATCCATTGCTATATACATACATGTATCTGCAGCCTGTCCAAGCAGAATCAGACCATAACCAGCAGAACCACTTCCAGCCCCTCACTCTTCCTCTCATCAGATTGATGTTTCACCAGATCCTGATGCTAAGCACATGAGCCCATTAGCAAACTTCCCCACAATTCCATCAGGGTGCCCCATCAGGGATGCTGAAACAGCTCAAGACAACCAGCCCACCACACCACACAGCTACAGGGTACCACTAACATATACGGAGAGAGCAGGAGTAAAATACCTTTGTGGGGATTTTGCCTGGGCATTCAATCCAGGAAAGGACTTTCTTCATCGCCTCAGAGTCAGTTCTCCTTGTCTGATGACGATTGCAAACCCCAGACTATTTTGGTTGCCCTACAAGCCTGATGCAGGGCTAAAACTGTGCTGCAGTTCCACGGAGTAGGAGGCAGCGCCGAGGATGAGCCCTCCTTTCCTGCTGTACCTGCATGCCCAGAAGTGCTTTAAGGCGCAGCCACCTCCACAGGCCCCCTGTAGCTCCATTCCTGACAAGATTCTCAAAACAAGGGGACCCCAGCAGTTTGATGAACATCCCCCTGTTGAACCATGCTGGCAGGAAACCCCAGCATTAGACGCAAAACCAGGCTGATCCAATGCATTCAGTTATCACTGGCTTGCTGTCAGCTGATATGGGGTCTCATCTATGGCATAACATGATTTGAACCTTTAAGTCTCCTCCAAACCAATCTGGTGTCAGCAGTCCATTCAGTGAGATGGCAGTTCAAGCATCTGGCTCTAAAGAGCCCCTCAGCCACCACCTTAGATTTGAAAGCAAACTGAAAACACCCCTTGGTGTGTGCTGCAGAGAGCCCTGCTTCTGTCCGACAGTCAGATCACTGCCTGCAAAGCCCACAGCACCCTGCCTGGGTGATGGGAAAGGCCCAGGATAACACCAGCACGTGGAAAAGGGAAAGATGCTCCCAATTGCCACTGCCCTGGCTCCAGTCCTTGCCGCCCAGTTTGATAATAATCAGCAGAGCTTTGGTCTCAAAGAGGCTTCAATGGCTTCAGTCAGGCTGAATGCTGCTTCAGGATGAAAACAGTGAGCAACAGTGGCAGCACTAGTATTTACATGGGAGAACAAACTGCATGAGATGATTTTGGATAGTCAGTCTCAAGCTACGATGTGGAACAGGCTCTGAACACAACCGAGACAACCCGGGCACGTTGTGTTAATAGGTGGGAGCCCTGAGACAAGGCGAGAGCCCGGCTCCCTGCCCGCAGCGCTGCTGCTGTCAGCTGCCTGCAGGAAGCCCTGGCCCTGCAGTGCAGAGGCAGATCTGCCTTGCTGGCATTCCCACACAGCAGCGCTCATCCTCCAGAGCATCACAGCCCCGAGGTGCTTCAGGGGCTCTCCATAGGCAAACCAAGGTGTAAATTAGAGAGAAGATACAGCCCATGCTAACAGGGGTGCATCTCAGCCCAAGCTCTCTGATCTGGTGCTGGGTCCTGCATCCCCAGCAGAATAACCACGTCACCGGAGGATGTTAGCACAGTTAGCACTGGTGACAGCAGCAGCAAATGCTTAATGTGGGCTTAACAGCAGTGCCCAGCTCAGTCCTGATCAGTATTGAGCCCACATTCTGTCAGCTTCACCACTTTCATGATCCCAGTATTTGGATGACGTCAGGAGAGGTACCATCACCTGTGTAACAGTGCTGTGAGCTGCTCACTCACCCTGCAAGATGGAAGCTATCTGCCCAGCTGGGCTTTCACTTGGGCTGTATCCAATGTGCCTCCCTGGCGGTGAGAGGTGCCATCCTTCTGCAGCGCTGGGCTCTGCTGCTGTGGTCTGAAACAGAAGGACAGGTCAGAGCATCGCTGACAGCATATCCCCATCAAGGTGCTGCTGCCACATCTCTACCTTGCTCCAAGCATCATGGCTGCTGGAAAACCTGGGTAGGTTTTGAGTAGCACCAGCATCCCCCAGCCCAGAGCCCACTTCTTGTGCTGCTCAGAACGAGGGAGTTGAAAGCGAACTGGTCAAAACCGAGAGTATCACAGCCAGCCACTCAATCTGTGCCACCAGCCCCTCTGCTGGCCAAATACACTTGTGTATGGTGCTCACCAGCTTGAGAAACACTTCAACAGGTGGGAGCTGCTTGCCAAAGGGTTGGTCATTCGTCTCCATCCCCTCCATCCTTATGGGTTTTGGAAATAACCACAAATCCTTCCTTGCTTTGCTAACAGCGGGGGAGTGTTGTAACAGCAGCAGGGGCATGGCGGAGGTTGCAAGACTTTGCAGGAAGGAGGGGGGTGAGCAACAGCAGCCAGCCTCTTCACCGAGACTAACCCACAGCAGGAAAAACCCCTGGCAAAGAGTGCACCACACATCACCCAGAAATAAAACAGTGCACACAGTGGGGAACACAGCATCACTTCTGCTGGGTGATGAGGGATGTAAGCACCCATGATGGGGGAGGTTTGCAGGTTGTGCCCTATGGATGTGCTGGGTACCACAGGGCTCTGGGGGTACCACAGGGCTCTCTTGTGACTGTGCCTTGACTGCTCTGGGTTTGCTCCGTCCTTGCGTCACCGTGCAAAGCTGCACAAGTAAATGAATGCGCCTACACAATCCAGGAAGAACATTTGTCTCTGTAGCTGGCACAGAGGCTTCCACACCTCGCTGATATGCTGCATTCCTTTGGATTCACTCTGAACGCTCCACACGCTCCCTTCAGTGTTTGTAGACTCCGAGGCAGATGCATTGGGTTGATTGTAACGTAACTCTCATAATTGCCTGTACGTGGTAATGTTCTCAGTGCAAACAGATGAAGCAGACTTGGAGGCACAGACTTTGCTGTGCTACACCATGGCTTCCCACATACTCCATGTGTTTGTAGAGCATGGTGCCTCATCCTGAGGAGACCTCAGAGCAGCTTCCAGTACCTAAAGGGGCTAAGAAGGAAGCTGGAGAGGGTCTTTTTACAAGGGCTTGTAGAGACAGGACAAGGTGGGAATGGCTTGTCCAGAAAATCCCAGAGAAGCTGTGGCTGCCCCATCGTTGGCAGTGTTCAAGGCCAGGTTGGACACAGGGGCTTGGAGCAAGCTGCTCCAGTGGAAGGTGTCCCTGCCTGCGGGAGGGGGCTGGAGCTGCATGAGCTTTAAGGTCCCTCCCAACACAAACGAGGCTGGGATTCTATGATTCTGGGTTAATATCCAATAACCAGGAGCTTCAATTACCCCATTGCGCACCACAGGAAAAATGCCCATCCAGAAGTGGGCACAGCTTCGCTGAATTCAGGGCTGAATTCATCGCCATCGCTTGGTTTGCAGTATTACATTTGATTAACTGTTTCACTCGACTTGGCTGGCTACAAAACACTTGCAGGAGATTTTAAAGTCTCATAAGAAGAAGAAAGTCAAACTGAAGCTGCATCACTCACAGTACTCAGTGAGGAGTCTAGGCATAGCCTTCGTCGTCTGCAGGGCTCGTAATGCAGAAACCAGAGATGTTCAGAGTGCGCCTTCAGCACTTGACATTTCCCGACTCCTACACCTTTGTTTTTTCCTTTTTTATCATTACACATTAACACTTTTGTGTTATGGAATATTTATGAGGCACACCACATGCTTAATGGATTTCCTCCTTTATTTGCAGCTAGCCTCAATTACTACAAGACTCACAGTATTCAATATAAAATCCATCAAGGATTCCCAGGCTTAAAATCACCACCGCTTTAAATGAGAAGGGAAATCTGTAAATCAAACTTGCAAAAACAAAAGCTGTGTGGGATCAGCACAAGCAGTTCGACAGCATCCTTCACATTAAACGCACCTGGAAGTAAACTCCTGTTAGTTGAACCAGTTCTGAAGCTGTGAATTCCAAAGTGAGTCTCTGCCTTAAATCGTAGCCATGGCTCCCCACAACAGATACCAACACAATGTCCTGCAGCCTGGGGACACATGAGCAAGGCAAGGTGTCAGATGGGTTACAGCTGGCCTTGGCACTCCAGTGGTACCCAGACCGACTCATATTTACATACCCTCGTGGGAGTAAGAAATCAGCTGAAGCCCAGGCATACGTTATGGTATATTTGCTCAGACCTCATTTGCTGGGCATGAGCTGCTCAGCCTTGTGCTGTCAGCACAATTAGATGCAGATGAATACTCACCATTCCTCATCCCTGTCATGTCTTAGT
Source organism: Myiopsitta monachus (assembly GCA_017639245.1). NCBI lineage: Eukaryota > Metazoa > Chordata > Aves > Psittaciformes > Psittacidae > Myiopsitta > Myiopsitta monachus. Next base: position 702,864 of record CM029925.1, read on the forward strand.
GCACCAGTAAACCTCTGAGCATGTGTGCAGTGTGAGGGGTTGTGTCACTGGAGCACCACGGATCATCTTCAGCAAGGGAATGTTCTGCCTGATGTGATTGATCAGCTACTGCTGCCAACTGACACGATCTCCCAGAGTTCTCAGATATGTTTGTGTTTATAGAAGTCATTCCTCCCTATCAACATTCCCTCATTATCATCTTCTACATACACATGCACAAAAGTTAACCCTGAGTGCTAATGAAAGCAGCAAATCTTGCTCCTAATGAGACCACTGCAGCCCCATATAAATCAATTTGATTGTGTGAAGTAACAGCACAACATTTAGTGCCATTTAGCTGCAAGACATGCACTGAAAATAAACATGAAGGTGCAAAGACAAGCTGATGCTTCACAGGATACAAGACATTAAAACCAGGAGGGCATACTTTCCTGAAAGACCCTTAGAAGCCTTCAAGGCCAGACCTTCTTGGGTGTACATCAGTGCAGATCCAATGGGATCAGAAGAGCACATCATGCTTTCCCCACTAGAGGATGTGACTCTGGGTACTTACTCTCTGTTAATGGTGAGTATCCGCGAGCTGGTGTCTGGGAAGGAACCCCAGCACCCTCACCTCTGCATTCACTTTCCCAACTGCTTGAAGCAAAGTTGCAGCACCAGTAGTGGCGAGTTTGAGTTCCTCATATTTCTTCTGCTGTCAGGCTCTGTTTCAGCAAGGGATCTCAGGACAAGCCTAACTTCCAGCTACAGCTCTCTTCCTTTGAAGATAATGGGTAATCAGACACTTGAAGTCAGATGTTTTTCCTCTGTTGGTAAAAAGGGTCCTTAATACCTCTGAGTTTAAAGGAAACTCTTGCAATATTTGTATCCATCATCATGCAAAAGGCAGAAGTTGCATGTTGAAGAGTGGAAGGTAATTTCCCCTTCTGCGCTCAGCAACAAAGAAGAGTGCCGTAGGCTTTCCAACAGCCAATCCATTTTGGTTCTTCACTGACGAGGTTAAAACTCAGAAATACATTGTGCCACCCTTGGAACAGAGGGGTTTTTTTGCTCCTATGTATCTAATGCCTACCAAGATGATAGTTTAAAGAAGAAGCATTTGATAATCTGTGTTCGTAATGGGTGGCAGAGTCCCCGGATGGGAAGCAGAAGGAATCCAAATATGGGCTAAATTCTATTTGCCCAGCATCTGATTTCCAATGAAATAAACATATAAAACAAATCAAAGCGAAGCTGATGGTGCAGGAGCAGAGCTGGAGGATGGCACATCACTCCCATGGTGAGTCTGGGAGGGAAACAGGGATTTTGGGGGTGTCACAGGCTGGAGACAGACTACCTTGAAACAGCTCCGATCTCTGTAAATCCTGGGGGGACAACTGATCAAACCAGGGTGACATCAACTGCAAAAGTACATCCCAGATAACCCTAGTTCGGCACCCACGGGTGCCTTCAGGTCCTCTCGGCAGAGCTAACACTGCTGTGACAGTGCTGGAGCGTGGTACCCAGCATCTGACTGAATCCAGATGGGAGTCTGAGATAGACTACAAAGGAAACACCATGTCTGAATCTGCACATGAAGAGAAGAAAGCAGAAATAAAGAGACTGATCTGTGCTACAGTGTCTGCTCAAAAATAGGACAGGTTGCTGCAAAATCACAGAACCCCAGCCCAGTTTGTGTTGGAAGGGACCTCAAAGCTCCTCCAGCTCCAACCCCTGCCACGGGAAGGGACACCTTCCACTGGAGCAGTTGCTCCAAGCCCCTGTGTCCAACCTGGTCTTGAGCACTGCCAGGGATGGGGCAGCCATAGCTGCTCTGGGAACCCCCTGACAGCGCCTCAGCACCCTCACAGGGAAGAGCTTCTGCCCAAGAGCTCATCTCAGTCTCCCCTCTGGCAGTTAAAGCCATTCCCCTGTCCTGTCCCTCCATCCCTTGTCCAAAGCCCCTCTCCAGGTTTCCTGCAGCCCCTTCAGGCACTGGAGCTGCTCTCAGGTCTCCCCTTCAGGAGCCTTCTCTTCTCCAGGCTGCCCCAGCCCAGCTCTCTCAGCCTGGCTCCAGAGCAGAGCTGCTTCCAGCCCTCGCAGCAGCTCCATGGCCTCCTCTGGCCTCGCTCCAGGAGCTCCACGTCCCTCTGGGCTGCTGCCCCAGAGCTGGATCAGGGCTGCAGGGGGGGTCTCCCCAGAGCACAGCAGAGGGGCAGGAATCCCCTCCCTCGACCTCAGACCCAAGGTGAGGGGAGGAGCCCTTAGGAAAGGAGCAGGGCTCAGAAGCACCACCCAGGACTGGCCCTGCCTCTCTGTGGAAAACACATGCCAAGTTCTGATGCAAAGCAGCTCCAGCAGAATGGGCTGCCCAGCACTGAGCACTCCCCTGCCAGCACCTTTGCTGCCACATCCAGCTCTTGGCTCCGGCCAAGCTGCAGCACCCCATCTGCACAGCGCAGATAATGCTCCCATGGCTGCCCGCCAGGGCTTTATCTCGAGGCTCAGGGCAGTTCAAAGCAACCTCCCACAGCGCGACCCTCCACTGAGCCAGCCCCTTGCGATGATGATGGATGCATCATCACCCAAGGAGCAGGTACCAGCAGTGGCACCTGGACCAGCCATAACCTGTCCCAGACCCCACCAAACCTGTGCCAGGCGCTGCTGCTGCACCCCGGCGGGCTGGATGAGGCACAGGTCTGTGCTGGAAACATTCGTCTCCTGGAGAAAACACTGGGAATCTGACAGCTTCCCGAGCCCCTCCGGGGAGCCCGGCTCACACGCCTCGGCACATCTTGTACATTCAGCCCAGCTTTTGTGTTGCATTATTGAATCTTTCCAAACCCATCACATTTTGAAGCAAGATAATTTCCCGTCCTGCCCCTTTAATTTACCCTGTAAATTAAATAACAGGTGGCATTGGAAATGGGTGGGCTCAAAGCTGAAAACGTGGTCCCTTGGAGTGACCTTTGGATAAAACAGCAGCCTTGGTAGAGGTTGAAATGCCTGGACCCTTTCTGGCTGCTTGTAGTAATTAGCTCATCCAGGAGCAGTACCCTTGCAGAGCCCATGTGTAACTTCATAGTTACACATAGAATGATTTGGGTTGGAAAGGACCTTAAGTTCATCCAGTTCCAACCCCCTGCCATGGGCAAAATGACACCTGTGATACCAAGTGCAGCATCAAGAAGGGGATGAAGGTGTGAGGGAGCCTGATGAGTGAATACTGTTCCTGCAAAGAGCGTTTAAGCTCCACCAGCAAGCACAGAGCAGGGAGTTACCTCCTACCGCCAGTGTACGCTCTGCGTGTTGGCATGTGAGACACCTGAAGGAATGAGCTCAGCCCCTCGAGAGGTAAAGAAGAGGGAAAACAAGCCCCAGAAAAGTCCTAGATCAGCAAAGATCCCATGGCAAAGAAGGTCATGGCTGGTGCTGCACCTCCCCAGGCGACTTTCCACACAAAGATGCTCTTGGGAAGGAGAAAATCACATCCAAAGGGAGGATGGTGAAGAATCCTGCCCAAGAGGACACCACAACTCACCCCACACCTTGAGCTCACTGCTCTGCCTCACCACAGGCCTCGCACACATGGTGCTGCTTTATCCGAACTGTCTTCCATCTGCACTGCTGCCAGCTCCACTGCAGCATCTCCTGGAAGCCTCCAGAATCCATGCACTGGGGCTGCCTCCTTGGCTTCAAGACTGATGCTGCACCTGTAAGCACAATTCAAGTGCAGGTCAGAAAAACTATATGCAGAACCAGCGACTACAACGCTGAATTTGGGCTGGTTCGCTTGGAATTCAGCAGGTCCACACCAGCAGGTCTTGCTGGTGGCTGAGGCAGAGCTCCCTCCGGCAGTTTTAGATGGCTTTGTGACAGTTATCTTCCCTTCCTGCTATTTGCTTTACGCTTGGAGAAAAAGAAGTTCTCTCCGGAGTACTTTGAACATTAAAATTTATGCCATGCATGCTGCTTGCTTCAAATCCTCTAAAATATTGGAAACGTGGGGACCTTGGAACAGTGCCCGGGATCCTGCCTTTTCGGATAAAAGTTCCAGGTAACTGACACTTCCAATTATGGTTTCTCCCTGAAGAGGTCATCTCTGCTTCGGCTTCAGAGCAGAGCAGGGGGGGACGGATGGGAAGGTCCTGAATTCCACAAGAGGTGAAGAAAATCTGCCTGGTTGCTAATGAAGGGCAATGCGCTCCATGCGTGACCCAGTTCTGCCTTGCTTTGGGGAGGTTCTACCTGAGAATCCTTCAAACTACTTAAAGATTACACTGGTTAATAATGCATCAGAGGCAAAATTCACTCAGGGGCTCGCTACGCGGGAATCTTCTTTTTGCTTGTGGATAGCCTCGTTTGTTGGTGCTGTGGGGAGGGAACACAATCAGCCCGGTTCCCTGCTTTACACCCACCATGCACCCCTTTATGCCAAGGGGTATGGCTTTGAGCTGCCAGAGAGGAGATTGAGATGAGATCTTAGGCAGAAGCTCTTCAGTCTAGGATTCTGTAATGTCCCAAACCTCTTCGGGCTGATTCCTATAGATATTGAACAGCACACTGTCCAGATCAGGAGGCAGAAGTGGGCTCAACTGTTCAGCTGGTGCCCATTGCACCCATCTGAATGCTCAAGCTTCTAAGAAGAACCTTTATGTATTCCTACAGTCTCTGCTATTGCCATCACTTCCCAAGGTTTAACCTCTCCGGGTAAATAGCAGGGCACTGCTGAGCTCAGGAGCAAGGGCTGAGGAATTTTCTTTTGGCTTCTCCGCCCTGCATTGACATCCAACGAAATACTTACCCAGGCAAGTTTCGGTTTCCCATATTTTTTACTCGACTGCCACTTAGTGGCAATGTAAAGTAATAGCTCAAAGAAATGCGCCAGCAAGCCCACAACCCTCCGCATCAATCTGGTATTTTACTGCCTCTCCCCAGAGCTGTGGGGCAGGTTAACTGCTGAAAACTCCAGTTTTCACCTAACACATTTGCCGCAGATTATGAAGAACAGGAGAACATTACCAAATCCCATCTCCTTTGAAAAAGCATTAGAAGCATCAAGGCCATTATGAAGGCAATATCCATCTCACGGCGCTTTTCATTCAGAAGAAGGTGGTTGGTGCCCACCAGCACACCACCCTCCTAGTAAGGAGCTGCCTAAGAGCTCATCTCAGTCTCCCCTCCCGCAGGTTAAAGCCATTCCCTGTGTGCTGTCCCTCCATCCCTTGTCCAAAGCCCCTCTCCAGATTTCCTGCAGCCCCTTTAGGCACTGGAGCTGCTCTCAGGTCTCCCCTTCAGGAGCCTTCTCCAGGCTGCCCCAGCTGTCACAGCCCTTGTAGCATCTCCGTGGCCTCTGGCCTTGCTCCAGCAGTATCTCCTACCTATTCCCACATCTCAGGGGAGCTCCCAACTTAAGGACACATCCAAGCTCCCACTCACCTGCAGTGTTGTGGCTGCTCCTCTGAAGCAAAGCAGTTGGGGTTTAAGTTTCTGCTGAAACCTCAACATTTCCTGGGGAACTTGTGAAAATAAATCCCGACACTGTGGTTTTATAGGGGGCGGGAACAGCCTCACAGTAATTATCACACCAGGGCACTATTTTAAGAAGTCAAGTGCGATTTGCAAGGGAGCGAGCTTGCACACTTTCCGTGCTCGAAGCCTGGCATCCCTAAGATGCAGCAACGTTTGTGTCCATGAGTTTAATTCCTATCTCCATAATTGCACTGGAGATATCAAAAAATAACATTTCTTTTTTCTGTATTCTCCATGGAGGAGGAAGAAAAGGGGCTGAAATTACAAATTAGAGCACACTGGAGCCTTCCCATTGCAAATGCTTTACGTGACTTCTTTTTCCTTTCTAACCTGCATTGATTAGTGTCAAGACAAGTTTCTTGGTGTGAAATAGAGGTAAGACCTTGTAACCAGAGCCTGAACTCAAAGTGGCAGTCACATTATATTCAAACCTCAATTTCACCTCTCTCTCTAATCACAGCTCCTGCAGAAGTTGTCTTGCAAAGTCACCTGAAGGGCTTTCCTGCATCCAGTAAGCATCACTGCTCACCGACATCCCTTGCACACTGACCTGGCACACACTTGAGCCCCAGAAGTGGCTCCTGCAACACATATTGCCCTTTGCTCTCACATCCAGGAAGAAACACCTTAACTCCATTTTGTTTGCATTTGGAGACCTCATCACATTGGGACCAAGTTGGAGCTCTGCGTTGCTCTACAGAGCTTGAAACTGGATCCTGGGGAGTGAAGGAGAAGCACCACCAGCCTATGCGCAGAGATGCTCTTGGACCTCTATACCCTGCTGTAAGCAAATATGGGGGCCCCCTGTCTTGCCCATGAGGACCACAGCAGCACCCTGACACAGCAAGCTCAGAAATAGAATCATATTATCAATCACAGAACCCCAGACTGGTTTGTGTTGGAAGGGACCTTGAAGCTCATCCAGTTCCAACCTCCTGCCGCAGGCAGGGACACCTTCCACTAGAGCAGCTTGCTCCAAGCCCCATCCAGTCTGGCCTTGAGCACTGCAAGGGATGGGGCAGCCACAGCTCCTCTGGGCAACGTTTTCCAGGGTTCACCACCCTCATACTGAAGAATATTTTTCCTAACATCTAATCAAATAGGTCAAAAGAAGACAGGTTTTGTGCTATGGAATTCCCTGTTATGAATTTTAATGGTACCTCAAATTAGTTCAGCTGCTGAGATCATTTGAATGGCTCTACCTGCGCTGGCATTCAGAGGAAGTGTTTGCTTTTCAGATGTCTGCACTTTAAGCTGTGCTGTGGGAATCCGACTTTTCAAAGCCTGAGCCTGCCTAGGCACTTAGATCCCTTTTCATCTGCTTTCTCAATTGCCTCCTTGAGGAAACATTTTGCCAGCCCTGTGAATGAGGAAAGGCTCAGGAGCACATGCCAAGAGACAACCCGAAGCGTTTTGCCATGGGTCCAACCCCAGCAAGTGCAGCAGGACCCTAAGCAGGGTGACCTCGTGCTGTTGCCATTTCTAATGGGAAACAACACCAGAGGTGAAGGGAGATCCATACGGCTTCCATGACTCTGACTGCGCTGGACTCATTTCCAACGTATTTTACTCAATTTGAACTGTAAGAAAGACTCAGATGGGGTGTTTTGCCTGTGCAGTTGGACGTGGCTTCACAATCTAAAAGAAAGCTGGGTAACTAATGGTTTTATTAACAATTCCATGCATTTTGTCAGGTCCAGGAAGAGCCATCTATAACAGACAGCTGCACCAGCAGGTAACATTTAGTTTGCTCCTTGGCAAGAAAGAGATGTTGGTAATAACACGGAATCGAGAAATAGGAATGCACACAGTCAAAACAAATCACCCAAGTGGGATAAAACACAAGAAAATTGACTGTGATGGAGATTCCAAATCCCATCATTAAGGGTACAACTAATATGGTCACTGAGGGCTCTCTTGATCTAAAGACACTTCCCCTTCTTTGGAAGAAACTTCAAAACACCCACTGGTGGCTGTGGCTTGCCTGTATGCAGTGAGGGGCAGAGGCAATGGGAAGGCACTTGCAATGTCCGTTTCATGCTCCCAAAACAAAGTTCAAGGCACTTTGTAGGTGAGAGAGATTCCCCTCCCCAGCATCACAGAGCAATGAGCTTGGCGCTTTTCCCTTTGAGATGGTATTTTAGGGGAAAAGGGATAACTGCATTGGTGTAATGAGCAGCGCTCAGATTCAGCCCTGCTGGCCTGGCCTTGCCCAGGGCAAGTAATTCTTTTGACAGGTGAATAAAATATCATTAGTTTCTCCCCTGTCATCAACCATCAAAGTGAAGGCTGGGCGAGTAACCTCTCCAGACAGTCCTGGGGACTGCATTAGCCCCTGCTTTCTAAAGAAGCAGAGAGGGGCCAAGCCCGGAGGCTGCCTTTCTACCTAAATGTATGGGAGGCAGACAGCTAAAACCTCTCCCCAACTCTGACTTTTTTCCCTGAGTGTTGGAAGCTGACAACAGCATAGAAATGGAGATTTCATGTTGTCACTCCAGCCTTGCCCAGCTATTCGTGGCCAGGTAGCCCAAGCTGGGCTATATATTGTATCAGGGCATTGCTGAGAGCAGCGGTGTAAGTGAAGGAGAGAGAATGACTCATTCGAGGCTTTTTGTCTAGAGGTCACACACTTGATGCTTCTTTCACATTTGTGTGAGTTAATTTACTTTAAAAAAAGAAAGAAAAAATCTTCACAACAAAGAAAAATGAACAGAAATCTGTCCCTGAGACTGCCGTGGCCGTGAACTTCCAAAGCTGTTGTGCTTTCAATAGAAGAATAGGAGACACTGCCATCAAAAATGCCATTGATATTGTAACAGATCATTGCCTAAATAGACCATAACAGCCCCCATTTCAATGGTTACTGAGAAACGAGTTAACCCCTTCACATCTGAGCGCCTGCACAATCTCTGCATGACACATCAAAGGAGACACACCAGATACTGAGAATTTCACACCCTTTTTCTGCCTCTGTCAGCTCCTCTGAGCTTCCCCGTCCCTTCCCTTTTCCACACCACATCAGAGCTAGCCGCAGGGGCAAATCCTTTTAAGCACAGGCAGAAAACCTGGGGTTAGCCCATTGTCTCACTCCCTGCCTCCCAAACCACCCAGGAGAAGGCAGAGCCTTCCCCAAAGGTCTTGGACTCAGCAGTAGCTGAAGTGCCAACACTTTGCAAAAAGGATATATAGAGAGTGTGTATATGTATGTATGATTATGTATAAATAATCATAGAATCAACTAGGTTGTAAAAGACCTTGTAAGATCACATCCAATATATATGCAATTTTAACTCCCAATGGACCAAGCACCAAACCCTTTCAACTCTAAAAGGGCTTTGGATCAAAAATAAAACAAAACACAAAAACCCAATAGTACTTTTATGATCTACGAAATTCTCTTCCAGACGCAGGGAGGCTACTGCAGTAGACCCCCACTAAGACCCTTTTTGAGATTGCATCTTTAGCTTGTTCTTACACACTTTGCCATGTCCCACTGCTGGAACCTCCTGAAATATTAAGCTAAATATCTTTCAGAGCGTGTCATGCGTCCCTGTCACCTTGATTTACAGATCCTGGGGAGACAAAGAATGAAAGCAGGTTTCTTTGGAAAAAAAGACTTATTTCCATAATGCTCCACATTAGCTGAATCTCAGTTCTACAATTCTTCACTAATTGAATCTGGGACCACATTTGCTGGTACATAGCAAAGGGTAGATGCCAGTCCAACTGGTGCTGGCTACATAAAGCATCCTTCCACCTTTCCTGCACCATGCTCTGGGTGAACACTGCTCTAGATATGTGACATGGTTTCATTCCTTCTTAGTACACATAGGTGCTGCCTACACACTGTGTGCAAATAAAAATGAATGTAAGTATTCATTTCCCCTAATTTCCACTTTATTTGGTTGTTCATCTTGAGTTTATCCAGGCTCTTTTTTTTCTACTAAATTCTACCCTGTTATAGAATGAACCACAGCCTGGTTTGGGTTGGAAGGCACCTTAAAGCTCATCCACTCCCAGCTGCCTGCCATGGGCAGGGACACCTTCCACTAGACCAGGTTGCTCAGACACCCCCAAGTCCTTCTCCAGTACTTCTCCTCATGCTCCAGCTGTTCCATGAGTTTAAAATCTTGTTCCAGTCCTGCAGCCTCTTCTCCAGAGGAATACGAGTAAGTAAAGGCAGGCAGTGATGCTCTTGGTGCTTGGGATGGATAAGGGCAGCACCCATGTTCCAACCCGCTTCACTGCTAAGGTCTGAGCAATGTTAAGAAGACACCAACTAGGACATTATTTGCTTCTCGTTTCTGGGCAGAAGGTGGTTGTATTTTCATTTCAATCCCCTCATTTATGAGCCTTAATGACTTTTTCAGAAGATTCAGAGGCAAATAGCCATAACAGCCCCCTCTCTGCAAACAAAAAGGCAACCGATTCAGAGAGTTGCCACAAAATGACTCCTGTAACCCCCTGTCCTGTTTCATGGAGGCCTTGGGAGAGCCCAGTACACTGAGAAATAAAGCTAAACTTTGCAGGGCTTCAGTGGCAATTTCCTCCCCATATGTTTCTCAAGACACTCTCTTAATTTAGTTTGTCTATAATGAATTCTGTCATTATTCCAAACATCCATTCTCATGACCTAGTCTTATAGCATATCACCACCAAGTATCTTTTTTTGGCTATACAATCTCCCTGGGGAACTGAAAATTGTCTCCGTCTGCAGCACAACTATGCTGGGGAGCAGCCTGGAAAACAGATCCGAGATTATTCCTTTCTGTGTCAGTCATTGAAGCCTCTTTGTGTTAACGTTGACATTTGTCTCGATGCTGTCTCAATAGGCCGCGCTGGCTGGGTTTCATTCAGCGCTTTGAGCCAGGGGGAGAACTTTGCCTCTTGTTTTACTTTCAGGCCATTATTGTGCCGAAGCGTGAAGGGAGGGAGCTGAATAACCACAACCAGGTGAGGCAGGGAGAGGCTTTTCTGTCTCTGCTCCCAGCTTGTGAGAGCTGAGCTCTTTGGATGCCTTTCAAAGCCGGGAGAAGCCAAAAGCAATAATCCCCACCATGGGAGAAGGCAGGAAGGAAGGGTATCTGGTGTTGGCCAGTGATGTCCTAGCGCAGGGAAGCGCATTCCCGCATGGTGACATCGCAGTGAGCCAGGACAGCCTCAGCGGGGCCAGAAACACTGACTTTGGGAAAGGTCCAAGCTCCACACCCACCTTGACTGGAGCTGCAGAGGAGCAGGGCAGCAAGGGAGGCTCTAAGTCTAAGCTCAGAGTAAGGGGTCTTTTCATTAGCCACTGCCTGCCCCTGTGAGCAATATGGAGGTGTCAGATGCAGGCTTTTTGGCAAACCACAGCCGGTTTTGTTCCCTTCTCCTCCCCACCCCTTGCTTTCATTTAAGCAGCCTTACAAAAAGGAGCTATTATTTCCTCCTGACCTTCACACAACTGCAGGCTGGCTGGCAGGCCCTGGGTGCCAACAGGAAGCGCAGGGGCATCCTCTGTGCAGGGATGGGAAGTGGAGCTCCTGCCACTCACGGCCTTCATGCTTTCATATGCGTATCTTCAGCACAAAGCCAAGAAGGTGGCATTTTCCTGAGGCATCCCAAAAGTGCCCTCTCCAAAGTGCAACCACAGCTTCTCAAAGGTCCCTAGGAGCAGGAAAAACACATACATGTTGTTGGAGGCAAACAGGATCAACAGTTACTACACACACACACACACACTCATCATGGTGGTACAACTTCCCTGCAGGAACCATAAGGGCAAACATCTGTAGGTTTGGTCCAAGCTGATAACCTAAGCAGCCCTGTGCCTACGCTGGCCCAAGCAGATCTTTGGAGGTAACCCAGAGCCGTCACTCAGCATCACTTCTGGTTACACCACAAAACACAAGTCCTTGGAGATTCTCATTCAGCTCTTTCTTAGCTCCTCTTGTCTTTCCAGAGTTTAAGCTCACTGGGACAAAGCACCCATAGCCTCGCTACATGTTTGCATTGTGCACCCACCTCATGAGCAGGCACGGAACACCACCATCCATGAGCATCCCAGCCAGGACCTCCTCATCACAATCACAATGGGTTTGGACATGGTTGTGGTAGAAACAGTGATTTGTCTTCTCAGGGCCCAGTTTGGACCAATCATGAAAGAAAAACTTTCCCAGCCAACGTTAACTGGCAGAGCAGGTTCGTAATCAACCAGGACAGATGGGAACACAATGCCTTGAACCCAATCAAGAAAACATCCCAGGAATGCCTATTACTGCGAACCTTTAGAGGGGTAAAATGGTAACTCAAATCAGAGCAAGATGATTGATTCCAACCTGAGAGTAAAGCACAAATCAAACCAAGTCCTATCCAGAAGGAAAAAAGATATGGTTTGATCTGAAGCAAGGCCTGACAGGAGATGAATTCAAATCTTTTCAGCTTCCAAGATAAACTAATACAATGCAAATCTGGATGCATAGGCACGGAGAGAGCTGTATTGGTAAGTCCCATTTGGATATCTGGCAAAACAAAATGAGAGGTTACACTGAAATTACCCTGGCACCACTTTCCTCCTCAAAAGCATCCTTTGCTTTCCCTGCTTTAGCTGTAAACCACGTTTTCCCCCAGGTGTATCACTGCAGCGGCACATACGAGCCAGCCCTTTTGGAAGGGCTTGGGCAGCAGCTCTCGTGTGAGAGGTCGCCTCCTCCTCTTAACATTTCCATGCAGAATTATAATCGCATGTGTCAGTCTGCATTTGGGTTTATAAAACAGGCATGCAACACATCTAGAAGAAAAATTGCACCTGTCAAATGCCCTACCCCATGAAATAAACCTGCGCAATTTCACTTTGCACCTAGTAAATACCCAAGCGCGCTCCAGAGCGGCCCCTTCCAGTATTCAAATCTGTTTCCATTAATATTAGAAGTTAGGAGGGTTTGGAAGAAAAGGAAGGAATTGATTAAAAGCAGATGGGATTCATTATCTTGCTAATCACAACCCTGCAAGGGTTTTTACAAAGAGAAAGAAAGAAAAAGCAGCATCAAGAAAAGGTCACTCGAGTACTTCTCAAATAAAACATTAGGAAAATAACACTTCCAAGGGTTTACTCCCCTCTCCTGAGACAATCCGCTTGTTTCACATCCCAGCTCAGCCACGCTGGGAAAACCTCTTTGTGATACAGACATCATTCGCACACTTTGTGCTGGGATTGCAAACCTTTGCTGAATGTCTGAGAACAAACCCTGTTGAAAGGGTCCTTTCCATGTCCCACGGGCTCCGGTGGCACTGCTCTACTTCCCAGGCTCTGCTTTTCCTAAAGGGAAGTCACAAATAAGCAAATAAAGCAAACAAACCTGAAGAGAAGCAGCTCAAATCAGCCATTTATTAGCCAGAACCGGCACAGTGGGAAAGCCTAAGGATGGGTTATGCTCAAGCTGGCTGGCTGCAGTTCACCCACAATGGTTTCCTTGAGAGGATTTTCACTCTTGGTACCTGATCCCGCTCCCATTACTTAGTGAAAATGTTATTGTTATCCATCCATAGCACTGGGAGAGGGCGATAGGCCTGTAATAAATGCCTTGGCACATATTCATGTTACAAAGTCCCCAGATTCAAACGGGTCATGTTCAGCTCTGCTTCAGGACAGCAGAACAGGATGCCATTCCTGAGGAGGTGGCTTACAAAGGCAAATCCCAGTGGTAGTTTTCAACTACAGGAGCACAACCATTTGCTTGTTCCCAACTTCTGGCTTTTCAAAACCCACCAGTCTTTAACAAAAACTACCCAGAAAGGGTGTTAAACCAAACCTATGCTGCTCCTGCTCACCTCATGCCTCTGGGTAGTCAAGGCAGGGGGTGCTGGTCCTCCCAAGGCAGCAGCATCTTGGGGTGGGTTCAGCGAAGACAGGATGCAAAATCCAGTTAGGATATGCTCAGCCTCTTGGAATGAGAGGCACCAGGAAACCACCAGCAGTTGTCACTGACAATAGACCTCATTCTTTTCCTATGGTATTTTGTTTAAATAGGAAGCGGTTTTACAACATGTGGCCAAAATGTTCCACAAGTAGACATGGTGCTACACGAGCCAAAAGAGCTCTGCCCTGGTGAGATTCTGTGGTCTTTGGGCTGAGATTCCTGCGCGGCTATTTATATGATAATTCATTTTTTAAGCCACAGTGACTCAAGGTGCCCGGAGTGGCAGCAGATTCATTGCTAATGCTCTTTCTGTGCCTCCTCACAAGGTATGAACAGCTCAGAGATGACTGAGTCCCAGATATGCCTCAGCACCACTCCTGCTCCCCGCCTGGGTATGGACAGCACATCTATGTTGATATTTAGACTTGACCTGAAGTTCTCCTTCACCTATCCCCAGCTTCTCTTGCTGTCATTTTCTCACCCTCACATCAGTCCTGTTGAGAGGTGAGGATCTTGCCTGCAACACATTTCGTTTTCAACATGAGGTGAAAAAGTGTGAAATGGGAAGAGGGAAAGATGGATATAGGTCTTGTTTGCAGGCACACGTTCAAGAGAAACAAGCAGACCTGTGAGCAGTTAAATAGAGGGAAAAAAAACAGTTTTCTGCAGCTTTTGCCTGTGGGTTTTCTGAAAGCAACTGAGGTTGAGATTCACACTACAGCCTTCCCCCAAAAGCGACCAGAATCCCTCACCACCACCCTCTTACTTGTTCTTAGGAGACTTAGAAAAGCCTAATTCCTATGGGATACTGACCCACACGTCCAACAGGTCTGGAATCGGGCAACTGGGTCAAAAGCTTTCTCTTTTTCACCTAAGCACCATTTGCTTATGAAACCAAGTGAAAACTCCAAGGCCTTGGAGCACGTTCCTCGGGCACATGAGGAGGCAGCACACTGCATCCTCATGGAGCTGCTGGTAGAGTGTGCTACCCAGGCTGCAAAAGCTTTGAGACCCCCTGCCATGGGACAGAGATAAACCAGAGCAAAGCTGGGGCAGCGTGAGAAACACCGGGAAGAAAATACAACTACAGCATTCCCTCAAGGAGCTCAGCAATAGTAAGAGCTCTTGTTTCCAACATCCACGTGATGCAAGGATCTGCTCCCCAGCCCAGCCATGCTCGCACCAGGGCATTGCAGGCGAGGGTTCACCATTCCCACAAGCACCTGTTTGCCCATTATCTTGCCTGCAGCCCAAGTCTCAGTGGCATTGTGAGAGAAGCTCTGGAAAGCATGCATTTCTGGTTAGCATTGTTCAGGAAAGGGATCCCGGACAAAAGGAAGGAATACAGACTAGTGCTGACACTCAGAAAGATAAAGGGCAGCCCGGAGTCCTCTGGGGCTCTAAGATATCTGGTTAAATAAGACACCCCACCCTGCGTGCTGAGAACCAAGCGGGGCACGTGGTGACCGCCCGCCGGTGAGCTCAGCCCAACACCGGCCAAGAGAGACCACCACACCCAGGAGCAGCAGAACCCTCAGGAAACACGATTCTCCTGCACATTGAGTTTCGTTTTAATAAGTTTGGTTTAGCTCCATTATTCATTTCCTTGACCTGCAAGCAGTGCTGCTGGGTCAACCTTCTGTTTGCCCAAAGCCACCAGCCAAAAGCTCTCCCTTCCCTTCCATATGTGTGGATGTATTTAAAGAAGGAAAAACAAACCCAACACATACCACAAGATGTCTTTCATTTTAACTTCATAGTCAGCATCCTGCACAGCTCTTTTGGAAAAGCACAAGGAAATACCTTGTTCTCGAACTAGACTGAGATGAGCTCTTGGGCAGAAGCTCTTCCCTGTGAGGGTGCTGAGGCGCTCTCAGGGGGTGCCCAGAGAAGCTGTGGCTGTCCCATCCCTGGCAGTGTTCAAGGCCAGGTTGGACACAGGGACTTGGAGCAACTGCTCCAGTGGAAGGTGTCCCTGCCCATGGCAGGGGTTGGAGCTGGAGGAGCTTTGAGGTCCCTTCCAGCACAAACCAGGCTGAGGTTCTATGATACTCCTCATGCCTTTGCCACTGGAGCCCATTTCCATTCTTCCCCAGCTGAACACCATGAGCTGCCAGAGTCACACCTGTTGTCATCCTTTGGTGGAACCAAAATCCCAGTCACCTGGGTAGAGGTAAGGGAAAGGCAAAACATCCCAGTAACTCTCTCAGTCTGGCTGGTCTTTGGGTTGGGGTAGATACTCAGGCTCAGTCAGCACCTTGATGGGCCCAGCTGCAAACCTTCCCATGCATTAGTCCTTTCTTCCTTACCCAAGTCACTTGGTTGGACTTGGACCAGATCTTTAAATAACAATCTTTTGGGCTAGGACCAGATTTGGCAAAACTTCAGCCAAAAAGGACAATTTCTCATAGGAGAGCCTCCTTGCCAGGATAGGTGTAGTGGTCACAGGGGGAGGAGGGAGCTCTATTCATTGCCCACAGTAGGGCCATTGAAATTGAACCAAAGGGGCTTCCCTGGCTGAAAAATCACTGCCAGCCAAAACCCAAAGCTAAATGTATTCCTTGCAATATCTCTTATATTTTTGCGCTTTTAAACATGGTGATTCTGGGGGCATGGGGGAGGTTTTCTGGCTGCTGTCCTTGTGGATTCTAGCTCTGGAAATCCATCTGCATCACTCCTGCACATGTAGCACAACATAACCACGTTATCCTCGCCCAGGGAGAGCATCCCTAGCCCAGAGTGCACAGAGCGAAGGAGCGGCCATGGGAACTTCCAGCAGCTCCCTGAGCCTTGGGAGAGCAGCTTTGCAGGAAAGGACTCCAGCTGAGCACACAAGACTTTCCCCAAGACAAAATGCCTTTCTTATGTCTATGGTTTTTTCCCCTCCTCACTGACTTGATGGGAAACCATTTGCAAAACTAGAAATATCCCCTATGGAAAAGTCTGACAGGATTCAAAAAGAGTGGAACAGCTGCATTCTTTAAAAGTCACTGGAGTGGAATTTGATGGAAGGTATGATCTTCTCCACAGTGTTTTCTAATGCCTTCAAGAATTCAGTGGCAGAGATCTAATTTTCTGTTAAGTTCCACAAGGAGGTTACAAACAAAATCCGCTGAGATAAAACCCACTGTTCAGTGCCGTATGCTTAAGATTTCTCTCTTTCTTTCTTCCTAGGTAATTAAACCTTCACCTTGACACTGAACTGGAAAGATTTAGCTGTAATTTCGAGATAGAGCTCGCACATTGAAAGACAGATTCATGTCTTCAGCATATTCTGAATCATACTCCTAGGGTATTAACTCTGTTATGAAAGCACTAACATCAGCCCCCAGCTTCAGATGGAGCTGGCTCTGCACTTACAACAGAGTTCATAATGCTGATAGATGAGCAAACTGCAGTGCAGTTTCTCCAGGGGAACAGCATCAGGAGCCTCCAGACCTGCTCCAGCTCCTCTGCTTAAAAACCCTACCTAGAGGGGCGGGGGAGATGGGGGTGGATGTCATTGAGCAGCAAATGGACACCGTCCTTCAACATAAAATCATGTCCATAACAGAGACAATGAAGACTTCTTATAATCTGAAAACGATAGTTTTACACCCTTTCAGAATGGCAGAAATGTAACACATCACTAAAAATCAGTATAAATAAACCTAACCCACTGTCCTACCATTCCTGAACAGTGCTGCAAGGAGGCACAGTTTAGGATCCTATAAGTTTCTAAGTCTTTATTTGAATCATAGAATCACAGAGTGGTTTGGGTTGGAAAGAACCTTAAGGGCATTCAGTTCCAACCCCCTGCCATGGGCATTTCTTTTAACTTCTAAAGACTGCCTGTGCCTGCAAACATACCCTACAGCAGAAAACATGCCACTGACAAGGTGATGCAGAAGTTACCGTCACGATGCACGCTACCATTCTCATAGTCCATCTCCAACTGATGGTTGAATTGGAAAGACCATGGTGAGGATTATCAGCCTGTGGCTCAATGAAGTCCTGTAGTACTGAGAGCTCCACTGCAACAGGCTGCAAACACCACTGACTTCGCCGGGCTGCCACCACATGCTTTGATGTGCTGAGATGGCACAAGAGCCGCTGGCAGCAGTGCAGGCGGGAAGATGCATCACTGCACAGTGCCTGGCCCTGGCTGGGAGATACATTACTGGGAATTGTCTGAGTTCAATGGGAAGCTTTGGGTCAGACCTCTGGGGAGAGTTTCTTACCTGCTTTTCCAAATGAAGTTACCACTTGGTTCTGCAGCCTCCAAGGAAAGTCTCATCCAGAGATGATGAGTAACATACAATGAAAGTGAGTCCAGGCTGGCATGTGAGGGCCAGCTGAATGCTCACACAGCCTAAACTGCAAGCATGACTATCTCACTGTTCCTTACCTATGGGATGGACACCACTGGGAGTGACTGGTGCAATCACAACATTTGGATACTGGCACTCCAAGGTCATGCATATGCATAACTGACTCATTTAATGAAGCTGAAGACTTTGATACACTCTTATACTCTCCCTCTACAATCACTTTTGCTTACAGTAGTCTCTAGGATTATGCCCATACATATGCTTCCTAATTCATTCATTAAGGGCATTACAGATGCGGCTGCTTTATTTCCATTGCCTTAAAGATAAAGGCTGCACTGCTTGAGGCCTGGCTTTTGCACAGGGAATATAATTGGTTTGAGATCACATGAATCTAATGAGATTTCTTTCCTGAGCGCGCAGTAAAAATGCACATTTCCTGACCACCTCACAGTCCCCAGTACAGATGTGCTGGCTCTCTCAACATGTCACATTACCCAGGTCTGCAGGAATACCAAGGAGTGAACTGCATTTTAGATTAGTCAAATGGGGCAAGGGCAGCAAATACATGTGCTTTACAATGGCAGATTGTTTTGATTCCTAAACCAATTGGTAATCCATCAGAAATGGCAACAGATCACACTGGTGGGGCCGGTGGTGCAGTAAAGCAGGAGGTTAACGGGAGGGGAGAGTCCTGCAGTAACACTTTTAGCTCAAAGCAATCCAAGTTCTTTGCTGCAGATAAGGTTTTATGTCTTTTCCTCCACGGGGAGGAACAGAGACAGAGAAGTAACTTGCCAAAGATCACACAAAGTATATCTCATACAAAACAAGGCATGAAACCAACAATTGCTGATTGACAGCACTGGAATGGCTCAAACAACACACTCAGGCCAAGTCCTCCTTCCGGGAAGCTCAGCTGAGCACGAATGCTTCATTTTCCAAGAGCAGCTCTGCTCCAAGCCTTGCATCTCGCGGGCAGGAGAGGCAGCCAGCTCCCTCTCCATGGAAACCTGAACACCCAAAGTGGTGCAAGCAGTTCCCCACAAGCAAACACACACATGCAGAGGAAAGCCTTTTGCAAGCCCGTAGTTGCACCCTGAAGCCTCCTGTATCAATAGTTCTTAGAGATTGCAGTAGGAACACTGACCTTGCTGCCCAGGGGCAGGTTTATCATGACCATTTCTGCAATGCCAACACTGATAACATAGCCAAGCAGCTTGGAAAGTCACACGGATACTTCTGAGACACAAACACAACACGAATAACACTGTTGTTGATCATTGGATCTATTGGCAGCCACCCACCAGTGCCTTGTACAGACACCCCAGGCGACCAAAGGGAACTCTGGATGAAAAACAAGCCAGGGTCAACCCTGGGAGGACACAAGCTGGGGATGGCAAAACCTTGTAGAGGAGCGTATCCCTCGCTGACCCCCTGGGAAAACAGGAACACCGCTTTACTTGAATGCTTCTCAGGGTTATGTTTTCAAGAGAAACTTCGAGGCAGGGTACAAACAATGATGCATTTGTCCTAGGGAAGCCTCAGACCTGGCACCAAGCAGCCCCAGCAGTTTGTCCCCACTTTGGTCAGCACCTCAGGGTGTGTGACTCCCTGGAGAACCTGCTCTGGAATGGATGTGTGCTGCAGATCCACCCCGAGCATCCCTCCTGGTTTATTGACTTTCCCTATACTTGGCGTAGGAATAAAAGGGCACACAATAGCAGCAAAGTACTCTGTCCCTTATAAAGCACCTCAGAGTACGAGGAGCAAGTGACAGTTTAGAAAGACGCACAGGTTTGCAATTCCTCTGGTTTTGGCATCTTCTCAGGCATTCAGTGCCAGCTGCCATACCCAAGGAACCAGGTAACCATCACTCAAGATACACCCTCTTTCCATAGCTTTCCATTCGGCTTCAGTGTTAATGATCCCAGCATGCACAGCAGGGTGGGAAACAGACACAGAGAATGGGTGCAAGACTCTTATCAGAAACAACAGCAGGGAACAGCCTGAGTGCAGAGCCAAGAGGTGCTCCTGCTGTCTCCGGTATTCAGGTTCCTCTTTAAGATGTCAGCGATCTGGCCCTGCTCATGCTTGTCCAACTCACCTGCAGCAGCAGCAAAGACTGTCTCTTGCTGTGTGCTCAGCCAGTGCCAGTTTGGTTGGAAAGGACCTCAAAGCTCCTCCAGCTCCAACCCCTGCCATGGGCAGGGACACCTTCCACTGGAGCAGTTGCTCCAAGCCCCTGTGTCCAACCTGGCCTTGAACACTGCCAGGGATGGGGCAGCCACAGCTTCTCTGGGCACCCCCTGACAGCGTCTCAGCACCCTCACAGGGAAGAGCTTCTGCCCAAGAGCTCATCTCAGTCTCCCCTCTGGCAGTTAAAGCCATTCCCCTTGGTCTGTCCCTACAGGCCCTTGGCCAAAGCCCCTCTCCAGCTTTCATGTTGGCCTCTTTCTGGATGCTCACCAAGCCCTACGCAATGGGATGCTCTTGGAGCAGGCAGCAGAGTCAGGGTGCCCAGTGAGCCCCTTGCCCACAGCCCTGCCCGAGCCCACTCCCGGTAGCTAAGTGGCAATGCCATCTAGTGCACAGAGGCAGAAATAGCACAGTGTCCTCCGTGGGCAGGCCTGCATGGCACCAGATGTGCAGTCCAGATGTGTCCTCGCCAGGGCAGTGGCGATGGTGATGTCGCCAGTGCCCTTGAAACACTCGCAGCCTTTGTGCCCCACATTCATACAGGCTGATACATCCCCTGCCCTGGATTTTTCCCACCCAAAAAGAGCCTAGCCTTGCCCAGAAATCCCTGCTTGCCTTGAGAAGGAGGGGAAATCCCCCCCTTTCCCCCAAAGCTTCCAGTTGAATTGTTCCAGCTTCATCAGCCTGTGCTCTTTACAGCCAATATAGCTCCACATTTTGGCTCTCTGGAGTCACTCGAATGTAAAACATCTCCCACAGAAACATTTTCTTCGTGCAAGGCAAACACCCAGTAACGAGAAACATTTCTCTTCCACATGAACAAAGGGCGAGGTTTCTCCAGACGAAGGAACCAAAAGGTTTCCTTCCATTGAGAACGTTCTCTGACGCAGACCAAGATCTTCTGCGTTTTGGGTTGGGTTTTTTTTTTCCCTGAGCTCCTACTTTTCCCAAAAATACATCCAGGCTCATCAGAATTTCATTCTTGTGCAAATTTTCTGTAATTTCACCACCGATTTCAAACATTTTTTGTTGCTAAATGGAAATCATTTGGCTTTAGAAGTATATTTTTAACCCCAAAAATATGTCGTTCTGCAAGAATGTGTGACCTCTACGAGCAAAATATTTTAACAGCTATTGAAAACAGATCTCTTGTTAAGAAAATGAGTTATGAACTTATTGTTTTGTTGAAAAACAGATCCATTTCTAACTCTGGAAGTTGCAGCCATATCTCCAACTGCTTTCCTAAGTTGTTTTTCATCCTGATTTAAAAGAGACAACTTTTTGGTTTTAAAGCTTTCCATTTTTTCCTCATATCTTTAACAAAACATTCAAGGAGATCCCATTCCTCATGACAAACTCCTTGCCTTGCATGCACTTCATACATTTAATGGGCACAAAAAGTCAGAGGACGGGGTGGCAACTGGTCTGCCTGGGCTTGATTTAGAAATAGAGTTGAATAGATAGACCAGGTCTACCCCACTCATTGCTACTGAAGGTTATGGGTCTAAGAGCCAGGTTGGCTCCACACTGTAATACTGAATTAGCAGAAAGATGTGGAGGTAATGCAAAGGGGGTGTTTCATGGTGGCTACTGCTGTGCTTGAAGGGTTAAATCCACCTTGGCCATGCAAGCAGCAGCAGTCTCTCTGTAGATGAAGCCGAAGCCATCAGGACTGGATGGAGCAAGACCCAGAGCAGGCTCAATCCGACTGCTGCTGGAGTCAGCGGGAGCTGCTCTGCAGGCTTGGAGCTAAGTCAGGGTTTAAGTAGGAACTGGAAGGATAAAAGCTTGCGGGATCAGGCCTTAAACCAACAGCTCCTGATTCGGTACAGCCTTGGAGAATGTCTAAAATAACCAATATCGTTACAGGCCCACATGTTACAACAAATGAAAATCAATAACGTTAATAGACAGTAATTCATGCTAATAGAATCACTGCTCCAAAAGCAGAGTTAATAAGCCCAGCTAGACCACTACCACAGTCTACGTATTTAAAAGATCCAAAATGTTTAAATATTGACCACATTCCTTTGAAATTAATAGTATTTCCTTTGGATTACGCATTGATCTCGGCTGAGCCGAGCTTGACATCTGGAGCAGTTAAAATAGCAACCTGAACAGCCACAGTCTGCCACTAATTTTGAAAGGAAAAGCAAACACAAACCAGTTTTAGCTCATGTGCTCTCATTAAAACCACTCCCCTGTCTCAGAGCAGGGCCCAGAAGAGGAGAGCCATGAATCCACTACCCACAGATTCACTGGGTGAGGTTAAGCCCTGGGGCTGCTTAAATGGGTCCCCGAAATCCCCATCTTCCTGGAGGAAGGGCACCTTCTGATCCCCACTCCCATGGCGGAGACATCATTTCATTGCTTGCTTGCACAGTAAGGAGCTTGGGTTCATCGTGGCCAGGGCTGCTCCTGTGCTCAGTTCTGTGCTGCAGTCCTGCTCCTCCCCAGGATACGCAGCCTCGGCACAACCTTCATCCCTGCATCTCCTGGGAAGCCTCCAGCAGTGGCTCACCCAACCCACGTGCATGTGTCACTGGGGCTGAAAGGGTTTGGGTGATGGTGGGGTTTCCCCCTTTAATGCTTTTGAAAACCAAAGGATGCAATCCATTGCTTCCTCCATCCATTGAGACAGGACAAATACAGAGCTTTGGTCATGGTTTCACACAAGCTTTCCATGCACCTCACAATTGTATAGGTTTAGCAACTCCTCCCAGCTGGGGTTCCTGCTTCTTTAATGCTCTTCAAGTGAGGAGCAAGGGCATGAAACAGGAAAGGAGCAAACCACCCTTTGCAATGCAACATTACAAATCTTAACAGAGGAGTTTTTCCTTTCCAGAAGCCTCAAATTAGTTTCTGGTTCCTGTGATCACCGGAGGGTGCAGGGTAAAACCGATGGACAAACCCTGCTGCTCTGCTCTCAGCTGCAGCTCCCTCCCATCCGAGCTGCAAATGAAAAGCTCTCACCCCAGCAGGGTTCAGACAAGGTGGGAAGAAGCACGCATGGGGTGAGCTTGGCTCTGCAGGGAGCGTGGTTAGTGAGAACCTCTGCACTGGCTGTTCCGAAGGTGGCCAACGAGAGGAAATGCTGCAGCCCTGCTGCCTTTGGATGGGAATTGTGCCACATCACAGAGAAAACCAGCATGGGAGCGTGGGCCAGAAGATGCAAGCACCAGCCCCTCGCAGGAGAGAAGCTGCTAATACAGACCTCCACTTGATGTACTTTAAATAACAGAGGGAAAGAAAGGACAGGAAGCAAGCAGGTGGCAGAGATGCAGCTCAAGTGCTGCTCAAGGCTCCCATCTCATGTCTCCCTCACATTTCTAACCCATTGCCTCTCAGCCCCACTGTACTGGGAGCTCTTGGATGAGCCACAAACTCCCCCATGCCAAGCCTGTACCAGTGTGATGCAACACACCATCCAGGAAGGGACATTTTACCCCTTTTCTAACCACCAGTTTGCAGTTAAACATGCACCCACCCTTGCACCCCACCATCACAAGCTCCCTGGGGACTCAACCCCATCCCTGTGTCAGCACAAGGCTCCCAACAGCTCCTCCTGCCCTTTATCTGTGCAAAACACATCCCTCTCCATGTCCTCCATAGGTGCTTCCTCCAGGCGGGCAGCAGTGAGCAGGGGTGTCTGACAACAGGCAATCTCTTTCACGAGGAAGCCAAATGTCAGAGTTACTTCGCATGGAACACACAATGGAATAGAACACACCTAATTTATTTGGCTCATTATTTTCAGACAGATAGGCTCCGGAAGACCTCGATCAAAGACAACAGCTTCTTTGTCATATGGACTCTCTTGGCCTCTGGCTAGCTCAGAGCCCTTTGCTGTCCAACACTGATCCCCAGCTGCTCCTGCTCAAACCTGACAGTTCCACTACAACTTTGGAGCAGCAAATTCTTCCTGAACACTGAAGTGGTTTTGACCACACAACCAACCAAAAGAACTCCACAATGAATAAACAGCAATTATGCATTTCCATTTTTTTTTTCCAAATTTGGGCTATTTTTTTCCCTTGGGAAAAGCAAAAGTAGCAAATCCATCACATGCCAGCTAGAGTCCCCACTTGCCCCAAGGCGTGGAGGCACTGGAGCCTCTCCCAGTTTATCTCCTTGTCCCATTCTCTGAGACATTCTACCTGAAGCATCCTCGTGAAAGCAGCGTGGCCTATGCTAGTACTTGGGAAATTCAGAGTAAATAACAAAATATTTAGGACTGTTGAAGTGAGAGCCACTTTTCCTCTTACTCCACTATCGCATGCACTCACTGGGGTGCCCAGCTCAGCTCCTCATCTGCAAACAGGGCCACTCAGCCCAACATCAGAGGGGTGGTGTGAAAACGCATGCATTGAAAGCTGCCTCCAGAACCCTGCCAGACAGCATTAGATTTATTTAGGATTGTACATACCAGCTCTGATACAAATAGACACTCTAATGGGGATGCAGACGGATGCAGCCATAAGAAGGGAAATAAAGGAAGGCTCTTGGTTTAATCAGAATAGCTTTTCTACTGCAGCAACCCAGTTGCTGTGTATCTGTGATGTCGCCTCCATTAAAAAGCCCCTGGAAACGCAGATTCACCCCCTGTTAACGTCAGTGAAATGCCTCCTGTGGACTTAAGCATCCTCAGATCTGCGTCTTGCACAGGACAGCAAGTACGTGTGTGGCACCAGCGTAGGGAAATGGCTGAATATGTACCACAATTAGCTTTAAAAACGTAGGATTTCGACTATTGTTTCAGTTGCCTGTCCCTGGGGATCCTCAGCATTAGTGTGTTATTGATGATGCTAAATGGGGTTTTCAACAGAGCTGCTTTGCAGGCTTGCGAATGCCAAAACAGCATTTCAACCCATTAAACTTCACAGACAAAACAATTTCTTCTAAAAATAATCATCAGTTCTTCCCACCAGTAAAAATAAAAGCCTGGCCAATCCCTACTGTGCCAAGTTTGCAGCAGGCTTGGGTTTTATGGCTGGGCTTATGAAAGCAGGTTTCTAATGGAAACTCCGACAAGAGCCGAGTTATAGGTGAAGAGCTGCCACCCTACACAACTGCGCTGCCAGCAGCTGAATGCATTCCACCTTGCTAATCCCGAACTTTCCTATTCAGAGGAAAAGAGGAGATGTCTTAACTCCTGCTAACATCCTCACCATTATGTCAATGCAAATACAGTCACGAGGCAATTACCAGCCCAGCCAAGGGCCAGCCATTGTAGGGCTGACAATAGCTTGTGGAGCCCTTCAGAGGGGAAACAAATCCCCTCAAACTTCTCCAGGATTTTAAGTCTCATTAGTATAAAGCAGTTACGCAATTAATGAGGGGTTTAGCATATTGATTTGCATCGGATTATATGAATTAATGACACACATAGCGGGACACGATGGGAAGATGAGCAGCTACTCGGGAACTGTATTACCAAAACACATGAAAGAGGGGCACAGGCACTCCAGATTTCATGATGGGAATGAAGCTGCTCCCACTCAGCTCCTATGCAACCATTGGGGAAGCAGAAATATTACCTGGCTATCGAAATGGCTTAAAAACCTATGGCAGATTTGCCAATGTAAGGTTTAAGAGCTGCTTTTTAAATGAAAATTCCTGTTTCCGTAGTGGCAGCAGTCTCTGGTTGGGGGCAAAATGGAGAGGGATTGCAGGGGAGACCACCAAAGTCCACGGGTGACTGCTCCTGCTGGGACATGGGTCACACACAGCAAGCTCCACCACAAAAAGCAAAGGTGTGGGGAAAGGCAGCAAGGAACACAGGGCAAGCTGCCATAAGCAAGCTGGAAGAAGCCCAAAAGGGCAAAGGCTGTTGAGGTACAGCAGGTTCAGGGAGGCAAAATCATCTTCACCAGCTACACACCAGCACCCAGCCTACAGCACATGGAGAGTAAAGAGAGGAAGGCAACGCAATGTTAGGACACGCCACCAGCATCCTCCAGAAACTCTTCCCCACAGCTGTCTGCCCTTCCAGCACCTGGCAGGTCCCCAGCAATCCCTAACAGCCCAAGGGACCACTGGAAAGGATGGTCCATCCCTTCAAGAGAGGGACAAAAGGACGGGCCATGCCCAGGCTGCCTTCCCCTCCTCCAGGGCAGGCAGCCCCTCCTCACTCCAGCAGTCACACAAAGGGCTCTCAACCCATGTAATCCATTAGATACAAATTACAGCAATTTAAGCACACTTGACCCAGAATTACAGCAAGCCCATAAAGAGCTGTGTCTTCCCGGGCAATTTACACTGTTACAAGCCCTCAAACAAACCACAGCAGAGGATTACAAACCAAACAGCAGCAGCAACAAAAGAGCCAACCAAACCCAGAGAACATGACGCCTGAAGCAGCGTTATTAAGACATGAAAACCACTACATGGGTGAGCTCACATTCAGGTGGTCCTAAAGATGCCATTCTTGCACAGGCTCGCAGGTACCTTACACCATTCTACCACAGGCACTTGAAAGAAAATGCTGTGGAACACAGCACTGCAAACCCATTTGCCTGCGAGATGACATTCCCCGGCTCTGGGCAGCAGCTGAGCCAGCCTGCGGGAGCCAGGCACTGTCCTCTCGGAGGTCATCTGCTGCCAGAGGGCCATTTGCTGGCAGTTCTTTGCTGAAGACCGTGTTGTCCTTTTAGGGGTGAGAAGGGGCATTTGAGGAGGCAGCAGTGGCTTTGGCGCAGCGATGCTGCCCTAACCCAGCCTGTGTGCAGAGCTCATCCTCCCGGCTGCTTCTTCACCAGCTGCTGTGGGGCTTTCATGGCTTTATCTGCCAGAGGGGAGACTGAGATGAGCTCTTGGGCAGAGGCTCTTCCCTGTGAGGGTGCTGAGGCGCTGTCAGGGGGTGCCCAGAGAAGCTGTGGCTGCCCCATCCCTGGCAGTGTTCAAGGCCAGGTTGGACACAGGGCTTGGAGCAACTGCTCCAGTGGAAGGTGTCCCTGCCCGTGGCAGGGGTTGGAGCTGGAGGAGCTTTAAGGTCTCTTCAACCCAAACCATTCCATGATACCAAAAGGTTGCACCTTCCAGAATGAATGTGCCAACCTGCCCAGGACAAAAGCTGGGTTGGTTGGGCCAGGGAAGGGCAGCAGCCGAACCCTGCCCTGGGGGCGCAGGAGGACACTTCCTGCTGCCCTGGTTATTTGCTCCAACCACCCAGACAGCACAACATGAGGTTACAGGAGTCCCATGATGTGCTCTGTTTACCCCATCACTGCTACCTGCAGGGCTGCTCTGGAGGCAGGTCGGTGGGAGGGATCCAGCCCAGTGGTTCAGGAGAGGCACAGGGCTGGATTTTATATTCCAGCTCTTATGCTCATTCCCAATTCCATTAATTTTAATTATTAATTCCATGTCCAGGAATTTTTCTTTAAGTCATCCTCATGATAACAATGACTATGTGGGAAACAAGAAATACTTGAAGGAAGGGAGCACATGCCTTCCTTGAAGCCAGCAGCGTGCCTCACCCCTACCCGTATGGTTTAGTTTACAAGCCCATTTCACACACAAACACAGAATCAAAGCAGGAACACAACTTTTGATCATCCTACAGTGATGTTTACTCTCGTTTCCTGTAGCCCCAGGTGACAAATCTGCCCTTTATACTGCAGAGGATCATCGGCACTATTACCAAAGTCAATCGGACACACTTAAAACTGACCGCAGCTCTTTGCATTGGTGGCTTGTACCAAACTAAGGAATAACACTCAGCAATCAGTTGTAAAATGATAAGTATAAATGCAGAAATGGGTTCTTTTTCCTGAGCAAACCCACTCCAAAGCAGCATTTACAAGCAACTTTCTTACATATGAACACTTCTGCCAAGAAGGAAGATGTTGGAGGTTCAGCCCCTCCGAACACAAGGGCTTTTGTTCCCCCATTCTCTGAGCACTGAAGAAGTTTAATTCGCTTTTCTTTCTTTTTCTTCATTTAACTTTGCTGGCCCGCCAGCTGGGTGGAAGCCAGAGGGGTTATCCAGGCAGCCCTCACCGTGATGTATTTACAAGGGGAGTGCATCTAAGGTTTGTTTATTTCAGGATTCAAATTCAAACGGCTCAAACCATTTAACTAATTCAAGGGCAATCAGAAAATGCCATGAAACCAAACAAATCAGGAAAAGTCATGGAAACCATCAGCAATATTTAATGCAGAAATTCGCTTTGTTAGGGAACGGAGCTGAAAGAAAACAGCTGGATGGAGTTCAACCCTCTAAATTAAAAACAATCTAACAAGGTCTATAGGGATAACTCAGCTACATATTGGAAACCAGATTCACTTCTACCAAGTCAATGTAACAGCACTCAAGGCTAGAAAGGAAATTCCTCAGAACTGAGGTAGTTTCTAAGCATCAGCACATTTTCCAAGGCAACTTCGCTATTTACAATCCATTTTTTCCCACACATAAATTGAGAATTTTTCCAATTTTATGGTTCCATGATTTATTTTCTAAAGAAAAATAATCCAGCCAGAATATCCCTACCGCTACTAACAGCATGTTTTAATAAATAACTGGCTACTTCCAGTAAAATTAAGCCTCCAGCATTGCTTATACCAGCCAAGAATACTCCTCCTTTATAGCTTTGCAGCAATTTGGTGTGAAAACATAAAGTTGAATATAACGCTGACCCTGAGCTAACAATAATGCTTCAATATAAAAATAGAAAATCATCCTTACAACATGAGGGTGGACTAGAGCAAAGCCTCCCTCTCTGGATTGCTCTCCCGGCATCCAGCCAGACCCAAAGACTACCTAAAGCAAGAGGAGCCGTGCAGAAGGATTTTGAGTCTTTCCAAAGACTTTTCTTGTTTTCCCTAAACTCTTTCAAAAGCTATTTCCATCTCTTTTCTTAAAAATATACATTTCTTTTATCAATGAGTTGCTGCCATCCACCACAACACTGTTCCAACTGCAAAAGCACAGGTAAGGAGAGGAGTGATGCCAAAAAGCTACAGTCACTGGGAATCGGCTCCCAGGAAATCAAATACATGGAAAAGGAGGGGTTTCAGCCCTGCCAGATCCTGCCTGCTCCAAATCGGATTTGCCTGCACCAGCACCACAGGGCACTGTTCGCCTGCTCCCTCCTGTCCCCCATGGGAGAGGAAACACAACTCTTGCACAAACCAATTCAACAGCCCCCACCTTCCCTCCCACATAGCACCCCTTAAAACCAAACCATCACTAAGAACTGAATCCAGCATTCAGTTAACACATTTGCAGACAAGACACATGTTGGCATTTGTATCTGCGAGACGACAAGTTGCTTCCAACTGAACAAGTTTAATGCCTTATTCCCAAGGGAGATGCACGTCGGGAACTGACCTACAAGAGTTACAGCTAATTGCAAGGATCCCAGGGGACAAACGACAGCTCTTCTCAGCATCTGCAGAACTGGAATTCTCCGTAGTCTCTTCCAATTTAACCAAACCTCTTGTAAAGACAGTACAACCTGCTCCTGGCATTAACGCCCTGTGCAAGCGGGGCACTTGGTACGCTGACCAGCTCTGCCTTCGCCTCTTGTTTTACCGCATAATAAAGACAAATTACTTCCACCTCTTTCCAGATAAGGCAACTAACATAAAGTGGATAAATGGGAAGTTAACTACATGAAACATGTTTTCTGCTTGTTGGGCAATTGTTTTTCTTTCCCCCCATTAGATAACATGATAAATAAAACCTGCTTCTGTACAGATATTTCTCATTTCAGAAACACAGACTTGTTACAGGCCAAGGAGACCCCAGGGTTCATTCATTTTTGTAGGAAATATGGTAAAATAAAATAAAATTAAAAAAAAAGAAAAACAAAGTGATAAAGACACAAATGCAGAGCTAACTACAGGCTTGTATATACATTTCTGTTATCCACCTCTAACATGGATTCTTGGTGAACAGGACACACTGGTAGCCCCTGTTCCTGTTATTCCCAGAATAGGAAGGGAAAAAAAAACCAACCAGTATCTTAAAACCAGTGGCAACATAGTAAAAACTGTACACTGTTGTCCATTAACTTAAAAAGCAAAGTCCCTAGATGGTATAAAAGTGAAAGCAGGTGCCTTCTAGCTTTGATAATAAAAGTCTTTCCCCCCCGACCCCTACGCTGCA
Organism: Myiopsitta monachus; assembly: GCA_017639245.1. Taxonomy (NCBI): domain Eukaryota; kingdom Metazoa; phylum Chordata; class Aves; order Psittaciformes; family Psittacidae; genus Myiopsitta; species Myiopsitta monachus. The sequence continues at coordinate 732,890 of CM029925.1, forward strand.
CAATTATCTCCATTGTCTTTGCACAGCCAAGAACAAAATGCTAAGGAGCAAGGCTGCTTGTGATAGACTGCCCCGGGCAGCGGCAGAAGTGTTCGCGCTCTTATCGCTCTTGTTGGAGTTCCCAGTGACTTCGGTGGCGTTGAACTCGAACTCTGAGGAGCACTGCTGGAGCTCGCAGCCGCTGCCACTCTCCTCCCCGCTGCTCTCCTCACCTGCGGACACAAACACACGTGTTACCTCCCCTGCGGTGCAGCGCTGGGGCTGGGGAAAGGGGAGCGAGTTGGACTTGATGATCTGGAGAAGAGAAGGCTCCTGAAGGGGAGACCTGAGAGCAGCTGCAGTGCCTGAAGGGGCTGCAGGAAACCTGGAGAGGGGCTTTGGACAGGGGATGTAGGGACAGGACAGGGGAATGGCTTTAACTGCCAGAGGGGAGACTGAGATGAGCTCTTAGGCAGAAGCTCTTCCCTGTGAGGGTGCTGAGGTGCTGGCACAGGGTGCCCAGGGAGGTGATAGACGCCCCATTCCACCCCTAGTAACATTCAAGGCCATGTTGGATGGACCTTAGAGCAACCTGGTCTAGTTGAAGATGTCCCTGTTTACTGCAGGGAGGGCGGACTAGCTCACCTTTAAAGGTCCCTTCCAATCCAAACCATCCTATAATCCTATGGGAAGAATCCTCCTCATAAAGCCTGTCTGAGATGCTTGTTCCCACCCTCTTTACTAACACACTTCGTCACAGCTGAAGCTCATCCAGCTACCCCATGTCAGCCTGAAATCCAAATAAAAAGGGAAAAAAGAGGAAAAGCAGAAGACAAACAACAGCAAACATACTTATGTCAATGAAGTCGACATCATTCCCACTATAGGCATTCTTCAGCTTGTTGGTCATCACCCGCAGAGCCATGATTTGCCGGCGAATCACCATGTCTGGCTTGGTAATATCAACTTCCACCTCAGGGTTATTCACTTGACTTGCTAAGCCATTCCCAGTCACCGCAAAGTCATACCTGCAAAGAAACCATTCCTGCTGGTACCAGAGCGAAGAATCCTCACAGAGCCCTTCTCTGGTTTCTTACCCCACCTTTGCTCCCTGCAGCCTGAACAACCTGCGGAATTAAACACTGTTTTCATTTCCCATGCCACAAAGGCAGGAGAAAGACAATTTTCCCCCCACCTCAAAAACAGAAGGAGATCTGGGGTTTGTAGTAATAATGGCTTACAATAGCATAAATCAGCTTCCTGCAGGCCACAGAGCAAAACAAGCTGCTGAGGTGCCCTGATGCCCACATAGGTGACACTTTTGAGAAAACAACCTTTGGAGCTCTAGTTATCCCAGAGAAACCTATAGTAACTGTTGGGGGCAAGAATGTCATTCTGGCTTTGCATAATGGACCTTAACCACCAAGCTGGGGTATTAAACGTGTACTTCTGACCACGCAGACATGAGATGCAATTTCCCTAATAACCCCATCAGGAGAAACATCTGTGATGTTGAAGATAACGTAACTACGGCAGAGAAGAGCTGAGCTGCTGGCCTAAAGAGTGTGCACCTGGGTCTGATCACATGTATGGCCTCTTGGCTTAAAAGAGAGACTGAGCAACAAAACCCAACAGAATAAGTCTCCTGAAACAGGTATTTCGTCTTATTGAGCAGGGATACGACACTTCATCTCCCTCCTTCAATTACCTGACTTGCAAGAAAAATCATCATTTAAGAGAAGAAAACATTTCTTTTCTTAGTTATGATGCCAACAGCAATACCATGGGAGAGAAAAGCCTTTAGAACTACCTACAGATCCTGGGGACAAGGCAATGAGACACAAGCACACATCCGAAGGGCTCAAACCCTGTCCTCTATATGGAAAGGTTGTTTATTATTATTCTTAGTGATGGTGGTGTTTGTTATTATTTATGATCAATATTATGTTTCAAAGAAGTCAGAGAGCCAAAAGAGGAACCAGAGCATGGAAGACACCTGAACTTTAAGCTTATTGGAGCCACAGAGAAGATGGTAACAGCGAAGCAAAACATCTTGCACAACCCACATAGGATGTCCAGCCTCCTCTCTGTGGCCTTGCCCAGTGCTGCCAAGTCTCCATCTCCCCTCCTTACTGGGGCCAGCTTTGCATGCATGCTGGGGAGATCTGCTGTGAAAAGCCCTATACAAGCTGCTGACCAAGCCCTCAAGGGGGGCAGAGCCATTCATTTCCTGTTGCAGACACCCAAACCATCACCCTGGCCAAGCAAAGCAGCTTCAGACACCCGCAAAACAGTGCAAAGTGGATGTGGGATGGCTCAGTCCTGTGCCCCAAAACTACCAGGGGTAAAACCTGCTACTACTTAGAAAAACTGCTGGAAAACCCTGGATGACTGATTTGTTGGGTTTTTTTTTGTTTTTAATGGAACATCTTGGATATTGCTTATTTCCTCAGTAAGCAAACAGAAAAAACCCACTTCTATTTCCAAACTCAAAGTTAAACAGTTACATAAACCATATGACAGAAAGCCTTTGGCTTATTCATGTGTTGGCAATTTCTTCCTTACAAGAAAAAAAATAAGGTTTGTAACTATTTTTCCATAGAAAGTGTGCATGCAAACCACTGCCCCCCTCATGCCACTGACCTCTGCAGCAGAGGAGAGGACATCTGACCAGCCTCCATCTCCCCTTGCTCAACTGGGCAACAACGCGAGCATCCCCACTCTGCAGCTGTGATACAGGACTTCGTACAAATCACCTCCCCAAACCCATGAGCAACCACTAAGAGGGAGGTTTAAGTTCAAGAGGAGATGCCACATCTGGGTATCTATACTCAGCTCTCTCCTTTAAAATAAACCACCATGCAAAGCTTGGACAACCCTTCAGCTTTGTGCTCAAGCTCTCCCATCCACAAGAAAAAGAAGGGATAATGGCAGCGTCTTTCTATCTACCGGGATCACTCCTGTAGGAGAAGAGCACTCGGGGAAAGGTTGGGGTGAGAGAGTTAAGCAGGGGCAGCAGCATCGCCAAACCTGCTCTTGGCGCTCCCGTTCCAGCACTCGTTCTCATTGACAGTGCCTACAGACATCTTTTCATCATTACAAATGTTGCCAGGGAGAGATGACCAAAATTTTTTGGCTTGCTTCAGCTTCTCTTTCACATCAGTAACCTATTAAATGAAAAAAAACAAAACAGGACATAATCCAGAATACCAAACGCTCATTAAAAGTGAAGCTGCAAAGGTATTTTTTATCACAACAGACGTGTATAGGCCAGATCTTCAGGCTGCGTGTTTTGATGGTTGATTTACTTCTTTAATACAAAATTAAACACCGCTCCTCACACATTACTCATAAGCCAAGCCTTTAAAACAGGCACTTTTCTGACATAGAAGCGTTGAGGTAATTCACGTCTAGAGCCATGGGCAGATTACACCCCTCCGAGAGCCTGAGACAGCCAAGGAATATTAAGAAACCCTATAAATTACAAGTGGAAAATTACGCGCTGCGGTACAGGGGTGCGAAGCAGGACCAGGCACTCACCAGCCGGTCTAAGCTCGTGCCGGCGGCTGTAGTTGGCCTCTCCTCTGGGTTGTAGGGCCTGAAGCGAGCACTGAAACTGCTTTCGGAGACAGAGCGTGCGGCCCGGCCCTGAGCAAGAGGTTTTGGCTGGCCGCATCCCTGGAAAACCTACACGAGAGAAGGAAAGGGTTTTATGAGATGGGGGGGTCACAAGAGCCTCCTTTCTGCAGGCTCCAACCCAGCCCCTGCCCCAAAACATACATCAGCTTTATATGTACTTGAAAGGGCATTAAAGAAATTACCCATTGACGAGAGTAGGGAAATAGAACACACTGGATAAATAAACCAAAGTGTCCCCTTGGCCCATTTACCTTCTGAGACACCTGCATGCTGTTCTCCTGCATGTTCATGATTGCATCTGAAATCTTCACATCAATGGGGTCCATGACTGACTCGATGTTGAAGGGACCCTCCAGCCTCTCTGCTACCAGCAGCATGGAATCTAACACAAAGAGAGAAATGAGGGATTTTAATGGAGGAGCTTCAAGACTAACAGGTAGCAAGGACAGCAGATGGAGCACACAGATGTTCACCACAGTGTTGCTTCTGACCAGCACACATCTCCAGGAAACATTTTGCTCTATTCCCAGAGCCATCACCAGGCTGCCAGCCCTGAGCTACAGGCTCATATACATCAAAAGCCACGTTAAAGGAGAGAGGACCATCACAGCCTGCCAACAGGCAGCCTGTAATCAGCTCCTCCCCTTAGAACAAGCATTACTAACACCCTCCTCTCCATCTTCGGTTATTAAAGGATGGCTTGTGTCATTTGTTTTTCAAGACTGCTTTCAAAGCCACCGGCTTCCTCATGCTGCTCCTGAATGCAGGACGCCAATGGGAAAGGGCTCAAGATGATCATCATTACCAGCTCTCCCTTATGGAAAGCTACAGGCTTTGCCATGCCTGGGGAAGCCAAGGGATTGCACGGACAATTTGCACCAGGGAGACTGCATGAAACCAGGGTAAATGCTGTTTCTATTCACACACACGCATGCATATATATACACACACACACAGAGACATATATATCTATATATATACACCTCACTGTGCACTAATGATATCTTTGGCACATCTCTAGGCAAGGGGAGACGGAAAAGTCTCCCAGCCAACACTAGGTCATTCCTCCTGTGCCGACACGCACATCCTCATCAAATACATCATTAAACACAGCAGCTACTGAAAATCCACTGCTTCCTCTGGGAAATTATTATTGGCATTAAGGCTTTTGCTCTGCATTGCATTTAAGCTCTCTCTCTGGTTCTCCTCTAGACAGTGCCTCCAGGTACACGCCTCCTGCTAAGCAATCCACTCTTGCCCATCGCAACCGCTATTTCACGTCAGTTTTCACCACAGGTCCCTCCACCCCAAAGCACCCCCTTTTGCTTGTCTCCTCTCCTGCATCACTTCATGATGCTCTGCACAAACTCAGCATTTCCCAGTTGTATTTAATTCTTCATTTTTTCCGAGCCTGCGTGATGTAGGAGGCCAGGGCACAGCCTGTTTCTTCACTCTGGCCCTGCAGAAACCCTTTCCTGAGGAGCTCCTCCCCACTCCTGCTCCCTTCCATTAAGGAGAAATGCATTTCCCATTTCTGTTAATTTCTTTTGCGAAGTTTTTCTCATGATGTTTATCCTTCAAGTGCAGAAGGTACTTTCAACAAGCAGAAAAATGCTATGGGCTCTGGCTCCCTGTTAAAGCCCTATAAAGATACTCCATATACTGAACAATTTAGTAATAGCTCTGCCTTAGTGCCCAAGTCATGCTAAACTACACTAAAAAAAAACCCATAAACTGACGACAAATAGACAATTAAGTTACTTTTGCATTTAAAATAGTAATAGTAATAACGGTAATGATGATAATAATAATAATGATAATTATTATTATTATTATTCAAAACTGCATAAACTGCGGATATCTTCCTAGCCTGTAAATCCACTTTTTAAAGACAACTCGACTCAATATTGTGAAGATTTGCTGGCTGTTAGTTAAAGGTCTATCAGTTGATCAACCCCATCCTAAACCCCAAGGTGCTTAGGAGGAGCTGGAGCCCCAGGAGACCTACCTCATCCCGCAAGCACACACCACCAGCACCAATGACAGAGCTGCTGCAGGGCATGGCTAGAATTTAGCCATCAGGGGCTACAAACAGGTCTGAACTAAATGCATTAAAAAAAAGAAGGGGGGGGGAGGGGAAGGGGGGAGGGAAAGAAGGTAATCACAAATGAAACAAAGAGTCTTAGACTGTATTGTGGTGGGCTCCAATAAAGTGATGCTTCAAATCTCTGAGTAATGACTGCTAGCATGAATATACCATTGTGCCGGAGGGGAGAAAAATGCTTTTGATGTGCTACCAAATGGAGACTTTTTGTAAACAAGTGGAGCACAACTTAAACGTGTTCATCATTGTCAATGCTTTTGGGGGGTTTTCACGCGCGTAAAGAACGTCCCGGCCCAGCTTGGAGGAAGCTGCTCATTTCTAATAAAAATATTATGAGGAGACAGAGAATAAACCACACAAAATGCAGAGTTTCAACCAAAACAGGAAAACCCGACCCAAAAATCATTCCATTTTGTCACTACTTCATTCTCTGAGTGGCCAGGAAAGGCCGCAGATCAATAAAGTGTTTGTGAAAGCCTGAAAGGAAACATAAACCCCAATTCTTCTGGCTGTTTGGCATCTTTGTAAACTTTGAGCCGGGCAGGCCATCCACAAGACCATGGGAATGTAGAGCGAATTGGGCCCTTTGTTAGCAGGGGTGCCATGGCGTTCCATGTATCACAGCCCAGGAATGCAGCCTCCGCTTTGACTGCCCATAGAGAAAATGCATTCGGCCTCCAGCAGAGCTGCCAAAGCTGCCGAGGAAAGATAAGGAGAGTAATAATTGGAGCGGGGATTGATACTGGCAAGGAGGGCTAAAGGAAATAAACTTCCATGAAAAAGAAAGGAGGGGAAATTAAAAAAGGGAAAGGGGGGGCTCCACTTCATCCACAGCTTTGATTCTGGAGGCACCCTGCAAGCTCCTGCCTCCCACCGGGAGCTGGCTGGTGTCCCCACCACAGTCGTGGTAAGCAGTGATTCCCCCCAGCAGCCACGTCTGACATTCATAAGGTTGGCCGGGGCTCAGGATAACACTGGCATCACAGCACATAAGAGGGGAGGCACGCTGCACCAACACCAGAAATGATGCTTCTGTGCAACTCACCTCCCAGAATGATTTTCCCATTACTGGGAGAGAGGAGTTGATTATAAATATCAATGATTTTTGTCTGAGCTCTGGTGCAAAATAATTGGTATTTATAAGCCATAGTAAGGTGCTTCACAAAAAGGAAAGTCTGGCAGAGTGAAAAATGTACCCAGGCCATTTATTACAAACACACAGCATGACAAAGAGTGTCTCCTCCCCGTGATGGGGAGATGGAAGTGGATTTGGGGAGGGAACAACCCCCCCCTCCAAACCCACACCACAGAGCACCATCCCTTAAAGACTCTTTTCCTCCTGCATACATTTGTCCTTGCTACTGGCATTGAGACAATCCTTGGCAACAAAGCACCTCGCTCTCATGAAGGCAAGCAATTCTTTCGCATTGTGCCCCCAATAATCAGAAACCCACATCTTCAGCCTCACTGTCTGACTTGAAGAACAAAAGGCAGTTTTCAGTCTTAACCCCAAGATCTGATTTAAAAGGGGAAGGAAGGAGGGGGAAGACCTTGACCATTCAGTAACAACAACCTTTTCTTAAAGGGGAAAAAATGCTTTGCACACAAAGTCGCACTCCAGATATGTACATATAGAGCCAGAATTTGACATCTCTGAGCAGAATAAACCTGGGGGGGGGGAATACATTTAAGAAAAAAATGATGAAAAGGCACTGGAGATTAACACTGTTCATTCAGGAAAGCTCCAACCCCTGCAACAGCTTGTTTGAAACAAAGTATAGCCCTGTCTAATTGGAGTTCAATTGTGTCAGGAACAGAGGGCGAAATAATTCAAATAGTTAAATGGCAGAAAAGAGTACAATTCCCTCATTATTTCCTATGCCATGACTTTAAACGGCACTTTCCAGAAGTAAGGAATTAAAGTCTTCTTGCCTCAAAAAACCCTACAAACTTTACATCCGAGTTTGGAAAAGCTTCCCTTAAATGACTCACGTACAGACCCACTAACACATACGTGAGCATTTCATACACACGTGCACCCATTCATATGTACTTGCCGCATGTGTTCTAAGTTCTCCCATTTAACTATCTTTAAAATACGTTGCTATATTCAAAATCTGGTTTTAACACATAATAAATCATTGCCATCATTTAGCACTTAAACTCCATGAGCCCATGCAGGTGGAGTGGGTTTTCTTTGTTGTGGGGTGGGTTTGGAAGGGTCATTTTGGGTTTTGTTTTATTTAGGGATTCATTCAAACCCTCCAGCCCCTACACACAGGATATGTGTGACACATGCCCTGCCCCAAACACCTGATCTATTTAATTTTACTTGCTCGAGTGGCAAACTGAGATAGAACTCAAAATCCGGAACACAACCGGGACCCGGTCAGTTATTAAACTAAAGATAACACAGCTTAACTGTTTGGCACACTGCAAGAATCAACCCAGAGTGCAAGAACCAAGCAGATACTCCCAATAAATGTAACGAAGCTTGATACCATACTCAAGCAATGAATAAACAAGAATTCCCATGGGGAATTCCTCCCTTGCAGAGGAAGCCCTGCTAAGAAGAAAGCTTTGCTTCCAACCTGGAACAGCATTTATTTATATTATCTTGTTTAATAATCTTAATCATTGTATGCAGTCGCTGATCAGTCTCGTGTGACAGGGCTTGCTGGCTTCCCCTGAGGTTCATTTTTAGCTGCATACCACCTACAGCAATTAGCTGCTTGTGCTTTTGTCTGGTTTCTGGCATTATGCCCTTTCCTTTCAAGGGATTCCTCTTTTCTACTTGGACTAGATGTTTGCAAGTCTCCTGGCTTTGAGCTATTTCAGCAACAATTGTAGCTGAAATACTTAATATTCTCATGAGAAAGACGGCCGGGAGGAATTGAGGGGGGTGTCAGCCTCCCAGAGAACGACTCGGAAACCCAATTTAGTGTCACGTTTAACTCCCTACATGGAATACACAGGCAAAAAAAGGCCTTCGGAAAATAATACCCTGCACACATCCAGTTGGCGCGGGCAAAGTGAAAAGCCAGGGTGCAGAACATGGGAAAACAAGAGCTAAGATTTAAATCTAGCCTGAAATGCCAATTGTCAGCAATTTCCCTTCCTTTTAATCTCGCAGCTCAATGAAAGGGAAATCTTCTCTTTCTAACAGTCTCTTTTTTGCCATGAGTGGGACAGGAAGAGTAGCACAGCCTCGTCAGTAGCAGCAGACACTTCACATGCGCACTTGATCACGCACTAACTGGAGTGAAGTGAGTGCTCCCAAAGGATGCCCGTTCACAGATAAATCAAGCCTTCTGGAAAAGGAGCCCAAATGAGAACATTTAACATTATCTATTGCCTGTGCCCCAAGATGTGATGCATCATCGCTTCTTGACCCAAGGCAGAACATTTCAGTCTAGATTTCGTGTATTGAATAACACCATTTCTAAGCACAGAATTAACAAAGAGGAGGAAGAAGATGGCAAAAGCACTCATGCAGCATCACGTAAACCAACGCTCAAAAGGATGGTGGCCAAGCACCAATGAACTGTTTAAAAACCAGGTTCAGGCACACATCCCATTCAGTTTTAATGTAAAACACAGGCCTACAGCTTTTCCCAAAGCTCCCCCCGGCTGGCGGGGAGACTCCAGGCCGCTGAGCAAGAAAACTGGCTTCAGGAAGGACAGCTGATGGTGACAGGAACGTATAACGAGCAGTATGGAAAAACCAGCTTGCACACAGGCTTGGCCAAGCAAGAAGAGATACTCCAAGCCTACAAGCATGTGGCAGCTCCTTCCTTCTAATGCTTGCTGCAACTGAGATCACTGGCACAAAAGAAGTCCCATTTATTTATGAATGATTCTATGTATTTGATTCTACGGACTTTTCCTTCAGATATAAGGAAAATAATATCCTAATATTATATCCCATATATCCTAATAAAGAAATTCTTTATTGTGAGGGTGCTGAGGTGCTGGCACAGGGTGCCCAGAGAAACCGTGGCTGTCCCCTCCCTGGCAGTGTTTAAGGCCAGGTAGGACACAGGGGCTTGGAGCAAGCTGCTCCAGTGGAAGGTGTCCCTGCTCGTGGCAGGGGGCTGGAACTGGATGAGCTTTAAGCTCCCTTACCAACACAAAGTAATCTATGATTGTAGAAAATTAACATGAACAGCAACAGATGTGGAAGCAAAACACACTACAGAGGTGTGGAAGGAAAAGTTACCCATCACAGACACCTAAAAAACTCACTATAGCTCAGCACAGCCACCCACAAAAGCCATTCAGGTGAGGGACATGGCATCAGTACACACTCACATGAAGTTCTAACCCATACTGCCTTACCCATAAAGATATTCCACTCAGCGTCCAAGTCGCCTTGGTTGGCCAAGCAGCCTCTCATGACATTAAAGCAGTAGTTGTAGCAAGGTTTCACTGACACCAGACCTCGGCAGTACGGGCAGTACATCATTTTCAACAGCGCTCGTGTCCCCTGCGGCGTGGGGTTCACCTGTACAAGACAGAAAGGGGAAAGGAGAACAGAGTTAGTCCTTAGTCACTACAGCAAAAACCCCACACATTTACCCCAGGGTGGGCTGGAAAAGAACTGTGTAGAGGAGATGCAATGGGGTCGGCCACCACCCTCCCTGTCAGAGCTCCCCATTTACGTGGTCCAGAGAGCTGTGGAGTAGATGATGGGTTTGCAGATACGCTGTCCCTTGTGCAGTACACAAGTCCCTTGTGTACTGTGGGACCTCTACAAGGACAGGCACCCCCAGGGGACATACAGCGCTCGAGCTCAGGGAAGCAGTAAAACGTGACCAACCCAACAGGCATGATGCAAGGCAGCATGATCCAAGTTCTGCTACAAACACACACTGAACACGGTGATGCTGGGATTTCTTAGGGACACAGCAGCCGTGACAAGGTGCTTCCCTCTATTCCTGCACCAAACCCACCCAGTGTGCCTGCCTTCTCCTCGGTGCTGTGGCTAGGCTCTGCCCGGACAATTGCCCAGCTCCTTTATCTTACATTCTACTCCCGAAACACAGCATTTACATGACACATACCGGGTTCATTGACACTCAGCACTCATCATGCTAAGTAACACCACAGCCCTGCAGATGAGGACAAGCCGGGAGGACCCTCGAAGCCCATGTGCAATCGCTGGGCGTGCAAGTGGAGCTATCTGCAGCAGGAACGTCACCCCCTGAGCCCTCCACAGGGCTATTTTCCAATGTGACTCATGGTCATTCATGTTTGATTCACTCTCTGGCCCAGCTTCAAAACATTCATTGAAACCATTTCCACCCAGCCGGTCTGAGGAGCATTAGCTCCAGCATCACGTACCAGTGCCGGCCACGTGGTGGGTCCGTCCTAAAGCACCAAAGAGAGAAGCTCCCCAAAGAGCAAGTTTAAGTGTTAATTAGTCACACATGAAATGGAAAATTAAGATGCAATCAGAGATACACTGACAAAATAGAATCGGTCTCTGGTGTTTAAAGCAATGCGCTCAAGACTTCTTGTAAGGCATTTATGGAGAGTGCTGTAAATAGGTTATGATCCAAGAGTGTGCTGAAGGAGGAGACACACAGACACACAGCCCCAGGGAAGAGAGAAGTTATTCAAGTTATCCAAGAAGTTATGTGGATGGTCTCCACACCTCATCTGCTAGAGGTCTGGAAATCAGCTTCATGGCAGAGAGGACAACAGGACTGAATGGCGCAAAAGGAGACTCAACTGTAGAAAGCTGTTTGTGGTGATGGTGGAGTCTGACTCAGATGCTTCAAAGCATATATATATATTTATATCTATGTGTGTGTATATATACATATATATATATATAAAACATATTTGGAAGGCGCAGCAGGAGCAGAAGCCCCAGCAGAAAGCTCCCTATTGGGCCAGGGTAGCTTTAAAGCAGAGCTTAGTTCAAACACTGGGAAGAGCTCAAGCAACAGAAATCAGCTAAATCAGACGATTTATAGTTGGTAAACTGAAACCAGACAAATGTAAAGATATCATCTGCCATCCAGATGGTGCAGTCCTTGCATAACAAAAAAGTTGCAGGGAGAAGAGGGAACCAAATAACATATTCCACCCAGAGAGAGAGCTCTGAAGGAAGCCCTAGTTTAGCAGCTTAGTCGTTTCTCTGATAAAAATCCCTTCCTCTATCACTTGGTGGAAGGTGCCAGGACCTCCACGCTGAGTCCTTATGGCTATGAACACACCTCAGCTATTCTAGCACTGCTGCTCCACATCCTCTTTGGGAAGGAAGTTAGGAAGACGCTGATAGCACCAGCAGGTGCCAGAGCAGTTTGAAATGGGACAAGGCACAGGAGACTTCCCCAACCCTATCATGGAAAGCTGCAGCCCTATGCAAGGGATTGCTGTACAGCAGAGACCAGGGAGGACCCTTCCCAGCTTAGGTTCCAAGCTCGCCCCATCAGTGCTGAGTGGCTGCACTCCTGCAGCATCCCCCCCGCTTTGATATTTCATAGGGGTTGATCTCTGTGAATCCCAACAGATGCAGTGGAAACTGAAGCCACTTTCCCACATTCCACAGCGGACGACATGGGATGCTCACTTGGATTAGATCCTTTGAACAAAGACCCTGGATGATTTTAAAAGCAAACGGGGTTTGGCTTCCTTCCCCACACAGGTTTGTGCCTCTGCTGGCCTACACAGAGCTGAGAGTGATGGCAGAAGACAAACCCCAGCCAGCAGTGACCAAATGGAGTGCTAACTACTGATGGATGTAACCTGCAGGGAAGCTGTTTGCAATAGTTGCAGGTGAAGAAGGAAGACAAAAGGGAAATCCATCAGTGCCGCTGTGGCATTTGATGGTGTCAGGAAGCAACAGGAAGGTGCAGGGCAAGATCACCTCCAAGAGGGAGTTCTGGGGAAGATTAAGAGCAATTACACCTCATTACAATAGTGATAAATGCTTCACTGCTGCGTATCACCACAACGAGAACCCTAGCCCTGGCAAGGGGCCCGAACCCAGTCCGGAGCAGCTCTGGATCTGTCAGTGGGATGTGCCATATGTTGCACTGGCAATTCTTCACAAGCTTTTCATGTTCCCTCTGCCACACCAGGTGCAAGCTCTTAACACACCATTGTATGCAACAGTAAACCCAGATACGCTTTGTTCTGGGGTTGTGTTTATCTTGGAAAGCAACTCGAGTTCATTCCAACTCTACTCTAGAATGACCCTCAAAACCAAATAATCTCCTTTCTAATAAAGCAGAGTCCCAAAGAAAGCTTTATTTGCTGAAGAGGATTTACCCTGGTAGATTTGAGCCCAGGTAGTACTACACTGCAGTGGCACAGACCCTGTAAAGCCTTCTAATAGGAGTAAATGCACTTCAACCCCTTCCTTTCATCTTGAGAAATTTATCTCCTTTGCCTGGCGTTCCACGCCGCTGCAGCGATCCATCACGCTGTGGTTTCATCATGCAAATTACAATTTGTCCAGATCTCTATGCTTTGTCAAACGTGAAGATTAAAAGCTGCTAACAGATGTGTTCTGGCACCAATCTTCACATTCGTATCAAACTTGCTCCTTAAAAACACAGCTTTGCCCACAATCCACAAGAATTAAGTGAAAAGCAAACAATTCTGGGCTTGATTCAAATGTTTCCTATCATATTTATTGAGATACTCCCTGTCCTGGTCTCAGCTAGGACAGTTAATTCTCTTCCTAATAACCAGGGCAGTGATGTGCTTTGGCCCTAGTCTGGGAATGATGCCGGTAACACACTGATGGTTTAGTTATTGTTTGGTAGCACTTACCCTGATCAAGGACTGTTCAGTCTCTCATGTTCTGCCAGTGAGGAGGGGCACAAGAAGCTGGTGGGGAGCAGAGACAGGACACCTGACCCACACTATCCAAAGGACGCTCCATGCCACAGCACGTCATGCCCAGATATAAAGTGAGGGGAGTTACCTGGAAAGGACCGACTGCTGCTCAGGTCAGGCTATGTATCAGTCAGCAGGTGCTGAGCAATTGGATTGGGCATCACTGCTGGTCAGTGTTTGTTTTCCTTTCCCTTTTAGTTTTACATTCTCTCCCCTTGTTATTTCCCCTTAACATTATTAGTAGTAGTAGTATCGTATTGTACTCTAGTAGCTAAACTGTTCTTATCTCAACCTGCTGGTTTTACATTCCACTGGGTTTAAACCACAACACCCCCGCAGCTTACACTGACTGGGGAAGGTACAAGCATGCTCTTATTTTTTAAAAGATGCTCTTGGTAGAGTAAAATCTGGTTTTTGTTGGTACCTTGTCACACTCATCCCATGCCACAGTCTCACACAAGCGAAATGCTTTGCCATATATCCTTCGCCTTTTCCAACTTGTTGGCAATTGCATCTGGATTCATACACCCGGCAGAAACTCCAACATTAACATACACAGCTACCAGGTGAAATGCCTTGTTAACAGCCTACCACAAAGCCCCCCAAACTCAAAGTAAACCTATCTCTGCAAGTTCAGAGAAGCAACCACTTTCTTTTTTCCCCACTTCCTAAGGCAAGGAATAGCTGAGGAAGGATGACAGAGCTCCAACCACGGATGGTCCTGCAGGGAGCTCCCACCAGCTGCCAGACAGCCAGAGCCACATTCTGTTCCCTCACTCTACCCTCAAGTTAACATTAAGAATGTTAATAACGACATTTAGAAACCTGTCAGCTTTAATAACTATTTATAACACCACTGATAGCTCAGGCTTGCTTGTTTTCCAGCTTGCACAACAGCAGCGTTGCCATGCCAGCAGCACAGCCACCAAAACCCATAAAAATGCAGCAATTTGAAAACAAATTGTGGTGAGATTACTTTTGATTTATACTGCTTCCTTTGCAAAAATAAATACATAAATGAAAATCAGGGCAATACTGGATAAGGAAGACCAAAGGGATAACTTCTCAGTGACATGGATTTCCTGATTTCTGAAGCTAACTCCAACGCTGACTGAAGGGGCTGTGGGATGCTCCAGGTGAGCCGCCCATTTAGACAAGTGTCATCCATTTCTGGGGCCAACACAACCTTCCTTGCATCACTTCTTCCTTCCTTCAGTGTTGTGCAAGAGCATCATCTTGGCACACGCTGGTCCAGACACTCAGCTCGCTGTGAAGCAGATCATCACTTGGGAGGCTCTTGGTTTGCTTCCCCACCCCAAATATTCCAATGAAAGGGTTTTGGAATTAACTACGCCTTTAACCAGTTTTCTGGCCTGGTGCTAACACATGAATAATTTCAAAAGCATCTGGTTCAACCACACATTTGGGCCTCCAAAGCCTTGCACAAAGGAGCACATTTAGGAGGGGATTTTGGGAACCGTGCAGCTCTGTGCCTGGGTATTCACTGACAGTGACTTCTGCTGCAGCCTTGTCTTGTGCAAGAAGTTCAAGAGTACATTTATGCTCCGTTTCCTACTTCCACCTTATTTTCCCACATGATGTGACACTGCAAGAGGAATAGCAGAGCTCCTAAGAATCACACCAACAGTCACTCAATCTGCTCAGTTGTAAGATTAACATGTCAAAAGGGGAGCAAGTCTTGCTTGTTTTCCCCATCAGCACCCGCAACCCACATGGGACAGAGGGGACCTTGGGGTGCCAAGTCAGCATCTCCTGCTCTGTGTTCCCAGGACCAACGTGCCTTTCACACAAAGCTTGTTCTTTGCAGCACCTGCTTCTCCCTGACCCAGACACCCCGCAGGCACCCAGGAGCATTGTTTGCTTTAATGAGCAAACCAGGGAGAAAGTTTATCTTGGCAACTACACCCAAGAACTTCCTTAGTTATCCCTTCACGTTGCTCTCAAAATTAGCAGCAGAACCACAGAGTGGGGGAGAGCCAAGGAAAGGAAAAACCCCCCAAAGAGCAAAAAAAAGGAAAACCAAACGAAAAACCAACCTAAACAACAAAAAAAACCTTCCCAAAAAGCAGTGGACTGAAGCACTCCTGCATGATGCCATCAGCTCCAAATCCACAGCCGCATCCAGGCGCGCTCTCAGCCCCTTAAACCCTGCTCAAGCATGCTTTGAAGGCTATGCCTAGCACAGACCCTCAGATGGCTGGAGCTGAGGCAGATGCAGCCACATTCTTGGCAGGTCTCCTCAGGGTCATCTTTGATGTGGAGAAGTGCTTGGTATTGTTTTCTGCATTGACGTTTGCCCTTGGCATACGGAAGGCAATGTCCTTGTGCAGAGCAGCCCCTCAGTCTGGCCCCATGGCTTGTAACTTGCTGCCTAGACAGCACTGCTTCTTTGGGGGTCCGGTTGCAACACCTAAAGAGCTCCTCCTGGCTATTTCTCAGTTGCCAAGGAAGCAGCAGCATCTGCTTCCCCAGCTCCTCTCTACACATTCAAGCAACACATTTCATTTCTCCCACTTACCCAGGAGGGTTTGCTCTTGCCCAGAGGCAGCCCAGCATCACTGGGTATAGAAATAGGAACTTCTTCCTGGAGAAAGGATTAAGGTCACACTCTCTTTAAGCTCAAACCAAGGGCAAAAACCACACAATGGGAGATTGGACTTTTGCTCTCTGACTAAACTTTTAGATACTCAAATGGTGCTGACAAGGGGCATAACTTTTACTCTAATGGGATCTCTGTGTCTTAAGATTTTTTATCCTACAGGCCTTAACTCTTCTCCATTCACTGGTTTGTTGCTTTTATCACCACTTCACCCCATCCCTGGCAGCATTCAAGGCCAGGTTGGATGGGGCTTGGAGCAAGCTGCTCTAGTGGAAGGTGTCCCTGCCCATGGCAGGGGGTTGGAACTGGAGGAGCTTTAAGGTCCCTTCCAACACAAACCGTTCTATGATTCTCCCAAGCTAATGTCTGGTCCACATTCAGCATCCTTGCCAAAAAGGGCTCAGGAGATGAAGCTGGAGGTAAGGGAGCTCACACAGGTCAGTGGTAGGTTGGCTTATGCAGGCTCAGAGCCTCAACTTGTTCTCTGTGGACAGATGCTTCATTAGAGATGAGGCAGCTCAGATCAAAAGGAGTTAAGGCTCTGGGCTCTCACTCCAGCTCTGGGAATGCTGTGGGAAGGCAATCACCAGTGTCCCCTCCACAACTCTCTTCCATAAACGGTTTGAAGAAAATTCCCGACTTGGCTGCTATCATCACACTTCATTAGGGGAGAAATGTTGACACCAAGGAAGCTGAGCCTCCTCCAGCCCCCCTGAACAAACATCCCTGCAGCTTCCTCTAGGCTGTCAGTCTCTTGAGGATGCCAGAGGAAGCGGGGGGGCAGGTGTATTCCTCATAGAAGCTGTGCTCCCAGCAGTTCCTCAACCCACCCGACACAAGGGCAAGAGGAAAAAGCGGAGAAAGAACCCCAAAACAACAGCTCATCAGCATAAATCTCCTGGAGGGCTGCAGAAAGCTCTCATCACCACTGTGACTGCAGGAGGTCCCATCTGCAATGCTATGGAGAGATGGCAGCACAAACACAGGGATTCCATGTCTGCTGCCTTCATCCTTCATGAGCCTCTGCTGTTGACCTCATCACGTAGGGCAAGCAGGGTCCTCCGGACCCTACAGAACACTGTCAGGAGCTCAGTCCTTGACTTCACCACCTTCTTCTTCCCCCATAACAGGGATCTCCATCCTATGCCTGTAGTAGAGGGCACTTTGCCCTCAAAGGTGTCATGATCCTTGACCAGGCTGTGGATTTAATCGCTTGTAAGCAAGCACGGGAACATCTCTGCAGCTTGAGAACTGCCCAGTTGCTGGTTCTCATCCTTTCTTCAGTCGCTCTGGGCTCTGGCTTGTATTTGCTCCTTTTTCCCTGCCCTGGGGCAGGAAATGTCACTGCTGGCAGCAATTTAACCCGGCTGATTTTAGTGCTCGTCAAGGGCTAAGTAGCAAGTGAGCAATTAGGGGATGGGCAGATTTCCGTCTCCCCAAGGCAGGGGCAGCAAGGTCAGAGAGAGCACCCGGCACCAGCAGGCAATGGAGGGAAAGGCCGGAGGCCCTCAGCCCCTTGCAGCCCACCTCAGATACAGGACACATCTCCTGCAGGCACAAACAGCACCCTGGGATTTCTTCTCAGATCTGCTGTTCAAGATGGAACTGGCGGATTTTGGACCTTTTGGGCCCGAAGGAGGGGATTTGAGAGGTGAACACCTGAGAATCAAAACCGGCGGGTTTAGACACAGTCTGAAAAAAACCCGTGCTTTCCCTCAGAACCCAACAGCTTTCTCTCTGGTGCATGCTTGGGCAGCAGCACACAGCTTCTGAGGCATCCAAGGCTGAATTCAAAGTTACTTTCTGTCATTCTGGCTCAGGAATCGAGCACACTTGCAGCTTTTCAATATTCTCACTTCTTTTCCCCCTTAGCTCCCAAACTCACAGTACCTTTCTAAAGGCATCTCCCAAGCGAAGATGTAAAAACACATAGGATCATTAAAAAGCCATCAAGGCTGCTCTACTGTAAAGTGCTCTTCGCTCTCCTGATAGCATCCCAGGAAAGTAAGGAGCAGGCGGGTCTTGCAGTAGTTTGTATTTCTCCTCCTGAGGATTTTCAATTAAGCACTTTTAGCTCGCTTGTTACAAAACGCATTAAAAGGAAAACTCATTTGCATCACTTTGGACATTTTTTCATCAAGAACAGAAGATTTATCCCTCAAGTTAATCCCTGGTATAAGCGGTCATTCCACTACAAGTCCCGAGTAAAAATAATAAGGAAGCAAAGTCAATAGAGTCATTATACAGAGCTCAGCAAAGCTAGGCTAATCTATATGTAATGTGGGAAGCCCCAAAACACAACCGCAAAGCAGCAGGCATAAACCCAGCAGCTTTTAAACTTGCAGATAGAGTTTCCTATTGTATCCTGCAGAAACGCGATGGTAGATTTCCACTGAAGGAGATTAAAAACCTACAGAAGAGATTATTACTCCTTCTACTGCTGCAACTGAAGCTTATTCAGCAGCAGGGACTTTTGCTACAACCTGGAAAAGTCAATCTGTTGCAGGATTTCCAATGCAACTTATGAAAGTGAAGTGGGAAGTGCAGGAACTGTGACTGTCCACGACACGTGAGCTATTTTTGCAGCTGAGTGGGTCTCTGGATAGCTTTCCACACTCGAGCAATTAATTCTAGGGTTGAAAGCAACTCTATACTCAAGGATCTTCAAAGGGAAAGAGAAATCACGACACCACCTCAGCTCCACGACTCTGATTTGTAACAGATGCGAGGACCGAAGCCCTCGTGGTTCCATGTCAAGCCTGGAGACATTTTGATGAATTTTGAGCAGATGGAGCATAAACACGATCCCTCACCCATGCATGTTCACTGCCTATCAAATGATTGCACATTCCAAAAGACCTCGCTGTGGCTTAACACAGACTTCCCACCCGAATACTTCATCCACATCCGGCAGCGAAAACCCCAATTCCTGACCACAGCATCTGCCACAGAGTCAGAAACAGGAGCCACCAAAGCTGAAACCCTAACCAAAAGGTCTTGGCCAGTGACCTGGCATGGAGACATCACACTTGGCCTCACCCAGCACCGCTCGTCCCTCCCACACCTTCCCACCACAGGACGGTGCCCCTGAGACTGAAGGATTTTATGGGCTCATCAGAGGGACCCCTATGTCACCCATGCAACTTCACAACACCCATCCTCAACCAGTGGCACGTATACATGTCTAACCCGAGAGCCAGCACTATTAGATGAGGAGTCGATGTGTCTAGGGATCTGCCACCTCTAACGTGCAACTTGTTCCTGGAGCCTGGATATGGCAGTTCCGCCCTTGCTAACATCCTCTGCCCTACCACACACAGGCAGGCTTATCACAGGCTGGTTTTTCTCATGTTTCTTCAAGAAAAATTAACATGGAAGCAGACTTTTTTCCCTTTCCAGAAAGACAGTATCTAAATATTTTCCCTGCAAGTCAAAGCAATTGCAATGATTTGATCAGTGATGCTTCTTTTGCTGCCCCCAAAACTGCATTCTGCTCTTACAAACACCTGAACTGCTGTTCTTTTCTGGTTTGCCTTTTCTTTTTCCCCTTTCCTGGCACTGAGGGTGATTCAAACTACCGCCTACTCTTTCAGCTTGGTGTTTTATTACTCCATAAGCAGCTAGAGGGGAAGTAAACCTCTCTCTGCCTAGTTCAACGATTGTACCAAATCTTCAGGAGCCCACAGGAAATTAGCTGGGTTTGTTCAAAGGAAATCACAAATATTTGTTATCTTGCACAATCACTTTAAGGGATTATTGACTACACCTGCTCCTTAGACTAAAATTAAAGACAGATCTTATATCAAAAGAAAAAGTCACCCCATTTAAACCACTCCAAAGTGGTTTCTAAGAACAGGGAGGTAAACATACAAGTGACCAACGCACCACAGCTGTTTGATCCCCCCAAATGACTTGACCATAAAAGTCTGAGGTCTAACTTGTGCTGCATGTGTGGAACCAAGTACAACTGGCTCCTGCCCTGTGCATGTGACTCTGGCTTACTGTTATCATAAGAGCACTGTTTGCTCTCCCTATGCCTGGGAGCAAGGAGCAAATAACCAGCTGCTCCATAATAGATGCCCGTAGCATCCATGACTCACTGTAATTTAAAGGCAATACTAAGAAGAAGATAGGGCCACTACACAAGTAAACATGGTTATTTCCATTGCAGCAGGCATTTAATTTCCTGCTTGTTGCTGTTCCCTAGACGGGAGGACAGCATCAAGCTGGGGAACACCCCAGCCGCCAGGCTGGAGCACTGGATGGTGGTGTCCCCAGAATGTGAATCTACCATGCGAGATTGTAGTGTTAGGACAAGCGGTAATGGGTTTAAACTTAAAGAGGGGAAGTTCAAGTTAGATATAAGGAAGAACTGGAGGTTGGATGAACCTGGAAAAACTGCCAGGTTGGATGGAGCTTGGGCAACATGGTCTAGTGTGAGGCATCCCTTCCCATGGGAGGGGGTTGGAACTGGACGATCTTAAGGTCCTTTCCAACCCAGATCATTCTGTGATTCTATGCACAGTCTACATCAATGGACTTTGGTCCTAGGCGCACTCAACTACCACCAACACCTTTAGGTACCTAATCAGGACAACAGGCAAAGATGCTACCCATCACATGGGATATAGGAATAACCACAACACGGAGCTCACCGCGGACACTTTGCTCACGACGTCCCTCGCGACGGCAAGGCCCTGCGCGAAGGTGCGGGCAGCCACGAACGCTCGTGTCACTTGTAGCTTGAGCTTCCGTGGCACGTCCCCAAAGGGCTTCAGCTGCTCCGTGTACTTGCTGACGCACTCGAGGTACTCATCCGTGAAGTGGTACTGGGGGTTCACCAGCCGGAACATGCGCTCCAGCAAGCGCGCCCAGAACTCGTTGAGCATCTCCTCCAGGTTGACGTTGCCACCGACGTAGTACCGCTTCAGCTCCACAAACAGGTCCTTGAACAGCTCCGAGTTCTGCATGTACAAGCGGCCGTACGTCCGCACGAACATGTCATTCAGGGACTTCTCCGCGTTTTCAAGGAGTTCCTTGAAGAACTCTAGAAGAGGAAGAGAAGATCTGGTAAAATGAGTGTTCGCACACTGCTACAACCACTGTTGAGCTGGGAAACTCACCACAACGAGACCATCACCCGCATGAAATGGAAGGTTAAAGGACTCCCTAAAAAATTTCAAACCATTTCTAGACCTCAACATTTAGAGTTACTCTTCCTAAATCACCCCCCCAGCCCCTCTCCAGACTGGAAGACTTGCAAGAGTGAAACCTCTTGTGATGCAAATCTGAATCCCATCACAGAAGTCAGGAGCTTTAAGGTCCCTTCAACCCAAACCATTCCCTGATTCTGGGATTACCACAAACCCTTTGCCATGGAGACTTGGTGTAGATGAGTTAAACTTAAAAAAAATAAAATATAGCAAAACAAAACATAGCAAAACAAAACATAGCAAAACAAAACATAGCAAAACAAAACCAAATCAGGGAAGAGTCCATTAAGTCAAACACGTTTGAGCCATTTTGGAACAAAACTCCACACTCTATGGCCCTGGGAAGGAGCTACGGGTGGGTGCCACCAGGACAAACCCTCATGTGCCAATGGTGCTGCTGTCTGCTTGCTCCAGGTCCATGGGGACTCCGGCACCCCAGGGCGTGGGCACGGCCTCCGCCACCACGCACGGCCCTGGCAAGGAAGTGTGTTATTTTATGCATGCCACCAGCAATGGAGGAGTGCGACCTCTGCTTCTCTGTGACTCCTTTTCAATAAATATTTTTTAATAAAACATGCCTCTGTGGTTTTTTAATCCTCAAAGGAGTCACGTTTAGAGCCACAAGTTGTTGGGGGAGGGGGCAGGGGGGGCTATTTTGGCCCAGTGTGAATTTAAACCTTGTTAAATCGTATTAAAAGTATGCTGAAGTTCAGCTTTTCATCTTCAAAGGGCTCCAGTCCAAACAAAGCCGAACACAGAAAACATTTTCTGGAAAAACTGAAACATTCCTGGAGTTCCTGACCAGCAGAGTCATGGGGCTCAGTGCCTGACATGGCTGTATATAATGCAGCCTCTGAGGAGCACAAGAGAAATGATCCAGGGAAGAAGAGATTGATTTCAAACACCCAACACGTCCTCTGTCCAGTATCAGCAGGAACCTCCACTTTCGTTCCCATGACTGGCATTTCCTCTGCAGGAAGGTTTTTTTCTGTTGAGTTTATACAACAGAGATTAGCTTGGTGTATATTAATTTCTAATTCACTTCATCATTTTGAAGGCTCACTTCCTTCCTTTGCTCAGACCTTTTCGGATCACCAAATCAGTTGTTTGTTTAAATAGACATTTTGCCAGGCACAAGAGCTGGCAGATGCATCAGCAAACTCTTCAGATAGAATTAAGATCTTGAAGTCCTATTGATGGGAAATCTATTAGATAGTTCCAACCACTAGTCTAAAGGAACCCAAATGCACTGTTTTAAGCCAGGAAAGTCACCTCAAGTAATATACCCACATTACCATAATCAATTTAGTCTCCTGCCCCAACCCATTTATTGGTTATACTCCAAAATGGAAGCTGAATAAACTGAATCTGGGCTTTAGAGCACTTGGCCTCTTAGCAATTTTTCATGTGGGTTAGAATCAGGTATGGTCATTAATTATTCTGAAAATAAAATACAACCTAATTAGCAGCAAACACCTTTATTTACCTTCCTTTTAGGGAAGGTAAATAAAGGAAATGAAAACTTCCCCCCCAAAACCAGCTACCTCTAAAGCCCCAACACAACACTGCTGAAGGAGGCACCAGGTAGGTAAAAAGCCATCACCTCTGGCTGGAGCAGCAGCTAGCGCTTCCATAGGCAGGAAACACCCATTCCCAAGTACCCCTTTCCAGATCAGGAGAGAAAGAGGACAGAGGAGGCTGTGTGTCTGCAGCACAGAGGCAGTACCCATCCTTCTGCCCCATGAGGCTTCCCATCAGCACACGCTCGCATCCCAAACTGTGCCAGGTAGAATGCCCTGGTGCCAGTGGCTTGGCACATGGATGGCTTTGCTGGCACATCGAAGCTCCTGGGACATGGATGAGGTTGGGAATGCGGGAAGAAGGAATACTCAGCACAGCCCTGGGGATGGGGGGCTGCAGGATGAACCCAGCACTGGGACACTGACAGCAATATCTTTCTCCACGCAACGCACAGCATTTCACTCGGTCAGCAGCACATATTAAACGATAAATATAGATCTGCTTTACTCTAGCTGTTGGCACACTCTAAGTGTGCACCCTCAGCTTCTGCCTCCCTGTCAAGAAATCAGCTTGGGCACAGAAGGAACATCAAGCTTTTCTCTGTGCAAACCACGGGCATAGATGTCTGCAATGAAGAGAAGAAAGCCCAAAAGTCCTTTTTATGACTTAAATGCTAATCTGACTAGTAACTCCCTCAATCTAATTAGATATTAGTTCTCCCCTTCACAGAAACAAGCTGATTAGCAAACACCAACATAACCCAGCATTAACCTTGCCAACACAAGAAGAAAAATGGCAGGTTCCTCTCTAACGTCTTGGCTGTTTGCTGGGTAAAATAAATGACCACCTTTTATTTGTATTAGAAGTTGACTTATTCTCAAACAAAGCAAACACACAAAGGCCTCAGTTGCTTATTTTACAGCACTGTAAAAGCACGTTTTACAGCTGTGTTGCAAGCAATCTGTACTCATTAAATTATCACTCTGACGGGCTTCCTGTGAAAAGCTGTCAAACGCAAACATTTCTCACAGATGACAAATCCTAGTTCGCTGGTGCTCTCCAAGATGCTGCTATCTGGAGGGATGGCAGGCTCTCCTTTCCCAACAGTTATCTTGTTTAAACTTCCAGAACAAGGGCTGGCCCCTCTGTCAGCAAACACATCACTGGGAAGGGCTTCCCAAACCAACCCATAGAAGCAGCACATGGCTTGAAGGTCTCCCTGGTTCTCCTAAGTGCAGAGTGCGGAGGGATGTTTGGGGTATGCAGAGAGGACGGAACACAGAGCAGGTGCTGGGGTAACATGGCTCAGCCAGCTCTGGTCCAGTCTGACACGGAAGCAAGTCCACATTGTACTGCTTCAACCCATCCCACCTAAGCCCTGCGAATGCAAAGTCATCTGATACCTTGTGGTGACGCTCAGGAGGATGAGTGCAGGGAAGAGGGTACCAGAGCCACAAAACCTTTCCTAACACCAAGAAAAAAGACAACTGCAAAACAAATCCTATGGATGCTGTGGTCTTTGATGCTCAAAGGAAGATGACATTTCCAATGCAATTAACTTTCAGAGATAGAAGAGCAGGAATCTGCAGTGGGGCAATCTACAGCTGTGGGCCCTGTTTATTCTAACATGTTTGATTTCAGGGTAGAACTTCAATGCCCAACACTCAAGGGGCTGCCTAAGGAAGTTCTGGCTGCCCCATCCCTGGCAGTGTTCAAGGCCAGGTTGGACATGGGTTTGGAGCAAGCTGCTCCAGTGGAAGGTGTCCCTGCCCGTGGCAGGGGGGTGGAACTGGAGAAGCTTTAAGGTCCCTTCCAACACAAACCATTCCTTGATTCTGTGTCACAAAACTGTAAGAAAGACTGGATGTGACATAGTATTCCTGCAATAAGAGTTCTGGAAAAACCAAACCGAACAACAACAAAACAACTTCCATGAAAGAGCGCAGTGGGAAACACAACCATAGTTACTTAGCAATTTCCTCTTTTTTCAGGTAAGAAGATGTACTACCTGTTTGCAGCTTAAGGGCAGACCAGCCCTGCCAGCAACCCAGTGCAGGACAGCACCACACCTCCCCGAGGTGCTTCCACGTGACATCAGTTTCCAGTGCCAGAATAACTCAAAACAATCTTTCTTCCACACCGTGGATACACAAGCTACTTGCACACAATCACTCCACCCACTGCGAGGCAGGGGGCAAATCCTACCTCCAGACAACACATCCACTTCCTGCCACTTCTGTACCCAGTACTTTCTTATCTTGGATCCAAAGGTCTCACCTGAAAATAGCTTCCAAGTAAGAAGGGATGCAACGTTTTCCCATTGCTCGTGCTAACGTTTTCAGGTACCTTAAGAGTGGGGTTATCATACAAGAGGGCTTTTGATGAGGAGAGCCTGCTGCTGGAGGGTACAGTTCTACCTCCAGCAAAGGCAGCTCCTGGAAATTAGATGAACACATCGAGGGGCACATTCACCTTCACCAAAAGGCAGGCTTGGCATTTCCCTATGCATGCTGGTGACAAAGGAAGAAGCAGCAAAACCGCCTGGCCTGAGCTACCTCCTGCCACCAGTGGCTGCCCCTCGGCAGGATCATAGTCCTCATGTCCTTTTCCCCTCCAGACAAGCCCTAGGCTGAATCCATACCTAACCACCATAGTATGCAAACATTTGCCTTGCATTTCCTGATGTTCAGGAATGCTCCACGGCACCCTGCTTGCTCGTCTTCAGCAACTGCAAAGAGACAAACCACAAGCGACCCAGGGCTCAGCACCAAAAAAACACCCCACTTTATAGAGCAGAGGAAACCTTAACTGAGGTGGGGAAAAGGCAGAGTCTTACCCAAGACTCCCAAAGGGTCTTAACTGAGCAAGGCTGTTGAGCCAGTGTGCTCTCTACAGACAGCCACCAGTTGGCCATGTTTGGGTGTGCTGGTGTCCCTCCAAAAGGAGACCAGGTCCACCATGCACCTTGCTGCTCCCCAAAGCCACTGGAAAAGCTGCGTTTCCCATGCACCAGGTTTGTTTAATTTAGAACCGAGTTTTCAACTGGCCTTATTCTGCTTGAGGATTCCAAAGTAACTACAGAGACACCAAGTACACGCGCGATCACCAAACACACCTTAAAACACAAAAACCAGGCTCAAGCACAAAGAGGGACTTTTTAAAGACACAATTAATTAGTTTCAGCTAATTTGCCACCCAGCTTTTCAGGTATCCTCTTAATATGCTTTCCAGATTATGGGTCATTAAGGACTGTCTGTCTTACCAAAACCTTTAATTTGCTGTCTGCATAGACAATTATGCTTTCTAGTGTGCACAGAACCCTGCCAGAGATTAATTACATTTTCTCATTAAATGGCTTGCTCATAAAACATCCACAACAGCAAATTCGTGTTCCCAGACAAATGCTCTTGCCTGAGCCACAGCCCAGAAGGCACCATCCCAAAACCTGTGTAGATGAGGCCCTCAGCGATATGGTTTAGTGGTGGTCTTAGCACCACTGAGGTAATGGTTGGACTTGAAGATCTTAAAGGTCTTTTCCAACGCGGTTGACTGTATGATCCCAGCGCCTTTGCTGCGTGGATACAAACTCCACCCTGCAGCTGGCTCCTACCACGTGAACCAAAACCCAGTCCAGACAGATAAAAGGGATTTGGAGGGAAGGAGACGGATGTTTCACAGCTCTTCTCACCTCAAAGGTGAAGCCATCCGGAGCCGTGCCACTGACTCCAATGGAAAGAGTTTTTTACATTTCTTTTTTCTTTTTTTCCCCCTAAATTTGCCTCATTATTTTGAATATGCCTTCACTTCCTCTATTGCATATACTGCATTTAGAATTTCCACCAGGGAAAAACAAACCATGGCTTAACAACTTCTTCCGGAAGCGTTGAGAAACCGATGCATACATAGTGTTAACACATTTATTGAATATGAGCTCAGGAAGGGCAGGGCGAATCCACAAGCTGTTTCTCTGTCCTGTTTTCAAACATGTGTTAGCACTTACTGACATGGGAAGAACTCTTCCACACAGTTTGAAGAAGTACAGGCTTAAATCATGCCAGGGTCGCAGCAACAGCCTCAACATGTGAACTCTATAGAGAGGTGGGAAGGAAAACAACATCCCTCCAGACTTTGCCTGATCAGTGAAAGGTTTCAAGACAATAACAACAATTGAGGTGCAGCCTCATAAGAAAAAAGTCATCCCAACCACCAAAAACCAGGATTTCTACAACTTTTTGTTTCTGGAGGGCCCAAGAGTATAACCTTCATCTGCACACTGTGGCTGGCAGGACCCCAAAAGAGCAGGGCAGAAGATAACACAGAGCGAGATCATCATCACACTGAGACCGAGCTCATTAGAAGAGTAAGAACCAATGAAAGGGGAGGAGAACAAAATACGGAGTTTGCTGCCTGTGATTCAAGGAGCAAAGAGCAGCACATTGCATCCTGCTGCACTTAGCAGTCATTCCACAAATTAGGAAAGCAGTGACAACAGAAATGCCCTTGGTCCCCATCCTGGTCCACCCTGGATCCCACATAGTGGGATGAGCTGACTTCGCAGCCTCCTCGTCCCTGTTTCCAGGGAGCATCACTACTCACACGTCCTGTTCTGGGTCAGATATAGTGGGTTTCTCCAGCTGCTCCCATGCTGCCTCCTCCCCGAGCCGCAGGTTCATCATTCCCAGCTCTTCCATCCTCCTTCTCATGACCACAACTCAACTTCCCCAATGTACCTCCCCTACTGCTGCTTCTTTTCCCTCTGCTCGCTCGTGCCTTCACTGCCCCATCATGTCTTACTTTCACTGCACCCATTCCTCCACCTCAACTGACTTTTCAAACACATGGATTCTCTCTCAGCTGCTTTAGCCTGCTGACCCGCATCCATCTGCTACCAACACCCCAACTTCCCGCCCCAAACAGCAAACATCACCTGCAAAACCTGAAAGTGAGTTCCTTCAGGCTGCCTCCTGCATACCACCAATTCAGAGGAGCTTTCTGGGACACTCAGTAAGACATTTCACACATACGTATTTCTCCAAGCCTCCCTTCCTACTGCTGTTGAAGAGCCTGAGGAGAACCCGTGCTGCTGAATGGTGGGGCTTCCTTGTTCCCGTTACCTCAGCTCCCCTCATCTCCTCACATTTGCAAAGAGAGCTCCTGTAGCTAGGGCAACCTCTTATTTGTACATCCAACACGCACAGCCAAATGCTAAGACTTCACAGTACATTTAACACTAATGCAATCGCTCCAGCTCTGCACTGGTGGGTTATCACCAAGCCTACTACAAGAGCCCAAAGCACCGCCAACTCAAAAGGCATCATTCAGGGGATCCCAGGACTACACAAGCAATCCCAGCCTGCACACAGTCTGCACATAAAGGTGGCTCCTATGCGCAGGAAAGAGGAAGAGAGAGTTAATTTTAAACAGACAAACAATGGCTCATTGACTGGTTGACAGCAATTAGTAACCAGATAGCACCAAGCACATTTCCTGTAGCCATGTGTAAAGCAACCTGCCCTCATCTTTGCTTTCGGAACAGAATAACCCAAAACAGCAGTTTACCTGTGATCTGAACAGCTTGGATCTGAGACAGCAGAAGACTGATGCCTCCAATCCCATACATGAAGTGGTTTTGTGCATTGCTGAGGTCTTTGCCCAGTTACAAAATCTATACTTTGGTTTCCTTCACCCCCCTCCTAAACCTACAGAGCAGGAGCCCCCCCACCTCCTCCTCTGAGATCTCCTCCTCCTGAGATAACCTGACCTCAGGATCTTCCCACGTCTTCCAAACAAGCAACCTGGTCGCCACCACTGTTGCATAAGCATCACCCTTCTCAATGAACAGGGCTAAAAATCACAGTGGTTTATGAACCTCCTTAAAAACCTCCAGATGGAGAGGAGCCCCTTAAACAAAAACAAAGAACAAACAAACTTCCAGGCACAGACAGCAGACAATTTGTTTCATTATTGCTGCAGAGAGTGGGAAAGCACAAACAAAAGCCCACAAGTGGGATTTACTAAAGGAAGTGTGTTGGTGGTTGCTCCCTCCTGCTTCTCCTAAACCACTCCATCCCTAGCCTGGGTAAGCACAGGTCTGACACCGAGCCTGAAGGACGAGATCTCAGCAATTACTGCTTCTATAAAATTTTAGGGATCTTCCCATCATTCTCTGTCCTGGCTGGTATGAGGTTTGGTGCCTGGAGAGAGAAGAACAAGGCTGTGCCTTCATTTAGACATAAGCGGCAGCAGATAGAAATAATAGAGTGGTTTTGTCTATGTTAATGATGCAGTTGTCATCAGCATGCACACCAGAGGATGGGTTGTAATGGCGGAGCTCTCTCCACAACACAGATTGATTCAGGAGCAGGAACACCACATAGCAAACACCAAAGGTCCTCCAGGTCTCCACTCTCAGTGTCCCTGTGCCCAGAGAAGCTGTGGCTGCCCCATCCCGGGCAGTGTTCAAGGCCAGATTGGATGGGGCTTGGAGCAAGCTGCTCCAGTGGAAGGTGTCCCTGTCCCTGGCATGGATTGGAACTGGATGAGCTCTAAGATCCCTTTCAACACAAATCAGTCTGGGATTCTGTGATTTACTTGCAGAGGTCAGAATCAACCCCACAGTCCTGGGTGCCACGGACACAGGGTGCTCTGGCACAAGAGCAGGATGAGGCCCCAGGTCTCTGCTCTTGCAGGCAGTTTCCAATCCAAAAGTTAATGCGAGATGAAGGTCCCCAAAGGGCAGTTATTTTGGTGAGGCAGAGCGCCCCAATGCTCTGCCAAATTCTAACTATAGGAGCAGCAGGCTGGGCACCTGCGGGGCTCGTCTGTCACCGCCTGCCTCTGCACTGCCTGCAGAGAGACCACGAGAAGCTTCCCCTGGTCCCTTCCGTCTCATTCCCAGTTATTAATGCTTCCCTGCTCTGTGTCCCACTGTCCCAGCACACTTCCCTGCTAACTCCTACCTGGAGACAGCGGCTGGAAGCTAGGGGTTACCTGAACAACAAAAATTACACTCAGAAATGAAGTTCTAGAGGGGTTTTGTTCCCCACTTCCAGCAGCTTGAAGGTATTTGGCCAATGCCCGCCCTGACAAGTCACTCAGATTCAGCCACATGCCAGTAGTGGAGGCAATTCATGCACCCAGGAGTAACACAGGACTCACAGTCAAAGATAAAGGGCACCCTTTAAAGGGGATGCTTTAAAGATGCATGGCATGATTGCGCTTCATATCTATTTGATTTGTGGCCACTGTGCCCAATACAAACATGGGTCGCATGGACAGGAGCCCCTTCTAGGCCCTCTGCCTGGTCCCTGCACAGAACAGGGGCGGGTGCACCACAGTCTCGGGGATCCCTGGCTGCTCCCGCTGCTTGGATTTGGTTTCGTTCCGCTCAACGTCCTGAAGGGGTTTTGTTTTACACTTCCATATTTGCTTTATCTTAAATGCTAATGGAAAAGTCAGGGTGAGCAGATCAGAAACAAGACTCTTGGCATTCAGTAGCTTCCCAGATGCTGGCTCAAGCTGTAGAGTTTTGTACAAGTCCCGCTGTCACTTGGGTGTTGGGAACACTAAAAACTATGGCCAAACCAGCTCACATTCACCTCCTGTACATATCCCATACAACAAGGGTTGCAGAAGCTTGCTTGCCTTTCCAAAATCCAGAGCGCACAGAAGAAAGGGACAAGACTTGGGTTAAGTGCAGCAACAAAAGCCCTTGTAAAACGCAGGAGCAGGGAATGAGCAGCCACTGGACTCGGCAGTTCCTCTGCTCACTAGGGCTTGGGCTCTGCCTTCCCACAGCCAGCCTACAGAACAGATCATGTCTCCCTCCAGAAAAGGCCTGGCACAACAGTTGTGTTCCAAGAGATGCAGGAGGTGTCTTTAATAAGAAAAAAACCCTAAGGAATCTTATCTGGGAAGCAACAGAACAGCGGAAACGCTGAAGAAGAGTTATGGGCTATGTCCTGTCCCTGCTCCAATTCCTCAAAACAGCTGAGCAACTTCCCCAAAGCACTGCTTGGCCAGCACAGCCCCTGGCATGGAAAACTGGAGCCTGAAAGGGCAAAAGAGGTGAAAGTTCGAGTTTAATAAATGGGACTGAGCATTTAAGCAGCCTTAATGTCACCATTAATCCTACTAATGTATTAATCCCTGGGAGAGGGAAGGGGAGGGCACTGCCTGGGGAAGATGAGACAAGTCAAAGGGGAAAAAAACCCAAAGCAAAAAGTGTGGTGTGTGGGGTATGTTTCAAGCCCTGACTGTTGTAGCTGCTTCTGTGGTATGAGATGCGACCACAGTCACACAGCTCTGTGGCTTTCCCAGGGCTCTCATTGTCAGACGGAGACGCTTACGTGGCCAGAGAATCTCACCCAGTAATTTCTCAATGAAGCCCATAAACACACCTGAGATCATGTACACGATAAAACCCAGCAGATGCTCACTTCTAAAAGCATCTCTCAGTGGGGAATCCAGCAAGTCCCAAAGCGCTTTTCTTTATATCAGAAAAGCCTTCCCTTCACTGCTGACACTATATACATTACTGCTACACTAGAATCAGGCTAGTGGTTTAAATTACAACAGGAGAAACACCCAGGAGCCTACGTAGCTGTACTGTAAGCAAATATTTACACAGGATATATAAGATACGGGACTCCAAAGCTTCAGTCTTCTCCCAGTGCCTGCAAACCAAACACACACAGGAGGATCTGACGCTGTCGCATTACGCATTAGGAGCCGAAATGACTTCTGGTCAGCCCTATGGGGATGGATAATCAGTAGCTTGTTCCATGCTCCCGATTAAGAGGAGATAATCCATTTCTGTATGGCTTTGGTGTCAGATCAGAGCAATTCTGGCAACGGTTCCAATGGCACACAGTGCTCCCGCAACAGCTGATTCAAACACTCCAAAAGCCACAGGGCATCCCAGCCTCCACCCAGAGGACTTCAACTGTCCTTTCACAGCGACAACTGCTGCAAAGGTCAAGCATATTAACGGAGGCAGCACAGTTTTGCCTCTCCTCTCGGACCTGAATATCAAGCCTGAGAGATTAACAGCCAGAGAACCCACAACAAACACTTCCAAAGAGCTGGAGGATGCAATTTGCTGCTTAAGCTGCATCCTGGAGAGGCTCTTGGCAGCATGGAGATGTGTCACCCTGCAAGAGGAGTGTTCATCCCACTCGTTGAGAGACCAGTCCATGGAACAGAATTTGGCCTCTGCAATAACTCATCTTGCCTGATCAGCCCCTCTACACCGCTGCAATGCACTCCTTCAGGCAGCCTGAGCACGTTACACCAAGAAGTGTGGGAAGAATTACATTCAACAAGGAGAACTCAAACGCGCAAGGCAGAACTGACCGTGGTTGACCTGATGACCAACCACCAGGACTGAGGGAAGGAAACACCACACCACAAGCAGCTGATCACTTAACAGCAGGCTCTTAAACAAACACAACTACCCAGGGCTCGGCACTCCAAAGCTTCTATGGAAGAGTTTGACCTCAGAGGGAAGAATCCTCAACCTGCCCAGCCACCAGTGTGAGTGCTGCTGAAGGAGACGTGCCTTCCGCCTCCAGGTGACAGGGCTGGAAGGAGAGAAGCAGGCATGATTCAGTCTTCCAAGAGGTAAATGATGTAATCAGTTAATCTCTGCTTCCAGCCCAGGTAAGATTAAAAACTCCCTAAATCAGCTTTGTCTGCAGCAAATGAAGATTTAAATCTGATATTAGCAAATGTTCAAAGATGGAGCCATTAGGCTCTGGGACTAGGTTGAGGAGGCTGTTAATTCTCCTTCATTAGTTTTGTGCAGGGCAGAGAAACACCCTGCAGGGACAGGCCGGGCCCAGTAAATTCAGCTTCTGGGAACAGGATCACACCATCCCCTTCCAGATTTGCCTCTCAAGGACTCCCCAGGCCAAGATCAGTGCGAGACCAGCACAGGGAACACTGTGAGGGAGAGACAGAAAACAAAACACAGCCCTGCAGCCCTCTCTCACCCTACAAACAGGCAGCCACACCTGGCAGTGTGTCTGCACCACGTCAGGGCTGCTAAGACACTGCACCCCGCATGCATGCTTTGTTTTCAAGGCAGCATTTCAAAAAGCTTCGTCGTTCATTTAAGGTGAAGCAGATGCTGTTCCTCTGGTCTCTTTGAAAGGGCTTATCTATGGGCTGGATTTCATTAAGTGTCTTGTTCTGCATTTAATAAGCTTGCAAGTCTAGACACTTTGGTTTTCTCTCTATCACCCCTTTGGTGCACCAGCAGGTAGAGACAACAGAGGTTAAGAGGGAAATATTTAGCTAGCAGATTTAGATGCTATCAAGACAATTGCATCATTCCATTGTGACTCACTGCAATTTCATACCCAGAGACTTTTTCACTTACCCTTTTGAACGAAAGAGGCTGCTACCTGCTGCAGTCGAGCAGAGGGGCCTCTGAGACGTTTCAAGGCACAGACTTTGCAATATGAATAGAAAATCCATGTTGAACTAATGACTGAACAGGGGAGAAGAATGTCCAGAGACCCTGTGTGGTGGCATCTCCTTCTACCAGACAACAATGATGATGTACGAGCAGAACAATCTCAGCAACCCAGTCCACCCGACTGATCAGGTATTGCCATGTGCAAGTGGGTGCCACCTCATTCCCCAGCCAACGAGGACAACCCAGGCAGGAGCCTGATGCCCTGCTCCTCCTTCGGGGGGATGCCAAGGTGTGGGGCTGCTGTGACCGGAGACACCAAGGGAACTGCCACAAACAAGAGCTGAGCAGCAAAACCAAGAGATGCTGCTCAGATCTCAGACGGGTGCAAGCACTATGGAGACCCAGTCTGACCAGACACTGCTGTGGACCAGAGGGCAATACTGGGACCAGGCATTTGCTTATCAGTCAGCAGTTAATGCCAGTCAAAGGACAGGAACTCAGCAGAGACTTTGCTCATTTTCCTTCTGACCCTGCATCACACTTGAACCCTTGGCCTCCTCACAAAACCAGCTTTGTACTTAATCTGCTGCTCTGCTGAGCCCCAAAGGCTATGTGAGATGGATACAAATCCTACTGGTTCATAACATGCTGGGAAAGATCAGCGTTTTTGTGGATCGGGGCTGCAAGATGTGCACGTTACAATTACACGCACTGCGGGGATGTACCAACAAAACTCACTGCGAGCTCATATTAAGAGCAAAATGGTTTTTCAAGAGATTAATCAGAAGGAAAGATCTTTGGGAAACAAAGAGCCATAATCAGCAAATACTTCTCTCTCTCACGGGATTGCAAAACAAGGCATGCTCTGCCCTCCAAGCCACGAGTCATGAACTTTCCCAGCGAAAGGGGAGGCAGAGCAGAACGACTGCACAGGCAACAACAGGATGAGGGGTTTCTTACATTAGATCCCAAGGAAAGCAGGTTCAAGGTCTTCGCACTTACCATCAAACTTCTTGTATCGAGAACTAAACATGGTTTGTAGGTGATTGCTAAGCTCTACAACGGCGTTCCTGAAGTCGTGTTTACTCTGCTGAGTGTACTTCTCCTCCATCTCCTGGGAGCAGCACGTGTAGCCTTGTGAGCAAACTTTCAAATGGTCACCTGAAAAGCAGGGAACAAAATACCCCGAATTAGAAGGATTCTCTGGGCAAAGAGGTCAGCTTGTGAGGCAGGGGGGGCGAGGACCCACAGCACCATCCCCTCCCAAGGAGGCCTCCCCTCACTGCGAGCACTGCACCAGGCGTACCAAACCCCATTCTGTAGAAGAACTTTATAGCAACACATGTAAAACGACCTGGTCTTTCTGCAAGAACATTAAAAAGTGGCTTCCTATTTATTCAGTTAATAAATGGAATAAACACATACTCATCACGCACAGCATAATTTGAAGATCCAGCAAATTGACCTGCATATTCTTCTATATGTTCATGAAATTCTTGCTGAGTATTTTAATTACTTCCAATTCATTCAGTTCGGACACAACACAATATCAATGCCAGCAGTCCTTTTATACAGATAAATCCTTTTTTCTTCAACTCCAATTCCCACAGGAGAAGTCATCTCTCAGAAGCACAGTTATCACTGATACTAAAATACCCTTGGTTTATGCTACAGCTCATTAAAAAGCATTATCTTTCGCAGCTCCGAATTTGACAGTTTTCTGTCACCATCCTGGGTGAAATCGGGGGGTATTTTTGGAAAATTCAAACACATTTTTCTTCCTTCACCCTGAAAGATGATTCTCTCCTAAGAGCTATCCGGCCCAAGATGGCTTGGTCAGAGCCATCATCAAGAGCCTCAGTTACCTACTACAGTTCCATTTCAAACCTTCACAGGCAATCTGGACACAGGATCTGGCCCCATACAATTTGCTTTTAAAGCATCTTGCTGCAGAGTGGGATGAAGCTGCTTCTAGCACCACCAACAAAATGCTGCTCTCGAGTTCGGTGGGCCAAGATAAACTCTTCCCATTGCAATCCTTAGCTCCAGCTTCTCCGGCATGTCCCACAAAGCAGCAGCACCACCGTGGGCTGACATTAAACTGGTTCAGTCTTGGGCAAACTGTGCAAATCTTTGTCAACTCTGAAGATCTGATCAAAACAAGCAGTTAACACGAGAAACTCATCCTTCCAAGTCAGATGGTATTTTAAAAGACACAGCCTACATGTAAGCTGCTGCCTTCTCTCCCATTTCACACCCCGCTGCCAAACCTTATCCTCCATCCTGAGGAAGCAGATGGAGGAGCAAAGGCTCTTCCCTACCTGCTCACACCCTGAAAGCCACCTACAACCACCACCAATATTCAGGGACTCATGGCAAATGCAAAGCAAACCACCTTTTCTCAACAGAGCTGTGAACCGTGCACTTACTAAAGAGCATCAAAAGTGGGTTTAGAGAAACAGAAGCAGGTTTTGCACAGCACAAATCAAAGCCTATCCTTGCCTAACAGTTGCTTCTCTGCCCGCCTTGTGCCAGACCTCATATCAACATTGTTTACCCAGCTATTGAACCTCTGCATCACTTTCCAGCCCAGAAATACTGGTATCGCTCTCTTCAAACACTTAAGGACCATTTTAAAATAAGCTATACATACTGTTATATCTATAAATATATCTACACATAGAATTCCTAAGAACCTCTCCTCCTAAATCTATTTTCCTCCTGTGCTATGGGGTTTGTTTTCCCTGGCATTACAGAGACCTTGACCGACAGATAATTCTGCCACAGCTAATTTATTGCACAAGACCATCCGCTGCTCTTGAGTTACAGAAAGCTCAGGGTCTGTTACAGGAAGCAGCATCACTTGGGCACAGCCTTCAGAAAACACAGGAAAACTCACAATCTCCTTACGGATACATTTTTCTTCCATGGACCCTATTCCTTTCCTCCTCAGAGGAGCACCTCCAGCAGCAAACACAGTGCTAAGGGGAGCAGCACCAAGAGATGTGGCTCCATTTAGCTTGACAAGGCACTAAGAGAGGAAGAGGCAGATTTTCAGATCCTGACCACCAAATGCATCCTGGGATGTACTTGGAATGAGCCTGCCTTACTAGCAACCATTACAAAAGGAAAATGCCGAAGCACCACAGCTTTATTTCAATACGGGACTACAGCTCTTTGACACAATGGGAAACAAAGAGCGGTGAAGTCATAACTTCAGCTAGAGTGCCAGCTAGTTTTGAGGTGCCAAAATAATTGAGTTTCAAAACTCTTGTAATGGTTTGGGGTTGATTTTTTCCTATGGGGGGGAGTATGCTGGAAATACGTTGCACAGATTCAGTCCTATTTCCATGACGTCCGCCTGCCTTTGATGGTTACATTCACATACTTCCCATTCTTTTGTGTTGGAGGGGCAAGCCTCTACCCTCCTTGGCAAATTCAAACCTACCGACAGCAGGGTTTCTTTTCCTCATTACACTGGCAACTTCTCAAGCTTTTCACAGGTGCCCAGGGCTCCCTAAAACAGTTGTTTTTAACAACTACTGCATTTATTTATGGCAAAAAATACAAAAGCCCAATGTACTTCACAGATACAAATAACAGTTTTGCATCTATTGATACTATAAAGCTAAAGTTACCAGGCACCTAATGTTACAAAGTAAATCCTTTCTCCTTGATCCCCCTCATCCCTGATTTGCACTGTGCCTGCCCCAGGCACACACGCAAAGCCAAGCCAAGAGAGCACTACTGATAGTAAATCAAGCTTGCACAGATCCCATTTGGTTGATCATTAAGAAATTATGCTCCAAAATGCACCTCAGACATTCAAAAATGAATGACCAAGCAATCTAATTATGGAAGATATTTCTCAGTCATGTCAGCACTATGTGGTCTTGGCTCGTGATCAAGAATTAGCTCTGTCTGGAGCCCAGGAGCTCTGGCTACTCAGTGCTAATCATAGAAGATGCACTGTGTTACCCGGTGTTAAAAACTAGAATGTTCAGGGCTGTGGGCCGATTTTCTTGCAGTTTTCTTATGCCACAGTGGGAGATATCAACGGAAAGTCACTCAAAGACACTGGGGGCTCCAGTTTTCCCACAGGAAGGGTTGTCCTTAGCACCTCCACATCCCTGAGAACATACCCTCACTTTAGCAAAGTAACAGGCACTGACACAGCTTGTGAGAGAAGTCATGTCTAGCCTTTGTTTTTCATCAGCTAGCAGAGCTGATCTGGTCAGCATCCATCCACAGGACTTATTCCATGCCCGAAGTGCAGTGAGAGCAACATAACATCCCATCGCCTACCCAGTTGACAGATCCATCACATGCCCCTGCGGTGAGCGGCTGTGGTGTTGGGAACTGTTTATGCCTCCAAGGACAGACCCCAAAGCACGGTGTCAAACGCCTTCAAAACACAAAGTGCCACAACCATGGTGTGCAGGGGAATGAAAACCATGAAGCAGCCACTGCCAATGGTCTACGTGAGCACGGACCAGTCACACACAGAAAACACTGATCCAGAGCCAAGACCAAAGACAACGTTCTTTGTCTTTCCAGTCAACTCCTCTATGGAAAAGGAGTGAAAACCAGATTACTTAATTCCACTGAAGCAGAGACCTAATGCTTATGTACATCATGTAAAGAACCCTCCTGGTGCATGCTCACTGTCAAGGACACATTCAGCAACAATTATTTCCCAAGTTAAAACTCATCAAACAATGCCCATAGAAGGCAACTCTTCATCTACTGCTGAGTGTTAAAGACTCAACAGCTTTTGTAATTTATCACCATGTGAGCACAGCAAAAACACAACTCCGCCACAGCTTCCTTGCAAGTTAGGCTTCTTACTGAATTGTTTGGCAGGGTGCGCAATCATCGCATCAGTGGCTGCATGGCAAAAAGAGCTTAAGTAGCAGAGAACGACTCCAAGTATCTACCACATACGCATGCCATGGCTGCAGCTTGCCATGGATTTGCAGCAGATCGTTCCCATGGCCTGTTGCAGCAGGCCTTTTCCTCTATTTTACACTACAGATGAATACAGAGAGAAAAAGGAGGGACTAAAATTAAGGAGGAAGCTTGGCTAGATAACAGCAAACCTCTGGGGAACAGAGGGGGTGGTTTAAAGATAGAAATGCAATGTTCCACAGTGCTGCCATCGGTACATCCAAGGAACTGCGCTCAGAAAGGTGATCTTGTAAACTTCTGATTTAAGTCATTACAGAAACACCGCGTTTAGCAGGCTCCAGGCACAGAGAGTTTCTTCCAAATCAAGTAACTATTTTGCAGTGGGTCAGAAAACAGGTTTTCATCGAATGAGTAAGTATGCACTGCAAACTCGGAGGCTCAATGGTCCTGAAAAGCAGTTCTCTTCACCCATTTCCCAAGACCTTTTCAGATGTTGTTTCTGGATGTGGCTTCCCAGCCTGCTTCACCTTGCTTTGGCCAAGTTCATACTTGAAGTGTACCTAGCTGCAAAACTAGCAGGAGTTCTTTTGCTGGGAGGCAAGGGTTAGACTCCTTTACGGTCTAGCCCTTCACTGCAGCTTGGTAAACAAGCCAAAAGTAGTTTATCATCCAAGATGTTACTGCTGGACTTGGCTCCCATGTCAGTTAACAGCCTGGGTAAGCTGGGCTGATGGAGGAGCAGGAGGTGAGCACTGCTGGGGGACCAGTGAGCAGGGCCACCATTTCAGCCTTGGGTTCTGCCTCTTCCCTATAGCACACATGGGCTTGTGTCATCTTTAAAAGAGTTTTATGACTTCCTCTGAACCAACTACCAAAGGAATCCTGGACTGTAATGCTGGGCTCTAATCCGATTTCACACTAGACTTACCTTCTAATTATCACAGAATATTAGGCTTCCACCCATCATATATAATTGACATGCTACCGAGGCTTTACAAAACCCCCAACAAAGACGACAAGAAACACTAGCATCACCCCTGAGCACAGCTCCACTGCTCCGGCCCCACATTAACAAGGGGTGAGAAGAAGAAAGGGAAGCGTGAGCCTGTGATTGACTCCAGCAGAGTCATCAAGACAGACAAGGCTGCTGAAGCATCCACCCAATCCAATCACCTTTAATTACACGCAAAATACCAAAACCAGCTCAGTTTTCCTGGCTACAAAATCAGCTGGGGATGCTCAGCATCTCTGGGAATGGACTGTGAGCTCAGTGCTGCTGTAACCCTACAGATGTTTGTTAGCACAAACATAATAGCCCCTGGCCCCCAGGCAAGGCTGGGTCACCCTAACCACTCTTATGCTGCTTGTAGAAGAGAAGCATACCTGCTAATGAAGAGCACTATAAAATCACAGACAGCAAGTGCCTCAGCATACACATCTTTCCACGTGAAATGATACTAAGCTGCAAATGACAAAGGGAGAAAAATAACCCAGCTCTGGTACACACCACACACATAAAGGGACCCTACTGCCTCCTTCCCGGTTGTCACACGTGCATGCTGCTTCAAGGGGTGCTTTTTTGCCCAGCATGCCAGGAAGGAACAGATGTAAAACAGCACTAAGGTTCTGCTAACGGAGGTGATGCACCACCAAGAGCAGAGTGGGAAGTTTCTAAGCAAACATCCTGCAAATGATGCAGTGCTGCTGGTACCCTCTGGCCAGAACACATCAAACCAGGTTGGGACATTCGGAGCTGTACTTTCCTCAATGCTGCCAAGCACACAGTACCATTTCCAGCCCAAAGCACTGTTTCTCCTGCATGTTTCCAGAAGAATTGCTTTGTGCAGCATCCTCCCTACATCCATCCCCATCAGACACAAAACAACATGCCCCGTTTCCAATGCAAATTATTTCCAAACCTAAAGGCCACCATCACACAACCTGAGCCAGCTTTCATTTCTTCCCTCCTCCAACATTTGCCATTACCATTCTGCTCTCAAACCCAAAAAAGCATCAAAAGAGCACTCCACATACCCAAACCCAGGTCCTCATTGTGGAAGTCAGCAGCCAGCATCACCTTCCATCCTGGCACAGCAGCTCCAGTCCTTCCACAGCCATGGAAGACCTGGTCCCCGATTTGCCCATCAAGGATGCTCATCCCCACCTGCATCCCTTTTTTCCAAGCACCCAGGGTTTTTTAAGCCAGAAGATATCCACACGTGCACTCAGCTCCCAAAGCTGACTGGTAGGGTTATGGAAGTACCACAGCCTGGCAGCATGTGCCAGCATGCAGCATATTTAACATCTCACTCAATTAGCAAAATCATTTATTTACCTTATTAATGTTAAAGCCACTTGTTACCCCTGTGCTTCCACTTAGGTTATTAATCAATGCACATTTCAGCTCTTTGCTGATTACTCTAATGGCAAAGAAAACCTCCCCAGACCCACAGAGCAAGCTTACAATACTGAAATTCCCTTCTCCCCCCACCAAACCTGTCAAGCAGTCAAAACACACTCTTTGATACCCAAACCAAAGCCCTTTCACCTACACTTAACAACAGTGAACTATTTTCAGTCGAGCTTTACTGCGTCTGTTAACTCAGCTGCTAATCCATCTTGCAGGCGCAGGGAATGCCAGCGCACACAATACCTCAGTGACATACTTCCCTTCAACACAACAAATAATCCTAATTATTTCCATAGCATGTACCTACATAGTTCCTTAAAATACCGTACACAACCAAGGTCTGTCTGGCTTCTAGTTTTCCATTTTGCTTTGTTGACAGCTTCAGGTTCCCAAATTTACTGCCAAGAGAGTCAGGGACTTAAGAGAACAAGAGAGATTTATATCCATGTGTGTACATTAAGCTAAACTCACATTAGGAACCTTAATTTTCTACTGGAAAGAGCAACTTAGGACACAAAGAGGGCTCTTGCCTTCCACCCGCTCAAGTCCAAATTCCTACCACAAAGCTCATCTTCGAGCTGATGACAGAGCCAGGTCCCTGAAGGACTAAG
Source organism: Myiopsitta monachus (assembly GCA_017639245.1). Classification (NCBI taxonomy): domain Eukaryota; kingdom Metazoa; phylum Chordata; class Aves; order Psittaciformes; family Psittacidae; genus Myiopsitta; species Myiopsitta monachus. The sequence continues at coordinate 774,169 of CM029925.1, forward strand.
TCCAGGCAAATTCCACCCGTTGAGGCTGATCAGAGAGATTTTGGGATATCCCTCCTAGGCAGGGACATGCTAGGAGAGCCCTTCCCACGCTCCTAATGCAGCTCTTCACCGGAAAAGGGAAGACAAGGGCCTGTCTCTGCTCCCTGCAGCACCATGGGGAAGCATCACTGGTCAACCAAAGTCCCCTCCTCTCCCATTGTGGTAGGGGCAACAAGGAGGTTCAGGTGGACACCCCCAATGACCAACCCCAAAAACACTCTACAGCTCATCCGAGCCCTTTTCAGGTGATGTCCAAGCAAGAAGGATGCAGGATCTCACCTTCAATAGGGTTTCTAAGAGTTCATTTACAAGTTAAAACCCTGCTCACCTGAGGAAAAATACCATCACTGCTTCATTTCCACAGCACTAACCAACAATTTCCTTCCCAACAGGGTGGCCCAAAAACTGTGAGGTTTTACACCCTGGAAAAATATGCCATAATAGAGCATGCTTTCATTCCAACAAACAGGATATTGAGTCAATTAGTGGCACACCAAACACAAACCAGACAGATGAAGATAATGCACTTCTGCAAACATCAAAAGAGAACACAACCACACAAAGACCTGAATATACAAATAAGGCGAGGGAAAAAAAATACTATTACATAATTAAACCTATTTAAGCAAACCTGGAGACTAAAATAGCTCTGCTTGAGTAGAGGATTCTCCCTGGCTCTATCTAAGACACAAACCTTTAATGAAAACCAAGAGTTGCTTCTTAATTAAAACACAAAACCAAGCCCCCCTACTTGACATTGCTGAGTGAGAACTTAGGAAATGCAAATGCTCTTTATTATCATCAAATTCTTGAGGCATGAAACAGTTTTCACAACATGTCTCTGCCTATATGTCCTATGTAAGAGGTCTTACACAAGAGACAAGTTATGCTGAAGAGTAGCTTGGGTTTTTTCCACTTCTTTGGTGAGGAAGATGGATAACACGAGGCACACAAATGACTCATCTCCAGGACAGTGAGGACAGGTAGTGCCCCTGTCCCTCCATCAGGCACCGAAGAACAGCTGGAAAGCCTAATGCCGTCAGTAATTTGGGGTATACATAAAGGCAAAAATAAAGGTTATGATTAAAAAAGCCCCCAAGCCTGCACAGAGCCAATGATCAGAGTGCAGAATTCCACAGAAATTGTCCAACAGATTTTACAGGGATAAACCCCCCAAAACCACCCCACCAAGTATAACCTCATGCAGTTAAGAGGAGGGGGAGGCTGCAAAGAGAATCCATTGGGAACAGCACACAGAGAGAATTAGTGAAGCCTCAAGCACAAGGAACAGTAAATAGAAGAGATCAGGCTGGGAGACAGTTACTTACTTTATGAGACTTCTCATACTTCTCCTCAAACTCCCCATGAAGAAGGCAAAAGAAAGCCAAAAATTTGCCTGGTTGGCTTTTTTCCATGAAGTTTTGGGCTATTTGCCCAAAAAGCAGCTTGTAACCAAACCTGATTCCACCACAAACACTGCCATTCAAACAGTAATATTTTTCCTTCTTAACCACATTTTCTTCCTCCCTTTTTGGTCCTTTTCCTTTGGGGAGGGACCCTCCACCGGCACCTCCTGGGATGCTCACACCACACACGGGCAGGCAGGAGAAGCAGGATACATGGCTCGCAACCACTTTTCCAGTACTTTTTTCCCCTTTTCAAACACAGCCAATTCCAGCCTCAATGTACAAAACCACGTTTCAGACACACACAGGAGTTTCTTGTGACATGTACCCAGGCTTACAGACTTTTGCCAGCAGAGTGGTCATCTACTGGCAAACCTCATGAAGTTCAACATGGCCAAGTAAAAGGTCCTGAAGCAGGTCAGGGCAATCCCAAGCACAGACACAGGCTGAGGGAGAGTGGATGGAGCAGCCCTGAGAAGCAGGACTTGGGGTGTTGGCTGGAGCCAGGCTGAGAGAGCTGGGCTGGGGCAGCCTGCACAAGAGAAGGCTCCTGAAGGGGAGACCTGAGAGCAGCTCCAGTGCCTGAAGGGGCTGCAGGAAACCTGGAGAGGGGCTTTGGACAAGGGATGGAGGGACAGACAGGGGAATGGCTTTAACTGCCAGAGGGGAGACTGAGATGAGCTCTTGGGCAGAAGCTCTTCCCTGTGAGGGTGCTGAGGCGCTGTCAGGGGGTGCCCAGAGAAGCTGTGGCTGCCCCATCCCTGGCAGTGTTCAAGGCCAGGTTGGACACAGGGGCTTGGAGCAACTGCTCCAGTGGAAGGTGTCCCTGCCCGTGGTAGGAGTTGGAATAGAATGAGCTTTGAGGTCCCTTCAGCCTAAACCAGTTAGGGGTTCTATGATAAATATCTCTCCAGCTGAGAGCTGCACAACTGTGGAAAGCCACAACTCGCTCAGGTGGTGGCACTGGCATATTTTAAGGCAAGGATCCCAGTCCCAAGGCGGTGCTGCAGTGGCCATGTGGTCAATGTCCCCAAATACCTCACTTTCCCCATGTTGCCAGGTACCCCAGGGACCTAACACAAGTGAAATCTTCCTTCTTGCAAAACCCAAACCAAGCACGCACCATCTCACAAAGCAAAGTTTCCATTACCACGTTTCCTAAGAGCACCAGCAGGAATAGGAGTACTAAATCTATGTGAACCGGCAGCTACGACCCAAGCAAACATTTAACAAAGCCTCAAAAGCTAAAGATGTTTTCAATTCCTTAAATAAGAAACAAAGCTCATGAAATTCAGCCACAATTTCCTGTTCTCGACTCATAATCAAATTAAAAAACATAGCTCAGGCTTTATACAAACAATAATCTAATCTATAAATTGGAACACAAGAGAGATGTTAATTAACTTCCACAGAGATTAATTCTCTATGGAGGGACCCAAAATACATACTGGAAAGTAGTAGGATGATGTATTTCATCCATAAGGACACACTCCTTCACCCTGTATTGGCTGGTTTTGGGTAGGGAGGACACTGAGCAGCGTGCAGGGGCTCAGCAGAGAGCCAGGACCAGGCAGGGACACCCATGTCCTAGGTGATATGGACAGGAGGTCTCCTTTTGCTCCCATGTGCATCCCTTGCTCCACACAGCTGCCAATAGCAGGGCTTATTTCCCAACCGGCAAAGGCAGCCTGGACTTTGGACCAGAGCACAGGCTCCTTCCTCCTGCCCCCCCCATGTGCCACTGGCCACCAATCCCTGGGAATCCCACTAATGGGGAGCAAAAATCAGCCCAAGCTCTGTAACGAGGAGGAAAACTCTATCTCCTTGATTTGCAAGAGTATCGCTCGCTTGAGTTTTCTGGGGGGCAGAAGTTACAACTTCTGGTTATTGTAAGTACATACAGGAAGACGTGAAGGTTTCAAGGTTCAGGTATAGCAAAGTCCAGCTATAACCTAACAGTCAGCTCATGCCAGGAAATGGGCATCTTCCCCTGCTGCTGCACATCCCCAAAGGCACCCCACAAGACAGAAAACTACCAGCTTTGGATTGCTTTCATCAGGAATGGCAAAGACCTGAGGGCCAAGCAAGAATGAGGCTGCTTGGGCAGGTGTCCCATCCACATGAGCCAATGCAGCCCATGACCCTGCCCAGTAGGCTTGCTGCCCTGATGGCCTTTGCTCCCCAAATCCCCCCTTATTCAAGCCAAGGAATACCTGAGGCCTTTCTGCAAGACCCAAATAATCAGCAAGGTCCCCAAAACACATCCAACAGCATCACCCCATTTGTCAAAGCAGACTCACAGGCACACAAAGCCCTTCAGTAAGTGGCCTCAGACCAGCCTCAGCTCAGCCCTAGGATGAGCGTTGAGCTCATCCTTGAGGGGGATGTCAGCTCCCTGCACAAAGCAACAGTTGTGCAACGGCAGCAAAACCAGAGCCCGGCCATGGCAAGAACCACTCATTTATAGGATGTTTCCCACCAACTGCAGAAATATTTGCTCCAACAACTTCCAAGTTTTTAAGGAAGAACTTGACTCCCCCCCCACATCCCTTTCCAATACGCTATTTTCCACTTCTAAACCAACCAAAACCTACCCAAGTCCTCCATGAGCAGACCCTAACTACCAGACTTGCCTCTTGCAGAGCAGTCTTTCCCCACGTGGCCACATCCTGCCGCTCCTCGCAGGACAATTAGCCTTAATCCTCGTTAGTTCTATAGGTTTCCTTTAAATCCCGTTACCGAATTCCTCCATGCACTCAAGCGCTCAGCCTCCTCCTCCTCCTTGATGGTGATGGTGACCCCACGGTGCCTCCTGGCTCCTGACCCGCTGGAGCTGCGCCGGTCCCAAGGTCTGCAATGCTCCTGGGCCAATCAATCTTCACTGATTAGTTCTTAATCAGGAAGGCAGACGTGAAGGGAGGGGGCAGATGAAAAGAGAAAGGAGGAGGGAGGTTAAATGGCAAAACTTAAAGGTTTTCTTCAAGGAAAAGCTCCTTTAGCTGCTTCAGGAGACAACCAGGAAAACTTGGTCCAAAAGCAGCATTTGAAGTCTAGCTACTTTCATATTTATAACGCTTGAGTCACTGCAGAAAACCTCCGCCAAAGCCCGCCGAGTTGGACGGCTACATTCATTTACTTTGGAAGTTTATCCAAGCCTTGGTTAAAGATAAACAACACGCCTGGATGTGAAAAAACATCGGAGCCAGGCTGCCAGAGCAGCGGGGAGCTTCCACCCACTTTGATAGCACCAAGGCACAAGATGGTATCGGCGCAACCCAAAATGTACTTACTCCTTCCTGGAGAGGTGCGGTGAATTGCTTGTCCTTGGGAGGCATTCTTGCCATGCTAGTATTATGCAAATGCTTCAGCTTAGAAAGCTCAGGCACAATCAAGGCATTTAGATCCGATTTATTAATGGCCAACAGTTAATAGGCTGCAGTTCCTCTGTCTGGAGGACTTGGGGGGTGTTTAAGCCAAATCTGTAAAAAATCTATATATTACAGCTGCACTTTTGGTCTGTTACTGAAAGCAGGAAGCACCTCCTAGTCCAAAGCACCCTGAAAAGCAGAAGTAAAACCAGGTCTCCATTGTGTATCAGTACTCCTAAACCTGTCTCCATCAGGGACATGAGGAAAAAAGCAACTGGTGACATGTCTTAATGCTCAGTGCTCTCAGCACAAACCTTCCACAAAACTCATGTTTTACAGAGCATAATTCTCTCAAGAGCAGCACCTACACATCAAGACCACAAATGCGTTTTTGGAGCCTGCCACCCTCCTTTCCATTTAAAGTTTAAGTCAACACCACCATACAAAACCCCAGGGTCTTTCTTGTCAAAGCTGATCTGAAAACACATGGTGAACATATTGCCAAGTTTGAGAGACACCCCGAAAGAGCGACGATGCAAACTTTGGGGACTTCAAATAAACAAATCTGAACTGATCAATCTGCAAAGCCTGTTTCCTATTTGTGGCTTTGCATTTGCTGTTTCATGTTTCTTTTTCTGTCTTCAATGTTTGTTTGCTTTCAATTACCCTGGCCCCTCCTCATCCTAACCTCTAAAACTCCCTGTGTCGCGCTGGCCGGGAGGCAGGCAGCAGGACACCATAGTCATGCAATTCCAAATGTGAGCTGGAGGATGCTCCTCCTTCAAAAGCTGATGGGTTTGCTCTCAAATTAACTTTTTTTGGCCTAAACTCCCCCCCCCCCCCCCCCCAATAACAAGGGTATGGCACCGGCAGTTTGGCATCCTCTCCAATGGAACTGGGACTATTCGCTGTAGCACAGGTCATCAGGAGGTAGGTAGCAAGCAAAGGTTACCAGATGTGGGTTTTATCACCTTAAGTGGAACCACTATTTTCTTTATGGGAACCCTGGTTTTTAAGGTTTTTATCAGATCACTGTGATTACAAAAGCTTCACTTACATGCTCAAAAGCTCCTATAAAACCCCTAGTTCAAGGTTTATTTGGTCTAGGTGGTTTTCAACTTGGGAAGAATGACTTGCGAGCGATTTGTCCTATAGACTTTGACCAGAGGCTCCCTGTGCTCAAACCGTGCCTGCCTTGTGAGCAAAATTCCATCAGCTCACTGACCACAAGAAGTTCTTTTAAGAATATTGGAAAAAAGAAAGAGCTTGCAGCAAAAAGGAAGTTTCAATTACTTTGTGAAATCAAGCAGAAAAATTAAGATCCAAGCAAACTTTATTAGCTCTGACAAGCAAATGCTGAAGCCTTTGTTTCTGATGTGCACAAAACTTTTACTAAGGGGGGTGTGTGTGTTTTGGGGGGTTGATTTTTCTTCTCATTAAGCCACAGAAATAAGCATCCCTTCTTTTACAACATGCTTTGCGACAACTGGGTTTTGTAAAGACATTCAAACGGAGGCACTGGCACAGAGCTATCACAAAGCAGCTGATTCCTCTCCAAGCATCCACCAACATTTCCATGTGTCAACAGTACTCCACAACCACATTTATCTATGTAAAAACCCACATTAATAAGCCCTTCCCCTGCCTGCAGAGCTTGCCAGATAACTCAAGAACTTAGACCAGGTTAAGAGGTGACTGGAGGGCTCTGTGGAAGCACGCACATAGGCAGCAGTCTGAAGCTTGTAACACAGGGGGCTGTGCCCCCCTGGAAATTCACTTTCAGAGGGCTCACAAGCTAAGACAGTTCAAGAGAGCTGTGTTACCCACTGCCCCGCTCAGCCCAACACTGCTCCTGTGAGCAAACAATGGCCTCTGCCAGAACCCTCCCGGCTCCTGGCTACCAGCACTTATTCCCCTTTCCTCATGGAGGACCAAGAATCCTCCATTTGCTGAGAAAATAAAGTTCAGTCCAAGAGCAGGTCCTGGGCAGACATAAATGAGACTTCAGTTATAAGCAGAATGTTTTCCATAAGGACATTTTCATAACAACACGGAGACTGTTCTGGCACCAAAGGGAAGGCAGAGCTCTTGTGCTGCTCCAGGCTAGCAGCTCCCTGGTTGTATGTGTCTGTCCCCAGTTTTAGCTTAGTGCAGGGTGACCTTCTCAGCCCAGCCAGTCTTGGGCCCAATATTTCAGCCAGGAACACCCCATTTCAGAGCAGCTTTTGAGAACAGGAGTCTGAAGGGACCACTGCTGTTGATTGATCCAGAGATGCTTCTCTGGAGTATCACAGCCCCAGCTTAAAATGGAGTTTATCTGCAGGAACCCACACTACATCTCACTATGTAGCTGCACACTACAAACACCCAGTAAAGCAGCAAGTAGCATCACACTGGTTTTCAACCTAAACCACAAAGGCTTTGCATGCTCCATCAGTGACCCAGCAATGCTGCCAGCTCCTTGCTCCAGTTTGCCTTCCTGGGAAGGAAAGCAATGCTGCTCTGCCCCATGTCTCCCCTCTGCTCATGACCGTAGAAACAATTCCCCAGTTTCAGCTGGACCACAAAGAGGCACCAATTAAAGGGGTTTCAGAAATAATTAGCTCCCATCAATCTGACGCAAAGCAGGGTTGGGGAAACAAGCCCAGATGAAGGGCTCCGGGAGGGAGAGCCAGCAGAGCTTCACCTCACAGCAGCTCTTCCACCACATCTGGAGGACCAAGGCGCGCACGTGTGCTTCCCAGCTCAACCCCTCATACAGCCAGAGCTACCAGGGGCTATTCAGACACACAACTGGCTTCCTGTGGTTATCAGGTCCTGCCTTACCAGGCCATCAGAATAAAGGCTGCATGGGAAATTACTGAGCAATCTGTGCATATGACATTGTGCGGGCAAAAAGAGTGAAAATAAAATCATAACGCTGCTGTCTGCAGCAGAACACCACCGTTTGAAATGACTTTCCAATTCTAAAAGGTTAAAGACCTCAGTGATTGAATAACTCAATGTGATTGCAAAAGGCAGGAAAGAACCAGTCGTTGCTCAAAGGGGACGCCAGCACCGAAAACAAGGAGGTGGGTCAGATTTAAATCTAAACAGGTCCACCGCACATCCATCCTAAGGTCGCTGTTTATAAGCGGAGAGAGGCAACTTTATACACAAAGATCGTACACCAGTGGTTCCTGGCTCTTCCCAGGAAGAAAAGCTGCTTTTCAGCTGAACTTTCTGAGAACTGCTCGTGTAAATAAGACAGACCTCCAAAAACACACAAGGCAGAGCCTGAACTGAAGCATCACATGGAGCAAGGCAAATAAGCCACAGAACAGGAGACAGGGGAAGGCCAGCACCAAAAAAAACCCAAGGTGCAATCTTCCCAATACCTTTGAAACACCCCTGAAGTTTGAGGTGGTCCTACCAAGAGCAGGGAGTTAGACCCAATGATCCTTATGGATCCTTCCCAACTTTCGATATTCCATGATTCTATGAAATTGGGCCAGGAGGCGCCACCATGGCAGAGCCCAATGCCAGGGTTGTTGCCCCCTCAGCTGGGGGCATTTATGGGGAGCAACAGCACCAGTGATGGTCTGAACCATCCCCTAAACCTCCCACATCTCGCCTGTATCTCCCCTTAGACAAACCTCAGAGCTAAGACCACAGCTGAGTTTGTAAATGAGATTTTTGCCTGGAAAATGTGCTTTTAAGCCCTCTGCCTGCTCCTCTGACCACGATTTAGTTTCTTCACAGCCAGGGCATCGGCTGCAGAAGCCACCCAGCTCACACAAGCAGCACACTGTGCTCAGCCAGCATAATGTGATCTACATCCAAAACCCCATCCTGCTGCTGCAACAGACTCCCAATGTATTCCCCAGGTCTGGAACTAGCAACCTGCCAGTATTTGTGGGAAAGGCGAGGCCAAGTAGTTTAAGCTACCCTGGAAAAGCCAAGGAGGGGGGTGGGAGAGCAGGGAGAAAGGATTAAGATAAGGGTATCACAGGATGAGAAATTCCCCCAACTCCCTATCTACCCTGCTCACCCGGGTGCCTTATCTGCTGCAGGTTCACACCGCACTCCTCCTCCTCCTCACATTAGCACAGACAAATCCCAGCACCTTTTCAACAATTCACAAGCCAGCATCGGCACCACTGAGTTTGTTTGACCAAAACCATACCAGGAGGGAGAGCAGCATCCCAGATGAAGGGACAGCCACCCGCAGGGAGGGCACAGGGGGCCACTTCAGCCTTTTAAGACAAGACCATCTTTTTGGTTTCCCAACCCTCCTTCCAAGCACGTTTTACCATGGGCACGTGTCCTCTTGGCACTGCTCTGCACAGGAACATGGCACCTCTCCTTCTTCACATCTGAGATGGCTGTGGATGCAAGTTGAGCCATGCAGGCCCTGCCTTTACTTCGGGAGAAACTCTCCCCCATCCTGGGAAGGGACCTGAAGCTTGGATCTCCTTGCAGCCAGGCGCAGCCCCTACACCCACCCAGGTCTCCTCCCATCCAGCCAACGCAGGGTCACATTTTCTTCTGGAGTCTGGAAAAGGCACATTTGGGTCTGGCCATCACAGACCGTTCATGGGCAGACCCAGCCCCGATCCCCTCTCTGCTTTGTGCAAACAGCTTCCGTGCGGTGGAAAAACAACACCTACGGCTGAAAGCATCTTACCCCACCAAGGGACAATTGCACTGAGGCTCTTGCTGGCAGGCATCGAAGGGGTTTATTTTGTCTTTTTAAGCACCGTCCGGAGCAACCTGGGGGAGGCACAAGTGCAAACAAGACCTTTGCCATCCACCTCCCAGGCTGCACCATCCAAAATCCACTGCTAGGAAGGTAAACAGCCCCTGGCACACTGCAACCCCAGGGAAGGGATGGCTGAGCAGAAGGATGGGATGCATTTACCGGTTGTGTTAGTCCTTCCCAGGCAGGGAGATGAGCTCCCACCCTCCATGCAGCGCTGCTGTGCTGCCCCAGTATCTCCCATCAGCAAAACCAGTCTCTATAGAGTTTGTGGCTAAAAAAGCACAGAGGAGAGATGGGCAGTCCCCACAGGAGAGACCAAGTGATGCTAGCAGTGCTGAGATAAGTCTTTAGCATGGGGGTTGCAGGTGAGGGTTATCCCATGTGGGCTGGGTGTCTCCAGTGGGAACTGGGTTGTGACCAGAGCAGCTTCTCACTGCAGGGATGAACCTGCCCTGCGGATGCACCAGGATAACACAGGCCAAGAAGCACCTGCAGCAAAGCAGTAAGGAGCCACACTGGTTCCAGTGGACATGCCTGGGGCTCAGCCAAGGGGATAAATGCAGAAAGCACACAGACATGGCAGAAAGCACACAGAGAGCAGGAAACCAGGAGCCAGCAGCTCTCCCACGAGTGCCAACGACCAGGATTCAGGTGCTTTCAGTGCAGCCAGCATCAGATTCTGCCCACCAGGCAAGCAAAGTTTCCCATGGTCGTCACCAAAGGGAGAGGCAGGGATGGACCAGTGTAGCCTTCCAGCCTGGATACCCTGGCACAAAAGTCCAAGCTAACACAGAAGCCTTGAAGCTCCACCTGAGCCCCAGGTAAGAAGAACACTTCCAAGCCCGCTGCAGGCTCAGGAATGGCTCCCTCCTGCTCTCATGCTATTTGACATTTCCACAGCGAAGTGTTTCGCAACCCTTGAGCAATCCTTCCCTTTTCCAATAACAAGTGACATTCTCCTCATTCCCCGCCAGCCCAGACGCACAACCACAGGCACAACCACCAGCTCCCAACCCTCCCACCCTGCAGACGGCCACGTCAGAGCCCGCTCCCCATGGGCTGGCACCAGGCAGGTCTGGCTGCACCACCGGCTGCGCCCGGAGCATTGGGAAAGGTTCAATTTTAACTGGAAAGTCCTTCCTGAGCTGCCTCCCGAGCCTGGCTCCTGTAACTGAGGCGTTCCACTTGATCCATTTCACTTCCAAGTGTGCTGCTTCCACCTTAGCTCGCTTCCCCAAAAAGAAATTGCTTAATGTCTCCGAATATCAATACATAATACTGAAAAGCCATACAGCCAAAGATGACCTGTTTCTCATAGCAATATAAATACTTCCTTGTCCTGACAAAGGCACGGGAAAAGCAGCTCTACATCCGAATGTAACTGAAACTAATAAAGAGATTTGCCCTGAAAGAAATGAATGTGAACCAAATCCCAAGGAAGTGGATTTCATGGCACAATCCGCCTATGTTAACTGCCCAGTAGCCTCCCAAACTGCCAGTCCAAAGGCAACATACAGTAAAATTTATGTTCTGTGGTCACTCAGACACACACCTGGGGCAAAGGCTTGCACTTGGAAATAAAAACCCATTGAAAACATTGCTGGAGGAGCGCCGCAGCTTCCAAACAGCACCTAGGAACTAGGTGGGACTGAGGAATTTAACCCCAGAAGACACGGGGCTGGTCCCACACGCATCCCTGCATCCAGTGGGAGAACGCAAGGGGTTAAAGCCCATGGTGGGCTCATGCCACAGGAGCATGAAGGGCCTATTTAAAATGAAGACTCAGAAATGAGGAATTTTGCCAGTTTTTACCCCTGATAAATCTGCATTCCAGTCTGTCAGCTATCTTGTTATCCCCAGAGCTGCTGAAGTGTCTTTGGCTGTAACTATGCATGACTCCGGCTTTGAGTAATGGAAATAAAGCATGTGCATTGTGACTGCAGCGTTCCTTTCCCGACCCCAGAGAAAGGAAAGGCAGAGCAGGAGGAGTTCCTAGAGCAGCTCAGGGATTTTGTACGGAGAGGCTGGAAAGCCGCTCACACCCTGCCCACCCCCCCACCAAACCCGCCTGGGGAAGGATGCTTAGAAGTAATAAAGGGGGAGGATGCCAAGTTTTAGCCTAATACAGCAGCTTTTATTGTCCGCAATAACAAACAAACAAATACTCTTCCAGATTCACAAGCCCAGCTGAGCTGGCAATCCATACCCAGCAAACATTTGGAAGCAGGACTGTAAAATTAAACAAAGCTATCACTTACAGGAAACCCTGCCTCGAGTACAAATTATAGAGTTGTTAAGTTTATCTGGCAATGCCTTGCCCCTGAGTGCTATATAATTATTCCTAAATCTTTCAGGGAAGAATGCAAATATTTTAAGGCCATAATTCATTGACAAGGAGGAAGTCTCATTTAACCTTTTGGGCATATTTTGATACCTAGAAATTAACCCCTATTTCTCAGTATCCTATCGAGCTGGCTGGCGAGCAGACCCATCCCTGGTTTCAGGCAAGGCTGGCAAAGGCTGATCAGGAGCACCAGGCTCGCCTGGCATCCCCGCCTGCTCACAGACTGTGTTTCCAAAGCAGTTTCAGGCTGGTTCAGAGCAGCCTTCAAGTAAGGGAGGTTTCAGGCTACTGAAAAGGCTGGCTGTTCTCACGGGGGTTACAGCAGAAGAGTGCTATAAAGGAGCCTTTAATAAAGCAGAGGGCTGAGTTACGTGGGGCTCCTGCTAGCGAGGCGCCTGCCACCCAGACCTCTGCATCCCTTTGGTGGATTCAGTGGGGCAGAAATAGTCCTGAGCCCCATCCCTTCAAGCCTCCTCTACCCGCAAAACCACAGCTCTCCAACCAGCCCCAATTAACTCAGCTTAATTAGCCAAAGCCACACAGCCAAGAGCACTGCCACCTTCCCCAACACCCACAAAGAAGAGGTGGTCAACTCATTCTCTGCTCAGGCCCTTCCTCCAGCACCTGAGCCCATCATCTACCACTGACAGCAAATAGTCTGGGGCATATCTCTAAAGAAACAGGCACTTGCAGCCAAAAGGGAGAAGAAGGTGTGCACTCCCTGGGATAGGCATTTGCAAAGCAACACATGCACCCACCCATCCATCCTCCCAATAGCACTCACCAGGCAAGAACCCTCTGCCCTGTGGGGACTCATCCTGCTCTGGAGCACCACTGCACTCACAGGGTCAGGGCTGCTCCGAAACCGTAACGCGCTTCCTATCAGCTAAAAAGGGAACAAAACCACCAAAACACAGAACCCAAACCAACAGCCAACCTTACCTTTCCAGAAGGCAGCATTCACACTATTGTATTCTGCTCCCAGTGCCATGATTTATTTAATAAGAGCTCAAGGGTGGGTGTTATCTTGGCACTGCTGCTCCGACAGCAGGATGCTGCGGGAGGAAGGTGCTAGCAGCCTGTCACACAGGAACGCCAGCATTCACAATTGCTCAGACACAGGAAGCAAGCAAGGACTAGATCAAGGTTAGGCAGCAGCAGTTAATCCAGTAGGTTTGTACACCCAAACAGTATCCGTGATGCACATCATCTCTCACAGGTTAGTGCTTCTGATATGGTGGATGTCGGAGGTGAAAGGACCTGGCTTCTTCATCCCAGTGGAAGCAGGTCAGTGGATTCCCCTCCTTGCAAATAGCTAAACCCAAGAGTTTTCTGTACAAAGATGAGCACTGCACTGAGAAATCACCCAAACCAGATTTAAACTCAACTTCTCTAGGATGCTCCAAACCTCTACGATGCTCCAAAGTGCCTCCTGGGTCCTTCCAGAGCTGTCCCAGGGATACAAGCCCCCTTTGCCTCCTCTCCTATGCAGTGACAAGTTGTGAACCTTCTTCCACACCCAGAGTAGGGAAGGAGGCCAGGGCCCGCTGGTGTGCTCAGGGAAGCAGACACGTGGGCAATGGAACCAGCAAGCGATTGCAGGAGAAGAAAAGTGATCTCATAATGAAAGCTAATGAAAATGAACCGCAGTTATTATGTAAACAGCACTGAATCATTAGCAGACACTATCAAAGCCATTTTTTCCCCCACTGAAAAGCACCCTCAGCTCCAAGCCAGAACTCAGGAGGATGCCCGTTCCTTTTCCTCCAGTCCAAACCAGTGTCATAGCGCTGAGCTCTGATCTGCACAGCAGGTTTCTGCCCAGGCAGAGGCATTGCCATCAGTGCCTCACCACCCCTTCCCACTGTACTCCCCAAAACTGCTGGCCAACACACTTTAGACACCCCAAGTTCGGCGAGTGGGCAAGAAAATCCACCCCACACAGCTCAGAGCAAAGGTAAAGCCCACATGTACCTGGCAAGGGAATTATTTTCCATTAGGCTTATAACTGTGCTGGTTCCTTTGATCATATAAACACCCTGTCCTCCCCATGGGAGCAGGCCAAGGAAAGCAGGAGGTTATTTTTCCCCCCTTAATGCTACCATGCGTATCACCAATTTCTTTCTGATAGCCCCAGTGAGCTGCATGAAGCTGCTTGCTCTTTAATCTTCCACGGGGCAAAGTTACCTTTAAAACAAACAAACAAGCAAGCTCCCTTGTAAAAGAGGACACTGCCAACCAGTTGGCTATAAAGACACTCAAACAAGATCCTCATGTGTGCAGGAGAAGCAAAAAGCTGCATTTCAGCCCAGTAAAAATCCTGGCTCCATCTTTATGTTCCAAGAATGCTGAATCAAAACAGGCTCTGCTCTTTAAAAAGAAGAGAGTACAAAGCAGCAAAAAGTTCGTATTAAAACCCATGTAATCTTTTTAAAACACCATTATTAGAACCTGTAGCACCAGCCAAGAGTGATTTATCACCCCCTGTCATCACAGCCTGCAACACAGAGCTTTTTATACCAAACTGTCAATGCTACCGAGCTAAAGCCCCAGCTCATAATTTCTTAAAGCTGGCCCTCTGCTGCCAGCAAATCCCCTAAACCCTGGAGATTTGGGGCTGAGGGCACTACTGCTCCTCCAGCAGAGCTACTGCATGGACTTACAACATCCTTAACATCCTCCTGCTTCAGATGTGGGATGCTCGGTGTTGGGTTGCATTGCGAGGTGACCCAACGCCAAGCATCCCACACCCAAAGCAGGAGGCTGTTATAGGTCCATGTGGGTAAACAATTCACCAAAGGTAACTTTGGCTCCTTCCAAAAGGAAAGTCAACAGGCCATAAAGGCTTTAACTACATTCCAAAGGCAAGCCCAACGTACCACGAGGTGCCCAGCTCTCACAGCACAGTCGGAGCTTTGGGAAAAGCAGACACCCTGACATTTGGGGTTTTCCTGTGAAGTTGTTACTTTAACACACCCCAAATCACCAGTAATTTCTAGAATAGCACTGCAAACCACAAGAGGTTAAACCGACTGCACATTACTTAAGCTAACCTAAGTGTGACCCCTGGAAAGGAACAGCTATTGGATGTTGTGGTTCTGTAGAAACTCAATTACTAAAGCCAATTTCCTATGAGCATTTAAGAAAAAAAGGAGGAGGAGAAGAAAAAGAGAACAGCAACAATGCTGACAACGTGTAAGGGCCACATATTTTCACCTCCCGAAAGCTGAAGCCTTGCCTGGGTAGGAACAGTTCCTATTCCCACAAAAATGCTGAAACATATTTTAAACATTTCATCATTGTTTGCTCCCATCTGAATTTGCTTAAAATCCAGACAATTCTCAACTTCTAAATTGGAAACACTGAGAGGAACACTTCTTCCACATCCTTCGCTAAGGGCAGCTCCTCTCTGCTGTCCATGGCCCTTTCCTACACCAAAGCCAGCAGAGAAGTCCCTGACAGGGAACCAACACAAGTCCAATCATGACAAGCACAGAAACCACAAGTAGAAAGACAGGAAACAGATTTAACCTTCTGTTTGAAAGATGAACAACAAAAACGCATTTCTAAGAGTGACTGGGGAGACAGGCAATGCTTAACAGTGGGACAGAGGCACTACCATCTGAATTTCACATCATAATCAACATTGGGCTGCTCTGAAAGGCCAATCCCATCAGTAGGTACCCACCCCATGCACTTTTAAAGCACCATCTCCATCCCTTCAAGCATCACTGCCCATGGGGATGACCACTGTCCATGGGGACCACCACCCCTTCCCCCATGCCACCTCACCCCTCTCCTGGGCCCCACAGGGATATGAAACGTGCAGGACTTCACGGCACAACCCAGTGGGGAAGACACCTGTGGCATCTGCAAACAGAAACCACCGTCCCATGAAACCCATTGCAACCATATCCTCACGGGGGCAAACACTGCTGACAGCCCACGCGGCTGCCACCAGCCCCCTGCGCACAGTAAAGCTTCTGCTACCTCCTCTCTGGCTCCCCTCTTCCCAACACGCTGCTTTCCCAGACCAGAAAGATGTAAAGAAGGAGAAAATCCCCTGGAACAAACACGATGCTTCAGCCACAGCCCTGTGGGGCTGCAAGGGCAAAGAAAAACAACACAGCCCAAAACCTCAGCTAGAAAGACAAAATAGTGTCATGAAACACGGAAAGTCTTCACCAAAGTGGGAAGCAGGAAGGATGGGCTACAACAAAGCTGTTCTCTTTTAATTAAAGTGCTTGGCAATTATAAAACATAATAATACAAGCAGCAGCTTTCTTCCAAGATGCACAATCTCAGCAAACAGCACAAACTGCTCCTGCCAGGGCACCAGAGGGGTTTGCTATGGGATATGTTGGAGCACACGAGGTAATTTAGGGAGCAAGGGGGGGGATTTAAGAGTGTTGCTGGGCCCTCGCATTGCTTAGCAATGGGAGAAGGAAGTTATCTTCATAATCTCAAAAGAAAGAGAAAGCAGAAGGAATGTAAGGAATGTGAGGAGGTTATTGCCCCGGAGACGGGGGCTGGCAGCCAGTGAGGAGACACACACTCTGACCCCTTTGGCTGACAAGAATTTCCTTGCCCCCCCTCCAACTAACATCCCCTTCCCCCCCCCCCCCCGAAAAAAAGGCAGAACAAAAGCAAGGAATAGAAATCTGAGCCTGAAGCATTGCTCCTCTTCTGGGAAGAGAAGAAGGATTTCGCAGCAGATGGGATAATCCTGATGCTCCATCCCAAAACCTGCGGGTTTTTGGGAGCACAGCAGGAAGGAGATGTGAAGGATTGAGCCCGTGCAACTCAACATATATGTGCATGTGCACATCTATAGAGTTCCCTTGGGAAGCACCCCTCTACTTATCAGGGGAATGGCTACAGGTGGAGGGGACAGGAGGCAAGAGCCACACATCCAACATCTTTCCAGATGCCCTGGCTGTCCTTCCCCATCCGTGCAGGCTCCAGGATGCTCCCAGGGTTAGCAACCAGGACAGTGGGATCTGCATGAGCCAGCAGCCAACACCACAGAGCAGGCTAAGACCAAGGACATCACTACCCCAAACAACCTGGGACCCTTCCAACCTCATGGGTAGGCTCTACCTGCGCCTCCAAGACAGAATACGCTTGGCCTGGGACCTCCTCCCATCAGAACCATCTCACACCCAGTGCCGGCACACAGCAGCGATGCTTCAGGCTCAACTTCTTTGTAGAAGGAAGGATAAATACCAAGTCAGAGGGGAGAGGCAGGGAACCGAGGCAAACCCAGCGCCTCGCTGCCGCGCTGGCCTCGCTCTGCTGCTGTTTCAGCAAGAATAAAACGCCTGTTGACATACGAAAGCCACAGAAAATCTCCCTGAAACTACAAAACAGCCCTGAAAACATTGTGCAGCTCCAGCCTCCTGCCCAATGTACACACATCCATTGAGCCTCTTCGAAAACAGCTACACGTCTAAGGAAACATCTGATAATTAAGGCAATTTGAACAATAGATAATAATTTGACTACGAATTGTACGGAATGTAATGACTGCTTATCCTGGCAGGAAAAACAGAGCCTTCTATGAAGTGCGTGCCAAGGAAAGCGATCCTCCCACTCAGCCCGGACCACTGCCGGCAGTCGCTGCTAACCGCAGGCTTCACGCTGCCGGCTGCTAGGACACGGAGCTGCTGCAGCCCAACCAAACCCCGCGCTGCGGAGCTACAGGGGGAGAAAGCGGAGTCCCAGGCGAGCACCGGGACCCGGCGCAGCCCCGCCAATGGCCTGCGGGCACCCTGCACGCTGCCAGCTCCCCCTCCCGCTGTTTCCAGTTGCTAAATGACATTAGAAGCAGCTAAAAATACTTCAAGCGATTCTCTCATTTGTTTTTCCACGGCCAGCACTTGGCGTTGGCCATGGGGATGCTCTGCAACGGGCACTTCTCCACCCATGGGGGAGCAGGGGACCGCTCCGTTAACACCAAGGACCACTGCCTTCACTGGATGAGTCAGCGCAAACAGCTACAGCTGGTGGCAAGGTAGCTCCGCACCTTCAAAGGGATGGCGAGGAGGACAAGGCGCTGCCTGGTACTTCTCATACCCCAATGAGCCCAGGAGCTGTCTCGTGCAAGCCCACTGCAGCGGGCTCCGCAGTGCCAGACAGCCTGGGCAAGACCCAGAAATGGTTTCTCAGTTGGAAGAGGCCACATGGAAGAAAAGCATGTGAAAAACTACAAAAGTCTTCGCTGAACTCACTACATAAAACAGCAGTGCCAGCAAAGCAGCCTTCCTGACCGGCCAAGGCAGCACATCCAGGCAATGCATCAGCACCCGGTTCACAGCCACAGCAAGCAGCAGCAGGACATGAGGGCACCCCACCACCATGGGCAAAATCCCATGAGTGCAAACATACAGAGCCAAGTGACTCTCTCTGGCAGGGTGCAAGAATTGCTCTCGCTGCTCCCAACAGATAAATGCAACTATTCCATTAATCCGGTTCAAACAGAGACAAAGATTACACCGAGCATCCTCACCAAGACTGAACACGGAACGGTGCTTGTGCCCAGCTCCCTGCACGGAGCTGCAGGCTCACTTTGTACTCCCCAAAAGGGCATCTTCCACTTCAGCCTGCCATGAACTCAGGACAGCAATGCCACCCAGAGAAGGCATTATACCTCTGCAGGGAATTCATGGGTTAACTGATAACACTTTCCACCAGTTTCTTTAAAATCCAGGAAAAGAAACATCTATTTCTTCCAATTAGCAGGAAAAGGGAAGGAATTTCCATCCGTTTAACACCTGAGGGCATGAAGGAGCCTCCTGAAAGAAACTTTTTTGTTTTTAAATCACAGCCACTCACTGTGGGTCTCCGGATGCCACTGACACCAGCTCCCTTTGCATTTCATTCTTCATTCGACAGCCTCAGCAGGGCAACCAGGTAAGGTCATCCCAGGGAGTTCTGCTCCATCAGCAGCACAGCCCGGGCACACATGGGTTCAATAAGGAGCGATACTTTTCAGGCAGTGCTTGAACAAAGTGAGTAGCTACAGGCACTAGGACCCAGACCTTCCCAAGATGTGCCCTATCCCTCAGAAAACTTAAAGTTCAAATGACTTAAAGTCATCTTTAAAGCAGCTACAGGCTGGTGCTCTCCCCATACCAGCCACTCTCCATACATTATCAAGAGTCAGGTTTCACAAACCAACCATCTACATCAGCTCTACGCAAGCACTGATCTCTCCAGCAGCAGCACCAAGATTGCATCTCGCCACTGCCCTGAGCTTTGCAATGTACCCATGGCACAGCTATAGGTGCAGGAGCTAAAGATCACCTGGACACAAGGCGGTACCAAAGGGCCATGACTTCTGAAATGCTTCCATGCAGATTTAGAGTATCAGTCTCCTGACACCTCTAACACCAAGTTAACAGAAAAGGAAACAATCTGTGTATGGTCCACACTACAAACAGCACATTTTACACCTCCTAATCAAGCCAGCAATGAGCTGACCAGCCGCACACTTCTCTCCAAAATGCTTATGTACTTCAGCAAGATACAACCTGTCATTTATGCATATTCTAATTAGGTCCTAAATCTGGCCTAAACAAATATTAAACTGAACTGCTGGGTTATTATGAACAATAAACAGCCTCTTAATGGGACTGATACAGCAATGAAACAGATGAAAAGATTGACGGAACGGGCATTTCCTTGAAAGAGTTACATCTACTGCTCTAGAAGAACATCAGACTGGCCCAAGAAAACGACATGTGATGCTGCTAGACCTCAAACAGCTCCCGTGCCCACCTGGCGGGGATGTTTCACTGCTGTCTCACAGCCCAGAGTGGGAGGCACATCTGCCCATGCCACCCAGCTGCTTCACTGTGACAATCCCAAGCCAATGTTTAGTAGGATCAGTGACCCCTGACAGGACAGAAGTCACTACACTGACAGTGCCACAGCTTTTAGGACACTGCTTCGGAAAGGTGGCAGGAAGCTTCTGTCTGCACCCTGGGATCTAAAGCAATTCTGTGAGAGAATGGGAGAACAGAGCACCATACAAACTGAAACAAAACCCTGAAGAACTTGATGGACTCCAGACTTGAGCTCTTACCGGTAACAACCATGTTTCCATGCATCATCCCATCAGCGTCACAGCCTGCTGAATCCTCTCAAACTTCACCACGGTTTAGTGAGCAGAGGGGTGCTAGCAAGCAGAAATCACCCATCTCCACCATCACAACCAACTCATCCAAACACAGCCAGCTCTTTCCCTCACACACATTTACCTTGTTCTCACCTATTAGCCAGGCTCCCAGATGATGCCCTTCCAATCCATTCACCCACCATAATGAAAACACACCATCACCTGAGACAACAACCCAGCACCCTGCTCAAGGTTTGAGTGCCACCACACCACAGTTTACAGCTCTACACAGCACAAGTCCTCCAAGACTTCCACCTTCCTGTGCAGAACACCCTGGGGAGCAGGATGATGTTTAAAACCCAACTTTGCAAGACCTGTTGCTTTCTAAGCAAGGCCAGACACAGCCTCCCCATGCCCCTGGGACGGCGGCACAACCCTGCTGCTGTTTCCAGCGTGTCTCTGCAGAAAGCCCTTCTTTTGTCCAATAATCTCACCTTGCTCATCACGTTCCTCTGACCCCTTGTTCCAAAAGCACACAGTCAAACTGACCACAGCTGCAGAGCTTCAGATGGAAACCCGGGCAGCACAATCTACTGCTGACACCCTCCAAAGCTCACTGAGTCATCTTAAACAACAACATATAAAATAAGGACTAGGTCAAACCTTCCCAGCACCGGCCGCTGTAAGGAAGCCTGCTCAGGTCCTGATCCTGCACTGATGAGGGCTGGACCCAAATCAAATCCCAGCCTATTTATTAGAGACCATTTTAAAAGCAGGGAGGGTGAAGGGGGGGAGTGAGTATTTTAACTGCTGCCAGTCAGACGTTTCTCATTAAAATATTTCTTGGAGAAGCAAACGGCCTGCAATTTTATTCAAACAGATGTAGGCTAAATGCATATCATTAGGCTGACAATGTAAAAGCGCAACCGCCTGAAATCACTGCAGTTTTGTCAGTCTAAAGGATAATGTATGCATATCTGGAGGGCACACCAATGGTAAAGATTACCCCCAGCTCCTCTCTTAGCCGTCTAAAGGTATTTACTCGGGGTCTGTCTGTGTTGTGACAGTGTCCTAGACCGAAATGAATGCCTCTAACACTCCACATTTTTGAGCCATTCAGTCATGCATTTTTGTTATTGTTGAAAGTAGTGCGAAATTGCAGTGCATGAGCCGGAGTCCTTGGTGGTCTCCGAGGATTCCAGCTAAAAAGGCACTTCCTTTGTTCCGCGGAGAATGCGGTCCAGTAGGTCATTCAGAAGGGGAAATAAAAGCAGCGGCCCTGGGAGGGAGATGAAGAATGGAACAAAAAAGAATAAACTGTTTTGGGTGGGAGCACATTAGCTACCATTTCCTACCGCTGCCGGCCGCGAGCGCTCCCGTCCCCGGGATGCGCCGCTACCTCGGGTCGGATGTGGAGGGAAGAAAGGAAAAGAAGCGAAGGAAGAAAGAAGCCGTTCCCCGTCCCCCCGCCTGCGGAGCCGTCGGGCGAGCGGCGCCCGCGCCGGGACGGGGCCGCGGGAAGCGGCAGCGCCGCTCAAAGCCCCGGCCGAGCGGCGCGGAGCGGAGCCGCAACAGGCACCGGGCAGCCGGGGCGGGACAAGCGCCGAGCTCCGCCGGAGCGCGGGGAACCGACCCGAGCCGGGGGGAACCGGGCTGGGGGCAGCCGGGCGCGCACCCCGCGGGGCCGCGTCCGGGCCGATCGCGCACAAAGGCGGCGGCGACGATCGCGACTCACCGCTGATCTCGTGGCTGGGCGCTTCGCTCTGGCTGAAGCCCTTGGCTGCGTAGAGCCTCCGCACTTCGGAGCAACTTCTGGCGCGGGGCTCCGCGGCCAGCAGCAGCGGCAGGCTCAGCGCGGCTAAAGTGCAGAGCAGGGGCGGCAGGCAGCACCCGCGCCGCCGCGGCATGGTGCGGCCGCGCAGGGGCCGGGCGAGAGCGCCCCGAGGCCGGAGCCGGCCCGAGGCCGAGCCTGCCCCGCCGCGCCGCGCTGGAGCCGCGCCCGCTGCCCCGCACCCCGCGGCCCCGCACCGCTGCGCCCCGCTCCGCTGCGGCTCCGCTCCGCTGGCCCGGCGTGCGGCGGCGCTCTGCAAACTTGGCCCGGCAGGAAGCACATGGGGTGGTGGAGGAGGAGGGAGAGGGAGGAGAGGCGGGAGGCGGGGAGGGCGGCAGCCAAGCAGGATCGCGCGGGGCCGGGACAAGCCTCTACAGCCCCCGGGAGAAAGCGGCAGCCGGGATACGCCCGCCCAGAGAGGCGGAGCGGAGCCCGGGGCTACCCGCGCCGCCCCGAGCGGGCGCCGCATCGCCGGGCTCCCCCCGCCTGCCCGAGGGGCACCCAGCCCCTCACCTCCCGCATCTTGGAGCCGGGTCTGAGCGTGTCCCGGAGCGGGAGGTCCCGCACATCCCCAGAAAAAGGGAAAGAGAAACTCCCCGGCCAGGGTTGTTCCCTGTGGCTGTTGTTCCCTCGCTGGGGCTGCAGACGGTTCAGCTGTGCCCCTGGTTTAGTAGGCTCACTCAGGTGATGAATTTTGACATCACTGTGACACGCTTGAGCCATGTGTTGTCAAAACCAAGTGTTTCTGCTCACTAGTGCTCTGTTCCCAAGAGGTTGGCAGGATAGAAGCCTCGGGAACACAGACACCAAGGTGCTCCAGCCACCCTTCCTCCTTTGTACCCTGGCCCTGCACACAGACGCATGCTTAGATGTGAACAAGCCCTGCTAAACCCTTGAACCAGGGGCTGAAGTTCAACAATTGCTGTTTCTGTTTACTGACAACCACAGAAATAGCCCTGCAAGAATGACTGGCACTGCCATCATTACACTGTAACCGTTGAGTCATAGAATCAGCTGGCTTGGAAAAGACTTTTAAGCTCCTCAGGTCCAACTGTTCCCCAGCACTGCCAAGGCCACTGCTAACCCATGGCACTGAGGGCCTCGTCTACACGGTGCTGTGAACACTTCCAGGAGCAGTATAATGTCACTTCAAGGCTTTGCTTATGGAGGCCTTGCTCCCTGCCTGGCACGGTCTCAGTGCCTGTGTCCCCGGGGTGCAGATGCTGTGCAGGCATCTCTGTCCTGCTGCAGTGTCTGTGTGTCCACAGTGTCATTTGCCCCATGGCAGTGTAATGGCCTGGTGACAGCATCATTTAAAACCAGCGGTTTTCATTTCAATATGCTCCTTTATTATTTCTCTCATTGCCACTTCGGGGAAGGACAGAGTGAAACAACAGCAAAGCTGCCAGCTTCACCCCCCTGCTCTCGAGCTTTTGTCAGCAGAATGCCATGTGTGTGTCAGGAAGAACAGACCATTCCTACTCCATTCATTTCCCAGCAAAAGCATGCCAACAGCAAAGCTCAGCCAAGCTGCCCTGCCAGGCCCTTCACATAGGAACATCATGCTGGTGCAGCTCTGAGCTTCCCAAAAGCAGGAGAAAAGTCACATTGACACAGCCAGGCATGGTCCAGCTGCGATGGAGAGGCTGCTGCTGCGGGACGGATGCATCCCCTGCCTGCATGGGAAACGGGCCCACTCCATCCCCAGGGGCAGAGCTGGAGCTGGCTTTAACTTTAAAAAGCCTCCAGAGACAACTCCAGCCATGCCGATGGGAAGGGGTGCAGTGATCTCAGCCACCCTGCCCTCCACTGGGGCTGCTCACACCGGGCCGGTGAGACAAGCCAGGCCCGAAGTTCTCATGAAGTTATAAAGTGTCCTGAGAGAGAATAATCCTCTAGGATCTGGCCCTGCAGTGTACCACCGAATTCTGGTTTTCAAAGCGCTACCTCTCCCTCCCCGCCTTTATTTGAAGAGACAATGTGAATTTTAAAGAGAACTCAGCAGGGAGCACTGCATTTCTTATTCCAAAGTGAGAGAGAAAACGAGAGTGAGAAAGTCTGCGGGGTTAGAGGCAGCTCACCATTTGTTGTTCCTCATAATCCCATACCTCGGCGGGATTTAAGGAACCTCCTGAAAAACACGGAGGGTTTTGTCCAGTGCTTGATCGAGGCGCTCAATCAAAGGCTGCAGCGGAACAATGGCTCTGCCTGAAATTTTTCATGAAAAAACTCCTTTTTCTTTTCCTTTCAAGGAGCAGCAAAGTCGCCCCCCTCAGAAAGAGATTCGTTTCTCTTCTGCGGCATTTGTGCACATCTGGCAGGAGCTCCCCAGCCCCCTCGCCCCAAACCACTCGAGCGACTCCCCTTCCCCGCTCCTCTCCCTTTCCCAGGAGAAAAGCCGAGGGGAAAACCTTGAGATCAGTTTTAAAAGGATGCTGAGGGTTGGCTTTTTCATGGTGAAAACTTCTGATGCACCCCTCCCCCGACTTAGGGCTCCTTTTCCAGCCATGGATGCACGGGATGCTCCCATGTCCCCATCTCCCCTCCCTGGCAGAGAGCCGAGCTCATGCTTCCTGCAGGGCTTTTGGCTCTGCGCTCACAAAGTCATCTGCGAGTCTCGTCTGTTCTTTTGGGGGACACCCAATGTGTCCCTGCCACCAGCGTGGGCACCCCTGGGCTGGGCAGGGCTGCTGCTGGCCCCAGCACAGGGGACAGGGGCAAGGTGACATCACCCCATGGCACCGGCGTGGAGCCGCCTCCTGCAGATGCTGTGGCATCTTGGCATTTCAGGATTCCAGCATCCCATTCAGTGGAAAAACTGCAGCTCTGCCAGCTTTTGGGAGAGAGGGAAGGGTAGGGAAGGAGACAGAGGAGACCCGGCTCCTCCGTGCTTCCTCTTCACCTTCTGTGCCACCTCTCCTCTCCATCACAGCCCTCTGGACACGCTGCTCCCACCACAGCCTTTGTCCACACACAAAGTTGTGTCAGTTTAATTAAAACCACTTTCAATCCGCCCTAGAGGAACCGGGACAAACCCAATGAGTCCCCATTGGTGAGGTACCAGCTTCCACTACAAATCACTACAAGTCATTCCCACCTGTGTGGGGTGCACTGGGAGGGCTTTAAGTCCAACTGGTGAAGCGGGGCAGTCCCTTGGCAGCAGAGGGGAGCCCCAACCCCAGCAGAGGCACTGATTACATCTGAAAATCCTACTGGAGCCCCACCAGCGCTTAAACTTTGGTTCTGATTTAATTCTGGCCCTGGCCATAGGTCTGCCACAGCCCTGCGGCATTCCCAGCCGTCTGTCAGGGAATTTACGGGGCGGGGGGTTGTACTTGGATAAAGATTCCCTTCAGGAAAACCTGGCTGAATGCGGTCCTTGGGCTGGCTGTCATTAAGGGTGATTAAATCCTACACTCTGGCAGGAAAGCCTGGGCCACAAGGAGGTTAGAAAGCGCTGAAAGGGAGCTGGACAGGCATGCTGCCCCAGCTCCAGCTCATCAGCAGGAGGCGGCTCACTGTAAACCCCAGCCAGGCGTGTTCCCCATCCTGCGGCAGCGCCGTCGGGCTGGAACCAGGGCGGCTCCAGTGGAAACAGGCTCCTTTGATAAAACCCCAGATCCCTCCGAGCGGGGGGGTGTTTAATGCAGGACAGCTGGCACGAGCAGGGGGATCTGCAAAATGAGGCTGTGACTCTGGGTTTTAAATGTCAATGGCCTTATATTTTAGGGTGGGCAGAGCCGATGTTTCAGCATTGGCTGACGGCTCCATGTATTTTTACCACTTATTTTTACCCTGGGGCCCATTCATCCCACCCAATGAACAGAACCCCCCAGAGATCCTCGGCTGGTTCGTTAACTGGGCTTAGTTCCTTGCTGTCTTCTGCAGTGCTGTGCCCACTGAAGCAAGACAGGAAGATGCTGAGAGGACAAGGGGGATAAGCTGGATTTGCAGCAAGAGTGTCACGCAGCTTCCCATGTCCAAACTGGCTTGCAGTGCATGGGTCTTGCTGTGCAGAGCTCAAGACCATCTCCATTTTAGGGAATGCAAGCACTTGTCTCTCCCACAGCAGGACAAGATGTGGTCCCAGCTCCATCCCCAGACACCGCAGGGAGGAGACGTGGGGACACACAGCTTCGAAGGGCACAGGAATGCACTCGTTCTCACAGCCCCTCGTGCCTGTGTTTCCCTGCTCTGGCAGAAGGGACTGTGTGGCAGGCAGATGGCTCTGACATGCAGCACACTCGCACCCAGCGGGTAAAAATATTCCCCAACAGATTCCCGGCAAGTGAACGTCAGTCTCCGTTGCTCCAGAGATGGCCACGGCTTCCTCTTCCCTCCATTCCCTCACTGTGGCTGTGCAGAGAAGGTCCCTGGGCTGCCTCTCCCCAGTGGCCACCACAGGGTTCCCTGGACCAGGACTGGCATCCCGGATCCACACCGGATCACCAGCACCCCTTCCCACAGCCCAGTATCCCCAGGATGTGCCACCATCTTCCCTACCCCCAAAGGCCTGGGTGTCACTGAGGAGGCTGGATGACAGGGTGGGACCCAGGCCTCTGTTGATGTGAGTTACAGCCACAGTGTTTAATCCTCCATCCATATAATCCCAGACTGGTTAGCATTGAAAGGGACCCTAAAGCTTATCCAGTTCCAACCCCCTGCCATGGGCAGGGACACCTCACACTTGTCCATGTTGTCCAAGGCTCTGTCCGACCCGGCCTTGAACACTGCCAGGGATGGGGCATTCACCACTTCTTTGGGCAAAGTCCCACCTGGAGCCGATGTTTCCCCTTCTCCCTTTCAACCCATTTTGCCTCCCGTGTCCTGGTTGGTGCTCCCCTCTGCTAATGGAGCCCTCAAGGGCTGATGTGCATCCCTGCTGGAGCAAGGCAGATGTCTGCGCATAAAGAGCTCTCTGGACTGGTGCCCAGGCAGAAGCGCTTTGAGGGGAATGAAAGGCCCTGGATGAAGTGGTGGGTGCAGCAACGAGGGTGCTGGAGCTGCTCCTCGCAAGCTCACACTGATCTTTATGAGAAGCCAGCTTTGACCTCTCTGCTGGCCATTAGGGGCTGGCTCCATCTCTGGACAAGCAGGGCTTGACCCAGAGCACAGCACCAAGGCTGCTGATGGAAACAAGCCTCCTGCGCAGTGAGCGACTGCCATAGTAGGGATGAACGGCTTCAGAGGGGACTGGGATGGTCTTGCTGACAACTGAGAGCAACGGGGTCCCTTTTCCCCTGGCTGTGCTCTGTGGGTTTTTAACTGGGTGTTCAGGTATATCCAGATATTACTCATTTTAAGCAATGCCAGCTGGCTGCATCACCTGCTGCTCTGAGCACGCCTCTCCCTCTCTATCTCCTTCCCATGGTAGGAGATTATTTCCTGCTTCTCCAGACAGCACTTGGGGTTGTTCCCCTCTGCCCCAGCTCTCCAGGGACCGAGGCCACACAGCCAGTGCCACACACAGGTCCATGTCCAGCCATGCTGTGCCATGCCAGCCGCACGTGCCGAGCCCTGGGCTCTGCCAAGAGCAGGGTCTGTTTTCTCCATGGACGGGAGATAGGAGAAAAAAACCCAAAGAGCTTGAATGGTGGCCAGGGGGGTTAGGTTAGCCACTGAGAAATGCTTCTGTGCGATAAGATCCCGGTCAGTAGCTGGGACAGGCTGTGGAGTCTTGATGGAGGAGGGATTCTGCGAACAGAGAGAGCACAGCTCGAGGTCACTGCTGCTGGGCCAGGGCCAGGTATCTGAAGCTCTTTCCAGTCCTAATCTCTGCAGCTCCAGGGTTTTGTGAGCCCCTCAGCTGGGGATGTGCTTATCCATGAACTGGGAGAATCCCCATTAGCGGGCAAGACCAACCCAAGTACAGGCAGAGGGTGTGGGCTGGTCACAGCGCTGCTCACAGCACCCACAAACCTCTTTGTGTACGGCTTCGGTATCAATAAAATAGTGATGAATAAAATAAAATACTGATTGTTTGTGCTCCCCCAGGCACTCATTGTGTTTAAAGGCTGTTTCAAAAGGATTTGTAAACACAGAGTGAAAACCATGTGTACTTACTTGGGTGAAAGGAAATAAAACCTGCTCTGAATGCCCCTGGCAGCAGTAGGAGCTGTGGGCAGTGCACATCCCGCTCATGGGCTGGATTTGCTGATGCAGCTCCTCTCCTGACCATGCCATGCTGAAAACAAAGCCCAGGAAGGAGCAGCCCAGAGGAACAGGGAACAGGATGAGTGCCAGCCTGTCCTGCTGCTTGAGGGCTCACTAGGCTTTGCCTTGGACCACAGAGTCACAGCTTGCATCCCCATCCCAGGTGTGATGCTCTTCAGAGGATGCAGTGTGATTCCTGGAGGGTGCAACCCTGCTCATTGTCCCAGCCCCTAAATGGGGAAAGCATATACCATCCGTCTAGCAGCAGGGATGTGCTGCATGGTCAGACACCGTCCATCCCACAGAAGTGATGTGCTGCATGGTCAGACACCGTCCATCCCACAGAAGGGATGTGCTGCATGGTCAGACACCGTCCATCCCACAGAAGGGATGTGCTGCATGATCAGGCACCATCCATCCCGCAACAGGGATGCACTGCAGGGTCAGGCACCATCCATCCCGCAACAGGGATGTGCTGCAGGGTCAGGCACCATCCATCCCGCAACAGGGATGTGCTGCAGGGTCAGCCACCATCCATCCCGCAACAGGGATGTGCTGCAGGGTCAGGCACCATCCATCCCGCAACAGGGATGCACTGCAGGGTCAGGCGCCATCCATCACTCAGCAATGATGTGCTTCAGGGTCAGACACCATCCATCCCGCAACAGGGATGCACTGCAGGGTCAGGCACCATCCATCCCGCAGCAGTGATGTGCTGCAGGGTCAGGCGCCATCCATCACTCAGCAATGATGTGCTTCAGGGTCAGACACCATCCATCCCGCAACAGGGATGCACTGCAGGGTCAGGCACCATCCATCCCGCAACAGGGATGTGCTGCAGGGTCAGGCACCATCCATCCCGCAACAGGGATGCACTGCAGGGTCAGGCACCATCCATCCCGCAGCAGTGATGTGCTGCAGGGTCAGGCACCATCCATCCCGCAACAGGGATGCACTGCAGGGTCAGGCGCCATCTATCCCGCAGCAGTGATGTGCTGCAGGGTCAAGCGCCATCCATCACTCAGCAATGATGTGCTTCAGGGTCAGACACCATCCATCCCGCAACAGGGATGTGCTGCAGGGTCAGGCACCATCCATCCCGCAACAGGGATGTGCTGCAGGGTCAGCCACCATCCATCCCGCAGCAATGTGCTGCAGGGTCAGGCACCATCCATCCCGCAACAGGGATGTGCTTCAGGGTCAGACACCATCCATCCCGCAGCAGTGATGTGCTGCAGGGTCAGACACCATCCATCCCACAGCAGTGATGTGCTGCAGGGTCAGGCACCATCCATCCTGCAACAGGGATGCACTGCAGGGTCAGGTGCCATCCATCACTCAGCAATGATGTGCTTCAGGGTCAGACACAATCCATCCCGCAACAGGGATGTGCTGCAGGGTCAGGCACCGTCCATCCCACAACAGGGATGCACTGCAGGGTCAGGCACCATCCATCCCGCAACAGGGATGTGCTGCAGGGTCAGGCACCATCCATCCCGCAGCAGGGATGTGCTGCAGGGCTGGGTACCACTCCTCCATGAGGAGCACAGGCAGCCCTTGCCTATGTCCCCCCAAAGAGAAACCACTGCCGGTGGGGCCAGGGCAGCACACACACTGCCACACATTCATGGTTGTACCAGTGCTGCTTACAACCCTCCTTTTTAATCTCCTTTCTTCATTCCCCTCCACTCTTGCCCCTCACCCCCCATGGTTTAAAGTTCTCAGATGAAAATACGCAAGTTGTGACTTGCAGGTAGCGAGCAGGGGCTTGGGAGGAGAGTGGGGAGAAAGGAAAGGAAAGAGCGACCCACTCCAAGTGCCAGCGATTGTTTTTACCCTTTCCAGATGAAGGGAAAAGATCCTGTTGTTTGTTCCGCATAAAGTTCGAGGTTTTCAGGGAGGAAATCTGAGCGCAGCGTGTCAACAGCCTGGGTGAGAGCCGGGTGGATGGCGGCCTTTGTGCTCCCAAACACCAGCGGGGCCAGCGGGCTCGGCTGCAGGGGGAAAAAGGCTCCATTCTCACACTCTGAAGCGGTGGCATTAGATATCAGCAAGATAATGGGCCCAGGGCCTAGCCCTGTTCCTGCTCCCAGCTGAACGGCCCCAGGCTGCTGCCTTTGATGTGCTCATTTATTTGCCTTTTCTTTTCACAGATGATATTTCTAACTGATATTGCGGTTTGGTCATAGATTGGGGGAAAAAGGGGGTGGGGGAAATGAAAGCCCTGTTATTGTAATAGCTGATTGGGAGGGAAGAAAAGAAAACCAAACAGAACACCACCAGCAGCAGAATCAGGCATTCGTTACCCTGCATGTCCCTGCTTCCTGCTGGGATGCAGTGATCCCACTTCACTGATCCCACTGTGCAGTGAGCCCAGGCACACCCTGTGGCTCTTTGGTGCCAGGGGCTGTGTAGCCCATGGCTCTGAGGCATTTGCACTTGAATCCCAGGGGAAAGGAGGAAGATCTGGGGTCAGGGAGGTGAGCAGTGGTGAGGTGCATCCCGGGTGATTGATGCGCAGGATGGTGAGGGTGGTCCTGGCCATGGGGCTGGGAGCGTGCCCCACACGAGGTGGGGTGGTGGAGCAGCCACTGCCTCTTTGAAGTTCTGCCCCAGTGAAGGTCCGCACGCTCCCAACCTTGGAAATCCAGGCTGGGAGAGCCCATGGCCTCCAGCCACAGCCAGGACAGGATGGGATGAAAGTAAAAACTGGGGGTAAGAAAAGAAAGGAGAAGAATAAAGGACTTTCCCTGCTCCCTCTTTCCACTTCCCAGAGCACACACAGGAGCAGTACTCAGGATTCCCAGCGGAGAACCCCCCAGGATAAGCAGTACAGGGCTGGGCACAACCCCCCATCCCCTTCCCCTGGGGAGTAACTTGGGGAGATGACGGGTGTGCAAAACAGGAGCCACACAGCCCTTCACTGGGTGACTGAGCATCCCACTGCCTGTTACAGCCAAGATCTGCACCCACGTGGCTGCAGCTTGGTCTGATATGGCAGGTCCAGGGATCATAGAACCATAGGTTTGGGTTGGAAGGGACCTGAAAGCTCGTCCAGTGCTCAGCTCTTCCAGTTGTGGTTTCACAATGCTTCATCCAAGAGCCCCGCACTTGAAACTGTTGTCTCAGCTCTTCAAAGTTGAGGGTTTTTTTTCCCTCAAGTTCCAACACTGCAGTGGGAAAGCTGAAAGCTCACACCCAAACCATGCCGAGCCAGATGGCAGGAATGGAACTCCAAATACTGCTTAATTTAAACACTCTTTTACATGTAATTTGGTTTCTAAGGCTGCCTCGGAGCCTCATCCCCCAGCTCCTACACTGCTGGGATGACGATACCACATTTGCAGTGACACGGGCTCCTGCGGGTGCTTTATCCCAGGCAGCTTCACCAGCCCCTGCTCCTGCCGCAGCACCCCCAGGGCTTGGAGCAGTGTTCTCCCTGGGAAAGGTGCCCCCCATGAGCGCAGCGTTGGGGCTGGGGAATGTTCAGTGTTGGGGTGTACCTGGGCAGGGCCCCAGGGAAGGGAGGAGGCTGATAGGGAAGAGAGCACTGAAGAGTCATAGAATTGAATGGATGGAGCACCACAAACTGCATGGATGCCTTGGCCAAACGCTGCCCAGGGACAAGCAGAGTTGTGGTGGTGATCCCCTGGAAAGGGCAGAGCAGGTTTGGCTGGGCTGACATGGGAAGCAACCCCTCATCCAGGCACCCTCTGTGGAACACGCTGCCTATGGCTTGCTCTGGCCTTGCTTTACACCCCAGGTAGCAGCATTTTACCGCTCAAGCAGTGGCTGCCCCTGTTTGAGCAGCTAGATCACCCCTGAGTTTCATCCGGATAATGGGAACAAGGTGGGATCAGGAGTGAGTCCCAGCCAGGCGCTCCCTGCAACCCATCAGCACGACCATCCCATGCTGTCAGGAGCAGGATCAAGAGCAAACAGCAGAGCATTAACCAAAATGCCATGTGAGGCTGCATAACGAGGTGGGAAAAGCCATCTAAACAGTGGCCAGGAATCCACTCATCCCGAAGTCAGCAGACAGAGGAACACTGATTTACCCCTTTAGAGACCGGATTAGCAGGTCAGTGTCACAATGACCTGGGGCTTCTGCCAGGCACTTGCCAGAGGTGCAGTCTGGCAGCTCAGCAGGCAATGGGATCAATCAGTGCCCTTAAAAGTAACTCAATTACCGATATCTTGCCTGAACCGATCATTCCTTAAAGGCTGTAAAAAAAGCTTTAGACAAAGAGCACAGGAACCACACAGGGGCTTGAGTGAATCCTAGAATCCAGCCTGGTTTGGGTTGGAAGCGACCTTAAAGCTCGTCCAGTTCCAAACCCCTGCCATGGGCAGGGACACCGTCCACTGGAGCAGCTTGCTCCACACAGAGCACAGACAGCAGCTCAGGGTCTCCTCCTTCCCTTGGTGCTCACATCCTACTGGCATCCCATGCCAAGACCTCCCAGCACCCTCCTGCTTGTCCCTTGCCCCCCGCTTTGCACCCCCAGACCTGGGCACACCATCTCATGCCCCCTGCAGCGGCCACTGACATCTCCCCCATGTCTGTCCCCTGCACCAGGGGACGAGTCAGTCTCTGACTTCAGTGGCTCCTGCTTGTCCCTGGGGAAGGCACAGATTATTTGTGGTGAGATCCTCCAGCCTCATGACAGCAACAGCGTGAAGGGAAGCAGATCTGCAATACTTTGCCATTGAGCATCACCACAGAGCTGGAGCTGGGGCTGGAGGGCAGAGGTTCCCTCCACTTCCTTGATGTTTTTCTCCCTTTTTTCCCCTTTTTTAACTTTTTTTTTAAATCTTTCTTTTCCCTTTTTCTTTTCTCCTTGTTTTCTAAACACTGCATTTCTTTGCAGTCACACATTTGGTATCTGCGGGGCGGTTTCCATCAACGCACCACAGCTCATATAATCCTAAATAAAGCAGCATGCAAATCCCATCCATACGTCCACAGCCTGCAGTCATGCAGTGTTTAAAGGGTGCAAGATCCACGTCTCTATTTAGTCTTTCACCAGCAGATATGTGGCTGCTAAACATTTGTCCCCAAGCTGCAGCACTTGGCTACCCCGCACAGCTTGGCTCATTGCTCTGCCTGAGCAGCATGGGGCAAAGAAATCCCTCTTTGCTGATGAAGTTTCTCCTTCCCAGAGCATCACAGAATCAGAGTGGTTTGGGTTGGAATGAGCAGGACCTTGCCTTTGGCCCTGTTGCACCCCATGAGGTTCACCTGTCCAGCCTGTCCCAGTCTCTCTGGATCACATCCCTTCCCTCCATCATATCAACTGCACCACACAATACCGAGGTTGGTGCTACCAGTGTGCCAGCTCCTCTTCCCTTATCCTCCTGCTTCATCATCCTTGCCAGGAGCAGAACAGCCAAGAGCTGCCTGGTGCATGTTCAGCACAGTAAAACCTGACCTGGAGCAAGGGTCCTGCTGGAAGCAAGACAAGATTACACCTTGGTACCTTGGTGGGCCGGCAGTAGCATCCCTCTGCTCTGACATGGTCATGGGAGGTCATGCATGGCAAAGCTGGCAACATCATGGAGAAGTGTCTGTGCTGGCTGCCACACCTGGGAGATGTTCATCACACACCCAGTGACAGGCAATAGCCGCGACTCATGGGTCTGGCACCCTGGATCAAACCCTGGTTCCTTCTGCCGGTTTCAGCTCAGCACTAGGAGTCACTTACGCCACCATTCTCCCTCGACTTCTTCTCTTCCAGAAAACATTGGTTTTCCTTCCAATGGGAACAAATATACCCAATACCAAGAATTTTGCTGGAGAGAGTCCAGATGACAAGTTCTCAGAAAACACTGTCAGCTGCTGAGATTCAGCTTCAAGAGACATCATCCAACGTTAACCATAAACAACGGGGGCAACAACATGTCTGGCAGATCTTGAAGTGACACGAGATGCCTGTGCTCCACAACAAACCCATTTCACACCACAGGAAAGGTCACCACTTTAATCCACTTCTGGGTGGAATGTACACAAACGTCACTCTCCTCAATGTTTGTAGTTAAAGAGCCTCTTGCTTTGCTATCCAGCCCATGTTTATTCTCCTGTTTGCTAATGTGGTGGATGGCAATATAATATGACACTGAAGGGATACAGGCGGCTACAGGCAGGCCTTAGACTTCTTTTTAGTGATGTGCCTGCAGAGAGCTGGATGGGGAGGGCAGTTGCGCTGCTGGATCCGGCAGTGATTTCCTTTCTGGATGTGCAGCATCTCCGAGAGCTGAAATAAGAACAGCAAAGAGGACGGTGAAAGCAAACAGAAACCACTGGCAGAGGTCCCCAAAGGTGTTGACTCACTGCAAGCAGCTGTTGAGGTCTCTGCTGGGCTCCTACAAGGGAGGAGACAGTCACTAACCTGTGAGGTTGAGCCCAGGTCTGTACTTTCTTCCCTATGAGGGTGCTGAGGCTCTGTCAGGGGGTGCCCAGAGAAGCTGTGGCTGCCCCATCCCTGGCAGTGCTCAAGGCCAGGTTGGACACAGGGGATCGGAGCAACTGCTCCAGTGGAAGGTGTCCCTGCCTGTGGCAGGGGTTGGAAGTGGATGAGCTTTAAGGTCCCTTCCAACACAAAGCATTCCATGATTCTGCTATGGAACACTCTGGTTTTCAACACGCGTATGTGCTGGAGCAGTTGGCAGAAGTCTTCTGTTGCCTTGTGACTATCGAGGAGTACCTTGAAATAACCCTTAATAGTCCCTAAAGGGACCCTTCCTTTCCCACTCAGTGCTCTCAGGTCCCAGTCCCAGCCCCAGCTCCCACCCCACCACATGGTACGCAGGAAGCAAATCCCTGCACCAGGAATCATTTCTGTTTCCTCTCCAAACCCTTTGGGCTGCAGGGCTGGCATAGGCTCCACCAGGAGCTTCGCTGGGAGGAGTAGCTTCACAGGGATGGTGTTAGCCCTTGGGAAGGGCTGTGGAATGCGGTGCTTCCCAGCCCAGAGGCATGGATGCGTTCTCCAGATCCTGGTGCTCTCAGCAAAACACCACCAAGATATTTATTTTCAGTATACAGTGGTTGACCAAATAAACTCCATTTGATCAATGCCCACTGCTTCTCGGGGCTTTTTCTCTGAAGGCAGTAAATTCACTGCCTGTGTAAACACGCCAGGGCTGCTCCATCTCCCTGTATCAAACTCTCATTTACCTCATCTCCAGGGAATGTCCTTCAGTGACATTGGACAAGTTTATTTAGGGGGTTGTCTGTGGGTTTGGGTTGGGGTTTTTCCTATTTCTACTTCTTAGTGAGGTCTTCCATGAGCATGAGCTGAACCAATCCCACCACTTGTCTTCATATGACAGTTTCACCATGTCCCTAATAGAAAACCCAAATTCCCAAGCTGAGGATCAGTGACCATCCTCCAATGGGATGGTTTCACCTCATCGCCCTCTGGCTGTGCTTCATCCCTCTCAACACCTCCACAGCTGACTCCTTGCTAAGGGAATTAATAATGCCCAAAGAGGGTTGGTGTTTTCGCTGATCGCTGGCTGCGTCCCCCTCAGCTATGGGCCTCAAACTCATAAATCCCTGGGTTTCTGGGAGCAGACGCCTCTGGGTGTACGGTGCATGATCTGGTAAAGCTTTAGCAGCCTTTGTCAATCATTAAGCTGCTGCCCTGCTGGAAAGGTTACAGAAATTCCCACCAAGGTACCCAAGTGTTTGGGGACCAAACACTGTTTCTGAGATGCTTTAGCTGAGGTGAGCCGGGTACCCTGCAGGGAAGGACTCATCCAGTGGACTTGGCCATGGCCAGTCCCGCCACCAGCTACGTGCTCCAAGGTTGGAAGGAGACACCTCAGCAGCACACGTGGCTGTTTCAAGCATTTTGAGGTCTTTGTGTGGTTTCCTGTATTCTGCTTTAGAGACAAACAACATCCCACAGCTGGTCCCCACCAGCAGCCTTAGCCCATACCCCATCTGCCGCCGCCTGCACGTGGCTGCGAAGGTCTCAGCATGGACCAGCAGCTGCTGGGAAAGCAGGGCAGGAGGCAGGGCAAGGTGCCACCTTCACCCCACCTGACACAGCAGCCCCCAGTGCCACTGCATCAGGACCCTGGCCTGTGCCCCAACCCAATGCCCTCCAAGCCTAGGGAGCAGCCAGGACTTACCTTCTGGGTTGGTGGCATCTCCCTTGCCATTCCCATAGCTCAGCACACACCGGTTTGACTCAAAAGCAAACAAAACCACCAGACAGCACAGGATTATGCGTGTTCCTCTTATGCAAACCCTCAGAAACACCCTGTGTCCGGTCGAAATGATTGCAGGCAGAGCTGGTGCTCTCTGCGTCCTCTGTGCAGGGGGGACTTTGATTCAGTTGGAAGCCCCAGTGAATCCAGACCCACATCCCTGCTGGGTGCCCGCTCCAGAGTGCCTGAGGGCTTTGCTCATGGAGATGAACCAGCAGTTCTGAAAAAGTCCCTGAAAACCACCTCCAGACATTAGATTTCACTTCCCAAAACAGCATGAGCCACCAGCACCGGCTGTTCCCCGCAGCGGGTGAGTACGTTCCCATGACACCATTCCAGCCTTAAACTATTAGTCAATTGATTAATGAACTGGGACTTCCCATCCAACAATATTTTGGGTTTAAATACTAATTTGATGCATAATTAGTACAGAAATACATTACACATGTTAAGCACATGTTTCATCTCATCCCCAGCCTCAGACACGGGGAAAGGTGCTGCCCTCAGTACCTTTTCAAGGCGGCTTGCAAACCCACCCAGAGATGCAGCGGCTTTGATGCTGCTCAGCCCTACCTGCACATGGGATGTGCACGGTGGTGGCAGGCTCCTGTCACCCCATTGCTGCCAATGGAGCTTAACAAGAGCTGCAGCTCTGTCCAGGAAGCAGCATGGTTAACCAGTAAAGGCTCAACTGCCTGCGACTGGAGAAGACTGGAAACCTTCCCCAGGTCACTGGGCCTTTGAGCAGTGCCAGCACAAGGTGCCAATGCCATGAGGCACCACCAGGATATGGTCCTGGCAGCCAGGCTCTGCACAGGGACACTCGGGGATCAGAGTCTCTGACAGCTTGGGCCCAACTCTGGGTTTCACTGCAGGGCTTGAAATCAGCTAGAAAAGGGGGGTTCCAGTTTTCTTTTTCTTTTCCAGATGTGCCTCCGTGATGTAACCCCTCTGTTCAGCCGCTTTTCCCTGGCTGGGAAGAGTAAATATCCACTGGCAGAAAACCAGGCAGGTATTGACTCTGGCAATGGCCTTGCTGGCCAGACATGGCCACCGCCAGTGCTGGAGCCATAGCACCACGTTATCATGGTGCTGGGAGTACAGCCGTGACACTGCCCTGGCACCTTCCATCCTGCACCACCTCTATCCATAGAAACACTTTATCATATAGATGATATGTACACTCATTACCAGTACACATGCTAATATAAACCACTACTGCTGCTATTACTGCTACTACTGTTAAAAAAGAAAACTTTAAATAAGCTTGACTGTGTAAGTTCTGTGTTAGTGTTAAACCTGCGAGCCCTGGGACGAGGATCCAGGGACACATGTCTAGGGAAGGTGGCAGTGCCCATCTTCTGATGGAGACATCCCATGGCAATGCAGGTCACAGTAAGCAGAGGTGGTGCAGAGAAACAAACAGGGAACAATTACTCCATATTTCTCCTGACACAGGAATGAAACACTGCCCAAACTGAACGTCAGCTTTATTACATCTTGGTGGCCATGGCATCCCTTGCCAAACCCCTGTTAAAACATGCGCATAAACCCACTGCAGGGTAAAATTCAACAGCTGTTTTTACCACTTATAATGCCTTATTTTATAAACTTGGCAGGTAACAAGCTCAAAAGCTGTATTTTTTGTGATCTCTTACCATAACAAAGTCTCCCACAAGCATAGCTTTGTTAAACAGCATGTCTGTGCAATGAGAAAACAGGCTCAGCACGCTACAGAGGGGTCTCTGCTGAGAAGCATCAGCATCGCTCCGCGGCGATGCAGTCAGGCTTTATGAGACACACAGCAGGACACAGCCCACACCATCACCCCAAGAGAGAATGAAAGCACGCTGGCTTGAAGAGCCAGTGCCACCATCCCATCCTGCTGCTTATCTAAGGCAGCAGCAGCACACCGAATATTTCCAGCACAGAGGAGAGAATGTCCCTGCGATGGCACCTGGGGAGGCAGAGGGAGCATATAGTCTCCCAACAAACCCAGCATCCTGCTCCCGCCTCCAGTGCTCCAGAGGGATGAAAGGAAAATGATCAGAAGGGAAGAAGTGATGGAAATTCAAGCGGTGCTAATAAAATATTCCCTTTGGTGGAGCAGAGGCTCATGGGCACAGCCAGCTGTGGTGCAGAGAGCAGGGCTGATGGGGAGAGCAGGGCCTGACAGAGGGGATTGCAATTTCGTTTGTGAACATATAAAATACAAATACACATCTACATCCATAGAATCATAGAATCAGCAAAGACCTTTAAGGTCATCAGAACTGCCCAGCCCACCACTAAACCATGTCACAAAGGGCCTCATCCATCCATGCCTCAACACCCCCAGTGCTCACCCCAGTGCAGGTGGGATATGAGGGCTCTGAAACCCAGACCCCATCCAGCTCTCTGACCATTAACCAGAGGTCACGCTGGGGCTTAGCACAAATCCTCTCCTCTCCATCAGGAGCAGTGACTTGGAAGTGAAGGTCTCCCTGCAGAGGAGAGGGGTGAGCAGCCAGCTCTCCCTCTGCCACAGCTTCTGAAGCACTTCACACAGTCCCAACACTTCAGATCAGGGGCAACCAGCCCAGCCCCCCCACTCAGACTGGGCAAAGCTTCTGCTCTCCAAACCACCCATTGTGTGGTTTGAATTGATCTGCTTTCTCCTAAACATGAAATCGCTTTTAACAAGGTCTGAGACACACACATGCTTAAAACCTGCATGTGAGTGTGTGCGCGCATGCACGCCTGCAGCTACACACTGCGGCTTAAGATATTGTGGATATAATCACTCTGTAAAGGCAGCATCTTAAACAGAAATATGTAACCCTTTTGGCCAGGAAACAAACCAAACCCTCCCAGGCCCTAGCCTGTTCTTTTAATGAGCCTAAGCCAAGCCTCAAGCCTCTCCATGGTGCCCCTGAGCAGGGCACTGTTGGCTTTTCCAGGCTGCCCACTCCAGGAACAAGGCAAAGCAACACTTTGCACACATGGGAGGCTACTTCCAGCACACCCTTTATAGAGCAATCAATCTTTATTTTGGAGATAGTAACATGCAAAGAAACACATGAGTAAGAGTCTCATCTGCCTTGGGCTTCTGCAAAATCTTTTCCTCCCTTGCAGCACAATGAGTTGGAGGCTGTTATTCATCCCTGTAAAGCACTGCGTGTACCTCCATGCCGTCTGTCCTTTGGCGGGAGCTCTGTTTGCAGATTTCCCGTGGGAAAGGAGGTGCTCCTCTTCTGCAGAACACAAGCAGGGCATTGCACAGGCCATGGGGATGCTGGTGGGCACTGAAGGCTCCGCAGGACCTGGCTGGGAGGCGAGCAGCACAATCACCTTCAACTTGCCACAATGCAGGTGTGCTTGGTGCCCATGGGAGCACGTCTCCACGACAGTCCCGGTGCACCACAACTCCTCATCTGCAGCATCTTTCTTCCTGCCACATGTCTGACTTTCTCTCTGCCTTGTCTTCACCTGCCCTCTGTATTATGTGCCTGGCCAGATTCCTAAGGGTGAGCCTCGAAACTGGAGTTAGTACAAAACCTGCTTGAACTACAGACAAAAACTGTATTAAGTCAAGTAGGATCAGGGGTCTGATACTTGCTGGGAGCATTTCATAAACCGTAGGTGTTCTAAGCCCCGCGCACATTCAAATGACTCAAGATGAAAGACGGTCTGTGACTGAACAGCAAGGGAGACCTCAGTCTTCCACACCTGTGAGGAACTCGATTTAATATGAACCTTCTTATATTAAACAGGATTATCTTTAAAAAGCACTGTTACGTATTTACTAGTTTACCATGAAGAGAACCCTCTTAGCTGTGGGGTTTTTTTGTGGGAAGATACCAGATTCTTTTATAAAACCCTCTCAGGTCGTTTGCTCTGCCTTTGGAAATGTGCATGTGTTTCAGAAGAGGTTCCAACCGTCTTCCTCATTAAAAAAAGGGACATGGAGCAATGCAATCAGCACTGCTCACAGCTTGCGGCCCAGCAGCAGCAGGAGCACGGTGAAGGCAGCAGCCGCTCCGGGGCAGGGGGCTGCATTCCTGGGGTCACTGTTGGAAACCGTGGCACCACCTTTGCCTTGCTGATTTAGAAGCTGCTTGTTTGCAGAGGTGTCGTCCATATCCAGGTCATATGCCAGCTCTGGAAGAAAAGGAGAGAGGTGGTCAGTGCTAGTTACATCCCAACACACAGCACATTCAGCTCCCACCAATGCCAGAGTCCCCAGGACAGCAGGAGAGAGGAAATCCAGGCGAGCCCACATAGCTCCCCCAAACCCAGAGCCAGCCCCAGGGCTTGCTCACCAAACACCTCCTGGTTGGAGGACCTGAGGAGCTCTGCACTTCTGCAGTCTTAGCTAAGTGTGTGCAAAATATGCTCCTTGCAGCCCTTACAACACATCCATCCCATCCCTGTCCACCTCATCAGAGCACTGGAGAGTGTGAAATGTGAATGGGTCATGCACCCCAGGCATGCTGGTGTTGCAACACGAGGACTTTGAGGTGAAGCATGAGAGCTCCAACCCCAAAACATGTCCAGTATAAAGGTTATGATAGCCCTGGCAGGAGAGCATGGCATTAATGGTCACAGTCACCCTGGTCTCCCAGGGACAGGGAGGAATAAAATAGTCCAAAGAGACCATGCGGAAAGGCAAGAAACCAGCAATTATCAGGGCCAAGAACAAAAAGCTGAAGTTGTTTTAACATGCATTAGCCAGTTCCACCTGAGGCATTTGTACCTGCCAAGCATCTGCACCGACTGGGTGTCCCCATGCTTCACTCAAGGCAATGGGTCCCTCACTCCCTTTCTCATGCTGCTGCAGTTTCCTTCTGGGCCTGAGTTTCTCTCCTGGATGGGATTCATTTCAGCCAGTTCATCTCATCCCCAGAGCCTGGCCTTTGCACGCAGAGGAAGCTGGTGGTTTCCATCAGAAGATACCCTGGCTCAAGCCTTTCAGAAGCCCTCATGGATCAGCAGTATACTGATAGGTTTGGATCATCCCACCCCACCCCTCAGAAAGCATCCAAAAGCCTGAACAAACACTCTAGCTGAAGAACGCCGCATCAATCCAACGAGCAGCACTGCCAAGGCAAACAGGCAGTATTTCTCAATCAGAAATACCCAAACATTGCAAAACAAAGGCAGAAGGATGGTAGCGTGACAAGTGAGCCAGCCCAGGCTGTCACAGAGGGTTGGAAATGCTTGAATGGGAGCAGACATCCACACACACAAAGGGTCAGGTGCAAGCAGAACCCGCCTGGTGAACCCTGGCTTCTCCAGGAGATTCCCACAGAATCTGTGATTCCCCTTCTCCACAACTTCCTGATTTTCTTCCGAAAGAGTACAGATGAAGAGTACAGATCTGAAGAGTACACATGTGCGCTGTGCTCAGAGCCACACAGCCATGGGCAGAGCAGAAGGTGCCACCCTGAGAGGGATGCTCCAGGAGGCCACCGCTGCCTGTCCTGTGAAGCTTTCCAAGCACAGAAGGAACACATCCGTCTGGCACACAGTTTGCTCAGGCACTGGGACAGTCTGGGAGAAGCCTGGCTGCACCGTTTTGCTTCCCCAACCTCAGTTCTACAGAATAAGTGATTCTGAGTTAATAAAAGTCACAGCAGATTATTCCACAGTTGGTTTACACCAGACCCCTCAGCTGATACAAGGTTCCATCAGGGCAATGACGCCTGCCCTGGTGTGCTTTGGAAAGTGTTTCTACACCCTCCACACACTCCTAAAACCTAAAGGATGCTCCATGGGGTCATCAGGCTTCCAGGCCAGCAATCTGCAGCCCACCAGCAGAGCTTTTAGGGCAGAATAGTCTCTTATCAGACATCCTGGCAAACCTAGAAAGCTTCACAGGACCTGAGTAACTCCTCTTGCCTTGGGTTTAGAAAAGAAAGTTGAAACAAAAGAGTGTTTCAGCAAGCTCCTTAAGAACACAAAGGGGTTTGACGTTCCCATTTAATCTCATTCTGCGATGTAATTTATGAGATGGGAGCTCCTGCTCAGTTTGCAATGCAGAGGCTCAGTTGTGCTGGAAACCTTCAGCCAAAGTATCCCAAACAGATTGCTTCAAACACCATCTTTTACCTGGGAATTTTTCAGATCCTGAGATTTCACCTGAACTTGAGTAAGGCAATGTTTAAAATCATGGCGTTCCACCCAAATGGGAATGGTGATTCTCTCATTCATCCTCTTTGACCAAATTGAAGAGAATAGAAACCCTCTTGTCATCAATGATGTGAGAGCTAGTTCCCTAGCCTTATTTAACTGCTTCAGAAGTTCAGTGCTTGGCTGTACCATTTGGTGTCACTGTTCCTGCCATTGCTTCCTTTACTGTGGTTATTTGTGCCCAATTGTACTTTTAGTCTTGATGGATTTAGCCGTACATCTTTCATTTTGTATTAAAAATGGATCCGTAACTGTTGCAAATCCCTTTCACTTCACTTCTAATGACCTTTGGCACACTGGAGGAAAGGAAAATAAGCCCCTAACAGACCCAAGGCAGAGACAAGCAGGTCCAGGCAATAGCAACCTTACAAATACGTAACAATGATAATCATACCTCAAGCCCAGGAATCCAAATTTGCAAATGTTCCTAACCAGGTACTTCTTGAGAAGGTTCCATTACGGTTTCCAGCCTTCCTTGGGATCCCTGGTTAGTCCAGGTCACTCCTGCATCCCTGCACATCCTGCTCCCATAGCCCTGGCATCACAGATGGAGCTGCAGGATGGGTGGTGGGGTCATGGAAACTAACCTCCCACAAACACCATTTCAGTCACTTCCACCCAAAACTCTGCCTTAACACTGCATTAAAGATCTCCACTGCCCCATCTCTGGTCACCCACCTAATTTACAACAGTTTCTACTACAAAGTGACCCTTTGGCCTGCAAAGGCTTTTTCATGGGGGGGGGATAACTAGAATAATCTGTTTCTGTTTATAATCAGTCAGAGTCCAGAGGGTATTCCCAACAAGCCGCACTAATTACATAGTCAATCTGCACTCCTTCTGCCCCTCTTGTCCTCTGGGCTGCGGATTAGATAATCCCCTTAAAATAATAGTCAATCATTAGCTCTGCTTTCCCCCCACCTTCCTCATGGAGCCAAGCGTGCTGTGCCGCTTCCCGGAGTCCTTACACAGCTGGTGAAAGGTCTCCAGCTGAACACAAGCCGGTCCCTCCGGAAGCATCGTTTGTAACAAAAGCCCCTCTAACACAAAGCTGCTGTGCTGGGCTCCCAGGACAGCAAAACCTTTAATGGTCTCGCAGCGTGGAGGACAAAACCTGCTGCCAGCTCTACAACACACACTTCCCACGTCTGCAAAGTGAAGCGGCAGCGTTTCCCCGTGGATGAGGACTAGAATTCAGCACAGTGACTCTGCACGAGCTTATCGGGCAGCAGTCATTAAAAGCCAGCTCTGGAGATGGCTGACGTGGGGGGAAGTTGGATTTGAGTTGGTTTCTTCAGGTATAGAATCATGGAATGGTCTGGGCTGGAAGGGACCTCAGAGCTCCTCCAGTTCCAACCCCTGCCACGGGCAGGAACACCTTCCACTGGAGCAGTTGCTCCAAGCCCCTGGGTCCAACCTGGACTTGAACACTGCCAGGGATGGGGCAGCCACAGCTTCCCTGGGCACCCCCTGACAGCGCCTCAGCACCCTCACAGGGAAGAGCCTCTGCCCAAGAGCTCATCTCAGTCTCCCCTCTGGCAGTTAAAGCCATGAAAGCCCCACAGCAGCTGGTGAAGAAGCAGCCGGGAGGATGAGCTCTGCACACAGGCTGGGTTAGGGCAGCATCGCTGCGCCAAAGCCACTGCTGCCTCCTCAAATGCCCCTTCTCACCCCTAAAAGGACAACACGGTCTTCAGCAAAGAACTGCCAGCAAATGGCCCTCTGGCAGCAGATGACCTCCGAGAGGACAGTGCCTGGCTCCCGCAGGCTGGCTCAGCTGCTGCCCAGAGCCGGGGAATGTCATCTCCAGGCAGGCATCTGGGCTGCACGTCTGCCAAGGCAGATGGCTCCAGCAATGGCCCCAGTATAGTAACAGAGTCATAACGGATGGCCAAGCATGAAAACCACTTTGCCATGTCACTTGATAGCTCTGCTGGTGCCCCATGCAGCAGCAGGGCGCGATGGGATCCCCCCCAGGTGAAACCATCATGCCCAGCAGAGTGTGCTCACCGAACAAGGCTGCCGAGTGGGCCAAAGCGCTTCAGGGACGTGGTGATGGTCCTTGTTTGCAGATGATGGAAACTCTGTGGTGTGAAGGGACAAGGGAATGAATTGCTTCCAATTAGC
This sequence comes from Myiopsitta monachus, assembly GCA_017639245.1. Taxonomy (NCBI): domain Eukaryota; kingdom Metazoa; phylum Chordata; class Aves; order Psittaciformes; family Psittacidae; genus Myiopsitta; species Myiopsitta monachus. Next base: position 818,685 of record CM029925.1, read on the forward strand.
ACGAAACACATCAAGCAGAAATGTCAGAGACAAGTAGGGCAGCTTGGCAAGCTCCTGCAGCTCTCGTGGTCAGTCGTGAACATCTGCCTGCGCCTGTCCTTCAGGACTGCTCTAGGGAAGCACACGCTGCATCGCCAACGAGAATTACAGCCTCCAGGGTGTGTGGCTTTATTTAGTTGTAAGCAGCAAGCCTCAGCAGTGCGGGGAACAAGCTGCCAGTGGATGCAGTAGACTCTGGCTGCCTTCAAAGCAAGGCTGGATTTCTTAAAGGGAGAGACGCTTGAGTCAAGCCCAAACCATTGAGGGAAAGTGTGACTCCAGGGTTCCTGGCTCCCAGCTCCCTCCACCTCTACAGCACCAACCACTTCTTTCTCACAGGTGTCTACGCCTGAAGACTGGAACAGTCCAATTCCATCCCAAACTCTTCCTGCTGGAACACCAAGAGCTCTGCCTGCCTCAGCCTCCAGTTACCCAGCTTTCTCATACGAACAGCTCATACTCCAAACACACTCTGCCTCCACAAAGACAACATCGGAACCCATCTATGGAGTTTCACAGCACACACAGCCCTGATACAGCTGGGATCCTCATCTCTCTGCTTCTCCAAAGCACCTTAAACTCTTCCAAATAGCCAAGCATGGCTTCACCTCACCAGGGAGGTTTTGCCCTCTGGCTTATTACCGCTAGAAACCTGGAGCACCGACAGGTTTGCCAGTTGTGTTCTTGCACAACCAGCTACAACAGCCCAGCCGTAGGTGCGGCCGCGCCGGCGTGTAATTAAAGCCCTGAGCCGGGGCTGGCCACGGTGCTTGTGCTGGCACGGCTGCGAGATCACCACGGTGGATGCGCAGCATGTGCATGGTCCTGTGCCTCTCCACCTCCTCCACAGCAATTTAAGGGGTGTGGCTCTTGGCAAGACGTATTTGAAAGAAAGAGAAGAAGAACTCCAGCTCAACAGCCTCATCCTGCTGCTGCCGGCAACGTGGCCAAGGGAGCCTGGCACAGCGTGGCAGCAAGAGGTGAAACCAACTTCCTGGGCAGAATCCCAAGGGAATTGGGTTTGGGATTGCTGATTTGCAAACCAAGACTTTCCCCCCCACCGCTTGCCTTTCTGGCATTGCTGGCTCGCAGCCGGCAAAGAGTGTTTGCAATTGACCCGAGGCCCTCAGGCACCACCACAAAACCAGCACTGATTTGGGAGAAGTTCCACAGGATTGAAGCAATTTGGAGGGCAGAAACCAGGTTCATTTGGGAGACCAAGTCATCCACATGGAGAGGTGAGGAAGCTCCATCTCAGCCCCGTGCCAAGGGTACAACTGGGTGGCTGCTTGCGGTACACAAGCTCTGGGAGGCAGCTTGTATACACACTCTGGCTTCCCAACCTCCAGCACCACCACAGAAGTCTCATCCACAGACATCCGCAAGCTTTCAATGGGGAAAAGAGACAAAACACCCCCAAAACCCCAACACATCACACGGTACAGGCAGAGGGGCTGCATCATGACTCGAATTCAAACAACTACTCCTCTACCCCACCTTGGCCAGAGGCTGGTGGTGAGGAAGGGCGATCATTTATAACGTGGGCCTATGTCTACTTTGAAAACGTACTCATTAAATTCCTCATTGCTCCTTGGTGTGCTCCATATTTACCCTGAAGAGAACCTGGCGTCTGCGATTGCATTAATCATCTTCCCTTTGGCAGCAAGTGAAAGAGTTTCTGAACTGTGCTTGCAGAGCAGAGCCACAGAAGTGTGTTTAGCAAAACACGCTAATGTAATCTATTAAAAATTAACAAATCTCATTAGCATTATTAACTGGATGTGCTGGAGTCCTTGTGCTTTGATGATGAAGCAGCAGCATGCCCTGGTCTGATATCCAGCTGGACTGCCCAGAAATAGAGCTGCTACATCAAGGAACTTTTGAGAGATGAACTGGAAAAGAGAGAGCTAAAAGTGGACAGCCAGCAGCATCTACAGAGGCAGGAGTCAAGAGGAAAACTGGAATCAGAAGTGTATGAATAGAAGTGAATGTCAAGCAATATTCCTGCAGATCCTCCATGTACCTCAGCCCACCCAGACGTGGAGTCACTTTCTCCCTCTTTGGAGACTCTAAACATCTAAACCCACAAAGCAATCCCTTCTGATCACTTGGCTGTCACCTGAGACATCTCAGGACAGTCTTCATGTTGGGATGTAACATTCCCAGTGATAGCAGAGCAGAATGAAATGCTTCATCTATTTCCTCTAATGACAGAAAGCAGCATCATCACATCAAACTGAAATGTTCTCCTTCATATTTGTTTCCCTAAAAGCTCTCTGGATATGACCAGGACAGGCAGCTAAGAAGCAGTCCTAAGGGGAACAGCAATGGTCCCTGCCTTCCAGATGCCAGCTGCTAAAAGCAGCCCTCAAGGCAGAAGGATATTTCTCAATGCTTGATTAGAAAACTCATGGTGGCACTCCAGAACATCTAACATCTTCCTTTGTGACTCACTGCATGCGGAAACCAGACTTGAACAGGGCCCAGGCCATGGAGAACAGGGTTTGTGGCATTCATGCTTCAAGTAGGCAACCAGGACTCTGTGCAATGTCTATGCTCAGATGTCCCTGGACATCCATCATCGACTTATGCTTGTACAGAAGAAGTGAAATCAAAGGCAGTTGGTGCTTTGCTCCCTGAGCACCCACGTGAACAAACTGCCTCCGGAGCTTTGTGCTGTTTCGCTGCCTGGGATCACTGGTGTGGATGGAGAGCAAAGCTCCCCATGCCGGGGAAAAGAGCCGGGGGCTGAGGTGAGGGAGCTGCCAAGGGAAGGGAGCTGAGGGGCTCCAGCACCAGTGGCTGTTTAACTGAGCTAAGGTGCTAGAATAAATACAGGAATAAACCAAACCCTGGCCCTGCATTAAGCCAACGTTAAAGTGACTTGAGCCTATAAAAACGGGGTAATGCAGGAGGCCCTGGGAAACATCACCGTACCCGACTTTCTACTTTATATAGCTAAAGAAGGGCTGGTTTCCTAAGCTGGAACTTAACAGCTTCAGGTCATGTTCCCTGTGTTGGAAGGAGCCCCAGGAACAGCCGCTGTACCCCGAAACCCGGACCTGGCTTTGTAATGCCTTCCGCAGGGCTGCAGAAGACCTGAATTAAACCAAGCTGCAAAACTAGGGCTCATTCCTGCTCCCTGCCTCCCACCCACACTGAAAGCAAGCCCTGGTCCCAAAGCTCTGGTGGAACAATGGTGCTGAGAGCTAGAGCTGGACAGCAGTGGCAGCTCCAGTGGGAAACCCGGTATCATCCCAGCTGAGAGCAGTGACACAAGGAGGTGACAGGACAAGAATGCTCCGAGGTCCAAGTCCACAAATGCCTCCACCTCCATCCTAACTGTCTCATTCTCAGCTCACTCTCAGGAACGTCACAATCATAGTGGAAAATCAGAATAAAAAGGCTACGTAATCCAGTTTGTAAATCCCTTGAAAAATACAAAATCCTCTCTAAAACGGATTACAGAGATTAGAGATAAAGAGTTTCCTGGAAATCAAGAATTACATTTCAGCCTCCCTCCCCTCCCAACCTCCCAGAGAAAAGAGATGAGCTTGTGCCCCCACCATCACCACAGCCTCAGGGCGCAACAGAAGCTCCCTCTAGCCCCTGATTCTACCTGATTCTACCCTAAGCACCATTTAGGGGTATTATCTGCTGCATGGACCTGAGTCTATGAGCAACATGCATTGGTGGCAGGAAATCTGTCTGCGTCAGGGAGAGGAGATGCCTGAGAGCCCCTGCAAGCTTTATGCTCCATCCCTTTTCCAGATGGGCTCTGCAGGACCACGCAGTCAGGAGCCGCACACAACCCTGTGGGTGCCCCACAGAAAAGCATTGTCTGAAATCAGGGTGGGCTCCTAAAAATCAAGATGTTTCACTTGGCTGTGCCAGTGGTGACAACGTTATCAATGGGAAAATGGTCAAACACTCACGTGCTGATGATATCAAAATATTTAGCAGCCATGGCATTATCATTTGGACAGATTAAAATCAGCGCTTGGTTTCATATTTGACTCAAGTATCCACAGTCAATGGTGGCAGGAGAATTTTCTGTTGGGAATTGTTATTTCGTGAGAGCTTTTGTGCTGGAACAGAAAAAAAGGAGGGTTGCAATATTAGCATTCCCAGCAGAGCACACATTCAAGTTCCTGACCTGTTATTGCTCAAGGACTTCTGCAGCTGCAGATGCCTGTTTGGAGCTACAGTTAGGTCACTTTGAATGATGCTCATAGAATAAGGATCAAAACACTCAGAGCTTGATCAAAAGGACATTTTATGAACGTTGCAGCCCGAGTTAAGTGCTGATGTGAATACTTACATTTGCCCTTATATTAGCTGAGCTCAGTTCTAATAAAATTAACACCCTTTTAAATAATGCACTCAATTTTTGTTTCATGGGTTTGTGCCTTATGGCTTTGAAAACCTCTGCATCGGTCTGGGAATGTTGTGTTGGGATCTGGAAATCAACTTTATAATGATATAAAGGGGGGCTGCTGCTTTTTGTCATTGCTCCACCTGCTCTAACCTGAATTTGCCCACCAAAGGTTGGGGTTTCCCCACACACACACAAAAGAGGGTAACACAGTCAGACTCTCTCTTTTCCCTGTAGGAATTACTACCTGTAAATAAACAACTAAACCCCAAACTACAAGCACCAGCAGCATCAATGCTCCTTTGAAAAGAGACAAGAGGGAAAAATCCCGTCTCTTTTCTGCATGTCACTCGCACATTAGAGGCAAAATGAACTCACCAGTCCAGGGCAGGGGACATCTTAGTGGTGCAATAAAGCCAGTGAACTGCTCTTTAGAGATATTCATCTCGAAAGCCAGAACAGAATGAACATTTTCCACCCTTTTATTTATTTATCTTTTTTTCTTGTGTGGACTCACCTTAGCTGAAAAGCACATTGAGATTGTAATTATGGGAAGGCCTCATCTGGTAGATTTGTAAACTCAGCTATCGGCTTGAATTACTGGAATTAGCAAGGCTAATTTAATGTCACTGTTCAAAGTAGCTCCGATTTGGAATTTCTTAATGGCCTTAGGAGAAGGAGCCTTTATGCATACTGCAATCTAGGCTTCATTCTTAGCTTAAATTCCTTCTCATAGATTTCGTGAATGCCCTGTTTTGTAGCCAACACAAACTCTGTCCAGAAAAATAATGTAAGGACTCCGAATGAAAAGAGATTAGCTGTTCCCTGCTCCTGTTATTTTAAAGCAGAAATAACTTTGGCTTCTACTGATTCATAGACAAAGCTTGAAATGCAAAGCATGCTCAACTCCAGATTCAGCATGAAAAGGACCTTCAAATATTCCCGAGTGCAAGTAATGGACTTATTAGAGGGATGAAAAGAGGCACTTTTCACAGAATCCCAAGATCTTTAGTCCTGTCATATCAATAATCTTGCTTAAGAATTTCATTCTATTTACATTTCTTTCCCTTCAAAATGTCCTGCCTGGCTCCTATGGAATTAACATTGATGCTTTTAAAGTGTTAATTTATTGCTGTTACTGCTCAGTGGCAAGTGGTGTAAAATGCCTGCAGATCCCCCAGAGCGTGAGCACGGCGGCAGGGAGGTGTGTGACAGGGAACAACTCCTGCACTTCCACACCTGATGCCTGAGAAATGAGGAGGTGATTTGAAAGGCTTGCTTAAAAGCATCCTCTTGAAATCATGACAGTTGATGGTGCTGGAACTCACCGTACCTGCAATCTGTTTGCCTCTCCTTTATGTTTAACACCCACCAAATCAATGCTGACAGTGAGAAAACAAGCTTTATAGCTATCACAAGGCAAATCTGCCTGGCTGTCTTTAAGCTGCCAAAATAGACCCTTTTGGGTTTTTTTTTTTTTACCCAGTTTGCTTAGTCTTTGCAGGATGGTTTAGTGTAAAACCTGCACTAAGCAACTAGTGGCGATTTTCCCTCTTTGTTTGAAGAAATGGCTGAAAACCAAAGGTATTTCAAGAAGAAAGTACAAAAGCCTGTGCAGGAACACCAGGAAAGCAGACGGAGATGGTCCTTTTTAAGGAGTGAGGTCAGCTCTATGTCCCTGGGACAGTTCGCACCAGTTGGGGAGCATGGAGGGAATAGAAGATGCGTTGGGCTACATCTGCCCAGGGCTCAGAAACAACAGAGACCAGAAGACCGCAGAACACTGGGGTAGGATGAGCAGCCATGCCAGGATGGCCACGCACAGCCCATGGTACCAGCCAGCGATGATTTTCACACACCCAACTGTGTGGTTTTGCTCTGGAAAGGCAAAGCACGGCGCCTCCTTGCACCCGAGGGGCTCAAAGCACACTGCAGACACTAATTATATCCTCTGCTTGGCAGAGATTATTAAGATTATTATAAGCACCAAATCCTCACAGTCCCCAAGCGCAGCCTCCATTCACTTAGTAGCTAAAACTGAGCTGAGGCTGCAATGGGGCTTCATGAGCAGTGATGGGTGAGCTGGGACAAACACCTGACTGCCCCAAGCTGCTCCACTGCAGTGGCCTTCTCCTCCTTGGATGCTTCTAATGCCTCTGTACATGTCCCAGCAAGTTCTCCCGTGAAGCCATCAAGGTTTTCCTCTGAAAACGCTCTTTACGGCAAGACAAGACACGGAAACCCAATGCACCAGGGAGCAGGGAGAGTGAGGAGCAGTCCTGTCCCACAGTCCATCTTCCAGAGCACCCTCTCAACCCCTGTTCCTAAGGACACCTCAAGAGGTCTCTGCCATTAGTGGTCAATTTTCCTAATGATAACCTTGACAGCCCTGATGAGACATCCCGCATCCATGTGCCGACAAGCTCCATGAGCTCCAGAGGCCTCTCTTGCGATGCTCCAGCACAGCAGCAAACCCCTCTCTGAACCCCGGCTTTGCTCCATTCAGGCTTGCTGGATGCCTTCATGTCCTCGCAGATGTTGGTTGAGCCATTTGCCCTGGCCATAGGTGCCAAGCAACGATGGGTTTAGACCAGCCTGCCAACCCCAAACATCTGACACTGTCTCTTTAGTAAAAGTAGCCTGGATGAAATAGGTGACAAGTGCATAAAAATCCACGATAGCTGTGCAAGGCAAAGGGGGATTGCCAAAAACTGGTGACTGTGCTGCAGCTGCTGCCTGGGAAACCCATTAAGGCCACGTGGGGTGTCAAGTTGTATGTAACGTGAGAGCCGCGCAGCCTCGCAGTGCAGCCAGGCAGAACGTGGGTCCAAAGAGACCAGAGTTTCTCAGCACAAACCTACCTTTGCCTCTCAAAACCTGCGATTCACCTGCTGGTGAATGGGCACAGCCATGCTGAGGCACCCTGGCCCCAGAAAGCCTGAGCTGCAGGCCAAGGTAGAGACAGTATCCCTGTGCGCATCCCATCCTGCTGTGGGATGCAGTGAGGGGATGCCAGGTAGGGATTCCTTGGAGCAGGGCTTGCTACAGGGGATGCATCTGTTTGCTTTGCTTTGGGGTTAGTGCAATCCTCCAGGGTAGGTTTCAATGGGACAGAAGTGATTTAGGAGCCTCTGGGCAATCCCACACCATGGCCACAGTTACCTCGTATCGTACAGGAGATGGTTAAGCATTTTCACAGACTGGCTTCTGCTCCTTAATGTACACAACTGGTCAGGGTCAGTCTTACTGCTACTGGTAACTGAAGTCACTCTCAAACCTCCTGCTTTCCAACGCAAGCACAGTTCTTTTAGTTCAATGTGTGGAAATACCTCCTTGCTATGTCCTTATTTTGGAACTTCATCTTTTTGCTCATACACAGAGCCTTTTTTCTTTATATTCCCCCCCCCCTTTTCTAATGAGTTCTGGCAGTAGGAAGTTGTTTGTAAATCACACAAGTCTTTGTTTTACTGGAAACATCTGCTTTAACACATTTGTCTTGAAAAAACACTGTTTTTTTAAACAAAGGTATTAAGCTGCAATGTAAATTGGGCACATCTGTTTATGAGTCACTGCAACAGCACTGCCTCCAGTGCACCAGATCACACGGATCTCCAGGGGCCTGATCCAGCAGAAATTGGAAACCTCCAGCCCGCTCTGCTCCCTTTCCCAGCACTGCTCTTCCTAGAGCATTGCTCCCTGATTTCATAAATTAAGGCCACTAAGCACGACAGACCCGGTTCACGTCTGCTAATGGCATTAAGAGTCTGGCCCAGCAGAAACTAAAGCATCAGCACGATGCTTCACTGGTACCCAAGTCCAGGGGAACCCGAGGACTGAGTTGAGTGGAATTATTTGTGTGAAGGATGAAGCTCTTCCCTGTGAGGGTGCTGAGGCGCTGTCAGGGGGTGCCCAGAGAAGCTGTGGCTGCCCCATCCCTGGCAGTGCTCAAGGCCAGGTTGGACACAGGGGCTTGGAGCAACTGCTCCAGTGGAAGGTGTCCCTGCCCGTGGCAGGGGTTGGAGCTGGAGGAGCTTTGAGATCCCTTCCAACCCAAACCCGTCTGGGATTCTGTGATTCTATGTGTGGGAGACATTTGTAGCTGGGGACTCCAGCACCAGACCTACTTTTGCCCACAGTGCCATCCCACCTCTGCCACGTTCAGCCATGCAGTGCTGCCATTAAATGCAAATCAGAGAGAAAGACATTTGCTGAGCTGTCAAGATCAAAACCTGATCCCACCAGCTGGCTACTCGGTCACTGAAACACAAGGGTCAGCAGACCTGGGGCACTGGTGTAAGGCCCAGCAGAAACCATTTAGCTTTGCTTTATGGAGAGGCTGGAGAGCATTCCTCAAATCTTCTGGGATAAATAAAGCAAATGAGGGGTGGGAAGGGGGAAGCAAAACCAGAAAGGGGGTGCCTAGAGAGGGCAGATTCAGGACCTCCATCCCTACAAGGGCTGCAAGACCTCAACTGCCCTGGACGCATGCACCCCCCAGGATAAAGCTTTCTGATTGCCATCAAAACCCACAGCCAGGCAAGCAATGTCCCACCAGAGATCTCAGTCTCCCCTCTGGCAGTTAAAGCCATCCCCTGTCCTGTCCCTCCATCCCTTGTCCAAAGCCCCTCTGCAGCTTTCCCTGCAGCCCCTTCAGGCACTGGAGCTGCTCTCAGGTCTCCCCTTCAGGAGCCTTCTCTTCTCCAGGCTGCCCCAGCCCAGCTCTCTCAGCCTGGCTCCAGAGCAGAGCTGCTCCAGCGCTCGCAGCAGCTCCATGGACTCCTCTGGACCTTGACCCTTTTTTCATCTTTGCAACAGGAGAAACAAAGCTTCAAGTGCCAGGAAGGGAAACGGAAGGCGACAGCAGCACAGCAGATGCTCCCTGACAAGTGGGAGCACGAGTGGGGAAGTTTCCCCGTAGAGGGAAGGGGAGTGGAGAGTGTTTCAGATAGGAATGCATTCATTCACATTCTCTGCACTTGCCTTAACAGATGATTTATGTCGCCAAAGGAAGAGGAAGAGCTCTTGCAGGCTGTGTTCTGCAGCCACTTTGGGGAGCACACAACTTACTTTTGACTGCAATGATCTCCACAGCACCAGAAGAGGACAAGCAGCCAGCGCAGAGTTACCGGGGAGGCAGAGGATATTACTCAGACTCTGATAATAACCACCAGCTCCCACCTGCCAACCGCAGTCTGCCTAACACAGAGGAGTCCGAAAACAGGCTGCAGCAGATGTCTGCCTCCCCATACAGGAAGCATCTCCAGTATCCATGGGACACAAGCAACTCCAAAATAGCTTGGAGTCCAACAATTTTACACAGACTCAAGATACTGAAATAAAACAGGAAGGAGGGAGGGGGGAAAAAGGCGGGGGGGGAGAAAGAGAAAAAGGATGTGTATCACATTGCAGTTGTAATTACAGCTTCGGAATTCTGCTGGGACTGCTGTGCTGGGCTGAGGTAGTGACAGAGGCCCTGGCAGTGTGTGCAGCTGAGGTCCCATGGCAGCCAGCAGTATCTGCCCCTCAGTACGTACATCCCTGCACACAGGATCCCAGACTGGTTTGTGTTGGAAGGGACCTCAAAGCTCAATCAGCTCCAACCCCTGCCACGGGCAGGGACACCTTCCACTGGAGCAGTTGCTCCAAGCCCCTGTGTCCAACCTGGCCTTGAACACTGCCAGGGATGGGGCAGCCACAGCTTCTCTGGGCACCCCTGGCAGTGCCTCAGCACCCTCACAGGGAAGAACTGCCTAATGTCTTATGTCTAACACCTAACATCATGGCGTATAACACCCAAGGGAACAGCCAGCCAAGGGACGCAGCAGCATCCTGGATATGCAGCAGTGCACAGGGTCCTTCAGCATCCAAGAGTCAGACCCAAGGTAGTGCTTTGGGCACTGGCTCCTGGCTGCACGGAGATAGGATACAAAGAAAGGCCCTCGGAGGAAAGGTGTGGAAAGAAGAGGCACTGCTGGATTTGCATTCAAGATTGCAGTGGGTACAGACCCAGCATACCACAGGAGGGAAGGGCAGAGCATCGTCGCAGGTCCTGTGGGAAGCAGAATACAGGGAGAGCAGGAGCAGACAGCAAGAGGTTGTTGGAGAGCCCTAAATGCCACTGAAGACATTTTCTGAACCAACAGAAGCTGGTCAAGACGCCAGATTTCCATTCCCACAGAAAAGGGGGAATGTACTACTGCTCCAAAGCTGAACAAAGGCAAAACCCATCCAGATTTTGTGCCGGTTTTAACAATAAGGCAAGCTAACGTACCACTGCAACAAAGTCAAATCAATCCACTTGGATTTCATGTTTTCCTGTGATATAACCAAAAACATAACCGGAAGCAGACCTTCAGACCAGAAGCTGTGCCAGTGAAGCTGACAGCATTATCTTGTCGCATGGGCAGTCAGGCTGTAGTTGCATTTTCCCCCCGCAGGAGCAGGGAAAGATGTCTTAATTTACTTCCAAACCAAAACAGTCCCATCCAAAAGCCCAGTGGCCTTCATTGCACCCCAGATCCAGCAGAGAGGCATTCTGCAGAACAAAGCGTTCCATCAGAAAGTTTCCAACCTGCCTTAAAAGGCTGGGCTGGAGCACCTCCCCTACAAAGGCTGAGAACATTGGGGCTGTTCAGCCTGGAGAAGAGAAGCTGTGTGGAGACCTCAGAGCAGCTTCCAGTATTTGAAGGGGGCTACAAGGATGCTGGAGAGGGACTCTTCATCAGGGGCTGTAGTGACAGGAAAAGGGGTGATGGGTTCAAACTGAAACAGGGGAAGTTTAGGTTGGATCTAAGGCAGAAGCTCTTCCCTGGGAGGGTGCTGAGGCGCTGTCAGGGGGTGCCCAGAGAAGCTGTGGCTGCCCCATCCCTGGCAGTGCTCAAGGCCGCAGGACAGATGGTGAAGGCAGCGCACAGCCCATCCACAGGCACTGCTTGGGAAGGAGGACACCCCTCCTCCAGCTCATAGCCGCGCAAGGGGTCAGGGATCTGCTGAGGTCCTCCTGGGAACGGGGGAGGCAGCACTCTGTGGACACATCTGGTTCAGTTCATGTTGTTGTGGCAGATGTGCGCGCACAGGTCAGGGCTAATGCACCACAGCCGAGGAGAGCTTCTGCCTGACGGGTGATGAATCCCTTTCTGGAACACACAGAGCAGTGTTGACTCAGTAACCAGCCGTGTCCTGGTAATATACTGACTGATGAGTGATCTGCAGGCCAGAGCCAAACGCACACTATTTTCACTTTCAAAGCAAGGGGTGGGGAGTAGAGAGACAGAAATGTGGATTACAAACACGGAGTCCTGAGAGACGTCTCTGGAGGAGCATCCTTCTCCCTCTTTCTGATGACTTTCTGGCAAGGACTAAAAAGACAGACTGCTTTCTGTACAGGTCCATGTTTCCTTCTGCTGGAGGCCATCACCCACCAGCACTGGGCTCCAGGATCAGGCCTGTGCAGAAATCCAGCACGGTCTCTCTACTAATGTCATTTTAAGACCTTCATCTCAGGTGAGGTGAGCATCTCTGATGCTTCCAGGGAGCATCACTGTCTGGAAAGATGCAGACATCTTCCAGATATTAAGTCACTGCCTCATTTAATCAGGCTTGAGGAGCGCATAGACACATACACTTATATTGATGGAAACATGTCAAAACTCATTTTCAAGACTGCAATGCTGCAGTCTGCAGCAAGAAGGAACCTGTTGGATCCTGGACAAAGAGATCGCTGTCATGTAAGAGCTCTCACTCAACCACATCTAAGTAAACACCAGCTCCCCAGAGCCTCCGGTTGCTGCCATAATGTAATGCTGTAACTAGCACTGCCAGGTCATTGCCACAATGTCCTGTATAAAAACAAACACATTTGATCACATTTGAACAGGGGAATGGAGAGGGCAGGGGTTTTAAGGCAGTTCTGGAGAACTTCAGCATTTCCCATCTGCTTTCCTTTATGGTTCAAGAGTGCTCTGGAAGTTGTACACAGAAGTATTCCAGTAAGTGTTGGCTTCCATGATTCACCCGAAACACCATCTTTTCTTTTGGACATCTCCTTCAGGGCAAGATGCTGGATAGTAACAGAGCAGCCACAGTTGAGATCCCAGGACGCTTTCAGTGAGACAGGGCCACTTGGTCCAATGTCAGTTGTGACCGCTATTCACTTAGTTCTATTTCTCCAAAACACTTTTTGGGCAGACACATGCCAAGCTCATCCTGAGCCAAGCTGTGTTGAATGGTTCTTTATGGACCTTAGTTCCGTGATTGTATCTTCTTGGGTCTTTGCATGTAACCTTTGGGTGCACTCACTGTGTGATGTTCCTCCTGTTCAATCCTTGCCATTGCCCAAAGCCAAATCCCCAGCACAATGGTGGTGTGTGCCAAAGGATCCCAATCTTGCTGACCCCAGTCTGCTGTTCAGCTGGTGGTTGTGGTTTCTGAGTAGCACCACTGAGCAGCAGCTCAGTTATAGCGCTGGCCCATGCCTGTTACCCTTCAGTGGTACCCAGGTGGTCTAAGACACCTGAAGTACAAGCAGTATCCCAGACTAGTTTTGTTGGAAGGGACCTCAAAGCTCCTCCAGCTCCAACCCCTGCCACGGGCAGGGACACCTTCCACTGGAGCAGTTGCTCCAAGCCCCTGTGTCCAACCTGGCCTTGAACACTGCCAGGGATGGGGCAGCCACAGCTTCTCTGGGCAAACTGTGGCAGTGGATGATGTCCCTGTGATGTTTTAGAGCGGAATGCTAGCACACCAACATGAGTGCTGGGCACATGCTCCAGGGCCAGAACCCTCTCCTGCAAGGCTGAGCAGGGCTGCACCCTACAACCTCATTTATTACATCCCTGCAATCACTCTTATCAGCTTACCTGCAGTCAGGTATTAGTAAAAGCCAAGCCACTCATGAAAGGGGCACCCTCTCCTATGGGAAAAGTCAATCAACACGTTATACTGTTATCAGGCTCATAGACAAACCTCTCTTTGTACAACAACCCGTGCAGAAAGGATGCCCTGACTATCAGTGTAAGGTTATCTTGTCGGTCCATTAGCAAGCAGCACCTGGGCTGCTCCTGTCTGAAATATTTCTTTATTGTGGGGCCTTAAAAAGAAATCCAGTTCAACTATTTCGTCACTCACAACAAAAACCAAAAAGCAGGTTTGTATCCAAGTTGGGAATTGTGTTTCCCAGCTTTGGAAGAATTCCTGTGTTTTCAGACACCGAAACCAGATTGATCATCCTTTAAAGATAACTGTGACTATCACTACTGCAGCTGGGCAGATTTTTGCATGCTTGAAATTGTTTTGATGCATTGAGTCGTGTAAAATGCTGCACTTGGTGACAATTGAAAGATGCATCAGCTCCCAAATTACACTGTTAAAAGGATCTCCTTGATACACAAACTGCTATTCAAACTCACAACCCAACTAGAGAGTAAACCCTTTGCCAGCAGACTGGCATTATAAGCATCTGGGATTGATAAGAAGTCACAGATTCTCAAAGGAGCAGAAGCATCATTCTGTCTGACCTTCAGTGTGTCTCCAATCCCTCAACCTCATCCAGTCACCCTATACTGAGCCCAAGAACCAACCTCATCTGCACTGACCTGGGCTTCCAAAAAGAGGACTTAGGCCACATGTCTGCTCACACTGGGAATTTGATGCCCATGACTTATGGAGATGAGGATATCTAGGATTTACATGCCCTCCAATGATCCTGCTTTAGAAGAACCTGTACATCATTCTTTGCTTCGGGTCAGAATGCACCCTAAAGATCCCAGATACAAATCACTCAGAAGGACCTGAATCTGCAGCCTGTGAGCACAACACTGGAAAAGTTGTTAAAAATGGAAAGCAGAAAACTAGGAGCCCGGAATTAACATGCCCGGTGGCTTTCCTTGCTGATCTCATAGATGGGGGGTGCGCACGAGTAGCTTTTCTCAAAGCACAAACTGATTCTCATAGATAAATTTCAGTTCTTCAGTTGTGGATTTACAGTTTCTTTGGAGCAAGTCACAGCACAGAAGTTACAAGAACCCTTCGCAATGTATACATTATACACAGTGCGAGGCCTGGAAGAGCCGCAGCAGCACAAACGGCAGCTGAAGGATGCTATGAACCAGCTCATCTCTGAAAGGCACCGATAATTTCCCAGTCTGTCAATAACGAAACACTAAATCATTTTTGCTGACGTCAAAAGTGAATTAATGAACTTGCCATTCAATTAAGAGCTTTATCCAACTGCTTCATGTGACTCCCTCGCCATCTTTTAGCTCCTATTTGGACAGTGAGAAAGAATTCTTGACTTCTGACCAAATCTTCATGAAAAGGAGACATTTCAACAAACACAAACACTCGAAACAGAAACACAATAATCAAGTTATTGCATGGTTTTAGTTGGCACGATTCCATCTCTTCCATTGGGATAATATAGCTGACATTTGGCCTTGTCATTTTTCACCCTGGGACAGGATGACTCCCTTGTAACGTTTCTGCTATCCCTGCTTGGGTCGAGCATTCCAAACACCCTCTTTGGAAACAAACAACAAAAAGACTTAAATCTAAAAGTGCTGCTACAAAAATGACAGTTAAAAGTCCTGAAGGAAAATAGGAAAAAACAAGGGAAAGATGCTGCATCAACCCGACACAAGAGCCAAGCACAGGGTGCTGCTGCTGAAGGCTGAGCAGAGCCACATGCAATAGATATTGATAGCTTCCAGTAGGACAAGCCAAGCCTGCAGGCTGGGCAGTGGAATGCAAGCAGCCACGTGGCCTCGAGCCAGCCAAATCCACCCAGGGATCTGGGGAGGGACATTTTCCACCTGCGGAAGGAGTGCTTGGAAAGTCAAGCAGGTATTTGAAAGCATCTCTCTCAGCAGCCAGATGAACATCCCCAGAGCAGCACCACATGGAGCACAGCAGTGTCAGGAGATAGCCTGAAGCTATCTGCACAGACGTGAGCACCCTGATAAGGGGTGGGAAGAGACAATCTTGTAAATACTTTAACTGCTGTTGGTCTGTCCTCCAAGCACATTCACAGAGTGAGCCCCAGCACATCCCAATCACTGTCCCTACATCCCGTGTCCAAAGCCCCTCTCCAGGTTTCCTGCAGCCCCTTCAGGCACTGGAGCTGCTCTCAGGTCTCCCCTTCAGGAGCCTTCTCTTCTCCAGGCTGCCCCAGCCCAGCTCTCTCAGCCTGGCTCCAGAGCAGAGCTGCTCCAGCCCTCGCAGCAGCTCCACGGCCTCCTCTGAACTTGCTCCAACAGCTCCACATCCCTCTTGGAGGCCTCAGAGCTGAATGAAGTACAGCGGAGGGTGGGGGGGTCCCCCAGAAGTGAGGTCTCACAAGCCTTCAATTTGGTAAGGGCACTCAAGAACCCCTGCCAAGAGGTTAAGTCAGTGGCAGAAAAAGGCAGAAGCTATTAAGGAGTTACAGATCTGGGTAGATCAAGGGACACCCTGTGCTCATCTTGACTTTCCTGCAGCACCTGGGCATGGCTGGGTTGCTGGGAAGCAGCACAGAATCCCAGCCTACCCATCACACAGGCAGGGTGCAGGAAAACCCCGGGGCTGCCCCTGGGGCTCGAACTACAGACTCCTTCTCTCCCTTAGAAATAACCAAGGCAGAGCAGAAAGGCAAAGCCAAGTGCAGGTTATGCAGCAGCAACAGCCAGGCAGGGGAGCTCTTTTACACACACAAACTTGCAGAGCCATCTTTATATATTGCACACATCTATCTTTACATATCTCATGGGAAGAGGCCAACTTCCCTTCCCAGGACAAGCTATTTCTATTAAATTCTGCCAAATCCATCTGTTCCCAAGACAACTTTTGTTGCTGCCTAACGCTGATATTTTGGAAAGGTAAATCTTCCCCTTGTCCTCCCAACTCCCCCCTGCTTGCTGACTGCTCACAACATTCCCTGGGTGATGCTCCAGCCACTAAAAGGGATTCTTTTCCTCCTGGCAAAGTCTGTGCGGTGCCCAGGGGCACAGCACCCCCTCACAGGTGAGCTGGACCACATCACCTTTGCAACTCACCCCCAGTGCCTGCTAGAGCCATCCACCCAGCACAGGAGTCTCTCCAGCTTTATTTTCAGCCTTCCTGGCAATAAGCTTGTTGGTTATAAGTGGCATCTGAGTGAAAACAGAGCGGAGTTAATTCATGGGTGGTTGGCTGAGGTGGCGGGGGAAGTGCCAGCCACCCATGGCTCTGTTGGCTTTAGATGCCCAATGCAGGACAAGCAACAGGGAATACATTTGCACTGACTCATCATTTTGGGGGGGATATACTATCATTCCTTCCCAGGCATGATCTGCCATCGGTATGGCAAAAATATCTGTGTGTGGATGGATGGACACAGCTCTATTTTCAGAGCTGCAGGGTCTGGGTGCTCCATTGACAAACAGAGAGTGCTCTTCCCTGAGCTGGGAGGTTTGCAGTCATTTCCCCCCCCCCCCCCCCAGTAAGCATTATCTGCCTTCAAAACCCTTAATGTATTGCAGATGTGACAAATAATAAAAGACCTATCAGGAAAATAAGCCTGCCATCTCCATGTTTCCCACTGGGGCAATGTAATAATGAATTTATTAGCATATAGGGCCACCACCATATGTTTATAGTCACTCACAAACTTGGGACTTGACAGTTTACAAGTATGTTTAAATCATTAAAGTTTAAGTTGACTGTCCAGTTATTACAGGCTCATTAGAAATAGGAAACAACGGTTACATTTTATACCACAGGCGATAAATCACAACTAGGCTGTGTTTGAGAGTGACTTTTTCCTTTCTTTTGCTCTTTTTCATCTCTACATTTTCAAGCCCTTTGAGGGGACATCTCAGCGAGGCCAGGATGGGGAAGCTGCTTGCAGTTAGCACCTACACCAGGGGCATGAGCAATGCCCACTGCATCCAAGAGATGCAAAGACCTCAGAGGTGGCAAACTCTGCCAACCAAACTCAGTGCCATCTCAATGCACATACCTCCCCTCCTCGCCAGGGCACCACCAAGTCCATCTGCAAGGCTTGGGAAACCCTTTGTAAAGGAAGGACATCTCCCCATCACAGGAGCAAGCTGAACAAAGCCTCCAAGAACAGGAAAGCAAAGCACCCAAACTGTGTCCCCCAAGTGCAAACCTCTGAGGGTTGGCGGAGGCACTCAAACACGCTCAAAGGGGGTTCACCACAGCACAATGACACATCCAGCCAGCGGTGTTCCTGCTTTAACACCTCAGAGCATCCAGTATGGATAAATCCAGGGCATCAGCTACCCAGCCCCAGCCACTCCCAGTCCTTGCTGCCTCTATTACTGGGTAACTACCTTGGGAAAGAGAGAGATAAAGCCACACTAAATGTAGAAGTTCATTTTGTAAACTCTTTCCAGATTTCCAAGCCTGGCATCCTTTCAAACCAGCATGCTAGCCTAAAATTTAGACTATGTGGGAAGGGGAGGGGAGCTGTGGAGTGGTTTCTGGTCCCTTTTATTTCGTGCTACGACATGATAGGATGGGAAAAAAAGTAATTGAAAATACCCTTTTAAAGTAAAAAGAGATCTCATCCCCAAAAATGTTGAAAGTGAGTATTTCCACACCATCAGCAACTTTTCCTGGGCTGGTTTCCAACACAAAACTTGAGCAGATTCACAGTTTATATCCAATACCAACCAAATAGGATTCTGTCACTGTCAGATCAGCTTTGCCCTTCTGCTCTAAAGCAAGACATGACAACAGAGCATTACGGCATGGGCAAGTGAGGAAGCACCGCAAAGTCTCCCTGGCTGCCTCCATAGCACAGCTCATGTCCTCTGAGGCCAGTCAGTGCCTAAAAGCTGCAGTTGGACAAACCTGCTCTCAGAAACCTGAAAGGAGCACAGGAACCTGCCAGGAACACAATGTCCCAAAGGCACTGCTGCTTTCAAGTTAATATTTACCCATCCGTAGTGAACACCCTCCCAGCAGAGCAGCACAGGGAGAGCAAGTCAGTCTTTCCTTACGACATGTTCCCATACTGCAGGGACAAGAGAGGTCTAAATCGCTAGACAGGCCAGTTGGTGGGGAGATCAATACAGTGATTAGAGACAGAAAAAGGCAGAAGGGATTACAGACCAGGATTCAGAGATCACCGATGGTATTATGGGCAAGGCTATAAGAGAAATCAGAAACACATTTGAAATAGCAGAAAGGTGTGACACAGAGATCATGGAAAATGAAACACGTATCTCTGCTCTCGACTCAGGATGCTGTGGATCACCTGTATCTCTTTAACATATACTTTGATATTTAGCTTTTGGATGAAATAAAGTACATTTTATCCTTCTCTGAATTCTATATTTCTATTTCAGACCTGGATTGGAGGACTTAAAAAGTATTTTCTTTCCCTTACCCAATATTTGAATATACGTATTTGATATATTTTACATAATGTGTAAATAATCTTCGATATGAAACGGGCATTTAATATTTCACCTCTCACTTCATTAAGGATATTTTAATTATCCCAGACCAATGGAAGGGAATTTATAAACATCTGTGCTTCGTTTAAGAGCCCAAATTTGCCTCTTAAACTTCAAAGCTGTAAAGCTGATTTTATCCAGGTTCAGTTGTCTGGTCTCTTGAAGAGCACAGCATAGCGCCGTTAATTGGGCCAGGCCTCCCCCCGCATACCTACGTCCAGCAGACCCTGCTCATCCATGATGGACACAGCCTCTCACAGCCTAGGCTTACTCATGTGAGCAAGATGCTGCTGCTGCTGCTGAGATTCCCAGAGCCAGAAGGAGAGTGATGGTGGTTGGTGGGTCAGAGAGAAGGCACACACCAAGAGCCCGTGTGACTGCCCAAGTCACAACCGGTCCTTTGCTTTCTTCTCCTGATGGGTGACCAGAGATTACCTTACTAATAATGTAGCCATAGAACAACAGAACCACACATTGGCTTGGGTTGGAAAGGACCTTAAGATCATCCAGCTCCAACCCCCTGTCACAGGCAGGCACACCTTCCACTAGAGCAGGTTGCTTCAAGCCCCATCCAACCTGGCCTTGAATGCTGCCAAGTACCTAAATCTGTAAAATGAGCCTTTGTTATCTGTAAAAAATGACCACAGGTTTCTAAAGCCTGGATCTGAAATAACCATTGCTGCAGTCAAACAATCCTTACAACTTCCTGATGCCTCCCAGAAAGGTGAAAAGCTCATCTCTAAGCGCATTAGGGAGGGCAGCCACGGGAAGGAAAGCAGATGGTTTGCAGGTTTGCAACCTGCCTCAAACCCTCTGCCATGGGTTGCGCTCAACTCAGCCCTGCAAAACCAACCTGGAAAACCAGCAGCATTTGTTCTCCCGCACCACACGGGGCATCAACAGCCTCTGGGCCCTGGCATCGGTGGTGCATGCACTGAGCAGACCCCAGAGAGCAGCTCCCTGCACCGTCACCAAGACCTACAACCTGCAGCGAGACAGCCACTGTGGGACCACCACCCCCATCACCTGCTAAGAACCGGAGCTGGTTCCTCACTCGCAGCTCTCCATCCCCAGAGCCTCCGCCACAGTCATCCTCATCATCGCAGTCTCCACTCTCCTCCTCCTCCTCCTTCTCCGAGGTTTTGCCTGGAGCTTTTCTGCGGGGCAAAGCCATCCCTTTGAGCAGCTGAAAGACATGAGGTGCCACAGTCATTCAACAGCCTCCACCCACCTCCCCTCCCTCTTCATCCCAGGGACTGGGTGACAAGAGGGGGCCAGTGGAGCCAGGACAGGGGGATAGGACCCCATGGCACTCCACATGATGAGCTCAGGTTCATTCACAGGCCAAGCTGGAGACAAAACCACAATGGAAGATGGAAAAGGAGGAGGAAAAATCACATTGAGTAACCCTGCCTTTTGGTTTCTGCTCTGCAAGCACTGCATGAGCTGGAGCACCTCTACCAGCCTGTGAGACACCAGCGCTGCCCAAGCTCTGAAGTTGGCTACAAAATCCATGTCCAAAGCTAGGCCAGATGGGGCAAAACACAGTGGCAAGAGGAAACACGGGTGGGAGCTCCCCATGCTGCCGCTTCACGGCATGTAGAGAGATTAGGCACGTTTTAAGGCACCAGCTCCCTCTTCCCGCTGCCTTTCCCCATTTCGCTGTTGCTGAAAACAGGCGGCTGTTTCACCATAAAGCCAGCTCCACTTGGAAAAGCGTGAGTCAGGCAGTTAATATATGCTGAAAATTTCTCTCACTACCACTCTGCTATTAAAAACTTTCTTGAATTTAATCTCAGCATGGAAAAAACCCTAAATAATGAAAAGGAGAAGGAAGAGCAGATATTGCAAAATGGGAGCTTTCCGCATAGTTCAGGGGTTAGGGAGTTCCATCTCTCGCAGCAATACCCGTGCCTTTCAAGGCACTTTTTAATATCTGGAATCTAGGTCATATTTTTAAACTATTAAGCTAGCCTCAGAAAAGAGTTTCTCCAGCCTTTAGCTGCTGAAGTTTATACAGCCTCAGAGGAATGCTTTCGGCATCTGGCTCGCCCTGTCCACGGCAATGTCCACATACCTCAGTGTTTATATTAGAGGAGCAAAACGTAATGAAAACCAAATGGCTGGATGTGAGACCCCTTTGGGTTCCCTGCCTGCAGCAAACGATGTGGCAAACTTCTCCTTGGCATGCGCAACAACCACGCTGGGTCCTGCGCCCACGATAGGGAGCAAAACGCAGCTCATCTCCCCAAAACTCAGAGTGCCATGAGGATGATCAGGGGCTGGAGCACCTCCCGTACGAAGATAGGCTGAGAACAATGGGGCTGTTCACCCTGGAGAAGAGAAGCTGTGTGGAGATCTCAGAGCAGTTCCAGTGTCTGAAGGGGGCTACAGGGATGCTGTAGAGGGGCTCTTCATCAGGGGCTGTAGCAATAGGACAAGGGGTGATGGGTTTAAACTGAAACAGGGGAAGTTCAGGTTAGGTATAAGGAGGAAGCTCTTCCCTGTTCACAGCACCAGCTCAAACTCATTGCTCCATTACACCACTGCTCTAAAACCAAGCTTGTCATGGTGGAAGGGGGCCACAGCCGGTCAGCAGCCCGATGCTCACTCCTCTGCAGGATGCTCTGCAGGATGCTCACTCCTCTGTATCTAAGGCATGGAGCAAGCCAGCCAGGATCCCTCTGCACAGCTCAGCAGCCCAACTTTCATTCCATACCCAAAGCAGCAGAACAACTTTCTGGCAGAGAGAATTAAGCTTTGGGATATTTTCAGCTTTAATAAACTCAGCGGGTGGTGAGAGAAAATCAGGATTTTTCAATTGTGGGCTCTCCAGCATTAAAGTTACTGAGCATTTCTTGTCTTACTACTTTTTTCTTGGCATGCCATAAATTAGCAGCTTCATTTCTCCCCCTTTGTAGAAACAATAAAGCAGGAACTGTCTGAGAAATGCTGCATGGGCCCCGACTTGGGATGGAATGAACATGACATCCCCGTGCCATGCTGCTCCTTCCTTTTCCAGGACAAGGCTCCATCCTTGGCCACACACTCCCCAGCTACTGACAACCACAGGGAGGTTCAATTGGCTCTGGGAGAAGTGAAGCCTCAGACACAAAACCTATTGGCACTGTTAGCAGGAGACCCGGTGTGGGGTTCAAATCCCACCCTGCTCCAGTGGTGCTTCCAGACCCAGGAATGCTGTTGGATGCCTCAACTTTGGCTGCAGCAGCAGCCACAGTCAGGCACATCGACCATTATACAACCTCCCCTATGGTCTGCAAGCTTTATGGAATGATGTTTGGTGGACTGAACATAGATTGCCCATCCTTAAATAGCAAGCAGAGCTGACTGTACCCTAACATTACCGTTTATTCATGTCCTGTGGTTTAAAGCCTATGGTAAGAGGCAAGAAAATACATAGTCTGGTGATCACTAAAGTAGCATGCAACAGAGAGATAACTTTAACTTAATCACAGTTCATCCAGCTGTAAGAATTTACAGTCGTATCTTCTACTCTTTGCTAAACCATAATGGCAAGAACACACTGTAATGTACCCAATGTAAACTACAGCACTAATTGTGGGAGTCCGAGTGCACACATGTATCTCTGAGGTGTCTGCAGGGCATTCATTTCCCATCTCCACAACCACTATGGCAAGAAGCTTCCTTTGCTCCCGACTACAAGCTCCAATGGCTCAGATACGCTATTTTATGTTTTCATAAAATCACAGAACCCCCGCCTGGTTTGGGTTGGAAGGGACCTCAAAGCTCCTCCAGTTCCAACCCCTGCACGGGCAGGGACACCTTCCACTGGAGCAGTTGCTCCAAGCCCCTGGGTCCAACCTGGCCTTGAGCCCTGCCAGGGATGGGGCAGCCACAGCTCCTCTGGGCACCCCCTGACAGCGCCTCAGCACCCTCACAGGGAACAGCTTCTGCCCAAGAGCTCATCTCAGTCTCCCCTGTTTCAGTTAAAGCCATTCCCCTGTCCTGTCCCTACAGGCCCTTGGCCAAAGCCCCTCTTCAGGTTTCCTGCAGCCCTTTAGGCACTGGAGCTGCTCTGAGGTCTCCCTTATAGCTTTTATTTCCACACAGGTAGGGTGGGCAGTGCCACAGTATCTCTGCTGCCACATCAGCCATCAGGTCATTGGTCCGAGGGACCCCAGGCAGCCCTGGCTGGTGTCCATACACATCTGTGTTGCTTGGCGTGTCCTGTGGTTTCCCTACAGCTTAAAACCCAAGGCAGACGGGAACGATGCACAGAGCCTTTCTGCAAGGGAAGCCCCCCAGGGCATCCCAGCATGATTCACACCATTATTCATAACCATACAGTGACCAGACAAAAACAGATGCGGCAACGTGGGGGGATGAGTCAGCTGGACTTGGACGGGCCACTGTATGTTGAAATCTTTATAACTCCTCATTCTTTACAACCACTTTATCCAAGCTCACCATCCCACCAGCCACCTGGTCTTGTTTTCCCAATTTTAACATAAACAGTGAGAGCTGCAACATACTTTTCATCATTAATCTCCTGTCTCCCAAAAGAAACCAACGTTGTGTTTCTTGGACTGTAGTTTAAGAGCTGTTTTCTCATTCCAGAGACTACACCCATGGTACTGCAAATATCAATGTGAGCAATACCCAAAACCGAGCCCACAAATTCAGATTGAATATCCACAGTGAGCTACAAGCACTGCTCTCCTTTAGGGCAGAAATCCTCCTTTTCAACATACTTAAAAGTTACTTTTCAACATACTCAACGTAAAGAGAACAGGCGAACAGATTATTAAAGGGGAAAAGAAGACTTCTAGAAAAGCATTTAATTCCTGCATGAGTCTGGGGGAGAAGGCTGAGCGATATTTGTGTCTTTTGGTGAACAGAGCTGTCATTTCATTTAGCTTGCATGACTGAAAGAATTTAACAAGAAGTGTTCCATAGAGTTTTGCTGAAATTCCTCGCATGTTTTTAGTAAGCCTCTGGAATATGATCAAACCTAAAAAGCTCGAGAGGCTGGAGACCGAACTTGAAGCTAAAATAATAGTCACAGTTGTAGAATATGCTTAATAATCAAATATTCCCATCCAGCAGAAAAAGTGCCTTAGTGCAGAAACTCCCCTGGACCCGCAGCCGTGTGTCCATGTGCTGTCTGGTACCTTGAAGGGTTGTTGAGTTAGGCTCCTAGGCTGAGTTGGGAACTCAACCCAGGGGTAAAAACGAGTCCCTGGCTCTGCTAGAAACCCCTCAAAACTCAACCAAACTCACCAAAATGACTGTCCACAACACTTGCGATGCCTTTCTTCAGGAGCCTTGGCAAGAAGGAGCTAGAGAGGAGCAAAGGTGTTATTTCCCTTGCTTCACACAAGCCGCCTGCTCCAGCCACATGCTTCCAGGTACCTGACACAGACCCCGCTGACTCCTGACAGGTCAGGTTTTTCTGCTTTAAATTCCATCCTGCTGAAAACATCGGGTTTGGGGGAGGAAAGCCCTAGACCTTATGGGCAATCCTGACCTTGAAATCTGCAACATCGAGTAATTTATGGGTGGCTTTTAAATGAGGGCAGTATCATGGGAGACGTGCAGATTTTCACACGATGCTGTTGCCTGTTAACAGCTCATTACACTGTACAGAAGTATATTCGCATTATGAAATACAGCTGGGGTTGGTTTGCTCACAAAGGTCATTATCTGATCACAGGCAAGAACGGGGGAAAGGAACCCACTGGAAAAGGCTGAAGTTGGGGACTGTGCAAACTCATGTGTTTTGAATTTTGTGGCCTGATCTCACACAAGCATGCAACAGCAGAATCGATTCTCTCCACTTCCTCTGCTTATGAGCCCTGGAAATAGCATGGAAAAAGTTATCTTTCATTAGCAGATACTTTATTATTTAAGCAACCCTTACGATGGGATTCACTGGTGTTGTCCACTCCGCTTCTCTATCACCCAGCTCTGATTGATGCTGCCTCTGGACAGGGGCCTTGCACAGGACCATGCACTGGCAGAAACTGCAGCATCAACAGCACCATTACCGTGTACTTCCTTCCAAGCTCTAGAGAGCTTTCCCCCTCTTGAGCAGCCGCAATTACGACACCTATTACAGAAAAACTCAATGTTCCTGGCACCAAGCATCAAACACCATTTGAAAACGAGGAGATTTAAAACTTCTAAAAGTATCTGTAAATACCAGGAGCTGTACTTCTCTGTACACACGTGTGCCCTTTCCTCACTGCCCTTCTGACCACTGCATTAGCCTCAGGACAGAAGAGCTCATTTTGGCACAAGGACACCCATACTGTGGTTTCCTTAGAGCCGTTCCACTTGGATGCACCCTGGCAGCACAAGACATGGCAGAGAAGAAACCTGTTCCTAATTGTACTCTGGTTTCAAGCTCAGCACAAGGAGTGATCGCTAATCAGATGTTAATAAAGTAGGAGCAGGCTTTGGAGATGGAAAAGTCATTCCAGTGCTTAGAAAAACAACGAGTTGGGCACGTCAGCACTTTTATCAGCTGCTCTAAAGGCAAATCCTGCTTGACACATCACAGGTTTTGTACTGCTGAAGCTGCACTCGTCAGATCAAGCCCCAGGCAGCACCTTCTATGGGCAAGGAATCGCCCAAGGGTGTGCTCCCCATGCACCAGCCTGGGGTCACTCCTGCTCTGAGGCTCCACAACAGCCCATGGTGAAGGGTGCCCAAAGGGGTGAACCATAGAATCCCGGCCTGGTTTGTGTTGGAGGGACCTCAAAGCTCCTCCAGCTCCAACCCCTGCCACGGGCAGGAACACCTTCCACTGGAGCAGTTGCTCCAAGCCCCTGCGTCCAACCTGGCCTTGAGCACTGCCAGGGATGGGGCAGCCACAGCTTCTATGGGCACCCCCTGACAGTGCCTCAGCACCCTCACAGGGAAGAGCTTCTGCCTAAGAGCTCATCTCCATCTCCCCTCTGGTAGGTTAAAGCCATTCTCATTGTCCTGTCCCTACAGGCCCTTGTCCAAAGCCCTTCTCCAAGTTTCCTGTAGTCTCTTTAGGCACTGGGAGCTGCTTTTGGCACTCATAATACCATCTCCTGGAGCAGGAAAAGTCCCTCCTGTGCATTACTCGGAGTGTACCAGCACAGCAGGACCCCCTTTACTTCTTCACAAGCTCCAGAGGAGATGCTCTCGGCTGCCAGTAAATCAGTTTTCCTGGTCACTTTCCGGATAGCACAAAGAAGCCGGTGACAGCAGTGAATTATTGGCCCAAGGGTGGCCCTACTTCAGGGATCATCAGCTTAATTCCAGATTAGCTATCAAAACTGACACCATCCCAGTGGGTAAAGGAAGACAGATAAAGACCCCTCAGTGCTGACAGTAATTAAAATGAGCCTGCCCTGGCCGGTAAATCTCCCTCAGCAGCAGAAGGGGCTGCCAGGCCATCATGAACCGCTCTGCTTTGGCGACAAGAGCCTGGTGCCCGGGATAGGATGTGGAAGTGGACACAGAGGTTAAGCCCTCCCTGGCACAGCGCAGGCAGAGGGACGGCTCCTGTTGCTGTCCCCCAGGCAGGGGAGTGTCACTTCCCCGACCTGAACAAATGGTCATTCATCACAGGGCACAGGCGAAAAAGAGATTACTCAGGCTTTAGGATCAGCTCCTTCACCTTAGAGCCAGTCCCTTCCCCTTCCACCCCGCAGCTATTTCTGGCTTGTTTTTGTGCCGTGGTAGGAAGGAACAGGCTGGGGTGGGTGCCAAGCAGGGCTGGGGACCTGGGCACTCCCCATCTGCTTCTGGCTTGTCCCCTAAGCCCCACAGCCATGCTGATGCTGGAGAAAAGCTGTTTTTCTATTTCTGAGCTGCTGCAGCTCCTTCTTCTCCTTTGCATTCCTGAGACCAAACTGCCACCAGTCCTTCAGCATCTCTTCCTACACCACCATCCACCTCCATCACACAGACACACCTCAAATGCCAAAAAACAGTTAAACCCATCATTGATTAAACCACTATAACCAAGAAAGTCACCAGGAGAGCTGTCCCCACCAGGCACATCCACATCAGATGGTGGTGGAAAAGGCATTGCAAAGATGCTCCCTTCCTTGCTACCTGCAAGGCTTGCCTGCCTTGACCCCTTTACACCCTATTTCTTCACTGGCACTGTATCCCTGCTCCTTCTCCCCACAGTTTCTCAGTCACCTATCAGCAGCCCCAGCTGCTTTCTCCTCTCCTTTCCAACTGCTCTGTGTCACCAGATAGGAGAACCTGGACCTATTTCTCCACTTGTCAAGCGGGCACCCCTTGGGGCGTTGGCAGGTGAGTGAAGGAGGAGTGTGGGAGCCTACATGGGCCAGGACCCATCGCTGCTATTACCCATATTTTCCATATTTTGTTTCATTTTGTTGGAGCAGAGCCCCGCTCTGCCATCCAAACACCGCTCAGGGAGGCCCAAAGTGCATGTCACCAGAAGATAAAACAAGAGACAGCAAGCAACATAGGAGCACAAGGAACAAGAAGACAACATGGGTAGAGGTGGAGCAATCAACCACCTCACTGTCATCACATCCTTCAGGCATCTGAGCAGGGATGGCCTAGAAGGAAGGTGCCCTGAATACAAGAGTGGCTAGGAGGACATGTAAGCATTATAAATGGTTTGGGTTGGAAAGGACCTCAAAGCTCCTCCAGTTCCAACCCCTGCCACGGGCAGGGACACCTTCCACTGGAGCAGTTGCTCCAAGCCCCTGTGTCCAACCTGGCCTTGAACACTGCCAGGGATGGGGCAGCCACAGCTTCTCTGGGCACCCCCTGACAGTGCCTCAGCACCCTCACATACCACCTCGAGCCACCTCCTGAGAAAGCCCCACAGCCCAGCGTGCCCAGGAACGCAGCAGCGAGTGGGTCCCTGCAGCCCCCTGGCTCGGCCCAGCCCGTGCTGGAGCACTGGGGCACCTCCTCTTGGCTCGGGCTCCGGCGCACGTGGCCACTCGCCGGCTCTCAGCGGTGGCTGCCTGCGAGACAAACATCTTGGCCTTGGCACCAGGTAGCAAACGGCCAGCAGAGAGCTGGGCAGGAAGGATCTTTGTCCCCTCTTCTTCTGCCGCACAATGAGAGGTAAATCTCTGTCCCAGCTGCTTCCCTCCTTCCCGAAGAGCTCCCAGCAGAGAGGGACTTCTCCAGCCGTGTGTTTTTGTGCACCTTGAACAGAGGTTCCGGCCCGAGCAGCAGCGCCCATCACTGCCCTCCTTGGGCCGCTCTTTCTCCCTTTACTTTCGCAGTCACTTCACCCCAAGACCCTGGGATCCCAAAAAGCAGTGACAAGCACTTCTGCTAAATGTCCCCAGCTCCACAGAGCTGTCACCGGGGACTGAACAACTGTCTCATAAGCCAGTTACCTCTTCTCAGACAAGACAAACCCAGTGCTAGGCTGATCACCGAGACATTGATATCACCAGAGTTCAATCAGGCAGGAAGAGGCAAACCCCCCCCAGACCTGTTAGCTAGAAAGGGGTGAGGTGTCCGTGGGGACCAATGGCCACCTCACCGGGGCAGGTTGTACCCAGCTGAGCCCTGGATGTTCTCCATGGGAGCTGAGGGGTCCCAGGGGCTTCCAGCATCCCATGGCCACCTCTGCCACGCAACAGCCACTGCTCCATCCTGCGTGTAGAGGAGATCCAGGATCTGATCTGCAGGCAGGATGAGACTGGTGCTGCTGGGGAGGGAGCCCAGCTGGAGCAGGGAGACCTGAGCCCCAGGCTCTGCTGCCACAAGTATTTATGCACTTTAAACAGGCATTCAGTTGAGACAGATCAGACCAGGAGCAGCCCTGGAATAGGGTCTCTCCAGCTCCGTGGTCCCCAGTGATCAGCTGATGGCTGGGCTGGCTCCTGGGCAAGGTCACAGCTTTTCTCTGCATTCAGAGAGCAGCTGCTGCTTGCAAAACCCAAACAGGAGAGCCTTTAACTTCCCAGACACAGCTTTTCCAGGGTCAAGACTGGCACCTAGGAGGGATCTACAGGCTGGAAAAGGAAATATTCAGGCTCCAGCACGGGCACTGCTCACACACTGGGGTAAAACCCATCACCGATACACACTGCATCCCACAGAAACAGACCCTGCAGCCTCAGGTCTCCAGAGCTGGATGCAAGAGGAGCCCTGCCCGGGCTGGTTCTCCCACACAGATCCACAGCCACCAACTGAGCAGCTGAAGCTGCTCAGGGCTTAAATTAGGTTTGAAGCTGATGACTTTACACCCTCCCCCAGTGAGACCCAACACTCCCAGAGGAAGCCCTGAAACGCACCTACAGGAGTCTCACCCTCAGCATGTAGGAGCTGCACATAAAGGTCAGCAGACTCCCTCCACACTCATAGGCAAAAGGCATTCGAGGGGTCCTGCCGAAAAAACAACATCCTGCCCATCACCAGTGTTTCTTGATGGCTCCAACACCCGTCCTCTGCCTCCTGCCTCCCACCTCCAGTGCTGACTGTGCTTCACTGGACAGCATCTTCTCACACGTGTCCTCAGAAAGGCCAGCCAAGCACATTTGCTGCTTTTAATATTGCTCCCTTACAACGCAGTGCAGTGAGGCCACAGGCAATAAATACTGCTGCAGCCTAGCCTTCCCTGTCTGCTCGCAGCTTTATGTGCTGCAACGGCCATCTCTTGCAGCACGTGCTCTGACAGCAAGAGCACTAAAGTACAGGTCAGCCTTTGGAATCAGTCATGTGTCAAAACCAAGCTAAGAAGTTTAATGAGCAACAGTATTAACTGAGAGAATCCCCCTGAGCCATGAGGGTTATTTACACCTGCCCCAGTGCAGTCGAAGCAGTGCCACTGAGTGGGGACCGGGTTTGCTAGCAGAAACCTGCCTAATTCCAGCCACCTGCTTCGTCAGCAGGTACAGCACAAGGAGGGAGATAACAAATTATTCATTGCCTAAAATGGACAAAACCTCCTGTGCTTTCTGACAGCAGCACAGCTGGGATGAAAGCTGCAAGGTCTGCATTGCCACTGCCTCCACAGAGGCGGGACAGAGCACCAGGAGAGGGACCAGGGGCAGCCTCGGCTCCTCACCAAGCCAAGCCAGTGCTTTCTAAACAAGGACAACCCTTTCCCAGAGCAGGGCTGCTCAGTGGGCTGTAGGGCACAGAATCCCAGACTGGTTTGGGTTGAAGGGACCTCAGAGCTCCTCCAGCTCCAACCCCTGCCACAGGGCAGGGACCCCTTCCACTGGAGCAGTTGCTCCAAACCCCTGTGTCCAACCTGGCCTTGAGCACTGCCAGGGATGGGGCAGCCACAGCTTCTCTGGGCACCCCCTCAGCATCCTCACAGGGAAGAGCTTCTGCCTAAGAGCTCATCTCAATCTCCCCTCTGGCAGCTTAAAGCCATTCCCCTTGGCCTATCCCTACAGGCCCTTGCTCAAAGCCCCTCTCCAGGTTCCTTTAGTCCAGATGGCTAATGCCTATCTGCACACAGTAGTAAGACACCTTACACTGCCCTCTCCATCAAAGGGATGCCAAACCAGTGACTGCTTTCCATTCCTTCAATACAAGATACACACAAACCCATAGCAGGCTGGGCAGCCAGGATCTTGAAGGACTCCTCCACGACCCATGCCTGGCTGGTGTTGGGGACCAGATACACATTAATGCCTTCTGGGAGAAGAAAATGCCATAAGCGTACCTTGTTCCCACTGCAGATAGAATGGTTTGAAGTAGCAGAATTGCACTGGAGAAATGCTCAGGTCCAACTTTCCTAGCCCATGGAGCAGCTAGGGATGGAGTGGGAATCTCACAGGCATCCCAGCAAGGCTCCCAACGCAAGGCCTGGGAATGCAGTGCAGACCTCTGGCTGGAGCTGGCCCTCCCCGCCCACAGCAAGCTCCAGTGCTGCTTTTTCCTTCCATCCCCTGAGAACATCATCCCTATACTGTTGCACCAGCCTGGAATCCTAAGGAATGTAATTACTGTAGACAAGGCTTCTTCTCGGGAACAAAAGCAATCAGATTTGTTCTGCGGCCATTTAGTAGGCCAGGTCTACTGCGGGCTGGTGGAGCTGGTCTGACAAAGAAGGGGAAGAGCAGTTGTGGTAGGAGGCTTGCCAGGCTGGTCAAGGAAGCTTTAAACTAGATGTGTTGGGGAGGGGGGCATCATTCCATCCCAACACACCCAATCACTTCCCACCACCTATAATAAATGCTCAGAGCAATGCAGAGATATTCCAGCCGCTCCAGCCAACGAGCTGACTTCATCTGGAGCTCGGCTCAGATGCCTCTATACAACTGCCCACAGCATGGGGAGCAAACAAGAGGAATTAGAGATGTGTGCACGTCTATGGGGGTATGATAAAATAGGCATCACAGAGACACGGTGAGATGGCTCCGATGACTGGTGTGTTGGAATGGAAGGTTACAGGGTCTTTAGGAAAGACAGGCCTGGCAGGCGGGGAGGGGGAGTTGCTATTTCTGTTAGGGATAGGCTGGAGAGTATGGAACTCTGTCTGGGGACAGGTGAGCGGTCAATAGAGAGTCTGTGAGTCAGGGGGACTTCAACCACCCTGATATCTGTTGGAGGGATGGTACGGCCCGGCACAAGCAATCCAGGAGGTTCCTCGGTTGTGTGGAAGACAAATTCCTTCTGCGAGTAATAGAGGAGCCGACAAGGAGAGGTGCCATGCTTGACCTCGTCCTCACCAACAGGGAAGGGATGGTTGGAAATGTGTCGCTCCAGGGCAGCCTTGGTTGCAGCGATCATGAGATGGTCGAATTTGAGATCCTCAGGACAGTGAGAAGAGCATGCAGCAAGCTCACTGCCCTGGACTTCAAGAGAGCAGACTTTGGCCTCTTCAGGAACCTGCTCAGTAAGGTTCCATGGGATATAATCCTAGAGGGCAGGGGGGCCCAAGACTGTTGGTTGATATTCAAGGATCACCTACTACAAAAAAAGTCGGGGCTGTTCAGCCTGGAGAAGAGAAGGCTGCAGGGAGACCTCAGAGCACCTTCCAGTATCTGAAGGAAGGCTATAGGGATGCTGGGGAAGGACTCTTCATTAGGGACTGTAGTGACAGGACAAGGGGTAACGGGTTCAAACTGAAACAGGGGAAGTTTAGATTGGATATGAGGAAGAAATTCTTTACTGAAAGGGTGGTGAGGCACTGGAATGTGTTGCCCGGGGATGTGTGAATGCTCCATCGCTGGCAGTGTTCAAGGCCAGGTTGGACATAGCCTTGGGTGACATGGTTTAGTGGGAGGTGTCCCTGCCCATGGCAGGGGGTTGGAACTGGATGATCTGAAGGTCCCTTCCAGCCCTAACTATTCTATGATTCTAAGAAGACCACAGGTTACCTGCCAGGCCTGCTCTGTTGGCTGGAGATCAGCTCCCTGAATCCCAGTCCCCTCCCAGTCTGGACCGCACGTGATGTAAGGCAAATATGGGAGAGAAAATCCACATGAATGAGAAACCTATCGATGACCCCACTAATGCCAGGGATTGCTGCATGGCTTTTACTGGCACCATCAGGGAGGACACCTCCCTACTGATGAAGTTACCAGCCTGAATCACAGCAGATGTGATCAACAAGGCCCAGAATAACTGTAATTAACTGCTAATTTGGTATCAACAGCTCCACTTACACCGGGTTTTGCTGCACAAGGATTCCTCCAGGTTTGTTTCCTCCACAACAGGATAAACCCCAGCTCTGGTACAGGATGTCTGGTGTTTGTTTTAAAGCACCGCTGTGCATCAGCTGCATGTTTTGGACACAAAAGCCAATGAATCCCCTTTAAAAGTGGTGTTTTTCTCCCAGCTGATTTCCATAGCATTGTTTGGAGTCTGGTCCCTGCAGGACACACCTGAGGCACCTGGATCCCTACTGGCGCTGAAGCCACAGGGGCAAAGTTGAACCCCTTCTCCTGCACAAGACTGCAAGAACCAGGGAATTCCAGGGAAGGAGAGGGTCATGCAGGACCATAAGGTAAAACAGGCAAGAAACTTCAGCCCAGATTACAGCTCTGTTTGAAAACACACATGCAAACACACTGGGTCCAGTTAATCTCTGGCTGTTAATGAAACCTCATGGTAGGTGACCTGCAGATACCGTGCTCCCACAACAATCCCAACAAAGCCAGCACGTTTGCAGGTATGGTCCTGACGGGCGATAGCTGGCATGGGCACACTTGCAGCACTGTATGCAGTTCTGGTGTCCTTAACATAAGAACATGGAGCTGTTGGAGCAAGTCCAGAGAAGGCCACAAGGATGATCAGGAGCTGGAGCACCTACCATATGAAGACAGACTGAGAACATTGGGGCTGTTCAGCCTGGAGAAGAAAAACTGTGTGGAGACCTCAGAGCAGCTTCCAGTGTCTGAGGCTACAAGGATGCTGCAGAGGGACTCTTCATCAGGAACTGTAGCAACAGGACAAGGGATGATGGGTTCAAACTGAAACAGGGGAAGTTCAGGTTAGATCTAAGGCAGAAGCTCTTCCCTGTGAGGGTGCTGAGGCGCTGTCAGGGGGTGCCCAGAGAAGCTGTGGCTGCCCCATCCCTGGCAGTGCTCAAGGCCAGGTTGGACACAGGGGCTTTGAGCAAGCTGCTCCAGTGAAAGGTGTCCCTGCCCATGGCAGAGGTTGGAGCTGGAGGAGCTTTGAGGTCCCTTCTGACCCAAACCATTCCATAATCCTATGATTCTAAGAGGGAAGGAGGAAGTTGGGTTTAAAAAGCAAACCTGACAGTCAGATATGCTCAAATTTAACAACGTTCTCATTATGGGGGTCACTTTCCTCCTGATTTAACTGGCCTGGAAAAATCCTGGAATTGCCACTTGCACGTGGAGTGGGAGAGCATTTACCTGGTGCGTTACCGAGAGCTGAGGCATGGCTCAAAAGGATGAAGGAGTTAATCTTCAAATACCAGGCCCAGACTTGGTGGAGCTATAGACTATTTACTGTAGTAAAAGAAGAATTAGCTGATCCATTCCAAAATGCATTTATCATTAAACTAAAACTCTTCTGTCATTTTAGTTAATAGCCTTAGCAAGAAATAATTGCAATGTCTGGATGCTTTCAACAGTGCGTGGTTTTAATATTCTAATTGTTACAAACTGTTTAATAATGTTCACAAAAGGCGTTTCCAAGTAGTTATTGTCTTTACTAACATTTCTTTTGAGGACCTGATGAATGCTATTACACCTCTGCAGCACTCCAGACATTGCAGTGTTAACATACTGAATTTAAAAGGGGGAAAATAACAGAAAGCAACTGTTTTGGTGCAATGGAAGCGTTGTATTTTCAAGTGTTAAGTGTTGTGCATCACTTGGTTTAACAATCTGGCAGCTTGTGAATTTTTGTCATTATGATGCTGCTTCATCTGGTCGGGAAGCTAAAATACAGTGGGAGTAATAAAGTTCACAAAGCCTAGCAGGGCACAGAGGAATGCTATCCCACCAAATCCCTCAAAGTCACGGAGCTTGCTGAAGGGGAAGTACAGTCCTGAAAACTCCCCAGCTCCCCGGGGTCTCCCATAAAGAACTCAATAGTTTTCCCTGCTTTGAGGTGCCTGGAACAGGGTCTGGTGAAGCAGCTCCCAGGGACGCCACATCTCCCCCCTGGGAGCTGCCCCATGCCCAGAGAGCACCGGCTGCACTGCTGGGGCAGCCCATTCCCAGGTTCCCTGTGTGCCACAAGTGGGATTTGGATCCCACCCCGAGCATCATCACCCGTGGTGAGGTTAAACCCCATCGCCGGTCCCTGATGCTCCACCACACTCTATTTAGAGCAGAGGAGCTGCGAGAGGCTGAGGCACAAGGGCACAGCGCTGTTCCCAGCCCTATCTTGTTTAGATTTGATTCCATCAAGTTGTGGCCTTTTGGCCTTTTTCCAAATTAACTGCTGGGTGACCTCCAGCCTGCCCTCTCCCAGCAGCCAGGCCGCAGGGAAACAGCCCATTAAACCTACAAACAAATATAGGACACGTTGGTTGATCAAACCAGCTCCAAACGCCTATTTAAAGACCAGGGCTTGCTTTTTTGTAAGCTTCCATTCTATTTTGTCTTTGGGCATTTGCACCTCTGGGCCTCCTTTGTCTTTTTTGCTTCCTTGCAGCTAAAGCTCCATGGTTTATGCCTTGTAAAAGGTCTAAGTCTTGTTCTCATCCCCCTGTAAACCCCACAAAGAGGGACACGAGGCTCTTTCACACAGGGCTCACCACAGGACCCAGGTCTTTACACCAAGCCCGTGAAGAAAGGCAGCGAGATCCTGCTTGGGGAACAGCTGTAATGCTCCAAGAAATTGTGTGTTCCCCTTATTTCCAAGGAAATAAATCAAATGGGGTTTCTCAGGGTCTGTGAAGGCACATTGCCTTGATTCCAATCCCCCAAGGGCTTCTTTTTTTCAAGAGCTTATATGGTAGTTAGATTTCTGGCTAGAGAATATGCAACATGATAAAAACACAGTCCCTAGACGGGGCAATAAATTACAGATTGTTTGATGTGGAAACCAAGGAACTGTCAAACTCCAGTGTATCTGAAATATTCTAAATGAGCCCTTAACTCCAGTGTCTGGAAACGTACAATATGTTTCCAGGCCCTTCAATCTTGTAAAGATACATCTCCCCCAGTTAAATTTCC
The DNA here is from genome assembly GCA_017639245.1 of Myiopsitta monachus. NCBI lineage: Eukaryota > Metazoa > Chordata > Aves > Psittaciformes > Psittacidae > Myiopsitta > Myiopsitta monachus. The sequence goes on from CM029925.1 coordinate 854,123, forward strand.
TTTTATGGATTTTATTGTTCATTTTTGGTGGGGTTTTCCCCCTGACTTTTCTTCCAAAATGCCCTCGTCCTCCTAGAGATGGCCCTGTGATAAACACCAGCATTTATCTAAGTACAAAAAGGGGCTGGAACTGGGCACAGGCTTAAACAGGTAAGGATAGGGTAAAGCCCCTGCTGTGACAGTGTCAGAGCCCCATAGCACTGCAGAGAGCGCATGAGTCAGCTTGGGGTGCAGAGACAGGAGGGAGGACCAAGGGGGTCACATTGGCTGATTTGGTACCCGCAGTCTCTATTCCCTGCTGCATCCTCACACCAGCAATGCTCAGGTCTGCTCTTCAGAGCCTTTCTTGGAGGAGGAGGATCAATAGAAGGTCACCAATGTGGGAGGGCACCCAGGACATGCACATGTCTCCCATCTCCATGCATATGTTAAAACCTGAAGCTCATCTCCATCTGACAGCCATTCAAATGCCCCCGTGGTGGGAAGAAATTCAAATGACCAGAGGAAATAGCTCACCTTGCACACTGCTTTTTGCCTACAGATGCTACCGAGTCACAGAAAAACCTGAGCAAGACGTAGTCCTGATACCAAATAACCTTTCAGTTTCAATACAGTTTCATGCGTAGGATGAGTGAAAACCCTTCTAGCTAGAAACAGACCCCATCCACTCTGGGAAATAAAAGTCAGGAACCGATTCCAACTCATTTTCCTGGAGGTGACCCTTGGCCTCCCAGCTGAGATAACAATGTTAACATTTATGGATGGGCTGCTCATGCCTCTGGGCAGACAGCAAAAATAACTTAAACCCAAAGTTGGTGGACATCTAGCAGAAGTTATAAAAGAAATTAAAACAATAATCCCTACTTCCAACGTGGCACGAAAAATAGCAGCAGCACCAGCCACACGTTTGAGTGGAACGAAAATAGTCTGGAGCCTTGATAAGGGGAGGGGGACCCATCCTGAGAGCACTGAGTTGAGACAGCACTACTCATGTTTTACTCATCCGTTTACTTAACTTGATAAAAGGTGCTTGAACCAAACTAACACAAGCTGGCACATTTTTACTTCCCTTTCTCTCTGGATTAGGGTGTTTATGCTCTTTTCAGTCCCCAGTGTTCTAATGCACAAACACCATTCCCATTTCAAACTGCAGAAGCTCAATGAGAATCCATCATGTATGTGCGCACTTACCCAGACGCAGTTGGAGGGGACATGAACTAACAAGCAAGCAGGATTTCCACACAGAACATATTTGCCAAACTCAAGTGAGCTCAAAACCATGGTGTACTGCTAAAAGAACACACACTTTTCTTCAGTGTGAGCAGCCAGGAATAAACGGAAGCCAAATCACTGGCAAATTACAGACATTAGCAAAAACCTGCAAGTAAAAGCTACGGAACCCTACAAAAGTCTCACCACCTAGCATGGGTCCTGAGCTTACCCACAGCCACAGAACCCGAGCTGCATCTCCAGCACCACACACTGGGAGGAAGTCATCACATGGTTCTAGATTCACAATTCACTGGTAGCCCCACAGGGAATCCAGTTTACAGCTCTGAGCACTGCAAACACTTGAAAAGATGCTCTTTCCTCCTAAAGATCCTGGATGTTTGAAAGCCCTTTGGGTTGAGCCTGGTGGATGAGGAGATTCTCACCCCTCCCCAGCCTGGAGTCCCCACTGCTTCCCAGATCTGAAGCCAACACCTGAAAAGCACAACTGTAATTCAGCCAGAGCTGCTGCTCCTTCCACATTTCCTACTATTCAGTGTTCAAGATGCATTCCAGATGTGGAGGAGAGCACAAAACTTCAGTAGGCCAAGAAAATGAGTGCGATGCTGAGCTCTGACACCCCAAATCCCAGCTCTGCAGTTACTTTCCCAGTATATAAGCCACTTACCATGGACCACAGACCCTCCACAGGAATAGCTGGGTTCATAACTAATTCTCACAGATTAGTTTCTCCTGATTTTATCCTCAACTCTCCCTCCTCCATCACAACTTTACAAGACAGTTTGATGTTTTTCAGACTATTTATGCCATTTAAACCAAAAGAACTCACCTGCCCCCCCATAACACGTTCTAATCCGATGCTGCACACCGAGGAGGGGAAGCACTGGAAAAGGCCATGACTGAGTTGACCATATTCACCCCTTACCACTGTTTTTCTCCAAGCAGCAGCTGACAAAGACACTCTGCTGCTGCAAACAGCTGAGTTCAGCCCAAGCGATGTTTACCCAGGGTCTCTCATTCCGCAGATCTCCACTCCTCAGCAGCCTGAACTGTTCAGCAAAGACCTAACTTGACCCAATCTGGCAGCCAGCATTTCACAACCACTTTATGTCAGCAGTTTCACGTACACTAATAACCATGTTTTGTTCAGTGTGACTTTCTCACTGTGAACGGCAAAATATCATTATCACCTGCAGGTTGAAGCCTGCCCTCTACCCCATTTAATAGGGAGCTGATGATGCTTCTTTTCTGCCCCCCTAATAATTATGGGCTGTTGGCAGATGGCACAGCTTGGCACAGGGAGGCACAGCAGGATGCGCTGCCCACATCGGCTCCTGCATGTCGGGGTGCTCCCAGGGACCCCGAATCCCTGGCTGCATCCTGCTCCCAGACAGTGCCTAATGAGGCGTGCATGTGTCGGAGGGCACGGGGGTTAAACTGGGAATTGCTGTGAAAACAGACCCCGGCAGTGGTGGAGCAGGAAAGCAGAGGTTAGCAGAAAAGCCGCTACGCCAGCAACTCGGAGCGAGCAGCGCTCGCAGCCCACCCGGCCGGGAAGCAAAGCTGGGCTTAACCCCGGGAACCCATCACCGCCCAAAGCCTTGCGCTGGAGCAGCCCTCAACAAGGTCCCCACCAGTAAGAGCTCTCCTGGGAGAGCCTGGGCAGCGCAGCTGTAAACAGACAGCATTACCACCCCGGTATTTGCCCTGTGAGGTCCCAGCGCTGTGTCCCCGGAAAGCAGAGAGGTCCAAGCTAGCAGCCCATGAAAACATTCCCTCTCTGAGTTACTCCTCACACAGAGAGCACAGCAGAGCCCAGAGGCAGACCCCAGCTCGGCTGGCCCACAGCAGCTCTCGGCTGGCCCACAGCAGCTCTCGGCTGGCCCACAGCAGCTCTCGGCTGGCCCACAGCAGCTCTCGGCTGGCCCACAGCAGAGAGCTCTGGGAGGGTAACAATTGCAAGCTGAACACTGCACAGAGGTGCCACCTAATCCCTTGGCAGCAGCAAGCCTTGTTCACAGGCTTAACGTGGCCTGGCACAATGGGGAGAGACAAGATGCTGCTTGTCCCAGCAAGGATGCCAGGTCTGAGACGGTGGGAAAGAAGCAGCGGGAAGAGTCTAATGCAGCTCTGCCATATCCCCGCTCGACACAACTTGTCCCAGCAGTGACTGGGAGCGGATGCCCAGGGAGACACAGCAAAGAAATGGGTGACCCTTGCTGCAAGGCACAAGGAATACCAAAGGGGACTCCTCCAACCAGAGGGGACACGGGGCACACGCCACACAAACTCTGCCAGCGCGCATGCACCAGGACCTGCCACTGCTGGGAGCCTGGTACAGTGCAGGGCTGAGGTGGCACCACTTCATACCCTGCTGCTGAGGACGGGGGTGCCCCAGTGCCCCAGGTTGTCTGACCCAGCGTGGGGAAGGCCAAAGCGATTTGGAAACCACCCAGTCTGGAGCCATCCCTGCTGGCACAACAAACCTGGTTGATGTGTTTCAGCTTGTCGATAATCTGGCTGATCACTGGCTCAGGACCTTTCATCTTCACCTCAGGATTGCCAGGCTGAGCTTTTGCTCCACTCTTTGTGATCTGGGGACTGTACCTGCGGGAGTGAGAACAAAGGAAAGCACGATGTGATGGGCTAATATAGAGGAGATGTTTAACATTCAGCGCAAACAAAAGAAATCCCAAGATAAGCACCAGCCACTTCCGAAGCAGAGAGCACAAGACAGTTAATAACGACAAAGAAAAGGCAGAAGATTCCCATAAACATTCCTGCTCTGCCTTCCCAAAGTAGCCAGATGATGTACTTGAATCACTTGAGGACAATGAAGTCCTTTCCAGTCCATTAGTAACCAAGGAAGACGTTAAACAGTACACAAGAGGGATAAATATTTTCACATAACTTGCACCCAAGAGTCCTAAAAAAGCTGGCTCAGAAATCCTGCCTTGCTCATGTTTGTTTAAAATGAATCTTGGCAGACCCGGAGACTCCAGGACAAGAGCCGGAGTGCTGTGCCCACAGCCAGAAACTGAGTGGGATGACCCAGTTAACTCCAGCTAATTAGCATAACATCCCCCCTCTTGCAAAGCAACGCTGGCACTGATGTGTGATTTCAATAATAAAGAATAAAAGCATCAGAATATAATTAATGCTGTCAACATTGCTAATGGAAAATAGGTGTTGTCAAACAATCCTGATTTCAGCCTTTGATGAGATCCAGCCTTGGGGATCAAAGTAATTGCTTAGGCAGAACATACCTTGACTTTGGTACAGTGCTGGGCTCTGCACAACCTGGTATCTCCATTTACAGGGGTACTGTGCAAGCCAGGAAAGCACCCGGACAGCAGGTGAGGGGCTGGAGATCTCAGATACAGCTCTGCAGGGCGCCCAAGCCTGCGCTCAGCTTTCTCATCAGCAATTGGGAAAGAAGCATAAATTCAATGCTGTGAAAGGTATGGAATGGCAAAGTTTATCAGAGCGATGGAAGTAAGGAGGACAGGAGGGACTGCTGCATGCTTGCCTGTGAAGGAGTGTGCTTCTCCGCTCAGTATCTGTGTGGATACTGGATCCTGGCTCATGATGCTCAGGATGTGAAACCAGCACATCCACACCAACCTCCAGCTCAGCTCCAGGACCAGAGCGAGTGGCTGCCATCACTGACTGCTGCACAGTGGCACAGCAGCTGCACAGAGCACACCAGTGCCACCTTGAGCTGTGGGTTAATGGTATTCACGGCAGCCCCAGTGACGGGCCATGGCACTGGGGCACAAAACAAGTCCTCGTCTGCAAGAGCTGACAGCCCAAGCACATGCTGCCAAAGCACAGCACAGCCTATGAAATGGAGATCACCCAGATAATGCCAGTTCACCTCCTGCATCTCATGTCCATATGGAACTTCCAGCCCCAGCGACTGCATCCCTGTCTGCCAGCTCCCTGCTCCCCTGCCCACTAATACCACATCCCCACACTGCTGGGCAAGCTCGGATGGTGTACATTCCATTTAACACGAGCTTTGGGGAGGAAGTGGGAGTTAAAGGTGGGGAGAGAGAGGGGAGGGATGGTGAGGCCAGCCATGGGAGGATGCTTGCTGGGGGAGAACAGCAAAGGCACAGAGCATGCAGCCACAATGGCTCTTGGGGCACACTGGGGGTTTGGGAGAGACACAGGGGGGTGGCCCCACTTAAAATGAATTAGGAATTCAGGCTTCACCCAGACTGGTTTGGGTTGGAAGGGACCTAAAAGCTTATCCACTTCCAACCCCTGCCATGGGCTGGGACGCCTTCCACTAGAGCAGTTCCTCCAAGCCCCATCCAACCTTGAGCGACAAAGAAGGATGGGAGAAAGAAGTGCTCATGCCTCTAACAGAGAGGCACACGCCAATACGTATTCCTGTTTCTAGACATAAAGAACTTGTCCAGCTACAGGAGAATCATTGCTGCAAAACAGAGACATCACCTTGAGTCCCCCGAGCCCCACCAGCCCCTCAGCACCAGGGCAGCTGCCTGCAGTCAGCCCTTGCTGCAGCACAGCGCTCAGGCACAGCACACCGACTCCAGCAGCAATGTTCTCTCCCAGATGCCTCTCCCCATGCTGGGGCCTCCCTGTTAGGACTCAGCACTGTGCAAGACACACACTTGAAAGCACGTTTATAACAGGTGGGAAGTACAGAGCGCAGCGTTACCTGCGGCACAGAGCTCCCAGCTCAGAAAAGCACATACACGTGCTATTAGAGACTTCTTGTAGGCTGACAACGAAGTGACTGGGAGACGTGGGGCCAGAGAGTGCCAGGCTGGATCTCAGCCTGCAGCAGCCCATGCCCACAGGGTCACAGAACCATCAGTCTTGGAAGGGACCTCTGGAGATCATCCAGTCCAACCCCCTGCCAAAGCAGGGCCACCCAGAGCAAGTTACACAGGAAAGTGTATGGCGGGTTTGGAATGTCTCCAGGGAGGGAGACTCCACAGCTCCCCTGGGCAGCCTGTTCCTGTGCTCTGACACTCTCAGGGCTAAGAAGTTCTACCTCATGTTGAGGTGAAACTTGTGGTGTTTAATTCATGGCCACTGCTCCTCATCCTGTTGCTGGGCACCACGGAAGAGTCTGGCACCATCCTCCTGGCACCTGCCTCTGAGACACTGCTCTGCATTGATGGGACCCCCTCAGTCTGCTCTGCTCCAGACTAACCAGGCCCAGCTCCCACCATTTCCTCGTGAGATGCTCCAGATCCCTGAGCATCCTCGTGGCCGCCGCTGGACCCTCTCCCTGCCCAGCACATGCTGGGACCACATTCTCAGAGCACCATCTCGTGGGGAGACGCTGCTGCCGCAAGCAGAGACCTGCCCCGCTCTGAGAACGCCCGGGCTTGACTTACAGCAGGGAAATAAGGCACTGGGAGCAGCAAAGCATGAAACCTGCAGCTTGCTGCTCACAGTCCCTCAAGGCCACCGCGACAACCTGATGAACACATCTGGCGACTGAACATAAACATCCACAAGACGCACGACTTCAGGTGCCAAAGGAATCACCAGTTTTGGTGTTACTGCAAATTTAACACAGAACGCTGATGGAACGTAAGTACGTTGCGGAAAAGCTCCTGTGGTTTGAGAGATTTAACTAGCACAGGGTTATCAAAGGCAGAACCAATCCCATTTGGCACACACCTAAACGAATACAATCTCTCTCCTAAATGGAGCTCCATAGCAACTCAATAGCTTGGGTTTGGATGGGCAAAACCCCTTCTGAAATTCATGCAGTGACTGCCAGAGAGAGCTTCTGTAGCCTGTGCAGTGTTGTACAGGAGGGAGGAACACAGTAGTACACCATAACTATGTGTCCACAGACTAAAATCATTCCCCAGGAGGGTGGTGAGGACCTCAGATCACCCTCGCCACGGGGCCAAGTCTACCGGAGAAAACCTGAAAGCATTCGCAACGGGACCTCTCCCTATACCAGTGATACTGGAGCAGCAGAGTGCCACTGCTTGGACCTTCCCACCGGCCAGGTCCCAGGGTACGTACTCAGCCCAGAATGAACCACTTTGCACCATAACACCAGTCTGGTGAAGCAGCGAGGCAGCGGGCACTGCAAGCTGCACATCTCTGAGCACGAAACGCAAGAAGCAGATGCATGGGGACACGCTGTGTCTGAATACCCAGACATGCTCCTGTGTAGCTTGGGTGCTCCAGGACATGCCGCCTCTGTGCTGCTAAGCTGAGGTGTCCTGGTGTGCTCAGTAGCAGGGGACACCAGCTCCCACTCAGCTGTGCCCTCCTCCATCCCAGCACCAGGGCTGGGTGACATGCATTCAGGCATGGGATGCAGCTAACCGAAGGGTTAAAGGCTTTTAAATGCAGCTTAAGTGAGGGACAGGCATTCCTGAAATGCCAGGAAAGCTGGAAAAGGCAGCTGGCACTTCTCCCTGCAGCCTGGGCTGAGCAGCCAGCCCTTGACATGGCAGAGAGCTGCCTTTGCAGGCCCTATGGAGCTGGAGTATGGGGGCTCCCCGGGCAGTCCCCATGCAAGCTCCCCTGTGTCCCACCAAGCTGCTGCACAGCTGGTGGGCTTGCAGGTCCCATTGCAATGCAAAGCCAAAGTGTCACCTTCCTCCCACCAGCCACAGTGCAGACAGGGAGAAACCTCAGAGCCATCTCGAGGTGCTTTCAACATATGCCAAGTGAAACCGCCCCTTCCGCTGGACACTTGTGCCACTCCACAAAGCCCATCACATACCTCCACCATGGTGCTAAGCAGCATTGAACAGCAAATATGCACAGTGCTTCAAGTCCACCCCATGGTCCCAGGGGGTCCCTGCACCAACGGGGTATCAATGCTGCAACATGAGCATGGTCTGGCTTCCACTTCATAAGCAAAGCCCAAAATACTTCCCTCTTTGACGTGTCCTGACGTCAGCCAGCAGCATCCCCCTGCCTGGGCTCCCTGGGTATGGGCTCTTGCTGGGGACGTGGTATTTTCCACAGACAAATGTCACATTGTGAAATGTGCTGATGAGCAGCCCTGGCTAAAAATGGCTTTAAAAGACAGCCACCTGATGAAAACACTAATGATCTTCTGCGGGAACAGCACAACTACAGAGCCTTCCTGCTCATTCTCACCCATAAATGCCAAAGCATGCAGGCAAACAAAGGGATTTTCTCCTCTTCCCCTCCCCACCATCCACAAATGAATGTTTGGTTGTTCCAGTCCAAATACAGCTCTCTCCAGGCTTTTATTTCGGAGCAAGGAAGACAAAATGACAAATGCTATTTAAATATATGGCAATGAATGTAAAATGTGTGCTCATCCTACTTGGCCATAATAGGCTCAGGGATGAGTTATTGCAATGCCTGATGTGTGATTTACAGGAAGTAATCCTGCAAGTCAAACAGAAAGAATTACACCTTTTAGAAGCATTACACCTTTTAGAAGCAGGAAAGTAAGTTTGTCATTCAAATAACAATTAATTTATGCTTGCCTTCCAGTTGCAAAGTAGTTACTCAAATGCAGCCCTACAGTTTAAGCAGTGCAGTACCCCTTGCAGGCTCTTCCTCTACTATCTCTGTTCACTGAATGATAGTTGTTCGAGGGAGTGGGTGGGGGACAAATACAACATAGACTGCTACAAGACAGGACTGCAATACAAGAGGTTTCATCACACAGGATTTAATAACTGAGGATGAGAGAACAGAATTTGCAGCACCCTGAAGCCACCCTGAATCTCAAGACAAGGTTTACTAGAGGCCATGCAGGCTGGTGACACTGAGTCCTCAGCACACAGGAGGAATAAGGAGATGTAAAAGGAGAGACAGGAAAGAAAAGTTTCTCCTGGACACTCCTGGCACAAGCCTAAATCGTATCTTCAGCCGCTTTCATGGGTCTGTGAAGGGGGGTGCAGCAGTGATGCCAACATTTCATTCTCTGGCCCTGCTGCCTGTTGGTTTAGTAGGACAACCTTAGTGTCACATCAGTGGTACAAGCAGCAGGAGACAAAAGGCTGGAAGAGATGCCTTCGACACACTCATCCCACCCCACAGACAGGGGCGAGCCCATTAGCCACCAAGAAGAGCTGATAACTTCTGTTCCTAGCCTGCAACATGTGCTTGGTTGCTCACTCGCAGTGGGTGCTTGCAGGCAATTTACACCACATGAAGCAGCAGCTCTGAGCAAGCTGCTTCAAAAGCAGCCAGGAAGATCCAATGCTCTCAGTGGGGAACACTCTCACCTCACAAAAAAGGAGTTCTTTGCTGCTGGATTTCCAAACACCTACACCTCACAGCCTGGTCTCACCATCAGGAGAGCCCTCTGAGGTCCTGCTGCATCAGTTCCCTGCCAAAGGCAAGTGCTGCCTCTTCCCAGCCACCCTATGCAATGCAGCTACAAAGAGTGCTGCAGATGTTGGCTTGGGTATAAAGGTGAAGTCTCAGGTAGCCGCCTGGTTCTGGGAGATGGGACTTGAAGAAGGAACAGCAAAAACTGGAATCTTCATAGCCAAACAATGGGAGTTTGCAGGATAAAAGGACAGCCTGAAGTCTTTCTCCATTCAACTTCAGGTGAGTAAAGCTCAAGTCAAGTAGATTATGGAAAACCTGGCCAAACCTGAGACCAAAAGCAGGATTAATAGAGAAAGATTCATGATCCTCCTTCCTGAAATACTCTGGAAACAATTCTGGCCACTCCACAACCCACTGAATTCGCCACTATCCTTTCATTCTGGCTTACGTTTGCTACAGAGCTCTGGTTTATGTGCATGGAAAGTTACACAGCCTCCCTCCCTGGGGACACCGTTGTATCAGATATTTTGCACCACTGCCAAAAATAACCAAACCCTTCATGAACTAAAGGGTTATTGCTGGCATGGAACAGCCTTTGTTCCAATTACAGAACCTCATTTTTCCCCCTTGCTTCCAATTGCGCTTTCATTGTTTCTGAGTTGCATGATTAAAGCACACCCCAGTATGCTGGCAACAGCAGGGAAACCTGATGCTTCAAACTCAAAGAGGAGAATCTGGCAAGGTGCTAAAAGTATATTGGTTTGGACTCGGTATAAAGCAAACAAGAGTTCTGCTGGTGATTTAGAGTGATGTACAAGTTTCTCTTGAGCAATTTGGAAATGGCAGTATCTAAAGTAAAGCTTAATGTGCTTACAAGTTGTGCAGTGGGCAAACGTTGCTGTCATTCTGTTCAGAGCAGCTTGAAAGGAATATTCTCATGTAAGCAGATTATTGAAGTCTGAGAATCTAGATTTTAAGAAGCTTTTAGTATTAAATGCTGCAAAACCCCAGTACTATATATAAGGCTCAAACCATCCTTTGAGATTCACATGCCTAACTCCCATAGAAACCGAGTTCAGTACCTCAATACACGCTTGACTTAAGCTGTACTCTTTAAATGAGCTAATTTTCAGTCAGAACTTCAGGGATAAGAATCACCCTCTGGTTTTTCTCTACACAAGGATATGAGAGGCTGGAGAACGTCATCTCAGCATCCAACACCACCAGCATGAGGGCAGGTGGGAGGATGGGGCATAAAGACAGAGGTAACGAAGAAGCCTCTCTTAAGCTGTTGCACATCCTACAGATCCGGCCCTCTGCTATCTCAGGGAAGCACCTGTCAATTCATTCAGCCCAGAAAAGCTGCAAAGATATGCTCAGGGATGCACAGAGGGAGAGCTAGCAGGTCTGGTCCCCAGCTACCACAAACACTATGACCTCTCCTAATGCTCACAGGAGCAGCTCTTCACTCATGGTGGAATGTGCAGTGTGTGGCTTTTGCTGTGAACATTTGTGGCATCCCATAAGAGCACGGAATGTTTTTGCATCCTTTGAAAAGTGTGAAAAGCAGGAATGCGTTGCCTTTTATGTTTTCTTCCCACTTTAGGCTTATGTTCTTCAACCATGCAGCAACAACACAGCAAAACACACCGGCACTGCTCTGCACGACGAGGAAAATAAACCTTCCTCGTACAGTTGCCACTCTTTGCAAGCTGTTATTTCAAAGCACCATGTCCTAAACCCACAGAAGGGATGGTGATCAAACTATTAACCCACAGGGCAAACCTAGAGGAGGATGAACTCTTGCCTTTAGATGGTCCAACCAGCCAGCTGCATTGCACTGCAGTCCCAGATGAACATGGTCCATCAGGGCAGAGGGAGCTCAGGGTGGGGAGGAAATGAAGGACAGGTCAAGGCTCAAGCTGGGAAATGAGATCCAGTGAAAGACTGATAACAAAGCCCTGGAATACGCAGGACAGAGTAAACACTGATTCAGGGAAACCACAAGAGGAGAAGCACAGGGTGCAGAAGGGACTGTGCGTCAGACAGCAGGATACACACTGTCAGTGTTATCTTCCACTTGAGTGCACTGGCAAAGGGCTGTGAAGTTGCTGTTCCAGGCTTGATTTAACATGTTACAGGAAAAGGGCTTGGAATAACTATCAAAGTTTGTGGTGACAGAGGGGTCAGGACACAGCTGAAAACCAGGAGGACTCCTCTCTAACTTAATTAACACTCAGGTACAGCATTAGATGTGAGAAGTGAACAGACAAACCCTCCAGGGGCACCACCAAAGCCCAGACATGCCCATATGGATGCTCAGGCTGAGCTCAGCAGCACAGCAATGTCCAAGCAGTTTTATCCATCATCTGAGCAGCACCAGACATGGAAACACGTGGAAACACAGCATCCACCCAGCTGCTGCTCTCCCCTGGTCTCCACCTGGTGCTGCAAGGCTTCAAGCAGCTTCCTAATCTATCCCTAGGGTGGGCACCTCATATGCTACAGGAATCATCAGGTGTCTCCCTCAAGCCCCATCTGCCAGCTCACAGCAACATGAGTGGTCTGAGATCTGCTGATGGATATCCCAGAAACTCGAAGGGGTCTCAGAGTACACATGGTGCAGCTGGGGCAACTCAATCCTGTCCTGAGGTGAAACGTATCCAGCCAGAGCAACCACGCAGGGCAGGTCAAGAGCAAGGCACGAGTGCTTCCTCCAGTCCAGCCTTTCAGTCAGGAAGCTCCGATGTGCAGAAGCCAATACCCATTAAAGCAAAGGCGGAAACACTGAGATACAAAGTGTATTTCACATGGACAAAACCTAGGAAATCAGACTCTTCTTTCTGTTACGCATGTGGAACAACGACCGGGTCTGAAATTCAACCCAGATATTCAAAACCCACCAAGTTTCTTGCAGGAAGTGGCACGATGGAGTTCTGTGACCAACAAGTGCACATCAGAACTGCTATAGGCATGCCAGAAACACTCCAGCACGATGCACATTCTCAGAGCAGCTTGTGACAGACGCTCCTCCACAGTGAGCAGCTGCTTGGCTCCCTCTCGGGGAAAACACTGACATCAAGAAGCTGGTGGTTACCATTACCTTACATGATCCTGGTTTCCAGGAATACTCCCAGACTCCCTGAAAGAGGCGCCGCACTGGGAAGTCTGAATATGTAAAGCAGGCAGATTTGTCTCCAGGTGAGGCAATGCAATGGCTCTAGAGACCAGTCTGACTGCATGTTTGCTTCTGTTTGAGATGTTCTGCAATTGGGTCCTGGGAGAGGAGCTCCAAGCCCCTGTGTCCAACCTGGCCTTGAACACTGCCAGGGATGGGGCAGCCACAGCTTCTCTGGGCACCCCCTGACAGCGCCTCAGCACCCTCACAGGGAACAGCTTCTGCCCAAGAGCTCATCTCAGTCTCCCCTCTGGCAGTTAAAGCCATTCCCTTTCTCCTGTTCCTGCAGGCCCTTGTCCAAAGCCCCTCTCCAGGTTTCCTGTAGCCCCTTTAGGCACTGGCGCTGCTCTAAGGTCCAGTATGGGCTGCCCCAGCCCAGCTCTCTCAGCCTGGCTCCAGAGCAGAGCTGCTCCAGCCCTCAACTTAATCCTCAACTTAAAGGGCCTGAAATCTTGGCGCTCTCTTCATGCACACACACTTCATCCTCTCCCTGCCTTTCCTCTCCACATACTGTTGCATCTCTACGTGACCTGCTGCATTGTGCCCCCAACACCACTGTACTGCAGCAGGGACCTTGGTGACATTTTAGCCTGTGACTGCCCACTGGCATTCTCAGCAGAAAGCTGTAGGTGTATATCATCTAAAGCTAGGTTTAATCTGCAAGGAACTCCAAACCTATGTCTGCAGGAAGGTCTGGACTCAGCTCCTTCCCATTGCTGCCACTTCGCCCAGTCATGGTGTCAGCGGGACCTGGACCAGACACTGGTCATGGCCCCAGTGAACTGTCCTAAACAAAGACCTCATCCTGCATCCTCCCCTGCAGTGTTCATAGCACCGCTTAAGAAGTTGTAATTAACAATTGCTGAGACAATATTGAAATAACCTTATTTTTTCCAACTGAACTTCTCTCTTAGGAATAGAAACTCCGTATTTCCTGGGTGTAAGTGCAGACAGAGGACACAGTTCTCCTTGGGCAAAGGGAGTGAATTCTATCAACTGTGTGATCTTAGATGCTTGTGCAATTTTGTTTCAAACTATAGCTCGATGCTTTCCTAGTCCCTTTGGTGTTCTAGGTCAGTACTGCACATACAGGCTAATTACCACCTGAGGGTACTGAGCAATTAGGCATAATTAATATCTCAACATTGCACCACTTCCTGATTTTATTGCTATTCCTTCCCTTCTGCAAACTGCTTAATAGCAAAAGACGCTCTGCAAAAACGAGGGTGATAAGAGCAGATCTACGTGTTAGGCTAAAAAAAAAACATTTCCAGGTTCTATTTCCACATCCTTTAACATTCCCAAGGGGCATTTTTTGCAAGAAAAATCTTCATTTCTATTAACACTTCCTTCCTCCTTATGCTATGAATGCTGTGTTTGCCCCAGTGGTCCTGACCTCTAGCACAGAGCTATGGCCAAGGAAGTAACCAGTAAGGTGTTTTTCCTTGTCAAAAACCCAACAAGTGGTCTTCACTGTCACTCCCTGGATGGGGCAGGGGATGCTCCCGCACGGAGCCAGCTTGGAGACATCCTCATCCCAATGCAGTCCATAGTGGCAATGACCCCATCGCTACCCCTCACGCCACAGAGCACCCTCCCGCTGCCCTCCTCTCTCTGGCTCACAGCTACCAGCCCACCCCAATCTTAGCCAGACACTGCTGCAGGGTTTCCAGAGCAGAGTGCAGAAAGCTCAGTGGAGGGCAGCACACAACCACTTCTCTCTGTGCAGGCTCTACACATCCATCTGAGCTGCAGCACGCGTGGATACCAGCTCTGCAACAGGGTTCTTAAGGGAAGCAGCAGTGTCCTGGCCACAGACCACTCCTGTGCCTGGTTAACATAAGACAAGCAGTGCAGGGGAAGGGAGATGGGATTCACCTCTCCACGACTTCTTGTCCGTTCCAGCAAAGAGTGTCGTTCTGAACAGCAGAGCTGTGGCTGCAGATGTACTCTGGCAAACTGCTGTAGAAACTGCCATGGGACTTCAGCTTCGTGATGAGCTCCCTGGAAGAAAGGGGAAAAAATGGGGCTCAGCTAAAAGAGAAAAAGAGGAAAAGCCTCTTCCATGGTGCATTTTAACCACTAAAGGCGGTCACACAAACACGACATGAAAGCAGTGGGTGCAAACAAACCATGAAGCACTGGTCTTACTTCTGATCTCAAGCAGCATTTGGCATTGTCCCCTGATGTCATTCAGTCAGGGGCTGAATCCATGTTTCTTTGGGCAAAACTGGCTGTGACAGGAGGCAGCAGAGCCTCAGCCCAATCATGCAGCAGCACCAGAGCCAGATACACTCTCTGTGCTCTCACTGCACCTAGGGAAAGGTGCTGCTGGCTCAGCCCTTGGGGTACACCTGAGCAGCAAGTGCCCAGGCTGCCAGCAGTCCTCTCTGCTTTGTAGTAAGCAGTGCAGGCCCTTCAGGAAGGGACAGCCTTGTCACTCTGTCTGCCTGACATCAGCCATTCAACATCCCTGCAAGGGCAGGTGGCATTCCGGTGGCAGAGCAGGGATGCTCAGCACAGACCTGTACAGATGGGTCATGCTGGGTTTCATGCTGCACTGCCAAAGGACCTCTGTCCCTGGCAGCTCCCTTCAGTGCAGAGACGTCTGTACCCAGGCTGACCCCAGGGACTGCCACAGCCACCAGGAAGGGGACAGAGGCTACAGGGGTGGGATGTGCCGGTCCACCACCCCAGGTGGGTTCCCTCAGGGGCACTCAGTAGCTGTCACTGGGAAACACTGGCAGATTTAACTAGGTAAATGGCAGAAAAAGATGATCATATGAATAGCAGGGACTGGAGGGAGCAAGACTTGGCCTCATGGCCCCCTGGCTTCGGTTCAGCGCATTTTCCCCTTTGGCAAGTGCTAATTTCTTGGCCTCCTTCCTCTCTGGGGATGATGGTGAGGGAGCAACATCTGTTGCTGGGAGCACTGTCAGGGGCATCCCCTGGGTGCCCTCTGCGGTGGGACTCCATGAGCTGCCGGCTGTGGGAAGCTGCTATCAGGCAGAGCAAGCTCGGGCAGGCTGGGACCAAGAGGAGGCGCCCAGCTCCCTCCATCCCTCCTCGCCTCTCCGCTGGGGGATTCCGTGGGGTTCCCTCTCCATCCAGCCGAGGCCCCCGGCTGCCAGCTGGTGGCAGACGAAACAAGGAGAAGCAGCGCAGCAAAGGCAGCCGGCGCTGCTCTGCTCTGTCCTCTGGGCTAAGAGCAGCCGGCGGGATGAGCCAAAGCACGTCCAGGGGGATGGGAGCTCAGCCCACAACCCCCTGCATGAATCGGAGGGGTGCTTCGGACATTCTCCTCCTGCATGAACCACCCCGGGCAGCATCTCCTGCACTGGGCTTACGGCGGTCCAACCAACACCCCTTGGAAAGCCAAACTGAGGCAAGACCCGGGTCTTCAGTTATGCCGAACACGGAGCAGGACAAGTCTTACACTGCCCACCACACGCAGCTCTTTACACCCTAGGCACTGCCTTGCTCCCTGTCCCACAGACCCCAGCAGTGCTGGCGAGAACTTCCCTGGGAGCAGAGCTCCCCACCAGGCAGAGAGGGGAAGGAAAGGGAGAGACTCCTCTGTACCTGCAAGTCTGAGCTCACAGAATCCATTGCAGCAGGTTTCATTGGACTTCCCAGTCTCAAAGGACATCTCTGGCAGAGCCTGGGCCGTGTAACCCTCCAACGTGTTGAGACAACGGAGGAATGCAGGCCCCGGTGCTGCATCTTGTGGGAAGTGTAGCAAGAATGTGGCCCTGTTACTCGTTAAAGAGAAATCCATCCAACTCAGTCTATCCCCAGCTCCAGCACTTGCCATGTTGCCCAGTTCTCTTCCACAGGGATTTTTCTTTTACTCAACCAGCAGTAAAGGCACCACACATTTCTGGGTGTGCTTCCAGATCCAGGAGGGAGATGCCTCTCCCTGGCACATCAAAGTGAGCTCACTGAACTACAGCTTCTATTTACAGAGGGTGGGAGCACAGCGCACAGCACCAGCAGCGGTGGCACCTGCTTCACTCGGGAAACAGTCGGGAAAAGGCTGTTAACATTCCTGAACTACCGTATCAGGCTGCACAAGGAAGAGAAATGAGTCCTCCATACCTACACCCACAGTGTTACACACAGCATTTCAGCCCCGAGCGACCATTTCCACCTGTAACTACACCTAAGAGCATTTCTGCCACTGAAGCGCCCAAGAAACCCAGAGAAGGCACTTGGTGGATGAACCCGGGTGCAGAAATGCAGAAGGCCGCTTTACGGGTTAAAACCAAACTAGACACACTGGGTGAGAAACCACAGGGAGACACCTCGCTGCACTTCAGAGCCAGCCACAGAGCAGCGCAGGCGCTCAGAGCCAAAACCAGCTGCCGCAAGGGAAACAAGGAGCTTCTCCATCTGCTTCCGCAGGGCCGTGCTGCATGGTCGCTGCTCCTGCAGCATGCAGGCACCGTGCTCAGCCCCGGCACTCACCTCCTCCTGCTCGACAAAGTTTCCTCTTGCTCGATGAGAGTCGACTTCAGGACTTTGCTGTCCATGAAGAGGTCCCCGGGGTCATGCGCTGCTCGATACTGCCTCTGCTGAGCGTGGCCGCACAACCGGCTGAGCTGGAACACAGACACAGCAGCGTGAGGGAGGGATGGGCCCGGCAGCACTGCAGGAGCGCAGCTGAGCCGGGCAGGTGCCTGCGCATGAGCCGCGTTGTTGTCCCATCGTCCCCATCCCTCCCGCAGCTTGCACAAGCTCCCGAAGGCAAACTGATGCCTTCGGGATACAACTTCACTCTTGCACAAATGTGCGGGATATTTGCACAAGAAGGAACGGCAGGAAACTTCAGTCAAGATTTTTGGGCATCAAAGTGCCCCTGTGGCTATCAAAACCCATAGTAGTGCATTACTTCATGTTATATGATTCCTAACCCAGGTAGGATTAAAATGTAGGCTTTGGGTTGCAGGCAGGACCAGCAAATCTCCCTGTGTCAGATTAAACCCATGCTGGCAGGTGGAGCTCGAGGTATTCCTTGATCCTCCCTGGCTGAAAGCCACAGCATCTCAAGACTCTGTGCTCCACCACTCTAGCCAGGCTTCTAGGTAACACTGAAGGTAAATCCTTAGACCCCAGCTCTGCCTCTTGAGTGGGCTCCCAGGTGCCCAGGGGCAAACATCATACACATCATCGCTAATGAAAAACCATCAGGGCCTAAAATACAGCAAACAGCATGGCTACAGCCAAGTCACAGCACCGGAGGTCTTGATTAACAGGGCTGTGTTAATGACACAAATTAGCTCATTAGCATAGAGATGATGGTGATAGTGATGCAGTGGTGAGGGAAGCAATCCAAACCACCTCATTACAGCTCTCCCACATGGCCACTGTCCCGAGACTCAGCCAGCAGCACCATGGTTGCCACGGCAGTCCCTGCTGTACTGTGGATTAGCAGCAGTTTCCTTCCAACTGTCCCCCCAAGGCACTGTTAATGCTCAGAGATTCACCTTTTGAACCACCCTGTGCTGTTCTGCAGGACTCAGCGTGCTGGGGTCTTACTGCCAGGACCACAGACACTGCAGCTAACACCGACCCCTCTTTCCTTGAGCCTCATCCCATACCCGTGTCCAGGCCTGGGACAACCATGTACCCATAAAATACCTGTTCCTTGCAGCACCTGATTTATTTCACACCACACTGAACCAAGACAGCTAGCTAAACTCCAGCATACCGGAGGCTAAAAGCATACTTGCTGCCCAAAGCTACAAGCATCTGATGTGTAAAGAGAAGAGATTAATTCTGTTCTATTACATTCTGTATTTGAGTGGGCAAATGAATTAGTAATGTCACTTCTTTCATTATCGAGAGCAGCACAGTTTGTTTGCTCAGGCTGCTGTACACCAAAGAGTGAAACAGAGACCTCCTGGGAGCTGGGAGCTGCCACTTCTGGTCCACAGCGTGGTGGGAAGAGATGCTGCCACCAGTCCTTTCTGCCCCTGCAGCTCCCTCTGCCAAAGCAGCTCCTGCAGTGGCCCAGGAAGCAGTTTCTGTAGCATCTTACCTCTTTTTGTCTTCACTGCCCTCCCTTGGCTCTGTTTCCTCTCCACCTTGCCAAACCAAGTCTTGCAGAAGAATGCATCAGCCCTCCTGCCTTCCCTGAATCATGCAGCAGGCTTAAAAACAGAGGAAGGGCATGAGAAAAATGCTACATTTTGGGCCGTTTTCTTTGCCTTTTGGGTTTTCCTATCATCCCTCATTCCCAGATAGTCCCCTGATGCAGGCAGTCAGGACTAAGAGGAAATTACAGGGCAGCAGGATATCTGGGCAAGGGCATTTGGGATACCCAAGACCCCACCGCTGCAGAATGGGTCTGCACGTTGCATGCTCTGCGCTGGCTGGTGCCACCATCCCTGTAGCTGGCAGATCAGCGGGAGAGCGCGAGGATGCACAGGGGCCTGGGGACCTTCCCCCTCAAAGACGCCCATGGAGAGATCACAGATGAGACCTGGCATGAAACCACCCTGGGGAGATACAAGGTACACAGAGCTACAGGACGGCAAGCACAAAAGCAGCAATGCCACAAGAGCAGCATTGCTGCAGCCACGCTCTGCACGGGCAGGGAAAGCAGAGGAGAGGTGGGAAAAGGTCAGAGAGTTTAAGCTACCGCTTTTGATGACTCCCTTTGGTTCTCCCCAGCTCTGTGAAAAGCCCCCCCATCCCTTTCCCAAAGCCTGCCTTTCAGCTGGTGAAGCCTATTGAACCCAAGAGAAGACCCAGTCCAGGATCAAGGATGCTGAAACGCACTGAATGAATGGGGAGGGCTGGAGCAACAGTGGGGACAATGGCATCCCCAAGAGCGTGCTTCCAACAGCAAAGCAGCCGGGCAGACCAGAGCTGCCTTGTCTCCAGAAGGAATCACAACCCCTCTGCTCCCAGCTCCAGCAAAGACTGATGCAGCTCAGCCGCATCCTCACAGCCCTGCATGGCCTCTGGGTACCACAGGCTCCTGCAAGGGATGAAACCACAAACAGGCTCGAGTTAGTATCCCTGACATGGGTCAGCAGATGAAATCTGAAGGTGGAAGATTTGAGCAGAGCATCCAACTTTTCACTTATTTATCCATCCAAGGACCAAGTAATCTTTTCAGGAACAAACCCCAACCCTGCAGCCCATCTTGCAAAGTCACGGTGAAAACGATTGTCACGTTTTAGTCAAACAACCCGGCTGCGATGTGAACTTTAACTAAAGTGAGAACAGGCAGCAGTAACAGATTGCAGCTCATTTGCAGGGCCGGCGTGGCGTGTGCTCTGAGAGAGGAGAGAAGGATTTCACAAACCATCTGCCGAAGTCTGCTGGGCCACAAGTGGTCCAAGGACAAAAGCCCAGAAACCCTGTTTCAGCCTTCCCCCCTTTCTGAGCCCTTCCTGCAACACATGCACCCCATTTCCCAGTATCCTCCTATTGTAAAGCAAGCTCTTAGTTTTACAAAGTCCACAGAAATGCCCCTGCAGAGCAGACAGAGACCTCAGAGCTTGGGAGGGAAAAGGTGTGATGCTGCTGTGGCTTAATCCCAGCTGACAACTAAGTACCAGCAGCCATTCGCTCCACCTGCCCCTCCATGGGATGGGAAAATCGGAAAGAGAGAAAACCCAGGGTTGAGGTAATAATAATTTAATGATTGAAACAAATTAAAATATAAAAATAATAATAATAGTAACAAAAAGGGAAACAACAAAAAAAGAGGAATAAACTCCCCCAAAAACAAGTGATACACAGTACAATTGCTCAGCACCTGCTGACTGATACCCAGCCCTACCTGAGCAGCGATCGGTACCTCGCAGCAAACTTCCCTCAGTTTCTAGACTGAGCATGACATTCCATGGTACGGAATATCCCTTTGGCTAGTCCTGGCTGTGCTCTCTCCCACCTTCTTGTGCCCTTCCTCAACAGCAAAGCATGGGAAAAGAAGAAGCCCTTGATCAGGGTAAGTGCTCCTGAGCAACAACTACATCAGTCATCAGTGTGTTACCAGCGTTAGTCCCAGCCTAAAGCCAAACACAGCACTGCCCCAGCTATGAGGGAATTAACTCTATCCCAGCCAAAACCAGGACTGAGTTACTACTAACCAGTGGTTTAGTCAGCAAACTCAGCTACTACTAAACAGTAGAATGTGGTTACCTCCTGCCCCACAAGCATAAATGTGAACTTCAAAGCAAATCCACAGAATGGCACCACTGGCTCCTCTCCGTGGCTCTGCACGCTATCGGGGGAATCTGAAAGAGATACGAATCCTTATCCAAGGCGTACTCGGTACAAGAGTCTCCTATTTCGTGTCACACGCAGAGTCCCAGAATCTGCTGCAGTTTGAAACATCAGGCCACAGAAAGAGGAATAAATCAACCAAAGTGCAGCATGGTTTTAGGCAACGGGGATTGAGGGTTTGTTTGCTTTAAAGAGACTCTGCCAGCCACTGATAAACCACTGCGAGGGGACACAGGAAAACCCTCCCAAAGCCCTGAGCTACAGACACCGATACTGTAACAACTGAAGCAAAATTTCCCTGCCCCAGCTCATTAACAAAGCACTAATTAGCCAATTTCATCAGCCACCTCCTTGTAAGTGCAACCCAGGCCGCGAGGGGAAGGTTTTGCCTCCTGCCAGCCACTCCAGTGCTTTATTCCAGGCACAGGGAAAGCCCATGCCCCCAGGTCAGCAGAGCTCCTTGGGGATCCAGCAGCTCCCCGGCCTACTGGTGGCCAACAATCCTTATGTCCCTATGCCCGATGGGGAAGCAGCTGGTTCCTGATGCCCTCGGGAACTGCAGGCCATGGAATGGCTCTGCTTTAGTGGGAACATTGATCTGAGAGGAGCACAGGGATGACACTAATGGAGTAGCACTATCAGCCTGCCCTAATGCTTCCCATTAATTTAAAGTAAGAGGTACCAGAGGACTTCAGGGAGCTTGTTTGTGGCCACGTGGAAATGGCACATCATGAGCAGCAGGGACCAGATCAGCCCCACCATGGCTGCTTCCAGCAGGCTCAGCTCCAAGGATAAAGCACAACAATGGTCCATGTGGGTGCCTGCAAGCCAACGAACTGGGACCACTGGGCTAGGGTTAAACTACAAGGCCAGGCTGGACAGGGCTTGGAGCAACCTGCTGTCGTGGCAGGGGTTGGAACTGGATGAGCTTTAAGGTCCCTTCAACCCAAACCAGTCTGGGATTCTAAATCATGTCAGAAGGAGAGTAGGGGCCGCAGCAGCAGGTTCTGTGAAGAGCCTCACAGCCTCAGTGCAGCTGATGGAGGGCAGAACCCCCACGGGCACCCCCAGCCCAAGTACAGCAGGATGGGATCATTATCGGCACTGGGGCCACCAGCTGAACCCACTCCAATGCCCAGGCACGGGGCAAAACCCTCTCACCTTGCACATTAGCAAGCAAATCCAGCCGGAAAAAGCTTGGAGAGCAGCACACGTGGGATCCTCAGCACCAATCTGAGCATCACTTTGAAGAGTAAGAGCGTTTTAAAGGTAATTTTCCGGAAGATTTACAAAAACAGCTAATCAACTTCCCCTTGGAAGAGAAGAGAGTGCATTAGACATTGTTGAATACCTGCTGCTGACGCGTCTCATCCCGTCCCTGAGCTCCGCTCTGCTTTAACGGAGAGCTTGCTTTATTTGACATTTGCTTAAACTTTACATGGAGTTTCCATTCGTCTCCTCTGTGCACTCTTCTGCTTACAGATTCATTCTCCAGGAAGACACAGTATTTCTTTCCCCTCAAGGGGATAGCCTCATTTTTGAAGGTTTCCTCCTGCAATCTTCTCTGCTCTCTGGAGTTCCCAGATGTCATTTTACGCCTATTCCTGAGTTTCCTTTGGGAGAAGCTGCACATGAAACTGAAAAGCGATTAACTCCTCTAATTGATTTGAACACAGCCTCTGAAAGGTGATTTGCTGCGGTATGCACAGAAGAGACAGCCTCAGACCTCAAGGAAACCTGCTGCCTTCAACTGGTGCCCAGTAAACCCCGAGCATTGTTCCGCAGTGGAGCCCAGTTTGACCAGTAAGACTGAAAGGCTCAGCAACGCAGCTGCCTGCACTGGTGCTTCTTCCCCAGTTCTTGTAACAACCTACTCCACCACAAGTCATGCATGTTATTAGCATTATAAAGACACATTTGCACCCTGTTTATCTTCAAAGTAACCATAAAAGTGAACTTACAGCCTATTACTACTATAGAAACCCGCTTAATTAAATTCTAAAGGGCTTAAACCAAAACTATACATTGAGATGATGTGGGATAGAACATAAACTTTTTAATAGTAGTAACCAAGCACATTAACCATCTCTACAGGTGTAATAAAAATGCTAATCTATGGTAATGTTTAGACTATGGTTAATGTTTTGTCGTGTTAATTTCCCCAGGGCTTTTATTTGGGATTTAAATCTCCCACAGTGGCCCAGGGATGGCATCGCCTCCCGCAGCATCACGCCATGCTCCCCAGCCACAGCTGACGAACAGAGGCGAAGCAGCGCTTAGCTGGGACAAACATTCCTATTATGTGCTTGTAATCATTACATACATTTTGTCAGGAAGATGGCAAAGAGACAGTTCCCCACTCCCTCACTCTTCTCACAGCAGAAAATATGATTATGGGCATTAAAATGCAGTTACAAGCCTTTATTTTCAGAAGCACATCATTATTAACTGAGTGATGATTGCGCTGGTTCCAGGCACTCGAGCAGAAGGAACAAACTGAGCATGGTGACACAGATGTCTTCTACACACATTTCACTGAAATTCCTCATTAATGGAGTACTCGGTGTTATTAATCAGCTCTGTAGGATTCCAGTCTCCATTATTCAGACATCACCTTGGAGGATTACACAGGAGACAACATCCTCACTCACTCAGGCAGAGCAGCAGGAAGCATGGGAAGTGACCTCCTCCTCTCCATGCCCAGGAGAAGAGCCTTTAATAATGCATCACCTTTAAATAATGCAATGCTATAACGTGTCAAATGCACACAAACACTAATGCTTAAAACAACAGAGTGCCTGTCACACCAGCACCAGCGGTGACTCCCCAACACACGCTCCACATGCTCGGGGACCCCTGCAGCAGCCGCACCAGGTTACACCGAAGGCCATCACCACCAGGTCTTCAAACTCCTCCAGATCACAAAGGCATTAAGGAAGCATTTTCAGAAGGAAATGCAACCTCATTTTTATCGCCCATCCTTCATGCAGAGCACCACAAGACACTGCAGCATCACAGCAGGAACATGGGGCCCAGGAAGGACCGACTGGTGCTCCTTCTCTGGCCTCATTTCTCATCTGCAAAGACAGCTCTGATCACCAACAGAGAAAAACAAGAGAGGGCTCAAGGCTTGATGGAAGAGGGACTTTTTATAGTCTTATAGTGACAGGACAAGGGGGAATGGCTTTAAGTTGGAAGAGAAGAGATTTAGATTAGACATTACAAAGCTCTTCCCTGTGAGGGTGCTGAGGGGCTGTCAGGGGGTGCCCAGAGAAGCTGTGGCTGCCCCATCCCTGGCAGTGTTCAAGGCCAGGCTGGCTGGGGCTTGGAGCAAGCTGCTCTTGTGGGAGGTGACCCTGCCCATGGCAGGGGGTTGGAATTAGGTGATCTTTATATCCCTTCAACCCAAACCACTGTATAACATATATCTATGAAGAGAGCCAAAGGAGTTCTGAAGGGCTTGAAGGCTTGAACTGCTAACTGCTGAAGCTGGATGATCCCCATCTGCATTTCCCCCTACCTGCATCAGGGTTCAAATAGCTTAAATCAGACTGCAGTTCCACCACTGCTTCCGTTAAAACGTGCCACCCTGTCCCCAGGAGGACCTGCTGCCCAGTGCTCCATACATGTGCCACAGCATCCAAGGTACCTTCAACACTGCATCTGACCGCATCCTGACCCCGGTGCAGACCCAGCTTCTCCCAGGGCAGGAAGCCCTTTCCCTCAAAGGAACCATGACCTCAGCTTCAGTGGAGCCCTTTCAAACCTACATAAAATAATGCAAACAAGATGTTGTTTCTTCCTGGCATTCCCAGCATGCAGCGTTTCACCCACTGAAGAAAGCTGCTTTGTGTTTGAGCAAAAGGCTGTTTATTGTTATTTATAGGTAGAGAGGAAGCTGGACTAAATGAGCACAGTTGTTCTTTCTGCTTTTATAATCCATGACATTATAATTAAAGCACAGCTTTTCAAGCCAGTGTTTCCCTCCGGTGTTTTGTTAATCTATATTTAACACTAAATGTGGTATTCCAGGTATGATGGTCTCACCTCAGCAGCACACCTCAGGGCAGGAGGCTGGTGCCCCAGCCATGGCCCAGACCAACTAACTGGGACAGGCAAGAAGAGAACATTTGCTTCGTTCGCAGCAGTTTGCTCAGGTAGAGATATTTCCTGGATCACTAACGCACCCATTCTGGTTTTAAAACAGATCTGCACAATAGGTACAGACAGAAGCAACAGAAAGATCCAATAGAATCAGCTCAATCTGTTCCTTAGACAACCAAAGTTAAGGCTTTGTTCTTGAAAGGAGTCATCAGCCTTGCCTAAAGGTGACAGCAGAGCCGAAGGGAAGACGCATGAGCAGAATCCAGAGAAAAGCTGGAGGGTGACAGACTGACCACAGCCAGGGTGACGAGTGACAGCACTTGGAGCCAGGCTAATGGAGAAAGCCCCGAGTCCCCAACGTTCTGCGTGACTGATGTAGGAGCATGGCAGAGGCTGCTCCTGATCCAGGCTGCTGCTGTGTCTTCTGGACTATGACTCCTCAGAGGCTGAAGGTATTCCAAACTCGACTAGCTTATTGCAACATTAGCACCACATCACCTAGCTTGCAGAAGATGCTGCGAGGGCTGGAGCAGCTCTGCTCTGGAGCCGGACTGAGAGAGCTGGGCTGGGGCAGCCTGGAGAAGAGAAGGCTCCTGAAGGGGAGACCTGAGAGCAGCTCCAGTGCCTAAAGGGGCTGCAGGGAACCTGGAGAGGGGCTTTGGACAAGGGATGGAGGGACAGGCCAGGGGAATGGCTTTAACTGCCAGAGGGGAGATCGCAATGAGCTCTTAGGCAGAAGCTCTTCCCTGTGAGGAAACAGGCTGCGGTCAAGCTGGGCTCTGCGCAGGCACCGGGTGCTTGTTCTTCTCTTTCCTGGTTAATGTGTTTCCTTCACAGATCTCTGTGGGGTTTAATATCGCTCCATGTTTGTGCCTCCGGCGCTGGGGAAAGGAACAATCCCAGAGAAAGACACCCCCAGCAGCTTAATTTGCAGAGAAAAACCAGATACCTGCCATCAGTGTGGAACGTGAGCCAGCAAAGCCAGAGACAGGGCCTGTAATAGGTTATTTAACAGCAGCTGTGTCAGCTGGGTTGCAAGTGTGGTCAATACCTACCAGTCCAGCTTCCCTCCTGAAACCATCAGCAGAGATTCAGTCATTCTTTGAGAAATACATCCTTTAATAATTAAAATGTTACGCAGGACTTTTTTCCTTGTTGTTTTTCTAAGCCAGACCCATTCAATTTTGGAAGTATAACGCCATTAGAATGTGTCAAGCAGCAATTAGCTACTGTACACTGTTTATTCTTGAGTATAATCTGTAAGTAGAAGGGCAATATTCTTAGAAACGCAGCATTAACTTGTTCCTCAATGACTTTAATATGGCTCTTTTCAAATTGCTGCTCATAAAATCTCAGGGAAGAAGAACTTCCTGATGATATCCCATCTCCTCAATTAGTTCTCTATCAGCAATCCAATAGTAAGTGTAGTATTTATTTAAGAGAGAGCACACAAGGCTTTAACTTTAAAACAAGCAGGTAAAAGCAATATCTAGCTTGCAACCTCTCAGGTATATGCAGATTTGCAGATTTATGCTTCAATAAATGCTTGTACTGAAACCATCCCAAAGGTTTTTACACCACTAATAGTATTTTTTCACTATAAAATGTCATCCCCACTTCCTGTGCTGAATGGAAACCCTGGCAATCCCACAGGGTTTTGTACCTGAAATTCCTCCCCACTTGCCTGTCCCTTACAAATGACCATAACCCTTCCTATTCTAGCCTCCCCATAGGAATAGCACACACTCCCCACCATAAGCCAACTTTAGCTCCCTCCTTCCACCTTTCCCTTTCCAAAGCCCAGTCTCTCCTAAAGAACAATGCTGCAGGCGCCAAACTCACCAAATCATTTGAATGGGTTTTATGCTGTTGAATATCCTCAGCAGAAAATATTACAAGCATTTGTTTTCCAGCTGAGCCCAGAGCAATGCCACAGCATCCTCTAGCGAGGCTCTTCCCATGGCAATGCCGTGGTCCTCCCCAAGCAAAGCCAAAACGAGAAGTGAAATAACTGTTATTAACAGGAAGCGGTAAAAATACCCCCATGCAGCAGAGAAGGCCAGGTTGCTCCAAGCCCCGTCCAACCTGGCCTTGAACACTGCCAGGGACTGGGCAGCCACAGCACATCCGGGCACCCTGGAAGGTCTCTTCTGAAGGTACCAGATGCACAGTAATATTTCCCCCGACAGTCAGTCCTACTCTAATGCAGTTAAAGGTCAGCACCAAGATAATTTACCCCAAACATGGCAGACAAGATAAAAACACTCCCATCAGATTTTTGCTCGTGATAAAG
This sequence comes from Myiopsitta monachus, assembly GCA_017639245.1. Classification (NCBI taxonomy): domain Eukaryota; kingdom Metazoa; phylum Chordata; class Aves; order Psittaciformes; family Psittacidae; genus Myiopsitta; species Myiopsitta monachus. The sequence continues at coordinate 881,443 of CM029925.1, forward strand.
GAATTACATTTTTCCCAGAGACAAATCAGGCTTATTGAGAATGTAAATCATTCTTTTCTGTAAAGACAGAAACATCTGCAGGGCTTTTTCACCCACTTTGTTGAACCACTTGTTCGTACATGCACTGTGGTTAGTACAATTGAATTAAAGAATGATTTACAGCATTAGATGAGCTTCTGCTTGATTGAGAATAGCTTTATCATGAAAATTGCTCTGCACTTTTAACCTCGTTACAATGCTGTATTATCCGCCTGATAAATATATTAACATGACTCATTCAACAATAGGCTGTTTGCAGACAGCAAGGAAATTAATTCCAATTCATCACACCACCTTTCTTAATGCTGTCAAACTGAGTACTAGGATTTGATTATGAGAAGTGAATTCCAATAAACTGACATGCAACAATCAAAAGGAGGGAAGGAACATTATATTAGAGGAAAAACCAAAAAATGACTACTTTTAATGCATTTGTATACTTCTACTGCCATTTTGTGCGACTTCTGGACTTTCCACTAACCTTGCAAGTTGGGCATTGCTGCAGCTTCCTGAAGAGAGAAAAGTCTCGCACCAAAACCTTCAGGTAGGAAGGGCAGCTGAAGTCCTGTCTGGCTCCTGACCAGCAACGGGAACTGCATGAAGCAAGGCTAGAGATACACTGGTCATTTGTCAGCATCTTCTAGGCAAACCCTTCTATGCCCATCTCCTGTGAGCTACTGGTGCTGGTCAGAGCCATCCCAGCATCACCTCACGTAATTCCCACTAGCCTCAAGTGCCCTCCGCTCCCCGTTTTGGGGCTGCCTCTTGGGGAGGAGACAGAGGATGGATCATAGAATCCCAGACTGGTTTGTGTTGGAAGGGACCTCAAAGCTCCTCCAGCTCCAACCCCTGCCACAGGGCAGGGACACCTTCCACTGGAGCAGTTGCTCCAAGTCCCTGTGTCCAACCTGGCCTTGAACACTGCCAGGGACGGGGCAGCCACAGCTTCTCTGGGCACCCCCTGACAGCGCCTCAGCACCCTCACATAGAAGGGCTTTTGCCTTAGATCCAACCTGAACTTCCCCTGTTTCAGTCTCAACCCATCACCCCTGTCCTATCTCTATAGTCCCTGATGAAGAGTCCCTCTCTGGCATCCTCGTAGCCCCCTTAAGACCCGGGAAGACTTAAATACCAGCACAGGCAGCTGAGGTACCTACAGACATCCCTGCTCTGGAGAATGGCAGCATGAAGTTTATTTGTGCACTGATACAGATCAATAGGTGCAATCCAAGAGTCAATAAGCTTTAGGAAGACACCACTCACAGCACGTCAGTCACCCCCAAATTACCCTCAGTAACCACCAGGCTCCCTGACGTTTTCCAGGTCAGTGGCTAAGAGCATCATCCCTACCACCACTGGGAGCATGGAAAGAGAATGAGGTGGAGAAACTGATTGTGTTTCAGAGATACGTCTGCATAAAGCATTGCTGAATCCCCACTGCCACAGCTTGCTTTTTCTTTCTTTCTCCTGTTTTTCCACATTTTTCCTTTATAAACAGAAATAACTCTGCCAAAGTAGCTGTAGGCTATCAGCACAGCTTCCTGCAGCCAGCCTGCTCCCGCTCCAACGAGTCTTTGGCAGAATAATGCAGTTAGCAACAAACTTCACCATTCAAGAGCAGGGGCTGAGCCCTCAGGGGGTTATTAATGGAGCAACACAGAGGTAGGGATGGGAAAGGCCACTGGTTCATTCTGCAGTAACACAAAGAGGTCAAGAGGACTGCTTGAGATGTCTGCTGGCAGCAAAGGGGGCATCGCTGCAGTGGATGGGGTTGGACTGGATGATCTCCAGAGGTCCCTTTGAACCCCAGTGATTCTGTGGTGCTGTGAAAACCTGCCTCAATTGCTCATTGTAATCTTTTTCCTTCAGTTAAATGTATTTGTAGGTGTGCATCTTTCATGCCTGGTACCTCGAAGCCACTTTACAGTAAGATGTAAAAATGATATAATTCACAGCACACAGGCAGAGAACTCAGAATGAAGCAAAAAGCTCGTTGCAACCCAGCCACTGATCCTCTCCAGCACAAAACAAAATGCCTCTGCTCTACCTGGGCAGCTCTGGGCACTATTGCTGCTTTGCAGAGGGCTGCTTTTAAGTTTCTGGTTTGTTCTTGGCTCCTTCATCAGCATTGCTAATAGGAGGGTTAGCTCTAGTTTTAAGGCACCAACACTCACAGGGGCTACTGTCACTGGGAGTAAACTCAGTGTGGTTAAGATGAAGGATGCCCGGCGAATGACCCCGAATGGAGGTCGTAGTGGAAACTGCAGTCACGGATAATGAGGCCAAAAGAGGGTTTAGCTTAAAAAGCATAAAGAGATGGATATTGGACTTAGCAAGGAGAAAAATCTGCAGGAAAGGAAATGGGCCAGAATATATTTTGCTAATAAGACATCTGTGTTAATCAAGGTTGTAGAGGCTGCAGCAATCAGGACAGCGAGCGAGGAAGCCATATCCATGGGGCTGCTACTTAGAGGTTTTAGCTCTGCTGAAAGAAGAGATGTGTGGCCAGTTTAAGAGCGAATCCCAGAGGCAGCTCCCTGATTCCCCAGTAAGAGTGGAGGTCAATGGCTTGTCTGCAGGGACAATCTGGACCAAGCTAAGTAAAAGGAAAGGCGGTTCATGGCACGGATGTAGCTTCTCTGCAAGCTCCTCAGAAGGGTCAGCCCAGACCCAAAACCTGTTTCTGCCATGCATTAGTTTGTGGCCTCTTTCAGGTAACCCAAACCCAGGTCTCAGCAAGGACCCTGAGCATGAGGCTGGTTTAACTGTGAAGGAGTTTCAGCTGTTAAGCTCAGCTGCAAACAGCCCCCAGCAAACAGGCTGTGCCCCATTCCCAAGGGACAGCACCATGGCTCCTGAAGCAGCAGAAGCTTCAAGACACCCAGAGGGAATTTTCCAATGCTGTGAGCTTTGGTTCAGCCTGAAACTCATGTTTTTTCCACTCAAATCCAATCTATGTCAAGACCTCACCTTATGTCCTTGATCATTACAATTTATTACTAAATGAGACAGTTTGAAGTTTCAAAGCCCAGCGGCCAAGGATCAGACACCCCTGTACAGCCCCTCCTGCAATGCACACAGCCTGGACTGGATGACATGGTCATCAGCTCTCTGCTCTCCAAAATATCCCATGTCCAGCAGCCAAATCCAGCTGTGATGGGAGCCAGGAAAAAGAAGAGAAATGAGGAAGAAAGAAAGATGCTCTGTGCAGTGAAGGAAGCTGCATAAGGCGGTCAGGCATTGGAACAGGCTGCCCAGGGGAGTGGTGGAGTCACCATCCCTGGAAGTGTCCTCAGTGCCATGGGTTAGTGGTGGCCTTGGCAGTGCTGGGGAGTGGTTGGACTTGATGGTCTTAAAGGTCTTTGCCAACCTGGTTAATTCTATGATTCACAATTGCAAAGCTGCGCACGCTCATTTCCAACTGGTAAGACCACATCCCACACCACTGCTTCCAACAGCTCTTCCTAATAATGCCAGGGCATGCTGGAACCAAGTATCTTTTTAAATGCTTGGGAACCCACTGCACAACAAATCAGCTCCTCCACCAAAACTAGGAAGAGGCCAAGGCACAGCACATGTGAACAGGTACACAGAACCAGTAATTACATCTCCATGAGACCTTTGGGCTTGCTCTGACTTCAGCTCAGAAAAGATGCAAGGCATCCCACCACGTGCAACCTGCAAACCAACACATGATGTGAAGTGAGATAAAGCCAGGCTCAGTGGGCGATATATGAGATTCCCTCCTAGAAGATGCAGTAGCCTCAAAAGCTCTTTCTAAGCTGCACAGCAGGGATGAAGTTGCCACCAGCTGAGTGATCTGCCTCTGACTGTAGTCAAAGAAAGGATTTGTGTGAGCTTCAGCGCAAAGCTGGCTTGGGCATTAAACTGTCATAGGATGCCTCCCTGCTGTTGTGTGTATGTGCAGGGAGGAGGGGAAACTGTTAGCAGCTACCTTCTGCTTTTAATTTAACAAACAAAAAGCATCACTGCAAATTCCATCGCAATGGCAGAAGGTGCTAGAGGGTAGAGGCGTCCATTTGAAATGACAGAGGGAGAGTGAAAAAGGAGAGGACAATACAAACGTTTACAGATAGAGGCAAAATCAAATGCTATTTCAAATTAAACCCATGTTGATATTCAATGCCAGAGGCAAGGGATGGTCAAGAGCATCTATGCCAAAAGCCCCTCCCGAAAATGAGATGCAGACCCTTAATTTGCTCCTCTGTAATTCAACATTAAACCAAAGACTTAAGGCCAGCAACATCACAGCGGATCAAAACTGTTGATAATGGGCTGCAAAACTGCAGGCATGAAGAATTTATGCCTTATTCTTCCAGCACCAGCCAGGCTGCCAACGACATGGGGATTTCTATGTGAAAATCAACCTTACAGCTCAGTGCCCTGCCATGTGCTTCCCAACTACCAGAAAAATCTTTACTATCTGAAACCTCTTCAGACATCTACTCATAATACCCTGAGGTGTTTCCATCACCTTATTGATACTGTCCTTGGTGAGCAGGCTGTTTATTTTCAGCCTGTAGCAGGAAGAGAGGCTTGCTTTAACCTCTGCCTTATCAGGCACGTTCCACCACCTCACACAGAATGGTTAACAAAAGCAGATGCTAAACACACTTTGGGATAACTGTGAGTGGGTCTGAGCTGACCGAAAGCCAAATCCTCCCCTGTATTTCCAGCAATAAGTGAAAAATTGAGCTGGCTACCAGTAAGAGATAGAGAACAGCCTGAGGGTTAAACCTGGCCAATAAAGAAACTGCGAATACAGAGGCTGTACATCCAGCCCAGGAGTGGTGCCAACAGAAAGCAACCTGCATCAAAAGTACAGAGAAAACAACCTCGGTGTCTCAAAGGGAATGACTTCTTGAACAGCACTGGAGTTTCAAAGGTTTCCTCACAAGTCTCTAGCACAGAAAGAAATCCATTAGCAGGTAGGAAAAGCTCACTGGAGCTCCCTGCCGCTCCCTGCCGCTCTAACCCACCAGGCAAAGCAGCTTCCAGGTAGGCCAGCTTCAAAAGCAGCTTCTGAGCAGCATCCAGGGAAAACCTCCCTTGCACAGCTGTGTTCACGAATGCACTGAGTCACTGTCTACGGTGACAACGACATCTTCATCTCTGGGGGCTAAAAGTCCTTTCACTTACCTATTCTTGCTTTGCACCCTTGTGCTTCTGCTGGCACTGCAAATTCCTACACACTAGTCTGCAACAGAGCAAATTGGTTCTCTCTGTGGAGCTACAACAACCAGGTGCCAGCGCCTCACCACCCTCACAGGGAAGAAGTGATGCTTAAGAGCTCACCTCAATCTCCCTTTTCAGCTTAAAGCAGACATAGCAGCGCCCTGAATGGGGATTACTGGCAGGAGAAGGAAATCACTGCATTCAAGCGTTCAAGGCCAGGCTGGACGGGGCTTGGAGCAACCTGCTCTAGTAGAAGGTCTCCCTGCCCATGGCAGGGGAGTAGAAATGGGTGAGCTTTAAAGTTCCTTTCAACCCAAACCATTCTATGATTTATGATTACCAGACACATCAGCTCCACAGCATCTTCTGTGCCTGACCCTACACTAACACACAGAGGCCCTGCCAAGCAGAGCAGCTTGCTGTTCAAGGAAGGGATTGGCAACTGCAGCTCCATGTCCAGACGGAGATGCACCACACCACAGCTAAAGGGCAGGAGAAATCCTGCCACCCCCATCCGAAGGGCTGGGCATGCAGGACAAAAGTTAATGCAGCCAGTATCCACAATCCCTTGCACTGATGAGTCACACTTGCAGGGCATCCTCCTCCCCACATGCAATACCTGGCCCAGCCTCACCACAAGCCACCCCCCTTTTTTGGCTCGTGCCTCACTATGCTGTGAGCTGCTGGTGGTTCCCACTCTGCTGGGATGGGTTCAAAACCTTGATGAGTTACAGGGGTGGAAAAGAATAATCCAACAGCCTTCACAGCTCAGCTCTGTAACCTTTCCAAATACATCTGTAGTGCTGGCTTAAGGTAGAGAGCTTGACCCATTCAGTGGATGAGGAACTGATGTTGGTCACACCCAGAGCTGGGGTCAACAGCTCGATGGCCAAGTGGAGAGGATGGTGAAGCCCAGGGTGCCCAGAGAAGCTGTGGCTGCCCCATCCCTGGCAGTGTTCAAGGCCAGGTCAGACACAGGGGCTTGGAGGAAGCTGCTCTACGGAAGGTGTCCCTGCCTGTGGCAGGGGTTGGAGCTGGAGGAGCTTTAAGGTCCCTTCCAACCCAAACCAGGTGGGATTCTGTGATTCTAACCCCAGAGGAGATCAACTATCAGCTATGTAAGGCACCCAGATCGACTGTCTCTCTTGCACTTCCGACAGCAGATAAAGCATTAACTTCAAGAGGGGTGAGACTGAATATTTGATGAAGTTTATGTGTAGTGCATCCCTCCGATTGTCTCTGTGCTAGAGAGCATGAACAGACTGACTGAAATCACTCTCCTCTGAATTCAGGATTAAAATAGCCACAAGAGGTGGATGTACCAGGCACATTTTCAACCAGAAATACAGCAGATAGGAAAATGTACAGAGATACAGCCCTAGACAGAAATTTTCCCTTTCTGCCCTGAACTCAGCCTCCCTGGGGAAGTATTTTAACAGCACATTTTAGGGGGAAAGCCTTTAAACAAAGTGTAGAAATAATAAAGCTCTAACACATCCCATCCCTGACGAATCAGCTGCTAAAGCAGGGTTCGGGATGGGAACTGCCTGCTGACATCGTAGTGAATTCACTCTTCCACACTGCTGTGTACACAGCAGCACAGCACCAGTGCAGGCTGACATTGAGATGCGTGCCTGGAGGCACACAGCTTCCAAAAGCAGATCAAATTTGACTCCTCATTGCGGGGACTGCAGAGCTCATCAGAAACCAACCTGGTGGCCCTGCAACACCTCTGCAGCTCAACTCACCTGCCCTTGGCAGCCAGGTCTGCTGCAAGCTGTAAAAGGGGTCAATGCAAACACCTGCACCCAGCCTAGGGGTGGGTGACAGGGGGACAGAGGAACAGTCACTTGGAGGAAGGGTGCTTGGTCAGGTAATGAGCCCGAGGACCTGAAATACCAGGAAGGAAAACTAATGCCACAGAAGTGCCACCAATGCTGTGAGAAACCAAAGCAGCCCATAGGACAGGCAAGGACAGTCGTGTTGTTCAGGCTGTAATCACTATGGGCATGGAAGAGAAGCTTTCCATAATTCCAGAGGACTTTAATGACAATTAAATAACCTGTCATTAGCCTTAATAACATACATGTGCATTGAACTTCGCCTGCAGACGCAGCGGTGGCCAACGTCAGTAATAACAGAGGTTGATAAGAGGAGCAGCACAAGAGCAAAATCCCACATTTTCAAAGACAAAACTCATGACATTTTACACTTTGATCTGATGATGACGTCTAAAACCAATCATATTTACAGGATAACAGTAAATACAACTGTTTGCTACTGACACAGTCTTTGAAACCCATTACATGCTGATAAGATTAACAGAGAAACTTTCATTCCAGCACAGCTAAAGAGTAAATCTGTATTTTAGCCCTCACGGGCAGAGATGTTCACTCCAGATCCTGGGTGCAGACCAGCCATCAGCATCAGGCATATGCACGGCTGGAGCTCAGACTGTCAGCACTGCCAGTACTGTCTTATTTCTCTATGAACAGCTCAGACCTTCACTCATAGAAGTTGCCCTGGACTCAGATTTGACAGAAGAGCCTCAGCTGAGCAGCACTGGTGTTTGAAAAGTAAGCTTGAAAAACCCAGTGGCCATTCTCTTTCAGTGCCAATCGGCTGGCCTGGCTTAGATTTGCTGTTCCTCTACGCTTCCATAACTAAAAATTGCCTTAGAGCAACTAAAAGAATCACTAAGTATTAAATAATCGAGAGGAGTTCCGTTCAGCTGAGTACCTACCTCTATACGGCAGTAATGAATTCAAACAGCTCTATAAGTATGAAAGCACTGAGTGGTTTTGCAATGCTCGGCAATTTCTTATTTTAAAGGAAGTCAATGTTCTGCTTTGGCAAAGGATGGGCAGATGATGGCTCTACTGCCATGGCTTGTGTTGACCTCAGAGGCACACCAGCTACTTGTTCTCCCACAAACACCTTCTCTGTAGGCAGATCAAGGTCTCAATATTCAATAATATAACCGATAGTCACGTTCCTTCACTGCATACGTGGACATCTTCTACAAAAAGGAGGACAAACACTTCTCCTTTGAGGATTGCACAGCAACGAACACGGGTGTGCTTGCAAAACTTGCCATACAGCCTGTAAGGGCTCTGTTCTGCCTTAGCACCTACAAAGCAGAGCAGGTTTACTGGTGCATAGCATCCTGGATGCTTTTGCTCACAGCTGAATATGTCAGCGGCTCTTTGAGATCAAATAGGCTCACACTACAAGCAGAAGTAGGTTTTGTTTCTTACTGCCTTGGAAGTCTCAACCGGGCTTAGAGCCCGGTGCTTCTGAGCTGGGTGTTCTCATACATCATTATCACCTTTAACATGACTTCTCCATCTCACCTGACCTCAAGCTAAACCTGCAGTTACATCTCTGCTCCTCTGCTGTTCCAGAGAGGGGTGGGCAGGTTCTGACTGATGGGAAAAGATCCTGCCCTGGCTCCACGGCAGCAGAAGTTGAGCCCAGCAGAGCCACCGCTCCTGGACCCTATCAGCTGGTACCTCCCTGTGGTCCTGGGGACATGGGAGATGCTTGGCAGGCTGCTGTGAAACAGGGGCTTCCTGCAGGAAGGGGCTGAGGACATGCAGGCTGGAAGCAGTGTCCTGCTCTGTACCCTGGAGCCTAATGTGCTGCCCATGAGTCCTGCCTGCACACTGTGGTGGTATGTCTCAGGCCATCACCAAGCAGAGGTGGCACATAAGATGGCACAGGAGAGTGCTGCTGGCTGAATGGCATGCAACACAAAATCCATAAGCTGATACTTCCATGGTCCTTCTCCTCTGACTGCCCCAGGCCCACACACCCCAGTTTCAAATGCTACCAGAAGTTTTTGAGAGGTGGGGAAGGAGAGAGGAGCTGGTAATAGCATTTAGGGTTTGTTGGCTGGAGGAAAGGGGGAGGTTGGTTTCAACAGGTAGAGCTTGCGGTACACAACAGCCCTGCCATGGCAACAAGCTCATGGAACTACTCACAGCTGTGGAGAGCTTTCCTTCATTCTTCTGCACGTAGATGACTGCATCCCGTACCAAGGAGAACAGGTTCAGGAGGACATGCTCCATGTCATAGATGCCATGCATGCCTTTGGTCAGCCCCTCCAGAGCCCTGATGTACTCTCTCCAGTGGTTATCAATCTCTATGATACCCGCCAAGCATCCTTGCATCACCACAGCACAGTAGCTGGCACAGGGCTTGGCCAGGAGCAGCCCCTGGCAGTGTGAGCAGTACCACATCTTCAGCAGGGCTCGGCCACAGTCCTTGCTGAATTTTAGGTGGTCAGTGGTGTTGATCACCTCAATCCCCAGGTTGAGAGCCTGCAGAAAGACTCGGGTGGCCTGCAGCGACTTGGACACCTGCGTCATCATCATCTTTGGGTAGTTCCCAAAGACTTTGAGGTCTCTCCTGGCTGCCCGCAGGCATTCAGCCATCTCCACGGAGGGCTCGGGGAAGCCGGGATTCAGCAAGTGAGAGTAAACCAAAGGAAATAAACTGTCAAAGAACTCGTTGATCATGTCATTGACACTGAGGTCAGAGCCCAGGATGTACAGAGAGACATCAGTAAAAAGTTCTCCAACATACTTCAGAGCTCCGGGCCCCATGCTCCGGTAGTGGCTCCGAAACATGCTGTTGGTAAAGTTTCTTGCGTGTCGTACTACAATCTCAAAGGCTTCTGCAAAACAGAACAGAAAAGGAAAGAGTTATGAAGAGATGAGCCCAGACACAGGGATTACTGCTGCAAAGGTGGTCCCCTCCTGCCCACTTTGGGTCACACACTTGCTGGCAGCCATGCCTGCTGCAAACCCATCTTCAGGGGAAACCCACGCGTTCTTTAACGCCAGCTCCATTTCAAATGGCAAAACTCTCTGATCCAGTTAACATGTCAGCTTTTAAAGGAAATATTGATCCCACAAAAGGGTTAGACTGCAATTTCTTTCTCCCTCCCTCACATATTGATTTGATATTAACAGGAATTCTATCCCCAGACTTAATTTAAGACACAGATAAATGGTTGACAAAGTGTACAGTGTTTAAAATCAGGAAACAGTAAATGCTGACATTCTGTTATGAAAAGGAAAATATTTATAGGAGTGTAATCACACACAGGATATTTGGACTCTACCCCAGCACCAGCCCTGCACTAAGTGTCCTCAAAGTTATTTGAAAAGCCCCTGCAGTGCTGTAGCCTTCCTGAATGCATCAGGATCACTTCAGCTGCACATTCAAAGTTGCATCTGCCCTGGACGTGCTGCTCTGTGGTCCAAAGTGATGCTGAGGACCGGACACTCAGCGTGGGCCCCCAGCCAGAACCACTCTCACACTGCAGGTTGTGCCACACTGCCCCATGAAGATCGGGGACCATCAGTTTGCTAGGAAAAGCCAGGCTGCATTTTTCCCTCTCCACCTTCAAAGACTTGAGGACTTTCCACCCATTCCTCCTGCACGGGGCAAACAGGAATGCCTCCAGCAGCAGCAGTTATTCCCTTGATTACAGCCCTTCTTACCAAGCTTCCAATATATCAATACCCATGCATGTCAAAACAACATCTCAAGGGAGACCTTATAACCATCTTATAACCGCCTTTCCAGTACCTAAAGGAGCTACAGGAAACCTGGAGAGCGGCTTTGGACAAGGGCCCATAGGGACAGGACAATGGGAATGGCTTTAACTGCCAGAGGGGAGACTGAGATGAGCTCTTGGGCAGAAGCTCTTCCCTGTGAGGGTGCTGAGGCGCTGTCAGGGGGTGCCCAGAGAAGCTGTGGCTGCCCCATCCCTGGCAGTGCTCAAGGCCAGGTTGGACACAGGGGCTTGGAGCAACTGCTCCAGTGGAAGGTGTCCCTGCCCGTGCAGGGGTTGGAGCTGGAGGAGCTTGAGGTCCCTTCCAACACAAACGAGGCTGGGATTCTGTGAACATACCCACACACAGCCCAGTTTGGGGAAGCCACCAGTGCAAATCAAAGTCTTTCTCTCCACCAGCCTGTGTCCCCCCCTCCAGGATGCTATCCATAAAATGCTGAGAACAATGAAGAGCCTCTAAGCTGCCCGGTCACTGACACAAAGACACGTAACTGCTCCCAGCTGTGCCACTCTGAAACAAACATCCAGGCTCAATTTGCATGAAGATTATCATGGTCAATAATTTAAGGGAATGCTTAATTTTTAAACCCCTCAGTGTTATCTTTCCCATTTGTTACACGGGGGATGCAGCTGAGCACCTCCACAGGGGCTCAGTATTAACGCCAGTTTGAGCAACATCAGGCCTTGCTGCTCGCCCTGCAGGACCCCTCACGTTCCTCAAGTACTTTTGAAACCATCACAGCTCCAGGACTGCCAGCTTCTGCTTCCTGGTGCATTCTATGCCAGAGGGACAGGGACTCAAGCTGTTTGCAGCCCCCACACCAGCATGCAGAAAGCTATGGTGTAAGTGGTGAGGCAATAGAACGGGTTGCCAAAAGAAGTGGTAAATGCTCCATCTCTGGCAGTGCTCAAGGCCAGGCTGGACAGAGCCTTGGGCAACGTGGTCTAGTGTGAGGCATCCCTTCCCCTGGCAGGGGGTTGGAACTGGATGATCTTAAGGTCCTTTCCAACCTAAACCATCCCATGATTCTATGAAGCAGGGATCAAGGCACAGCTATATTTTTGCCAACAGTCTCCATCCCATCTGGTGCCTGTACACCTCCCAGGCGCGCCACTGAAGCATTTTGTCCACAGCTCCCAACACCCACACCAGGACTGGCCCAGAGCAACCATCTGCATTCCCAGATGGAGCGGTCCTTCCCAACAGCACAGACTGAGGGATGCAGCAGAGCAAGGACAGAGCCTTCCCTCCACGCCTGCCTGCGCAGCACAGCAGACACCTCACTCCTCGTGCCCTACAGAGCACTGCAGGTCTCCCCAGCCGTGTCTGACACACGGCGAGGGCGATGCGCGGTGCAGCAAGTTGCACTGCTATTATAAGTTTGAAAACAACAAAAGAGTCTCTTTAAATGGGGCACATGGATAACGAAACTTTTTTTCCCTCCTTTATCCTCAAGAGCACCAGAATAGCTTTCGCCTCAAAGCTCACAAAGAACGTTTTGGACCAGTGTTTTCCTGCCAGCCCTGCAGCCGGGCCAGAATTGTCATGCTGTGCCCCACCGTTCGCCTTTAACCTCCCCTCTGTTAGTTCCCTTAGAAAATGTCATCCCTCTCCCTTCCCTCGCTCCTCTGTGCTTTGCAAGTTCCCCTCACAGCCAAGAGACTCTTTGCTGATTAGAAAACTAGTCCAAGCTCCCGTGTAAACCTCCCGCAGCGAGGAACGCTTCAGAAAGGAGCTGAGAACAGTGGCGTATGACAGGAGCATGCACACGGAGTCCCACTGCTTCAGAGGGCATGACATGCGCATCATTTTTATCATAATAACTGGCTAAGTGTGTCTATTTTATGTGCCTTGGAGCTCTGGCATATACCCCTTAGAGAGTGCAACAGGCACCATAAAAGCACATGAAGCCTCCTGCTGCCCTATTAGCACATGCAAGAAATAATAAAACTCAGGAAAAAAAGACTCCTGTACATCCAAACCCTCTCACACCCAACAGCCCCATGGCTGCAGCATCTGAAATACTCCCTGCAAAGGGCTGGCTGCAAGAACATTCAAGCCCCAGCAGCAGAAGTGACCCATGACCAGACCCTGAGTGTTTCAAAGAGGAGGAAACCGTGTGGGTCTGTCTCCTGTGCTCTCATGAGTAAGTCTTGCGTGGAGATGGAGCGAACACCCTGTTGCAAAGCACCACTGGCTTCTGATCCCCAGCATCCCCACAACCTGCATTGACTGCCGGTAAATCCTGCCCTTCTCCTAACACGGCATTACTGAAACTCCTGTTTCTGGAGGACAACTGAAGCCTTTCTTTGTTCCTATTATTAATTTCTTCTTTTCATTTCAAGGATCATTTCACAAGCTGCAATCTAAGAGCAGCTGGTTCGCAGGTCTAAGTGAGGCACAGTAAATACCTTCACAGCACTGATAAAAAAGATCATCCAGTGCATGACTAAAGTTCCTCCAGCTCCAACCCCTGCCACGGGCAGGGACACCTTCCACTGGAGCAGTTGCTCCAAGCCCCTGTGTCCAACCTGGCCTTGAGCGCTGCCAGGGATGGGGCAGCCACAGCTTCTCTGGGCATCCCCTGACAGCGCCTCAGCACCCTCACAGGGAAGAGCTTCTGCCTAAGAGCTCATCTCAGTCTCCCCTGTTTCATCTGGAAGCAGGCGCAGTAGTGCCCTGAGTGGGGATCACTGGCAGGAAAAGGAAATCACTGCATTCAAGTGCTCAAGTGAAGTGTTCAAGGCCAGGTAGGATGGGGCTTGGAGCAAGCTGCTCCAGTGGAAGGTGTCCCTGCCCGTGGCAGGGGTTGGAACTGGATGAGCTCTAAGGTCCCTTCCAACACAAACCATTCTGCTCTTTTTGCCCCTTTGCAAAAGATTGTTTTCTAAAGCCAGGCAGTTATCTCCCCACATTTAAAACCTTATCTTGACCACATAAAGATAAGCTTTTAAAGTGGAGGAAATACAACATGTTTGTTATTCCATTAGTAAAGACAAGGCTCAGTTTTATCTTTTGGATGCTGGCCAGGCATGTCATCATAGACAAGTTCACAGCATCACCATGGTGCTGCTACCTCCCTATAAAAGCTTCAAGGCCATCTCCTCCAGGACCTTATGGCAGAGTGGCAAATGCTCCTAAACTATCCCAAGCTGTAAAACAAACAAACTGATTTCCATGCAGCAGCTCTCCCTTGAGCTCGGCATGGATCCCTGGCATCCAGCTGAATTCCACACTCTGCACAAGATGTGTTTTGTGATTCACTGCACCTTTCCCGGGATGCTGCTGCTCTGATGTGCCCCGGGCTGCAACATTACACACAGCACTGCCCTGTGCTGCACATGGGACCAGTTCCAAACCTTGGGAGTTCTACACACCAAAACACACTTTGAATGACTTTTAGGTGTGAATATGCCTCTTCTGCCCCAATAAATCCCATCTATGGATGCAACTGCTGCAGGGCAGCAAGTGAACCAGCTCCTGAAGCTCAGTGGATCTGCTGGAGTCCCTCTCCTTGTGTCCCTGGTGTGCTTCCCAGACCTTCTCCCTGGAGGGTCCCTACTCACAGGACCTGGCACCGAACTCCCTGTGCAAGGCATAGCAATAACCACAGGAGCGGGAGAGCCTCTGGCCTGGCCAGACTTTTCTTGCTGAGCAATTCCTGCTCTCTGGCACTTCCTTGCGGATGGCAAAACCTCCTGCAATGACCTATTGATGCAAATCCCTCTCCCTTCATTCCTTAGGACACAAATCACATCAGCAAAGAACCAGGCACTGGAATCCCTCAGCCCATGGGAATTATTTCCATCCTGAGGCAACAACATGGGCCTGCAGGCAGGGCAGAGGAGAATTCCTCAGTTAATCCAGTCCTAACACAACTGCTGCATCCCCTTCAGGCTTTCTAAATCTGTACAAGTGCCACATGCCTCCAACCATGCTCAGCCCCTCAGAAAAACCCCACCAGTGTTCCCAGATGGGAATTCAAACGGTCCTCAAGGAAATGCTGCAAGTTTAGGGCTTCTGCCAAAAGCCTTTTCTGACACAGCAAGTGCTGCAGCACCTCTTGGAACCAGCTAAGGAGCCATCAGCATCCGCCTGTGGGTGAGCTCTAAAGAGGAAACGCTTTAATAGCTCAATGAATCAGACAGCTTCAGACTCATCACAGCAGCCTGTGCTCCTGAAAGACACCGAAGGGCTCACCAAGAGACAAGGGAGTTTGCAGGAAGGGGCTGGCTGCCACAGGCACTGCTGCGGAGGGGACCCACTGCTTGCTCTTCAAACAGCAGGTAATATTCATTTCCAGTCTTGGGAAAGTTTGCCATATATTGAGCAGAAAGGGAATGAAATCCAAGAGGCTTTCCCTTGGCAGCAATAAAAGCAGACTCCAGATTTGTTCTGTTGTGATTTACACGATACTGCAAGACTTCAACAACATTATCAGGACACAAAAGCTCCTCTAAACAGCATAATTACTCTTGTCTGAGGATTACAGACCCCATCAGCTGGTGCCACTGCTGTTCTTACAGGGTTTTAATCTGAGCACATTTGGGTTTAGAGCTTAGGAAATGCACTTTTTTGCCCCAGCTATGACACAGCTTTTTGAATTACTTTTACAATATTGTCACTATTAAAGTTATGGACTCATAAGCTCGGGAGCTTATGAGATTAGCTTCAAAGTGTTAGTAATAAAAATTAGAACAATTCAGTTATTCTCTTCTACATTGTAAGCCATCAAGGTTTGCACTTTATACCTTTCCTCTATTAGACCAAGAGAGGAAAGGTCTCAGTCCAACCTCTAAATGAGAGGGGGCTCCTTCTCTTCCCAGCTCCATGCCCACCACTCTCGCTCCCATGGGAGGCAAGTTCCAAAGGCAGTGCTGCTCACCAAAGCCAAACCATTATGCTCCTGTCAGAGAAGCATCTTCTCCTCATTAGCTGTGCCTATCAAAATGCCGAGCTCCAAAGCCATTCCTTTTTAATTGTTCACCTTACTTAGTGCCCTGTTAGTTTGAAACACACTCCCTGAGGTTTCTACTAAAAACCCTGTTTTCTGCATCTCATCATACCCACTCCAAACACCCCAAAACCACACTTACATCCTAGGTAACAGTCCGACTGCTGAGCAGTTAGTCACACTGTGCTTCACCCATTTATTATTGACATCCCATGCACAAAAACCTTTGTTAATGCAGACAGCAGAGCCCAGCACCACAAGCTGCTGCCAGCCAGAAGCAAGGAGACAAGAAACACTGTGCGCATAGCTCCCCAGCTCCAACCAGCCCCAGCCTGGACCAGCCCTGCCTGGAGGGGGTCTCGTGCAGTGCTCTGCACCCCACACAGGCATCCACAGCTCATAGCAGCAAAAGACTGGGTCAGGGATGCTGGAGCACAGGGAAGGAGCTTTTCTTTTGATGGGCACCAGGATGCCTTGAGAGATTCCCTGGAGACACTCAGAAGTACATGGCCTAGCGCAAGGTGTCCCTGCCCATGGCAGCGGGTTGGAACTGGATGATGTGAAGGTCCTTCCCAACCCAACCCATTCTATGATTCTATGAGTACACATTTCAGTGGTGAAACCTACACTCTGAGTGAAGTTTCCAAGGAACCCGCAAACATCTCACAGCAAACACCTCTCAGGAATGACTGCAGGGAAATCTCTTCTGGAACTTCATGCTGGAGCACTTGGCTGCGGTGCTTGTGACAAAATATGGGTTGCACACATACTGCGCAATTTGTTTTCCCTGGGCATCAAGGAATACTCTGCTTTGTGCCGTGACAGATGTGCGAACATAGAAGAGACTCCTGAAAGTTTCATAAGGACAAAGTTAAAAATGCAAACAGTCGGAGCTGGAACAAATGGTGGATGAAGAGGATTCCTTCTCAAAATCAAGGGGAATGTGAGGAATAAGGGCCCAGAGAAGCACGTTCAAACCAAGCCCTAGGGGCACAAGTGGGAAAAGCAGAGACAGAAGAATGCAAGAGGCTCCTGCAGCAAAAAGGTAGCTGTGTTGTGCTGATAACCTGGTACCAGGATAGATAAACCCCTCCTCATGCACCCCATCCTAGTGCTGAAGCCCACAGAAGGGTTGGGGTTCAAGTCCAGGCAATCGAGAGAGCAGGGAATAAATTGTTGTTCCACAGGGCAGAGGCTGCTGGGATGAGAATGATCCCACCGAACACGGAGCAGCAGGAAGAGCTTCCAAACCCTTGGGAAAGGAGCATCTTGGCCCTGGGTAACTGAGCAGGCGGAGATATGCCAGACCCAGGCAAAGCCACAGCTGGGGTTATTCTGGTTTGGTTTTACTTTCAAACAGGAAAATAGAGAGGAGACATAAGGAAAGCAGCACTGGGTCACCTCCCAGCCACATTGGACTAATTGGAGGCTCCAACATCTACCTGATGGGGTTATAAAGATATCAGGAAAGCAACAAGCCTCTTAAAAGAGGACTGATGAGCCACAGTTCAAGCAGAGAGCAAGTGAGTCCATACACTCCCTCCCAGATCTGCAGGCCAAGCATTTCTAACCACCAGGACACCAGTTTGGGGAACTCCTCCAGTTATGTTCAAGTAAAAGTTAGAAGCAGCTTCTGAAAAAAATGCATGTTGAGCAAATTCCTTTGTTCATCAGAATAAATGAGGATGGAGCCTCTCCGTTGAGTATTCAAACAACACAAAACCCAAAGTCTTTGAAAGTGCATTGGTCTCAGTAGCTTTAGAGCAAGGCAGATCTGGATGGGTTTTCCAGGCTCCCTTTCATTCCAGAGGGCTTTTATCAGCCTGTTAAGTCTCCAACAATGGGGAGCAGACTATTTATTTGAGAAGCAAATTCCTTCCTCTGTAATCTCCCCCAGCCAAATTCCCTTTAAAGTTATCTGAGTGTCTGATGAAAAGCAAAAGGCAGAAAATCAGCTCTTGATCCCTATAGTAACAGAAAGGACTTGCACTTATTTAAGGGCATCTGTTGGCTGGTTTTAAGTCACTTCAGCCCCTTTATTTCTGATTTCAGGTTCCTACTGGTGCTGGCAGAACTTGGGAAGGATAGGGATTTCCAACATGGAAATCAGACTCCCTCATCTCAGTAGCACAAGCGCAACCAGCTCTTCCAATGCTCGCAGGGAACATCTGACTCATTGAGCATCTTGCCCAGCACAGAGCAGGGCACCCAATGCACAGCCTGCCTGAGACACCACAGGGTCACACAGGACACCATACCCACACCAGCATCACTACAGCAGAGCTCAGGACATCCCAGACACACAAACCCCAGGCACTGATTTCATCCATACAAAAAAAGGACCTACCCAAGGTCCCAGTTTCCAGACTTCGCACTTCCCAAAAACTGGACTCACTTCTTCCTTCCTTCTCTGTGGTATCTTGAGCAGAACTCACAAAACCAGAAGTTGTTTTGCTGGTTCATATTGTCTTGTTTGCTCAACAGTAGGTGGTTTGTTCGTTTGAAGGCTGTTTGTTGGGGTTTTTGGTTGGGTTTGTTATGGAGTTTAGGTGTTTGGTTGGTAGGGAGGTTTGGTGGGTTGGCTTTTGGGGGATTTGGTGGTTTTCTGTTTGTTTGCTGAGGGGTTTTGGTTGGTTGTGGGTTTTCGTTTGGGGTGGGTTTTAGTGGGTTTTCTTTGGGTGGTTTTGGTTTTGTCTTTTGACGCATGAGCAGGTCTGTGCTTATGGAAGAAGCAGAAGATGGGATACCACATCCCGGTGGCATCAGCTGAGCCTATGGCTGGACCACAGCCAGCATCATCCCACGTGGCTCCTGCATCCAGCTTCCCCTGGCTCAAAGCCCCATGCTGATTAACACTCATTTCAAAAGAAAGATATTTCTTTGTCTCCTTACTCCCCCTGTATGAGCGAGGCAGCATTGTAACAGGAGCACAAGATGATCATTTGGCGATCAAGAGCCAAGCGCACAGCCACCGCTGCCAGGAATCGATCCGAGGCTCCACCGCCTGCTCCAGAAAGGCTTTCCTTCAGGAACATGAACAACCTCCTGCAAAGTAATGGCACTGCTCATCTCTCCAGAGTTCCTCGCAGGCTTAAATCCCTGCTGAATGGGGGGGCACGTGCTCAGCCCCATTGCCGGTGTATTAGAATTCAACTTGTACTTTTCCTAAAGAGGAACACGAAGATGGATCGATAGTTACCAAAAGCTTGATGGTGGCTGGTTTCCTCGGTGACAGAGCAGCCGCTGCTCAGGCCTGGTGTAACACATCATCTCCAGATCAATAGAGCTTTGGATTTATAACTAATGATAACAAAAGGAGCAAGGACAAATATGTTTGGGAATAAAAGGAACACTTTCTCCAAAGGGTCCTTTCAGCATAATCCTTGCAAAGACTGTATTTCAAAGACTGGAAACCAACACAGACTCTATTATCTAACGAAGCTGAAGATTCAGCTTCATCATTACAATGTGTCAGCTCATCTATTCTGCAACCCTCCACAAGTAAGTATGTGGACCTTTTGGTAGTATTTGGTTTAGCTTCTCCTAACTTCAGAATCAGAATGGTTTGGGTTGGAAGGGAGTTTAAAGCTCATCCTGTTCCAACCCCTGCCATGGGCAGGGACACCTTCCACTGGAGCAGTTGCTCCAAGCCCCTGTGTCCAACCTGGCCTTGAGCACTGCCAGGGATGGGGCAGCCACAGCTTCTCTGGGCACCCCCTGACAGCGCCTCAGCACCCTCACAGGGAAGAGCTTCTACCTTAGATCTAACCTGAACTTCCCCTGTTTCTGTCTGAACCCATCACCCCCTGTCCTATCCCTACAGTCCCTGATGAAGAGTTCCTCCCCGGCATCCTCATAGCCCCCTTCAGACACTGGCAGCTGCTTTGAGGTCTCCATGCAGTTTCTCTTCTCCAGGCTGAACAGCCCCAATGTTCTCAGCCTGTTCTCATACGGGAGGTGCTCCAGCCCCTGACCACCCTCATGGCCTCCTCTGGACTTGGACAGCTCCATGTCCTTCTTATGCTGAGGACACCAGAACTGCACACGTGCTGCAAGTGGGGTCTCATGAGAACAGAGTAGAGGGGCAGGATCACCTTTTTCCATAGAAAAGCTACCACCAGAGACTCCTGAACCTGAACACTTCCACACAAGCCATTTCCTTACAGCAAACATCATGTTTATTATGGAGCCTTCCCCAGGATGGAGAAACACTGGTCAGCAAGGATTCTAAATCCTATCTCCTGACAATTTTCCAATGACTGTGCGTGTTAAAGTGATGCCACCACAAATAGGCTGCAAGAGATATGCTGGAAAATCTATTAACTCACTGTAAATCAGTTCAAGTTGGGAATTCATGCCTTGCAGAATTTCGCCATCAGTCCTGAGAATTAGTTTATGGCTGGGCAGGGAGGGAAGAGTCCATGAGGGTCATTTCAAAGACATACAGCACCATGGCCTGTCTGAAAAGGCTCCAGTCCAGGTATTTAATGAGGTAGTGAGGCTTTGGGTAAGTGTTTGCTTCCCTCTCTAGAGACACGCTGCCAAATAAGAAAAGGCATCACCTTCTCCTAAACTTTCCCATTGCTTCTCCTCCCTTCCACAGCCTCCTCTGGCAGTGGAAGCACTGACATATTTGAGAGGTTACCACAACCTGTGGACAATTACTGTGGACAATTATTCAGTTTCTTTGGGAATCAACACCTGATATTTCTATATCGATGGGGGGAAAAACTCAGTGGGGAAAGAGCTCAAGGCTCAAACACAGAGACTTCTGGTGCAAAGGCAACCGCCCTCACCACCTCAAGCCCCCCACAGCTCCTGCCAGGAAGATTATCCCATTTGTATATCTAAACACACTTTCCTATTTGAAGTAAATAGCATTATTCTACACGTCTTCACTTTACTTCAAAGTTTTCAGCTTTTCACACAAGACCCAAGGATGCTCCTGACCTGAAGGACCCCACAACAGCCTCACCCTGAGTCAGGCCAGAAAGGACAAAGCACCAGGGAAGTTCTGTCCCAGGCGATGGGTACTTGGCCACCCTTCATCTAGAGGTGCCCCAAGCCCCTTTGGTGATTCCCCCCTCTCCATCCATCAACTAATGTAGGGATCTTAGGGCAGGGAAAGAGCTGGGGTCAGCAGAGGAGCAAAGATGCTCTACAACATACCCCCACCCACAAAAGCCTTCTTGGAAAATACACTTGACCACACATTGCAACACTCCCCATGTGCTTTTCCATTACAAACCACTTCACAGATTCCCTTCTTCAGGAATCTGTCTTCAGGGCAGATGAAATGAGCCAAACTATCAGCATCCCCAGCACAGAGAAGGGCTGCTCAGCAGCACTTAGGGGTTCAGGCAAAGGCAGAGCTAAACTGCTGCCAGCGCTCAGATGGATGGACTCGCTCTGCTGCTGACGCTGCTCCCAAACATGGTCCACTCACTGCAACAGACTTCAGGAAAGCTCCTCCTGACTTCCAGAAGCAGTGGCTCAACGCAAGTCCATACAGACGCAGACACAGCCTCTCTGAAGCGTACAAAGCTTTCCTGTGAAGGACAAAGCATTCCTTCCATTTCTCCTTGCCCCTCCACTCTTGCTAATTCCGAGGTTGTGCTGCAAACCTCCATCCTCTCCCTGGTACCGATTTGATGGCATTTTACATGCCCAAGAAGTCTAAAAGTGTGGTAAAACCACAGCGACAAACCCAAAACTGGCAATGGAAAAAGCAGCTCCTGCCCAGGGTGGATGTTAAGAGCTGTCTGGAGCAGAAGCCATTAAGGTTTGCAAACATACAGCTCTCTGCCTACTCTCCCCAGACAGCAGCCCCCCCACGACCAGACAAAGAGGCCACATACACCAGGGCTGCAGAATCTCCCCATAAACACTCTCATTTGAAGCCAGTTTAACTGGGAAAAGGTCAAGACCAGTAAGAGCACAACATGTGTTATCGGTTAAACAAAGTTAGCAGCTATCAGTTGAAACAAAGAGCACTTAGACACAAACCAAATCAATGATCCTGTGTTCAGGCACCCAGCTGCATCTCCAGTACCCTCCTAAGCCTCTGTGCTTCATGTGCTGTCTCCATGAAGTCTACATTCAGGTTTTAATTGCACATGAGTGAACCATACAGGTAGACTCAGCTTGAAAACATGGCTAACAATATAAAAGGCTGAAAGTGGCATCTACATCTCTGCTGCCCAGAGCAACTGCTATGCTTCTGATTCCCTGCCATCAGGTACCACCTGAATTATTGCCCAGTTTCTGTATCCAGCCAACAGACTATCCCAAACAGAGATACCTATGAAGCAGGGCTTTAATGAGAGAGCTTGTTCTTTGCAGGGGGAATGTTTCCATTGGACGTCATCTTAGGTATGTAAATACCATCTGGAGTCAAAGTGGCATATTCCCCACTCCAATAAGTGATACTGGTAGCAAAGTTTCCCCTTTTACAAAGGCTGAATTTATTCCCAAGGCCAGGAATTGCTCTCCCATCTTGCACAATCTGTTGTTGTCCTGAAGCTCCGGCTCTGGACAGAGTTTACAGTTAAAGACCAAAACAATTCAGCCCTTGCTGCTGTGGGAAAAAGCTTGAAACTGTGACCTGTAGGGCCGGGAGAGGAGAAAAGCAAATGAAGGAAAACCTCACAGTGTATCATTTTTCAAACTTCCCAGTTTTAATGCTGATCACATTGTTCTTAGGGCTTTAATCAGGATTTTGGAATGCCCGGAGGTTGTGGGAACCAAAAGCCACATGCTTCCACTCAAAAGAGACAGCAAAACATGCTGCAAATCCTCCTTTCCTATGAAGACACACTCATGTTTTAGCCTCATCTTTACCTTCCCACTAAACCAACAGTCCACCAGCCTCCCAGAGACGTACCAGCTTTAGATACGGGGAAGTGCCACAAAACACGCATTCCCCCAACCCCCTTTTCTTTCCCAAACATCAGGGCAACCCCATGCTGATTTGGGGCCTTCACTTTAATATAGTACCACTTCCCCCCCAGTGTTAAAGCATGAGGGGCTCACTCTTTCCTGCTTCCCAGGCTGATGGACTATTTACCCCCCCCACCACAATAAGCAACATCTAAGCCCAAGATGGGATTTCAAACAGCCCCAAACCACAAAATGATTCCTCCCAGATGCAGTGCTGGAAACTCCAACGCGTTTCCCTCCCCCGCTGAGCAGCTCCGGGCCGAGAGCCCACCATTCCCAGCACTGGGATGTGGATGGTTCCCACCAGGGCAGCACGATCTCAGCTAGGAAAGGAAAATTCAGGAGAAAAAGCCCATTTCCCTCCTGAATGAATGAATTATTAGCTACAGTGCCTGTCCTAAACAAAGCTTCTCTGCTGGGCTAAACAGCATGAAAGCGATGCAACGTGGACATGGAAAAAAGGAGTTAGGAAGAAGGAGGTCTGTCTTTAGCAATGCTACTGCAGCAGTCTGCAAACAGCCAGAAAAGAAAGGGCAAAAGCAAAAAGAATTCCAGGAGATGTTGAGCTTTGCTATTCCTCTTTGAGCTTTGCTATTCCTCTTTGAGCTTTGCTATTTCAGATCTGACAGCAGAAAATAGGGAAGTTAAAGCTGAAAATCCCTCTTGTATGCACAGTTATTCCAACCCCATCGAGCTATTACACTGCTGTGTCATCCCCACACAAACACCCTGAGCAAGGAGGTGTAGCTGTAAGCAGAGCCAGCCCAGGCATCGCATGGAATATATATCACAGCAATTCACTTCTGTACATAACCATCAGATAACTGATTTCATAAAGAGAGGGGTCAGCGACACTCACTGGAGAAGATAGGCATTCCTAAAGGTACTTTGACATGGATTTGACCGCACACACTCTTCCAACAGCAATATAAGGGAGAAAGGCTTAGCCAGGCAAACCACATGCCATGTGTGGAGGGCATCTGCAGCCATCACCCCATGCCACATGCAGAGCAGTCTCAGCATGGGTGGGGTGCATCCGTGGGGTTTCTTTGTGTTGATGATGGATGGCAAAGACCAAAGCTATTTGCAAGTTTAACTTCTGGTGCTTTTTTAAGCCACACAAACAGAGCATCACTTCCAGTCCTCATTGGATTTGGTGGAAGGGGACTGGGAGTCCTCACCGCTGGTTTCTTACACGTCTGCTCTCAAAGTTTACTGTCCACCAAGAAAGTGAACTAGACAGTGACAGGAGGCTGCAGAACATTCCAGCCTTATTTCCAGGAATGGCTCATGAACAGGTTCATCACAAAACGGTGGGGATAAAAACAGGCACCATAATCTGGTTTCATGTTCTCAGAGACTCCACATGTCACATCTCAAGTAGGTGGTAGGAAAAGCAAACAAGCAGAGGCTGGACTGCTTCTCACCCTTTGCATTCCTGTGCAAACCCACTCCTGCAGGACTCCACTGCTTCCAGCCCAGGCTTCAAGCTGTAAAACCCTGTCTGCAGAGAGTATTAGGCTGGATTTATTGCAAACACCTCCTCTGGACTCTCGTAAAGCAGTCTGAGAGTACCTAATGGATTTAGGATTTAGTTAAACTGGTGCAACACAGTAATAAGATGAAGAGTGTGGTCAATCACAGGCAATTGAGTTAGAGCACCCTGGAAAAGCTGCCAGTCATCGGCAGGTCCAAAAGTAATAACCAAGCAGGGAAAAGGGGAGCAGAAATGCAGGGCAGAGGTGGGGGCTTCCTCCAGCAAAGCCTGGGGAAAATCTCTATGGAGCTGCACGGGGCATCGCAGGGACACAGAGCTGTCCTCATCCTCCTGCCAACAGCACCCTGCCAGCCCCACGCATCCCTTGGGAAGGCTGGAGAGACACCACATCTCCCACACACAAACCACCACCAAGGCCAGGTTGATGGGGCTCACAGCAACCTGCTCTAGTGGAAGGTGTCCCTGCCCAGCGCCTCACTACCCTCACAGGGAAGAACTTCTGCCTCGTATCTAACCCAAACTTCCCCCATTGAAGTTTAAACCCACCACCCATTGTCCTATCACTATCAATCCCACTCCTTGCACCATTTGTTTCTGAGCAAACACTGATAACCTGTCTCCTTAATGCACTGAAACTGCACATCTTCATTCAAACCAGTCCTAAACCATTTCTATTAGCTCATATCAATAACACCTCAGAAGCCATCCACATTCCTCAGCCTCAGACTAGTTATTTCTCATACAATTTTCACTGAGAGGTTTCTCCCACACCCTTCCAGATCCATGTGAGAACACAAGTATCCAAGCACCTTGCCTCTTGGAATTCCACAATACCAGCCTCACTTCTTGCTTCGG
Organism: Myiopsitta monachus; assembly: GCA_017639245.1. NCBI lineage: Eukaryota > Metazoa > Chordata > Aves > Psittaciformes > Psittacidae > Myiopsitta > Myiopsitta monachus. Next base: position 906,509 of record CM029925.1, read on the forward strand.
TTTGGCTCAAACGTGGTGATGCTGCCCGGCATGAACGCCGCCAGCAGTGCCTCCCTTCCCGTACAATCTGCTTTATTGACAATTCAATCATGTCAGGTTTGGACCAGCAGCCACACTGATTTGATCAGCCATCATTGGGTTTACAATATATAAATGACAGCACTGTATCTGGCCCGTGTTGCAAACAGCTGCCTGGGATCGATTTATATTCTACTAGCAAGGAAGAGAAATTGCAGCACCATGTAGTGCTACAGCCTCAGATCAATAGCAATTTTTTTCTTAACGACACGAAGGCCAAGATAAGGACAACATAAGTCAAAGGCAGACAGAGCAAATTTGCCCGATATCCCTTTCAATTCCAGAGGTACATACACAGGATATGTAACATTAAAGCTGAGGGGAACATTAGCAAAACACTTTTGAATTACAGCAGGCTTACAAGGTTGTCCAGCGTCCCCACTGTCCCTGGGAATTGTGTTGGGCAACAAGGGACTGCCTGGCCTCAGTGCCTGCAGGCTGAGGCTCCCCGGTGCCTGCAAGACCAACTCCACTGCCATGAGATGAGGGACCCTGGTTGGATTAACAGTCTGCAGCAGTTGTGGTTACTGATGTTTGCCCCATGGGCACAGCTTTGGTGGTGCCCAGTGCACCAGGGTGCTGGGTACTGCTGAAGCATCACTGACACAAATATAAGGATGGGGAAAAAAACCAGCAAATAGCATCCGAGGCTTCTCCTAGCTCTCCCCTTCAGGTTTAACCCTTCTCTTTTGATGGCTCGGAGGCAGCGATAACGGTGCACAGTGCCACCCCCCACCCCTTGGGAAATGATGCCCCTTCCCCCAGGCATCATCCCAAAGTGACCACTATGAGGGTGGTGGGACACTGGCATAGGTTGCTCAAAGAAGCTGTGGCTGCCTTATCCCTGGCAGTATTCAAAGACAGGTTGGATGGGGGCTTGAATCAATCTGCTCCAGTGGAAGGTGCCCCTGCCCGTAGCAGAAGATGGAGCTGGAGGAGCTTTAAGGTGCCTTCCACCCAAACCAGTCTGGGATTCTGTGATGAGCACGGATGAAGGACTGGAGGTACGCACTTGTTTAGATGCTGCTCCCCACTCTGTACCCAACCAGCCTGACCCCGTATCACCTAAAAGACAATATGTTTAGTCTGGCAGCAAGAGAAGCCCGTCTGATGATGTGCTCCTGCGCCAGCACCCTGCACAGTAGTGCTGCACCACAGCTTAGGCAAGCTTCCAGCGCTACATGAAGCACCAGTGGGATCTGGGCATTTGGAGATAACGCATCTCTCTCTTAAGGTCCAACCCATCACTAATAGAAAACTCCAAACTATGTGGTGCCAACATCTCATAAATCCAGCCGCTCCTTAATGAGAAATTATTTGTGAGTGAGCCCTTTCCTCCTTAACTCTTCTGCAAGCCACAGGAACAGACACTTCCCAGCCCAAACCCTCCCTGCTCAGGCAGCTTCAATTCCCATTCCTAAGTGGCAGCTGGAAAGCAGGGCTCTCAGTGATTTATACCTCTTCTGTACTCCAAGCTTGGATAATTACAACTTCTGTGTGCCTCATGATTAATCTATTTGCACTGGGTGAATTACAAACCCAAACACACTTGGAAATGAAAACTCACATGCTGGCTCAAGTACAGGCAACGTGACAGTGCAATGGGTGACAAAGTCTAAATGGTCCCCAGGCAGCAGCCAGAACAATGGTGCCTGAGCTCACCCCTGACATCTCGTTTGGAAAAGGCAGTTTTAAGTTTTCCCCCTTCTCACTTGTTTTCCGGAGGCAGAAAAGGGCAAAAGCACTTCGATAGTTATTAATTTATATGACCTTGCTGCGTATGCATTCCTCATCTCTTTAACACTGCATTTAGAGCAGCTGGTGGAAAAGCACCATTTAAGCAAGGTACGTGCACATCACACAGGAACAGGAGTCACATTTTTAAAGAAATAAGTGGGAAGGAAACCAAAGGCCTCCTGATGATTATTCCCATCGGATTAAATGCCTCTCTCCTAACTGGTGAGAGTTAGGAAAGATTACTTTTGGGTGTTGTGAGCTTGCTCACAGCGCTGCCCACTCCTGGAAGACAGGACCAGCTTCTGGGCACAGAGCCTGGAGTTGAGCAGCCCTGACGCGCTTCAGCAATGTCATGGAACCCCCGCCTGGTTTGGGTTGGAAGGGATCTCAAAGCTCCTCCAGCTCCAACCCCTGCCACGGGCAGGGACACCTTCCACTGGAGCAGTTGCTCCAAGCCCCTGTGTCCAACCTGGCCTTGAGCACTGCCAGGGATGGGGCAGCCACAGCTTCTCTGGGCACCCCCTGACAGCGCCTCAGCACCCTCACAGGGAAGAGCTTCTGCCCAAGAGCTCATCTCAGTCTCCCCTCTGGCAGTTAAAGCCATTCCCCTGTCCTGTCCCTCCATCCCTTGTCCAAAGCCCCTCTCCAGGTTTCCTGTAGCCCCTTTAGGTATTGAAAGGCTGCTATAATCACCACAACGCAGCATTTGGACTAACACTGGAATTTTTCCTCCCCCTCATTTCAAGATCTTTACAACCCATCCTATAAATCAGTGTGTCCTTTAAGTGCAATTACTCTGGAAACAAATGCCATGCAGTGGTGAAACTTCTCATTTGACTGTGGCCACATTCCAAAAGCGACTGTAAAATGTTACTTCCACTCCCCAAACCAAGCACTGATTTAATTGCCTCAAAGGACGAGACAATTCCCAATTCTGCCGGGAGATTACTTCTCTGGAATAAATATTTATTGATAGCCACATTCCCTCCTACTTAGTCATTGACTTTCTTCAAAATATGCACATTTTAAAAGGGGTTTACTTTTTCCTGCATCATAAAAGATGCAGGCTGCATTTCCCATTCATGAGGGCTTCATTTTTCATCTGCCACCTCACACAGGTTTGGCTGCATTTGGGGGGAGGACAGGCACGAGGAAAAGAAAACTTTGCTTCTAGAAGAAAGATTGAGAAGGATGAAAGAATCTCGGTCTCCCAATCGTGCTTGCCTCAGAGAATCCCACAAGTCCTTGTGGCAGTAGGTAAGTGAATACCCCCCTACCCAGCCCTGGGTACCCACACTCTGTCCCCAGTCCTGGGACAGCTCTAGGTTAGCAAAGGAACAACTAAGGTGGGCTGAGATGCCTTCATCAAAGAGGTGAGGACAAAAGCAGAGGAAGAGAGCAATGTATACACTGGGTATAGTGTAGAGGAGAGGGAAAGAATGACCTGCTCTAGTGGAGGGTGTCCCTGCCCATGGCAGGTGGCGGGAACTGGATGAGTTTTAAGGTCCCTTCCAACACAAACCATTCCATGAGCCTATGGCCAGCATCAGGAACTGTGTGCTTCTTGCTCATCCTCTCCCTCTTCTGGGAAAAGTCATAACCCCACAGCCCCCACCTTCATCTGTGTTGCTGCACAGCACTGTCAGCTGTGATCCTGTGATTTTTTCCTCTGCTTTGAGCAGGAAGGGGACCAGGAACTTCTATACAAGGTTATTCATTTCTGTCTTGTAATCCCAACTGAATGCAAAGAGCTCAGCAAAGCAACGTGCAAAGCAACAAGCACACCTCTGCTGAGCCCTCCAGACAGGAGGAGGAGAGAGGACCTATATCCCTTTGCATCCCTTGCAGGATAAAGCATGAGTAGCCTTCCCTCCTTGTGTACACACTCCCCTCTGCTCGCAGTTCTAGAGCATAACTCTCAACTCAGGCTCACACATGAAGAGTGAAGCAGATACTGCATGAAAGTGGCAGTTACTGATGGAGATCCTTCCTGCAGCTGATGAACTAGAACTATTCCCACTGCGTGCTCTAATGCCGCACTACTGACACAGCAGGCGTTTTCCTGCTTTTCCTCTATTTCCTCCAAATCCTAAGCAGAGGGGTTTGCTGGGCAAAATAGTCACCCGACTCTGCCACATTAGAAGCAACCGGAATTGTGGCCCAGTCCCAAAATCCACCTTGTCCTTCATAAGGCTTCTTTCAACAGACCCCCAGGATCCACCTCTGATACCAACAGGCAAGTGATGCAAGAGAGCATTGCTGTCCTGGACATCCACAGGGAAGAGTTATCCCAAAAGAAAACATGTTTTCTTCACTCAAAACAAAAGAAAATCCCCAAAATGGGAGGACAGCTCTTTCAGTCCAATAAACCCCATGTGCTGAGCTACACCAGCACCTGCAAGTTCCCACTGACGAAGCCTCTCCATTGTATTGCCACACTTCAGATTTGTTTCCCGATTAGGAATGAAAGGATTTGGGGCTAAAACAGGAGTTTGGCTGCCAGCACTGCCTCTGTGTTCTCCATTAGCAGACACTTTTCTCTTCTTGAGCTTACTGATGAACAGACAAGCTGTGACTGCCTGTACCCCAGCAACTGCTCTTCAGCATCTACAGACACTCAAAGCCACCCCCCAAAGGAACATGCTAATACCTGTCATTCAGCTGAGAAGAAAGAGGCCCTAAAATGTCATTAAGGACAAACAACCCCAGCTCTGTGGAGGGGGGCTTGAGTTGATGACTGACAAACAGGCAGCTACAGAAACACGAACTTCTCATCAAGATGAAATGTGTAATTGCACACACAGGATGCACATATGGGGCACTGCAGCACAGGCACCATCTGCACCAGGAGGATATTTTAATTTCACTCAGAAAAGGGGGAAAAAAAGGAGCATTTTGTCATTTCCCCTCTCTAATTCTGAGCTCTTGCATCAATTTTTGCTAACAATTCAGACAACCCTGTGGCTTGGAAAGCTTTCTTCCTCGCATGCTACTGAAATGAAGGGGTTTTCAAAGGGGAGCTGGGATGTCGGAATAGCACAACCCCGCAACCACCAAGTAGCAGAAGGGGACAGGACAGTGCTGAGAAACAAAGAATAAGCAACAGCTCCCAGACAAACACTCTATTTGAAACTCATGATCAGTGGGGCAGTTTCTCCCTTCTCAACAGGTATTATTCAAGCAAGGCCAATACAGACAATTGTGTGGTGCACAAAATAAGGATAAGGGGAGGAAGAGGAGGATGCTGGCTGATGTAGCTGACATCCAGAGTGAATAGAGGCAGCCCAAATCCCAGGCCACATTCTGCTCTTACACCAGCATAAGTCTAATACCAGGACCCCTGGGTATGAATCCAGGCAAAGTTTAATGCAATGTTTCCCATGAATTATCCCACTTTAAAGTAACTTTCCCCTCTTTCTACCCTGACCAACCTCAATGCTCCAGAGAGATCCAATTCCATTTCAGAGCCAAAACCAGTTTCAAACAGACTTGAGCATAGGATCATAAAATCAAAATGGTTTGGGTTGGAAAGGACCTTAAAGCTCATCCAGTTCCAACCCCTGCCACTGGGCAGGGACACCTTCCATAGAGCAGAGTGCTCCAAGCGCTGTGTCCAACCTGGCCTTGAACACTGCCAGGGATGGGGCAGCCACAGCTTCTCTGGGCACCCCCTGACAGCACTTCAGCACCCTCACAGGGAAGAGCTTCTGCCTTATATCCTACCCGGACTCTTCCTGTTTCAGTTTGAACCCATCACCCTTTATCCTATTGCTACAGTCCCTCATGAAGAGCCCCTTTCCAGCATCCAGTAAAACTGCTGCAATTCAGCAGCCTTTCAGGAAGCATGACTTTGCCAGCAGAAGCAAAGCCAGTGCCTGCAGTCCCTATTTAAGTTAGCAATGCCTATCTGAAGAGAAACTGCTGCCCCAGGCTGCGGGCTTCTTTCCCCACCTCCACCAGCCCGTGGTCCCTGCTAGGCTGTGTATGCTATTGGGATTCTCTTATTATTTTTACTGCTTTCTATGTGATACCTCAGTTAAAGAGTAACCACCACAAGTCCCTTCAGCTGGTGAAGCGCGGGCATCTGTCAAACTGACAGCAGAAGCACCGTAATCCCTCCAGAGTGGCTAAACCAAGTTATAAAGCATGTGCTTCCTGGCCACTGCAGCTCCAGCATACAAGCATGGAGCTGGAATTCCAGGCTGGAGCTGCCAGGGAAGCTGCTGAGGATGGGAACATTTGAAGGCGCACACAGATGATACCTATGTGGTAGCCCCTCTGCTCTCCAAATGCCATCACATCTCACAACACAAGGGAATGTGGCAATGTGTCAGCAAGCTGACTGCTGGAGAGGCAGGGGAGAGCCTGAGGTCCTCTCTGGAGCACACAGAGCGGATGCTCCCCAAGGCAGCATGGGCAGGTTGGAACCTCACGCACTGGGGACAACATCAGTGCACATGGAGAGAGGGGAAAGCAGCTCAGAGGAGAGCTGGGTTTGGGACAGACATCAGCCCTGCTCAGCAGCAGAGCAGTTTGTGCATCCACCCAAAGCAGTAAAAGACAGTCATTAGGCTAAAAATCAAGAGCATTTAATGAAACCAAGGCAGGCTCATTTCCTTTGTCTCCTGACATCTTAGGCTGTAAAGCAAGACTGGGATGGAGTTTCCAGCCTCTCCCTGCAGTGACCCAGACTAAGTTTTTGTCTGGGGGGGGAAAAATCCCAAACCCACTCTTCCTTCATTAACTGTATAAAACTAGGAGCACGGACTTCCCTTCACCAGCGTACCAAGTGCTGTATGAAAGCGACCGCTGCTGCTAACCAGCGAGCTCCCAAGTGTCCACATAGGATTAAATTCTCTTCTTCCCAGTTACGTTTGTACCAGGACCTGACTTCAGGAACGGTTCAGTAATTTCAGGAGAAAGGCTCAAACTGGCAAAAGCAGGCAGGGAACAGCTTCAGAGCTGTTCGGAAGCCAGTTGCGACTTGGGATGCAAGCTGTGGTTTAAGCCATGGGAATGACAAGCTTTGCTGAACCCTGACCCTGACAGCCGCTGTGAGTTCAGGAGGGATTTTATCTCACTGTCATGCAATGCTCTGTAAGTGTCACAGCATTCAACAGCACCCAACTACTTGCCATGTTTAGTTGTAGCCTACAGTAGTTAGAGAACATAAATCTCGTTTTATAAGTCCTTCAAAATGGCTAAAGAGCTGCCACACCTTCACCTACCTGCAAACCAGCATAACAGAGGAGGGGATGGGAATACCCAAACTTCAGCCCATCCAAAGAGAGGTTACACGATGAAGAGAATTCCCGTCACACAGTTTCCCACATCCCTTAACGCTGATTCCTATCCCTTAGCCTCGATTTTTCATTGCAGAAAATGCTGATAGTGAAAACTCAGGATCTTGTGCAGGCAGCTCACTGGTGTGCAAATTGCCTCTGAACATACAGTGTCAGGTCTGAATATTACCTGAACAATGTTATCTTCTCCTGTCTCTCTGCAGCCACCTCCTCCTAAACACAAATCCATGGAAAGCTCCAAGCGCTGCTGCAGCCCAGTGGCGGGGTGAGGAGACGCACTGAGCAGCAGAGAGCACACAGCCCTGGGAGCTGGGAATCATGCCTGCGGGTGGCCACCACTGCCCCATCCAGCACAAAGCAACTGTTCCACGTAACTCGGTTTAAAGTGATTTTTATGGGCAGAGGTTTAGGGAGTCACCTCCTCAAGCTCACCAGAGGCCAGTGGGAGAGCTGCTTGGGAATGATGATCTGGGATTACATACAGGGCTGTGTGCCAGCGTGCTGGTGCTTGCTATGGGCCATCCCAGGTCGCACCTGAAGACAGATACGGGACATCTGCCTGAACAAGGAGATGGATTGGTCATGCTTTACTCCTCCATATCACATCCTTTCCCCCACCAGGTAAATACACAACGTGTTCCTTGCAATACAACCAAATGAGACAAATCAAGTTGCTGTTGGCTTTGTCAGTTTTCCCCAGCAAAACACAGCTACACCTGAAAGCAAATTCACTGCCTGGATTCTGTGCTGTGCCAGGAGACAACCGCAAATCCAGGTCTCTTTCCTGGCTGTGATCAAAAGCCCCTCCAGTGAGGAGCCAAGACAGCCCCCCAGTCACTTCACAACAGCCGACCTAGGGCTGTGAGCAGAGATGAGCTGCGAGGCGCTTGAGCGCGAGATCAAGACAGCAGCAGCAGTGAAAAGCTGGATGGGTTTTAAGTCACTGTGCACACTGTGCTAAAAATGAGACAGATACGAACACTGCTCTATTTTGATCATGAATTAAACACAAGAGGAGAAGTGTGCTTTTCAGAAGGGACTACTCCAGGAAAGCAAATGATCAGTCTCATAGCCAGGAATAGGCTTAGATCAGAAAGAGGTTTACACACAAACCAGACAGTTCAATGCAGATGAGTGCAGAGTAATGACGACTTTGATGAGTCTTTACCACACATGGCTCTGTGTCAATGACTGCAAGAGGAAGCTCCACTGACACTTGTGTGCATCATTAATGAAGAATGAGAAATGAGAACATAAACATCCCAATGCTGAGAATGAGCACGAGGAGGCTGCATCTGAGGAAACACAGTCCCAAGGTAGGAAAGGCACTCCACAAAGCAGCCAACATTTGAAATGGTCATATGTCACCCCAGAGAATGAGCATTTTTACATTAGAGTCATACATGTTCAAGGCATTGCTCACCAGAGGATGGTGTCAGAGGCAAAGATTCATCACATCTAATGATGTCAAGATGAAGTTTAATATTTCACAGTTATGTGCACTCGGACATTACTGTACCCTGTGAGCCCTACATGCCCCTAAATCATTTTTGTTAACGGATGTGCTCTGCACTGGTTATCATTTCAAGCTGGTTCGATTGGTTTAACTGGTGCCCCCTGTAAACTTACTGACCCAAGTTAATTCAGTAAGTTGAACAGAAAAATTCATGCACAGTGAAATCAATAGCAAAACACCTCTGCACCTAAACCCTGCAACGCTGACCATGGATCGGGAATTAGGGAGAAGACATCTTTGCAAACAGCAACACTAATAAAGAGAGACCATGATGGGCAGAGGAGGCACACAGTGCATAGCAGAGCTCCCCCTGCCACGATCAGCCAGCGCTGGTGCTGCTGGAGGTGTGCTGGGGCAGCGCACTGGGCAGCATCAGGGAGCTGGGATCTGCAACCCCTGCCCTGAGAAGGCAGCAGGACCAGATGGGCTCCAAACAGCCTGTCCAGCTTCAGTTAGTCACTGAACAGACCGGAGAGGTCACAGCTACACAGGAGGCTCCTAAGGGCCGGGTTTTTCTTCCCCCCCATGCCTGTGTTTGATGCCCAGTGAGGAGCAGAGCACTCAGGAACTCCACAGCACACTTATTTCCTTACACCACCTCCCGCATTTCACACTGTATGTTCACCTTGTGAATATTTACAGCCTCTCCCGGCGCTGAATCACAAAGGCCAGGCCAGGTTGGGCCCTTTTGAATCACAGTTTCTATTTCTATACTCAAATACAGAAGAGAGGTCTGCCAAGGCACAGGCACTCCTGAGACTGAGCACAGCACCAGGCAGAGCAATTCCCAGCATCCCACTGCTTTCCCACTTTCCCATTCGTTTTCCTGCACTTTAAAAATCACGAAAAGATGACACAGAGAGGCACCGGGATGGCAAATTTGTGCCAAGGGAAAATCAGGTGGGTTTAGTTTCACAGCTCCCCCAGAAGCAGACCCAGACCCAGACCCAGCAAGGGGCCCACAGATTAAACCCCAAGGCTTCGGACAGAACAAATGCAGGGACATCGCTGCAGACTGATCGCTACTTCCACATGAACTGAGGGACTTGGGGAGCCTCAGAAAGAGGTTCACACATTCCCATGGGAAGGGACCCTGAAGCAGGATGTGATGGTGCTGGGGATGCTGCTGGTGAATCCCAGAGACATTCCAGAATCCCGGCAGGCAGCAGGGCTGGCTCCAGGGACAGCATAGACCTGCAAGCCACTGTCCTCTGCGATAGAGCTGCCACCCTTGGTCAGCAGCATTAGAGGAGGCATGAAGGCAGCCTTGGCATGAGACAGGATTAGCTGGGTTTGGCAAATCATCTTCTCCCTGGTCTCACTGCTTAATGAATAGCAGATACCACAACTCCCAGAGAGGGTGGCTGTTAGAGACACTGCAGCTTCAGAGAGGCTGCTGCTCCACCACTGAGGAGCCAGGGAGCAGCACAGGCTGTCCTGGGGCTGTCCCTCCTTCTGGAACAGCGAGCTGTCCTCAGCCCAAGTACTGCCTCGGGGGGAGAGGGGAAGTCAAACAGCTCTTAGCTTCTGGAAGACAAAGCTAGGATTCAAGATGCTCTTGGCAAACTGGAGAGATGACTCAATGAGCCCAGGGACGTCCTCCACCAGGACAGCAGGACGTACATGGACCAAACACCAGGAGGGCAGGAGCGCAGCAGCAAAAGCACCCAAGGCTGCTCATGGGATAAGAACATGCAAGTGGTACAAGTGGTGCTGCCGAGTGCTGCATAGGAGACGGAGCCTCGGGCGACACGGGAAGGTATCCCTGTCCCACAGGATAGGAGCCCTCCGGAACCCATTAGCCAGGGAATAAGATGAGCACCAAAGGGAGCATCCAAAAGCCCAGCAAAGCCAGTGGCAGTGTTAACTCTCACATTACAAGTATTGTGCAATATTTCTGCACCACCACCCCCACAGACACAAGGAGGAGGCCAGGCCTGCTCTGCCTCATTGCTTTTACCGTCTCTTTGGTGGAAAACACCATTATGTGAAGGTCTGAGGGCGTTTTGAGTGCAATGCCAGTAGTAACAACGCCTTCAGCCAACTTGGCATACACACTTTAGCTGAACAGCAGCAGAGTAGCATTTACCAGAGACACACACCCCAGGGATACACAAACACACCAATACTCTCTATGGTTAAGTGGTTGTCTGAGCCGCTTTGTATTCTCACTTACAAACATGAGCATCTTGGTTCCAACTGCTTTGGCTTCCTTCCTGCCCAGCTACACTGGGCAGACCAACATGACCTCGTGTTATGGTAATTTAATCACTAATTCCTACAAGGCAGGTAGAAGTTGAGATGGTCCACATGCAAATATGAAGTATAAAGGAAGGGGGATTTCAGTACATTGCACGTTTCTTTTCCATGTTACGCAAAGTGGTTTCCCTTAGTCCTTCTACCAGTCACCTCCTGCTATTAATGGCCACAAGCAATGCAGTGACCCTTGCCTTCCAAAGTCTGATTTCACAGGAAACATTTTCATTCCTGAAGGTGAAATGTGAGGTGTGCTCTCCTCTAACACTTATCTTTATGGCTTTCTTAATTCCGTAGGATTTATAGTCTCCACTAAAAGCACACAGAACATAATTGAAATAGATTTGTAAAGATATATCTGGGCTATTTTAACCTATCCTTCCTTGTGAGCCATTTGTATTAGCTTATTCTAACATAAGAAAGAATTTTCACACTAAAAGCTCCAGCAGCAGCTTTTTAAACCTTAAGAAGAGGCTTTTTATTAAGGAAAACCCAACATTATTCTGGCAACAAAGCTTTTCAGAAACCAGGACCTGAGGAAGGGCTTTCCAGCCACAGCGTTTCCCTATTCCACCCAAATGGACCAGGCTCCTAAAGGCATTAACACTTCCTTGGAAGCAAGTCTCCAAACAACATGCACAATTTCAGGGCCCCTCAAAAGGTCGGAACAGGACACTGTGAGGAGTGCACGGAGGACAAGTGTGAGCCGAGGATGGGAAAACAGCATTTTCCAATAACTCATTCCAGCTTTCAGGAGCTCCACAGTGCTCTGGAGGGACCAACGCTCCTCCAAGGCCGGGAGCCAGCATGGACAAGTGCCCCGCAGGAGTGAGGGAGGGGAATTTAAACTTGCTGTTAGGCAGAAGGGGGAAGAGAGAGAATCACAAAACCCAGACTGGTTTGGGTTGAAGGGGCTCAAAGCTCCTCCAGCTCCAACCCCTGCCACAGGCAGGGACACCTTCCACTGGAGCAGTTGCTCCAAGCCCCTGTGTCCAACCTGGCCTTGAACACTGCCAGGGATGGGGCAGCCACAGCTTCTCTGGGCACCCCCTGACAGCGCCTCAGCATCCCCCATCCTACAGAGCATCTATGAGCCATGGGAGATCCAGCACCACCACGACTGGCTCTGCAGCCACTGAACTGCTCTCACTGATTTGCACTGGGGTCTTACGGGCTGGTTTTACTTCAGAAAAAGGATATTGAAACAAAAATAACAGTTTGAAGGCTGCTTCTCCCCGTGTTTCCCCTGCAGCAGCAGGCACATATAGAAACACAATGAGAGCCCAGTCCTGATTTATGTTTGATATTCCATTTCATTGAGTTTTGCAAGAAAATTGGTTTTGTTATTGAGAAATGGACCTCCCAACAAGCAAAGATGGGGGGAATCAAATGCTTAAACTCTGTCTCATTTAGCAGTGACACTTCGGGGCTGAACAATAGCTTCAGACATAAATGTGCTTGTTTGGCTGCCACACATACGAATTGTCAGGGCAGTTTAGAACAAAAGAAATGACACATCAAAGCAAAGCCATAGTTCAGCTAATCAAAATGCTATGCTTTAAATATTCAGGTTGGTTCACACCAAAAGACAGCATAGATCAGAAAGCAGAGAAATTGACAGGAAATCTAAGATGTGAGTGGCATGAAGGCAGAATAAGGATTTTCAAGTGCATTTCCCCATGCACTTTATCAACCACCACCACCTCCCCACCCCAAAAAAAACCCCAACACCACCGCAAAAAGCATCTCATTTGCCTCATTTAAGCAATGAGAACATCAAAGCCACCTAAATCATTTCAGCTGACAAAGCTGGCTCAGCGTTTTGCCTTGCTCAGAACAGCAGAGTTGGTCACCACACTCCATAACCAGCTCCTGCTAAATCAGACAAGCTTCCAGTTAGTCTTTCCACTACATTTTAGCCAGGTACTGATTTTCAGCTTCCAGAGCTCAGAGTGGTATCGCTGACAGGGAATGGAAATGTTAGGTACACCTGCAAAGCTTTAATCTGCTTTCTGCAGGCAGGCAAGGGAAGAGGAATGTGAGAGGATGCATTCATTGTCTGTAACACATAAATGCACTTTTACCTGTAAATGGGTAAAGGCATAGAGATACCTTCAAGGATACTGCAGCAGAAGCCTCTGGGGCAGCAGCTCAAGAGGGACGTGGAGCTGTTCGAGTGAGTCCAGAGGAGGCCATGGAGATGCTGAGAGAGCTGGGCTGGGGCAGCCTGGAGGAGAGAAGGCTCCTGAAGGGGAGACCTGAGAGCAGCTCCAGTGCCTGAAGGGGCTGCAGGAAACCTGGAGAGGGGCTTTGGACAAGGGATGGAGGGACAGGACAGGGGAATGGCTTTAACTGCCAGAGGGGAGACTGAGATGAGCTCTTGGGCAGAAGCTCTTCCCTGTGAGGGCGCTGAGGCGCTGTCAGGGGGTGCCCAGAGAAGCTGTGGCTGCCCCATCCCTGGCAGTGCTCAAGGCCAGGTTGGACACAGGGGCTTGGAGCAACTGCTCCAGTGGAAGGTGTCCCTGCCCGTGGCGGGGGTTGGAGCTGGAGGAGCTTTGAGGTCCCTTCCACCACAAACCAGGCGGGGGTTCTAGAAATGAAGACATCAGACACAGACTGCTCATTTTCTCAGTTCCCTGCAGGACTCCACTACTTGCAGCCATCCTCCTGCACCCCCTTAGCATGGATTTCACCGTGCCTTGCTCCCCCCCAGACCTCTCTGCTCCTACCAGCCTGCCCTGAAGCTGCAGTCAAACTTGTCAGAGCAAAACCCACATTATGCAGACACAGAGCTCCCTGTGCTTAGCTGCTCCCAACACAATGCCCAGCTGTGCAAGCTCAACATTATCTCTCAAATGTTAAGCCCCATTCCTTTATCATCTATTGCCAGAACAGTTCCTAGGTTGCAAAGGAAACACTGCAAAGGGAGGCTTTTGGTCTGCGTCCTGCTTCTCCATGCTTGGAGCTTTAAGTGCAGTGCCAGAGTGTGTAAAATCCCACTAAGCCCAGCAAAGATGTCAGCCCATTTGTAAACCTCAGCGCTGCTCATGTTCTGCAGCCTACTAACCTGCAGATAAACTTCCTGGAAGAAACATTAGCTCTCTTGTTGTCTGCCACGGCACAGGGAGCTGCTATATCCTAAAGGCACAAAGAAAAAGCTACAACAGGTCATTCCTACACTTGTGAAGTACCAAAGGAGCTGGGCTGCACGGTCCAGTAATGAGCTGGGATCTGAACAGCTGAACCAGAGTTCACGGGAGCACTCCACGGAGAGGAGCAGCACTAACTGCCCGCAGGATTGTTTGCTATATGGAAAGCATGCCGTGGCACCAGGCATCACTGTGTTCTGCATCTGCCCCGTTCAGCTCATCTTTCAGCAAGTCCCAAAATCATCCCCCAACCAGGCTCTCTATCCCACGTGAAAGGAGTACAAAAATAAGTCAGCCTCCTGAAGTCCCTGCAGAAGATAGGGGTTTGCAGACCCAGCCGAGCTCTCTGCTCCTCAGCAGAGACAGCGCTGGTTCTGGTAGGAGGGAATGTGCACAGGCTGCAGCCCCCAGCCCAGGGACCAGAGGATGCGCAAGAAGAGCTGCGGAACCAAGCTTCAGAAGAGACAGCAGCTGCCTACAGGACAGGCGCTTGTCAGGCTGAAAGAGCAGGGTGTTTCTACAGGAGGTTTGTGCTTTAAAGTCACTGTGTTCCTGATACAGCAGCAGCAATTCATGGTAGTCTCAATTCAGAGGCAGCAAAGTGACTTCAGCACCAGAAAGCTCTTGCTGCATCTGCAGAAATCACACTGCAGCGTCCATGTGTCCACATGAACGCCAAGCTCTGAGAGCAGCACTGCATGTGATGCTCATTTCCTCAGACACTCAGCTCCTGTTGCCTTTCCACAAAAAGGCTGGATTGGTACACTCAACCCTTAAACACCACCCCTAAACGTCCCATAGATATTGCTACGCTGAGTACTGCTGGGCTCTGATGTCAGCTGGATAGAAAACAAACATTATTCATGGAACCCCAGCCTGGTTTGGGTTGGAAGGGACCGCAAAGCTCCTCCAGCTCCAACCCCTGCACGGGCAGGGACACCTTCCACTGGAGCAGTTGCTCCAAGCCCCTGTGTCCAACCTGGCCTTGAACACTGCCAGGGACGGGGCAGCCGCAGCTTCTCTGCAGCTCAGCCAGACGGCATGGCTGCTCCGGGAGGAGCTTTTGCTTTCCCTGTTTTGAGGAAAGGCACTGCCTGTGACCAGCCCTGTCCTCCGAAGGGCCAGAGCTCTCCTGCCCCAAACGCACAGGGCCCAGTTCTCCAGCATCCAAACAAGGCCCCTCTGCCTGCAGCAGCATCCATGCAGACGGAGCCATGAGCACTGGTTTGGTAGGAACACAAACCAGTCCTGCAGCTGGAATGTAAAACACAGGTTTCAAACACCTCCCACGTTTATCTCACAGCTTATTTGCACTGGATACATGGCGAGAAGGGCACTGTCACCACATACATGTCACCGGGGTTCCTGGGCTCCCGCTTGAAATGACTAAAAATTCTCTAGTATTGGGAACTACACTATTCTTTTAATCTTGAACCTGTCTCCCAAAGAGCTGAAGCAATAAAGACACTGCGGTCACTGTACAGCTCTGACACAGCCCCATTTCCAGACTGGACTGGGGTTTGGAAGAACGACTGCAGTCTCCTAAAACAATGAAGCAATGCTACATTTGGAAACATTATTAGCCTATTTAGTTCTTTATTAGCAGAGCCATTGAGAGTTACAGCCCACAGCAAAGGGCTGTTCAATCAACAAGCAGCACTGAAGTGAAAAAGCATTAGCGTTACCACCTGAGGCAATTACTGTAACACGAGCACAATTCCCATGCACCTTTCATTTCTGCCAGCACAACGGATTCTCAAGACATGGATCCCTGTTTCATTAAGTTGATATGATTTGTAATAATAATATGAGGTGGGTGAAACAGAATCCAGTGTGTTAACACTCGAGCGCTGCTTTCCCTTGGGGATATCAGTATCCAAAATGGGGGTTCCTGCAAAGCGTGTGTAATCTCAGAAGCCAGTGCTCCTATTAAACACTTAGTAGGGCTCCAGGAGAAAGACAATACCAGAGACAACAGTCTGAAGCGAGATAAACATCTCAGTTTCCCCCTCAGGAGCTGAAAGCTGGTTTAGTTCCATTTAACATCTTATCTACCTGGAATCCAAAGAGGCAAGACAATGTCGTCACCTCGGAGGAACAGAGCAGCAGCTCTCCCATCTCAGCCAGCTCCAGCTATGAGACCTGGGGCAGGCGACAAGTCTGCTGTGGCGAAACATTCCCTGCGGCCAGCCTCCCTGCTGCTGTCTCCGGTCCAAGGGTGATGCTTTCCTTTGGCAGCCCTAAAGCGCAGACCCACAGGGGTGGGATGCTCCAATCCAAGAGCCAATCCGAGCTGCTTCTCCAAAATTCTGTGGGACTTTTGACATGAGGCAGAAGCTCTTCTCTGTGAGGGTGCTGAGGCGCTGTCAGGGGGTGCCCAGAGAAGCTGTGGCTGCCCCATCCCTGGCAGTGTTCAAGGCCAGGTTGGACACAGGGGCTTGGAGCAACTGCTCCAGTGGAAGGTGTCCCTGCCTGTGGGTTGGAACTGGATGAGCTTTAAGGTCCCTTCTAACACAAACCAGTCTGGGATTCCCTTCTTTTTGAGGGAAGGAAGGGAAAGAAAAGAGTGGGCACCCAGAAAACAAGCTGTTGTAACTAGGACACAAAAAGAGAAACATGAAGGACATTTCAGTTAATGGGATGAAGTCTACTACACTGTGATCATTACTGAACAATCAGATCCTATCAGGACACTGGTTGTGTCCACTCATCTCCTAATGAAAGCTGATCTGAGAACTACAGAAGTGATGGTCACAGTCCCTAGCACTGAGCTTTTGAGGTCGAACATGCTGCTGCTCCTGTATAGAGCTACGTGTTCCCCTTACAACTCACACACACCCTGGCACCCGCTTTGGCACTCAGAGGAAACAACAGCCAGAGGACAGCATTTCTGTGCCACCCTCCGATGCTGGAGGTGTTGTGCCATTCCTGCCTGCATTCAGAAGGTATCATGCAGCAAAGCAAGAGGAAGGGGAAGTGAGATGTGTGCACAACCTCAGCCCTTCCCGTAAATTCCCCTCTAGAATAACCTGGAAAACCCCAGCTCGGACCACGAAGCAGGTATCCAGATCCACGAAGCAGGTATCCAGGTGAGGGCAGCTCTCCTCTGTCACAGCAGCTGGAAGATGACAGTTTGGGCTTATAGAGAACAGAGGCTGTGACATTTGGGTTGTGCTGCACCAGATGCTTCCAGCTAAGAGGCACTCTTGTGTCCAGCTCTCACATTGATTTTTTCCTGGACTCCCTGCACACAGTGCCACTGTTGCTGTGTCGTACGCTGAAGATATTTACAAAGGCATGAAAATGAACTCTGGGTAGGACTTTGTGAAGCAGGGGAGGGAGGCCAAAGGAAGGTAATTCCACATGTGGAGAAGAAGCTGTCTCCTTTCACTGCAGTCAAAGAAACAGAGCAACTGGAGGATCAGCTCTGAAGTTGAATAAGATGAATGGCAACTACAGCAAGGGCCGTAAAAGCACCACTAAAAAGCAAGTTGCCGTAAGGGAAATCCCTAGCTCACCACCCATCCAGCAAGGTAAGCACAATGAACTCACTCCAAACATGCACAGCTGTTTGTTTTCTCAGGTGCATCCTAAATACAAAACCAGGGAGAAAGGCAGGAGCAGCAGCACCCAAATTAAATCCCATCTATTGTGTAAATAACCTTGCTTGATAATGGAATGAGTTGCACCTGCTTTAGATCAACATAATCTGACCTTAAACAGTGAAACGAACAGCCAGAAGCCAGTGCTCCCCCTTCCCTGGAGGGAAGTTGGAGCTTTGTGGTTGTGCTTTGTTTTCCTGAGCACCAATGCAAAGAGGTTCTTAATATCCTGGAATTAAAACGTGAAAGTGCTTCTAAGGCACTTCCGTGCTGTCTGGCAAGCAGGTGGCGCGTGTACAAGCTGTCAACATGGAACCTCATTTCACAGGAAAGCTACAAACTAATGCAAAACCCCAAAATCGCTTCTTCCACCCTGGCAGTCAGAAGCGTGCATTCACCACTGACCAGCCAAGGAAAGATGCCCGTTGAGCTTTCAGATGACCACCTGAGAGCTGCCACGCTAGAGATCACTCCAAAGTTTCCACTGCTGTAAAGCAACAGCCAGTACGTCCCCACAGCTGAGAATAAGCCTTTCCTCTGAGCATCTGCAATGGGGCACTTCTCCGTGGCAACGCAAAGCAGATCCCACAGGCTCCATGCAGCCTAAACAGCGAAGGGAAGATAATCCTTGCAGTTAAAGTTCATCTAGGCCAGCACACAGTTACAGCTCCCCAAGGAAGACTCCGTCTTGGAAGTGGAAAATGTTAAAGCCTGCAGAGGGTGGATTGGCAAATGCTTCACTCCATTTGGATCTAACCCTTACTAACACAGAAAGGGAACACCTAAAAGCTGCGCCATGCACCCAGGGACACCTCTGCAGTTTTCCTGACAGAAGGAACCAAAATGAAAGCAGAAGAAAGCATCAGTCTGACCTTACAGCTACCGATTGGATCTGTCCAAGACTGCTTATGGTGCAACAGCAGATGGTATTTGTCTTTCCTTAAAGAAAAGATCCATGCTCTAGGGAACTGCACGCAAAAATCCTGTATCAAGAAGGGCAAATCTGGCCTTGTGAGAGACAGGGAGCTGGCTCTTAGGGCAGCATTTTCAAGTTTGAACAACCTGCACTTTTCTGTACAAGGAAATCTCAAGACTGCCTCCCTGCTCTTTGCTACACCATCCTATTCACCACTCATCCTGGCGGCCTGCAACAACCATCCTGGTACAAGTCAGGTAGTGCCCCAGGGCAGCAGCACTGGGCAGCTCAGGTGCACTGATGTTCCCTAGTGCAAACCAGCTTCTCTTTACTGAGCTGGGCCCTGAATCCAATTGAATTCTCCAGCACCACTGCATTTCCAAACAGCCCTCAACCCACTACACTGCCTTGCCTGTGAAACCGCTAAGTGATTAAAACAAGGCTCCTGCCTACTCCCCAGACACCACGTATGTCAAACATGTATTAAACTGCTTTGTCGATCTGTAATTATTCAGCTCTTGCAATCATATTAGACAACCCTTCCCATAATCACTCATTAACAGCTGGTTTGAAACAATGAGCAGCTTCTGCAACAGTAGGAACGCTGTGTTGGAGTTTGTGAAGTTTGTGCAACAGCACGAAGGAGGCTACAGCGCTGGTCCACAGCTGCGTATGATGGCAGGAGGAGGGAGAGCTTGGTACAAGATGCCTGGCTAGTGGAGGTCGTGGCAGAAGAGCAGAACACTTCCAGCCCTTTCCAAAGGGCAATGAGACAGTAACTAACTACACCTCAGTCAAACTAGTCCAAACCTGCTCTGCACAGAGGACCTCTCAATAGAATGGTTGCCAGAAGTGTCCAGTTGCTCCTATATGTGTCATGAATATGCCTGGCGTTGGCCAGCAACTATTACAGCCCCTACTATGTCCTATTACAGTCAATGAAGAGCTGTCATAGAATCACAGAGTGGTTTGGGTTGGAAGAGACCTTAAAGCTCATCCAGTTCCAACCCCCTGCCACAGGCAGGGACACCTTCCACTGGAGCAGTTGCTCCAAGCCCCTGTGTCCAACCTGGCCTTGAGCACTGCCAGGGATGGGGCAGCCACAGCTTCTCTGGGCACCCCCTGACAGCGCCTCAGCACCCTCACAGGGAAGAGCTTCTGCCTTATCTCCAACCTGAACTTCCCCTGTTTCAGTTTAAACCCCTCACCCCTTGTCCTATCGCTACAGTCCCCGATGAAAAGTCCCTCTCCAGCATCCAAAGGTCATCTCCTCCTCCAAGCAAGTTAAGATAGACCATGATAATATTCCAGGAGGCAAAACCAGCAAAACCTACAGACTCATGCAGCAGCAAGCAACAAAAAATAAGATGCCTGCTGTCTGAAAACAGATTTAGTGACCAAGTATTCCCCTTCACCTCTCACAGCCAAACAGGAGCCTGACATATGCACATGCTGTAAGGTCCTGGGCAGGAAACCGTTCCCACATGGCATCCCCTGCATTCTCTTGCAGACACACAACACAAAATAGAGATGGCCACTTCTGTGTAGTGTTGCATTACAGTGAAGGAGAACTCAGCCCAATGGAACCACCCCCCTATGCTACAGTGGTTTAAAAGCTTATTAAAACCCTGACATAATACTCAGCAAGACATTATTATAATGCATAAAAAAATACAGCTCTGTTTAAGGACAAAGCAACTGCATTCTGAAGGAGCAACAATGGCTTAGCCTAAAATGTCATTACTACTGGGAAAATAAACAACCAAGGACACTTCATGTTGTGCATTAAGCATTGCAACGTATCTGGGTGACACCACTGCACTAAGAACAGGCTCCTCACTTTCCCATGTAATTTGTTTAACAGGCAGCTGAAAACATTACTAAGACAAAAGAGAGGGTTTATATTCTGATCATTTACATTTTATCTGTATTAACAATCAAAAGCATCATAAGCAGCGGAGGAACTGTTGTCAGATACCATTTGGATGATATACATCCTTGTAAGTGTATCCAGTGTTCTCATACCATTAGGAGGGGGAAAATTAATAGAATATAAATGGCCAGGCAGCCTCCCAGTACAATAACTATTCCTTTTCCCATTCATGTCATCAGCCCACAGTGTAGCTCCGTTTCTTCTTGAAGAACTAAAACAGGAGCTGTGAATATCCCAGCTGACTAAATTTCCTCCCATGTTCCACCAAACCTGAAGGGCTTCAACACCCATGGTAAAGTTACTGATTGCTTTGCCTTCAGGTTCTTCCTTCCCACCGTTTTTTGCTGTGACACTGAGACCACAGCTCTTCACACACACATCACTATACACCTTCCTTTGCCTCCCCTGTGTGTCCATACACAACTGCTGTCCCCTGTTTTACACTTGGATTGCAAACCCCACAAAGAAGCAAGATCACACACAACAGCACCGCTGGGTACCAACAACTGTGTGTGTATTTATAAGCTGATGCTACATCATTGTCATTCAGGTGGACAAGAGCCTCTAATCCTCAATTTCAGCAGCGAGAACTTGCACCATCATTCCATTATTCCTAAACTGAGGCTCCCTGACGACCTCTTCATTTCCAAGGACAAAAGGAAAACCAACATTGCAAAGGTCAGCAAGGACCAACAGGACGGCCCTTTGGTACTTTGCTTCTCCTTGTACTTCTGACTAGATCTCTAACTCTGAAGAAATGCACACATGGGGAAACCCACCTGCACCTCCACAGACATCCCAAAGCAGCACAAAAGGAACAGTATGTGCTTTGCCGCACAGGTCTATCTCTGCATTAAGGGGAGCAGAGGAACTCGGGACACCACTGAAGAGCAGAGAAAGTCATAGTCCAGTAACTATAATTAGAGGAGAGACTAATTCATGGAGTAGATAAACTTGGATGGGTAAGTTCTCCCTATACAGTAAGTGCACATGAAGATGATGCCTTCTAAAGAGTTTACATCATTCCCTGATAATCAAGCATAGAATCCCAGCCTGGTTTGTGGTGGAAGGGACCTTAAAGCTCATCCAGTTCCAACCCCCTGCCATGGGTAGGGACACCTTCCACTGGAGCAGTTGCTCCAAGCCCCTGTGTCCAACCTGGCCTTGAGCACTGCCAGGGATGGGGCAGCCACAGCTTCTCTGGGCACCCCCTGACAGCGCCTCAGCACCCTCACAGGGAAGAGCTTCTGCCTTAGATCTAACCTGAACTTCCCCCACTTCAGTGTGAACGCATCACCCCCTGTCCTGTTGCGAACAGTCCCTGATGAAGAGTCCCTCTCCAGCATCCTTAATGCAGATTTCCTCTCTCTAATGTTATTGCTGCTCTTCCACCATCTCATCCTTTCCCTCAGCGTCAGTGGCTTTGTCCTCTGACAAGAGCCCACCACAAAGGGGAAGTGCCAACAGAATTAATTGCTCGGTAAAAGTCGAGTTGTTGTTTTCTCTGAAACATTTTACACTTCAGAACACGTCAGGAATGTCAGAGCCCATCAGCAGAAGCAAAATCAGAGCTCTGCTTCCCTGTTAATGCTGCATGACCTCCTCAACCACCTCGCTCCGGGAGAGGGCGAGCGGGCACTCTGCAGGGAGTGCAACAAGGCCAAGGAGGGGAGGGGGACAGGGAGCTAAGCTGAGCATTAGCCACTGGCAGGGTAGAAAAGCAAACAAGGTTAAAGTACAGGGAGCATGGAACCAGTGCCTCTGCCTTAGGAGAGCGGGATGCTCTTCCGGAGAAGGGGGATGCAAAGCCTGGAGGAGAGCAGGAAGGCAAGACTTGCTCCTCCGTCCCCAGTCTCTCTTAAATTCCTTCTCTACCACCTCTGAATGCAGCAGTGGCAACCCAAAACTAACTGCACAGCGGATAAAAGCACAACGTTCACTCCATGTGCCTCTCAAGGATTCCTTAAGCCTCACCCAAGACAAGGCTGGGGGTCACGCTCAGAAATAACACGCAGGAGTCCTGTTTTCTGTCCCCTTTCACCACTGAGCTTACCTGCTGCTGCTGTACTAAAACCTCAGCTCCAAGACGTGCACAAACACTCCTTCCTGAAGCCTTCAAATCCAGCACAGCGAGTTATGTGCACTTTCAGACCTCTACATAAGCACAAAAGGGATGTATCTCTGCTTCCCCAGGCCAGCCTTGGCACAAAGGCTCAGGCACAACAGGCAATGGCCATGAAGACACCAGCGCCTCTTCCACAAGAGTTTTACAGACCTGAAGATCTAAAGGCTCAGGTCACCACCTGCCTTCATCACTCTGTGTAGCCAAAGCTGATTTAGTGCCAAAACCTGGTCTTAACAGGGCAGATCAGCTCCAACCCAGAGCAACTCAGAAGCATAGCTCTGGTACAACTTAAACATGAAGCTTCCCTGCTGCCACTTTTCCACTTCTTATTGCCCTAGTGATCCATGGTACAGAATTGAGTGGTGCTTTGTCCACCAAAAGGTGACATTGGGCTCAACTTCGGCTACTGCAGATCTTCTCTGTGCCAGCTCCTTGCCACATAGGATCATAGAATAGGTAGTGTTGGAAAGGAACCGAAGATCATCCAGTTCCAGCCCTCCTGCAATGAGCAGAGACACCTCACACTAGACCATGTCACCCAAGACTCACGAGAGCAGATAAAAAGCCCCTCTCATATTCTACAAGCAAAGTCACATTAACTCCAGCTTTTGAGTCCCTTCCAGATCGCTGAATGAATGATCACTCTTCAGAACAGGACAATAGCTTTCAACAGACATTTAGATTAAATATTATAACTAATTATAGGCAGAGCCTGTCACAGTTGCCTACTGCTACTGATCTTTGGACCCTATTCCTACTTACCTGTGATTTCGCATGCTCTAACCATCTGGGCTGCAACTTCACATGCCTCTTGTCTGCCTCAGGCTAATTTGCACTGCAGGCAAAATGGTTCAAGTGTTCCTGAGAATAAGGCAGATGAGAAAGATTTCTTTCTCTCTTTTTTGCCTACAGTAAAGCAGCCCAATGACCTCTTTAATGAGCTGAAGCACTTCCCAGCCGTTGGAACAGAACTCAACTTTTGACGGGATGTGGGCAAGTCTGTATGAACATGAAGTGCTGTCCCAGTTTGGGGGGGAAGTTTGAGCTTAGGGTTTTTTGTTGTACCAGCAAGAATGTACCCAGATCCAACGCAGTTGTGCTTTGAGGAGAGAAGGGGAGCTGAAACTTCCTTTTGTTTTCAGCCTTCAAACCAGGTTTGGGTGCATTATTCCTCCTTTCTATTAACTTAAAGGCAAAGTTGAAGTACTTTAGTACTTAGGGAGGTGATCCTGCTCCTCTACTCTGCTCTTGTGAGACCCCACTTGCAGCACGTGTGCAGTTCTGGTGTCTTCAACATAAGAAGGACATGGAACTGTTGGAGTTAAGTCCAGAGGAAGCCACATGGATGTTCAGGGGCTGGAGCACCTCCCATATAAAGACAGGCTGAGAACACTGGGGCTGTTCAGCCTGGAGAAGAGAAGCTGCATGGAGACCTCAGAGCAGCTTCCAGCATCTGAAGGGGGCCTACAAGATGCTAGGGAGGGACTCTTCATCAGGGACTGCAGTGATAGGACAAGGGGTAACGGGCTCAAACTGAAACAGGGGAAGTTCAAGTTGGATCTAAGGAAGTTCTTCCCTGTGAGGGTGGTGAGGCGCTGGCAGAGGGTGCCCAAAGCATCCATCCCTGGCGGTGTTCAAGGCCAGTTGAACAGAGCCTTGGGCAATATGGTCTGGCGTGAGGTGTCCCTGCCCATGGCAGAGGGTTGGAACTGGATGAGCTTAAGGTCCTTTCCAACCCAAACCAGTCTGGAATTCTATGATTCCACTTGGAAGTCAGGCACCTCTTCACCAGCTCCAGAGGCCAAAAGATGTGAAGTGTACAAAAGAGGCCGTACCCAAACCCAAGGTCTACATCTTGAATGTGTGTTGCTACACTGCATTGAACACAATCAGAAAAGGTCTCAATTAGGCTCCTTCTGAATTTCAGGGGGTTTATCTGTGGAAGAAACATGCACCGAACATCACAAACCAGCTCAGCACTGAACATCAGCCCCAAAGATCACAAACCAGCATGAAAATCAGTGGAATTGTCAATTCTTATGAATTCTGGTCTAAAGTGTTAATTTAAAGCATTAATAACCAGGTATCAAACACGCAGGAGACACAAAATGACTCATTAATGACACTCGCCCCTTACACAAGGGAAGAAGTTGATGGAAAAATACACATGATGCTATAATTAAAGGCTGTATTCTAACGCACAGGACACAACAAACCAAACAGAGGTTTACTCCATAACCTTCGTGGACTTTTCCCCCTCAATACTGTTGTTCTGATGTAGTCTCCGAACAAAATTTTGCCAGCTAGCTGTTGGCATGAGACAAGTCCCGAGGAACCAGTGTGCAGCTGAAGAGGTTACCCTCTCCCGGCTCGATTTTCAAGAGGCATTTCAGGATCAAATATTTACCTACTAGTGAGCCCAATTATTTTCCATGCTCATGTCACAGTGGAGCATCACAAGCTGGAGGGAGTAAATGGTTTTCAACCTCTCACCAGTTCAAAGCCTGCCTCCTCATTTGATGTGAAGCACTTGCTTTTACTTAATGCTAGTAATGCAGCGAGCTTTACAGGGCACCTTCAAGGTAAAAATCTAGGCAAGCCAGTAAAGAAACAAAATAGCATTTTACTGTCCATTAGTTCAAGAAGTAGATTCTAAATCACATCCCTTTGAAAATGAAGCATTTCCCCAAATGTCAAATGCACTGCTTGTTCTTCACTGCCAGCACAATGTGAGGTACAGGGCTAGTAATATCATTTCCAGGCTGTTATCTAAACAAACAGCCTTTGAACAAAGCAAGAGAGGGGGAAAAGCCTCTTATCACCTCCAGCTTTAAAGCTGCTGCAAATTCCAGCACTCAAGTGCCATCTCTCAATGAACACAAAGAACAGAAGAGCTCCTCTGTATGGAAACACACCTTTAATTTCTCTTCAGAAATCACAAAGCTCATTCCCAAGGACAACGGAGGCTACAGCAGCGCCAGCGCTCCGCAAGGCACAGAAAGGGGGAAAGGTCTGCAAAGCAAAGAGCAAAGAAAGGGAGGACCACCGTTGGTCAGCCTGTTCTCACAGGAGGCTGAGCAGGAGACCACCAGCACCCAGTGCTGTGCTCTGGCTATTCCCTCAGCCAGAACAACTGAAATAAAACAGGTTGTGTTTCCTACTGATGCAGTAAGAGCAGGAGCCAACTCCTCCTTACAGCAAACACTTCAGGCAGAAGAAATGCTGTGCAAGGGATTCAGCATTCTCCGGGTCGTTTTTTCTCTTTAGACAAGGGCTTTATGTTTAATGGTTTTTAACTTCTTTGCTACCCAAGAAGAGGCTGAGCTGCAGAACACTCCCCAGCAGCGCAGCCCCAGCTGAGGGGGACAACGCACTACACCACACGTGGAAATCCTTCTCAGGCCATCTCAAAGATCTCCAGCCAGCTCTCACTAAGTACAGAGTAATTCCCAAAGGTTCCATAAGGAGGCTGATCCCAGCTGTGCAGCTGGACATCAGAGACCAGCACTCCCCTGCCAACGACAGCATGAATAATCCTCTCCAAAGCCTCATCCAGAGGGAAGCTCTGCGCCTCAAATAGCCGCTGAAGCTATCTCTAGTACGAGGTAGCTCCCACCCTGCTGTGCTCTGGGCTGGATGAAGGACCAACACCACTATTTTCTTCCATTTAGAGAACTATTTGCAGCTGATGGGTATTTAAGACCAGTTGCCAGCCCACTTACATGGAAGACTGAGCAGACTGGAATCATTTCATCAGGCAAAGGCAGGAAAACAACATGCGTCATTTCAACTGAATTCCTTGCAAATTCAGTAGCAATTTGATTTTGTTGCTCTAATAAGGCAGATTCCAGAGAATGCATTGATCTGATCAGCCCTCACATTCCAGAGTCCCCTTTCAGGGACAACCAATTTCCTTACATGCATTACTGGCTGATTCCATTTCCTTTCCCTAAAAAGAAAAGGAGCATAATTTTTCCCCATAATCATAACAGGAATTTGACCAATACGAATGTGCTGCATTAACACGAGCTGTTCTTCACCAGCTTTCTTCAAAAGGAGGGAATTCCGGAGCTGGGAGCTGTAAGCCTGGAGGCAGCCTTACTGCTCCCTACGGCTTTGTGACACTCAATCACATTTCCTGACTGAAGATGACAAACTTGGGAATGAAACCAGCAACAGAACCCGGTTACAATTGCCCTGCACTGCTGGTTGGTTTGCCCTGTCTCAGGGGTGGGCTTTTCTAATCTTCACTTTCCAGCCAACAGGTCTGTGTGAGACGGTTTTGCTCAAACGCACATTCAGATTATCAGGTTTCCAATTAAGAGTCTGGTTTGAATACTAACAAATTAAACATGGTGCTTCCTACATCTCATGACTCAGAGAAGATGCACTGATTCCTGCATGCATTCCTTCATGGAAATGCAGTTACTTCCACATATGAGTGCTTTCTTTCTCTCCCATCAGCACCGTTCAGCTCTGCCCCACCACTGCTCCACAGGAACAAATGGCCCCAGTCCAGCACCATATCAACCTACGTGAAGAACCGCTGCAGAGTGCGGCAATGACAGAGTCACTCTAACTCTCAATGCTGGATTTAGCAGTGATTCAGGTAAGTGCATAAATACACCCTTAAGCATTTTCCTGGGCCTTCTTAGGATACGATCTGAGCGTGCCAAGGTATCACCATCCCATCAACACCACTTCCAGGCACTGCAGCAGAGTGGAAGCAGCCGAGTTGTGAAAAGTCAGACCAAGACATTCCTATCACTTTAGAACGTTTCAAGGATAAAGCCCAAAGCTTGAAAACTGGATTGCCAGTGCCTACAGTGTGTCCAAAAGTTCCACAGGCTCCTCTGCAGTAGCTACTGCGGAAGGCTCTGCCAGCTACACACACTCATGTGGAAAGCTCTCATCTGCCCTATTTCAGTGGTGTTTTCACAGATTAATATACTTTCCACAGTAAAATGAAGGATTATAAATTGCTCAAATTGATTTCACATCAGCAGTGAAGTCAGAGTGAGTAACACACCTGAGGTGACCCCATCTGCTCAGGGGAATGTGAAACCACAGCGTATCGACAGCGTAATGGGCTCCACAAGAGTTCATTTCCCTCCGATGAGATGCACCATTGGCTATTTCATTGCTGGAGCTTATTGCTGCTTTAAAAGCAAAATGTTTTCTTTACGGAGACAGTCCCTGCCTTTACTGCCGGGTGCTGTCTTCTCCCCCCCCTTTCCTGCACAGCAAATGCATTTTAAACACTTTGCACAATGAAAATGCCTCCATTTATTCTTCCCAGGCCAAGAGATGGAAGGTGCCACCATGCCCATCTCTGTACTAGAATTACAAAGGGAAAAAACCCAACTAAGTGTGATTTTACTGTCTTATAGTATAAGGAGGCATTTAAGAATGTTAGTGCTTGAACTGTCAAAAGATGCGGCTCTGAATGTGACTACAGAATAGCCCACTTGTAGACCAGGGGAAACCAGGGAGTGAGGGCTCCTGTGTATCTCCCAACTCCCGCTCCCACAGGGAATGCAGGCAGAGGATCCTGTTTTGCCAGCACAGCTGGGACAGAGGCAGCACCATCAGGCTGCACCATGCAGGAGACACTGCAGGCATCTCAGCATGGCCATGATGCTCCTCTGCAGAGATCCTGTCTGAACATGTCCCCATCCAAAACATCCCCCTCTCCTACGGGAACAGCGCACCACATGGACTAAGTGGGAGCAGCCCCATGGCCAATGCCTCCCTATGCCCCTCAGAAGCAGGGGAGCGCCATCCCCTTTCAGAGCAGAAAAGCAGCAGCAGAGCTGGCAGGGGTTGGTGCTCCAGCAGCAGAAGACAGGTCCACAGGTATAGAGGAACATCTCTGCACACTTTGGACTGGGGACCTCTAAGCCCAGACACCAAGCACAGTGTTTAAAAGCTGCTGAAGCAGCACGTAGGCAGCTCCAAAAAGCCCCCTATTAACCTCCAAGCCTCATTTCACTGAGGAGGGGAAGGGCATCAGCATTTAATTGCAGGGGAAGAACAAACAGGCAGGACACGGGAAGGAATGAAGGGATCTCAACCATACACATTTCCCTATGGCTGCACCCTTCAAGCCATGAGCAAGGGCTGAGGGGCTGGTGACATCTCCTACCACACACGTGCCAGGGAGTTGCTGCTAGCCCTTTGCGAAGGGCACAACACAGTTTCTTCCTACAGCAGCCAGCCTCCGAACACCCAGCATGTGCACCCCACAGGGTCTGCACAGAAACGCAGACAGGAGCATGACAGGCCATCAGCTTGGGGCTGTATAGCAGATCTCAAATGAGGATGCAGGAAAACAGCAGCAAAAGCCAACAAGCTCCATCCTGCAAGGAAGGGTCCCAAAGATGCATGCTGAGCTCTCCATCAGCTGTGAGCAAGGGCTGTGCAAAGCTGCCTGAGATGCACCAGGATTCTGGAAGATCAAGGGAAACGTGACCACTCTGGTACAGACTGAAGCAAGGGAGAGGGAGCCCAGGCAAGAGAGCAGCCCCACATCTCAGGCGCAGCGCCACAGGGAGCACTGAGAGGCAGCAGCCACATCCAGCACGCCCAGAGCCTCGTAAGCTGCATGCAGTGCCATGCTGGCATTGGAACTCCAGGCAGCAAGAGGAAGAAACAAAAGCAAAAGCAAGCATCTTCCCAAATCTCTCTTCCCAGCAGTGTGCACTGTCATGCAATACTTCCAAAGCCATGGTTTATGTGGCTCAGGAGGGCAGTTTCATGCCCTAACTCCTGCATGATGGATTTTACAATTTGTTAAAGAAACTCATCAATCCTCAGCAGTCATTTTTAATGCCCAGAGCCTCCACAAACTCCTGCATTTTGCTGATCCCCCAATTTCAAATCACTCGAAACTGCCGCTACGATTACAGCTCTGCTCCTTAAAGCTAAGCATTATAGCCCACTCCAGACTCCCAGCTTCGTGTGCTAGTGTAATAAACAGATTAACTGTGATTTATGAACAATAAGTTCTGGTTATTTGAAAGGAAACATTACTTCCCTATACAGATTCTGGCAAACTGGGAGCTCTCATTATGCAGACAGCTCTTTCCACCTACCTGTAGTCATCAGTTTAGAACATCATCACCAACCTGGGAGATGTATCACCGTAGTTCTCCACTACAAACTTGGTGTACCCCAAGCATCTGGCAGGAAGCACTGCCAAGGGCAGGACACCAGCCTGGACTGACCCAGTGACACAAGTACTATTTTAACACATTAATAACTAAATTAACAACAAAACAAGAAGCTTTCAAAGAGGAGAACTGCCACTGTGTGGATGGCAGCAAGGAAGGAGGCAGCAAGGCTTCAGCAAGCAGAGGACTAACAAGGAACAGGAATCATAAGATGATACAAAGATCTCTTTGTGGTGCTTGTTTAATTGTAAAGTCTAATTAATTATAATATTCTCTTTCCAAAAATGAATTCCTTCTTTGAATCCACTCTAAAATGTCAGCTCCATCTTTTACAAGCCCACAAGCAAGGGTTCGCATTTTCATGTGCACTCTCACAACACACCTACAGCTTTGAAGCTGACCACCCCGCTCATGTGAGACCTGGCCACTGCTGAGCATCTGGTTTTACATGTATTCAGTTAACCCTAATCACCTCTCTCCTGCATAGAGAAGCTGTGCAAGAAGCCTCCTCCACACACAGTGGCCTGCAGAATGGTGCTGTGCTGAAGTGCTGCTGCCAACACCTGGGAGACCCTCCTGCACTGTCAGACTTCACTGGCTTAAAGATACTGGAGCATTAAGTTATTCCAAACAATAGGACATGACACTGCTGGGCAGCACTCGTATCAGTGGACCCTTCCCAGCAGCACTCCCGCCATGGTGCCCATCTCTTCTCACCTAACGGATGCAACGCGCATCTTGGACTTACCCATCCAAGGCATGATTACTAAAGATCGAAGGCTTTACATACTTAAACCTCTTCAATAGAATAAAAGAAGCCTCAGCTCCCTCGCCTTGCCTCTAAAGCGGTAACAGCAGCTCGTGAGCAGGGAGCAGCCTTGAAGGATTCCGAATCAGAAAGTTGGAGAGACAGTCGCTGATCTTTTATCTTCCCGACTTCAAGAGGAACCCAATTCTTCAAAGAAAACCCAATAAAGCCCAGACATTTTCATCATAACAAAATAAATAATTCAGTCATGCTTTAGAGGCCTCCACCACTGGGGTTGGCTATTTGATACATCTGTGGCTTAGGTGCCTCTAAGCTGATTAGAGGTAACAGTGATAGAAGCTTACAACGTCAACACCAGCTTCACTCCTAACAGGTAGGAATGGACAGTACAAATAACTGTAAATAACCAAAATGGTTTATGCTTAGTGGAGGATTTGCAGCCTTCAGAGCCACATGGTAGGACTAAGAGTTACGGATCTGCTTTTACCCTACTGTAGCACGCAAGGGGAGATGAACTGACGTCCTCCTCACACCACCTGCTCTTCCCAAACCACCGAGGGCTCAGCTCCAGAGAGGAGAAACAGGATTCTGCCAGGAATAAGAGAATGCCATACACAGACAGGCAGGTTTCTCTGTATTGATTTATCATGGTCTTCCTAGAAAATACTCCCAAAGACACATCCCAAAAGCCACTCAAATCTCCCTAGTCCCTGCAAACTCCCCTTAGGTGTCCAACAGAGCTCCTGTTGTCTTCCAGCTGCCATCAACAGAAGGTTAAATGCCATGGCCTTTGTGGGGCAGCAGATCAGGTCCTCAGTTAAGCTTTCACCAAGGGGGATTCAACTACAGCATCCTGTGCAGTTTTCCAGTTTGGGCAATTATACTCCTGCCTTCCCACCATCCCCCCATTCCCGAAGTCCCAGCAGCCCTACAGGGAAGTGGGTGGATTCAGGAACAGAAACAGGCAATGGTGTATCTCAAGTTTCATACTACTGCTACTGTGCTGGCTCCAGCAGCCTCTGCATCGCCACCAGGGGACCACAGAGCAATCGACATGCTCCAACAGGCTGGTATGTGCTCCATGCAAGGGTTGGCTGCTCCAGGTTTGACTAACATCGACAGGAGAGGCTGTGGAAGGGCACCAAGCAAAAAGCCAAGATCTAAAGTCAAGAGAAAGAGAGGGGAGAAAGGTGACTGGCAGGCCAGGCTCTCACCATTGCCACAGCAGGATGGTTGCAGTAACTCAAAGGTTAGTTTGGGTGAGAACTCCAGAGCAATACTGTATGTCACTTGTCAAAAGACCCGGGAGCGAGTTCAGCTCGTGTTCAGCTTCATGCGACGGAGCTGCTGTCAGCTGAGAACCTGAACCAGGAGGTGGGCACACGGGCAGATACCAGCATGGACACACTGCACGAAAGCAAATAAACCTGCCCTCAGAGACATTCCGGTGTAAGATTTAAGCGCAGTCAAGGCAGCTACAACCCGTTTCAACGTTGTCGAACACAGCAAGTTTCCACAGGATTAAATCACCACTTAAATAATCTTCATCATTTTAAGAAATGCCTGCAAGAGAAGTCCAGGAGCTAACTGTACCAGGGAAATTGAGTGAAGGCACGATCCTTTTGGTTGGGATTTTTCCTCCTTAACTGCAATCAAGAAAAAGCCCAAGGCTCTAAAATTAATAATCCAATAAACTCTGCTACGTGAACATTGTAACAGATAGGCCTGGATAAGATTTTCTGTAAATGCCAGACAATTTCCCTTGATCTTTATCAGCAGAGAGGCTGCTCTAGCTTCTGTGGGAAGGAATTCAATTTGGTGCCAAATAACAACATCTGGGTGAGATTTCACTTGTCAGACCAGCAGTCCCTTCAGATGCCAAGCTAAAAATACATTCATTCTGAAGGGCTTCACGTTTGTATTTTTCAACAGGAGTGGTTCGGATATGTTTCCATCCCACCAGACTTGCGCTGCTCTCTAAAGCAGGGTATTACACATCCTCTCTGCAGGATCCCCAGCAGAAACCTGGGGTAAGACACATGTCCTGCAGTCCCAGCACCTGAAGCCACAGGGCATCGGTCCCCAGCTTCAAGCAAAGACACCATGCAGGAGCAGGACCCGCAGGAGATGCTTGGGGACCACGGTGGGCTCCAATGGCACTCCAGGACTGCTCCAGCATCCCCCCAGTAACTGTGTTCAGCCCCAGGCACCCCCTGCAATGGGCATCCCACACTCTCCACCTGTGCCACAGCAACAGCAAATTTGCTGCCTGCAATGAGCTGTCACAGCACATACCTTGGCAGTGTGGGAGGAAGCGAAGAGCACACTGGTGGGATTTGATTGGAGACACAACAGCCTTAATAATGTCTTGAGATAGAAACCTATCCCCTACCATCAGCAGGGCCAAGAAACAAGAAATCGGAGTGCTGTATGTTGAATCCAATTTTTACAGCCGGAAGAGCCTCTGGCACTACAGCCATCAAAACACTCGTGAACAAGCAGCTATCAAAATATCCACCTGTTAAAAAGTCTTTTCTCTATAGACCCTGAGACTTAAAGATAACGAACTGAACACAGTTTTCAAAGTCTAATGAATTGCTCTTCCAAGTCCAAACCACTTTATACAAGGTAATTAAAGTGAGCTCCTCAGTGGTTCCAGCTAGGAATTCCGCTCCTTCAAGAGATTGCAAAAGACCTCGAAAATTAGTCATAAGCTTTTTGTACGAGCAGAAGCGGTCAGGAATTCTGCCATTAAATGCTTTTCATCCCTACTACCAAGAATGGCAATTCTGCGTACCGAGGCTTTCCAGAGCAACATCAGCTCCCAAACCCCTGCACAGGAAAAGGGCTCTCACTGCCAGGGTGGAAAAACAAAAGGAAAAATATCAGAGCAAGGGATTCAACTCTCCCGAAGAGGCAGAAAGTTCCAAGCTAGAGCGCCCAACTCTGCTATACTGTGCACAACCTGTAGTAACATAGGATATCGTTCCCACATGCAATAAGAGTTCTCGTTGCAATGTTTGTGTTAAATGGTAGGGCAAGGAGGCACCGCTTTGTATTCCAGCCAGGTTATTAATTTCTGAGCTTAATCCCCATTTCCAAGGCCTGGAAAACCAATCCCTCAGTAGTTTTACTCCACTCTGTTCAGAGGAATTGGAACTTTACAGTCACTGCATTGACAAGTATAGGGAAGAAATACAGTTACCTCCTCAGCAATCCGGTTGATCTTACACTGAGAAAAAACAACGCATTAGACTGCATCAGTCAGCCGTGGACCAGAACAGAGCTTTGCCATGATCTCTCAGGCCTCAGCAGGCTTTGGGTCTTGCTATTGATGAGGCATCACAAAAATGAATCGATTATTCAGCAGAAATATCAGCATGAAGGAAAAAAACCCCACTTGACTGCTCATGCCTTCTTTAAATATAGGCAGAAGTGCCATCAATACAGAACAATGGAGCCACAATAGGAAAGCACTCCACAAACAAGCAATCATTTCATTACCATGAACCATGGATGGAGTAAGTTTTGCTTGGGTAAAGGCCCTAAAAAAAAAAACCGATTGCAGATTAAAGTGACATAAACTGGCGTGTAGCCACAGGAGAACAGCATTTGTCAAAGATGAGTTCTGCTAAAAGGACAATACATCGCATTAGAAGAAGAAAATACATCAAATTATCACAAGAAAAGGAAGAGAGGTGCCACCATAGTGCGGCACCAGGTTACCAAGCCCTCACATACCCCATGGTGAGCCACAAGGACAGCACTTGGGAACACGTCAGCCTCTCTCATGGAACAACCAACTTTGTTTTGCGGTGGGTAACAGCAATCAATACACGCACTTCAGTCAGATGCTTACCAAGCATGACACTGGGGTGACAACCAGATCACATAACCGCAGCCTGGGTTTGGGGCTGGCAGAATCAGCCCAGATGGTGCTTGCACAGATATTTAAATGCTGAGAGAAGTGGGGGTTTCAATTCTGTACATTTCCACTTGAAGAGGTTTAGTCTTTACATTTACAGTGACAGGAATATTTAGGACAAATGTGCCAGAGCAGCCACATCCCAAATCAGGTGTATTATTTATCAGAAATTAGCATATATAATATACATGCAAACACATGAAAACCAGAAAGCTTCCAGCCACCCGCACTTCCGATTGTGAGATGCTGTGAAACAGCACCAGAAGCACCTCCTCCTCCCTGGACCACCCCCAGCACCCACCTTGGAAGACAGCAGCGTTCTGGATGACGAGGAACTTGAGCTCCATGCTGGCAGACTGCAGGAGCTGCTCCATGTTCAGGCGGGCTGCTGCCTGGTACTTCTCCTCCATCTTCCTGGAGCAGCATGTGGAGCCCTTGGGGATACATACTTGCAGATCAGAGCCTGGAGAGAAAGAAGGGCACAAAATTTGCTTGAGGAGTTGGAATTAGTGGGAGACAACAAAGTCCATGCACTGGCATCGCTGCAATCACTGCTTGGGCAAATCGATGACGTTTCTGGGATTGTCCTGAGCAAGCAGCTTGGTCGAAGGAGCAGACTGATAAGGCAGAGCCAGGATCGCTGAGCAATAGCCCCAGAGCTTGTTTTGTACTCCTGCCAGCACGCTGCTGGCTGCAGCTCCCACACACTCTATCCACTGATGTGCTGGGGCCGAGCAGAGAGACACAGAGCATCACCCTGCTGCTCCCGCATGCTGACCAGCGCACTGGTAAGGAGCTGCAGGCAGCCAGAGAGATGGAGTCAGAGATGAGAAAAGGAGCCAGGATTTGAAGCTGTGGATTTACAATGGACAGAGCGCTAACAACAACAGCAACAGGATGACACAACAGTAATTTACCATTTTTAGTTCAGACTTCTACATTGTACATATCTCCTGAGTCCTCCCACCAATTCCACCGTTCCACCCTCCCTCCACTGCAACGAACTCCCTCCACCCGTGCACCAGAATGGTAGACAAGCCAGAGGACAAAGGCAAGAGGAACATTCCTTGCTCTAGCATCTCAAGCTGTAACCCAAAGCCCTGGTCAGTGATGCTAAACTTTGGGTTTCAGACATTCCCAAAGCTTTTACTCCTGGAGGTAGCAGACAAATTTTAGGAAAAGTGCTGTTAGCCAAAAATAAATCAAATCTAGGAAGAAAAGAATACTCATTGTTTGGATTCAGACAAGAGAAGATGGGACAGAGGAACTGGAAGTAGCAGCAACAAAAAGTCTCGTTCTGGATCAACATTCAATGGCAAACCGTGGCCCCACAAACACAAGCAAAGCGATGAGCTCCTATCAAAGCAAACAGCCTTCACCACGCAGAGCACATCTAACCTGATGCTGCTGTTAGAAGCTCAAACAGTAAGCAACAACTCCATTAAAAACAGCTATCCAGGGCCAGGCAGCAGCGAGGACCTCACAGTTCAGTGGCCGCCACCTAAAGTGCACCGTGCCCAGAGCAGGAACAGCTCCCTCTGAAGCTCAGCGCTGCTCAGAATCAGGATTAGGAAGCAGTTCCCAAGCAAATGGCTGACAGCCCAGACAGGGCAAACGCTCCGCATACCCCTCAGCCTTCTCCCTGCCTTCCCCTTCTCCTGCGAAGACATTTTCCCCTCTATAAAAGTAACTTGGGTAATTTCCGTCTTTGCTCTGGAGGGACTGCTCACCCTTTCAGCATCTCCTCTCCTTCTCAAGAGTCTTTTAGCACCTCCACTCTCTCACTAATTACTGCAAAGTGTCAAGTCACTTCTGTAAGTAGAAGAACGGGATTAATATTAACGTCAGTTCAACCGTGTACCTCCTGAGGAGGATTCACGCACACCAACGAGGGAACACCAGCTGTCAGGAGCAGTGACAGCAGAAACCCTCCTGCCTTCAGCCCCATCCCTTCCCCGGCACAGCCTGGGGGAAGCAAAATGAAACGCTTCATCTGCAACACAAATATCACACATGGAAACGAGCTTTAACCAATGCAAGTCCTGTCATCGCTGCAAAACAGCACATGGCAAAGGGCGAGAAAGCCCACAGCATCATCCCGGCTGCCTCAGTTTCCCTTTCTGCTCAGGATGTGCAGCACAAATTCCTCCATCAGCAAGGCCAAGTTGGATGGGGCTTGGAGCCCTGTCCTAGCGCCTGCTCCAGTGGAAGGTGTCTCTGCCTGTGGCAGGGAGTTTGAACTGGATGAGCTTTAAGGTCCCTTCCAACCCAAACCATTCTACGATTCCCTTCTCCTGTTTGGAGGAAGGAAGGGGAAGAGGGGAGCAGGTACCAAGAAGATAATCCATATTAGCTCACGCTCCTTGAAATCATACTGCAATTTGTCCCAGTAGTTGTCTTTGCTGTGACAGGGGGTTGGAACTGGTTGAGCTTTAAGGTCCCTTCCAACCCAGACCAGGCTGGGATTCTCTGATCAGTCCCTCTGGAAAAAAGAAGTCAGTACCCCTAATCTAAGGGTCGACTCTCAGCAGCTCATGAACTAACAGAGGAGCACAGTGATGGGTATTTCATGCATCAAAAATCAAACCATGTAACAGCAAGACACAGCATTAATGAGAGCAGCAGCTCTGTAACAGCAAGTTAAAGAGGTTTTTTAAAGTCAAATCCAAGTCAATTTACACCGCAAAGAGGCTTAGCATGGTCCCTTTAACACTACAATACAGCCAGAAATTCCTTGTTAATACAAAACTTATTTCCTCCGACATCTATTATATTAGGACACATTTCAAATTAAGGGGGGAAGGAAAAAGAGCCTTCCATGATTAATGGACATCCCAATATAGAAAATCTGAGAGCTGGCAATTAGGAGATGTGTGCAAGTTCAAGCCAGGGATAGGAAGCAGCAAGGTCATCTCCTCGCATCCCATCCTTCTTTTGGGCGATTAAGCCAATTTCTCCCCTTAAGTGGATTTTTCTTTCTGTGAAGTGAAAAGGCAGACACGCTGCAGCAGAGCAACCGCGGGGGAGGATGAAGAGCTGGGAACCAACTGACAGCTGCAAACGTTTTTCAGACACAGCCAACTAACACCAGTGACCAAAACATCATGGTAAATGCAACAGGTCAGTACAGGCTCTTAGAAGCTACCAGGGACAATGTCCTCCTTGGCACGGAGTGCTGCTACAGAGGGCCAGGGACCAGGGGCCTGGCTCCCATCTGTCAGCTCTTTTCTGTGCTTGGCATACACAGATGGTGAGCAGACCCTAACAGCTCCATCTGGAAGTCCCAATGGTAAGGAAAGGAGGTTTTGATGCCCAGAACCCCAGTTTATTCATGCCGTTGCTTGGAGGCCCCTTCTTCTGCACTGACACTGCAGCATCACCCAAGAGACACAGATCCTACACCCTAAACTGCATGTGTTCCAGAAGCGTGTGGATGCAGAGACAGGGCCACCGCAAGCCTACGGACCAGGCACCAGCATGAATTAAACTGCCACATGTTCTGGCTCCATAAATGCAATGCAAAATGTCCTGTGAGTCATCAAATCCTACCCCTACCTCCCAGGCCACCTCCTCCAAGCATTTTATCTAACACAAACACCTCCAGTGATAGCTCCAACTTGCAAGATAGCAAAGCCCATTCAGCTGCCTAATGGCCCTTACTGTTTTATCTCCCAACCTACTCACTCCCCCTTTTCTTAAAGATTCAAGCCATTACACCAGCCTCATCCCTTGCAAACAACCTTCTCCTTTGCTATAAATCATCACACATTCATTTTTGGAAAGAAGCATCCCATGAATTCCTCCACCAGTTTGATGAAATGGCATTTGGAAGCTCACATCCCAATCTTTGCAAGGTGATACCAATGGGATGCTAAGCACAAGACTCTGTCTGCTCAACACCCAGCTCCAATGGGGGAGAAGGAGCTGGATGCAGCCCCTTCCATAGGCTCATGGGTGCCAGGCACCACTGTGCCATTTATGCTATCTTGGGGATCCACAGTGTAAGTGCTCCAGCAGTTCCACACTCGCTTCTACCTGACAGAACCAACCTCTACAGCTCTGGTAATTCCAGCAGCGCTCTGCCTCTTCCTCCTCCTCCTCACAAAGGGAATTTCTCCTGACGACTGGGTAGCAGTGAATTTAAAGCATCACATTTGACTTTGGTGCAGTTATTCCCAGATAGGTGGCTAGCGCAGCAGAAGTGAAAATAATGTCATAGAATCATAGACTTAACTGGGTTGGAATAGACCTTTAAGATCATGGAGTCCAATCATTACCCCAGCACTGCCAAGCCCACCACTAAACCACGGCACTAAAGGCAAACTGACCTCCCCCCCCATGGCCACCCCTCACGATCTCCACTCGCAGACAACCCTCATTTCCTCTGACGGCCATCCCTCACACCCCATAGCTGCCCCTCACTGCCATGCCTCATCTTCCCTCATGGCCACCCATTGCCTCCCCCTCCTCAGTGGGTTAAATGTCAAACTTTGGTGGATTGGATGTCACACCCCCCCTTGAGATGCTGTGCAGGCGGTTGTGAGCTCCTTCGTGAGCCTGAAGGGTTGTATTTGGATTTCAGCATCCCAAGATAGCTCCAACCCTGTCATCAGACACTGACGGAGGAGCCATGCTTCCCACTGGAGCACACGAGCCTGCCCACCCAGATCCAATGGCAGCTTAAATCGGATTAACATTCCCCCAGACTCACCCCAGGCATTGCCTAAATAAGAACCTGTCCCTGCCTCGTGTTCCACCGCCGCAGCCTCCTCCACAAGGAGCAGCAGATCCCTTCGCTTCCTGCAGTCGGGAAATGTCAGAGGGCTTCATCCCACCCTCCCAGCTCACCGGTTTGTTAATGGCACCCATAAGAAAGCTGCTGCTTTTCTCTCTCTAATTGTTTCACACTCGGCATCATGCTTCAAACAGATAAAAGCAGTGATTCAACCTTTAAACATAGTGGGTTTCCCCCCAGCCATTTCAATCATTCCTCTCTTTTTAAATCAAAACCCTGCTTTTCAATTGTGTGACTACGAGGTCACACATCTGCCACTGGCTTTTAATGCTCAGCGTTTGTGGAGAGGGAAAGAAATGCAACTGCTCAGAGCCCAGGTGAAGTGCTGATCTCTTTAAAACCTAATTAAAGAGATATAAATTATAAACCAACCTCATTCAATAGGTGATTCAAGTTGGAACAGTGTGGGTACTACATGGGATATTTATTAGTGCTTAATTATCCTTTATTTTCTATTCCATCTTGAGTTTCAGGAGCCCATCTGACTCTGGATTCCTCCCTAAGCCCTGCAGTGCTGCCAGGCAAATACAACACTATAACACCACGACTTTTCAAAGAAGTTGTGGAGAAAATAGGTTTGACAGAGCAGAAGTTTCCTTCTATCGAATTTATCAACAATACTATCATCCAAAGCATGCAGTTTAATTTGTGGGCACCCACTCACCATACATGGTTGCTACAGTCGCACGCACAGACGCTACAGCCATTCCGAAGGCTGGGAAGAACACAGTTCAGGATGCTGTTAACTTTAACCCTTGGGGAAAAAAGATCAAACGAATGATCTTGCTATAAAACCACTGCCTGGGGAGGTTCCTGAGTTTCAGGGTTCTGCTCCTGCTCTCGGAACTATCAAGAGAGCAACTTCCCAGCCTGAAATAATTAAGAACAGAAAACTCAATTATCTAGTAAACGAAGATCTTCAACCACCACACTGAGCTAAACGGAAAGGCTGCACAGGGAGGAGAATCATTAGTCCCACTCAGGCAAAGCTGAATAAAAGAGTAGGAGTACAAAGGGAGCCAGCTCACAAGCAAAGGTGCATTGAATCCAGCGGGAAGAGTTGGGGTGTTTAGTGTGTGTGTTGGCACACAGCAGCTGCCAAAAAGAAGAAAAGAGAGAAGAAAGCTTGACATGCTCAGGCAGCCAGTTGTAAAGCTTTACACCTCAACTCCAACAGCAAACGGTTCATGTCCTCTATTTTCTTTGGGTGAATCCATATTTGCTTCCATCAAAGAGAATGAGCAAAAAGCTAGAAGCTGCACTCTGCTGTGGGAGGAGGAAAAGAGCCACGCTGCAGGTATCTCTGCCGAGATGAATGTTCCTCAGTGTCCATGCAGCCCAGTGCCGACACATCTATCCCCTCTCCCCGAGTCATCAAGGCAGCAGCTTGCCCCCTTCCCCTCTATCCACACGCACCAGCCCAATGATCTGGAGTGTCACCGCAAAGAAATCCAAATGTCACGGAGGAGAGAAGAGCAGACAGGGAAAGAACTGAAATTCCAGCTCCTGTTTATACATGAGAAATTACGCAGGGAAAAAGACAAAAGGAAGAGGAAAACCAAGGCAGGCACTGTAAGAAGAGACCTTAGTTATTAATGAATGCAAAGTTCCCCCAGCACAGAACTGCGGGTGCCTCATGAGCTGGCATGAAGTCTCAACTCCAAAACCCTATGAAAAGCCCTCTCCCATCACCCTGCCTTCACTCCTCTCCAGCACAGGGCCTCTCATCTAGCTCGAGTCGAGCTGTTGCCATGAATTACATCCTCCCACCGTTCCCAACAGTCAGCCACAGCTGACAGTAGTTCAGTCGTGCTGCTCCCACCTCCAAGCATGCCAAAGCCTGCTCCAGAGCTACAAAAACCCAGTCCCCAGGCCTTAGGAGCAGAGGAGATGGAGCTCTTGCTCACTGCCTGATGCACGCCTTCCGCTAGAATTATTCCCAGAACATTACTACTGCTCATGAAACAGCACGACACTTCCCTCGCATTTATCAGAATTGCCTTTTTCTTAATTCAAAGCATCAGCCTGGTGTGGCTGGATCCTCTACAGGGAGCGCTGCGCTGATGTCCCCCAAGCGCATGCACCACTGATCCAGTAAAATGGAGCTGTGGGACATTTCTCCTGTGTGCGCTGCGACTCAGCAGCGTTTCCTCTACTTTAATGCCTTGAGCCACAACTGCTCATAATGCAAAACGTGGCTTCCAGAAGTCAGTTTTCTGCTTGTGTCAAAAAACCCCTGACACGTTTTAAGTAGGTTGCTTCAACCCGCGGTTTCTCTCGGGTGATATGAGCTAAGAGCAGAGGTTCTCAGAATTGATTCTGCGGTGATTCGTGGCTGGGAGCTCCGAAACTTTTTTTAATTGACAGATGTATGAAAGGAAGAAAGCAATAAACAGAAGCCTGGGAAACAGTCCTTGAGTGATGCTTCCCTATTACAGAGATTTATGCAGCTGCTACTAGGAGAAGCAAGCGCTCTGAAGTGTAATTACTAGAGAGTCATGCAAGATGGGCCAGATCCAAGGTATAAGCAAGCACTCATTGCTTTAATTATGATCAAGTTTATGTACTTAGGCAAACGTAAAATCCACTTTCGATTTGATACGTGGGAACTTCATCATCATAACAAGCTGGAAGCGTTCACTTGAAACACCAGCCCCGTTACAAGGTATTGATCCAGCTACCCACAGGCTCTGCAGAGAGGTAAAGGGCTCCTTCCTCCTCCTGAATAGCATTGGATGCAGCTGGGGCTCCCGGAGGAGCACGAGCACAACAGAGCAACTCCAGCAACCTGAACCCAGCCAGGAAAGGAAGTCCCCAAGCAAAATCACCCCCTGAAATCACAGCCTGGGCCAGGATGAAGGATGCCACTGGTTCCGGGGAAGGACCCACCACGGCGCAGCACAGAGGCTGCAGCAGCCCTCACCACACGCAGCTAGAGCCACTGCTCACCCCTCCATCACACCTCCCTGTAAATATACACTCCAAGAAAGTTACCTAGGGATCAAACCAGGCATTCATTGCCTCCCACAGGAGGAAAGGAAGGCATTTCCTTGATTACAAAGAACAAAATCTATTGTTTTAGTGGTGATAAGAGCAGCTCCTTCCCCTCCCTGCAACTCTCCATCCAAGCATTTAATCACAAAGTATTTCCAGTGCTCCGTACTGACGAGGAGACCGAGGCCCTGCAGAATGGAGAAAGAAAAGATGCTGTTCCTGCAGCTAGTCCAAAGGGCGCATCAAGAGTCTAATACTATATGGGAAGGGTACGCAAGCATAGGAAGGGATGGGGAGGTACTCTCACACCAGGACTTGCATCCCAACTCTCCTAGATCTCACAGCTGTTGATGACCTCAGGCATTGCTACTGTCCTATAGCCCAAACGATTTGGGATGTGCATCAGCAGACACACCACCTTCCAGTCCCAGCTTCTCCCCTTCCTCTCCTGCGCTGCAGCAGATCACTGCTGAAGCAACTCTTGTGTCTCTGGCCCTGACTCCGAACACAAGACCCATAACTCAACACACGGTTATTAGAAGCAGCTACCGCTGGTGCTGATCCCGTTGCACCTCCCCTGCCTGTCACATTTGCCTGCTATCTCTTCCTCTTCATACTTTGATCAGAAGCTTTCCAGGGCAGCTGTTCTCTGCTGCGTATTTAACCCAGCACAACCACCCCAGAGCTCCCCAGGCAGCTCTATAACGCAGCCACCAGAACCTCACCCTTCTGGTGGGTGCCTGTGCGTACCACCAGAGGAGCCCACACTCCCTCCCTCATCACCAAAAAGCTGCAAAAAGAGCGCTGAAAGGCAGGAATTCCAGTATTTCACTTACACTTTATAATAGGAACGAGGCACACATACGGAAAGCAGCCTAGGCAGGGTGCAGGTGATGGGGTTTAGGTGCGGTACCACCTGTGATGCCAATTGCACAGCAGAGTAACACCTCGCCCGGCTCGGTGCTCGCTGCCCGTTCTCAGCCTGTTTCCCCGAGCCGCGGCAGCTCCTGAGCGCGGGCTGGGGGTGAGAATCCTGTGCTGCACAGCGCGGAGATCCCAGACCCCGACTGAAGGCAGCGCAGAGCCCGGCGCCCCGAGCCCCAGCTGCCGGGCGGCGGGAGAGCCGGCTCCGCATCCTCCCGGTGCCGCGCAGGGACCCCACACACACACACACACCCCCTTCCG
This sequence comes from Myiopsitta monachus, assembly GCA_017639245.1. Taxonomy (NCBI): domain Eukaryota; kingdom Metazoa; phylum Chordata; class Aves; order Psittaciformes; family Psittacidae; genus Myiopsitta; species Myiopsitta monachus. Next base: position 949,964 of record CM029925.1, read on the forward strand.
CGCCCCTCCTCCGGGGCGCCGCTGCCGCTTCGCACGGCGCACCCCGGGCTCCCGCGAGCCCTGGAGGGGAGGGCTGCAGGCCAGACGCCACGGCGCCGGGCGCTCACCTGGCACTGGGCTCTCCGGCACCCACTTGGCTCCGGGCTGCAGCACCTGGAAGGCGGCGCGGACCGGGCGGCAGCCGTCCTCCCGCATCGGCTGCGCGCTCGCCGGGGCCCCGAGCAGCGCTGTCAGCAGCAGCAGCAGCAGCGCTCCGCCGCTCCCCGACATCGTCCCGGGCCGCGCGGCTGCCGCGCTACTCCCGACCCGCGGGCATCCCGCGCCCGGCAGCGCCGCCACGGCCCCGCCCCGCCTCGCCGCGCTCCCATTGGCCCCCGCTCGGACGGCTCCGCGAGCTGATTGGTGCTCGCCCCGCCACCCGCGCGCTCGCCCCGCGCTGCGCGGGGCCGTCGATGAATCGCCGGGGTACGGGGGCAGCCCCAGCCGGGCCAGCGCAGCCCCGCTCCAAGTCACCGTCAGGAGCCCATGGCCATGCGCAAAGAGGTGCGCTCAGCAGCTGCGCTCGAGGTCCAGGCGGAAAGCAGTGATGTGTGATGCTCCTCGGGGGTTGGCGTTTGGGTAGATCCTGTTTAACGCCTTTGTTGGTGACATGGACAGTGGGATGGAGCACCCTTAGCAAGCTTGCCCATGGCAGTGAGCTGTGTGGTGCTGCCGGCATGCTGGAGGGAAGGGGTGGGATGGGATCCAGAGGCACCTGAGCAAGCCGGAGGTGCGGTTGGGCAGTCAACATGCAGTTCAGCAAGGCCAAGTGCAAGGTTCTGTCCTTTGGTCGGGGCAATTCCAAGCACAACACAGACTGGGGGAGTCTGGATGGAGCAACCCTGAGGAGGACTTTGGGGTTCTGGGCGAGGACAAGCTCCCCATGACCTGGCTCTGGAGCCAGGCTGAGAGAGCTGGGCTGGGGCAGCCTGGAGAAGAGAAGGCTCCTGAAGGGGAGACCTGAGAGCAGCTCCAGTGCCTGAAGGGGCTGCAGGAAACCTGGAGAGGGGCTTTGGACAAGGGATGGAGGGACAGGACAGGGGATGGCTTTAACTGCCAGAGGGGAGACTGAGATGAGCTCTTGGGCAGAAGCTCTTCCCTGTGAGGGTGCTGAGGCGCTGTCAGGGGGTGCCCAGAGAAGCTGTGGCTGCCCCATCCCTGGCAGTGCTCAAGGCCAGGTTGGACACAGGGGCTTGGAGCAACTGCTCCAGTGGAAGGGGTCCCTGCCCGTGGCAGGGGTTGGAGCTGGAGGAGCTTTGAGGTCCCTTCCAACCCAAACCATTCTGTGACTCTCTGACCATTCCAGGAAAATAAACCCGGAACCCCAGCCGTGCTCGCTCCGCTGGAAGGGGCGGCGCTGCTCATTCCTCAGCTGCACAAAGCAAACCCTGCAGGGTGAGGAAAGGCTTCATTCTTAACAAAGCAAGGGCCACGGATGAAAAACTGCCAAACCTGTGTTCAGCCCGGGGTGCTCCCCTGCAGCCTGCACAACGCTGCTGCTGCACAGCGGAACAGCGCGGGAGCCAGTGCAAGCAGAAGTAAAACCTATTTCGGATTTGCAGTGCAAACACGGGATCAAATTGTCACTAATGGCTCGCTACCAGCTCTTTTTCATCCTGAAACTCTGAAGAGGGGTGACAAATGAAAGTCCCACCTGTGTGTTTGTTCTAAGAAAATGCCTGCCAGGGAGAACTGTTAAAATACATTATGGATATGAGACTAACAAGCCGGAATGTGCAACATGTCTCGCTGGTGAATGGATTGTGGGAACCTGTTGCTGTCTGCAGACCGCTCTATTTATCCCCCGTTTATCGTGTCTGGTAAGCACTGCTGACAAGACTCCCATTAGCCGGCCAGCAGAAAGTCCTGCTTTGCAGGAATACAAGAACCTGGAAATCTCATTTTGCTCTGAGGCGCAGGTGCTCCACAGCGCAAATTGTGCCTGATTTCAACAGGGGGAAGGGTGGGAGGACGCTCAGTGATGAGGATCCATCCTTTACATGTTTTCATTTCTCCTGGTTCCTCACATGAAATAGCATCGCACATCCTTCAGCTCATGTAGCCGCATCCCACTGCCTAGTTAACGTATCTTTTCTGCATCTCCCTCATCGATTCAGTGATGGATTTGTTATGTTTATGCAACACTTTGGGGTTCAGGTACAGCGTTGCTTTAAGTTAGGAATCAATGCGACCAAATTGCCAAATACAAAGGCTCGCGTTTGAAGCGCTGCTTTACGCACACTATTGCAATCTGTACTGTATTTATGAGCTGAATTACAGGCATCTAAAAGGTATTCATGCATCTCCTGGGTTCATCTTCGAACCTCTGTGTGTATTTCATTTAAGTACAGGAGGCTTTTACTGCTGCAGGTAAGCACACGGATGCTGTCAGGCATGCCATTAGAGCAAAGAATTACACACGGCGCCAAAGAGGCGCATTCAGGGATCTGTGCTATGATGAGCGAGCGCATGCAGATTTCAAACCAAATTAGCAAACAACATTAGTGCTCGTCGCTGGATCTGGCTTCACAGTGGGATCTGTCATTATCCTGACAACGACTCCCTGTAAAAATGAAGTTTATTTATCAACCAGGACTTACGGAAGCATCCATCAAAACCAAGTGGCAGCCCTTTCTTTCAGGCACTGGTTTAGGTTATAACCAAAGTCCACTGGCAGGAAAAGAAAGGAGCTCCCATTTTAACTGAGGACTTGCCCTAATGGAGCAAGTGTTCTGCACTTGTTTCCCCCAGTTTTCACTCCAGCACTACTGACTTTCCTTGGGGTAACAGGCTCAAGGATGCAGCTGGGCGCAGATGGGGGGTGAATCCCATCACATCCATGGACCAACAACATTGTCGTGTTCTGTAGCGCCCAAAGGATGCTCTCCACCCTAGTGCCTGCAGAAGCATTCCCAAGGGGAAAACTGCACTCTCTGACCTCCATAAAGACTGCAACAACCCAGAGAAAGTCTGAGCACTGCACATCCACATCACTTGTCCTTTTAATGGCTGAGGGTAGCAAGTGCAGGTTTGTCCCGGAGGAGAAAGCAGGCGGCTTGCTCCAAGATCAGAGGCAAAGTCACTGTGCTAGTTGTCTGCCAGCAGATGTAGTAAAAGCCAAGCCGTCTCATATCCAGGATGATCATTTCCCTTGTTACAACTGCTCACACCATAAAAAATTCACTTCATCATCTACCTGCCGCAAGCCTGCGGGCAATGAGAGCCAGGATCGTGCGTAGCTGATTTTGTCAATTGCTCTTACGAAGCCCTCCACTGGGAAAACCCTGAATCAATTAAAACACCAAGGAGAGACATAGGAGAGGGCCTCGGACTCTGCAGTAGATGTGCTCACCAGGTTATCAGTGCAGTCCACTTTGCCACTGCGAACAGGGTGGATGAGCTCCATGGGGACAAGGCCAGCAGAGCCATGCCTATAGCAGAGGGAATTACCGTGAGGCTGGGGAGAAAAGAAGAAACCTGGAGCATCTGTTGACACACGTGCGTGTTTTCAGCACATACCTGACCACCTGCATGGGCATGTTTGGCCTGGCTTCCTCATCCCTGTTGCAATCCCTTATGCTGACTACAGCCCAGCTACATCACTGTAGATCTCATGTCCTGCTGATACCAAGAGCTGCAGGCAGTGATGGCTTCTCCCTGTCAAAATGACCCTTTCCATCTTATTCTGCGCCTTGCAGAGGTTACATTTTCAGGCGTTCATAAAGGTTTTGTGGAGGAGGAGGAGGAGGGAGAAGGCTCTTCGCTGTATAAAAGTACTCACACATTGTCTGAAAAAGAAAAGCACATTTGCCATGGGGCGCTGGGAGAAACGATGGATTGCCAGGTAGCAGACATCCCTCCCCTCTTTGGCGGGATATTGTATTCCATGTGCCATATTGGAATGCTGACAGATCCATAAAGCATTAGCCTTTTCCTCACCCCAAAAGGCAGTGGCTGATAAATCACCAGCTCTCTGGAGCTGGTTGGGAACAGATCATACAGCAGAAGCAGTGAAGCCTTCAGAGAGATGCATCTCTTAAAGACACTGCAGATGTCGATAGAGCTGTACATCAGGAATGCACGGACAAACCACTTTGCCTGTCCAAATATGAGATACTTCAGAACTGGAACTGTTTTTGCAAGAGTGTACCAGTTTCTGTTGCACTCATATTGGAAATGCCTCCTAGAGCCTTGGAAAATCTCTGCCCTACCTAGGGCATCTAGATACCTAGATACCCTACCTAGGTATCTCCCCTTTCTTTCACAAAGAGATTGAAGAATCTTCTCTCCCACTTACAGGACACAAAACTTGCTGAAATTACAGAATATTTCATGGGTAAAATTCCAGCCAGATCCAAACCTTTCCAAACCAGCTCTTAATTGTGGATAGGGCGCAGGTTTTGCAGGGGCAGCTAGATACACGGCTAACCATCCTCAGAGAGTCACAGACTGGTTTGGGTTGGAAGGGACCTTAAAGCTCATCCAGTTCCAACCCCTGCCGTGGGCAGGGACACCTTCCATTAGAGCAGCTTGCCCCAAGCCCCGTCCAGCCTGGCTGGTTATCTGAAGAGGTTTGCATCCTCTGTAAAACTAAAAATGCACAGATACAGCCATTGTGGCTTAAAAGCTTTTCTACACACACCCCCGTCACTGTAAGACCCCAAAGCACAGCAGAAGATGAAACAGGCAGTGTGCTGGGGTTTGGGCCATGCTGCTCACAAGACACAGCCCTAAAGGAGGAAGGATGCTCGTAGCACTGCTCACCACTGCCCAAACTGCAACACCCATCTCTCCTCCAGCCCGCAGCGAGTGGGGCCGAGCACTGGTAGAGCTCCTGAACGCTTTACAGAGGGAATCAAAGCAGAAAAGATTGGAGAGGACTATTCACTGTGCACTGCTGCCTCTGCTGGGAGCACAGGGCAGACGTTTCTCGAGCTGATGTTTTCATTTATCATCTCCTGGTGATTAATCAACTGAAGAGACGCTGCCAGGAGACAGCCCAGAAGGGATCAACCCGGAGCATTCGTCTATGGAAATGAAGCGTTGCCGACAATTACCAGCGCAGGGCTGTCACACCATGGGCACCCCGCTCACAGGGGAGCTGGGATGTAAAACTACAGGGCTCTGCTGTGAACTGGCTCTGCATGGAGCCAGCAGCCTGACATCAGTGCATCCAGCTCTGGGCTGAACCCTGCAGAGATGCTGCACTTCTGATTCCATCACAGGCTCTGCAGCACAGAGTGCAAGCAGATGGAGCAGCAGGCGACGTGGCGCATAGCACGTGGTTGAAGTGCAAGCCTGGATCTTTGCAGGTAACCCCGGTACGAGTTGTGTGGCCGCACACACTAAGGAAGCCCCATTATAGAATGTGGAGAGCTTTGAGATGGGATTTACAGCAGAGCCGACAAATATTCTATTGAATATATCAACTGCTCCCTGCTCCAAAGGAGGTCATGATGTATTCAGGTGCCTTTCCAGGAGTGCTTTTGTCCTGTGCAGTGGCACCACAGTAAAACTTGATTTATGCCTTCTTACATTATTTTAATGCTTAATCTTATATGCAAAAACTCTGGGAAGAGGTATAATGGAGGAGTATTTCTGCTGGGCTCATGCAGAAGCTGTCTCCAGTTGCATGGTAATGAGGTGCTTCCAAAGGGATCAGAGGCGTTAGACTGCTCCTCAGATGCTGCTTTGCGGGTAGAAGAGCGGATGGGTGACTCAGTGGCAACTTTTATACCCAATAATTCAAGGAATTATAGGGACACAGTGTTTCTGTCTGTCACTGATGAGGAATCATTGCTGGAGCCAGTGGATTTGGAGCAGCCCCAGGGAGCCATGAACCCTGGCAAGAGAGGACACCTTGGAACAAAGCAATGTGAAGCAGCATGAAGAGCCTCCCTCAATGACAGGGTGTCTCTGGGGCCAGCGACGGGCTGCTGCACTGCTCAGTTACCACTGCAGGATGGACATCTCTGGTCCTTGCTGTGTGTCTGTCCAGCACCTATCTTCCCATTCGGGCTTCTCACTCTCCCCTTTCCCGTCAAGGAAACTTCAGTGTGCACCACGGAAAGGAGAAAAAACTGCAAACCAAAGGAGCTTCTGCTTTTTGCAGCCACTTTCTCCAAGTGCCCACAGACATCTGATGGTTGCTGTGAGCCCTATCCTGCAGCTGGGGAATTGGTCTGACATTCACCGGCCACACATCCGGCTCACAGCAGGGCACAGCGCAAACCTGCCCCTCTGCTGCAGGCGCCTGCTGCTTCCAGAGGCTCTCTTGGCCTGTCGGGGCTTTCCCTGCTCCAGGTCTCCCAGCACAGACATCGCGTCTGTGCCCAACGTAGCTGCCTGTGTCGCAGAGCCCATCTCTGCTCCCTTGCGCTTGGTCGCTGCTCCGGCCCATCATGACCTCGCACTGATTAGGTTCTTTTCAGCTGCATTCATGGCCCGACCCTTCCAGCTGGCGGTGCCAGCAGCAGCTACACCAGAAGCCATCCAAGTACTCCTCCCAGCTGGCCAAGCTTGGAGCTCACATTGGGGTTTCTCATTATCAGCATCCTCACTTGCATCTGCAAGGACATGAATAGATCTCGGAGGGCTTGGCTGTTCACGTGGCATCCTTCTTGCACGAGCCAAATAATCTAATAAAAACCCAGTAAGATTTAACACTCACCCGCTTGAAGGCATTTCCCAACCCACAACCTATTTATCCCGCTGGATGCTCAGCCAGGTCTCACCTTCCATGGAGGAGGACAGCGCATCGACAGAAGGGAAGCTTCCTTTTAAGAGGAGCCTCACTGGACATCCACATCTGTCTCATTTCCAAGCAGAATAATGAACCACCTTACATATATCTGGTTTTAAATGCTAAATCATTCCTGCGCACAGTGCAGCAATGGCAGGCCTGGCAAACAGCTCCTGGGGAGCCTGGGGATTCGTTTCTATGATTACTGTTAAACATTAAGCAGGTAAGTGTGAAGCAGACTCATTTCTCCTGACTTCCCCCCCCCCTTTAAATAAGACCGGAAAACCCACACCTGAGCTGTGGTGTCTCCAGTAGAAATGCTCCTCAGCTGCAGACATCTCTCTCTCTGTGCATGTTTTGGGGACAGGATGAGAATGAAAGAAAGGGAGAATGAGCTGCTGTGCTCCATCAGTCATTTTGTGGCTCCGGTCTGGGGCGCTTCCATAGACTCAGGCATTACTGCAATTAGGTCAAATCTCCACTTTAACGAAGAAGGTACAAAAGCTGTTGACAAACATCTCCAGAGGGCTTGGCCAGCAATAGAGGAAGCAAAGAGAAACAAGCCCCAGCTTGTGACTGGTAGTGCTTTGGGGCTGTCAAAATAGGTCTCCCTGGTACGGGAGGTGTTGAGGACCAGGCTTGGAGCTGGCAATGCCACAGGACCCAGAGCATTAAAATGTGGAGGAGAAGAGCTGCCAGGACAGAGGCACTGCTCAGTGGGCATCTATCCCCAGGGGAACCTGAGCGCAAGTGCATTTCAGGACCTCGTCTTAACCTCAGCCTGAGTGCAAGCATTTAGAAATAAAAGTGACCGCAATGTATTATTCAATGGGCTGTTTTAGGAGAAACTGAATAATTCAAACCACACGTGCTTGAAGCCAAGCGACTTTTCCTCCCTGTGCCCCTCTTTCTCTCACCGCAGCTCCTCTGAGGCCGGTAGTAAACGTCCTGCTGATTCTGGCAGAGTGGAGCGAGTAGCATTTGGGCCTTCCCAACAGTCTTCCAGGGATTTGTCCCCTTATGTGACCTGGGCAAGAGTAAGAAGGAAAGTCTCAGGGATAGAGAGGTTTGGCTCCACTAAAACCTGCTCTCACAAATAAGCGTTGCTGGCAGTGAGCAGTATTTAGGGTGAGTGTGGATGGCTTTGGTTTAGCTTCCCCTGGAAAGCAGGACCCTGATTCAACAGTGCATTCAGTTTAAGAGCAAAACTATCTCATCATTGCATGATACAAAGCCTTGAACCAATACAAATGTCCTCTGCCAGTGCGAGCAAATGCACAAAGGGCTCACTTTGCTCTGCAGACTTTCTGCCAGGCAAGGCATTACCAAGTGCCAAGGGAACACAGACCGGTTCCCACTGCAGGATATGGTGCTAAACAAAATCCTGCCACCGAGAGGTCCTGGGCCCCCCCACGAGCACAGCACTAATGCACTGCACATTGCCCAGCAGCGTCTGACCTTCTGGGTCATCTCCCACAGAATTCCTTCACTCCAAACTACAAACTGATCCCATCGAAAGCAGGCATGAGTGCAAACCCCAGGCTGAAGCACAGACTGGTTGGTGTTGAAGGGACCTCAAAGCTCCTCCAGCTCCAACCCCTGCCACGGGCAGGGACACCTTCCACTGGAGCAGTTGCTCTAAGCCCCTGTGTCCAACCTGGCCTTGAGCACTGCCAGGGATGGGGCAGCCACAGCTTCTCTGGGCACCCCCTGACAGTGCCTCAGCACCCTCACAGGGAAGGGCTTCTGCCTATCCAGGTAGGAGTCCTAGAAGGGAAAAACCTGAGCACAGAAGCAGTCATTGACAGTGTTGCTTAAGTCTGTTAAGCATCAGCCATGCGGTGTTACAGGAGGGAAGAAGTGCAAGCAGAGGTGAACATTTAAGCGCTGAGGATTCATAGTGCAGCAGCTCCATCTCAAATGCCTTCAGCCCAGCCAACCCTGGGAGCTCCTTCATTGCCTTGCTCCCACACCTCTCCATGTGCAACACGAGGATGATGTTTTTTCTCTGCTTTCCCAGGATACCAAGGAGAAAACTTCATAAGTACACCAAAGAGATGTCCTGATAGAAATGTACCAGCAAGACAGATCCAATTAGCTCACCTAATAGTCTGGCACAATCAGATTGGCCTAACCGTCTGAGCGCAGGATTTCGCACAAATGAAAGAGCATTCCCATAAAATTGAGAATGTAATTTAGCAATCTGGAAAGAAAATCGACACTCTTTGGAGAAGAACGGATAGCTTTTTACTGTGTAATATAAGCTACCTATCAGCGTGGAAAAAAACGTATGAAACATTAAAGAGACAACCCTACCCCGAAACGTAAGAATAAAACCTCCTTGAATTATCTCTTACTATCCACCTATGCACATTTTCAGACTCCCCAGAAACAGGGACTCTCCACGCTCCTGACATTCTCAGCAACTCCTCATACAGTAGGGAAGTAGCACACTCCCTGCAAGCTGCTACCCACTGACCCATGGCACTGAGGCCTCGTCCCCATGGTGTGTGAACACTCGCAGGGACGGTGCCTCCAGCCCTGCCCTGGGCAGTTCCAATGCTGAGCACCCTCTGGGGGAGGAACTGCTCCTCAGCTCCATCTAAACCTGCCCTGGTGCAGCCTAAGGCTGCTGCCTCTCGACCTAACATTCCCTTTGCCTTTCGGGATGCCAAACCACAGGCTATGCACACCCCACAGCAGCTAAAGCCATCAAGCACTGTGTTAGCAGTCACCTGGATGCTTAGTCTGCCTAAATCCTGAAGCATGGCAGCTTTGTCATCTCAGGGGTTAAAGCCACCCCAGCTCATGGGGAGAAGAAGCTCCCCCCACCCCATCCTCCCTGCTGTCTCTCCCCAGCATCAGTCGTTACCATTTACTCCTTGGCCAGGCAACAGGAGAAGATGCTCTGAGAAAACACTCCTCAGCTGAGCGAAGATCCACGTCTGATGAGATGGTTTGTGGCACTTGGTCTGGGAGGGCAAATGCTGAGCACTCACTGATGCACGGGGATATTTACTGATCCTCAGCTGAAAGCAAAGTGCTTCAGTAGCTGCTGAGAGCATAGAAAGTGAGTTCAGAGACATAGCTAGAGATGAAAACAGTGTGAGCAGCGAGAGCAAGCGCAAAATGAAAAGCTGGGCCGGTGCTTCTGCGCTGGACATCTGATGCAGATTAATCAGGCATCTGTCCTGTTTGCGTCGTTCACATCCCCCATCAGCTCTTTCTGGAACGCTTCTGTTTGCTAGGTTGCAACAACAGCAGAAATCCAAAAGCTGGTCCCACAACGCGTGCGATTCCTGCTTTCAGAGAGAGCCCCTACCCCTCCAGCCGCCCTCCGGTGCAGGTTATAGGGTCTGCAAAGGGAATTCATTGAGCCGGGCAGCCCCCCAGCACACACATGAGCTCAGCAGCACCCGTTTACAAACCTGCTCGGAAATGCTGCCTATGCAGGCAGGCAGCTACAAATGCAGCTGCAGAGGGAACCCCCGGACGTTTCCGTGGCAGTTTTGACCTTTTTTCAGTCCTGGGACAGGAGTGAAATGTCAACATCTGCTGTGGAAGCACTGGATAAGGATTAAGTTAACAGCACTTTGCGGCTGGTGAGCGCGTGGTAGCAAAACATCACACCGGGATGCACTGGGACGAAACCGCACTGAGCTCGAGGAGTTAAGGAGAGCAACTGCCTGGGCTGAGCACAGCAGGGGCAGGCCACGCTCTGGGCGCCTGTATTTCAAGGATGGATGGCCCGCAGCTGCAGCCTGTCAGCTCAGGGATTGCCATATCTATATCAACTGGACCACTACAGTCTATAAATGCATCACAGCCTTTACGGAGGAAGAGTCTGTAACTACCGTGGAGACCTCAGACCATCCCTTACGACTTGCAAGAGCGCCGCTGTGTTACAGCAGAACAAGCCAAGGTGAGCTCAGCGTTTAATTACAGGTCTGAGGTCTTTCACAAAGGTTTGTCCAAGGAGTTCACCTTTTGCTTGTTCTGATCATGAAGCAGGCTGGATGTCCCCATCGTGATCGTGGTTGTGATCGTGGTCTAATGTCTTCTAAGAGCCCGGAGGAGGCCATGGAGCTGCATGCGAGGGCTGGAGCAGCTCTGCTCTGGAGCCAGGCTGAGAGAGCTGGGCTGGGGCAGCCTGGAGAAGAGAAGGCTCCTGAAGGGGAGACCTGAGAGCAGCTCCAGTGCCTGAAGGGGCTGCAGGGAACCTGGAGAGGGGCTTTGGACAAGGGATGGAGGGACAGGACAGGGGAATGGCTTTAACTGCCAGAGGGGAGACTGAGATGAGCTCTGGGCAGAAGCTCTTCCCTGTGAGGGTGCTGAGGCGCTGTCAGGGGGTGCCCAGAGAAGCTGTGGCTGCCCCATCCCTGGCAGTGCTCAAGGCCAGGTTGGACACAGGGGCTTGGAGCAACTGCTCCTAGTGGAAGGTGTCCCTGCCCAGTGGCAGGGGTTGGAGCTGGAGGAGCTCTGAGGTCCCTTCCAACACAAACCAGGCGGGGGTTCTATGGTTTCTTTGTGCTAGATTAGGAACTTGGTGACCTCTCTGGGTCCCTCCCTGGCTCCTCCTCATGCTGGCACCAGGCTCTGCTGCAATTCCTTCCACCTTTAAAATGCCCACGATTAAACTTGAAGGCTCAGCTCTTTCCCAGACCCAAGCCTGGGAGCACCCAGAGCTCCTCCTGGAATGGCTTAAAATGTCCAAGGACACAGACTGGCTGACCTGGGTGGGTTTGGCTGTTTGTTTTCATCTGTAAATACATGACCATGAGGAGGGAAAACCAGGGCAACTGCTGTATTTCTTGCTTTCCAACAGGCCGGTGCTGCTAACATGCAGCCTCTTGGATGATCGGCTTTAGTGACCATGTTTTAGCATCACCCCTTAACGGTTAAATACAGCAACTTCCCTTCAGACCGAAATATCTACAGGCACCAATGTCCTTGAGCTCTCTGGGATTTGGCCCAAACTGAGGCCAATGCCTCAAACGCTGCCCGGAACCCTCCGAGCCAACGCTGTGGAGCTCCGGCTCCTTCCAGCCAGGATGAGCGGCAGTGACTTGACAAACCCCTGCAATTGGGGCTGCGGCGGGAGCTGCCGCAGGGGCCGGTGCCTCCTGGGCACCATCCTGCGAAGCGGATGCGCAGCTCCTGCTGCAGCGGTGACAGCGCCAGGGTGGGCCTCGCACACTCAGCACAGGCGCGTTCATCCTCATCCACCGCAGAGCCCTCGGTCTATGGGGAGCCAAACCCGGAGGGGGCTGCAGGCAGCACCCGGCCCTCCGCAGCGCGGACGGGAGGCTTCAGCTGCCGCGAGCCGCGGTCTCGCCGCGCTTTGCTCAGCAGCCGCCTGCCCCCGTGTGGCGAACGGGAAACCGGGAGGGTGAGGAGCTCGGGCTCGACCCGTCCGACGGAGGTGCTGCGGCAGGGACCGGGGCCCTTCGGGGAGCGCCTCCCGCTGCTCAGCGCCTCTCCGGCCGCACGCAGCGCTCCCTCACTCGTCTCCCTGCCCATTTCCCTCCCCACGCATCGGCTCCCCCTTCTCCTGCAGCCCCCAGGTACCCACAGGGAAGTGCCCCACAGAGCCCAGCGCAGCACCAGAGCAAAGGCTCCAGCACCCGAAAGGCGGAAAACCTGCTCTAGTGGAAGGTGCCCCGGGCCGTGGCGGCGGGCGGGAACCGGGTGAGCTTTAAGGCCCCTTCCAACCAAACCAGGCTACGAAAAGCCCCATTTGAGCTCAGTTTATGGGCAGGACATTAAGTAGTTCTCTTGAACAGCTCTGCTAACCCTTTCCAAGAGGGTACGGGCTTGGTCGCAAAGGCAATGGCACCCGTGTCACATACAGGGGTTTCCGGGCAGCCTCTTGAGGCAGCCTCATTTTATTAAAGGGGATGAAAGCTTTACCCAGGACCAACACGGTCCACAATCAGTAAAACCAAGGCAAATAACAGATCCAATAAAAGAATCTTCCCCACTCCACCAACTCTTCCTTTAAACAGCGATTTATGGGCATCTTCCAAATCAGCACTGAAAAACCAGCCCTTATGAGAGACCAGGCTGCATCGAGGGAGCAGAGCAGCACTGCCTGCACCGCGGCAGCCAGGACGGTAACTCGACAGGGGATGCTGTGAGGCCAGGAGCAAGATGGTTCATAGCCAGCCCTGATACAAGCACCCAAATGGGGCTGCAGCTCAAACGTGACCCTGGACATACCAACAGGACACAGCGCAGCGTGTCCTGCCTGGGGCTTGCAGGAGCCCAAACCCCAGCCAGATAACGTACCTGCGCATCCGCAGTGCTTCCGGTGGGACACAAGCAAAGCGGATCTGGTTCTGATTGATCAGCTCCCACAAAGGCAGGTCCCGGAGGCCTTGCACCGTCACTCTTCCCACTTTTCCCAAGCCCCTTCACTGAACTCTCCCATTTGCAATGCTCCTTGATGGCAATCGGCACAGCCAAGCTCCAACAACTCATCCTCATCCTCTTCACACAGCTTCGGAGCCTCCACTGGAGCCCTGGTTTGTGACAGCCCATTGGAAAACGAGGGGGGAAATGCCGTAGATGGCATTAGCCTTGGTGGCACTCGTGTTCTACAGCCTGAAACAGCAGCAGCGTTTCCATCCCGATACCCAGCTCCTCGCAGCAACGGGTCCCACAGGGAACTCTTCCCACGCGCACCTTGGGCAGAGCAGCCGCATGAGCAGGTTCAGGTCCATAGAGCAGAATGCTCACACAGCTCCAAGTCCACATCCGAGGAGTTCTGAGCCCTGCTCATCCCATCTCCCAAGAGGCTTCCAGCAGCCGGAGCGTCAGCGCTGCAACATAAACTGCCCGCGTGAGGAACTATTAAAGGCAGCACTGCAGCCCTGCCCACATGTCAGTGGAGGCTCTAATTCCATTTTATCTGCTTGTCATCACCTCCTAAAACAAGCCAGGCCCATGTTCGCGTTGGAGAGTGAGGCGAAACCGGGTAAAAGAGATTTGGTACATAGAAAGCCTTCTGAGCAGGGCTGTTTCCAGCTCTGCTGCCCTGGGAATGCCTCATCAGCAGAGCTGGGGCAGTGCAACAACCAGAATGATGCAATTAACTAATAGATTAGGCATTAGGCAGAAGTTTTCCCCTGTGAGGCAGTGTTCAAGGCCAGGTTGGACACGGGCTTGGAGCAACTGCTCCAGTGGAAGGTGTCCCTGCCCGTGGCAGGGGTTGGAGCTGGAGGAGCTTTAAGGCTCTTTCCAACCCAACCCATTCTATGATTCTATATGATGTTATATGTATCCTTACGTATGCATATGTGTGTATATATGTACGTAAAACCAGCATCGGTGATAACTTTGGTTAAGTGCTGCAATTCCCCACATCTTATCAAATCCTTCGGCAAATGAAATGTCACCTTTATGAGTAACACTTCCAATGGGAAAGGTAATTAGCCAAATAACTGGTGACTTCTGACGTGCCTACAGCCATACAGCAGCTTAAATCAGTAGGAAATGTAAAAAGCCAAAGAGAACGCAGTGCGATATATTGGGACATCACTGCAGGGGATTTGATAGGGGAGAGAAGCACAAGCCCGGGACGAGACCAAGGATGGATGGAATTGCTCCCTCAGGCAGCAGGTCCGGGTTGAGAGCTGGTTTGGATCCAGACAACCCTTCAGTGACCAACAGAAGCAAATCAGAAGTACTTACACCTTTCTGTCGGCTGTGATTTATACCCAGTAACAGATGGGAACTAAACCCAGGGTTTACGGATGCGCTGTAACTACTTTGGACAAAGTAACTTGGGAACAACAGGAGATGAAGAGCAGCAGCAAGCACATGGGCTGTATTGGGAGAGATTAGAAACACTCACCTGGGCGTAGGGCACTGATAGAGACATGAACAGGCTACAAAACACACCCTGAAGATCATCAGCGCCAGAAGATGCTTTAAAAAGAAATGACAGCTCGGAAGTATGAAGAGCGATGGGAACAAGTTTCCTTTAAGAGAAAAGGAAAGTCCCCACTGGATGCTCCGAGAGATAAACACTGATTACAGCTGGGAATACCCGCACGCGTATTAAATAACACAGAGTTGTGCCGCCGGGAGCGATACTGAAACATCCCCAACCCATAAAAAGCCCTCTGAAGTTCCCAGATCTGGAGTTGTCTCTTCCCACGAGGAGCCCTCGCTCCCGTCTGCGCCTGCTTGTCCCTATTTATAAACTTCCAGTAAAAAATGCCTGGTGCCGAGTCCTTTCCTTTTCCCGCTCCCAGAAATAGCCCCTGTGACAGCTCCGGGAACAGCCTCAGCCCCTCGGCACCCACACCCCATGCCTGCGACACTTCTCACGTACAACAAAACCCAACCCTCCCGGTTTAAGCGGCAGCCCAGCAGTGCCTGCCCTGGCACAGCGACAGCAGCACACACGTGCGGCCAGGGAGATCTCACCCCTTTCCTCCTGTGCTGCTGCAAAGGGTTAACGCAGCCCCCAAACGGGGTTTGGGAAACCGGGAGAGAAGCTGAGGAGCTGGGGTCCGGATGAGGGACCTGGTTATTCCGGCAGACGTTTCCCACCCCTTTCCACCCTGTGCTGGTTTACCACTGCAGGAACACTCATCCCGCTTCCACAGTCCAGTGCTTGGAGCAAAGTCAGTGAATTCCACCCAAACCACCAACCTGCAGCTCGGGACAGATGGTGCAGATGCTCACCCCAACAGAAACACCGGCACTGTTAAGAGATAGCTCTGGCCCCGCCACGGTGCTCAGACACCCTGGGACAACACCAGCACCTTGCACCAAATGCTGGCTGTGGCACCGAATCCCCTCCAGCACAAGCCTGGTTCACCCAATAAGACCTGAGCAAGAGCATCAGCCACACACAGCCAGGCTCAGAGCACCTCACAAGAGCACATTCACACAGTAGCAACCTTGGGTTTGGTTCCTGGTGTGAACACATCCTGATGCTTCCCACACAGTTGGGGTACAATGCTCCACAGTAAATCACCATTAGAATCATAGAATAGTTTGGGTTGGAAAGGACCTTAAAATCATCCAGTTCCAACCCCCTGCCATGGGCAGGGACACCTCACACTAAACCATGCCACCCAAGGCTATGTCCAACCTGGCCTTGAACACCACCAGCGATGGAGCATTCACAGCTTCCTTGGGCAACCCATTCCAGTGCCTCACCACCCTCACAGTAAAGAACTTCTTCCTCATATCCAATCTAAACTTCCCCCAAGTCTGAACCCACTACCCCTTGTCCCATCACCACAGTCCCTGATGAAGAGTCCCTCTCCAGCATCCCTATAGGCCCCCTTCAGACACTGGAAGCTGCTCTGAGGTCTGCACGCAGCCTTCTCTTCTCCAGGCTGAACAGCCCCAACTTTCTCATCCTATCTTCATACAGGAGGTGCTCCAGTCCCTGATCATCCTCATGGCCTCCTCTGGACTTGTTCCAACAGTTCCATGTCCTTTTGATGTTGAGGACACCAGAACTGCACACAATACTCCAAATGAGGTCTGGATTTCATCAGGTCCCACAGACTTGTGCACATTCAGGTTCTTAAGATGCTCTCAAACCAGGTCCTCTCCTAAAGGATCTCCTATTAGCACAAATTGCGACCCATTTCTCCTCGCTGTCAACAAGAGGCGCAGCCAGAAGGGCTCTGCACTCAGGGAACATCTTTACCTTCTGTCTGTGTGGGGATTTGAAGCCCAGATTACAGCGCTCCACAGCACAGGATTACAACTCAGCCTTGGATTAGGTTCTGGGACACAACACCACCAGAGCCCTCCCAGGAGCTCTGCAGCTGCACTTGAACTAAGCAAGGACTCCTCTGCTTGGTGTATTCCCTGCTGTGCACAACCACCCCTGGACCAGGTCTGGGCAGACACGGACAGCATCAAGGATTCATTGTGGCCTCAGCCCGGCTGCATTGGCCACCCTAAACCAGACCAGCAAATCATCCCATCAGATCTCCAAAGTGCTGTCGGAAACTCGCTGGTGCTGCCCATTTAACCAGAGCTGTTTGCACTGAGGCTACTGCAGTGACCACAAGTTGTGGTTCTAGAGCAAGTCTCCAACAGCTCTGCCCTCTTCAATCTGGATGCTTACATGCACATCAAGAAGGCAACTGGAAAAATAACCCACCTGAAGCTTAAGCATCGCAACAATCCTCTTCCTAAGGCACCCAGAGGTTCCCCTTAGCAGGTAACCACCCCAAAAACCAAACCACAGAGCAACTTTACACACCAGAGCAAGGCAGCAGCCTCAGCAACACCGGGCTCTCACAGGCATGTCATCGCCTGCAGCCCCACAACACACAGCTCAGGTCTCGCTCCCCCCCTTGCCAGGCAGCATCCAGACCCCTCCAGCACAGAACACAACACCTCTGCTTGTGCACCAGAGCCCCCGCTCCCATCGGTCTCCCATCGGTCGCACATCTCTCCTGCCAGCTCTGAACTCGACACACCAAGGTTTCCCTGCTCCCTGTGGTCCAGAAACGCTGCACCTCCCATCCCAACTTCCAGGCTCAGGCCGGCAAAGAGGAAACCAAAATGAAGCGTTACTATTGCTTAGGGCGAGCGTCGAGCACCATCACTCGAGGGCATCCTTCTCCTGGAAGAGAAACAGCCCCCTTCGCAGCAAAGAGCCCCCTTGAAGCATCAGCAAGAAAAGGTTTGTAGGAGATCCGCCTTGAGGAGGATGCTGGAGCAGGACAAGGCTGCAACCCAAAGGGTCTCCTGGATTATCTTTGTTTACTGCAACCACGCTTCAGTGAGATACACCATTAAACACAAGTTTAACGTCAAAACGTTTTTATTGGCAAGTCCACCACAGTCATTCACATGTTATTACAGAAACGAGCTCCCACAATGCCCTTCCCTGGACCACTGCTTGGTGTTGGCTTTGTGGGGTTTTTTTCCCTTTCAATGGTAGACAAACCTTAGTATCTGGAGAAGTTTCTTTCTTCCCATCCCTCCAAGCTGTGGAGTCACCGAGGAGCCATTACAATGACTACAGCCTCTGCTGTGAGAACTGAGGACTGACAAGAGCAAGGCTGTCAGCGATGAAGGTCCTGCGGTTTACAGATGGATACCGTGCAATTTTTCTCCTACCAAACTAATCAAAATTGCATCGTGATCCACCCGACAACAGCAAAACAGAGCTCAGCAAAGTGCTGGCCGGGCTGGGGCAGCGCAGCCTGAAGACAAGTCCTCCTTTCCTCCACAGGCCGGGACAAGTGCAATACTCTACACATAGCTACAAGTAATGCAACAAATCCCCACCCATGGAGAAACCAGCGCAAGGCACCTTCATATCTTCCATGGAATACAAAAAGAGGGGAGGAAGGGAAGCTTCAAACCCCATAATTCACCACAGATTCACCACCACCACAGTCAGTTTTGCATGGATTTGCACAGCAATCTTAGCAAGCTGGGATGCAAACCTGCAAAACTGACTGTAATCAGCACCATCTTCTCCAGAGCCTGCCCTAGCTAAGGATGCGCTTTATCTAGCAGTACTGTAAGTGCCCACATTACAGTAGGTCCGATTCCAAGCTACCTGCACTATGAGCACTTTGATACTGCTAGGACAAAACCACTTCCCGAGCAATGCCTTCAATAAGAACACCGCTTGAACTAGAATTGCGTTGCTGGGCTAGAGCCGGATGGATGCATTGGGGGTGTTTTGGATGTGCAGGCAGCAGCTTGTGCCAGAAGGAGCATTTAGGGCAGTAGATTCTACGCTACTTCACTAACTGCACTAGATGCACCTTAACACAAGAACCGTTCGTAATGCAGCCCTAAGGTGGGCAAACAACAATCCTGGTTACGTCCATGCCCCGCTACCATCACCGCATCGCCACAGTAATGCCAGAAGTGCTTATACTGCAGTAGATCCTGAACTCTACCTGCACTGTAAGCACTTTTGCACAACTCAAGGCCCATCATCACCAGAAAGAAACTCTTCTTTAAAAGCTCTTCTTGTTTCAGCACAGCTACAGCATCACACAAGTGTCTCGACTGAAGCTCAGGAGCCAGCGGTACCTGCCAAGAGAGAAGACCGATGTTAATGCTGAACTAATGTTAATGCTGCAGAACACAGATATGGATTTGCTACTCGATGTAGCCGAGATTTCCTTATTGAAGTATAAGGGGAGAAATGGGTTCAGAGTTTGGAGTAGGCCGCTCAGCTGCAAGCACACCAGGCAAGGAAGACTGGAACCAAGGTGGAAATGGCTTCTCCGGTTCCTAACAGCAGTGACAAAGCACTGCAGTAGGCATCAAAACATCCCGTTCTGCTGCTGCCCTGTGCTCGGTACGTGAGACCTTTGACTTGACCTTCCTCCCGGAGCTTCACCCAGTATCTTGCATCACCCAACCAGCACTGTTCTGACACATGATCCCGCACCCCCCACACCAGATAATGCGGTATCTGCCCTCCAGATGATGCCGGGAGCACAAAAGCAGCAGCGGGAAGGGGAATCGCGCAGATCCATACACACACGTTTAAACTTCGCTCCGCGCCACGCCGGCAGCGCCGGGCGCTACGAACCTGCCGAGGTGAGACGGCTTTGCTCGGGACACCCGGGGCCGCCCCCCCTCCATTCCCCCCCCACCCCTTACCGCCCGCCCCAACGGCACTTCCAGCAGCGGAGCCGGTCCCGGTGCTGCCCCGCACCGACCCATCCGCTCGGGGGGGCGGGTACCGGGAGCGCTCGGCCGCGCTCGCCACGTGCACAGCGGTAACAGCGGCACCCCCCCAATACACACACACAGAGCGGAGGGGGTGCACCCGGAGCATCCCCAGGGCAAGGGCCCGGCCACGCCGCACCCCGAAGCCGGGCAGGGGGTGTAGGGCGCCCCGCCACGTGCTGCCCGCCCCGTCCGGGGGGCCGCGCGGCGGCGATTAAAGCGCAGGAACAAAGCACGGTGGGAAATGCAGTTCCCCATTCAAAGACCCAAAAACGCGCCAAGCCGCCCGAGCGCCCGCTTCCCACCCCCGCCCCGCGCCCCGCCACCGGCACGGCCTCCCCCCGGCAACAACAGCGCCCGCCGCGGGTGCCCCGAGCCCGGCGCTCAGCCGCGCCGAGGGCGGCTCCCCACGGCTGCGGGCGGCCCCTTTGTCCCGGCCCGACGGGGCAGCCCGGCTGCCTCCAACCGCCTTCCCCCCCCCCCTTCCTCCCGCCGCCGCCTCTTCCCCCCTGCCTGCTCTTGCCTGCGGCCGCGCGGCCGGACGGGCGGGCGGGAACGCGTCGGGACGCGTTCGAACGCTGCAGAACGCGGTGCCCCGACGGCGGCTCCGCCGAGCGCGTGGCGCGGCTCCCGCGCGCCCGCCCGCGAAGGAGGGGGGGGGGGGAAGCAGGAGAGCGCGCGCGCACCCTCCCGCCGCGCGCACCGCCTCCCGGCCAGCCCCGCACTACAACCCCCAGCGCGCCCCGCGCGCCGCGCATGCGCCGCGGACCGCATTACACACACACACACACACACCCCCCCCGCTCTCGCACCGCACCGCCCGCCGCCATGTGCTCGCCCCCTCCCTCACCGGCCACGCGACCCGACACCCCCCCCCCCCAAACACACACATGGTGCGGGAGGCGTGTGACGGGGGAGGGGGGGCACGGACACACACACACACACACAACACGCGGGGTCCCCCCCGCACCGCAGCGGCCGCTCCTGAGCCCCACGTTTTGGCCTCCCACCGCGGCCCCGTCCATTGTTGGTGCCGCGGGACCCACGAAGGGGACCCACACGTAGAGACACCGGCCCCGGGGAGCGCGGGGGGGGGGCGGGAGCCGCGGGCCCACGCGGACGGCAGGGCGAGCCCCGCACACTCCTACAGGTGGGTGCTGCTGCCCGCACCCCGCGGTGGGGCACGGGGGAGCCGGGGCTGCTCGCCCCGGGTGCGCATCCCCCCGCGCCGGGCTAACCCGAGGGGCTGCGGCGGGGAAAGGAGGGAGAAGCGGTAAAAACAACAAAAAAAAAGGGGTGAAATAAAGGAAGGGAATAAAACCGTAAACGCGTGCGGAGGCTTTGAGCAGCGCCGGACCCGCGGCGGCGTTCGGGAAGGGGGGACGAGAAAGAAGCGCGAAGGGAAGGACCGGGACCATAAACGCGTTACCTTTGAGCCCGAGCGCAGCCCTGGAATAAAAAGGGTTTTACGAAAGTGGCGCGAAGACAATATCATGTGATCGCGGCCAGGGCGGCTCCTTCCCGCACCGACCAGCCAAAAACAGAGCGGGGAATAAAGGGGGGAAGAAAGTACATCCGCTCCCCACGCCATTAGCATAATTAATTGTGTCCTGCAGCTGCCGCCGCCGCTCCCCGGCCAATGGCAGCCACGGCCGGCCGGCCTGCGGCTTCCTCCCGCCCGGGGAGGATGGCGATGGCCGAAGACCTCGGGGCTGGGGGGGACGGAGGCGCCCGCAAGGACGGCGGGGTTCGGGGGGGAAGCGAGCGGGGAGCGCTCACGGGGGAGCGGGGCCCTGCGGGGGCTCCCCCCATGGCGACGCAGCAGCCATGCGGCCGTGCGTGGCCGCAGTCCCTCGGGACCCCCAGCTCAGCGCCTGGGGGCGGCTTGTGCTCGTTTTGGGGTGAAAAGCCCCGAAGTGCTGTGTGAGCGCTGCTGGCCCGGCCTGGCTTGGCCTGTGCGGCAGCAGGCCTTGCCCACGGAGCCGGCGGCGCCCGCACTCCATGGCCTTCCAACGCTTGAGCACCCCGAGGGGTCTCGATACCCCTGTGCTCACCCCGACGGGGCTTAATACACCCCCGAGGGGTTGCAGCACGGACCGGGCGGCACTGGGGACCGCAGGCCCCGACACTCCGGGCGGCCCTTGCAGGAATGCCAAAAATGTGCTAATTGTGCCCTGGGAGCAGGCGCCTTCCGCAGGGATTAGCAGGCATCATCGTTAAAACTAACACCAGCGATCACCAAACCGATCGATAACGCAGTTTTGCCGCACTTTCCCCCAGTCCGCTCTGTTCAGTTCGTGAAAAAGCCACTCCGAGGTGCCTCGTTTAACCCTAATCATCTGTATCTGGAGTTAGAACAAAAAGGTCCCCATGGAAACCGGGCAGTAATCTATCAGTACTGCGTTCGTTACACAACGAGAAAGGGGCTTTTGTCCCGCCTGTATTTACTACTGTTTAATTTCTTCTTTCACACTCCCCAGCCAAGTTCTGTCAGGTTTGAAGGGCGAGTTGTGCCGAGCTCCCCGACTTTCCTCCCCGCGCCTTGTGTGCGTGTGAGGCCTAAAACAAAGCGCTCCCGGAGCAGGACGGGAGGGCTCTCCGCGGGCAGACCCATGTCCGAGCCCGGCTTAGGATTTGATCCAGAAGCTGCAATTTGTTTCTTCATTATCAGTGGGAATGCGCGGCCGGGTTGCGCTCCGCAAACTTCATGTTGTAACGCCTGGCGTAGATACGGGATTTACTGACTCCTGGTTGGGAGCTGCGGAGAAGGTTTGTGTAATGGAGGATGCAGTGACATTCGGAATTGGGATCTTCTCCTGATGCCTTTCTGAGGTGCCTGGAAGAGAGCAAAACGCTCAACATGAATCCAGCAATTTAGTGCGAATGCTAAAAGAGAGCAAAATGTTCAACGTTTAAATGAATAACTTATCATGGGTGTGGAAGTTTGGTATCAATCCCCCTGCAGAAACGGGATAGGGAATTGACACAGGAATGAGAAATACAGAAGCGTCTGGGTAACTCGTACATGCACAATGGGATAGAAAACATCCCGAAGTCAAAGATAACTTCATGGCTAACTGTGAAACAAAACTTGTTAGAACTTGCAGCAAATGAGCACTAAATGTGACACAAGTGCTAGAAAACTGTCTTCTTTGTGTACGAAAAGAATCATTTTGTCTTGTTTTGTTGTAATTGAACATAAAAAGTTGTACAGTGTGACTCAAATCTTACAGACAAATAAAGTGAGTGGAGCAGCTTTTCCTCAACACATGCTGCAAACTGATCCTCTCCTCTCTGTCAGGTCAGAAACAAATGAGTCCTTTCAACAAAGAGAGCCTGAAGATGGTGAAATAAGTCTACATGAAGCGTGGCACAGATAAGATTAAATGGTATTTTTACATCCTCCTGCTGACCTTTGACTTGTATTTTTGTGGATCTTGGGAGTTCGGGGGGGGGGGGGTGTCTGCAAATATATCAGCTGCTAAGAAAAGGAGTGCTCGAAGGAAGGAGCGCCAGAGCCTTTCTTCGTCTCTGCCAGGGCACTGCAGAGCTCAGGAGTTCCCTCCGCGTAGTTGGACGGCCTGGTCGGACACACGTGATTTATGGGTTGTAAGGTGGTGTTTGTAAAATACAGTACTCGCTGTGGGGAGGTTTGGTTCCAGGTTAGGAGCATTGGGAGTTAGATTAAAGGGAGGTGCAATCCCCACACAGAGATACACCCCAAAAAGTGTGCTTTCCTGAGGATCACTTTCAGGTTTATTGTGAATTTTTCAGATTATTTTTCAGATTTATTGTGAATTTATTGTGAAGAGCTCTTTTCTTATGCCAGAAACGCAGAAATTGGGTAATTTTTGTCTCTACTGGAATTATGTGCATGCGAACATGCCAAGGAGGTACTTCTGTTTCCTTCATTGCACTTTTCAGTGCTGCAGATAATTCTGTTCTATCTCTTCCTGGTTACTGATTCATTCATATGCCAACAACTATGTCCAAGGATTGCCCTGGACTGTCTCCTCCACTCCTGTTTCCCTCAGGAATCAGAACTATTGTCTGCCCTTTTCCAGCGCAGTAAATTGTGCTGGACTATCTGGATGCATAAAAGGAATTAAAATCAGGAACAAGTATGAGGGATTTATCTTTGTGACACGGACAATTACTCCTTCAGATCAAATTATCCCAAGTTGCACATGTGTTGCTGCATGGAGAGATTTCTGTCAGAGGTGTAAAATCTAACTTGTTTCTCAAAACTCTGGGAATAGTTGGAAATCTTAAGAAGGTCTTCTGCTAAGCCTGCAGAACAGCAGCATGAAATCAGTGTCCAAAGCCCTGTTTTACAGCCAGGTCTGGAGCCTTACACACCCCATGTTTTATACTTCTGGAAGAAAATGTTCGGAGAGATCAGGTCACCTTAAAAAGAAATACAAAATGCAAAGGAATACTCAAGAGAAAATGCTTTGACTGTTAGCTGCAGTTGTTCTGATCCTGCAGAGGCTGATCACTTCTCCTGTGAATGCTCACAGTCACTGCTTGGGTAGATCTTTGGGGTTCCTTAAAGTTGTGTCTCCATTTGCCTCCTGCCTGCATTGGGTTTTCCACCTAACTCTGGGTTACCTGTCATCTGCTGCTGAGCTGCCTTTGTTTTAAAGCATTCAGCTGAAAAACATGTACATGGAAAATGATTTCATCTTATGAGAGAGCAAAAAGAAATAAGATTACAATGTAATTTTTCCCTCAATGTCAATGAAAGATTTAAGTCAAGATTAGTTTTCTGAATGATTGCTATGTATTCATAATTCCCTATGAAAAAGTACTGATAATAGAGGGTTTGTTACAAAAGACTTCACTTTTTGTCACTGTGTTAGTAAAACATTTGAAACTGCCTTTCACCTTGTAGTTTCTGTTTAATTTATTCATGAAACTATTGACTATAGAAATACATGATACGAATAAGCTGTTACCTTTCATTTTGTTCTGTAAAACACGCTTATAAACACACTAAACCCTCTCCGAAACAAGACCAATTCACATGGAAAATGAGAAACGAATGTATGCTAAGGGCATGGACTTCATGGCTAATTTTAGGAGTTTTATCACAATATCGATTGCTGCGATAAATAATGTAACATGTGCTGTATCCCTGATGTGCTGTATATCTATAACTATACACTAATAACACTAGTATAACTATACACTAATAACACTACTACCTCAAACCTGTCTTTTAAAGACAATTGATTATGAACATCCTTATTAAAACAAAATGCCAAGAGGAGAAGCTCTTTCTCATAGTTTGGAGCTGTGTAAATGTGCAAAGCTCTGCTTTTAGCTTCCCAATCCTTTTCATTTCTTTTGGATTTATGTTATTTCTAGCATGCTGAAATGAGATTTCTGGGCAGCTCCTTTATGCAGTTTCTAGAGGTTTTGATCCTGCGAGTTGCTTCCACATCCATTCACATCATGGGAAGTTAAATGAACTCATCCCTTCACAGTCTTGATTCCTTCATCTGTTTCTTTCCGTTTTGGGGTGGGCTAAATCCTGAACTTTGGATGTAAGTTGTTTAATTGAAAAGGCAGCTACTTGCCTGCCTACATGACCAGTTGTGTTCACAGGAGAGGGCCCTATATGATGCTGCACTGCTGTATTGGAGACATTTCCCATATTAACATGTATTTTCCCTTTCAGATTCTCTATAAATAGGCTGTCTTGTTAGACACATCTTCAGACACACTACACATCCCTCTGCCATTTCACTGCGATCATGGATTGTGCCTGTCCCAAATTCCTTTATTAAAGTCTCTGTGCTTTGCTATTTGCCTTTCTCATCAGGTTTTTGTTGTGTTACAACTTCTCTGCTTCAGTCCAATTGTCCACATTCTTCCTACAGACAGGTTTCCCATTTTGCAAAGTATTACTGGCATTTTGGTAAGTGTTCTTATCTGTATATATTACATGGCATTTTAACTCATGCATACATACTAATTATGAAGAACACTTTTCAGTGTTGTAACAGAACACAACTTCCCCTTTTGTCACATTGCTGCCCAGATTTTCTTTCCCCCCAGCTGGCAATCACAGTATGTTGTGAACTGCCTAGATTTTGTGTAAACCTTCATTTTTGGACAAGCCACATATCCAAATATGTGCTTAAGCCCTTAAACCTGTGTGAGTAGCTTAAACGAGGGTGTATAGGTTTGCAAACTGAAAGCTCTGTCTTGCGGAGCAGGAGTATTTCCCTCAAAACACATTGCAAAGGCAACCTAGAGACATTTTAGGTGCATGCTGGGTAATGTGGAGATGAGGGATCCTGCTGATTATCCAGCATAGTCCACATGTGCAAGGGCAGGGAAGCCTTCGATCCCAGTCCCGTACAGAGCTGTGTGTGGACACTTCTCCTTTGAGTCAGTGGAACAAACAGGACTTGATTAAATGTCTTCACTGCGTAAATTTAAGAATGTGCTCAAGTCATTTCTAGATGAGACATCTCCCTCCAAAATACACTTCCCTTACAGCACGTGACATCTTAGAAATGAGTCAATCAGTTGCTGTTTGACCACAGGTGACACGGAAAATTCATCATTTGTTGAGCTCTGTTACTGCAGGATGCAGTACAGTATTGCCCACATTGTTCTCTGCAGCCTATAGGTATTATCAGTGTTCGATGTAAGGACCTGCTGAGAAGACCCGGAGCCCCAGAGCTCGTCCTCATGTTTCCATTGCATCATGTGGTCTGTACATTCCTCTGTGTCCAAATGTTCCTTCTCAGGTAAAGGAACACATTTGCCTTTCCCCTGTTGATCAATGTTTCCTCTGTTATCAGCTTGTAATACACTCTGCGTGACACTTTGAGCATTGTTTCTGACAGGTAGCCTCTAAAAGGAGGCAGAGGAATGGGTAGTTGTACCTACAGCAGCATGCACAGCCAAAAAGCCAGCTGGTCCTTTTTTGTCCCTAGCGCTGAATTCCTACAGTTGCATGTGATAGGAAACACCAGGATTCTTCTCTGTTTGCAGGCAGGAGCTCCCAGGTTGCCTGTTAAATGCACAAAACATTCTGGGGCAGGCTCCATAACCCACCTGCCACTAGCAGGATGCTCGTCCTTCATTAGGTCGCACCAGCACCCAGAGAATCCCTGAGGCCCTCTTCTCTGCAGCATCAGGTTGTGCTTCAAGAGCGCTGATGATCAGTGTGTCTTCAAGAGCATCAGCTGCACAGAAGCAGATGTCCTAGACAGAAACCAGTGCATGCAGCCAGTAAATTCAAAATCTTGTCCGTTAGGCTGAGCTCCTCAGAGCAGGGCAACGTGAAGTAGTTTTTACATCCATTTGGGAGAGGCATTTCATTATGCAGCTTGTCAAAGTTACCCTTCGGTGCTTTCCCTCCCAAACACTTGTGCAGGAGCTGGGCAGCACTAGAAGGTCCAGCTCAGAGCAGCTTTCCCTCTCACAGCAGCATTTCAGGAACTCGGGGAACAGCCGAGTTTACAGGGCAGTTAAAACACACGGAGACCTCAGGCAGACTCAACACCAGGGTGTCTGCTCCAGCCCTCAGAGCAGCTCCGGATTAGAAGGGCATAAAACCAGCTTAAACCTGCTCTATGTACCCAGACCTACGGCTGGAGGCATAACACAGAATCTCACCTCTCATCCCGAGGCAATGCTTTTTTTCCAGTGCATGTGTTGGGCATGCTCCAGGTCCCTACTGAGGAGATAAAATGTATTAACGGTAGTTTAACACACTTCTGCATACTTGAAGAACGATGCTGTTATGCCGTGCTTAGAATGTTCTGCTGGAGAAGAAAAACGTGACGAGGTAAACACACCTCAGCATGAGGGAGAATGTGTAATTTATCTCGGCATAGTGGGAAAACGTGCTTGCTTTGAGTAATAAAGTCCACAGATCCAGCCCATCCTGGAAATAAGGCTGAGGATGGACGCACACCAGAGTTCACACACAAAGATGCAAAGATGGGGGTTTGGGGCAAAAATACTTTCTTTTCTAGGAGGGAAACTCCTTCTGCATCCAAGTGCGGTAACTCAATGTCTAACCGAGGACAGGGGGTGGAATTCCCCCTCCAGAACCTGTCCCAGCTGTGAAAACCTCCAGAAAGTGGCTTTTCCTCGCTGCCAGCAGCAGCCAGTGTGGCTCTGCCCCCAAGCTGCAAGCAGGTTGAAGTACAGCACTAAGGAAGAAAAGACAAGTATCCCCAAACCCCGAAAAATACCCGCTCGCCTTAATAACAGGGGGAGAGCGCAGGACATTGGGGGTGAGGCCAGAGGCTGAAAAGTGGGGTCCAGGTGCTGGGAAGTGGCTGCAATTGTGGGCTGCTGGTAGCAAGGATGTGCAGCAGCGTCTCTGCTGTGGCGACAGCAGTCCAGGATCCGATGGCAGTCCAGAACTTAACTGATGGCAGTCCAGGATTGAGGGCAGTCCAGAACCTGATGGCAGTCCAGAGCCTGATGGCAGTCCAGAATCCGATGCCAGTCTGGGATCCGACACAGCAGCAAAAGCTCCTCCGCACAGCTGAGAAGACTGGCTTGAAGCCACAGTGATCTGGCAGCAGATGCAGTGCCCGCTGCTGCCTCCCCTTTGCCTTCGAGCGGGAGGGGCTGAGACCCGTCCCTGCCCCATCAGATCTGCAAAATATCATCCCTTTTGTCTTTGTCTTTTCCTAGAACTTAGAAGTTGTCAGCTCTGGGGAGACACCTCCTTCCTCTGTCTGCATATTTACTCCTACTGTATAAATTAATTTACAAAGTGTATCTTAAAAGCAATGCTTCTGCGGTGTAAGTTCATTAACCCAAACAGAACATGGAATTGATGTGCATGAAAGGTATTTTTTCATGTAAATCAACTATCTCAAGACACCAAGTTAATGTTTAAGAAAGAGGTTACTGTGCAGGTCATTACATCTCATTATTTTCTGGTTAAACATGAGCCATATGCAACCAGCTGAGGCATGTTTGCAGTTTACATGGCAGCATTGTCAGCTTTGTAAAAATGAGTGAAAACATTCCGATTATTGTGACTCAGCTCTGGAAACTCGTTATGTTGTACCTTTAATAACATTTCCCACCAGTTTTTTTCCAAGGATAAAAGTTAAACCCAAAGCCAATGGGTAGAAATTCTTGGAGGCAGGAACCCTGAAGAATCTATATTAAACTGAGCAGATAAATAAGTCATTTAGTTCCCAAGCCCTCCTATTCCATCTGCCCTTCTGCTAACTCTCAGAGAAAAATCACCCATTATTTTCTTTAGATTTTCATGGAAATATATAAACCAGTTCTGCAAACACCTAAACATACAAAGAGTTTTATTTATGTGAATAAAGTTTCTCGTCCACATAGGTATTTGCAGGATGAGCCTTTAAAAAGTGCATGCCAACTGAAAATACTGATATGTATAAACCCCCCTGATCAATCTGTTCTTGCCGGTATGGACTAGCAAAAAAATGGCATTCCAGCACAAAAATGCCTTCGTGCCACATCAAATGGTGAAAGATTTGTTAACTTCTGCCTCCTACAGGACTGAGATTGAAAAAGGGCAGTTTAATACTACAGGTAGGACTCAATCAAAAGCCAGACATTCTTCAAATGACTTCACCCCCATCACCACACTTTTTGTTCACAAAATACTACATTGAATCTACCACAATTATTTTTTCTCCCGTGCAATGGGAGATGCAAAAATCAGAAGAAACTGAAGAGAATCAAGTCCAAGAAAATGAGCTGAAAAATAAAGTGTCAATACAGAATTATAAAGCAAAATGCAAAATGTAGAGCAAAAGGAATTTACTGTTCTTTTTAAGTTTCAAAATCAATTAATTGAAAACCTTGGGGATAAACCAAAAGAGTGCTCAAAATTGAAGGGCTGACAGCCACAAAGCACCCAGCCTGCTGGGGTCTCCTCCAGACCACCGTGTGTGCTCATATAAGCTGAAACACCAAAAAAGCATGGCAGCAATAGTTATTAACAGCCAAATCATATCTGTCAGCAAGAGGATGGTTGTAGGAGTTCCTGAGCTCTGCCCAGGAGAGAAACTCTGGCTGCAATATGTTTTATGCAAAGCCAAGTCCATGCCATTTCAGCTCAGAAATGCTCTTGTGGTACCTCGTGGCACAGCACTGGGTCACGACCCAGGTCTTGAGAAGCCTGAGTTTGTAGATGTTGGTTTTCGTTGGGGCTTTGTTTACCCTGGACTTAGATATTTTGTATTATTAAGAATCTGTGGCTTATGAGGACATTCTATTTATCTTACCAGTCTTTTTTGATGGAAATGCCTGAATTTTCTTGGAAACAGGGATTTTATTGGGGATTCTTGGTGCCCCTTGGAGAGGCTTATTTTTCTGGACAATAGTTTTCCTTAGTGTCACTACCCTTTTGATTTCCCAATGGTCACAGGCTCTCAAGGTCGTGCAAAGTGCATCCTTTTGTTAGAATGGACCCAGAATTTTGTATAAAAAGGCAGCAAGAAGATCTCTGTTCAGTGACTTAAAGTATATTTTCTGCCATGTACCCCGGCACTAGATTTTGGCTGCTTTTGCTTAAAAAGAAATGTGCAATTTGGAAGAGGTAAGGTTTAAAGGCAGGTCACAAGAGTATGTTCAGTAGGCACGTGTTTGCTAATTTATCACATATAAAAGTGAAATGTAGATTCTGAAGCAGAATTTTCCATGTGAACCTCTGTAATTTAAACATTCAATGTATCAGAGAGATTGTACCTCACACATAATGCAATATAAAGCATTAAAACAATGTGCCTTTCTGGGTTGTTTATTTTGGTTTAGCTTTCCTTTCCTTTCTGAGTTACTCATTTTGTTAGATCCTATTCTCTCACATTCCTTCTGAGGAGTGGCTGCATTAAAGTACATTGATGGATGCTCTGGCTTGTGGCCTCACTGCATTTTGTCAGGGTGCTTTGCTTGTTTAGAAGGTAAATGGTTTCCTCCCTATACTCACCAGAAAGCACAAAACTCTCTGAAAACTGGAGATTCAGTGGGAATAAGACGAATTCTAACATAAATTTCCCCCTCTGTTTGCGATCTTCTTTTCACCCTCTGTAACATCAAGTTTTGATTAAATGTGAAAAAAAATATATCAACCTTTAAGAGTGCTTCAATCCTTTCACTTTACCTTTCAGTACAAGATTACACAGAATTCCGTAGAAATTTCTTCTCTGCTTTGTAGGAAATATATTAAATCACTTCACAAACTGCTCGAAAACATGCCTAGGAATAAGGACAGTTTATCTTCAGCGTGTTGTAGCTGCATGAGGTGCCTCAGGGCTCGAGAGGTCGCTTGTAGCTTTGGGCTTTTGACGAAGTTGTGAGCACGCCTGTTAGGCTGCGGCTTTTGTTCTGCTGCTCCGGCCAGCTTTTGCATAATCCCTTTTAGCAGTGTGGTATCATCTATTCCCACTATAAAATCTACAACCAAAAAGAGCACATGCATTAGCAACTTCAAAATGGTCCCTTTTTGGACAGTTTAATTGTGATTAGTTTATATATTTCTGCAGAGGTGACCAACAGTTGTAACATGAAATACGTCAGCACCATTAGCATCAACCCCACGAATAAATTCTCACAATCAGTTTAATTGTTAAATGACACAATTTAAAATAATCTTTACCCAAATAAATACTTCTCTACTTTCCTGATACAAATGTAGCTGTTAAAGCTGCAGCTTTTTGAACTGCATTTTTTTTTCCTCTCAATATGCTTTTGCTTAATTGTCTTTAAAGTCTTTAACAAGAAATGAGAAAAATCAGTTGGTTTCCCTTTTGCTTTTTCTGACCTGGCTCCATTAGCACAGCACTTCAGCTCTGCAGATCTCCCCGTAACATTTACACACACACAGAAGTGTGCTAACTCTGTATTTTACCTGAGCAGAGTTTTGGGAACTGATTTTATTAGAGGAAAATGCAGTGACAGTGTTTTGCCCAAATGACCAGGCGATTCCCTGATACAAAGCTGATTAAAGTCAATGGAATTTTTTTCCCTTCAGTGATTTCAAGTCAAATTAGAAAAAGTCTTTGAAAAAGACTTCAACAAGAACTTGCTTGAATTTTGTATAACGATTTCTGACACAACAGATTATTTTCAGAGTCTGAAACACAAGGCTCACACTTCATTTTATTTCTCTTTAGTTTCTATTTGCTATTTCCCCATGTTTTGCAGTCTTCAGTGGCAAAAGGGCTCCGAGCTTCAATAGCAGCTTTGCTTAATTAAGAATTTGGGAGCAGGACTCTTTTGCTTTTTGTCTTTTTACTTGAAATGTTTTCAGGTCAAAGTAGAGCTGATTCTCCAATTAAGCTCTTACATGCTGCTGTGTTCTAGTAGTGATAAAGTTAGAAAGCAACAAATTCACTAAATCCTCTGGTCCTGACAAATCAGTTTATTTTCCCATCTGCTCCTATTTGCTGGAATCACTTTTAAAAATCTCCCTCTCTTGATTCCCACAGAGCAGCTGAAGGATTTTCATCACCTCGGGGTTACATATTTCGTTTGTAAAGAGATGATGAATTGTTAAAAGATTCTATTTCACATAGGGGTGGGTTTTAGAGAATATGGAATTTTCTTAGAAACCAGGATTCCTTTTTAGTTTAGATCTTTTCTTGAGCTTTGGCTGATGCAAGCCATAGGCACAAACAGCTGCACAAAGGAAACTGGGATTTTATTGTGCATTCCTGGTGCCCCTCGAAGAGCTTATTTTTGTGGACAATAGTTTTCCTTCGTGTCACCACCCTTTTGATTTCCCAGTGGTCACAGGGTTCCAGGGTCGTGAAAAGTGCATCCTTTTGTCCCTCTTCGCCTAAAATTCAGTATAAAAAGGCAGTGAAAGGACCTGAAAGTTGGTTAAGGCATGGAGGGTGGGTTTTGTAGCAGAACTTAAGCTGCATGCTTTGTTTAATTACAGTTAAGATTGCAATTCCAGAGAGAAGATACCATTAAAGACACTTTAAGAATATCCAACATTAATAAATATATATTCATAAAGTCATAGAATTAATCCCAGAATATCTCCTAAAATGATCACCAAGCAACAAAAATCCAGAGTTATTTTAATATCGATAATTAGAATTGGATTAATTAATTTTCTTTTTTTAAATGGGCTTTACGATGTAATTTTGTTGAGAAACACCAACAAATTATGATCTACTCTTTCAGCTAAATCATGGTTCTTCAGAACCCTCTTTTTCCAAAAGACTCATGAAAACTGAATTTGTGACAGGAAATTTAATAGCCAAAATTTTTCATGAAAGAAATATGTACATTTCTTAATTCTGTGTGCTCCAGTCTGAAAACAGAATTACTTACACTAAATGCATTGTGTTATTTGCAGTAGTCTATCCATTGAACATTTCCACATCATGTTCCCACCACAGTTCCAGGTTTTATGCATGTGTATGATACAAGATAGCTCTTTAAGAGGAGATGCAGCCTCAATTTCAAGGTTTTGGAATTTGTGGCTTGATGGTATCCTGCCCTGGATAAAGTCAGGACTACAAAGGAAGAAAGCAAATGGTGTTCTCCCCTCTACATGCACATTTAAGGAGCCTAATGCTGTTTGCAAGGTCCCAGCAAGAGCAATAGCAGCTACTGGGTGCAGGAAAGTGGTAGAAGTGCTGGAGACATGCTGGAGCAGGGCTGTGAGGGGTGGGGAGGGGATCAAACATAAGGCTGCATCCGGCTGGAAGAGCAGAATGTTGCTCACTGATACTGGAGCCTGGGAGAAGACACCTGATTTATTTATTGATGCACTGGAGCCTGCGGTGCTGTGTCAGACTCTTCCCTGCTTTAGGAGTAAGGCTGAACACAGTCTTTAAAGAGAGAAAGATAGTTATTTGCCAAAGTAAACTGCTCCATGAAAAGTGTGTCATCTCTGAGTGACTGTTGCTCAGTTTAATTCCCTAATGAAAAACATGATATCATGAGTGAGAAACCTGGAACAGCCTAATTCGCAACAGCTTCATGGCACTTGTCAGTGGATTACTGCATGTCCCCATCTTCCCTTTTTAGCCAAATTCCCACTAGGCAGGCAGAGACTTCTCTTTTTTCTTCTTATATTTAGGAAAGGACAAGATAAGGACATTTTGCTTACAGAAAGACCAGGATACATTACCCAATATAAACACTGCAGTTTGTAAATGAATGGGGTTTGTACTGAAATGTATGCCAAAGCCTTGGAAATCTTCCCTGAAAAACGAGTGCTTTAAAGGTATTTTATGGATCCCTTACACTCCCTCCCCTTTCAAGGAATTCAGCCCTGCATTCTCAAGGTGTGATGCTGATTTTTCTAAGAGCAAAAGGAGGGCACCTGGAAACAGAAAGAACAGACTCTGTGTAGTATTCCACGTCCAGAAGACATCTTCATTCTTATTGCTCAGACATCTTGTGACCTCAGAAGTGGAAGGTATTTCTAATATACCAGAATTCAGTTAAACTCATTTATCTATCAGCAGCTGGAATGCTCAAATATTGGCTGTATCTAATGCCAGACCGGGGACCCACCAACAGATTGGCATCAGAGTCACTGATATTTAATACTAGATCTATTTTCTCTGGTCCAGTGTAAGGATCACACTCATACAGCAAGATAATTTTCTTTGCAGTTGGTGACTATGACATTTAGTGAGTGAGGATTTAAATTCTAATGAAGCAGCAGTGAGCGGCTGCTACCAAACATCTCATCTTGTTTGACAACAGGGTTTTCCTAAACTTGACTTGCCATGTCCGTGTGCCCATCTCAGCCCCGAATCTCCAGTTGCCTGAAGGATTATTTCAAGTGGGATCTCATAAAACAAGCAGAAGCTAATAACAGAATAAAAAATACATTTGGGGACTAAGAGTGGTTAATTTCTGCTTCATTTGGCACTTCCATTTAATATAAGGAAAGAAGCTGAAAGAATTGAGAGGGAAGGCCCATTCCAATGAACGCAGGTTTGGCTCTTGCTCAGCATAGACCAATCACTCACTGCTTGATGAAAATTGGAGGTGCTCTATTCTGTCAAGGTTTTCATTAGATCCTTGGCTACATAAATGCTGAGGCTGAAACACAATAATGTGTCACAAAGTTCCATGACATCAAATCACAGAATCACAGGCTGGTTTGGGATGGAAAGGGACCTTAAAGCTTTCTAGTCCTCATTAAGAAAAATCATGTAAGTACTGTACGGTGTAGCTCAGAGGTATAATACATGTCATGTAAGAAAGCCCATTTTTAGGGCAAGCCCAAGAGGACAGGCTGCCAGTCCCAGAGACTGAGATTGTGACCAGAACTTTTGCAGTTACAGATCTGGGAGCAGCAGCACATGGCTGAAGAACTGCTGCTTCCATGTGGGCAGGAACAAAGGTCATTCTAACTCACATTGGTTGCTTTTAACTCCTAGAATTTACCTCTGCAGTAGAAGAGAACAGAGCTGCACAGAGCACCTGGAGCTCTCCAGGAATAGTGGCTTGACACCTCTTTCTGTTAGTATTTAATTTATTACACTTGCTGCACTGGAACTCAGCATACGTTTACTTTCCTTTTCCCTTTTCCCTTTCCCTTCCTTTCTCCTTTCTCCTTCCCTTCCCTTCCCTTTCCCTCTCCTACCCTCTCTTTTTTCCTCTCCTTTTTCCTTTCTCCTTTCCTTTCCTCTTTCCTTTCAGGACTTCAAACTGCCTTCAATTTACACTGCTCCTCCTCTAATGTCAGTGAGAAGTGTATATGGCAACCAGAGGAGAAGACACCCTCTCTGTAGCATTTGTATTTCAGTTCATTCATACTCACACCACACTGGAGCACCTCTACAAATACTAAAGCATCTCTGAACTCATTACTGCCCAATGGTTTGGTTTTGGTTAACTGAATTGTTACTACAGTTACTTAGTTATTACCTTTTCTCATCCACAAATACAAAGCCTTTGCCCAAAATCTTGTTCACATCTAGTTTATGCTGCTTATAAAAGTTTAAATTATACTTAGATTACCCAGTTCTGGGAACAGACTAATGTTTACCATCATCCTTGTCAATGTATTTCACCTCATGCAGTTGTTCTTACAGGATTTTAATGTAAATCCAGATAAAATTTGTTATTTTCCTATTTCTAAAAGTGAGTAAAGTGGGTTTCATCTCCACAGTTCAGGGCAATGAAACAAAGCTGAACAAATAGCCCTGAGTAACATAGTGCACTCTGAATTTTCACTCTGGGAGGTTTTGATTCATGTCTTGATATAGTTTTAAGTGATGAGGATTTTGAGATACCCTTGAAGCTCTTACAGAAGTTTGCTTCTCTATCAAAACTTGTGTGATTCTGTATATTTGTATGCAGATAATGGCCTATGACTGGAATTTCAGGAAAACAGTGTATCATAGAGCAGTTTGGGTTTTCTAAAGCACATCAGTGGAAGGAATCCCTGTGAAACGCAGGGGCAAGAGGGTGAGGTGCCCAGATCTGTTATGGAGCAACAAAATGTCCAAAGCCATTACAGAGCGTGAAGCAGAGGTGTCTGGAGCTGCTATGGAGTGATGAAGTATCCAGAGCTGCTACGGAGCAAGGAGGTGCCCAGAGCAATTAGAGACTGACAAGGCGAAGTATCTGGAGCAGCCGTTATGGACTGACAAGGTGAGGTGTTCAGAGCTGTTATGGACACCTCAACAAGGTGAGCTGCCTGGAGCTGCTGGGGACCTTCTCTGGCTAAGGCAGTAGCTAGCTGCAGGTTTCTGTGCACGGTCTCCCTGCAGGCATGTGGGGTCATGGGTGCTCCCACTGCCAAGCCACTTTCCTTGTTGGGACACCTCAGGACAGCCCTGGCAGCAGATCGTTTTGGGGCTAATTCACAGAACCCCCCTAAGTTTATCCATCAAGGAGTCATGGGCTTGACTTGGCTTTCCCTCCCCCTTGCACTCTGTGAAGAGCTGAGTGGCTTAGAATCGAGCAGGGCAAACTGAGCCTCAGCAATCCATATTTACATGGGGGCAAAGAGGGGTGGGAGGCATTTAAAAACCACTTGGTTTGAAGGTAGTGGCTGGTCTTTGCCTGTCTGTCACATCTCAGAGGAGTGAGTGGATTTTCATGGAGGAATTTCATGGAAATTAAATCTCCACTGGAGTGATCCATTCAACTACTAAAGCTTCAGCCCAGTTTTGTGTCCTGGATGAATGCCCTGCTGAATAGCTTGGTGGGGATTCAAAAAGCCACCTTAAACTAGGGAATGTTTTTCTGCTAAATTGACTGCAAAGTAGTAATTAAACAACAGATAGCTTTAAAAAAACTCAAGTTTTAAAAAGCTATAGGAGCAAAATACCCGCGAAGCAGAGGCTGTATTTTGGGAAGGGACAGGGGGATGGGATGCTCAAACTGCCAAAGCAACTGGGAAGAGGCAGATTGCAAGAACCAAAATGGGTGCAAGGAAGTAAAATGATTTGCATAGATTCAATCTACAGTTGATTCTGGAGCTGGGTAAGGGGAGGCAGGAGCCAGACTGCTGAATTGTGTGGGGTATTTCACGCGGAAGGATCCCATTCAGAGGCTGAAGAAGCTTTCTCTGGCCTTTGTCCTGTCCTGTGCTTGAGGTTTGTCTTCTCCAGGAGGCTCTGCAGAAAGCTGAGGTCTGCAAAGCTCACGTTCAGCTCTTCTTTTGTGGCCAAGGGCTTCCTTGCTGCCAGTCTTCTCCCTCTCCCTGTGCCTCCCAAGCCCACAGTCACCACTGCACTCTCTCTGTTGATGATTTAGAAGCATGTTTGACTTGAAACTAATGAAACCAAAGTGACACCAAAGGAAAGCGAACCTCCTGCCTGACAGCACTGGTGAGCAGCACTGAGCTATCCCCTCCCCTGCAGTACAACTCTCTCACTTGCTCTCACACCTTCTTGCATCATGTCTGTTCTGCAAGGAGAAACCTGGAAGTTTATAACCTTATTTCATTTCAAACCTCTTCAGAGAGCATGGTTTGCGGCTTCCTCGGGCTGTTTAAGCGCTTTTGTGGCTTTAGTCCCACCTAATTTGCTGTGTAGAGGATGTCACCAAATTAGCCTATGAAAGAATCATAGAATCGGAATCCACTAGGTTGGAAAAGATCTTTAAGATCATCAAAAGATCATCTTAAAAGAGAGAGAAACACAAATTTGGCACTATGACAATTGCTAGATTTTTACAGTGTTTAAGGTAAGGCTTTACTATTTGAAAGTGAAATGTCCAACACTGCACTTAATTGGATTAACACATTTTTTTCCTACTCCCAGGGTATTTATTAGAATTCCTGCTCAGGTTCAGTCCCTGGAAGCACTGCAGTGTACACTGCCAGAGAAGCTAATCCATGGGTTGTTAAAGTACTGTCCATCTCTGACTTGTGTCGAGTGAAATCATGTTAAATAGTACTCAGGATAATGACTTTATAGTCTTATTAAAGCTAACTGCAGTCCTTAGGCTAGACTATCAAGCTTAAATATTCCCAGTGTCCCAAACGTTGTACTGTTAGCGCAGTACTTACTGCTAGAAGAAAGCCCATAAAATATCATTTGCAATTGTTCCATTGCTTTTCAAATATACTTCACAGTTTATTTGCACTGAGAATTGCTTTTCATTTCTTAAACTTGAATTTAATAGGTTGCTGATAACCACAGTGTAGTGTAATGAGAGGATGAGCTAAAAACCAGCAAGAACTGTTGGATGCCAACTGTAAAATGCTAGTGAGTTTTAGCCGACACACAGATCCTCTCACTGTCAGAAGCCTTTGCTACACCTCTGTCAGAGGGCTGGTTCCCTGTCAGGCAGCAGTTCATGTGATAACTAAATTTTGTCCTCTCCAAGATGATATGAGAGTATGAAGTCAATACACAGTACTGTTCAACAACTCTTCATAAGTACTGAAAATGGGAACAAGATTCAGATGTTTCAGTGCTGCTGGGCTGGTATTTAATGGCAATCCACAAAGGCCATGCAGCACTACTAACATAATTCCTGGAAAGTCCAGTTTCATAGATGTTGCAATCAAAAACAAAGGCAGAGCAAGTGTTTTGCTGCAGCTTTTCTGCCTCACTGCTCCACACCAAACAGAAAACACTGCTGGAGTATAAGTAACCAAAAGCTGCAAAGGGTGATTTCTACCAGCTCAGCTTGAAGGCAGAAGCGTGTGGAAGAGGAGCTGGCCGTAAGTCACTCATGGCCAGTGGTTGTGTAAGGGACAGTGGTGTGCCGATCACTGATTTTTCTGAATAATGGAGAATCTCCATGCTTCTTCCCATGGAGAGCTCAGGACTCTGGGAAAGCTCCCTTGTGTGCCAGATGGGTTTCCAGCATCAAACTGTCCTTGTAGACTACAACTACAGGTTGTAGAACTGCACAGGGCTGCGTGGCCAGTGAAGGAGAGTCCCTTCTGTGACCACGTTTGTTACTCCCTGGCTCCAGCAGTAGTGCTGGCCTAAAACCAGTCAGATCAGGCTGTTGAAAGCTAAAACCTCCCCATCACCATCACCCTCCCAGTTAATGAAGGTACAGATGATCACACAACTCCTCTGGGAGCCAGAAGGATCTAAATTCTCTGTGGTAAAGGCCATAAACTACATATATGCAAGAGCCAAGTCCCAAATCATGCACACAGAACATCCACCTCTTTTGAGGGAGCTTGACCAAAACTGTGGCCTGTTCTCTGAATACTTTAATGCTGAATGTCATTCTAACACTCACGTTTTACATAAATTCTGTGGGTTTACTTGCCTAGTGCAGGTGTTCCCAGAGGTCAGGCTTCAAAGCCATTGCCAGGGCTCACAAGTGAATGTTTTCAGTTACATCTGACAGTGATTCCTGACATATGAAAAGGTGAACAGTGTTTGTTAATCCAGAAAGTTTAGGAATCATAGAAAGGTTTGGGTTGGAAAGGACATTAAGATCATCTAGTTTCAATCCCCCTGCCATGGGTAGGGGAACTGCTGGTCTAAGATATCTTTGTTGTCTGACTGTAAAGCATATATTCTGGATAGTTCTAGCACTTCAAAACCCACAAGGGTGTATTAAATCCATACCAGCAAAATCTTTTTGAGATGAAAAGCACAGGTCTACAATCTGAGGCTTCTTTGCTTATTTTTAAGGAAGTGCTGATGGTTTTAATAACATATTGAATTCAAATGAGCTGATCTTTTCCACAAGCCACAGACGGCTTAAAACAGTAGCTCCAAGAACCATTCAGTGCCTTTAACTGGTTTAATTCAGAAACTTAAAGATGGTTATTGGAATGACATCACCATCAGCTATTTCTGTGTTGGTACATCTTTAGCAGAAAGAAATTCCTGTTAAAAAACTAGAACCCAAATGGTTCTAAACTCCTTCACTGATCTTTAGATGTATCTTACCTCTAGCCTCAACAGCTTGCATGTTCCAGTTACTGATTGTAACCACAAACATCTGTTGTGTATCTAAAACAAGAGTGCAGCCTGAATTGAATACATCATAAATCAAAACAAGAAGGATTTGTATTAATCCTTTTCACATTTGTCTGAAATTGTGCCATTACTTTTGGAAATAAAATCATACAAAATCCACCACTCTTGATGTTAGCAGTGAAGTCCACCTGTATAAATCAGGGCAGCATTCATGCTTAACACAGTGCTCTCCATTTCATAAAGAAAAGTCGGAATGAGGAGTTATTATTTTCATACCTCATAAATGGTGTAAAACTCTTACTTCTTGTTGGCATTTTATAGAATCATAGACTCATAAAATGGTTTGGGTTGGAAAGAACATTAAAGCTCATCCAGCTCCAACCCCTGCCATGGGCAGGGACACCTTCCCCTAGAGCAGCTTGCTCCAAGCCCCGTCCAGCCTGGCCTTGAGCACTGTCAGGGATGGAGCAGCCACAACTTCCTGGGGCAGCCCATTCATAAATACTTGAATAACATTGTGGCTAGAGGCCCCAGAACACATCAGAGCACTATTACACTAGCTGCTGTATAAGCCCATAGAAAGAAACAGCTCTTTCTCATAAGCTGTGAGCTGAAGTAGCATTTTTCTTGAAGTGACTTGTAGCATGAGATCCTAGTAATGGCTACAACATGTATCATGTAAAACCTCAACATACATAATCATTTTTTAGTAGCCACAGAAAGACAAACCTGGACTTAGGTCAGGGTAAATCACTTGTTCATGTATTAACGCAGCACTTACTGTTGTTTTGCCCCCAAATAACAGAAGAGGGATATGGACACAGCACATAGAAAATCCATACACTAAGATGATGGAACACTAAACTGGTGCCCTTATGGACATAGCCCCCAGTGCACCCTGCAGCACCCCACAGAGCCAACATGCTCCTGTACTGGAGCTTCTATTTGAACTCAGTTGCTATGAATGAAAGAAGGAACCTCTGTATTTTGTAAGCCTGGAAGATGAAAGAGCTAATCCAGGCATGTGAAGGCTGTACCTTACACATATCTTTATGCTAAAACAATATGTGGTAAAATAATTGTGGTTTCAGTCACCACTGGCAACATTTGTTCTTCTGAAGCAGATTTATGGGGGCTTGTTTTGTTCCACTTTAGGTTTAAAGCCTGGATATTTCGTAGCTGTTTTAAGAATGAAAGAATAAAAGATTAACAGCCTTGTAGAAACCCAAGCAAATGCAATCAAGTATCCAATACATATTGGCTGAGAATTATTCCAGAGCTTAAAATTGAGCTTCTGCTGTACAATAAAAGCAGAGAAGAGACTTGTTTGCCTGTGGTGTTCTAGAGAAGAGCTCAAAGCTTGTTGGATGCAGATTCCCTGGGCACAAGCTTTTGATGTCCATATTTGACTACCAACAAGGACAACACTGCACATTATCATTTGAATGACCATTAATCAAATTAGAAGGGTTTTTTTTTCTCCTGTTAAGCTAAAACTGGGGGTACCTGCAGGACAGCTGAGCAGTTCAGGATTCTCCTTCCCTGGGACACTTTCCACTCAGCATCAGTTTTCCTGTTTTCTCTCAATTTCTCTCCTCAATCCTCGCAATCAGCTTTTTGGGGATCTTCTTAAAGCAAAGCTGGCAGCACTTGTCTTGAAATCTTACCCTGTAAACACGTTGCCTTTGTTCACAGGGTTGAAAGCACTGTCCAAATCGAACATGAGGGTGGTTTGAGCAAGTAGCCAGGGTTGAGCTGTCTGTGATTAGAAGCTGCCAGCACTGAAGTGATGGTGTGGGTCTCACTTTGGCTTATTTCAGTTACATCTTGTACCTAAAACCAGACTGCAGAAAGAGTAAGGTTTGACTGACTGCACTTGTTTGGATTGTACTTAAACCATGCAGCAGAAACAACAGCTAGATGTTTTTTAGAGGATCCAACCTATTTCTAACATGTCTTTTCTTAAATAGCTCCCCCCTGTGTATTCTAACAGACTTTATATAGATGTTTGAGGTTTTTTTTAATCAAGCACTTCTTTGTGGGAAATAAATGAGGTTTTATTACCCACCATTATAACAAAATACCCCTAAACTTAGCTGCACACACTGAAGTCACTGTAAAATGTACTCCACTACAGCTGGGCTATAGAAAATCAACAGAACTGATCATGTCTTCACTGAAACATGAATGGTTTCTATAGAAGTCTGAGGTCTATAAAGCAACTGGGTTAATGCTGTATCTGTGAACAAATGACAAGCTCTAGTTTGTAATTTTAGTCCTTTTAGAGTCTTGATTATGACGTTTCTTGTTCTCTTGAACTGGAAGAAAGTAAATAATTGAGTTTGTGGGTGATGAGCTTGCCAGCCACAGGGCACTGAGAAGTTGTGTATGTGGTGGTTAATGCCTGCTGGGCTCCCAGCCAAGATGGCCAAAATAGCATAGCATAAAGTTAGGATCTCCTTGTGTTGTCATTTGCCCACTGCCATCAACTGGCTGCCCATAACCTGGCATTAGGAATTAAAAACAAGGCTATGATGCTGCTGAATGTGACCATGATTCATGGGATCTCTGGCTGTAAAACACCACAATGATAAAACATGAAGTCAGCTGGATATGGTGTTCCTAAAACTCATTACTTTGCCTTGCTGAGCCTTTCAGTGAAACTAAGTAGGTAAGAATTCAGTATTCATGTGAGGTACAGCATCCCCAGGGTGCTCTTAAATGCTGTGGTGTAAGAGAATAAAGCAACTGGCTATGTTAAGTTCCTTTAGAAAGGAAAATACACTTGCGCTTGGAAAATCAGACATAATGGAGGAATAAACATCTCCATCTGGTAATGCATACAAAACATTGCCTGAGCCTCCATCCTGTACTCACACCTTTGGCTCACAGCCTCTCGTGGAACCAGTAGGGTCCGCCACAGGAAGCTTGTTCTGCCCAGTTCTGCAGGTGCCAGAGTACACAGCAACACACTGCACAGCTTCTATTTCAAATGAAACCACGATCACAATTATCTTTAGTGATGCATTTTCAAACCACCCCCTCTAAAGCTCCTTCTGCAAAGGACAACAAAAACCTTGCTGGGGGAAACAAAACCAATTGTCACGGGAAGGAAACAAAATCACTGGGAAAGTTTTTTCATTCAAAAACCAAAGCAACTGTCTTTGTGGCTTCCTCCCCCCAATAGCTGATACTCACTAAACATTCACTGCAATGGAAAAACCAAGGAACACCAAAGAAATGTTTTCCTCAAGACACACGGTGTTTTCTAGAACTAAATGAAGAGACAACTCTTTATTCATAAAGTGCAACACAAAAGGAATAAAATAACAAGACGGTAGAAAAATTTTTGTAGGGACAGAAGTGCAAATAAACTATATATTATGATGTAAAAAGGCAGCATCTTGAATATTTAAATGTGTATCAGTATCTGAGTTTATCACTATAGTATAATGCAGATTCAGTCAACACAATATGAAGACAACTTTGTGGAAGAAAAAGTGTTATTTTTGTTACTTGCTGTGTTTCAGAAAAATAAGCCATGTCCTGGAATTTGATCCTTGCTTCCCATTTCTCTATTTAGTTAT
Organism: Myiopsitta monachus; assembly: GCA_017639245.1. Classification (NCBI taxonomy): domain Eukaryota; kingdom Metazoa; phylum Chordata; class Aves; order Psittaciformes; family Psittacidae; genus Myiopsitta; species Myiopsitta monachus. Next base: position 993,379 of record CM029925.1, read on the forward strand.
TATGGCAATTATAGCTCATGGCTGTCTCGCAAACCAAAACGATTTTTTAAAATGTTTTAGCCATGGGGAAAGTGCTTTACCAGTTTGATTTATTCTTGCACCAGTACGGTACCCAGCTGCAACTTGTCTTCTACCATTGAGCACAGTATCACTGCTTTAAAATCATCACTACTCCACAGATACAACAGACCCTTTCAAACAGTTTTGCTATAATACAGTTTCTCAACACAGAACAGTTACTCCCGGCATGAACTGTGCTCCCCTGTGCAGCTGAAGCACACTGTGTGCACTCTGTGCATCTGTTAAGCTGCAGTAAACACTTAAAAGCTCAGATCACTTCATTATTGTTGATGCTTTTCTCACCTTGTACCTATTCAAAGTGACAACCCACTTTCTGTAAGCACTTTGAATTATTTTGCTGCAGTGGCAAAAATAACCTGGGAGTTCCTCTGACTGTGAATGGAAAGCTGTACCCATAAAGCCTTCAATCCATCCTTCCCAAGGAACCTCTGGGAGCAAGAGCTTTGTGGACGTACCAGTATCAAAGTGATAACTCTGTATCTCTGCCATATGGTATTAGTAAAAGGTAGAAAGAAAGTGTAGGATCTCAGCCAATGTGGACACCACTAACATAGTGACAATCTGCCATGCAATGACAACTGTGCTTTCTAGTTAAGGCTTTGCCAGCATGGGGTATTCAGCAAGTATTTGAACTGATCACTGTTGGCTCCAGCAGTTTCTTACCATTAGCACCTCTTTAGCTCCTTGCCACACTTGCCTCTCTTACTCCTGTTGTCGTGCTCAGTTCAATTCTCTTCAGTAACTGCCATTCCCCCAACCCTTCTCACACAAAAGTACCTGGGGAGCTGCTCAGCTGTGGTTGCCTTCTGTGGTTTATTCCCCTTTCCCCCCTCTCCGGTCCATAAGCTCTCTGGCTGAGACCTTGCCTTGCTGCCTCAGCGCAACTGGTTGTCTGAGTCCTGCCTTTACAGCTGTGACCAGGGAGCTGTGGTACAGCCCTGGCTTCTCTTCTCACAGTATGAGCCCGAGGACAATCCGGGCTCCCATTTAGGCAGCTAAGCTAATGACTGCTCTAGCTTTATCAACATCACAGAATAATTTGGATTGGAAAGAACCTTAAAGCTCCTCCAGCTCCAACCCCTGCCACGGGCAGGGACACCTTCCACTGGAGCAGTTGCTCCAAGCCCCTGTGTCCAACCTGGCCTTGAGCACTGCCAGGGATGGGGCAGCCACAGCTTCTCTGGGCACCCCCTGACAGCGCCTCAGCACCCTCACAGGGAAGAGCTTCTGCCCAAGAGCTCATCTCAGTCTCCCCTCTGGCAGTTAAAGCCATTCCCCTGTCCTGTCCCTACATCCCTTGTCCAAAGCCCCTCTCCAGGTTTCACCCCACGAGCTTTCCCCCTCCCGAGGTAGCTTTACACTGCTCGACACAGCACCGTAAGGCGCAGCCGTCCCTAGCCCCCACCACTCCGCCCCATCCTCACAATAACGCAGGCCCCTGAGCCACACCATGCTTCAGTGCCCGGGCCAGCTCCGCCAATCTCCCGCCACAGCACACCCCACTACCGACAGCCCTACAGCACCAGAGCAGGGAGGACCCCACCGGAGCCCCCCCAGACCGCCCTGACACCAACCCCGGCGCCGCGCCCGGGGCTCTGAGGAGCCGCCCCCGCGGCACCGCCCTGAAGCGCTCCGCGCACGCGCACACCCCGCGCCGCACGCCTGCGCGGCGCCCCCTCCAACGGCTGCGGGTGAGCAGTACGCACGCGCAGAGCTCCCCCTCTCCCCTCCCGCCGTTCCCCCGCGCTCCCGCCAATCGGGCGCCGCCCCGCAGCGTCGCGGCCCGAGCGCGGCGTGCGTGCGTGCGTGCGTCCCTGCGCCCGTGCGTGTGCGTGTGCGTGCGTGCTTGCGCTCGGCGGCGGCGGCGGCGGCGCAGCGTCCCCTGCCCCGAATGAAAGGGACGGTCCCGGCGAGCGGAGCGGCCGTGAGCGACCGGCGGTGACGGGCTGCGGGTCTGCGCCAGCGCCGCGCCTCTGCCCGGCGACGCACCCGCCGCACGGGTGAGTGACTGACGGACCGACCGCCGGGTGCCCAACCGCCTCGCTGCCCGCCCAACTGCCGCTTTGCCGCCCGCCCGGGGCAGGCACGGAGACCCCGGCCCGCCCGTCCGCAGCCCCCCGCCACCCGCTGAGCCCGTCCTGCCCCTCCGCCGCCTCGCCGCCTGTGCCTGGGCCTCAGCGAGCTGCACACCCCCGGGCAGGACCCGGCACCCAGCGCTGCCTCTTTAGGGGGCGACCCCGGTGCCGTTAACCGCCCCCCGCCCCCTCCCCGAGCCGACGCAGCCGCTCGCTCCGCCCGCCTCGGCCCGCTCGCTCCTTGCCTGGAGGATCCGCCCCCCCTTGTCTCCGAGTCCCTTTTCCCCAAAAATTTGGTGAGGAGCGGGGAGATCGCCCTTCTCGGGAGCCCCGCGTCCCACCGAGCCCCCCTCGGCAGCCCCTCTGGCGGGGAGGGGGGGTCAGGCCCCGCTGGTGCTTGTAGCCGGGCCTTTGAGGGGGGAATCGCAGCGATCCCTCGCCGAAGGGCGCCGCGCCGAGCCCCATCGTACCCCCGGGGAGGCGGGCGGCAGAGGTGCCGTTATCGACCCATCTCTTGCTTCCCGCGAAGCGTGGAAACTTCGCTGTGCTCTCTGCCCGATCCCTGCCGCTGCGGGCTCTGTGTAGTGTTCAGTTAACCTGCTCTGTTCTTATTGTTCAGACTTCCCAGCGTTGGGCCTTTCCCCTGCACCCGCCTTTGCCCCCTTTGGTTTTTTTGGTGGTTTTTTTTTTTTTTTTCCTTTAAGGAAGTTACATGCAGAAGTTCTTATCCCGCTTTTTCTAGTGGCTGTAGGATGCTGTGTGAGCTTAACTCTTGGGTAGAAATATCCATGGGACTTTTGACTTTGGGCTCTCAACTGCAGACCCCTCCTTCTCCACAGCTTCACCCGCCTTCTCCAAAATAATGCCCCCCAGTGATGGATGATTGACTCTAGAAACCACAAAGCACTTGAAAGTTTCTTGAGCAGTGAATCTGGTAGTGAGCATCTTGGGAAGATGAACACAAATGTTTCCTCAGAGTCCAGCCCACTTGAGCATTGGTATTTTACAGCATTTTTGTACTTCTGTTGGATGTTTTCTTCAAGTAAAAGTTGTGATTTTAATAAACTACAAATCTGGAATCACACAGCAAACCCAGCTTCCAATGGGAAAGCGTAGTGTGGAGGTTACTGCCCTTTGTTGGGAATGCAAGTGGGGCTTTAACTCCTGGAAACAGGTGGAAGCTCTTGAAGCGTATTTAGGCAATAAGTAGAAATCAGAATCTAGGTTACTTTCTGTTCCTGGATGCTGAACGATGACTCGGGCACCGAGGGCATCCTCCTTTGCACTCCTCTTTTGTGTTCTGAAATCTATCGTCTAGAACTCAGTAAACAGGATGCAGACAGTAGGAGTTTGTCAAACACTTTGCTTTAAAGATAAAAAAGGAAGGTGCTGTTGGGGGAGGCACTGTGCGAATGCCTTGGTGGACATTCAGAAAAGTGAATGTAAATGAGCCCAAATTTTGGAGGTAAATATCACTGAATAAGTTTCTTCTTTTGTGACTTCAGGGTAGGTGAAACTTTCCTTTGCTTTTTGAGACCAAGCCTGTGGAAAACTTATCTGTATGTAATCATCTGTGGTTTGTGGCACATGTGTTCAGTTCTGGTCAGGATCTCCCAGTCAGAGGTTCCATAGCACATTGCTTTCTGCGATCAAACCTGTGAGACTTTTTCTGACAAGCGAGATTCTGGCAACAGGATATTTAAATGCTATTTTCTAAGTCTTTTATTCACTCGTTAGCTTTTAGAACGTGGGAAAACAGAAATAGCAAGCTGTTTGGAAGGTGCATTATTTTTCTTGTTCCGAGGAAATGCAGCTCAATACTTGGCAAACTGGATTGGTTGCTTTGGGGTGATTTAACTCAAGAGATGCAAACAGAATTTGGAGTGTTTCTGTTCAGAATGACTCTGGGTCTGTAGCAGAGCTGCCTAACTTGGTTCTTGTTTTCCAGAAAATGGGTATTTTTAAATGGACAGGGGAAGGAGGAGATTTTGGCACAAGAAAAGTGATCCCAGGGGAGCGTTTTCTCACGTTTATGAGCAAACACACATAGTTTAGGGAGAGGTTTACAACTGAAATGCATATGAAATATTCCTCATGCTCATTTATTTTCCTGAAGTTATTAGAAATGCAGGAAGATAAATGGTGTTAATATCCAGTGATAATACCCAGTGATAGAGAAAACAAATGCAGAGAGCACAGGATTGGAAAGAAAACTTTTAGATATCCTTATAAAATGCTTCTGGAGTAATTTAATGTGATGGTGAAAAGAATGTGGGTTCCCTTTCTGGTGTACCCTGATGCTTTTGGTCTGTTTGTGTTACAAATAATTTTTCCAGTATTAAATTATTCATAATTGAAGAAGTATTCCAAAACATAGCATTTAGGGGTTTATTTTGATTTTTAATATCAACATCAATGCACCATCAGGTAACTATTGGCATTAGTTTTAACCTCACTGTAAGCTTTTAAAAATCTAATGATACCAAAGTACTGGAAGAAGTCGGGTTCTGTCAGGCTGTTAGTGCATGGGAAGGCAGGGAGCTGAGGGCAGCTGACTGCAGCCAGCTGTGAGGAGGTTCTTTAGCATCTGGTTGCTTGGAAAGTTACTATTCTTTGAATGAAAGATGATGAGAATCACTTTATACATTTTTATGTGTTCTATAAATTGCTTGCATTTCCTAAAATATGAATTTGCTTATTAAATGGAAGAATAGCTGGGGTTTTTTTAGCAGAAATTCTTATTCCTGTAAGGCAGTAGAAAGTGTGTGTGTGTGTGTGCGTGTGTGTGTTCAAGTAAACCCCTGATCTTCCTTTTAAGAACTACTATCACTGCTGTCAATATATTGATAATACAGTCTGAATATAAAATGAAACAGACCCAAATGATTGTGTGTATCAACTTCTTAATACGAAAGCAGAACTTCTTGCATTTTAAATTAATGTATTTCTAACCCATCACTATGGCATTTATGTTGAGCCTTTTAATGTGACCTGAAACCAAAAAATCTTTGTTGATACTGTTTTGTACTTGCCTTTTGTCGTTTTGTTTTTTTTCCCTGCTCCTAAATGTTATTTTTGTTTGAGTTTTAAAAATGATGTTTAATAATTTAAATTATTATTTTTTAATCAAAAATCTGTGTAAGTTTCCTTCAGGAACCATTCCTTCTTTCCACTCAGAAGGGATTGCAGAATGGTCTTGTTTTGTTTTTCCTCCAGAAGAATACAGTGTAGTAATTCTTTTGTGTTTGACACTTAAGGACTCTCTGTTGGCACTGCAGAAGGGTGTGACCAGTTGATCCAGATTGGCACATTTTTTTGTGCAAATCAGCAAGATCTGGAATCTGTGCATTCTTCTTATGGGTATGCGTCACTGGCTTCTGCGCTGCTTTCAGTTAGAAAAGACGGCAAATGAAGCTGTTGATCCAGCAAAGGCAGTAACAGCTGAAGGACAGGCACCTTTTGATGCAGGAGTTTCATAGTAAACATCACAAGACACACAGTTCAAACTGGAACCTGTTGAAATAGGAGAGTGCGATTCCAGCAGGACTGTCTTTTAGCAGGATTAGATGCCAACAGTAACTTAATGACGTTCCTCTGCCTTCGATTAGAAAACCAGTGAGTGATCTGAGCATTACCACCGGGAAGCAGGCAGGTTTGCCTGTGCTAATTCCAGAGCGCAGGCATGCATTTTGGTGCAGATTGCCACTGTAGCATGATTTGGATGTATTTCAGCTCTGCAGTTCTTATGAATGGATTTTAGGGTTGTTTATCCCAACAGAAATATCAAGCTATATAGTGACTTTTCTTACTTAGATGAGTCTAATGAAGACAAAGGCTGAGGAGGATACTTTCATTGCGGTTGTAGCAAATTCTGACAGTAAAGGTCAGATTTTCAAAGTGAAAAGCTGTAAGAAGGCCTATTTGAAGAGAATTATATTTTATTTTTGGGGAAATTTAGAAGCAGATGAGCACAAACTACTTAATACTGGTCCAAGCAGCACATTAGGTATTTCCCCTTTTAACTTGCAGCGTCTTCCTCTAGACTAGGACCTCAGTGTTGTGGTTTAAAATGGTAACAGGTGAAAAGTTTGTGATTCATGTTGGGTTTAATCTTCAGTTACTTTTCTAATAGCAGCTCTCATGCACTTACTGAAAACTGGAATGCTATTCCTAAATTTTGGGTTTCGAAAAGGTTTGCATTACAGCAGGGTAATCGGAGATACTGCTAAAATGTGGTACCTAATGCTGTTTGACTGGCCATGATATATCTCTGCAGTACCTAAAATACTCAGGTTTTATCTTGTCATCTCATCCTCATCTGAGGGTAATAACTCCTCTTCCCTGAGACTTTAGGAGCACTCATAACCTGTTCTGGACTCTGGTGTTTATCTTTACTTCTCTTGTTGTAGTTGGTCTCATGAATTTTATTGCATGTACAGGTAGTGCATTTTCTAGAGATTCCTTTGCTATAATAAAAAACTGTGAGAATGAAATGAAAGAGTTGCAGTAACCTTTTTTCCCTAATGACTGTGTTGTATTTTCCACTTATTTTTTCTACTCTCCCATAAGTTTTGTACTAGCATCCACAGTTTTATATAAATGTTTAGGCTTTTTTTTTTTTCCTGAAGAACTGATTCTGCTTGCTCATGCAGTATTTTGCCAGCTTTGTATGACAGTGTGTGTTTACTTGGATACCTTGAAGTGGTGTAAAGAAAAGGGTAAAGAGGGGCAGATTGCTTTCATGCAATCAATATTGTATTTATAAAATGTAACTTAAATCGCCTTTTGTTGATGTTAACATGCTCATTGCACCTTTTTTTTCCCCTGTAGCTTTGAGAGGCTTGGAGTGGCATTCTAAGGTCATTTAAAATCATGACAAGCTCAGTTGGACAGAAAAAAGTCTCTTCAAGACAAAGGAAGTGTGGGTTTTGTAGATCTAATAAAGATAATGAATGTGGACAATTACTGATGTCAGAAAACCAGAAGGTGGCAGCACATCACAAATGTATGGTAAGTTACCAGAGGAAAAAGAAAAGGAATGTAGGGAGCTAGTAAAAGACTACAAACCAGTGACAAATTCACCCAGCTCTGGCTTTGGCACAAAGGATTAATCACTGTAATTTGAGATATTGGTGGGTTTTATAGATGTGAATGTTCTGTATCCCTTATATCCTTAAAAATATGGGTTTTGTTTTATAATTTTAGCTGTTCTCATCTGCATTGGTGTCTTCACACACTGATAATGAGAGTCTTGGTGGATTCTCTATTGAAGATATTCAGAAAGAAATCAAGAGAGGCACTAAACTGGTAAGTCTGTGTTTTTCGGCTCTTGAGAATGGAAGGCAGTATTTTCGTACCTTCTGTAAAGTTTACCATGAAGTTGTTCAGTGTATTATAAATATATATATAAAAAATATGTTTTCTGCTTTGTTGTTTTCCTTTTATTTTTGAAGTGCTCCCTTTGTCTGTGTTCTGAGGCAATAGACAACTTTTAGAAGATGTTGGAGTAAAATTGGTCTCTGATCTATGAACGGAAACCCACAGTAGATATGATTATACTGACATCGAAATGAAATTTCCGTGTCTGTTAACCAACCCGTGAAGTATCTTTAGGAAAGGATAAAAAGTAGCTTGTTTATTCCAGTCGAGTTCTGGTCTCATGTAAATATCTCATTGTAAGAATTGTAGCTTAATTATGGAATTATTAAAAAATAAATCCGGAATTATTATTTTTGCAGCCACTTTTTTCCTCATTGGCAAATATAGATGAAGCAGATAAGCCAATTTGAAAACTCATTTACAGAATATGCCTGTTTTTAATGGGCTGCATATGAACAACAGCATTCCTAAACTTATGTTGCTTATCTATTGAATATTTTCTGTTAGATTCCAGAAAGAATCCCATGTTCTAGGGACCTGGTGAAGGCATTATTGTGCCTTCATCAGTATTAGGTGTTGCTGCCAAAATCTGGGTTTAACTACCAAAGTTAAAGTACTTCCATCGCTTCCTTTTATATGATTTAACAGATGATTCTGTGAGTACAAATGAGCATAGATATGCGGTACAATAGTGATTACAGCTCCACATGAGCATTGAGCAGCAATGGCTTTTTTTAATTCCCAGGTAGCTAATTCATTATTTTTTATTATTCTTTTTTTTTTATGTAGACAGTGTTGTTTTCCATTTGGCTTTTAAAAATACTTTTAACAAATGATCAATTCACTCCTCACATCAAACATTTTCAGCTTAGTTATTTAAAGCACTCTAATGCATTCACCAGGTCTTGAACTACTAAGTCCCAAGTATTATTGTAGAATTGCAGTTGTATAATAGTCTAATATTTCATCCAGTGTTTCAATTGAATCCTTTCCAACACAGGGAACTTTATTTGCTCTGTTTAGCTGAAGCATAAAGAAATAACTATTCACAAGTCATTCATGTTGTGGTTGGGAATTTTCAAAGAACATGATACTAAATGGAATTAGACATTGTAAAGAAACTTTTTTGATTCTTGGGTCTCTTAAATGTTTGGGGTTTTTTAAGGTTCTTTTTATGTCATTGGTGATTTCTGTCTTTCTGCGTCTGAATCTCTTTATGTTCCTTCACTGATGCAAGGAACATCATCATGGATGGATATATTCTTGGAGCTCAGAAGCTGTACATATCAGGCTCTTTGTTCAGCTTCCTGCAGGAATCCTAGGTCTGGTTAATCCAGTAGATTCATAGTCCTGAGATATTTCCTATGTGGAGAGAATTTACGAGACCATTTTAGATCCAAATTTAAGTGCTTTATCCCTGCCTGTAGCTGTCAGAGAACTGCAGCTCTGAATCCCTCTCTGGAGGATTCTGTCTTTCTCCGTTGACCTGTATGGGAAGCTTAAAGTGAAATGTTTATCGTCAGCCCAGCTACCCCCTCTCAGATCTGCTTTCGGTTCCAGCCTGTTCTTTTATGTGGGAGCACATTGAGCAAAAATATCTCAGCGTGGTGCACTGGGTTAAGTAATTATATTGGTAGCTTGGACTAAATTTGCCTGCTGACAGACTTTACGTAGTTGCCCTCCTTCAGGTTTGCACTGGTATGCCCTGGAAACAGGATTGGTCCTTACCGAAGTGACAGTGACTGACGTCTAGAACCTTTCTGATGGTAGTATATTTCTGCGTGAGAAAAGTTTGTGGGTTTAAACCTTAATCAGCAAGTCATAAAAACTGAAGAACTTGTCTGAATATTTGGCAGTACGAGGCACTCATGATATTCTTGCTGTTAGCTGTGCATGGGAGGACTTTTTGCAAAGGGCTTACTTATTTTGTAGTTTGTCAGACTTCACATGTACCCGTTCTAACTTGGGAACGAATTAATCTCCTGACAGTGACCATTTGGACAGCAGGACTTGTACCAAGGGGATAAATATTTTATTCCTGTCAGGAAACATAGACCAATAAATCAATATAAAAATACCTGTGGTCTGTTTTGGTCATACATCATGGTGTTCATAAAAAAAAAAAGTTTTCTTTTAGTCATTTCTGGCCTTCAGGATACTCAAGTACTGACTAAAATGGATTGGATGGGTATATTTTAAACCTAGGCTTTTATAAAGAGCTTTGATCAGCCGTGATTTTAAGCCATAACGTATAACAAATTTATGAGGTGAAATACTCATACAAATTAGATAACAACTGAGGAATGGTATCTAACTAGACCATTTCTGAGCTTGCAGAGGAGTAAATGGAGATGATCCAAGGCTTTGACATTTTTACTGTTCAGTTTAACTTTGTTAAAATTGAAAAACAGGATGGTGATACATAACATCAATGGGGTGTTTATTTGGCGTATTTGGGGCTAACAAGAACTTGACTAAGCCGGTGCTGTGGACAGGAAGTATATTCCTCAAAGATAGGGTTAGATACAGCATGATAGCTGGTGTATCCTAAGCAATGATGAATCTACTATAACAAGAACTAGTTATGAGGAAAGAAGAGTAAAGCAGCAGGCTCCTACTTAACCTGTTCTGTGATATAAATCTGAAGAGCGAAATTTAGTCTAATTGGAATAAATTAATTGTATTTAACAACTACTTCAGTAAATTCAGTGTTTTGGAAATGGCTTAAGGTGTAGGAAAAAAAGAGGTAAACTTAACTGCTGAGGCTAAGGTAGGTTTGCAGGTCATCAGCATTTCTGACTGCAAGATTCATTGCCAAATGGGTGTCTCTTTATTATCTTTTACCTTCATAATGTAATTCAGAATTCAACAGGTACAATTGAGTTTTAACTTTTGAAATGGTTGGTACAAACGGTTTGTCTTGGGAGGGGGTTGTTTAGGTGAGCAGCTGTGTTGCTTTCATCACATCATCAAATACGTTCCATGAAAGTAAATTACCTATTTTCTTCATTTAATTGATTATCTGATCGTTAATGGTTAATCTGATAATGTAATATGATAGTTCTGGCACTGTTGCAGAATTGCAGCAAATTTCTTCTTGATTAAAACCACCCAAGAGCTGGAAGAGCCAACAGCAAGTGCATAACCACATTTATTTTGTCACCAGGGGTGATTACTGTGTTGGTTTTGAACTCAGAAATAGTAAGCCAGCAGTAACATGAATTGTGCTTTCTTGTTCTTTACAGATGTGCTCTTTATGCCATTGTCCTGGAGCGACCATTGGCTGTGATGTGAAAACATGTCACAAGACATATCACTACTACTGTGCTTTGCATGATAAAGCTCAGATAAGAGAGAAACCCTCACAGGGCATTTACATGTAACTATTATTTATTTGTTATCTTTACTTTTGTATTTATATTTCACATTCTTTGTTTAAAAAAAGAAAAAAACCCAAAGAAAACCCCAAAGCCCCACTTTGGAATCTAAACGAAACTGTTTTAAAGTTTCTAATGATGATTGTGGCATTCAAACTAGTGATGTGCCAGAAAAGTGTATTTTCCCTGCAAGATTTGTCTTGCAAGTGGGAGAAAAAAATGTAGTGGCATTTAAATTTAAAGATGAGTAAATAATCTGTGAATCGTGACTGACTTGACAGTTTTCAACTACTTTGTTTATAGGATTTTATGTCGAAAACACAAGAAAACTACGCATAACTCTGAAGGTAAAATTATTCAATATAAATTTTTCCCATTGTAGAAAGATACTTGGTTACATTGAGTTTTTCTGGAGAATAGAAATGTTTTTAGGAAAAATCAGAACTGCATTTTTTTTTGAGAAACAATGAGTTTGGGAGCCTATCTGATTGCTGTATCTTCTCTAAATATTATTGATGGAGGTGGAGAAAAATCCCTAAACCATCAGTTTTAGGATGTTCAAAAGATTTGATGTTCTGCCAAACCAAATTTGGGGTAAAAGTAATGCATTCCCTTCTGGGGAAAAAGCTGGTTTGTGTTTGTAGTTAAATATACACAATATTAACGTCTAAAATATTTTGTCAGGTTACAGTTGATTTTTGCTGTTGTTAATATTTCTCAATACTCACTTTAAACTATTAAATAGTCTAGGTCTTCAAATGAGAAGGACCCAGTAGTAAATGCAAAGGTTAGTGATCAGATCACTTGCAAATATAGTTCTGAGTCATTCTGATGAACAGAAAAAGCTGTGAATACATTCATAAAACCTGTGCCTCTTTGCAGAGGAGAGTAGTGAAATGCATGAGGAATGATATGCCACAAACATAGATAAATCATGTGGTCCGTTACAATTCCAAACTAGTTGTGCTGTTGTGTATTTATGCAGGGATTTTTCCTTTTCCCATTTTTCCACTGCATCTCAATTGGGTAAACAAGCAGTTGTTTCCTTTTTGCATTGCTTTCAGTTGAAGTGTCATCAGATTTAACTAACTAACATCTATGTGACTTTATTTAGTGAAGATCACATTCATAAATACTTCAGTCTCTCTCTGCCAAATGTATTTTTAAGTTAATGCACTACTTTTATGCTCTGAGTAGCAGATATTTTAATGGTACGGTTTGGATGTTAGGTCAATGTTCAGAAAGGATATTGAAGGCAGTAGAAAATCCCACATGAACACTTTATTTTTTGTCTACTTGCATAATTATTGTTGTGCACTTTGGCTAAAACACTCTTTGATTTTGCTATTGCTAGGTTTAAATAAGAAAAACAGTATGCATGTTGTATTAGTTCTACAGAGAGACAGGGCCACATTATCCTGTAGTTGGCACTTTGGTTTGGGGTTAGAAACAAAATATCAAAGACATTTGAGTCCAGAGAGAGATTAACCACTTTAACTGGTATTTCAACAAAATCTTTAATATTACCTCCCAAATGGCTCCATGTTGGACATCTACCAAAAAACGCCTCCAATTCCGTATGGAGCCCAATGCCAGTGGAAGAGTTCTCTGCTTGGAATTCCTTGCAGGATCTGAACTTGGGCTTTCTTTAAGAGCTTCCAGAAAACCATGATCTCCAGTGCTAGTGTCATTCTCTGACAGCAAAGGCTTTTCAATTTTATATGGATATATTTTGGAAGATGTGGGAAAAATTGCTAGAGGCATAGCGACTGTTTTCTGAAGTGTTGATGATGGCAGTTCATGAAGACATTAAACTAGATTCATCCAGAGAGATTTTTAGATTGAGGGTAAGAGAAGGAGGAATAAACACCATCATTCAGAAAAGCCGAGGCTGAAGAACCCAATAGTAACTTATTTAGCGTTGAACGTTGCACACATTTTTGGTTTAAAATATTTAGTTCTAGAAATATGTGTAGCTGGAATTCACTCCTTTGTTTTCTGTTTGTTTTTTTTTGTTTCATATTTGACTGGAATTTTACCCAGTATGTTCTAAATGTTCTGGGGAGTATGTTCTATTTGTAGTCCTCATAGTTTAGGGAACTGTATCCATAGGATGTAATTACTTACAGTTAGGGATTTGATAATGCGAAACCCCAGGTCTCTTTTGTGATCGACCTCCTTTAAATTAAAGAAAGTAAAAGTACGTATTGCACCTGTCTTATGGCAATGACTTCAGGCATTGTGTAGCAATGGCATTTTGCTCCTTTGAAAACTTAGTTGCCTTTAGAAATAAACCGTTTGGTTTTCAGATGTTGATGAAGGAATTTTGTTTTTTATTACTTAAATGCTGAAATTTGCTCACTGAAGTGGTAACTGGATGGTGAGATTAAGCTTTGTAGATGTATTTTGTGGGTTCATTTCTCAAGGAAAATGTTGATAGCAAAGAGGAATTTCAAGGTGAAAGAATGGTGGTGTGTAAAACCAGAAAGGTTTGACTCTCTTGTTTTTGTTTCATTTTCTTGAATCCTTGCTCTCAGCAGCGTTTTCGTAACAGAATAGTTAAAGCTCATCTGTGGTTATGTCACTCAATGTGGGTGCACAGAAGCACTGGAATTATCAGTCCTTTTTAATGGAAGCTTATTGCGTCTGCTCTGGGATGTGGTTTGTTTCTGTTTTTCCCTTGGTCACTGTAGAACATCTGGGGGGGAGGTTATCCTCTGTTCTCTGTATCCAGATTTAATTGTTGCAGTCCAAATACTTTTATTGTATCACTTCTACTACTAGTGAATGTTCAAAGAGTTTTGGGGAGGGTTCAGTTTGGTGCAGTCCAGAAGAGTTCATTTTCTGTAGGCTGTACTGTTCCTAATAGTGAGATGTGGTTTTTATTTCGCTTCCCTAGAAAAAAGGTGCTTTTGGGGGAATAGTTCAAGTTTAAAATCTGGCTAATGTTGCTTTTGTTAGAAGTTCTAGTTAAAAAAGAATATCTATTAACCATTAAATAACAGTTCAAGAAAATTTCTTGGAGCTGCACAGAAATGTGGTTGAAGGACCTGTGTTAGAATTAAAATTGCCCAATCAGAACGTAATAAAAAGGACCTCTTAGATGTTTTTTATTGCTGTTATGGAGTTCAAGTGGCACGAAATTCATCAGACTGACTATCTCTCTACTCATCAAGACAAAATTAATGAGCAATGGGAGTTCATTTTCCTTTCATTGACAGGAGTTGCTGAACTACCTCCTGTTTTCCTTTGAATAGGAAAATACGAAACACGGCAGGAAAGTATTGTGCTCTTAAGTTCATTATCTGTTACAGCGGGTTGTTGGGTTTGTCTCATTTATCTGTATGACCTTGCCTTCAGATGATGTACAATAGGAGAACTGTATTTCTTGTATATTTCCTTTGTGCATGTGTATATATATGTTTCACAGTGATTCTTCTATGCTGTGTTCCCAGTAACTGGAAGAAGCACAAAGTGAGGTGCTCTCACACTTAGAGCTAGGCTGGAAGGTCAGCAGATTCGCAGCCACCTTCTCAGAGGGGCAGACCAAGTTACTGGAAGCTTCATGTCTAGATTTGCATCTTGCTGGTTACAGACCTAACAAAACAATCCGACCTGAACTTCAAGTAACAATTTAATTGGGAATTTAGGCAAGCCGTCCACGCTTTCAGTACCTAACAGGTTACAGGAATTGGTGCCAGTGCTTTCAGACTATCACAGCTAACTGTTAATTGAATTACTGTTCAGTTTGATACAATTGCATTTATTCTTCCTGAAGAATAGAGTATTGTTGAACCGAGGCTTTGGAACTGTTGGAATTTATTCCAGCGTACTGGAAATAGTTGTTGAAGAGTTGGAAATCTGGTATCTTTATTCCCTGCAGGTGGGGCTGCACCAGCCCCTGTGGTGATTTTAGAACAAGTTCAGCTGATCATCAATAGTTTAATATAAACCAAGATAAGGATGTACGTCCATTCTGCTGTGACATAGCAGTAAAATAAAAATAATGAAGAAAGCAATGTGACTATCTATTGTGGACATTAAAACAGATGCTTGGGAACTGCAGGGTCAGAAAATAAAGCGTCCATAATAATTTCTACTGTAGCTGTCCTCAACGCCTCAGGGAACTGTGTTTCCACAGTGGAAATAAGGACATTCCCTGTCTCAGCATCCTTTTCATGTTATTCTGAAGATTAAATGTGAAATCTATGCTTCATATACTACTGCGTAAGTTGGGTCAGGGTAATATTTCTCTGTGAGACCTATATCAAACCGGGTACTTTTTCAAAGCGCACTGTAAGCCGGAGATCTGGCAGAAAAAGCAGTTGCAGTCTTTTGGCTTTATGGTTAGGTAACATCCTGATTCATCTGTGGATCCTTTAATCAGAGTTGGTTCATAGTTGCCTTTCCTGATCCCTATTCACAACATAAATTGCCTAGCGTTGCATGCATTAGTGCAGTCAGGTATAAAAGTGGCTGTGATGTTGTAGCTGGGTGTCATTTCAGGTCTGCTGGCGGGTGGTGGCAAATCCTTCCTCAGCTCTGCTAACTCAGCCTTCTTGTTGCCTGTCTTCTGGAAAATGCTGCTCTGAATGTGCCATCAAATGTGCGTAGTGGGTCCAGGCAGTAAGTTAGCAGTCTCCTATGCAGTCTGTTTCAGACTAAAGAAGAGATTTTGCAGAAGCACCACAATGGTGTTTTCTTATGGGAAACCCCACAGCTAATGGAAAGGGAAAAGGTGTAAAAGTAATGTGGTGAATGGTTTGTCCTGTTTGAGGAGCTGCCCTGTGGTGTGCATGTTGTATTTCTCCTTCCTATCTAAGCAAGAGATAATACAAATAGAAACTTGGTCAGCCAACTTCTGCTTAACAGGTTTCTCATACCAGTTGTCACAAGCTTACTGATTACGCAGGTAGCCTATTGTCTTTGCCACCATTAGTTGCTTGAAAAAGCATTTAAATTGTATGCTTATGGAAGATTATTTTATTCATTTTCTATGTTAAATATACTTAAAGAAATAATCTCAAGTACTTCATAACATGGCTACTATTCAATCAAAACCACCTTATGGACAAGAGTCATCAGTTCCTGTATCTGGTACTTCCAGAAAATATATTAATGATGGGGCTGAAGGGGTAATTTGATGGTTTTTCCTCTCCACTCTTATTTCCTCCATTTTAGATATTTTTCAGGTAACTTGGTCTTTTTCCATTAAAAAGAAAAACAAAGCCAAAAAAATCCCACCCAAACAACCAAAAAATGATATTCAGCATTTTGATTATTCATTTCACATCATTTGCTGATAAAAGCCGCTATTATTTCATGATGAATTTACCCGATAATGAATTTGCTTGCCAGGGGTTTTATGCAAATCTCTGGTTCCTATTAATGCTTATAGATGCATTCATGTTTTTATTAATGACTACCGGGACAATAAGGTTTCCCAGGTTTTTTGACATTTCTTTTCAATTTAAAATTATTATGTTGCCACGTATGGTTCATTGGGTTGCAGCCATATTTCAAGCGCATCTTTTTTTACCATGCTCAGGAGCTTTTTTTTCTTTCTCTCAATTGTTTCTCTTCTAAAAATCCAGTAAGGTTGCTTTTGTTCTGTCATTTTTAGCCTTTCTCTTTTATCCCAAATGCACTCAAAACTTAAAATACACATGTGTGATTGCAGATTTACATAACAGCTTGTCTGAGCCACTTCCTTGGGTGGCATTTTGGCTTCTTGTTGTGTCAAGTCCTCCTTGCAGATGTATTTTGCCCAGTCAGTCGTGTTTGTTATCTTCCTGGTACAGACTTGGCCCCCTTTGCTTCTGGCTCACGTAGTCTATTGTTTAAGGTAGTGTAGGAGGTGGATACTGAGAGCAGTATTAGCCTTTATTGTATACATCCTCTTTTCATTTGCTCTTTCACAGCCTTTAAATCACTTAATTCTTTTATTACTTTGTTTCAGCCTAGCTTTTGGAAAAGGGCGATTCCCTGTGTATTTTGAGCTGATGCAATGTAGAATAGATGGGTGGTATCTCAACCTCTTCTCTGCCAAGCCTTATTTTAAACAGCAAGACGTCTTGACCCTTTTTCCTTCTAGTCATGATCAAGGAGAATTTTTAGGTTTCTTACTGAAGCTGAGTCTCCCTGTTAGCAGTTTGTGTGATCCAGCTTTTTGTGGTACTTTGTACTGCTCATGGATTTCTAACATGTACATTTGGGGCTCATTGCTGCTCATCTTTTCACTTACCTGAATTTACAGTATCGTGTTCTTAGGTGCCTTTTAAAATGTAGGATGTTTCCTCTTGATTTCTACCCCACCCTTCCTTCTCAGGCCATGTTGCATATCAAGCTTGGTTTTCCAGATATAGCACTTAGCGACTTGTGAAGGAAGCTCGTAAGATACCTCCTTTGGAGACTTTAGATAAAGTTATGTTGAGCTTGTTGTGATGGTTTTAACAGTGGATGCAGCGATGGGATATGGGATGGGGGGCACTTGAAGGACATCTAGGGAATCTCAGGGGATTCAGAGGAAGGGTGATATCCATGATAAAACATCATCTGGTCAGGGAGGCGTTGAACAACTTTGTGTTTTGCTTACTTCAAGCTGACATGGGAAGTTGGAAACACCCAACCACCAGATGGCAGGGAAACAGGGTAAGCTGGCAGTGGGCTTGAGGGGAGGGATAGGGCACAATCCAAACTATATTAAACAGTAAAGACCATCCAAGGCAGGTGTATTTTAGAGCTAGTTACAATCTCTTTCTTCCCGTACTGTTACTGTAGTTCATAGTGCTGTTAAAAATGAGAGAAACTTAATGGCTTGAGCTGTCAGTTTTGAAGATAGATGTAGTAGAGCAGATCCTCCATCTCGGTGCTGTTAATGTGTAGGTCCATGTCACTGTTAGTAGGAGCCCAAATCTGAAGGAGCTGTATTTTAAAGAAGGGGTCAGGTAGTGTCTCGATTTCAGTGAACTCTGAACTTCTTGTGGAACTCTTAGTTTGGAGCACAGAGAAGGGGTTCTCCTGTGATTAAAGCCCTGTAATGGTGATGGGGTTTTTTATCTTCCAGTGAAACAATCTTTTCAAAACAGAGCATTTTTACTTTTCCAATCCTAAATATTCCAGTAAGTGTAGACTAAAAAAGTGGTTGGTTCTGTAAGGGGGCTGTGGCATCCCTTATAAAACATGGCTTTTCATAATGCGTGCTTGGGTTTTAGCAATTAGGATTCACTTCCAGTTTTGAAAGTATGACTGCAGGAGTGTTCAGGATGTGCTTTAATGTTATTTGGCAAATAAGGGTGGACTGAAAGGTGGAAAGCATTATGGTTGACAGGATTGATAAGGAGCTTTGGAAAACATAAGGAGCGTTGATGAATGGACTACATTTTGCTTCATCAAATACAGTAGGGAAATCCATGGAATGCTTTTGGAAGGAATAGTTTTAACTTCTTACTGATGTTATTTAAGGGGTCATGAATTCAGTAGTCACACTTTTGTAAGGCTTTTCTTCTTGTTTACTGCAGCGATCTGATTTCTGTCACTGTAAAAGCAGAGACCAAAGATTCACAAACTTGGTTTAATACACCGATGAGGGACAAGATAAGGGAATTCTTTTCTTTGAGAGGGGTTGTTAAAAACTTGCTGTATGAGCACTGTGATACTCAAATTGCATCATCTTGCTTGGGGAATTCAGCAACAAATGATAACTGAAAAGTAGCGTTAGCTAGTAAACTCTGAGGAGGAAATGGGAAATGCATTGTTTCAGTAGATAATCCACGTTGTCATGGATTCTGGTTTTTCAGAGTAAAATAAATGGTACTTTTATCATCTAATTAGAAAATAATAGTACATATTAAAGCATAGGAATGTTGTTGTAGATGGACTGATGTATTTAAACAGCAATTTGGGAATATCTGTATGTAGCTGAATAATCTGTCATTTTAAGACAGAAAAATTTGCAGTTTTCTAGTCACTTATTCCACAATTTTTGCCTCTTTCTGCGTATACAACAGAGTAAAGCTCTGGAGGAGTTAATGTGTTGTGATGCATCTGGGTTAGTTTTCTGTCCTTCCTTAATGAATGTGCAACAAGCCACAGCTTTCTTGGGGATTAGCAAAAGACACAATAGACTGAGCTTAATAGGATACACTTGTACGCAAGGCCTTGGGCAGTAGTAATCTGCTACTCCAAGTTGATGGCTGTGGAGTATGTTGGAGTCTTTGACTTCAAACTTTTATGCAGTTGAGTCAGGAAATAGGAATTTGATTTGATTTTTATGTGATAATAGATAAGGAAGATGAGTTCTGGAGAAGCAGCATTTAGTCTCAAAATAGGATGTCTTGTCTGGCTCCTGAGGCCTGGTACAATGGTGATAAGTGCCATAGCAATGCTGTAATAACAACAACAATACAGTTAAGTGGCCCATTAATGTATAAAGAAGATGTTCCAAATCCTCTGATTAGGAATTCCTTTCGTTTGGGGACTCATAACTGATGTTTGTGGTTTGGATTTTGAGAAGCGAGTTCTTTAGTGGTGTGTGTGCATGTGTGGGTGCTTCTGTGAACCAGTCTGCTGAAATTTGCAGATTGCGGTTTGAGCAGGGGTGGGGGTTAGGTAGTCAATAAAGATCCTCCTGTGAAAAGCTGATGGTCAGGAAAGCTGTTAACGACTGAATAGAGCTGGTTATTTCCTGTTAGGTATAACTTAACTAGATCATCCTGGAAGCGAGCTTAACTTTGCAGAATTGATCTGTATTAACTGTAGAGCTTTGCAGTATCAAGGGAGAGTCTTTCAGAATGCTGGACTATGCTGGACCTGCTTGAGTGAGTCAGAGGAGGCCATGGAGCTGCTGCGAGGGCTGGAGCAGCTCTGCTCTGGAGCCAGGCTGAGAGAGCTGGGCTGGGGCAGCCTGGAGAAGAGAAGGCTCCTGAAGGGGAGACCTGAGAGCAGCTCCAGTGCCTGAAGGGGCTGCAGGAAACCTGAAGAGGGGCTTTGGACAAGGGATGCAGGGACAGGACAGGGGAATGGCTTTAACTGCCAGAGGGGAGACTGAGATGAGCTCTTGGGCAGAAGCTCTTCCCTGTGAGGGTGCTGAGGCACTGTCAGGGGGTGCCCAGAGAAGCTGTGGCTGCCCCATCCCTGGCAGTGCTCAAGGCCAGGTTGGACACAGGGGCTTGGAGCAACTGCTCCAGTGGAAGGTGTCCCTGCCCGTGGCAGGGGTTGGAGCTGGAGGAGCTTTGAGGTCCCTTCCAACACAAACCAGGCGGGGGTTCTGTGATTCAGCAGTTGAGGTGACATTTTCAAAGGCACTCGTCAGAACTCTTTGGTATGTCCGTCTTAAAAATATAAATTCTTACATTCTTAATGGTCTGTAAATCTTTAATCCGGAATACTGTCAGTGTGGGTGATTTTCTGTAAGCTGGTAGCTGCTCTTAGCTATAGATGTAAAAATACGCTGTATTAAAATGAAATCTTGGGTTTGTTTCATGGAGGCAAAATACATTTCAGTATTAAAACTTCATGTTGATGTTATAGTCAAAACGGGTGAATTTTGTCTCAAGTCAAAAGCATCATTTAATAAAGCAAGGAGAGGGGTGTTATTTGGATACACTGGCACAACATCAAGGGCAGTTTACACTGGAGTTATGCATCTTAAATTAAAAGCTTATTTCATGGTTGAAAACATTTTCTGATTTCAGTGTAGTTTAAATGCATCTTATTTTCAGTGGAGGCGAATAGATGTATCTGAGGGCAGGTTTTGGGTCTGAAAGTAGACATTCTGAAATGCTAAACCTTCCTCATGTTATAAAGATGCAAAGCTGTGTGATATATATCAGGAAATAAATGTTTTCAGGATCTGCAGTTGCATGTTTGTCATAAATGGGGAAAGCTGCTGGTTTTATTTCTGAGTAAAATACAGGAAATGCAGGTTATGTCTCGTTTGTTTGTCGGTTGGTTTGGTTTTGCATAAGATCTTTCAGAGTCTTATTTGATGATGTTTTCTAACTTCTAAAGCAGATTTAGAAGAAAGTATCAATGAACACGAGTTGGAGCCTTCACCTCCCAAAGGAAAAAGGAGGGGTCGTAAGGGGAAGCCAAGGAAAACAAACTTAAAAGGGCAATCAGAAGACACTAGATCTACGTCCTCACATGGCACAGATGAAATAGAAAGCAGTTCCTATGTAAGCAGTAAATATGCTCAACTTCTTAGAAGACAGAATTGCATATTTCTTCTCTGCAAATAGTGTTTCTTAAAGCTTGCATTTGTCTGAGCCTCCAGCTGGTGGCCACAGGCTTTTAAAATGAAACCTGATTTGTAACCCAGCAGTATATTTTAGTGAAATGTTTTTCTTTCAGAGAGACAGGTCTCCCCACAGAAGCAGCCCCAGTGATACAAAACCTAAATGTGGATTCTGTCATGCAGGTGAAGAAGAAAATGAAGCTAGAGGAAAGCTTCATATATTTAATGCCAAAAAGGCAGCAGCACACTATAAGTGCATGGTGAGTAACAGCGTTGTTGTTAACCAGTCTATCGTGTGAATCTTGTCTGAATTGCTGTTTTACATTTTAATACAGTACCCTCACATGTAATTATGCCTGAGGATTGTCTGTGTGCTGATGATCTCTTTAAGCACTGAAATGCTGCAAAGTGAGCAATTCATTTATTTTCACTGTGGGCAATATGGATAAAAGTTGGCTACGTGCTAAGAGATGGAATTAGCTCAGGGAGATGCTTTAGCTTATTAAAAATGCTCCCTTAATATCTAAATGCATACGCAGTATTTACAAAGGAAATCAGAAGGCAGTTTCAACTAAAAGAATCCATTACAAAAATAAAATACCTTTACTCCACAGGCATTCAGCCAAAATCTGGAAGAATCCATGAATTCCATTAGTTTACTGACTGGTGGATTCAGAAGTGGGACATGGAAGTTCTAGAAAACCCTCCTTGCCTGTAGGTGATCATATTTGGAGAGCAGTCTGCCTGAAAAGTATCTGCTAATTTCCATAAGCATGAGCAGATACTGCTAGCTCTATGGATGAGGTAGGGCTTTGAGTAACAAACCTCGGTGGTCCCTGTTGTACCTCAAAATGAACAAATAGTCCAGGCAATCTGTGGAGTATTAATTGTCTTCCTATACCTGAAGCTGCTCTGTGCCAGCAGCCTTGCATCTTCAAGCCTTCTTCACTACCTTGTGTACCTGAGCTTCGGTTTTAAGACAGTTTAGTCTGAATATACCATGGTGATGATAGTAGGGATGGTACTTCTGTGCTCTATTGGCAGCCCTCAGGAGTTTGTAGGTATGTTGGCATCAGCTCTGCCGTGAAGCTGAATTATATCAATGTCCCAGGGAAAGAAATGGAATATTCCTAAAAAGTTGACTCATGATTGATAATATTGCCCATTTATTACTCTGTGTTTTCATCGTGTCATTATTTCTTGTCTACTTCTTTGTCTTTTAAAATACATTTCTCCAAGGCAACAGTTAAAGCAAACGGGTAGGTACCAGAAGGAATGCTGATCATACTCATTACTCAGCATGTTTTTTTCCCTAGTTTGTTGGTAAACACATGCTGTCTGAAACCACAGAAGGGCTGTTCAGTACGCTGTTATTCCAGTACATAGGAAAAAACTCGTTAATCATGCTGGTGACGTTGCTTGTTTTACAGTTGTTCTCTTCTGGCACTGTCCAGCTAACAACAACTTCAAGGGCAGAGTTTGGTGATTTTGATATCAAAACTGTACTTCAAGAAATCAAGAGAGGAAAAAGAATGGTATGTATCTGCAGAATAGGATTCTACTCAGGTGTATATGGCTTTGCCTCCTGCCTTTTGTGAAGCAATCTTTTCCATCTGTTTTTAAACACAAAATCTAAATGTATTGTTAATGTCACGACAGGTAACCAGATAGGAATCACCTTAAAAATGAGTGGTGGTTTGGCATATGGGATTTGGGGTTCTTTATGACAGTGTATATAGTAAATTATTATTTGTCCTCCTGTAATTATAGGATTGTAGTAGCTTTGGATCCTGTGTCAGAGCGCAGTGTGAAACTACAAATAACCTTGGAGAATATGTCCTTGCAGTGATGTGTTTCCAACTGTTTTGATGTTTTAATGCCAACAATGCCATTCTCTTCTTTCCCCTGCACAGAAATGCACACTTTGCAGCCAGCCTGGTGCTACTATTGGGTGTGAAATCAAAGCCTGCATAAAAACATACCATTACCACTGTGGAGTAGAAGACAAAGCTAAATACATTGAGAATATGTCACGAGGAATTTATAAGTAAGGACCTATGTCATTCTTGAATTTATATTGAAAATGAAGACATTTTGTGGCACATTTTCTGCCTAACTTGGCTAGTTAAGTACATTATTTAAAAAAAAAAAGATTTAATTTTAATTGGCATTTTTAAGTAGTTGTTGACTTTGCAAAATAACTTAAAATCTGGGTAGTAGTGTTGTCGTATGAGAAAATGCATTTACTTGTATTGTATTTTCCTCCTCGATTAAATGTGTGATCTATCTTGAGGAAACCCTGGGCAATTTCTGTAATGATTTTTCCATGTTGATATGTTTTGTGGCTAATTTGGGGGGGGTTGGCCCTGAACTGCGGGTTAACGCAGCGGAGTTGCCAGAGTGGCTTTGCCACAAGAGGGCATCTCTGAGCAGCGCAGCAGCAGTTCTCCAAAACCAGCATCAGCAAAGTTCTCTTGCCTGGTTTTCAGCCTTGTTTTCTTTCTCTGTTTAACTGATGCCTGTCTGAAAACCATCAATGAGTTCAAGGAGTGAGTGACTGACTCGTAGCACGTCTCCAAATGACTTGAGAGGAAGGTCGGGTGTAGATACTTTCAGTCCAAGTCCTAACTGTTTCCTTTGTTGTACTAGACTCTATTGTAAAAACCATAGTGGAAACGATGAAAGAGATGAAGAGGATGAAGAAAGAGAAAGCAAAAGCCGTGGCAAATTAGGCACTGACCATAATGACATTCCTCAGCAGCAGCTCAATGGAAACTAGGTATGGAAGTTCCTCCTGACAGATCTGTTCCCGAGACCGAAACGCAATATACGTTTAATGTAGTTTATTGCAGTGAAGTATTTAGTGTATGCAGAGAAGTACTTTTTATTGGCAGACTGTAGAAAACTGGGGAGGATTTGTTGTGTTTTTTAAAGCCAGCTGACTTTGTAACAGTCTAAGAAGGGAGGCCCTCATTTCTATTGCTAAATATAGATGTAATGTCAGAGCTGCTGAATGCTTTTCTGTATGATTTTAAATTTACTATTGTTTTCATCGTTTTTTAAACAGGTTCAAGGGACAGAGTTATAGAACTGGGAATGGCTAAGACATCATAACTACTAATTCTTTTAAATTGTTTTTTAAACTCAGAGAAGGGTCAGTAACTTTTTACTACCCAACTGTTAGAAGTTTCATTGAACTGCCTGAAACGTTCATGTGTGTGAGCCTTCAGTAAGTGGCAGAGTTTTACATGTCAATATTATGTAGTTTGTAGTCTGCAGTGTCTGGAAAAAAAAATGAAACACTATATAATGATATGTAACATGTACAGTGTCAAAAGTTAAGGCAGACATTGAAATGAAGTAAGATCTATATTTCTGGACTGAATAAAAACCTTAAGATTTGGAATGTGTAAGTTGTTTAGTGGATTCATGCAACGAGGGAAGGTCTTAGCTAGTTTAATGAACAACATGGACAAGCTCGTGGTGGCAACAGGCCGGTACCTTGTGAATTTTGCATTCTCTTCATACACAAGTTACGGAGGCTGTACATGGGAAAGCTGCTCTCTGTTTTTGCTTGCAAAGCACACAGTAGAAAAGGACTCAGTGTACACCAAATCACGCTTGAACATTTCAGGTTGTTCCTGTTGTGATTGCTCGTTTCGCCCAGCATTGTTTGCGGGAGATTTACTTGAGCAGCTGTTGGTTCTGAGCTGTGAGCTTTAGAACTCATGCCAAAGGGCTGTAGTTCGTTCGTTCCCCAAGGACCCATCCCTTTCTGTGTCCCTGATTTACAAAGAACACTTTACCAAGTGTGATAAACCCTTACTCTACAAACGTTTGGACTCTGCAGCCCATTCTCTTTTACTTCAGAGAGTTACAACCCTTAACTCGCTATGGAATTTAGCCACCATATCTGACATCCATACCTCAAGTGTTCTGTGGTGTGTGGAACACTTCATGTTTTGTCCAGAATATGCATAAAGGTCCCATATTCCGTAAGAAGAATGAGGAAACAACCTTTTTTTGTTTTGCTAGATTGGTATTTATTTTTTAATCTTATGACCACTATATGAGAAATTTTGCTTATCGTCATTATTGTTTTAGTGATAGTTTTTTCTCTTTCTGTCAAGTCAACAATCACATCATGGAATTCTACTTGCTAGAGTTTGATGTTCCTTTAGGGAATAATCAGATCTAGACTATACCAAACTTAACAGGTCAGTCCTGTGACTGCTGTCAAAACACCTTGTCATTTCTAATGGCTACTAGCTTCTTCAATTGGTCTGTTAAAGCACATGCTCAGACTTAAATAAAACCAAAAAGCTGGACCTAGTCCACATGTTTGTCTGTTGCTATCGCATCACCTTAATTGTTTGTTTTGGGGGTTGACTTGTTTCGCTCTGACCTCCCAACAAAACTCCTGGATTTGAAGGAAGGAAACAAGCAAAAGACACTGATTTGACTATAAACTGCTACAGTTCTTCTGTGATTGGTATTGCAAAACCAGTTCATTTGTAACCTGAGTTTCTGTAGCATTTTTTTACTTGTATTTTTAAAAGATTTAACGTGTGTCATTTGTCTTCTTATGCATTCCCTTATTGTCTTGAGGGACTCAATGACTGTATATTGGAGTTTCTAACATTTTACCTGTTAGAATGCAATCACTTCTGTTTGCTTTCCTGGAGAATAATGCCGTTTGGAAAGAACTCTTTGCTGTGTACAGAAAATATTCAGTTCCTGCTCTAAACATGATGCCATTGATCCTTTTTATTTTGTATTTGTAACTTTCACAATTAAAAGCGTGACTTGAATTGCAGTGACAGATCGATTCTTGCCAGTGTCTATCGAGGTGTGCTGTTTCTCCTAGAACATGACCATTTTTCAGCCACTCAGAACAGTTTTAGAATACAAAATGCCATCCTTCAATGTTGAAATTACTTCTAGATGCGTGCCTCGGACATGGCCCTCCCATGGAAAAAAGGCACTTTGTTTGCAGCTACTGTATTTTAACTGCGGTTGCATGGGGTAGATCTGCCAGCATACTGATTGTATTTGAGACTGAGCTCTAATTCATAGTGTGTCGGTTGCTTAGTGTAATATTCAGTCCAGTCATTCATCTCGTAGGAAATAGATTACCCCATCCCATGCCTCGAAGAACCAGAACAGCACTTTACCTTCGGGTAGCAGAGAAGTAAGTGGCTGGTTTACCTGTTACCTCTTTGTGCTGAGATGGCCTATCTCAAACTGTCATTAATTCCGACTTCATGGAAGCAAAGTCAAAAGCAAAACTCTTTCATATGAGCCTCAAATGTATCATAACTGACTTCAACTCATGTATGCTGGGTAAAAGTGCCTTACAATGTACAAATTGTATTTATATGTTCCCAAGTAGCATCACCTGCTGGGGAGTAATTCTGTTGTGGAGTTAATATTTAGAAGAAATGTACCTCAGCAGTGTATTTACTGTACATCTCTTACATCCTTAATTGTAGTTTTCAAAAGCATGACAATGTATGATAGTATCCAACATTTACATCATTTTTTTTAAGACAAAATACTGCCATTGCTGTCTTTATGTGTATTTTAGCTTGGAATTTCAGACGGTCTGTCTGATGTTTTGGTTTGGGTTTTCTTTTGGTAAAGCAATGTAATCTTTGCAAGCGTATATTGAAGATTTGTCTGGAGCATCTACCAGAATGTTAGAAGTAAAGAAAGTGCTCTATAGGTGAAATAGGTATGTTTCAATTAGCTAGTTAATGCAGTCCATTTGTTACCAAGAACTTTCTTTAATAGGCACCTTCTGCTTTCATCTCACCGTCTGAGAACTCCTGAATTTAACCAGACTTGTCTTAGGAAACCGGTTTCACTTTATTTTTCTCTTCTTTTTGGCCTTTGGGCATTTCTTTTGCTCACAAGAGTAGTTTGTGCTGTTTAAGATGCCTGGAACCCTCTGGGAGAAAAGGTTTCTCCCCAACTCACTGCATCTCTGTATGAAGAGATCTCCCCAACTCGCTGCATCTCTATATTAACAGATCTGTGGTTGTGCTATACCAAGAAAGGACTGTACCAAGGACGGACAGGCATCAGAAGGATATTGTTCAAATGACTGAGGATAAAGCTGGTGTCATGCCAGAGGCTCACACACCGTAGCAGTAAGCTGGGCTGTCTCTCCATTGCAAGGAAGGGTGAGAGGCTGGTTCAGTGCAGCGAGCTAGGATGAGGTAGATGAGGTGATCAGAAGCTCTGCTCCTTCAGCAGGGACTGATCCACAGGAGGTAGGTTTTGTGAGAAGGCTTTAGGAATTACACCCACACTCCACAAAGTCCCATCTTCATGTGCAAAGAGCTGTGCTGATCTAGGGCGGTGTGAGCGTACTGAATCTGGCCCTAAAACGTGGAATCAAAGAAGAGCTTGCTTCTTACTGCTGCCTGTGTGACAAATAGCCTCCTGTTAAACCAGAGTGAAAGATGAAGAGGTGCTAATCTATGCGAAATATCAGACTTCTCTGGCAGGTGGTAATCAGTGCATTCCAAAAATATTAATATGCCGAATCAGACTGACAAGAAAATTAATCCTCATTAGATGAAATGAATCTTAAAAGAGAACTGAACGTACATTCTAGCAAAAGGAACTCTTCTTCCATGTCACCAGACTCCACTGTATTAGCGATGGGGGTTAAAAACCAGAACATAGCTCTTGATTTCTATACTCGTTGAGGCAGTTTCTGTATACGCATATATATGCACATTCATTAGCCAGCAGTGACATCTCAACCCTTAAAGAATCCTGGAGAACTGTTGCTTGTCAAAAAGCACTCAGGTTAGCCTAATGTTTGCAGCTTTTGCTCTAACATACATTTACAGTAGGTGTAAAGACAAGGAATGTATGAAAGAGGGGTAAATGCATTCCTATCTACAATGTTATGTATATTTTGTTCCTGTTATATTGGCTTTACTTCCAAAGTTGTAGTTTGCAGTATTAGTTTCTTTTTATTGGTATCCTTGCATATATATATTCAATAAATGAGTTATGAATTTCATCCTTGCATATCTGTCCTTTTTCTGAATGTATCACTTCTACAACTCTCATTTTAATGTATAAATGCTGTATTTCCTACAGAGGTTACAGGCCCAGGAACATTTTACCAGGAGAGAGGTGAGAATGCGTGCTTTGTGAGCATGGCGCTTACTTAGTGATAACTCTTCATACTGGTGTATTCTTAACATGGTGCTGCTCTGCATTTACCACAAGTTAATGGGAAGGGGCTGACTCGCCGCAGGGTCCGAGTCTCACCTTTCAAGACCTTTTCTCTTTCAGAGGTGAGTTAATTCAGGCTGAGGTACCAAGGGACTGCGTGTCCTGGTTTTGGCTGGGATAGAGTTAATGTCTTCCTCGTAGCTGGTGCCGTGCTGTGGTTTGGATTTAGGATGAGAATAATGTTGATAACCCCCTGATGGTTTTAGTTGTTGCTAAGCAGTACTTACTGACGAAGTCCTTGACTTAGTGTAAGCAGGCTGGAGGGGCACAGGCAGCTGGGAGGGGACACAGCCACCGTGGCTGACCCCAGCTGCCCAGAGGGATGTTCCAGACCGCATGCAGTGAAGTCTGAAGGCTCAGCTTGTCTCTGCTTCCTGCCGTCTCCTCAGAACATGGGGTCAGCTGTTAAAACTGGGAAGGTGATGGAAAAGAGAAACTATCGGTAAGCTTCTAAAAGAAAGATCTAATGTGGTTTGTCCTACAGCAGAGTAACAAGCGGCCAAAACAGGAGAGGCAGTAGACACAGCTTTGCTGTAAGTGACTTTCCGTAAGGAAGAAGGGCAGTGTGGCCTGACACCAATTTAAAAGGGAGGCCTCAAAAACCTGTTTGGAAAACCCTACTCGGAGTAATCATTCAGCACCCAGAGCCACACTGCAGGGTGAACTGATTGGGGTTCTCTACACTTCTGCTCTGGTTTGATGGGGGGTTTGTTTCCTTGTGGGGAGCACCTGAGCTAACTGCTGACCAGGTAGAAGACAGAGTTCGCAATTAACTTGATACATTCCGAAGAGTTAGAATGCGATTCACTAAATCCAGGGATGGATTTGACAAAGCGTATTTGTCCCCTTCAGCAGAAGCAACATCAGCTGAACAAACACAGGACAGGCTGTGAGGGCAGCAGTTGTGCAGAGAAGTTCTCTTGAGATGATAGCCAGGCACCAGCTGAGTGTGACTCAACAGCATCCTGTTCCTGGGAAAAACATAGATGATGTTGTGGGCTGTATGAACAGGAATGTAGCGTGCGACGCGTGACACTGTCCTTCTTCCTCGTGTGGTAGCAAAAAGTCTTTCTTGGAACGTGGTATCCAGCTGTAGGCATTGCACTTCGTGTGAAGTGGGGCTTTCCATGGCCATCACCAGAGGAAAGCAATGAAAAGGGTGACAGGGTGGATGAAGGGGCTTGTTTCAAGGTGGGGGGAGAGACATGGTTTCAAATCAGAGCTGCAAAGAAGGAAGGAAACACTTTCCCTCGGTGCTGCAAGGTAGGACAATGAGGTTACACTGCAGCAGAGATATTTAGCTTGGACATCAGAATGGGCAGCAGCAGGAGTTCAGCTCTGGAATGCTTTTCTGGGCTGGTTGTGGCATCTCTGGAATCTGAGATTTGAAAGGGAATGTCAGTGGGCATCTTGTGGGGCTGGTGCGGATGTCGGAGGTGCTGGGGACCCGAGTGCCTCCTGGCTTATGTTTTCCTACTGAGGCCTTCTGCGAGGCAGAGAACTACTGTTCTGGAGCAGAGCACCACTGAGCTTGACCTCAGGGTGCGCAGCCATGCGTTTGCTTTATTCATCTTTTAAAATAGCTCTGGTGGTAATAAGAGCATCTGCAGGAGGCCGCCTGGTTGCTATGAACTTCCCGACACCGCCCAGTGCAAGGCACTTCCCATGTTCCCATTCCAAAGCGTTGGGAGCACTTAAGCCCTCCAGCTTTTGAGTGGACATGTCCCACACCTTGCGTGTACATCTTGACTGTGTGAGAGTGAGTGACAGCAGTGCTTCGTATGAACCTGCGTGCGGGATTAGCGCACGCAACTCCTCGATGCTTCTGAAGTGCGTGTGCACGTGGGGTGCTGCAGTCTGGAGCGGCTGATCTCTTCCCCAGTTGTTGCAGCAGGTATCTTAAACCTTTACCTGAATTATTGCCAGAGGTTTCTTACTTCAAGCCGAGTTCTCTGCCTTCGTTTTTTCCTAAAACAACGTCGCAGCTGAGAAGAGAGCAACCAGGGCTGGTGCTGCTGGGCTTACAGTCCTTGGATGGACGCGCAGGGTGCCTGGCACACGTGCGATACCCTGTTTCACACCGCTGGCCAAAGAAAATAGGCTATAGTCCTGCGCAGCGACTCACGGAGCTCCTGCGTGCCCATGGAGGGCTCTGCAGAGGCGTGGGGCAGGAAGAAAGCTCCCTCTCTGGCCGTATCCTAAAAATAGGCTGATGCCGTGCAAACACTGGGCTGTGAACTTCCTCATGGCACGCAGCCGTGCAGCTGCCTGACAGGCTGATGCGTCTCCGAAACAAGTCGCTGAAGCTAAACACCGTCAGCAGCACTCTTCATCTCCTTACTCCCTGCTGTCTTGGGTCAGTTTTAGCTTCTTCCAGAGCACAGGGAGCAAACTTGGGATCTAAGTGAAGTTGGTTTGGACTTCAGCCACGGTTGGGACTGGTGCTGGCGATGCCCGGAGTCTGTAAAGTTCAAAGCAGGAGGATGCCTTTAATCCAACCCTGAAGTAGTCAGGTGACACACCCCAAAAGTGCCTTCCCGCAGAGTTAAGAGCTGCAGTTGCTGCGTTGCAGCAGGTTTTGAAGCTCCCAATTGCTGTGACTGAAACCCCCTTAAATGCTGATTTAACAATGTGAACTTGGAAAGTCAGTGCTGTAGAAAGCATAAACATGAGGCTGTGGGCCGTTGGGCTGAGACAGAAGTGATTCGTTCAGGCTTTGAAGCCCATGAGTTCTGTGGGTTTGCCATCTTTTCCAGTGACTTCTACCTACTTCTTAGTGCCAACGTTTTGCCCTAAAAGCAATCACACCACATTCTTTATGTTTTGACTACAAAGGCTGACGTCTCAATTGATGTTTCAACTGAAGTATCAGGCTTCCTTGTTCTCTCTTTCAATAGCTGTTGATTGTTTAGACATAACAAGCTTCATATTTGCCTTTATAATGATTGCTCACTTGTAGCAAGAGTGTTTTCCAAGATAGTTATTAAACTTGTGGATCATTTTCAGCTATGGCACAGGAATCACTGAAAACACAGGAATTCTGCAGAGCTGTTTTTATGTATTGTGAAATGCTCTGCGTTATTTGCATCCTCTGTATCCGGTTGCCTGATTTGTGCTGCAGTTAAACAGAAGATCAATGCCATTGTACTTACGTTCTTATTAAGCTGTCATTGATAGCAGGACCACACCAGGCTGTATGTTTGTAATTCAAGATGTGCTTGGCGGGGGTTCAGAGAGACAGGAGCTCTTGGAAAGCCTTTCTGGTGCTGCCCAACAGTACGTACATCAGAAGGGAACTGTGGTTTGGAAAGCTTGGCCAGGCTCAGAAGAAACCAAGCAAGCTGAGCCTTGGTGAGTTTAAAGCCTGTGTAAAAGATGGATTAGCCCATCAGCTATCACAGGTTTACCGTTTGAGGAGTGGATTGCAGTTGATGGGTGAAATTAAGAATGGGGTTTGGCAAAAGTGTTGCTTGAAGCAGAATCCTCCTGGGGGCCTCTCTGTTGAGCACTTTGCGGTTTCTGCAGTAGGGTCAGTGTCTGCAGCCAGATGGGTCAACAAGCATCACGCTTATTGTTTCAGCTCTCTGGAGAGCAGGTTCAGAGCAGGTCCTGCTGTCCCTGTCCCAAAGCAAGGCTCTTTTGTCCCCTTGCTCTGGGTCCCTTTGGAGAAATGCTCTCCCCCTTCCCATCCTTGTCTCGTGTGGGTTTGGGAGGACGCATTTTGGAGGGGGCTCTCAAGCAGTATTCTGGGTGGGTGACAGCATGCAGGAGTTCTTGCTCCCTGCTGCCTTGCAGGTCTGATGCAACGGAGAGGGGAGTCCTGAAGCGCAGCTCCTGGTGTGCGCTGCTCCCTCGGTTTCCCTTCTACTCTCCCAGGAGAAGACGTCTGAGATAGTTGAGCGGATGCCACAATGCACGGGACGGGAGGCAGGGCCCTGGTGTGTGAGCTCTGCCCCCTGAAGCATGATCTGCCCTGGGACAGCGCCAGCGGGACCTGCGGTGCCGTCTTCTATCAGCAGTTATCTGATCAGGGTGCTGCCTCCTGCTCTCTCGTGGCCTTCCTCATTCTTCTCCCTGTTGCTAAAACAGTCTTGCCACCTCTCGCCTTCTCACGCCACAGCCTTTCGGCCCCTTTGTCTGTGCTGGTATCAACAGGTTTAATTTGGTTCTTAAATGATCCCTGAACCTGGCTCACCTGCAGGTAGCTGCACAGGCGCTTCAGTGAGCCCTGTGACACAGCTATTCTGCTGCTGCTTTAGGAATGCTTCCTGGGGCCTGCAGGCAGGTCAGGGAAGGCAGATTTACTGTTCATTACTCAGAACGCAGCTGAGCAAGGAGGGGAACCCACATCCTGCAGTCATAGAATCAGCCTGGTTTGTGTTGGAAGGGACCTCAAACCTCATCCAGTTCCAACCCTGCCACGGGCAGGGACCCCTTCCATAGAGCAGGGTGCTCCAAGCCCTGTGTCCAACCTGGCCTTGAGCACTGCAGGGATGGGGCAGCCCCAGCTTCCTTGGGCAGCCTGTTCACAGATACTTGTATGGTGGTGTGCCCCAGAGCTGGCTCAGGGCTGCAGGGGGGTCTCCCCAGAGCGCAGCAGAGGGGCAGGATCCCCTCCCTGCGCTGCTGCTCACGCTCTGGGGATGCAGCCCAGCACATGGGGGGGTTCTGGGCTCAAGTGCACGCTAAAGCCGGGTCAATGGGGAGCTTTTCATCAACCGGATGATGAGATGGGTAAGAGGAGTAAAAGGGGGTCAGGGGCTTTATGGTGCCCTTGTGGGTTTTCAGTGCTATGTGACAATATCTCTGGTAAATGCTGGTTCCCCTCGTGTGGCATCAGGGATGCCGTACACCCTTTGTTAGCATGACAGGTTCACACAAAGCCCATGTCCTTTGGGCAGGTTTCAGGTGTGCCTTCCTCCCCATCCAGGCCACTTCCCACAGCTCCCCCGTGCTTGGGGAGCAAGTTCCCTGGTGAGCAGCGAGAGGAGCAAGCCCAAACCCTAGAGCTGGGTCATAGCAGCAGGGCTTGGGCTACTCAAGGTTTTGGGCACCCAAAGGGTGCAAGACCCCACAACACAGGGTTGTGCTCCGGGTCTCGCAGCTCTGCTCCAGTGACGGCGTCTGCCTTTGCTTGCTTTGTGCCGTTTTCAGCCAGCCCTCCTTTAAACCTCTGCAGGCCCTCAGGCTGGACCGTGGCACTCAGTAAATCCCGTCAGCAGGACATCAGCGTGTCTTTAGGTACGTGTCGTGCCAAGCGCCAGCCTCTCTCTGTGTTGTGACGGACACTTGTGTCTGGTCCTGCTGAACGGGGACCACTGGGATAATTCCTCACGGGTGTTTGCAGACAGAAGGTGATAAACAGCACAAATAACAGCACAACAGGATGGTGTGGTCCTGCAGCAATCCCACTGCTGAGGACGGCTGATGTTTTGGTGTGTCATTGAGCCAGTGCCCATTCCTTGCGCTACTGAATGAAGAGCAAAGTGTCTCGTAACTCCTGCAGGCCCTGCCCAGAGTGTGAAAACCGTTTCTGAGCAAAGAGGCAATGATGTACACAAAGGATGCTACCTGCATCTCCAAAGGAGTGCATTGGCTCAAGAGGCCTTTATAAGCACATTGTCATTTATTAGCTGAGCAGAGAGTGAAATCTTGGTAACCTCTCATCACCCAGGAAGCCCCAGTCTGGAAACAAGTACGTAAATAGACACCACTCTCCAAAATCCATGGAGGCTGTCACTGGGAATCACTTTGAGGACTAATTTCTGCAAAAGTCAACAAGACAAAGAACAGGAATAACCACTTTAAAAGGTATTTTGCAACAAAGAGCGCCTATTCTGAATTCCTTAGGAAGGGGGAGTCTCTAACTTGTTATGGTGCGTCTGGCTTCCTCTCCCTTTTGAAGCATTAGGCTAGGAACTAATTTTAGGCAATTGAAATTCCTAGGCAGAGTGGTGGGGTTGCTCGTGGGATGGGATGCTTGCAGGCTAAACTCATGTGGTTCCTGCTCTATAGATCATCCAATTAGAGATTGCTGTTTGATTTTGCTCATGATTGATGGGGCTCCTCTCAGGACTGGGAACGTTCCATTTTTCCCCATTCTCTCTGCCCTGGTCATAAGGGAATCCTGGAAAATCCCCTGTGCTCCTTGCTGGTTTAGGAGCCTTCTGGAAACCCCCCAAACATCAGATAAATTCGCTGTGAGTCACTTGGCAGCAATGGCAAAGCTGGAAGGAAGAAATGAGGGAAAGAGGCGAACCAGTGAATGGGGGGTGACCTCGAGCACTGACTCGGAATGCGCTATTTAAAGTGCTTCCCAACAACAAATGCTCAGTTGTTATCACCAGTTACTCCACCACTGGGGCACGTGGGGTTTAAAAGTCCGTTCATAAAAGTCTGTTAATAAAGTTGCTTACAACTGGTGCCCACGCAGGTCACAAGTCACCAGGCCCAAGCACCGGGATACGCCTGACTGGCAACACGAGGTCTGAAACCAGGAATCTCCTCGGAGACAAAACATATTGGACTAAATTTGCCTTCTTACAGGCTGTGTGCACCAGAGACACCGGAACATTGACTCTCCTGCCTCATGCACCCCCCAGCCAGGAGACGTGCAGCTCCCAGGTACCCCTGAACCCCCTCCTTTCACCCTGCAAAGCCCCTGTACCAGCAAGAACAAAAGCGGTCATCACTGAATCCGCTGCTGGTCTGGGCTAACCAGCTTCCTGTAGTATCAGCAAATACTCCTGCTTTTGTACAGCTGTGCTTCCCTCTGTAGTGGGGTGCCAGCGGGACCAGGAATGCTTTGGATTGAGGAATGTGCTGGTTGGCAGGAGCAACAAAGAAAGTGCTCATCCAAAAGGGCAAAACAGGACTAACGCTTTTGTCTGCTGGGCACAGAAGTCAAGCCAACAATTTTTTCTTGCCCTTAGAGAGGTGCCTTTGGATGCTGCTTTAAACAGCAGACATGGTATCAATCATTAATGAGGAATGTGTTCAGTAACAGCTATGTGCTGGGCTGCATTCTTGTACCTTAGAGCAGCTCCAGTGCCTAAAGGGGCTGCAGGAAACCTGGAGAGGGGCTTTGGCCAAGGGATGCAGGGACAGGACAGGGGAATGGCTTTAACTGCCAGAGGGGAGACTGAGATGAGCTCTTGGGCAGAAGCTCTTCCCTGTGAGGGTGCTGAGGCGCTGTCAGGGGGTGCCCAGAGAAGCTGTGGCTGCCCCATCCCTGGCAGTGCTCAAGGCCAGGTTGGACACAGGGGCTTGGAGCAACTGCTCCAGTGGAAGGTGTCCCTGCCCGTGGCAGGGGTTGGAGCTGGAGGAGCTCTGAGGTCCCTTCAACCCAAACCAGGGATGCTGTGATAAAATAAAATCCTAAAGCCTGAAGCACTTCTGTGGTTGCAGTCTCTCAACAGACACTGCCAAGCGCCCAGTAATGTCAGGCTCTCCCTTAACTTGACAGGGCAGCTGCTGTTATTCCAAGCCTCTGGAAATAGGCCAGCTATGACATGTTCCTGAGATCAGTTAGCTGCAGGGCGTATTTCATTCTGCTGCCATAAGCAATTTGATAAAGGCTCCTTCCTCCCACTCCAGAGTTAACCCGCCCAAACTGTAGCTGAACACCTTAGCAGCAGTAATACCACATTCCCTAGGGATTGTGCCTATTTGCTTAGTTAGAGCGTGCTTAAATCAGTCGTTTCATAAAAAGAAACACGTAACTGAATTCATTGTGTTCTCTGAGCTAACATGAACGCTACTAGATCAGAGAATCACAGGATGGTTTGGGTTGGAAGGGGCCTTAAAGCTCCTCCAGCTCCAACCCCTGCCACAGGCAGGGACCTCTTCCACTGGAGCAGCTTGCTCCAAGCCCTGTGTCCAACCTGGCCTTGAATTGAAGAAACCACAGATTTCCATTTGCACTGTTGTATTGTCCTTAACTACAGACCTACAGGAGAAGTTGTCACTGTTGGGTTGGGGTTCTTTTTCCCCCGTTTGAGACAACTGGAGCCATCTAGGCAGTTCCATGCTTGCTTATAACTTTACCTTAAGTTCTCCCTTCAGACGATTACAGACACAGCATCTGGAGGCCGAGTTCAGCCTTATCTTACACCAAATGGAACGCGCATCTTCTATCCAGCGTGTGCAGGGAGGTGACAGGGGATCCCTTTCCATTTGTGTGTGGGAAGGTGGGACCTGTCACCTCCTTTGCCTTGTGAAAAGGCAGAGTCAAGGCAGAGCTAAGCCTGCTTTTAAATCATAGAATCAACCAGGTTGGAGAAGCCCTTTCAGCTCCTCCAGTCCAACCCTTACCCCAGCACTGCCAAGGCCACTGCTGACCCATGGCGCTGAGGCCTCGTCTCCACGGTGTGTGAGCACTCGCAGGGACGGTGACTGCAGCAGTGCCCTGGGCAGCAGTTCCAATACTGAGCAGCCTTTGGGAAGGAGTTGCTCCTCAGCTCCATCTAACCCTGCCCTGGTGCAGCTGAGGCCCTTTCCTCTCCTCCTGTCTCTATGTCAGACGCGCACCTGCGAAGGGTTCCCTGCTCCACGCCAGGGCCATGGTCAGGCGCTGGTTGTGACCGCACTCACAGGAAGCAGTGCAGAAAACCCCACAATGTATTTAGCAGGGAGCCAACCCTGCAAGCCATCGGCTGCAGTCCCGAAGCACGAGATGTGGCTCTCGCGACTGTCTGACACAAAGCTGGCAGTGTTGTTTGGGTCATGGTGGGTGGCTCTCTCCTGCCCCAGCGCCTGAGGGCTGGTGGTGCCCCAGCACCTCACTACATGCTCGGGTCTGGCGGGTATTCAGGTACCCACCTGCAGCTGCCTGTGCCAAGGGGCTGGATTTGCTACACCTGCGGAGAATGAAGCTCCACCAAATCCTGGGATTTCCAGGAAGACCCAAAGCGATCAACAGAGATGCTGAGCGCTGGAGCAGCTCTGCTCCGGAGCCAGGCTGAGAGAGCTGGGCTGGGGCAGCCTGGAGAAGAGAAGGCTCCTGAAGGGGAGACCTGAGAGCAGCTCCAGTGCCTGAAGGGGCTGCAGGGAACCTGGAGAGGGGCTTTGGACAAGGGATGGAGGGACAGGAGCTTTAAAGTCCCTTCCAACCCAATCCAGGCTGGGATTCTGTGCGCCCCACATCGCGCTGGGGAGGATGACTGAAGGAGCAGGGATGCGGAAGAGCCATGCACGCTGCTCGCAGGGGGCCAACCCTCGTGAGGGACGGGCAGGCGCCATGGCGTGGGGACGGCCTCGGCCGGGAGGGCGGACCCGTCCCCATCGCTGTCCCCGCGCCGCGCCGCTGCACGCCGCGGCCATGTTGAGGGCGGGGAGCGCGGTGGGCGCGGAGGCGGCGCCGGGGGCCGCTGCGGGGCGCGGTGCCTCCCGCTCCTCGTTCCCCGCCGCCGCTCCTCCTCGCCGCCCGCAGCCGCCGCCGCCGGCGGCCGCCCCGCTCCATGGCGACCACCAGCCCCTGCATCGTGGTGAGTGCGGCCGCCGCCGCGGCCTGCCCTTGCTCCTCCGCGGGAAGCCGACCCGCCGCGCCGGGGGTCTGCATGAGCGGTGCCCCGCGCGCTGCCGCCGCCGGCCGAGGGCAGCAGGGTCCCGCCTGCTCCCTTAAACCCAGCGATGGCCGAGGGAGCGCGGCCCGGGCGGGGCGCCCTCAGCGGCGGGAGCCGCGGCCCCGCGGAGTCACCTTGAGAGGATCCCGGCGCCGGGCCCGCGGCTCCCTCCCTGGGCGCTTTCCCTGTCCCGAGCGGGGCCGGGGCCGCCGCTGCACCCTCGCGGGGGCATTGGTCCGCGGTGCCGGGTGGAGGGGAGCGCGGGCGCGGCGCCGGGAGCCGAGGTGCCGCCTCGGGGATGGAGGTGAAGGAACTTCCCGCGGGTCGGAGCGCGGCGCGGCTCAACTTCCTATTGCTGCTGCTCTCCGCGGCGTGCTGGGGAGGCTGCGGGCGGTGGGAGGGAGCCGGGCTGCCCGCGGCCCCCTTCGGGGCCGGCGTTCGGGTGTGTTCCTGCAGGGAGAGCGCTCGGAGGGTTGGTTCGTGGCGTTATTGCTCTGTCTACTGCGGTTCTTGGGTATTATTTTGGTGTTTTACAAAACCGGTGCCGAGTGCGCTTGACATGCATGTGGTGCCTGATGGCTGAGAGCTGTGAATCCCTGCAGGCAGTGGAAACCTGCAGGAAGGGCCCATTCCTTACCAAATGCAGAAAGGGAAGTTTTAGGAGACACGCTGGATGGAACGATGGGTCTGAACCGCTGGGAACTGCCGTGTGTTTTGGGACCTGTCGCCTTAAAGTAGCAGCCCGCTCTGGGTTGCAGGGACCCTGGTGAGGCGCTCGGTGCCTGGAGAGCTCGTGGAGGGTCTGTTTCGGATGGGAGGGTGAAATAGACATGAAATTGCCCATTAGGTGATACACAGCCCCCTGTAAACAGATCACAGGCCAGGTAAGGGCTTCCTTGGGCGCTGAAATAAGACTGTGCCCTGCAAGAGCAGCAGTAGCCGGAACGGATGCTTAAAATGCCTGCCCTAGTGAACTGTCAGTAATGAGCTTCGGCTTTCCCTGTGGAATTCTTACCTTTATTTTACATGTGGCATTTGGCTGCAAAACCAGAGAGTGAAGTAACTGAAAAACACGTTGTAATTTTCAGGTTGCATTAGGGTTAAGGCCGTTCTTGATGCTGTTGGGACAATATGCCCTTAACCTCAGCAGCATTTGGTATAACTGTATACAAACAGTAATCCCTTGTCCTAATTAGTGCACACTTGTTAACGTTGCAGGCTGTTTCCTACAGGGAATTTGCCTGTGTGGAGCAGGCTGCTGAAGTACCACTTGTATGTCAGATTTGGGAAGATCCTGAGCCTCCACAGTTTGCACATGGTGGTCTGATGAAGCTTGTTTCACAGCAGCAGGACTTGTCCTGCTCCTGAAGCTCTTTTCTCTTGTGTTCTGTTGTGGAGATTTGGACAATGTCCGTGTCAAAACCTCTGCTCGCTTACTTGCAAATGCAGGTTTTGCATTACACTGGGAAAACCCAAGGTGTAGAAAGCTCCTTGATTACTTTTTTAATGGAATATTTTCTAATGGATTATCTTTTTAATGGAATCTGGCCGACCTGTATGTTCCGTAAGGCTAGCCATAGGTTGCTTTGGGTTTGCATCTTTGGAGAAGGATTTGTTTTCATTCTGAGCTGTAAGTTCTGTTAGATCACGTTTTACGCTGTGTTCAGTGCGACTAACAATTCCATAGAGAGGGAAGTAAGGTGATCCTGATGAGAGTAATGGGTCTGGTAGTTCACTAAAGCAGTTTCTCACCACAGACTTGCTATAAGGCTTGGTAAAAATCTCACCTTGTTTCCGTTTCAGATTGGCGATGATGAGCAAGGTTACGACCTGGACTTGTTCTGCATACCTAAACATTATGCAGATGATCTGGAAAAAGTCTATATTCCTCATGGACTCATCATGGACAGGTTGGTTTGAGCTCACACAGCACGCTGCTCCAGCTGATTCCCAAATGCTGGAATAAACAATCTTCCAGTGATAGCTTTTGTTGGCTGGTGACTGTCTGAATAGATCTCATTTAGATACCAAGAAGTGCAAGTGCTGAGTAGCTGGTGTTTGGCTTGTAAGAGTTTGTACGTTTGCAGTTCTGCTGTTGTTTGGAAATCTGGCATAATTCTTACATGAAATTTTGTGGACTGTTGCAATCTGTGGCTTTCTTTCCAGTGTTTCTTTGATATTTTACCTCCTTAAAACCCAATTAGACAATGTTGTGCCGGTTCAGTCTGAAAACAGTCATAGTATCTTGAGTTTCCATTGGATATTATTAAAAGTAAATTATTAACGACATCACCTTAGACTTTCTCATGGCCGTGTGGTAGATAAGTAATATCCACCTTCCTCCTGCCTTGTGGGAAAGACACTGGCTCCTACAAGTATCAGTCTGTCATTCCTGTGGTTGCCAAAATGCATGATGTGCTATGGAAGATCTTCCTGGAGATCTTGGGAACGGGAATGCACCTAGATTCTGTGTGGTCCTGGTTGGTTAGGTATAAACCTTCTTATAATTACTGCTTTTAAATACTATAAAAGCTTTGTGCAGCAAGTCCATATAAAGGAAAAGCTTGGACAAGGTACATGTCATTAAGTAATTGACTTAAAGTAACGGTAGGTTTCCTCTGGGAAATCTCGTGTCAGCTGGCACACAGCACATACATACCGGGCTTCTAAAAGAAATGACAAGATCAGTTTAGAACCAGTGATTGCAGAGGAACAGCGCAGTGTTCTCTCGCTCTGCTTCCTTGGTATTGTGTCTTGCAGTTAGGACAAATTTCTGGCGTTCTGACGTGGCAGGTGCACTCTTTAGTTTAGAATTTGAGAGTTTCCCTGCTCCTCAGTTAGTGAGGGCTGCTGCCTTTTTGGTTGCGTTAGCTTATGCTGCTCTTTGCATGAAGCTGAACCTATCTCTGGGTGGAGAAAACACATCTTCGTGTCACATATCCAGCATGAAACAGCTTCAGAGAATTAAGCTTTGTTTTGGCCGAGTGTGATGTATGAAAACAAAGGCATTTGGCAACACTGCTGTTGGATTAACCTTGAAAAGCGGAACTTTGTTGACCAATAATGTGTAAAAGTGGCCAAAGTGGTAGGCAAATATTGCTGAGCAAAATGTGTTTCCAGGTTTGCTGCTGTAGTGAGCAAATGCAGAGTGTTGTGACAGCTAACTCTGTCTTGCTTTTGTACAGGACGGAGAGACTGGCACGAGAAATTATGAAGGGCATGGGAGGACACCACATTGTAGCACTCTGCGTACTCAAGGGTGGCTATAAATTCTTTGCTGATTTATTAGACTACATCAAAGCACTGAACAGAAACAGTGACAAATCGATCCCCATGACTGTCGACTTCATTAGGTTGAAGAGTTATTGTGTAAGTATCTCTGCGGTACTGCGCTGTTTCTGTATACATATGACTAACTTCAAATTACTAGCAGTCATGGTTTAATATTGTTACTGCCAGAATGTGCTAATATTAAATAATGAAGGGAATTAAGAGTCACGAGCTAATTTACTCTTTTTCTACTTTGTTCTTTAACCTGTTTTCTTTTAGACCTTTATCTCCACTGCCCAGTAAAATCATGCAGAGCAGAGAGACCCTTTCCATGTCCTTTACTTGTTAAACAGTTTCCTCTCAGCGCACTACTCTGTCTCTAAAGCTCTGGATCTAGAATAATACAGAGGATTCTCCCACAATTACAGTTCTAAAAACTTAATTCTAGGGATTTTTATGTGGCTTAGACATCATTCATTGGACAAGAAGACTTGGAAGCTGCAAAAACAGTTCTGCCTCAGTTCCCATCTCATCTTTTGTTTGACTCAACCAAACAATGAACAAAATAAGCTGTGTTTGTCCTTGAGGAAGTACGGTATTCGTAAATGTAGATTTATGATCAGTGGCTTGACCTTTTCAAGACTAGCCATAGATTGCTTTGGGTTTGCATTTTTGGAGAAGGATTTGTTTTCATTCTGAACATGGGGGTTTAACTTTACAGAGAAATGGAACATTCTGTAATGTGAGGTCATGTGTAAGTTTTATAGAAGGAAGCACAAGGTTATGCTGTGCAGGTCAAAGGAAAAAGGTGTATGTCAGTACTGTGTGCTTCCTGGCTTAGCAGCAGCCTGGGCTCATGTGTTGAGGGTGGTATTTATGATTTGTTCCATAAGGCCACCTGTGGCATGGAAATAGTTCCATTTTTTTTTGTTTCAGTTTCGTGTTGGAATAAATTGTTTTGTAAGGTTCTGCTGTTAGTTCTGTCTCAGCAGCTTTGCGTTCAAGCCATCGCTGTAGTTTATTTGCTGCAGTTGTAGACGAGTGCCTGTGCCAGTAGAAGAAAACAGAGATTACTAAATTGGAAACTCGACCTCATCCTTCATTTCATTAAGCTGTGCAACCAGAAAAGGAGTTATTGCTTCCTTAGTTTGGACTGTCAAAGAGCTTCATCAGTTCAGGATTGCTGAGGAGCTATCTGCTAACATGTCACGGTGGAGCCCAGAACTGTATGGGGCTTTGGACAGGTCTGTTTGCAGGACCAGCAGCCCTGGTGCCTGAGGCATGTACACTGCTGGGCCATCCAGGGCTTCCTTGGAGACCATGCTAACGTTTGTTGACCACAAGGCAGTAATTCAGCTATGCTCTTTAATGAGAAGGCAAGGCTGGGCAGAAAGCTTTGTGCCAGCTTTGGTTGTATCTCACTAGGCACTCCCTGTGCTTGTGCACTGTATTTAAATCGGAAGAGAACACTTCCAATCACTTACTTGGCCTGTTTAAAAAGCAATGTAAAGACGGCACCCTTTCACTCTCTCCACTTTCTAACTTGGAAAAAGCTAGTGGAGAAATGGTTTGAAACACCTGAAGAAAACCCTCTGTTAAAAAGCAAGGCTGCCTTATTACATGCGTGTTCTGTTTGCTATACCGGTGTGAGCATGCTTTGGTTAATTACTTTACTACTACTGCTAGCTGCTTTCCTTTATTACTCCACTATGGTGCCTTGATATCAATAGGGGAGTGAGCAGCAAAATAAGTTTTATGGAAATTAAAAGCCTGGTTTTGTAATAGAAAAGAATAGAGGAAAAGTGGAGGAATTTAGGCAGAAAGCTGTCTAAACAGAATGTTTTCCTTGAAGTGTTGGCTTCAGGGTTTTGGGTTATCAGCCAATTCTATAGAAGAATGTTTTCTTGTCCTAGATGAGTGAGGTGAGGACCTCCTTTTTCCTGTTGCCTCCACTACAGCATTTATGAGTATTTAATTTCTGTGGATTCTCTTATTAACATCCAGACATATGTCCTTTAGATTGCATAACTTGATAGACCAGATAAAATTGTCCTAACACGAACTGTGTGTAACAGATTTGACTGGGTCTTCCATCACTAATAGAGTACAAATGCTGTATCTGCTCTGTAGTTCTCAATCTGTGCTTTACTAGAGGGAAGCATCTACATTTAGTGAGGAGAAAACTAGCACAAACTGCCATGGACAGTTGAAACTGAAGCTAGCCCATTGTTGCTGTCTTTGGATGTGATTGCTAGATCACACTGCCTGCCTTTACACACTGGATAAAAGATGTTAAAAATACTCTGGGCACATAAACAAAGCAGCTGAACTTCTATAATGGTTCTGAAATTGATATAATTGAGGTTCTATTCTTGTTTCAAACTGATCATTTAATATTTACAAGCATATGGGTTTTTTGTGTTGCATTGCAAAGTTCATACTGTTCTGCACCCAGAAATAATTCTCGAAGAATACTGATCAAGCTGTGATTAAACTTTGCTCAGAGCTCCAGCTTTCCAAGCCCTTACAGATGAATTTTAATGGTCTGGCAAGCTGTTAAGAAATGGAAAGATGGTGTTTGTGAACAGCCCCAGAGCTTGGTATTCTTGACAAACAGTTGATTTTGTTTGTGCTACAGGAAGAATGGCTTTTCACCGGTCTCCTGCATTTCAACTTGGAAATGAGCAAACATTGCTTATGTAGTCATGAAGGGCAGCCAAAAGACGATGGATGTGTTGCTCTGTCCCTTGGGGAAATAGGGATTTTCAGTGGGGTACATGGTAGACTCTGGTCAGGCTGGTCACAGCAGTTTTCTGAGATACCTCTGCTGATCAAGCCTTGTAGCAAATACCATAAGGAACTTACAATGCTGTCGTGGTTTAAGCCCAGCCTGCCACCCAGGACCATGCAGCCGCTCGCTCATTCCCCTCCTTTCTCCCCCCACTCCCGGTGGGATGGGGAGGAGAATGAAAAGAATGTAGCTC
This sequence comes from Myiopsitta monachus, assembly GCA_017639245.1. NCBI lineage: Eukaryota > Metazoa > Chordata > Aves > Psittaciformes > Psittacidae > Myiopsitta > Myiopsitta monachus. The sequence continues at coordinate 1,037,602 of CM029925.1, forward strand.
CCACGGGTTGAGATAAGAACAGTGCAGTAACTGAGGTATAACACAAACCACTGCTGCTACCACCAATAATAATAATGACAAAGGAGACAACAGGGGAAGAGAATACAACCGCTCACCACTCGCTGACTGATTCCCAGCCCGACCCAGCAGTGATCCAACCCTTCCGGGTAACTGCCCCCAGTTTATATAGTGGGCATGACGTGCTGTGGTATGGAATACCTCTTTGGTCAGTTTGGGTCAGGTGTCCTGTCTCTGCTTCCTCCCGGCTTCCCCTCCTCCCTGGCAGAGCATGAGGCTCAGAAAGTCCTTGGTCAGAGTAAGCATTACTGAGCAGCAACTGAAGCCATCGGTGGTATCAGCGCTGTTCCCAGGCTGAGAGTCAAAACCACAGCGCTGCACCACCTACTGAGAAGGAGACAAATGACTGCTGCTGCTGAACCCAGGACAAATGCCTTTTTAAAAGGTGAACTTGGAATCGCTTGAGTCAGGAATTACAATCTCATGAAGCGTTGTTGTTTTCTAGTTGTGACAAGGGGGAGACAATGAAAACAGATCCAAACAGGAAAACTCTCATGTGTTAAACCACAGAGCATTAAAGCTTTACCAGTCCTGAAATCAGAAATAATGCACCTGAAGGTAATTTAAACACTGCTTAATCATTAAAGAAAGTTCTTTCCAGTGGAAATCTGGTTACAACCAGTGTCAGAAACTGTTTTTTTTACCCTTTAATTGCTTCAGAACTCAGGCCCTGCATAGGAATGCAGGTTTATGTGCTAGTGAAGATTTATGTTACTGTTAAAAAGTGTAGCAATTGGTATGGTTCGCCGTGGGAAGGAGCAGGAAAGGCTTTGTAGGTTGGGTTGGTTTTCCTCTGCACATCATCCTACTTCAGCATGCCTAATCCAAAGGTTTACAGTAACCTGCAGTTCCATGATGTCCTGTTTGAGCGTAGTGTGTTGCTTTGTAGCCAGACAGATTATCAGGAACCTGATCCTGTGCATTTGTTGAGGACTATGAGCCTCTCATCTCTGCACATAAATTAATGGGGAAAATGCCTGTAATATCTGCTGTATTGTTATTTTGTAAGGAATGATGATTTTTTTACATCCTCCCATGGAAGGAGGATGAAATCGCTGTTAGTGTAGGAATAGATCTGAGAGAATCCTGTAACATAAACAAGGCAAACCTTAAAGAAGATAATTTTAAGATAGGGTGAACACAGGAAATGTCCTTTAGCATTATGAGTACAGTGCTTAACTGAATCACATTTTTGTGGTTGACCTAGGCAGTATCTTAGGCATTCAGTAGCAGTGTGTGTATCTACTAGGTCAAGCAGCACCATTTGGGACATCTTTGTTTTGGGACTTTCTCAAGGCAGTGAGGTTGCTGCTGTTCAGTTGAGTTACTGATTGCATTGTTACAGAAGCACTGAAAGTGCTTATCAGTCTTTAATCTGAAATACCATCTTTTAATTTCACTTGTAATTTCTTAGTTAGTAGACACTTTTGGTGCCGTTTCTTGCAAGCATTAACAGTCACTGGTTATGTACTTTGCAGGTTTGATATTTACTGGAATAAAGACCCCTCTTACTTTAATTCCGGTAATGCTAATACCCTTTTCTTTCTTAGAATGATCAATCAACTGGAGATATCAAAGTCATTGGTGGAGATGACCTGTCAACCTTGACTGGAAAGGTATGGCTCTTTGTATGTTTAGAAACAAAGAAAACCACAAAAACACACATACCTGCATGGTTTTAAGGCTGCTCTTTTACTGAGTGAAGATAATAGAGTTAAATGAAAATTAATGAGTGTCATTTCAGTATTTGCCACTGTATATAGGGGAGTGGATAAGCCCCACCACAGCTGAGTTCAGTCTGAACCTAACTAAACCCCATTCAATATCAGCAAAATTTCATGAGATCTGTTTTTCTGCAGTGCCCAAGAAGAATGGTCTTGTGGGGGCTGCTGTCTACAAACTACCTTTAAAAGACGGCAGCGTTATTTATTTGCTGTAGTGGTGTTTCACTGAAACAGAGAGGGGAATTCATACTGTTCAGATGAGTAATGTGCAGCCCAGGTTAAGAAGAGAGATTTCTGTTACAGTCAATGAGAAGAGAAGGAAATAGGAGAACGTAAACTGGGAATCTGCTGTTCTCCAGTGACTCTATGGAGATCACTGAGCCAGATATCTAGGGTTAAAGCATCACTGCCTCCTGCTCTGGCAGAATATATTGCCTTACCCTTCTCCTTACATGGGTGATGTCTAAGGCATGTATGTCACAGTTCAACGTAAAGGATGTAGGTAATAACCGATACGTGCATGTCTCTAGTATGACACTCTGCTTTAGAAGAATACAAATGGTGTAGACTCTGTTTTGATCTCTTTTGCATATGTTTAGAATTCTCAAAGTCTAAATAATTTAAAGACCATTTTGTACTCAGCATGAGACATTGAGGAGAATCTCATTGCCAGCTAATGGTTATTGGAGCACCAGATTTGTTAACTACACAGAATTCACTGTTATGTGTGTAAACCACCGTAAGTGATGTTGGTACAAGCATTTAACAGCAATTAAAATTAACAAGTTAGAGATTAATTTATGTAAAGAATTGTATATTCTCTAAATGTTAATGGATTTTTCTTTTTCCTCCCACCAGAATGTTTTGATCGTAGAAGTAAGTATTGTGTTCTTATGTGTGACTGGTACAAGAGGTCTAACAGAAGTTGTTCTTAAGCCAGGAAACCTGCAGTTTCTGGTTTCAAGGCTTCTGATTCCAGGCCTGAATTTTGAAAGTGGGCTCTGAATTTGCAATTATCCGTGCTTTGAATTTTCCAGTTGCATTCAGCTGCTAAATTTAGCAAGGAAAATACCCATGTAAAATTGTTCACATTTGCTTTCAGTTTGCTGGGATTCTGGCAATTCTGAAGTGTCTTTTGCTGTTTAGTTTTAAAAAGTAGTCTGATCAGGTGCTATTAAAGCATATTATTGTTCTGTGTTTGTAAAGCAGCAAGCTAGAAATTAAACTGCAAGGGTAGAAAGATGTTCCTTGAAAGAGTATCCTAAAATGCGTGAGAAACATGTCTGAGCCCAATGTCCCTGTGTGTAGTTTGTTTAGACAATGGTGGCATAGAGAACAGTAACTCTCAGTGAGCATCTTGCAATGGCTAATTTCCCATTCCTCTGTTTTGTCATGGTGCTTTGGGTGATACCATGTACAGTACACCTCAGTTTGATTGTCTAGTTGCTTAATTCTTGTTCTCATACCTCTTTCTTGATGGGCAGAGCTGCTTATTGTTATGGCTTTGACAGGGCTGTTCTGGAATAAGATTGCCAATTTCAGGATAGGGAAGCAGCAGCAGTAGGCAGCAAAAATGGATGTACAGTCTAATAACGTCTTCATGCTCCACATAATGGAAATGGCTTGTTTGTAAGCAAAGAAACAGCTATGGCAACTGCTTCAGCAGCCAAAAGGAAGGATGTTTCCTCTCATAAAATGTGGTTTTAAGGATGTTTTTTTGTTGGGGCTTTCTTTGAGAAGGTTGTATTATTCCACAGGAAGCACATTCAGTTCCAAAACTCCTACCAAAATAGTATGTATACAGCAGTCATCTGTGTGACCAGTGGTGTCCTTTGAAGTATGTTTTGCTTCAGATAGGCAGATGCATCTAATTACGTATCCGCTCCATTGCAGATGAATGTATGTCTTTAAAGCCCCAGACAGTTAACTAGGTTAGTTTCTCATGTGTTCAGTGAATCATTACCCCATGACTTGTCTTAGACACTGTCAAATATGAACCCTTTAGGGATCACTGTTTTAACTGTCAAGCAATACAAATGCACATTTATTGGGGTTTTAATGTCTTATGCTCCAGAGCACCAGGCTTTCCTATATTGCATCCCTTTAATGTGCAAAAGAAGCTGATCAAAATGGAGATTCACCTCCAGTATACAGATAATCACACAATAAATGCAGCAATAAGCTCTGTTTTACAGTGTGGCAGTAGCTGCGTCTGTTTATTCCCCAACTTCTGTTTTTATCTATGTATTTGTATGTCTTTGACTTCTCTTGAGTTTATAACCCTGATTAAAAGCATTACATGTGAAAGGTGGTATTGCTGCTGGGTGCTCCGTCGAGTTCTTTGTTTGATATTTTAATTGGGAGTCATGGGAAAATAAGCTGAAACCAGGACATTGCTGCTTCTGTGTTATCTGCCTCCTTCACTTCAAACAGCCTTGATTCCAGGCCAGGGTATGGACTGTTCCTCTAAAGATAGTGTTAATATTTCAGTCCAGATGAGGAGTCCATTTCTGATCCTCAGTTGTAAGCCATATATTCTTTTTTTCTGCTTATCTGTGCAGTGGACGGGATTAAAGCAGTGCGTGTCAAAATCCCTTTTTAGAGTGTTTGAGTATAGACTTCAGAACTGCACCCAGATACTCGCAGTGCAATTTCTCTAGCTATTTCTTGGATCTGTAATGTAAATTGCACTCCTTTTCCTTTAATTGCAATAATGGGCTGTCCTGCTTATTTTCTCTTTGCTGTAACTGAGCTCAGCACAGGGCTAATGTTACTCTTATCGTGTTCAAATTAAACATTGTTTGTCTAATAGCTGCGAGGAGCACAAGCCATAAAATCTCCAAACGGAGCCAAGAATGTCATAGTTCAGTAACTGCTTTCAAAGTCACAGTTATCCACAATTAAGAACTGTTGTTAATGTGTGTGATCACTTGACAGGGCATAGTTGCATAAGCACAGTGTGGTGTTATGTGTCCATGTATTTGATCGCAAGTGGGATTTTGGCATATTTTGATGCTGTTGAGGATGCCCAGTTTCTGTGATAGGAACCTGAAAACGCTTCTCTGACATGGTTCCTATTCTTTCTTATGTGATTTTTTTTTGTTCTCAGGATATAATTGATACTGGTAAAACAATGAAGACATTGCTGTCTCTACTTAAGCAATACAATCCAAAGATGGTGAAGGTAGCCAGGTAAGTTTTCCATGATGATTATTTGTGCTGTATTTCACATTAAGAAGGACACACAATGTTAAAGAAAACAGCGCATAATACATTTCCATGGGAGAGAAAAGGGTGGGAACATTTCTGCAGGAGTCCTATATGATATCATCTGTTGAAGTTCGGTATATAAACTCCAAACGCACTTCTGCGTATTGTGAGAACATATGTTTAAGGCTGTCCCTTTCCAGTCCTGCTGCTGGAAGAATTTTAGTGCTTCAGAAGGGAATAGCTTGTGCATGCCTGGTACATGGAATCATGGAATGGTTTGGGTTGGAAGGGGCCTTAAAGCTTGTCCCCTTCCAACCCCCTGCTGTGGGCAGGGACACCTTCCACTAGAGCAGCTTGCTCCGAGCCCTGTCCAGCCTGGCCTAGAAAATGTCATGTCCTGCCTTGTATTAGTGTAAGGTTTGTGAGATTTTACCACTGAAGTCCACATTAGATTTAGAAGTATATGGAAGAATTTAAATCTTTTGAGCTTAAAAATACCGTCTGAAGTCGGTAAAGTTATTTTCAACAGACATTTAGTTCATAAGTGTAGGCCTTTACTAGAAAAGGAGGTAAAAAAAATCAGTGTAGATTTTTTTTTGTAGATATGTGTAATATCTATTCAAACATACTTGTTTCTGCTTGTGGTGTCCCCGTGCAATAGAAACCTCACTTAGTTTGCCTTCTTTAATGGTAGAATTAAATTAGTTTGCCCACTAACATCGTTGTTCATGTAGTGTGCATGGTGCAGCTGAGCTTTAGAGGTCGTTTCGTGCCAGTCACCCAGCCATATGCTCTTCCAGGCTTTTCAATGTACTTGGATCAATTAGTTTTGAAGCAGTTTGTAGTTAAATAACTTGCAAAGAACAAGGAATGTTGAGGATAAAACTATATTATTGACCAGTATCAACATTCTCCCTGCTTCCTTTTTAAAATTGCATCTTTTGCACTACTATGCTGTGGGTGTGCATTTTACAAGGAAAGCATAGTTATTGCTGGGGATTAGAGATAAAGCAGAGCTGTGAGTGATATCTAATCAGTTGTGTTGCCATAACAATGCCAAAGCAGTCATTAGACACGGGAGACCAGCTCTTCCTGCTGATAATCTGGAGGTGACCTGCTGAAGGTGAGGTGCTTGAGGATTTCTCTCTGGCTGGATTAGGTGTGCCAAATTTTAGGTGTTTGTCACTGACAAGTACAGCATGAATATAAGACGGTATGAGCAGAGTCCAGTTTCCTATTGTTTGAACCTGTTGCAGTAATTGGGTCTGTTCAAGACCTGAGCAGGTAAACGTGATCATTCTAGATAGCTTTGAGTGTAATGTTCTCAGTCACTTCACTTGCCTCTCTTCTCTTTCTTTTTCCCCTCCTCCTCTCTGACAGTTAAGCAGCTGTTGCAGGGAGATGTGAACTAATGCTAATGTGTTTTTGGGGTTTCTTTGATCAAATCTGAGACCAGTTCTCATGACTAGAAGTTTCAGAGCTGTTTAAAACAGAAACTGACTCTGACACCTCGAGGGGTGACCCAGGAGAGAAGGAGCTTTGTGCTTAATGCACAGTTAAGCAGACCTCTGTTTCTGTTCAGCCATCAGCCACCTTTTCTTTTCCTCCTAAAGCCTCTTTATCTCACAGACAGAGAGATGTCAGGCCTGGGGGGTTGTCTTCTGAGGTTTAGAAGCGCTCAACTAAATAAAGAGCAAATCAAACCAAACTAGGAGGGCACTTCTCTCTGCTCCAGTACCCCCAGCTCTGTGTCTCCGTGCATTTTGCCCCTCTGACTTAATTCTGGAAGGCTCATCGGAACCAATTACATTTTCTTCGTGGAGTTATTAGTACTGACAATAAAAAGCAGTTGAGGACTTGTTCCACTGGTGCAGTGGAGGTTGCATTGAAGCAGCAGAACTTTTGTTTTGTAACACTGCTGCCTTTGCAGAGAGCTCAGTGGGTCTGGCCAGATCCCAGGTTGTCACCTCTTTAGCTCTAAGCTAAATTGCACCTGAAGTTCCTAACACTCTTTTCACAATGGCAGTCCATCCAGCTCAGTATCTCCTGGCCCCTTTCTTGCAGACCTGTTAGTTATCCTTTAGGCTGTGAACCGTTCATGATCTGAGAAAGTTTTACTTTTGTCATAAGGATTTGTTGTACCTGCAAATAATAGCTTGAAATATGTGTAGTTATGGTTTCACTTATGCACACGTAGCCCAGATTCAGCTTGTTTGTCATCAAAATGTATGTGGTTCGTTTCTGTGTTTCAGTTTTATATTGGTTTTCTTTGACAGTTTGTTGGTAAAAAGAACTCCTCGAAGCGTGGGATATCGGCCAGACTGTAAGTGACCTTTTAATAACCGTTGCTCATTTTTAAACAGATGTCAGTGTGTTGTGTACCCTTTTGCTCTTATTTTGACAGAATTAATCTGGATTTGATCTGATGCTTTTTTTTCTTCCCCTTCTGTAACATTTTACTGTATGAAAAGCAAACTTTGGTATTTTGGTCTGAGTCACACCCTTTTCATGAGTAAATCCTCCCAGCTTGGTTGTAGTCATAGAATCATAGAATAGTTTGGGTTGGAAAGGACCTTAAGATCATCCAGTTCCAACCTCCCTGCCATGGGCAGGGACACCTCCCACTAAACCATGGCACCCAAGGCTATGTCCAGCGTGGCCTTGAATACCACCAGGGATGGAGCATTCACCACTTCCCTGGGCAACCCATTCCAGTGCCTCACCACCCTCACAGTAAAGAACTTCTTCCTCATATCCAATCTAAACTTCCCCTGTTTCAGTTTGAACCCGTTACCCCTTGTCCTGTCACTACAGTCCCGAATGAAGATTGGTGAGCAAAATCTGCTGGATACACCTTTGACACTTGGGAGTGATTTGAGTGCCTACGCCTCGTTACCTCGTGCTGTTTGGATGTCCCCAGTAATGTAGGAGGACCACATGGGGTAGCAAGTCTGATAAAAGTTTACTGTGATAAGATGCCTAAATTGGCAGAAACGAGGTTATGTCTGGGCATCTGAATTACTCCCTTCTTGTCTTCTGTCTGTCCCAAGGCCACAAAGAAAGGAACAGGATCCACAGCAGACAGTGGAACCAGAGTGACAGCTCCTCCTGCCTTGGGAAGGGCTTTGTGTTGTAACCCTGTTCCAGAGGCTAAATTCCTGTTAATCTGAGCCATGTACTTTCACTGTGGAAGTGGAGTGAATTTAGCAGCAGAATCGCATCCTCTTCCTCCTTCTTTCCCAGGTTGTAAGATATTCTGGAGCTGAAGATTTTCAATGCCTTAAAGCTTGACTGAGGTGGTCCCCTCAGTCAAGGATGCCCCTCATTCCTGAGATCTTATTATGGGCTTAGCTGGGTTAACAGTCTGCTTCTGAGCATCATGCAGCAGATGCCTTATTTTGCCATCTGTGCACAGAGACAACCTGTTCAGTGCAGGACATGTGAGCTCTGAAAGAAGAGGCATCAAGGCTGGGCCTCTGTTTTATCTCTTGTGTTGTGAGGCCAAATAGACAGTAAACATCGCCTTAATGTTTCCACAAGTGCACACAGCCTTTTCTTTGACCTGTACAATTCGTCTCTGTTTTCCTTACAGAGAAAACCACGCAGCTTCCCTGTGCTCAGGAGCCTTTCAAAACAACCCAAACTATGAGTTTCTGTAACCTGCAAGTGACTCCATAAAGAGCAGAGTGCTCTTTGCTCTTCACTGTTCTCTGTACCAGGGAATCAGCATCTAAGACATGCTTTAGCAGTCATAGTATATTCCTGCATGTCAGGCCATTGCCTGCAAGTTGCAAGAACAGCCTCCATGCAGGCAGTTCCTGAAAGGTGAAGTGGTGGTTTCCCTGCAGTAACTGTGGGTCTGATACTCACATTATCCCATGCTCCCTCTCCCAGCCTTTCATAGGAAGTCCTATTGCACTTGAGCATCCTTAGCTTTGAAGGAGCTGACGACTGAACCTTCCTTTTCGTCATGCCTGTGGGTACCTCTCCTGCACCATGCTGCTGTGTGGGAACCAATAAATGCATCCATTTAATTTTGCTTTAGCTGTTAAACTAAATCAGGAAAGTCAATTAGACTTTTAAAACAGCTCAAATGTTAATCTGAGGCTGCTTGGGTGGAAGAAATGAAATGAGTGGGGATGCTTATATCCCTATAGCGTTCCACACTGCCTCTCTAAAAAGTCCAGTGAAGTCTGGGAAGTTCTTTTCTAACATAATGGTGCCTTATGGTCTTTTTCAGTTGTTGGGTTTGAAGTGCCAGACAAATTTGTTGTGGGATACGCCCTAGATTACAATGAATACTTCAGAGATTTGAACGTAAGTAATTTCTTCTGTATGGTTTTGTGCATTTAAAAGCAGGGAGGAGGAAGGAAGGGAAGGCTCCTCGCATCACCCTCCCTTCTCTCTAAATCGTGCCTCATGGGCAAATGTTCCTTTGGTGATGCAACGATGAGAGCAAATCCTAGAGCAGCAGGAGAGCATTTTGGAGCTCTTAAGAAACAAGAAGCTATTTTGGTGCGTGCAGAATTGAGGCAACACATCTCCTGTGAGCTCTGAAATAAGTTTGTGGAAGTTCCTTAGGTTACCAGATGTCTGCAACAACGAAGCGCATTGGTTTGGTTATGTTAGAGAAGAGAGCCCTTGGAGTTAAAAGGGGTTCGGCTTTAATTCTAAGTCATTAATTCTTCATCTGGGTCTCACTCAGCAGACGTTGGGTGGGGCAATGAGGGGGAGGAGGAAAAAGGCAATGTTGAGATTTTTAGACAAAAAAAGGCTTAATGCGTTCTGCGTAAGCAGTATCACAACTGTCTTGTACCGAGACATGTAGCGTGCTTGTGCTTCTCCCAGGAGCCCGTTATTGAAAATGCATGTAAACCATTGATCTCTTGCATTACCTCTCTAACTTCGTTTCGTTTCAGCATATCTGTGTGATCAGCGAGACGGGGAAGCAGAAGTACAAAGCATGAAAGCACGGTTGGAGTGCTGTGTGTGACAACAGAGCTTTCACATGTTTCGTTTACTGAGTCCCACCTTTCACAGGCTTCAACTCTGGTACACCAGCTAAACTTGTAGAATGCCCCCATTGTCCTGTGCTTACTATAATTTATTGCATGTACAATATAAGAGCTCGTCTTGTTCATTTGTATTTTAGAGATGGAAACAACTAGTGCAGTTCTGCACTCCTGATTTTGATTTGCACTATGACTCTACCGACTATTGCTGCCCCTGGTTGGGTTGTGCTGTTTGTGAGCTCCAGAGTCTAACTCTTGCAGTGGTAAATTGCTTAAACCTCATCAACCCAGAACTGAAATAGTTCCCAAGTACTGTAAATGTCAAACATTTTATGATAGGGAAATCTAATAGTAATATTTTTAAAAGCTGTAATTTAAGTTTTATATTTTAATGCACAAAATGTGATTGTGATTAATGGATTGTTGCACCTTTGGGTGTTCGAAAGCATGAGGAGCAGCCAGTTACAGTATCTGTACTCTCCAAGGAGCTCATTCAGATCTCCTGGAGTTGCCTTACTGCTGTAAAGGAAAGTCTGGGTGAAAAATGTCCTTTTTGTTTCATAGTCTTCTTTCTTTTTTAAGGAGCTGGAGTGACAAAGCAGAATGTTTAAAGTCTCATTCTGGTGGAGCTGCCTGTTTCTGTTAGAGGTTTCTTTTGTCCTTCAAAATATCCATCAGTCAGTGGAACTGCCTTTGAAATTTAAACAATTTTAATATATTTGTGGGGAAAAAAGGTATCGTAATGTTCTACTTTATAAGATCTGCAAAACAAAGTACTTTAAATAAAGGCTGTCTCTTTAAAATAAGCCACATCCATTGACGCCCCTCATTCTGTATATTAAAGTGCTCTTGACATTTTCCTCTCAGTGAGGTTTTTCCCGAGTGTTTCTGTCAGTAGAGGCAAACTCTCCATTTATCTTTGTAGAGCCTTTGGGTGATGTTGTCCTGTCTATAAGAGAGATGATAAAGTGCTGAGGGAAAACACTGAAGCACCTGCATGTTCTGAAACCAAACTGGATGTCGGAGATGGTTTAAGCCCTGTCCTTTGTTCTGCTCTGGCAGAAACAAAGAGTGGAGATTATATGGTCATGAAACATGTAAAAAATCCAAATACAACCATTTCCGAAGTCCCTGCCCGTGGCAGGGGGTTGGAACTGGATGAGCTTAAAGGTTCCTTTCAACCCACCCCAGGCTGGCATTCTGTGATTTGGGTTTGTTTCATCAACGCCTCTGCACTGAGTTGTAATTCTCAGTGTCGCAGCCCTTCTTCACTGTGTGCTCAGATTTAACACTCCTCGGGGCTCAGTACCTAAGGAAGGTTTTGCCAGTTTGTTCTGAAGGCTTTTTTCTGTGGTTTAGAAGTTTGAGTCTTGTTTCTGTATTGTTTTAACTTCTACTGGTGTCCATCCGTGGTGTGTTCTGTTACAAGTGCAGTAGGTAGCAGCAGCTCTGGAATACCTGTCCCGGTTAAGACGCTTACACAAATGCTGTGATCTGGGAAAGGGCGGAGAGGTTTAATTAGTCAGAACAAGGGGTTTGTCTCCCAAACCAGAGCTGGAGTGAGGAAATCACAGCTCTTGAGGGCGTTGGAACTGCAGGGACATGTGGGGTAGTCACAAACGAGGTTTGGGAAGATGCTGTTGAGCTGCGCTGAGCCCGGCTCTGCCTCCTGACACCTCTCGCCTGGGGCAGACGGAGCAGGTCCGGGTTTAGAAAGCCCAACCTTCCTGAATGTTCCCCCATTCCAAACGCTGGGGAACAGGCCCTTGGGTTTGGTTGCAGTTCTTCGTGTAGGTGTTTGTCCAATGAAGTTTATCACCCCCGAGGGATTCCTCCTTCAGAGGCTTTCGTTGCTCTATGAAAATGGTTCCGAGAAGAAGGTAACTACTCTCCAGCCTTGCTGGACCAGCTCGAACGCTGCAGCCATTCACAGCAGCTACAGGAAGGGAAAGTCTCGCTTGACCAAAGCTGAAAATGTAATTGGTACTTTTATTAACACATTTGGGGTAAAAAGCTGGGGTTTTAGTCACAACTTTGCAAGTTGAATGCCAACTTTCTGCAAGCCAGACGTGTACTGGTGAAGCGTTATGAAAGCACAGAGAAAATGTTGTATTTGAACATGTATGTGGCATTTGAAGTTCGTTCTAGTTCCATGTTTTATGAATCACACGTATGCTGGAAAAGGGGGTTTGGCTATCTGTAGGTAGGCATTGCTGTGCTGTCTCACCCTCTGCCATCTGCCTGCCTTATACTACAGGTGGGTGGCTCTGCTTTGTGGTGCTTATTCCCACTGCTCGGAACCAAAGTGCTCCACGCAGAGCTGGGAGATGGGCTGAGAAGTCTTCATGTGAACAGAGCTGGCACTTCACTTGCGGGGGGATTGAATCCCAGTTGGAGAAGCGAGGCAAACGGGGGTCTTTAAGTTGCCCTGGGGGTGTGTATCCTGAGTGATTCTATGTTGGTGCTTCACTGTGATGCTCTCCTGCCCAGGATAATCCAGCACGGAGGAGCTAACGCTGCTTAGAGGGAGCTGGATGCTCATGATCTGTTCAAGGGTTGCCTGTGGTATCTTGCTGCCTTTAGTTCCTATTCAGATTACACCTCGCAAGATCAGATCTCGACTGTCTGCAAGTACTTGTATAAGCGAATGAGACATCACAGCAGCTGGGGTTCTCCTTTTTGCAGTATGTAAGGACTTTGATGTATTGAATTTCACAAGCAGATGTAGTTTGATGACTTCTGATGGGGAAATGGCCCTGCAAAGTTGCCAGTGCCCAGCAAGGCCACAGTCACTGCAGACACCGCAGTGAGGAGGGTTGGAAAAGTGCAACGCTTCAGCACCATGGAAGAACCGGCAGTGAGGATGCTCATCCCAAGGGCTGCCGGGACAAGGATGGTGCCAGCACCAGACAGGTGGAGCGCAGACCTGCCTCGGTGCGTGGATCATTCCCACACCTTCCCATGGCCAGGGGGATCCTGAAGCTGCTGTTGCCAAGCGCTGACAGGGCTGAGCAACGTCTTTTTCCATTCACTTCCACAGGAGACTCCGGAGTGCTGCGCCAGGGGGGTCCCCGCCAACTCAGCACCATCCTCTGGCTGGGTACCATTGCTCAGGTAACCTCAGCGTGAGGCTCTGGCCTTGGGCACTTGCTCTCTGAAGCAGCAGAGATGTCAGTAGGGCAGCGAGGAGCTGTGCGGACATCTGCCTGCGGTGGTCTCCTCATTTGTACCTTGTGGGTCATCCCCATGTATGGACACGTGGACCCCGCTGGAGCAGCAGCTCTTTGACAAAGTGTTTCGCCGAGACAAGAACGATTTCCACCAGCCACAGAAGGAGGTAAAGCCGCTGGATGGATCCATTGTATGTGTGTGCCTTCAGGGTTTGCCTCCAGCATCGCCCTTTGCTTCTGGTTTGCTCACAACAGATTCCAGCTAAGACTGAATGCGCTGAACGCTATTACACATTCAAGAGGATCCAGTTTGGCTGCAGCCGATTTCCGCTGATGGAGGGAAGACCAAGAGGCTGCTGCAGGAGGTGGAGGAGGCTGAAGAGAAGGTGCTCGGTTATTCCCCACTCGCAACTTCGGGCAGGAAAGGGCGACTCCGCTCCCAGCACTCACAATCATCCCTTTGCTGCCGAGGTGCCCTCCTCACCGCCCCATGAAAGCATTTTTGGGCTCATTGAGCTCAGAGGAGCTGACAGGTGGGGTTTGTGCTGGATGTAACCCATGCCCACGGGCCCGGGCCCTTCCCAGAGATTTGAAGCTCTTTTTTCCCTTCAGCTCTCCTCCACATTTCGGGAAGAGAAGGTAAAAGAAGGAATAAAGCCATAAACTCTCTCTGGTTTACAGACCCTTTGCAGCCCTGAGGAGCGGCGCCATGTTCTGCCGCACCAGAACGTGCCGGAGCAGCAGAGCCGGTGCCAGGCTGCAGAGCAGCCCCACGGCGGCGGTGACGGCAGTGGATTTCCCTGCCCTGAGTGCCAAAGGGGACTCGGACTTTGCCGCTTGAGCTGAGTTGGGCTACAATGGAACCTTCCCGAGCAGGAGGCGGAGCTCAGGGTCCCCCTCGGCCTTCCCACGCCTTCCCAGCCAACGTCCGCCCCATCCACGTGCTCTGTTTAAACACCCACCTGCCCAAATCCCACCAAATCAGAAACTCGGGAGCTTGGCTTGAGGGTGGCGGTGGAATTGTCAGGAGGAATGACAAATCCCCGCGCGGTTCCTAACTTCCAGGGTGTCCAACACCACTCGGGGCAGCAGCGCCCATGTGAAGATCCACCGCCGCCAGCAGAAACGGCCACCCTCGGGCTGAGCTCCTCCACCAGAGCCGGGATACCACCGCAGCGCAGCAGCCCCGCGGCAGTTTTTGGCCCCCTCGCATCGTTATTCCCCTTGTTCTTGTCAATGGTATTTTTGCTGTTATTCCTGTCCGTGGCATTACATTATCCTTTAGGTGTTGTCATTGTTGGTAGCAGCATTCCGTTGTTATTAGTAGTGCTAGGATTCCGATACACATTAGCAGGCAGTAGTTCTATTGTTATACGTTGGGTATTATTGTTGTTATTAGCATTAGGTTGTCCTCCAGTTATTGTTATTATTCCATTGTACATTATTATTATTGGCATTATCAGCACTGTGCCATTGGACTTCACTCATTAAACCATTCCTCTCGGCTTTCCTATTCTTCCCATTCTCATGGGGCAGGGCCTGGCAGTGGCGCTGACACTGAAGCCGCCCCTGCAGCCACCCCATGCGCCATTCCCTGTTCCTGTCCCGTCCCTGAGCACCAAAACCAATCCAGTGGAGTCCCAGTGCTCCCCAGGGCCAAAATCCCCCCCCCCCCCCAAACTCTTCCAGCTTTAGGAGGGGGAAATCTGGGAAACGTCCCCTGGGATGTGCTCACACTGATCAAAGTTGGGTAAAAGCCCTCTTGTGAAGCAATAAAGCACAGGCCCAGTTCCTGCCCGTTGCCCCCAGAAGGGTTCTCATTTGTCTTTAGGGGTTCCCAATTACCTCCAGTATTCTCCAGGGATTCAAGGGCTTCCAGTTACTCCCATTTGCTCCCAGGGTCTCGCAAGGGGCTCCCAGTTACTCTCAGTTGCCCTCAGAAGGGCTCTCATTACCTGCTGGGGGTTCCCAGCTACACCCAGAGGCTCTCAATGGTTTCCCGTTGCTCCCAGTTGCCCCACAAAGGTTCTGCGTTGCCCTCAGGGGTTTCCAGTATCCCCCAGGACCTCCACAAGGCTCTGGGATGCTCCCCATCACCTCCAGGGGCTTCCCAGTGGTCCCAACCCTCTCCAGGGGGGTGTCACAGGGTTCAGATCCCACCCTCCCAGTGCTCCCAGTGCCCACTGGGCCGGGCTGTGCAGGGACATTGCACATAAGGAGGTGACCACAGCGCTGATGGAGAGCGGCTGCTGCCATGTGGCTGCTTGGGCTGCAGCGCTGGCCCCGCATCCCCCTGGCTGCACCAGTGCCCCCATGGCACGAGGATCAGCGGAGGGCCCTGCACTGCCCTGGGCAGCAGTTCCAGTGCTGAGCACCCTCTGGGGCAGGAATTGTTCCTCAGCTCCATCTAAACCTGCCCTGGTGCAGCTGAGGCCCTTTCCTCTTGTCCCATCCCTTGTTCCCTGGGAGCAGAGCGCAGCCCCCTCCTGGCTCCATCCTCCTCTCAGGCAGTTGTAGGCAGCGATCAGGTCCCCCCTGAGCCTTCTCTTCTCATCTGAACCCCCCAGGTCCCTCAGCCCTTCCCCATCACACTGTGCTCCAGCACCTCAATGTGAGCGGATGGGACAAGCTGCTGATGCAGCCCCAGGGCAGTGCTCAGCCCCACACTGCACCCAGAGCTGGCTGGGGAAGAGGCTGTGCCCTTGCAGTGAGCCTCTGGCCTCCATAGAGTAACCTTGGGACTTACCAAGGAGGCTTTGAAACCCTCAGGACCATGGGTCTGGAATGCAGAACTGAAACCCTGGGTCCTAAAAAGGCAGCTGGAGGTACTAGAAGACAGGCTTGGAGCCTGAAAAAGAGAAGTTGTGGCCCTGGAAATGGGGATTTACATCTGAAAACGGGTCTTTGGGCAAGGCTTTGATTCCTCCATGAATACTCTGTATCATAAAAAGAGGGTTTGGAGCACCAAAGGGAGTCCTTCAACCCCAGAATCAGAGCTTTGGACCCTAAAAATGAGGCATTTAGGACATTCAAGAGAGCCCTCAGATGCTCCAGGCCCTCTAAACTCTTCCCATCACAGCACCCAGCATCACCCATTGTCCCGCACTGCCACCAGGCACCCCCCAGATCCCCCCCCCCCCTGCTGGGCTATGGGGCACCGCCAGCACAGGGCTGTGGGGTGCACCCCTCTCCCCATGAACAACACGGAGCCCGCGTTGGTGGCTGCCTCCGCAGTGGTTTATTGGGGTGGGAGACGAGAGCCCCTGCGCAGCAGCAGAGCCCGGCTCCTGCAGCAGGGACCGATTTCCAGCCTCACTAAAGCAGCAATGCAATACTGGAGAGCAACAGGCAATCCCAAACTCCAGTATTTCCGTGCTGCTAGAGCACTGCTGACAGCTGTCCATCGCCACGGCCCCCAAACCCCACCTTTCCCCCCCCAGAACACAGGGCGACAGAGTACCTTGGCTGATCCTTTGCTGGGGAAAGCAATAGGTGAGGCACCAGCTGAAGGCACCATGCTCGTGCCAGCAGTGGTTGTGCCCACGTCGGAGGACAAAAAGGAGCCTCGAGTCCTTCCTGCCTGCGGGACCAGCCCCGCTGGGACACACGGACACACGGACTCATAGGGAATGTATTTGGAGCTGCGGAGGATGTGCGCAGACACAAGCACCAAGAGAACTGATCTACACGTACCTGTTCAACCCAACTAAAGAGATACATGGGAACGTGTTAGCTCCCACATCTATGATAACCAGAAGCTCACTTTCTTGTTTTATCCTTGAGGTAATGAGGCAGCCCAGAATGGTCTGTATCTCCTTGTCCCTACAAACCATGATGTGCTGCTACATCTCCTCAAAGCCCACTGAATGTTGATATTCCAAATGGTATATATATATATATAAATTCAAAATATGTATGTATTTTGAAACCATGATATAAGGCACTGAAGAACACTCTACAATGAAGATATTTAACGTGCATGCATTACCACCACAGGACATTGGGTTTTCTTCACGGGTGCTATCAGAAAGTCTGTAACTATAAGAGAAGAAGCAGTTACACAGTGCAGTTTCAGAAACGACGCCAGCAATTAACTGTCCCCCCCCTACCCCCTAAGCATCCTTAATATGTGGGTCCCAGCACTTCAGATAGAGGTCTGCTGCTTTTGCTGCTGTAAAGAGCCTGCTCCTTCCAAACGCCCTGTGGGGAAACGTTACCTTGTGCTATCCTCTTAGGGGCTGCTGAGCAGAGGATTTTTCCGGCAGTCCCACCGTTAACATGTCAGATAAATAAATGCAGGTTCCAACAGTTCAAATCTGTTCAGTTTGCCTGAAAATATTCTTTTTGTGAGAAATCTAAAAAATAAACCCCCTTTTTTAAGAAAAATAAGGCTAGGTTACGCTCACTTAGTGCCTGAACGAATGAACCTAACGGCACTGGATATTAATGACACCCCGGAACCCCATCTCCTCCTCTGCCTGTACCAGCGACCGCCAGCGTGGGGCAGAGGCAGAGAGGCGGCGCAGGAGCCCGCAGCCAGCCTGCCAGCTCTTGTGCTTCCTTTCCCCTTCATGGGACAACTTCCTTCCATTCATGTTCTCAAGCAGCAGCACCACAAAAGGCCCCGGTCCACGCCAGGGACGCCGCCGGCAGTGCAAGCGCTGCTGCCGGCCCCTCGCACTGAACACGCCGCGGCTCTGCCCCCCTCCGGGTCCCTGCCGCCGCAGCACCCTCCAACGCACGGATTCCAAACGCTCTCCTGGCCCGAAGCGCTGCAGGTTTTAAATCAAAGATGTGCCTCCAAAAACCCCCGGCAGTTTTATTCCCCGCTTCAGCACCCGCCATACTGACAGCACCGGGTCCCAGTGAGCAACTGCAGAGCCAACGCGCACCCAGAGAAAGTCAAACCTAAAGCGAAAACCTGAACCAAACAACCCCCCTGTAACTACCACGGATGTTTCTGTAACGCTTGACTCGACTGTACCTCTGTGGTTATTTCTTTCGTCTCTTCCAGGGACTCAAAAAGAAAACGAGGGTGAACAATCTCAGCTCTGGAATCCATTCTGGGTTTGAGGTTCACATTTTAATTGATGGGTTTGCATGAACATATAAAAATCCCCATCTTTATCCTAGTCTGAGACTGGAGCAAGCAGGACTTTGCAAAGTGAGGGCTCAATACACCTCCACCAGCCTATTCTCTAGCGCAAAGGGAAAATCAACGTTCACACCAAGTGGAAATCTGGGATGGGCACTGAAATATGTATCTGAGAAAATATGTGTGCTTATGACAGGAGAGCATAATTATCTTCAGTGCTAGAAAGTTCTGTGCTCCACTCATCCCATCTGACACCGCAGCTTCTTTCAAATCCCTTTGGATTCTCAAAGTGAAATCGGAAAGACGGCGGCTGAACAGAGTGGTTTGAGTTCATCCCGACCCCTGCGGGGTATTCCCAGCAGCGCCCCAGGAATGTTTCACAGGAACCCTGTATTTACTTACCCAGAGGGATGCTCCTGCATTTCAGAGCAGGTTGGACACGTGAACTTACCTTCCCAACTCACCTGTGCATGCCTGGCACATCGGCTCCTCCCTCCCTGGACACAAGGCAATCACTGTCTCAACAAGAACTAGAAAGCAACACAGAGAAGGGTTTATGAGGTGCAGCATCCCCTCCCGAGGCACATGCAGACCATAAAGACTCGGATGGGCACAAAGAGTTTTAAAAGAAGGGGGAAAAACACCAAATAATCAAGTTCTCACCTCTGGAGAGCGCAGACTACGAAGCAGCGCTTACAAAGTAGTGCTTAAGAGCAACTGCATCCCTCCTCTCCCTGTTCTCCCCATTCCTGTAGCTGGGGCTAAAGGCAGCACTGCCACCAGGAGTGTGACTCGGGGCAGTGGTACCCAACGCACAACAGTGACCCAAATCATAACCCAGCGAGGAGGACCAACCCAGGTCCCACCAGTGGCAGCTCTGGTGGTGAGCGGGCAGCTCCTAGGCACGAGCACAGCCAGCATCAAGCCCACCTCCCCTCCCTGAAGGGGTTAAACGAGCTGCAGCAGAAGAACCTACTGGTCTTCAGAAGCAAACATCTTGCTGATGCGATAACCCATCCCTGGGACGAGCAGGCAAGATGCAGAGATGATCTTGCAGGCAAGATGCAGAGCGGCTACGCAGGGCTTGGGGTCCCGTGGTGGCACTCATGGGTGCTCAGCCACGCGCTGCCAGGGGGAGGCAGCACCCAGGGAGCACCCCGCCAGCCGTGAACAGGGGTGCCCTGCCGTGCTGGGAGCCCCAGACATTGAGAGCTGCCCCACAAGCTCCACCTCGATGCAAAAGCACAGCGACAGCTCTCCCGCTGCCCCCAACTCCGCGCCTGTGCTGCGTACACCAGCTATTTCTAGAAGTCGAGGCTCCTACCTGTCATCCGCACACGCCAACCACCTACAGAGGTTCAATCAAATCCCCCAAAGAACCGGGGAATTGGAACACGCAGAAAGCCATTAATGCAGTTCACAAAACAATGCGACTTCTGCTTGCCAAAGTATATTGGGCAATTAAGTAACCCCCCCTTCCCAGCCCAAGCCCAAAGCCATGCTAAAAACTAAACCGAAGTCACCCTGAAATAGAGGATTCCCTTTAAAACACAGCCGGGGCTCTCCTCACTGCCACTGGCACCAGAAATAGAAAGAAAGGGGGGAAAGCGAAGCGTGAGAGAGCACCATGGGAAAGGGAAGGAAATAAAGACAGGGCAGATTTGCATACAGAGCTTTCACTTACTTAGCAGGGCTAAGCAAGCCCAAAGACAAGTAAATACAAAGTATTTCCTACAAACATAAAGCACAAGAAACAACTCCGCTATCAGAGACACGGAGAGGCAAAGGCTGAAGTCATTGCTCTCATTTGAAAGAACGAAAATCAAACAAAAAAGCATTTCCTATTTTGCAAAAAAGCCTAAAAATAAAGCGCCCCGTTACAGCTGAAGGCTCCCGATGTAAATCAGTGGCACATAATTACGGTGCTAAAACGAAAATCAGGGGCTGAACAGCACCAGCGAAACCCTTCATGTGTGCCCAGGGCTGCAAAACCCCACCGCGTCCATCCCTGCCCCGTTTGAGCAATGAAACTGAGCCCAAAGTCACGTACGCAGATTTACAGATGTGGCCAGCAGCCGGAATGAGCCCCGATGCTCCATCCACCACCCCCAAACGCTTCCAGCTCTGACACTTCCACCACGAGCAGCGGGAGGAGAAGTGACTGTGGCGGAGCACGAGCAGTCGGACGTGGGAACTGCACGCAGCCACGTTACGTTCATTTGCATCCCCTCGGAGCACCCAAAACCCACCCTTACTGAGTTACAGCCTTCACCCTGGGCGGCAAGAAACGCATAAAACGGGTTTTCCCCGTAGCAGAGCAGGAATTGCTCACGTTGCTATATGAAAACCACGTCTTCCTCACCAATTCGGGAGCTGCAGCAGCACCCCACACGGCTCCCAGCGCTATCCCAGCGCTATCCCAGCTCAACGCGGCGCACCTTCCACCCGCTAAACCACCGCGCCTGGAGTGGGGCCGAAGCCCCGAAACCCAACGGCAGCTCCAAAGGGTGGATTCAAACACCGCACCGGATCAATTCGTTAACTTGGATCCCTCTGAAACTCAACCCCGGAGCGGCTCCCGCCAGCACCGTCGGAGCGCCTGGTGCTCAGCAGGCCTGGATACGGCTTGAACTTACAGTACTCCAGGAAAACCAGTAAAATCCACAGGGAAACTCCGGGATCCACAGTTTTTTCTCGCCACTGCTGAGGAGAGGCAAAGTCGGACGCTTCTTGCTACTTCCAGTTGGGTTTTTGCATTGTCATCTCATCCAGTTTTAAACAACAAGGGACAGATCTGGAAGCCTGATTCCTGCAAAGCTGAGTTGTTAAGAAGGAGGGGAAAAAGAAGCCAGAAAACAGTAATATATTTTTTCGGTCGGATGAGCAATAATTCAAACCACAACAAGCACAAAGTAATTCTATTTATTCTACGAAATCTACTGGGGTCACTTTGCCCGCAGCAAACTCCCCTCTTGCATTTCATCAGTGGGTACTGCAGCAGCAGCTCCCTTTTAGAGCTTCCCACCAAAGGGGGATAACTCAGCCCAGGCTTCTGCAGCTGACGGCGGCTTCTGTGGGTTCCTCCAGTGCAGAAGATGATGAAACTTGGCAGAAGGACCCTCACCTACACCCGCCTGCAGCGCACGGGCACAACTTCTCCCTGGGGTTTATTGTCGGAGGGAGAAATCCCACTTTTAACCTTGGAAAACCCACTCTGGATGCAAGGAAAAAATTGTCCTCATAAACCTAACGCAGATATGGGGGGGGGGGGAAGTTGTATTGAGGATACATTAAGAAAGGGAAAAACCTCCCAGAGCTGCACTTGGACGTGGCCTTTGCCAGGATATTCAAATTTCCTGTACAAAGCAAGGCACCAGCACGGGAGGGGGGAGAGGAAAAAACAGCAGAAGCTGGGTGCGAATCAGTACCCTTTTTAATAGCATTTTAAACTATTTCACCCCGGTTTTTTCCTTTCTTTTGGGTTATATTAATATTTTTTAATGCATAAAACTATTTTTTCATGTATAACACTGTATAGAAAAGTACAGTGAAGCTCCGGGGTGAAGCAGGGGCCGGGGGCCACCGGGGTCCCACTTTCCTTACTAAACAAGGGGGAAACGTGTGATAAACGGGTAAAAAACGGCTTTAAACGGGTAAAAAACGGCTTTAAACGGCCCAACTCCGAACCCCACCTGCGGGGGGCGGGCGCGGCTCCCCCCCCCCCCCCCGATATTAAAGCGATTATTGCTAATGACAAACCCATAAGGAAAAGGCGCCCCCGGGGGGGGGGGGGTCGCAGCACCCACGTGGGAACCGTCCCGCTCCCGCCCTAACGGTCCGGGGAGGAGGGGGGGGGCACCGCCCCGGCCGCTCCCGCTGTCACTGCCGCTGCCTCACGGGCCGCCGACACCCCCCCCCCCGGGAAAAGTTCTGTTCTGGGGTTTTCCCCCTTATTCCCACTCCGTTCCCTTCATTCCCTCCCGGTCCGGTGCCGCTGCTCGTCCGCCCCGTCCGTCTTCCCGCCCACAGCGGCGCGGGGGGGGACCTCGCTGTGCCACCCCCCCCACCACACACACCCCGTCCCTCCCGTCGGGCCGGGCCGTGCCGGCCGCGGTGGTGGGCGCGGGGAGCGGGCGGCGGGTGCAGCCGCCCCCCCCCGCGCCCGCCGCCCTCCCTCCGTCCCTCCTCACCTCAGAGTCCACTCGAAAATGGCGCCGAAACCGAACAAACTTCGCCAATTTCATTGTAGGCGGCTGCGGGGGCTGCTGGGAGCGGGGAGGCGCCCGCGCCGCCCGACGGGGCGGGACGGGGACGGGCGCGGGGCGGGGCCGGGCACGGCGAGGGCGGGGAGCGGCCCCCGTGGGTCGCGCTGGGACCGGGGGGCGGTGCGCGGTGCCCGGAGGGGTTTCACCTGAGCCGGGCCCGGGGCCCTGCGCCTCCGGAGCTGCGCGCAGGGGAACGGCCGCAAGAGGGAAAATGAATCTCTGCGCGGCGCCGGAGGTGCGCGGGAACCTCAGCTCTGCGCTTGGGCAAACGGGGTCCTCCCACCGCCTCTTCCCTCGGCGGGTCACAAACCGCCCCGCGGAGGGGAGATGCTCCTTCGGCCCTCCTTAGGTACCAGATGGTTTCTCGCTGCTCAGTGCGTGGTTCTGACGGTGCCCGCGAGATCAGAGCCGGGTTTGTAATTGTTCTGGGGTCGTCTTTGCTCTGTGGCTGCTATGTTTGAGTTCCCGATCACCAGTTCCAGCCTTCGCTTCCTGGCTGTGCCCCACACCTCGCTCTGGCAGGCAGCTGGCGCAGCTCTGTAACCTGCCAAGTGCCATGCGGGAATGGGGAGCGTGGGATTTAGGAGGCCACAACACGCACCCTGGGTGAGGGATGGCACCAGGGTGCGCTCATGGGAAAGAGCCACGTTTTGGAGACCCAGTGTGCTCGAACACCTTTTAATCTGAGCAGTGGTGATTTGACCCATCCATGTGTTCTTGCAGCCCCATGTGCTGGGCTGCACCCCAGAGCCTGAGCAGCAGTCGAGGGAGGGGATTCTCCTCCTCTGCTGCGCTCTGGGGAGACCCCCCTGCAGCCCTGATCCAGCTCTGGGGCAGCAGCACAGAAGGGATGTGGAGCTGTTGGAGCGAGGCCAGAGGAGGCCATGGAGCTGCTGCGAGGGCTGGAGCAGCTCTGCTCTGGAGCCAGGCTGAGAGAGCTGGGCTGGGGCAGCCTGGACAAGAGAAGGCTCCTGAAGGGGAGACCTGAGAGCAGCTCCAGTGCCTGAAGGGGCTGCAGGAAACCTGGAGAGGGGCTTTGGACAAGGGATGGAGGGACAGGACAGGGGAATGGCTTTAACTGCCAGAGGGGAGACTGAGATGAGCTCTTGGGCAGAAGCTCTTCCCTGTGAGGGCGCTGAGGCACTGTCAGGGGGTGCCCAGAGAAGCTGTGGCTGCCCCATCCCTGGCAGTGCTCAAGGCCAGGTTGGACACAGGGGCTTGGAGCTGCTCCAGTGGAAGGTGTCCCTGCCCATGGCAGGGGTTGGAGCTGGAGGAGCTTTGAGGTCCCTTCAACCCAAACCAGGCAGGGGCTCTACGAGGCTATGACTGTGCTGGTGGGAAGCCAGGCAAACCGAGGCCTGGGGAGAAGTGACGCTGGGGCAAAGCAGTCCCTTCCAAAGGGAGAGCCCAGATGTGGAGGTTTGCCACATCCACTCTTGGGAATGGGCCGAGCTGTGAAGTCTCTCTCTGTCTTGGTGGGTTCGTCATCTTCCTGTGGCCATTTTTACCTCTATCCCCACCCCAAAGAGCACAAAAAACCCCCCCAAACTCTGTTGCTAAATAATTGCTCTGTTCTCACAGGTGAGCGGTGAAGCGCAATTAATTCTGCTTCGTGAAGCACTTCTGAGCCTCTGATGGAAACATGTGAGGGCAGAACACTTGTATTTTGCAACTTGCCAGGGCTGATAAGAGCGGTGCAAACGGAAAAAGCCTTTACCACTGAAGGGTATTGCAGCCCTGCACTTTTTCCACTCGAGATCTTAGAAACGAGCTGATGGCTGCTGCTTTTCATTTCAGCAGGGTTTTCCCCCCCCGTTCTGAATGCAGCGCAATCACTGCCGAGTATTCTGGAGGGACTTCATCTTGAAACAAATCATGTTTCTCTTGTTGGGTGTGCACTATTATTTTCTTAATTATTCCTGGATTTCTGCCTGTTCCACCAAGGGTTTTCTCAGATGGCAGAAACAATTGGTCCTTAGTTTTTTTATTACACTAATAGCAAAAAGTATCCCTAATAAAAAGGCTCTGTACATCCCATAAACTCAAACAGGACCCGTTTTGCCAACTATCACACCTCTTCATTGAGGCATCTTATATGCTGGTTTTCTTCTCCTCCTTCTTTTTTCCGCATTACTACTATTGTTTACTACTCGGCCTCAGTGGCTGGCTGGGTTTTGGTGCCAAAATGGAAGGAATCGAGTCATTCCTTCAGCACCAGAGCCCTCCCACTCACCCTTAGCGCCTACGTCGAGACCTCGTCGGGGAATGAATGGGTGAAGAGATTCACCTACACCTCTCACATCTGCTTGTGGGTGGCCTCTAATTAATTTGGCTTGGAGGCACCGCTGTAAGGTAGCCGGGTTAGGAAGTCTGGCCAGGAATCTTACCTATCCTATGGCGAACTTCACTGTGTGTCTGCGTCTGACCCGCACCCTTGCGAGAAGTAATTAAAAAACCAAAGAGCCCCACACTTATTGGAATGTCAAATATAAATGTCAGCGTTTCACATGGAATGGTGCCTTGGGAGGCTCCTGCACATTTAATCAGCCGGTTGCACCATCTATATCGCGGGCTCCAAAGCTGCAGTGAGAACCGCGAAAGGCACTGGCTTAACATCAGCAAAAGTGTTTGCCAAGCTTGGATTATGTCACTGCTTTATGGTCTTGCTTTGTAAAGGGAGAATACTCTTGGGGAGAAAGGACTCGGCATGCTGGATCTACAGCGAGAGCAAGGAATGAGTGCTGCAGAAACCAGGGGGAGGGCCAGGGACTGTGTTCGCCGGGGTGGTTTTGCAGATGGATGCTTCGTGGATGCTGCCTTCAAGCTGAGATGCGCCCCACAGATCACTTGGGAAGAAAGCACAAAGCCCAGGGTTCCCTAGGGAAGCCTTTTGCTGCTTTCCCCGTGCTGCCCTCCCATGGGTACCGCTGCCTGGGTGCTGCCTCCCCAGCAGCCCCAGCTCTTGCTCCATCACCATTCTGCTCCAGACAAAGTGTCGAGCAGTGCCAGTGCCTACTGGCATTCCCTTTCCTGCAGGATATAGACGCCCCGCTGAGCTGGGGCTTGTCAAACACTCGACATGTGATGCCTTTGCAGAGGTGTCAGCTACAGAACCCGTTAAAAACATCAGCATCCCCACACCATACCTGCTAAACGTGGCCTGCTGAAATGCTGCTGCTCCCCTAGCGTGGATGAGCTGTGGCCGCTCCTTCTGTGCTGTGGCAAAGGTGGGAAACTCTTCGGAGAGACCAATTCCGGCCCAAGTACCAGGCTCACCTTGGGTGTCAAACAGTGGAAGGAGGATAAAGGAAACGGCTTGGGTGCCGCATGCCCTGTCAAAAGTGCTGTTGGTGGGACACGGGACATCTGAAGGGACAAACGACTGAAGGGGGATGTCTCGTCAAGAGTAGCCCCTGGACTTCGAGAGCTGTGCTGCCCATGCTGCCATTGCTTTCTGCTGCAGCAAGAGCATCCTGCCCAGCCTGGAAGCTTTCCACAGCTGCTGAGCTCTTAAACTGCGGCTGCTCCTGGGGGAACATCGGAGCAGCTCCAGACTGCATATAAGGCACAAGTTCTTCCTTGTGAGGGTGCTGAGGTGCTGTCAGGGGGTGCCCAGAGAAGCTGTGGCTGCTCCATCCCTGGCAGTGCTCAAGGCCAGGTTGGACACAGGGGCTTGGAGCAACTGCTCCAGTGGAAGGTGTCCCTGCCCGTGGCAGGGGTTGGAGCTGGAGGAGCTCTGAGGTCCCTTCAACCCAAACCAGGCGGGGGTTCTGTGATCTTTTTGTTGTTTGGAGACGGAGCCCTTCTGCCGAGGCTCCCGCTCCTCGCTCTGCCCTTCTTGGTCTTTGCAGTTATTTGTGCTGCAGAATTTGCTGCATTCCCTGACGGGTTTTGGTTATCAAAAGATTTGGTTCTGTGCAGGGAGGGGTGGGTTGGTTGTGCAGCTGAAACTGCCTTTAAAGTGTTCTGACGACGTTCAGGGCAGGGAAGAGTGAGATCCTCCAGCCTGTCCCAGGCAAACCCTTGCTGTGACCTGGACCTCTGCAGAGCCTGGTGCAGTTAGGACCCATTTCCCTGGATATTTCCAACCCTCCCGGGTCGGAGAGCTTGGCTGCAGTGTGAGCCTTCCCCACGGATGCGACAAACACCGAAAGCATGGAAAGGAGGGCACAGGAGTCACAACCTGAAACTGCTGCAGAGGCTTTTTGATGCAGTGTGAGAGGGGACAGGGGCAGGGTATGAAAAGCAGAGCTCGGAGGGGTAGAAGGGGAGCTGCGCTCTGAAAAGGGCTGGAACGCTTTGCACTTGGTTTTCTCTCGCTGTGAGAAGCAGAAGCATGGTTCTTCATGGGACAATCACTGCACATCAGCTGTGGAGATGTCTTCTGGCTTTGTCTTCAGATGGGCTGACCCATGAGCGCAGAGCATCTTGATAGCAGTGCTACGCTCATGCATTTGACACAGCATTGAGACATTACCTATTACAGCAGCGCTCTGGCCTCCGAGTGCAAAGCTGTTAACAACTCTGAAGACCGATACTGCGTCACACGCCGTGCGATAGCTGTGTCTGCTGTGGTGGTTTTCCTATGTCTGAACAAGCTCCTCTTACTGCCCAAAGCTGACAGGTTTAAAACTTCCCTTGACTTGTGTTACCAACCCTGCAGTTTGTCACCTATAGAGTATTCTGTCAGAAATGCAGGACTGTGGGCATGGATGTGTCAGTGTTGTGCTCTCCTGACAAAGCAAGATGTCATGGTTGGATAATGTGTTATTTAATAAAGAGCTGTAGATTAGACAGGGACATTTGCAGCACAAACCAGTTCCAAATCAGGTATTTGCAATAGTTCTTGTTATGGTGGTATAGTAGGATAACTGATATTTCCAGCTGAATATTTGTTGTATCGTGCTCCTCCACCCTGCCCATGGCAGGGTAAGTTGGAACAGGACGAGTCTTACGGTCCCTTTCAACCCAAACCAGTTTGGGATTGTATGATTCTATTCATAAAGAAGTAGTAAATGTATGTCTATGCTCAACATCACGGCTGGGCATCTGTCACTTGAGAGCTGCAGTCATTCCTGGGGTTTCAATGCCTCGGTGTCTCTCTGCAGCAGTGACCTGCCCTGGCTTGTGCCTGTGGCTGCAGGCAACTGGAGCTCTGCATGCAGGGACAGATGCAGCACAGCCCAGGGAGATGCAGGTAAACTCCTTGCGCTGAGCAAGGGGCAGCCAGTGGGGCTTTGAGACACCCCCCTCCACCCCTCACCCCCACCCCCCGGCACCAGGACCAGCCTCTGCGGAAATCCCTTGCAAATGTGCTGGGAAAGGCACAAAGAGAGGAGATAACGTGGGAGAGGGAAGCAGCAGCAAAACCAGTCTGACCCAAAAGGCGGAATGCCAAAATGAGACCACCCAGGATGCATTTAATTGGTACTTTCCCTAAATCAGTGCTTCTCTCTGCTTTCCGTGCTCAGCTCCCATTCGTTTTCGCCTTCATCAGGTGTCAAGTCAAACGGGTGCGAAATCACGTTGTGGGGAATGGGAGAGGGGTGTTCAGGCAGCAAGGAGAGGGGTGCGGGCAGGCATTCAGGGCTGCCTTCAGGATGGGGTGTGGGATTGGGCCCCGTGCCAGCCCCAGAGCCAATCCTGCTGGGTACGGTCTGGTTCTGAATGGTGCCGGTGGGGGGGGACACAATGGGGTGTGATGGGACAGAGCAGAGCTGCCTGCAGGGATGCACACAGAGGTTTAAACGCTGCGCAGGGCAGAGTCTTCTTCATCCACGCTGTGAGCAGCACGATTTGAAACGCAGGTACAGTGTCTGAGTTCAACCAGTGTCATTTCTTTAGATGGACTGGGGTGGAAGGGACCTCAGAGCTCCTCCAGCTCCAACCCCTGCCACGGGCAGGGACACCTTCCACTGGAGCAGTTGCTCCAAGCCCCTGTGTCCAACCTGGCCTTGAACACTGCCAGGGATGCTGAAAACCATGAGAGGTCATTAACATCTTCGAATGGAGGGGTAAGGAGACGCATGCAGGGCCTGGTTCTGGGCAGCTTGGCTTCATGGTAGCGTGCCAAGGAGGTGGGACACATGGGAACCCACAGAGAAGCAGGGCTATGGAACCCACAGGGCAAAGCCGAGGTGGAAAGCAAGGGGACACCCTTTTGTTTTCCAGTCTGATACGTGATTTAGGAGAGGTGCTGATGGGATGGTCTATTGGAGCCACTGCCTTTTAGTTCAGTCTTTTGCACTGACTCCATCTAATAAAATGTTCTAATAAAGGGAACTAATGATTTCTGAATCTTGCTTCTGGGCCCGGGATCCGCGTTTCTGCACTCGGCACAGGAGAGGAATCCAATTCTGTTTGAAAGAAAGAGAAACTTCAGCCTCCTGGGGAAAATACTTCTGTAAAGAGGCAGGAGAAGAAGCCCAAATCAGTTTCCTGATGTCAGTAAATGATACCACGCATTGGGAAATCCGTGAGTTTCGCTGAAACCAGTCACGGTTTCCACCTCCTCCTGCCTCCCATCTGCCTCCAAACACTGTTCAGGGGCTGGAGGAGTGCAGAGGGGGCTGAACATTTCCACATCTGGTTTGGGGGAGATTTGGAAAAATCATTTTGCTGCAGCATTAACAACAGTGATGGGGTTTATTTGTGTCTCCCAGTGTATGGCAGCGGCTCTCTTTGAGCGCACGTGTGCCAGGGCTGCCTGGCTGCCTCCTCACCTACTCCTTGGAGAGGAAAGATTACCTCCCTGAGAGGGACCAGCGCTATTCCTAACCACGGAAAGACTTCGACTGTTTCATTTATCAGCTCTGGGGTCACGGGTGGGTGCCTGCACTGATGGGTGGCTTTCCCCTGCCCGTGCTGCCAAGGACACCCCTTTTGGTGGTGGTTAGATGGGAATAGCTCCATGGTGCTCAGAAACCAACAGTGAGCCCTGCATGAGCAGAAATGTCTATGGGGCATCGCACAGCGCCTGCAGCTGGGGTTGAGGGAGCTTCATCAGGGTGCCCCATAGCTCCCCATAGCCTTGGGGCTGGGAGAAGCCACAGCGCGTGTGGTGCTGGTCACCTCTGGGCCGCACGAGTAGAAGACCTCAATGCCTGCTGAAGGTTCTGGGTTGGCTTTGTTTGCTCCAGCAGTGTAGTTCACAAACCAAAGCGGAGCCAGCGCTCACCTCCTCTCTGCTGTCCCCCTGGGAATGTGGTGGGCAAGGAGCCACCGTGCTCAGGAAGAGCCTTTGTTGCAGGGCTGAGCTGTTGGATCCAGCCACTTTCGGAGAACCCCACACTTGGTTTATGGAGTTATAGTTTGCTCTGGAAAGCGGCTCTGAAAGCTGAGTCTGCACAGGGTTGGACTCAGACCCTGTGTGGAGCTACCCAGATTTGGGGGGGGGTGTGTGTGAAAAGCCAGGGTGCAACTGTGTGCATGGCACAGCCTCCTTCACTGGTGATGCTCAGTGGGTCACCGTGGCTTCCTGGGGTGCAGTGGCAGTGCTGGAGAGAAGGAAAGGATAACAGCGTTATTGTTGTTCAACTTCCATTCTCCTCCTTCGCCCGTGCCTTGAAGCTCCCCATTGTGCTGGGCTGCTCCTGGGGCCTCACGAGGCTTTCAGCTCACTTGAAGCAGGTATTCCACCTTCTTCCCTAAGCAGCGGCTCCTCTCCCGTCCCAGGAACTTCAGGAGTGTGACCAAACCGTGGCAGCGAGAGGGGCAGCAGCTGTGTGCACAGCGATGGGGATGGGAACACAAGGCTTTGAGCCGGGAGGACTGGCTGTGCATCCCTCCGCGATGTCTGGCTGAGACGAGGCAGCCTGAGCCATAACCAGACTTTAACGGGGCCTTGGAGAAGGTGTCTTGGCAGCTGCCACTTACACCGTGCAGCGTGCAGACCCCCACCACCGTCCCTTGTTGGCAATATCCCCTACAAAGCAGCCTTGAAACAACAACCAGCTTTCTAATAGAGCTGGCAAACATCGCCAAGGCAGAAACGCAGGGGAGCCGCACGCAACCACGGAGCGCAGCCTGCAAACCAGAGCTGGCTCTGTGACGTCTGAGCCTGGCTCGGTGCTTCCCTGTCCCCTTCTGCAGGGTGGCGGATGGTGGCCACCGAGCTGAGCTGCAGCGTTTGCTCCATGATGCTGTCTCCTTCCCGCTGGTGGCATGTTGTACCTGTGCGATGGGAGAGCAAGGGGGGGCAGCTCTGACAGCGGTGGTGCTTGTGCAGGTTACACAGTGCGAGCTGTGGAGGCGCTGGTGCAAAAAAGCTGCTTGTAAAAAATGGGTTGACAAAGCACGGAACCCCGGCCCGGTTTGTGTGGAAGGGACCTCAGAGCTCCTCCAGCTCCAACCCCTGCCACGCGCAGGGACACCTTCCACTGGAGCAGTTGCTCCAAGCCCCTGTGTCCAACCTGGCCTTGAGCACTGCCAGGGATGGGGCAGCCACAGCTTCTCTGGGCACCCCCTGACAGCGCCTCGGCAGCCTCACAGGGAAGAGCTTCTGCCCAAGAGCTCATCCTCAGTCTCCCCTCTGGCAGTTAAAGCCATTCCCCTGTCCTGTCCCTCCATCCCTTGTCCAAAGCCCCTCTCCAGGGTCCCTGCAGCCCCTTCAGGCACTGGAGCTGCTCTCAGGTCTCCCCTTCAGGAGCCTTCTCTTCTGTGACAGTTCAGTACAGTGATCCCTGCAGTGCCAGCACAGTTTGTGTACTCTTCACCATAGCCACGTGTTGCAGCCTTACTCGGAGACGTGCTTTGGGGTGTCGGTGCCCCAAGCGCTCGGCGGTGCCGGTGCGGCTGCAGTGCCGGCGCTGTGCGGTGCCGGTGCGGTGCCGATGCGGGGCCGACCGCGCCGGGCTGAGGACCAGCAGAGGGAGCACAGGAGTGCAGAAATCCCACCTGGAAGCCGGGGGGACCGGGGCTGAGGCTGCGCTGGGGGGCACGGGGGTGCATTGGTCCAGTGTGGGCACTGCAGCACCTCTGCCCTATGGGCGACACAGCCGCTGCCCCAGTCCCCGAGCTGCGGGCTTCCCCGAGCCAGCCCGCGGGACCTAGGGCAGCCTGCATCACTTGTGCGGGCCGCCAGCAGCCCCCGAGCCACGTTATCTGGTGGGAGACAGCGGAGATAACGGGTCCTGCGCTCAGCACGCAGCCCGTGCAGGCACTCAGTGTAAGGCATCGGCACTGGGCGATGTTTCAGGCTCACCAGCTCTCATTGCAGTTCAGATTTGCCTGTCCCCTAAACCGAGCTGTTCTCTTCCATACACCGCCGGGGTGAGCACACCCCAACCCGGCTGGGGCCAGGGGAAGGGGCAGCAGGTACGTTCTGCACCCCAAAGTGCTGTCTGCCCTCCGGCTGTGCAAAGAAGCTTTCAGCACCTCCGAACCCGACTTGGATTTGGAATTCACTGTGTAAAAGACACTGTGGCAAAGTCCAGGGGGTTGGTTTTGATGGAAAACTGTATTAGAATGAAACCAGAGCAGCCACCCAATTGTACCCAGAGGACCTGATGATATCCCCGCTGACAGCTTGGAGCTGCCTTTCTTGCTGCAACGCTTTGGCTCCCAGAGCCAAAGACACCACGAGGCCCCAGTTTGCACCAGGTTATTCGCAGGGAGGGGGGATCTGCTCTTGTGTTTCATGTCTGGAGCTGCCCGTCTTCATTGAATGAATCTCTGTCTGCGTTTGCGAAGTGCTGCCTGTGATGGGACCTCCCTGTGCTTGGCAGCAGCAGCCAGCGGTCCTTGCACCAAACAGGCTCTTCCTAGGCCAGGCTATTGAAACAGGGGCTCACAACGGGAAAAGACAATTTGCAGCACGTCACTAATAGTGTGGGGCTGAGGGCTGGCTTTGCTTGCTCTTTCAAGCAGAGGCGAATTCCAGCCGGGAGGAATTCTCTCCTCGCCTGTGCTGGTATTAAAAACGTGCTGGATGGTTTAATTTTAGGCCGGGTTATCGTTCTCGCTGCAGAGCTGAACACAATTGCGTGGCAGGATGTCTGCAGAGCTCAGATGGGAATAGTAGAGGTGTTAGTCACTCCAGAGAAGGAATTAAATCACACGGGGTAGTTTGCAGTTACCTCTGGTGCTGCTGTGGGGAGAACTGCTTGGTCTCGTCTAGCAAAGCTCCGGCGCGTACTTAGGAAAGCATAGCCAGCATTTGCACATTTTTGGCTGCTTTACATAGTGGGGCAGTGGGTCCATGTCTCGGCTGTGCCGAGGGAGGGTTATTGTCCCATTGTCTGGATGGGAAATGCGGAGCTGTGTTCAGAGGTTCACAGCAGCTGAGCTCGAGTCTCTGGGGGCCTTGGCCTGAGCCTTAACTACAAAACCATCTCTTGCAGTCCTCCGTGTGCCGAGCAATGGGTTCCACAGCATCCCCCTGTCCTGCTCATGACCCTTTGCCAGCAGTTTCCTTGTGCTTGCAGCCGCTTTCCCAGAGACCAGCCGAGCCCAGCTCCAGCTTGCCCTGGCACCGATGCCCAGCTCCAGACCTCAGCAGCTGGTGCCCGGGATGTGGGTGCAGGTAACACCGTGCATGACGTCCATGAAGTAAGAGTGACCTGAGGGACCCAAGCACCTTCTCAGCTTAGAACACAAACCACAGAGCATAGAGAGCATCCACCTGGAGCTGCCATGGAGGAGAGGGACTGAGCTAATGCCAGGGTTGGAATTGCGTGGGTCATGCTTGGGTCTGACATTGCAGGTAGCAAGGCTGAGATGTGCAGCCTGTGCTGGTTCCCTCGGCAGGCACGAGGGCTCTGGTGGGTGCATCCTCGCAGCCCCCACCCTAGGGCATCCAGACACACAAGAGCAATTGTGGCTTCCTCGCTGTTGGGCAATGAGCAGGCACCTGAATATTGTTGTGGATTTCAATAGAGAACGCTTTCAGATTGAAATGACCTTGATTGCAGCTCGTTGTATAATTTGTTGTGAGCAAGGTCCTGTGCAAAGTTTGACATTTTTGTTTTCATTGCATAATAGTTACTGACTACATTTTTCCCAGGATTTACCCTGTGATAATCTCGATACGAGCCTGAAACACCAGCAGTGGGATGACAAGAGCCAGGCATCCATGCCAACAGGGGCATTATTTGCTTTCTATCGGCCAGGAACGTCAACCAACTCAGAGTTACTTCCCCCTCAGAAACAAACAACTCTCTGATGCCCACTTGGCTATTTTTAATGTTATTAAGGGCTCTGCGAGTGCTCCTCGGGACAGATGCAAGTGGTGTTTGTCAGGCCTGCACGTGCTGCGAACAAAACTTGCTGCCAATATGGGTTCCCATGTAAACCAGTTCATTCGTTATTATTATAACTGTCCATCATGGTTTTAGTGATGAAAATGAGGAGGAACAGTCCCTGCTATTTACACCAGTCATTTATAGCACCAGAGCTTCCTGCGCTCTCGCCCTCCCTGGAAAAATGTGTCAATGGAATTATTTAAGAGAAAACTATCAGACATCAGTGACTGCTCAGTGACTGGCACAGGGTGCCCAGAGAAGCTGTGGCTGCCCCATCCCTGGCAGTGCTCAAGGCCAGGTTGGACACAGGGGCTTGGAGCAACTGCTCCAGTGGAAGGTGTCCCTGGTGGTGGCAGGGGTTGGAGCTGGAGGAGCTTTGAGGTCCCTTCCAACCCAAACCAACCTGGGATCTGCGATTCCTAGAAACATAATTTAGACTCAATGCATCTTTTTGCACACCATATGGATCTATAGACACATGTGGAAATGAATTGCAGTGATTAAACTACAGATGCATCGTTTAAGATGGAAAAAACCCCTATATAAGCACCAGTATGTCTTACTCTGAGTTAGAATATGCCCCATTTAAATCGTTTGGGAGTGGGTTTGAAGTAAGCTGCAAAAAGCCTGCTCTGAACCACCCCGATCGTGCCTGTGCAGGAAGCTGCTTCAGTGCCTTTGAGCCGATGCAAATTGGCGTGCAGACAAACCCTGCGTGGCGTGTCCTTGTGGAGGGTCACGGCTTGCTCGCAGCACGCTGTGCCTCTTGTGCTGGCTGCAAACCAGGGCAGCACCCGAGCTAGGGCAGGAGCGGAAAACATGGGAGATCACTAAGGCTTGTCTGTGGTGATCAATGAACTGGGGACAGAAAGCTGCACTAAGTCACCAGCTGCAATGAACTGATCACCCGGTGGTGTTGGCTGTTCTGCTTCCTCCATTGGATCTCACTGAATGGCAACGTTCACATGAACCTTATAGCTTTTATAGGAGCTTATGTATATAATTATATATATGGCATTTAAGAAACTTTATTTTTAGGTGAACTGTGACTTCTTTGAAGGGTGACTGTGAATTGCAGTCATTTACACCAGTCCTTGCTCTGACTGTCATCATGGTAGGTCGGCTGACATGAAGATGAGCCTGTTGGCTTCTGTATATGCTCAGGCTGTTGTACAGCACCAACAGGGCTTTGGGACCTACTGCTGCTTTGAACTCAGCAATGCAAAAAGACAACTTCAAGTATCCACAAGGATCTTGTGAGAAAGACATTGTTGAAGCATCTCCAATGGGGCATCTCCAATGGGGCATCTCCAAGGGGATGCACTGGGAGATGGACTCATGCCTTCCTGGCACAGGCAGATGCAAACACAGAGCTAGAAGGTGGATTTGCAGCCGCAGAGCCCTAGAAGTAAGGCTTGTCCCATGCAGGAGTGGGAGATGAGACCCCTCTGGCTTCTCCAGCCCGGACCCAGGGGAATCCATCTGGCTCAGCTGTAACTTGTTAGTGTACTATTTATGAACAAGAGCAGGCTGGAGGGATGACATGGCTCTGTTTACCCCAGTGGCATGTGAAAGTAAACACCCCGGATGAGTTGATCATTAACTCGCCTCCCCTGCTTTGCTTTCGTGCCTTCTTATATGAATAGGAACATTCCCCCTCTCTGCTCCGTCTGGTTTTGTTTGCTCTATCTCCACAGGGCTGATTTAATAACCCTCCTTGAACTCGGAGAAGGCTATCATTTGCTTGCAGATCAAAACAGTGCTGCCTGCCTTATATCTGCAAAGCCCCCAGATTCAGCTTTACGACCCAGATAAAACCCCTCCTCTCAGTTTCAGAAGACAGAAGCAGTGAAACTTCGCGTGGTTCGGGACAGTCCCACCAAAACCCAGACTTTACAGTGAGCTTGGGAGCCGGCCAACGTGATGCATTAATCTCAAGACATAAATCACACAAAGAAGAGATAAGCACACGTTTCCCCCCCAAGCAACTCGAGGCCTCTTGGCTGTGAAAGCCGCGTCCTGCTCAAATAATGAGTGGGAGACTCTCGATTCCGTGCTTGCAGCCGGTGTTTCTGCAGGGGCTGCGAGTGGAGGAGTGGCTGAGCGTTATCAGCCATCTCCCGAGAGGCCGTGCTCAGCTCACACGGGGCAGGAACGTCGGCGTCGGCTGCTTTCCCACCCACCCGCTTTCACAAGGAGTCACCGGCGCCACTGCTGCTCAGGTCGCGTAGAGGGTCAAGGATTTATTTTCCTTGAGCAAGCCACAGACTTCTTTTTCCACCAGCAATAGCATCCAGTGGCAGCGAGGCACCGTCCCTAGGGACCGGCAGTGTCCGAGCCAAGCCATGCTCAAACCTGGGGGAGTGCCCAGCCTTCGGGGGGCACTGAACCCCCTCCTTTGCACCGGGTAAGATTTCCAAGGCTCCCAAAGTGCTGGAAAGGTGGGAAATCTTAATCCACCTTCTTTATGTTCCATGGCATGAGCCTTGGTAACCTCCAGGGATGATGCTTGGGGTGTTGGGAGAGAGTGATAGGGCCGGTCCCACACCAGGCAGTGGTGGGGACAGGGGGTTGGTCTCTGAGCCCAAGGAACAAGGGATGGGACAAGAGGAAAGGGCCTCAGCTGCACCAGGGCAGGTTTAGATGGAGCTGAGGAACAATTCCTGCCCCAAAGGGTGCTCAGCACTGGAACTGCTGCCCAGGGCACTGCTGCAGTCACCGTCCCTGCGAGTGCTCACACACCTGTGGAGACGAGGCCCTCAGTGCCATGGGTCAGTGGTGGCCTTGGCAGTGCTGGGGTAAGGGTTGGACTTGGTGATCTTAAAGGGCTTTTCCAACCTGGCTGATCCTATGCTTTTCCATTTGGAGAGTGAAAAGCCAGGGGAGAGGGCTTCTCTCCGTGGGGAAGCCACATGGGTAAGGTCCGGTGCAGACTTCAGCCACAAGCCTGAATGCCACGACTTGACATAAGCAACTGCAGCAGCAAACTCTGGTTAATCTGGAACTCAGCTCTGGTGGCTCAGGAAGGAGCTTCATGAGAACCCAAACCATTCAAGTCAAGCCAGGGTAAGTCACAGACGCCCCTGAACAAGACCCCACAGGCGCGGTTGCCTGACTCTTTGCTCAAATTAAGTGCCCTGAGATGAGCTCCTTTAGTCAGTACTTCCCTAAACTTGCCTTCTCCTGACTTTCTTCCCTCTGCAGCATCCACAGGGCCAACATTGCAGCTCCCCGGGGCCACCCATCCCTGGCTCCATCCCTGGCTCCCTGTTCCTGTGGTGCCCCCGAGGTGGCCCGAGCGTTTTGTCTCTCCATCCCCATTTATTCTCATTTATTCTGGGCTCGATTCTTGCGGAGCTACCAAACCACATTTCATGAAGATTGATTGCAGAAGCCATTGTTGTCCTGTGGAAAGCCATTTCTTTGCTGGTGAAGCCCCAGGGGGTCTCCAGAGGGAGAGGGGGCAAGTGGACAATCACAGGAGCGAAGGGACCCTGCTCAGCACAGGCTTTCCCATGGCGCAACCCCCCGGCTAACCACAGCGTGCTTCCACCCAGACACTGCTCTATTCTTAGCCTAACATTCTGGCTGGGCTGATGCTCCCTCCACTCCAAGGCCAGATGTGCTCTTCGGACATGACTAAGCACTGCCATTGCGAGTGGCCTGAGGCAGGCGGGTGGCACAGCTCTTCCCTGCGCACTGAGCATCCATTGGGATGTGAAATCAGGGCAGGCAGCAGACCCAGGCTCTTCAAGGCATCCTCTGGTGGGGTCTGGGCAGGTAACTCAAGGCACCATGATAGGCATCTGCTGCCCTTCTTTCTCTGTTCAGGCTCTGTGGGCTGCTGACCCTGGGACACGATCCTTCGGGGTAAACAGGAGACAGAGAATAAATACTCCATTATAGTGACTGTTGGTGGGGACGGAGGTAATGATCATAACAAATGAGTCTCCTCTGGGGGAAGAGAAGGGTTTCCGGGCAGAGCTGGGCTGCCTCTGTGTGCCAAGGTGCTCACCGGAGGTGTGGACAGTGCTTTCTGCACCCGCTGACAATGAGCCCTGGCACGGGTACTCATGTGCCTGGTGCCTGGGCATGGGACGGCTGTCCCAGGCCTGGTCTGGGGGCATTTAAACAGGAGACTGAAGAGTAGCAAGTAAGGAATAACACACTCCATCCCGAGGGGGTGGGTGAACAATCACTGGTGTTGAAACATAGGAGGCTGTGAGCCTGAGCTCTGAGTGCTTTCAGCAGCGGTTGTCCCGACACAACCAGTGAACAGCAGGAACACAGCGAATGCAGCCCGGGGAAGGGGACTGCTTTGCTGTCTCCCCTTTCTGACACAAGCAAGGGGACGGGGACTGGTCAGGTCTCTCAGGGATGCTGTGGCTGCTGTGTGCCTGGATTGAAGGATGCTCTGTGCCCAGATCCCCTTAATGGTCGCAGCTCCCTCTCCCTCTGCCTATCCCTTCTGCTGCTGGTGGGCTGCAAACCGGCTGTGCTGGCTCTGAGGGGCTCCCAGCAGCACACAGCCGCCCTGTCCATGTCCAAGTGTCATGTCTAGGCCTCACCCAGGGCTTTTTCCATGAAGAAATAACCTTGGGAGCCCTCGGCTGAGGCAAGATGGTTCACAGTGCCTTCAACAACCTCCAGAAGGTCTGTGGCCATGTGAGGCTTAAGATGACAGCTCCCACCAGGGAAGTGGGTTAACAAAACAAGGACAGATGGCAAGGGTTTATCCCGAGTGGTTTTTCATTACTGCTGTCACCATGCAGCCATTGGGAGCATCTCTGCTGTGATCGGACGGCTCCCTCTCAACCCCACACCGTGTCCTGGCTGGGGTCTATGGGCAGCCCCTGCACCTTCCCGGACAGCACTGGGACCAGTCTGTCCATACACAGCCATACTGGGAGTAGGGGTGCAGGGGCTGCTGTGTTCAGAGAGGGTCCAGCTGCAGGGTAAGAGCCCTGTCTAAGAGCCACGTCCCACAGGGATCTGGAAAGAGATGGGCCATGCAGGGAGGGACCCTGGGAGGTGAGGGTGCTGGTAGGGATGAGGATGTATCAGGCCAGGACTCAGCACCCTGAAGCGATGACAGCACCCAGAGCCCTGGCATCAGCCCTGACTACACAGCTTTATGGAAAGGCGTTGTTGCCTGATCACACAGGGACCCCCCACTCCTCAAGGACCACAGGAATCCAGGCTGGTGTCTGGGCTGAGGGTGGGTACCTAAAGGGTTCTGGGCTTCATGCAGCACCCAGAGTGCTTGGTCCCACACGCTGCAGGGGATAACTGCACCTTGCTGCCCTGCAGACTGCGGGTTGCAGTTGCAGATCTGTGCCTGGCTGGGTCTCCCCACGTTCCTCATCTACCCCACAAGTCTGCAGGAGTGCGTCACTTCTTCAGACATCACTGATTCAGGCCCACATCCCCTTAGTCCCACCTGGAATCAGTCAGAGGCTGATTTCAAACCCAAATCATCATTAGATAACAGCAAGAGGGATGTATCAGTGACAACTTGAGATTCACTCCTTGCATGGTGACGGGAATGCATCTCAGGGAATGCCTGGTTTCCTGCAGCAATTGAAGCAGCTCTCTGGATGTGAGATGAGTATATCCCTTTGCTGGGAAGCCCGGCACTGCACTTGCAGTGCTTTTCCCACTCCCAAGCCCGGCTGCTGCAGAAGTGCGGGCCGGCAAACATGCCCGGGGTCCGGAGCCACCGGCACTTGGCTTTCGGACAGTTTGGCTGTTCAAAATGCTGATGGCGTCTGTTTGCTGGCTGCGAGCTCTGCACAGCCTCCCCTCCGGGGCCACTGAAGCAGAGCTGCTGGCACAGGCGCTGCTCAGCCTAACCAAGGCACACAGGAGCCATCCCCACCGGGAGCACCACAACAGCACAACCTCAGCCGGAGCCTCCCTGAGTGCTGGGGCCGGGTGGGAGCCCCAGGTCATTGCTCTGGGTGTCCCTGAGCACCGCTTGGCCGTGGGGCTCCTGCCTGCATTGGGTTGGTGCTGGGCTGTGGCTCCGGGTGGCTGTGCTGGGTGAGTTCAGCTTGGCCAGCAAACCCTCTGTCCAGCTCAGCTGCGCCAAATCCATACGAAGCAGTGCTCGTGCTGTCCAGATGCCACCTGCTTCTAAAAATAGCCCCATCCAGGCTCTTTTCCCAGCTTCTTGCCTTTTATCACTAAGACTTTGAATAGTCTTTGCAGTATTTTAAGGCTCCATTTGTCCCCTACAACTACTGGGAACAAGAGTCCTTCCCAGTTCTCCCAAACTCCCATTCATGCCCTGCA
The DNA here is from genome assembly GCA_017639245.1 of Myiopsitta monachus. Lineage (NCBI taxonomy): Eukaryota > Metazoa > Chordata > Aves > Psittaciformes > Psittacidae > Myiopsitta > Myiopsitta monachus. The sequence continues at coordinate 1,077,690 of CM029925.1, forward strand.
CAGAAGAAGAGCGGAAGAGAAGAAGCTCTTTCCCGCACTGGAAAACAGAAGGTTTTGGTGCACACTCAACAGGAGCTGCACCACTTCGGGTCAAGTCCAGGCTTTCGCTGCCGGCGAAAGCTGCTGGTCCTTTCTGTGGCACTGGTGCTTCTGGAATGGGAGCAGGAAGTCCCCGAGGGTCTTCAGCATGGTGGATTGTTGTCCAACATGGCCAGGAGATGGAGAGCCATAGGATGGAAGGGTTCAGATTGGGTGGGATGGTGAGATGAGAGATGGGATTGAGTGGGATGGGGTGCAGGTAGGGCAGGAGGGAGCAGGTTCCAGACCAGCATCCAGGGGAGCTCCCTCCTGATTCCAGCTTTTTGGGAATAGCTGTGGCATGCACTCGTGCCTTGGTTCCCTGTCTCTCCATGGGGTCTGACTCCGCTGTTTGAGAGCCTGAGAGCCTTTTGGCTGGAGGTCACCGCCTCGGCAGTGCTGCGCCGAGTGTCAGAGACAGACACTATCTGTGACGCTATCTTGCTTGCGAATATTTCACTTCATGACAAAGTTATGCCGTTTCTGAAGCATTTCTGCCAACATCAGCAGCTTTTCAGGACCTTGGCATCGGTTGAGCATCCAGCAGCATTCTTTATGCTGTGGCTTTCCCTGTGTTTATCTTCCTCCTCCTGGACCTTTTGCACAGCAGCCAGGCTGGGTTTGCTCTTTAGGCTCTGCCTGCCGGGCGCCCCAGGAGGTGCAGCACTGGCAGGGGGCTGCAGAGCCATGGGGGTGCCAGGGGACCAGGAGGAGGTGGAGTTTCCTTGTCCAGTGGAGCACACAGCATCACCTCTGCCCATTGAGGCAGATGAGAAAGCCGAGAGACCCCCTCCAGGCCCCTCTTTGCCAGGGCTTTGGGGTCCTGCTGTGCCCGGTAGCAATCTCAGCAGCTGGAGTGAAATGACCCTGAGAAATCCCAGGCAGCCGGCTTGGAAAATCCCAGTGAGGTTGATTTACTCACAGAACATGTTTGTGTAACAACACAATGGTGGAAGCCCTATTTTTGGTACAATGCATCACTCCCTGTGCCAAGATGTGTTGATAGTCCCTGGCTCGGGCAGGCACCGGCACCGCCGTGCTAGGCTTGATCCTGGCTGCCTGCTCTGGCCATGCAGCCCATGGGCAAAGGGAGGTGCTTGGAGCGCTGGGGGGCACAGGGGGTGTCCCAGCCCTGGGGGGACCAGCACTGCTGCTTGCAGGGCTGTAAAACCTTGGGAGCAGAAGCAATCAGCACTGCAGTTATGGGGCATGTTACTGAGCCGGGTTCTGCGGGTTTGGCTGAAGAGATCATTGAGAGACACCGACAGCAAACCTGGGGAACTGGTGGGAAACACCGCGGGTGGAGGGGCCTCTGCTGGGTTTTGCATTGAGGGAAGCAGCGTCCTCACCTGGTTTCACTGTTTGCTAGGGCAGGTGCAGAGATTTCGGTGTGGTATTTGCTCTGCAGTGCCCTGGAGCTGCTGCGAGGGCTGGAGCAGCTCTGCTCTGGAGCCAGGCTGAGAGAGCTGGGCTGGGGCAGCCTGGAGAAGAGAAGGCTCCTGAAGGGGAGACCTGAGAGCAGCTCCAGTGCCTGAAGGGGCTGCAGGAAACCTGGAGAGGGGCTTTGGACAAGGGATGGAGGGACAGGACAGGGGAATGGCTTTAACTGCCAGAGGGGAGACTGAGATGAGCTCTTGGGCAGAAGCTCTTCCCTGTGAGGGTGCTGAGGCGCTGTCAGGGGGTGCCCAGAGAAGCTGTGGCTGCCCCATCCCTGGCAGTGTTCAAGGCCAGGTTGGACACAGGGCTTGGAGCTCCAGTGGAAGGTGTCCCTGCCCATGGCAGGGGTTGGAGCTGGAGGAGCTCTGAGGTCCCTTCCGACACGAACCAGGCTGGGGCTCTATGAAGCTGCACGTTCCAGAGACATCTCTCCACATGCAGGGGAAGGCAGGGCTTGAAGGCAGCATTAGGGGATGCAGGGTCCCTGTGGTCCCCTCCTCAGTGAAGGTGATACAGGGTGCGCATCTCCTCTCCTTGCAGCATCCTCCACATGGATATTGTGTGGCTGACACAGGGGTTCTTAATCCTTACTCTCACTTCAAATGCCATTCAGTTTCTCGTGGCATCTCACAAAAGACTTGAATGGGCAGCAAACATAAAGGCAAAATAATCCTTACGCTGGGAATGCCTTTGAACAGCCCTGACCTGCCTCCGCAGGCATCTGCTGGTTCAGAGGATGCTGCGCAGCTCTCATGTCTGAAGTTTTGGAGAGGGAAGAGAAGATCCTGCCTGAAATATTTGCCTCCAGATTAGGCTCTCAAATGCCATAAAATGCATCTGCGTCCTGAGCTGCGTGGTCGTTGAGTGAAAACCACAACAAATTCCCTTTGTTCCCCCTTTTGTTTGGTTATTAATTACATCTCCTGTTACATTACACTCTGGCCTCCGCCAATCCCTTGGTGATTCTCCTGAGATCCGCAATACTGTAGCAGCAGATAGCAGCATAGAATCATTTAACATATGAATGCTGTCAAACAGTTTAATCAGATCCGAGATTGCTCCCCATTGTGCCCTGCGCTAACTCGTTGTGACTGCAGAGAGTGAGCCCGGCTCCCCCAGACAAAGCACACTGGCAGCCCGGCTCTTTGTCTGCTCCCTTTGCATAATTTCCTGAACCCTGCCCCGTTCCACCTGCTCGCTGATGTTAAGCTTATTTATGGATAATTTATATGCAGCCCACTCTGCAGACGCACCAGGGCAAGGATTTGGTTGGAGGAGCAATGGGAACGAGCCTCTCCCTCTGTGCGTCCCCCTCCAGTTTGTAAGACCTGGAGTCCAAATGCTCCATCAGTGCTTCCTGAGCCGTCCTTGAAACACCAATGTGCAGAACCATGAGTGCCCAGGTCCTTCCTCCGACACCTCCCCCAGACCGCTGGAAATCCAAGCGGGACAAGCCTCAAATGGGTCTTTGTTGTTGTGGTTTGAACCAGGACACCAGCAGGAGGGATGCTCGCCCATCCCGCTCCAGGTCGCTGCCACCTCGAGCACAGGGTGTTTCTGCAGCACTCTATCCCCAGCCCCGGTGCTGTGGGAGGAAGCATGCGGCTCCTGGGAAGCACTGTGGTTTGTTCTGTGTCCCCCAGCAGCGTGGAGGAGAAGCAGAATAAAGGGTGGTGCGCAGGAGCCAGCTCCTGCAGAGGGTGAGCAAGCAGGGCTGCATGGACCAGTTGAGCACCGCACACCTCCCTGGGCACAGCCTGCACCCGCAGCCCTGCCCAGGCACACGGAACCATGGAATCATAGCATGGTGCTGGATGCTGCTGGGCCATGCATGAGCAGAAACCTGGGTGCATGGTGGTGTCCATCAGCCCGTGAGGAGAACAGGCACAGCTCTGGTGCTGGAGTGTCTCAAGTGTGAGCCCAGTGCAGCTGCAAAGCCAAAGTGATGCTGCTGTGTTCAGAGGAGTGCTGTATCTCTCCCAGACCACCTCTCCAGGAGGGCCTGGTTTGACCCATCACACTCTGAAATTCCCCTTGTCCTGTCCCTACAGGCCAAAGCCCCTCTCCAGGTTTCCTGGAGCCCCTTTAAGCACTGGGGCTGCTCTAAGGTCTCCAACACAGCACCTCTCCTGGTACCAGCAGAGCAGGTCCAGGCTTGCTCTGTTTTCTTATGGCCATCAGCAAGCCCAGCCAGCCCCGGCTCTGCCGAAACAGCCTTGCTGTGACCCATGACAGGCCCATCCTCGCTCCCTGCCTGCTGCAGGCAGGCTCAGGCTGCGGGAACAGCCCAAACTGGCTTTTCTTCCGGGATCACCTGCCTGGGAGCAGCTCCTGGGCTCGCATGCAGACTCCAGCCCCGGGTCATCCCCATGGCACCCTGCGCTCCCTGAACACCAGCATCTCTGGCTCGGCTGCCCCCTTCTGTGTGCCAGGAACGGGGTGAATCCCAGCACAGAGAAACCCAGCGGGCCAGGGAAGGCAGTCATGCCTGCAGCGGTAAGGAATTCATCAAGATCTGTGCCGATAAAGCCATTGCCTTCAGTCTGGGAGGTGATGACCGGCAGCAGGAAGGCAGCGGGCAGGTTATCTGTCTGCAAACACAGCCTCAGGCATCCCCCATCCCACCAGGGCCCTTCTTGACCCGCATCAGAAGGGACACAGGAGCCATCTTCCATATGTTCCTATAGCCACAGTGTAAGCCTTGGGCTGTGTTCGCCTCCAGCCGCTCTGGAGGTCTGAGGGGATGTGAAACACCCTGTGCAGGCTTGGGATGCCTGAATGCCTGGTGTGCCAGGAAAACGTGGTTGCAGGGGGTCGTAGAGGACTTCCCCAGCTGCCGGGGTCCTGGAACAGAGCTGGCTGGCTGTCCCGGGAGCTGCATCCCTACGGACACTGGAAATTAACTCACCAGCCTCATTATGCTGATGGGCAGCGGCCAGGATGGAGCTGCTTGCAGGAGTCACCCAGGGCTGCCTTAGAAGGGTGTCTGTGGCCGGGTCTGGAGCAAGGAGCACAGGGAGGGCTCCTGCAGCATTCCTGTCACCAGCCTTGCCTGGCCCCCCGCAGCGCTGTGCGGCGCGGTCAGGACAGTATTCCCTCCAAACCTCTTCCTTCCCATTTTGCCCTTCCCAGCGGCCTTCTCCCGGGAAACTTCCCCCTGCAGACGCACAACAAAGGAAATCAGAAAGCGCATCAGAGTTTTCCTCTGGAGAGCCCGGGCCCTTGGAGAGCACTGGGGCGAGCAGGCTGGGCAGGGAGCGCAGGCTGCCCACCCCCATGCGCCAGACTGCAGCGAAAGGCTTTATTGCCCACTGCTCTAGCCCGTATCAGTCGGCTCTGGCTGCAGGGGAGGCAGCGCTCAGAGCCGGTTTACAGCAGTCTTGGGTTTTGCTTTAAAGGCATCTGGAAATTAAAAATCCCCCTTGGCACCCATCCACTTTGAAGGCAGGGCCAGGCCTGTCATCCGGCCAAGCAGCCCCGCTCTGGAGCTGGGTCGGAGGGATCCAGCACCAGGATGGTTTTCCAGCCTAAGCAGAAGCGGGATGCTGGCTCCCTTCCAGCAGCTCCACAAACTTCCCAGGCCAAGCATTGGTTTGGTCCTCGTGCCATCCACGTGGTCTCTGTGCCATCGGCGTGACATGGCGTGCCCATCACCAGGAGCTGGTCGGGATGCGCTGCGTCCAGCCCCGCGCTCTTCCCCAGCCGAGGAAATCTGTTACAAGGTGCTTTGGCCAAGGCAGAGAGCAGCAGGCTGGCTGGTGCATGCAGGGCTCACCCCAGCTGAATGGCACCAGTGCAAAACGTGGGTCATCGATGTCCACTGTGGGGTAGCTGCAGGTCTGGAAGATGGTCAGCAACAAGCTGTCCCCATGGGGAAGGCACATGGCTGCGGCTGCCCCAGCAGTGACACTACCCAGTGGTGGCTGAACATGGTGGGGCAGTGCTGAGTTTATAGCAGAGCCCTGGGAAGCCCTCCACGGGCAGTGTTTTGCCTCCACATCCAAGTCATTTCGTTGCCATGGCCTTACAGCGCAGTGTGATGGGGAATGGCCAAGGGACGTGGGGGGTTTAATCTGGAGAAGGGAAGACTCAGGGGGACCTCATTACTCCCTTCAACTGCCTGAGAGGAGGATGGAGCCAGGAGGGGGCTGCGCTCTGCTCCCAGGGAACAAGGGATGGGACAAGAGGAAAGGGCCTCAGCTGCACCAGGGCAGGTTTAGATGGAGCTGAGGAGCAATTCCTTCCCCAGAGGGTGCTCAGCATTGGAACTGCTGCCCAGGGCAGGGCTGCAGTCACCGTCCCTGCGAGTGCTCACACACCGTGGGGACGAGGTCCTCAGCGCCATGGGTCAGCGGTGGCCTTGGCAGCGCTGGGATCAGTTGGATTGGATGAGCTGAAAGGGCTTTTCCAGCCCTTTGGTTCTGTGACTCTATGTGCAGCCTCCCATTCCCAGCTTGCCCTGTCCCACCAGCCCCTGCTCCGCTTCAGCCCAGTGAGTGCGGGGCACCAGGAGACAGAAGCAGAGACTCTTCCCTAATCTCAGCAAGGCTCCTGCAAAGCCCTCCTGCACATCCACCAAGCAGGCTTTTCCAGAGGCTCATAGAACTGAAACAACTGTGGTCAGATCCTTACGGCAATGGCAACGCGATTGCCACAGCACAAAGCCTATCTTCCCCGCTGGATTTCAAGTCCCTGTTTCAAAGTATGGAAGCACCAGGTCTTTCCAAAGAGGGTTTCCTGACTCATTCTAACCTTGACAAAACAATGTGCTCTTCTGTGCCCTGGCGTCTGCAGGCAGCTGAAGTGCAGGGTGGACATGCTCCCCGAAAGAAGGAGGAGAATGAGAAGCAAGAGTCAGGCCATAAGGACCTTGCACTTTGAAGGCACAAGCAGCCTCCAGAGCAGGCTGCTCTACCAACCCTGCCTCTAATAATATCTGCCAACTTTGTGAGCAGCGGACATTGTTTAAAGAATCTAATCAAGTTATACGTTGCTTTTGAAGTCAGACAACTTTGATTTAGCAATGGCTTCAGAGCTTTGAAAAACCCAATCTTTTCTAGTTTGTCTTCCATGATGGCTCCTTACCTGTCTCCCACCATTGAATAAATCATCATAAACACGAACCAGATGCCTAATGCTAACAATAACTTTGGAGAGCCCTGATTCCCCTAAGATGTATGGGCAATGACTAACACACTTTTAGCCTCCAGACTTAATTTAAAGCATTCTGAAACTGTGCACTGGTGAGATGAAGGCTGCCCGAGACAATAAGTTTTACATTGAGAAATAACCTCTGGTTTTAGCAGCAACAAAGTCAAGCTTGCCCTCCCTCAGCCCTGGTGTCAGCCTGCCAGGGCCCTGTGCAACCATGGGTGCACTTCCATGATCTCACGTCTGAAGATGCTGGAAAAGGAAGAGCTGACAGCAAATTGGGTGTCTGTGTTCGAATGCATGGGAGCATTGGCTTCCGCAGCTTGCGGTGAGCGTGCAGCAGCACAGCTCCTCGCGGTGGACCTGGTGCCATCTTCAGCTGAGATGTGACCAGGGACAGTGCTGAGCCTCCTCCACGCGCGATGCTGCACCCAGCAGGGAGCAACTGAGCCCACCTCAGCCTCTGCATCACCAAAGCCCTTTGAAACCTGGAGCTCTGCTTGCCTGGCTGCTCCAGAACTGCTCCATAGGGAATATATTGCTTAACAGAGGAACCCACTTAAACGCATTACTAAATTGGTGTCTGGAGATAGAGCTCTGGCAAAGAAACAAAGTTTGGAAAGCTTCCTTCAGTATTCTTCCACTCTCCTATGCCTGCCCTCACTGAGTTGGGGTGATCTTGCCTTTTTATTTGCATATATTTGACATCCCTTATTGACAAGGTTTGTCATGTTATGCATTTGAAGCAATAACTAAACAGGATGGGGGAGAAGGAAGGACGGGAAGAAACCTTTGACCTTCCAAAGTTAAGGAAATCTGTATTAGGTACATTCTTCCATGCAGCCGTGCTCTGCCCGGGTGATGTACCAGTGCAGCACGGCACAGTGGGGAGCTCAGGGACACAGAACTTCCTGACAAGAATGAACTAAAAAGTCATCACTGACAATATACCCATGGGAGGCTCTTGGGGAGCTCAGGGGGTTGTTTCTCCTCCCTGAACGTCATGGCAGCGCCTCTGCTTTGTTAAAGACCTTTGGTGGCCTCCTGAGCAGCCAGGTCACACTTAAACCCAATGCTGTGTTTAAGCCACGGTGAAGACGCTATGTGGAAAACAGAAGCTCACCAAGGAAACCAGGGGGGATTTTCCTGGAGCTTGCCCTTTGCATGGAATTTGTGTTCTCTTTGCTTCACAGCTCAGTGAAGCTTCACAGAATCATAGAATGGTTTGAGAAGGGACCTCAAAGCTCCTCCAGCTCCAACCCCTGCCACGCGCAGGGACACCTTCCACTGGAGCAGTTGCTCCAAGCCCCTGTGTCCAACCTGGCCTTGAGCACTGCCAGGGATGGGGCAGCCACAGCTTCTCTGGGCACCCCCTGACAGCGCCTCAGCAGCCTCACAGGGAAGAGCTTCTGCCCAAGAGCTCATCTCAGTCTCCCCTCTGGCAGTTAAAGCCATTCCCCTTGGTCTGTCCCTGCATCCCTTGGCCAAAGCCCCCCTCCAGGTTTCTTGACTTGTGATATGGGGAACGAGGCAAAGCAGAGTGGCTCGAGGGGAGGAAAGACTCTGGGCCCAGTGTCTCCCAGGAAACTTTTGCCACCTGCACAAGTGCTCTTGTACAACAACAGGAGAGCTCGTTGCCAGCACAGAGCCCGCCAGCTCTCCAGCCAGGCTTGCAGCAGTGCCAAATCCACCCCCAGAAGAAGTTAGTGGAGAACAAGAATATAAAAGACCACAACTTACGCATTTCAAGCCATGGTTTTGATTATGTAGAATAGCAAACAAAACCTGAAAAGCATCTTTTACAGAAAAAGTTAATTCCGCATGATGCCTTTTCCTTATAAAGGATGATTTACCTGTCTCTGGAGTTATGGTCTTTGTACAACAGAGCACGTGTCTGTTCTGTTTCCCCACATCTGAGATACAGATCCCAGGCAAACAGCTGTCCCATGGTACTGGGGGTTTTCATGACAAATGCGAATCCTTCATAGGCAGCTTTCATTTCTTCATCTGAAAACCTCATACATTAAGAGTTGCCAGAGTCCTGTGAACTTTCATATCTATTATGCCATCACCACTCCAAATGCTTTCAAATTAACAACCAGCCAGATTTCCTTTCTATGACCAAGCAGGAAAATAAAGAGAAAAGACAGAAATTATTACATTACAGAATGCCTTCTCCTCCAGCCCACTCAGCAATCACTTTGTAAAGTGATATGAAAGGTTATTTACATTGGGATACATCTAAGGGGATGAATGAGAGCAAATGCTTCAGAAAGGGATCACAGCTGTTTCCTTTCTTACTTACCCTTACCACTGAGCAATCATCCTCATGCCGGGGGTGAGCCGGGGCTGCCACGCTCTGGGACACACTCAGATGGGATCCTGACAAAGTGCAAGGAATATCAGTGGGAAATGAGCATTTTGAGCAATCTCATAAACTCATTATCCATTTGATTTCTTTTTTAGCCCATTCCTTTTTCCGATTCCTGTTTGGTTTTGGAAAGGGGCATCTTTGGTCCCTGTGCATGGATGACGGCAGGCACACGGGGAACAGCCCTTTCTGTAGGAGCAGAGCGGCTGTTGCATTGGCAATAACAGTTTCCAGGAAGGATAGAATGAAGAGCAAGACAACAGCGCAAGAGGAATGTTTCATAGCGGCGCATTGCACAGCTGTCCCACCATTGCCAGCACAGACTTCCAAAAGTGGTGGGATGCTCAGCAAAAGGCTGGAGTCACGGCCTGATGCCTTTTCCGAGTCAGGATCCCAGGCATCCGCTCAGTGCATCTGGCAAGAAGATTGGACATCTAAAAATGATGAGAGTGATATTAAAACATCAGGGAGATTCACTTTCATGCCTCACGACTCTGGACCCTGTTAATTGCAATGCCTTCTGATTGTGCCTTTTCAAACCCTTATCTATAGCCCCATCTGCTTGGCAGTGAGAAGGGCAGGCACAGGCTTCGGTAAAGTCTTGCAGGGCTCCACAACCATGGATGGTCACTGATGGGAGATTGCAACCCCAGGGATCCCCTGCTCTGACAGCCTATGTATAAAACCTGTGAGTGACTTAACAGCCTCAAAAATTGCCATGGTGAGTAATCCTCTGAGATTCGGCGCTGCCCTCATAAACCCAGGCTTGGCAAATAGGGCCTTTTGTTCTTTTTTAAGCATCAAAGGATCACGTTTGCTCTTAAAGTGAGGTTTAGTCATAATGTTGTTTGTCTACAAGGCGCTTGCATTGCGAGGAGGACATAGTCACCTCCAAATAAATGCTGCAGCAGCTGTTCTGCTAACTGATACGCTTGAAAAATGGTACATACAGCAGATGCCAATGCCCAGCTCTTTTATGCTAGCCACAGATGATGGCTGGTTATGTTCTATGTTGGAAATGCACACTTGTTTCATTTCTGCTTTCACTGAGGACAGGATTCTGCATTCCTGTGCTTTGTATAACTCCCCCTGCTATAGCATGTGGCAAAACTTCAGCCTCGAAGAACTGCAGTGGGGGAGCTTTTATCAAGGGGCCTCCAGGGGCTGCTTCTGCCTTCTTTATGCCATAGACTCATCCAAAAGGGATTGCCAGAGAGTAGGTTCAGCACCAATTTATATGTACAAATAGCGCTGCAAAAATCAGACCAGAAGCCACTTTTATGACCCCTATGCTTCTGGGGCAGACTGAGCAGCTCCGACGTCTTCTGGTGCCTTGAGGACAAGACTGTCGGGGCTGTTTCTTCTTGTCCCTGTTTCCTAGGTAGCTTTTAGCCTATGTGAGATCACGGCAAAGGAAGGCACAGAACCCTCTTTCCTCAGCCCCTTGGCTAAACCCCAGGGATTTAAACAGCTCTGCTAGGGGTTGGTGCCCCAGCGAGCCTCAGAGCTCTCATCTCTGACTGCTATAAACCAACGACCGTTTACATGAGATCAGCACATGCTGACATTGCTTTACACTTCATAGCACGTGTACTTCATCTATCGATAACGATGGGCAACCCATCGCTGACAGCCCCTTGGTGATTTTGTGATTATTATGGGGTTTTATTTAATGAACAAAGGGGGAAAGCAGGATGGAAGTTATGCAAATGATTAAATGCAAAGATCTGCTGATCTTATCAAAGATCCGGTGGTCTCACAAGTCTCACTCCAAAGGGAAAGGCAGGTCCATTTAAATCCCCTTTTCCAATTAGGATGTCTAAATCAGTGCTGCAGTCCTTTAAAACAGCCCATCTGTAGGAATTGCCATAGAGTTCTGTGTCTGACTCTGTAACAGGCAAACTCCATACAGGCAAACATGGGGTAATCTCCCTCCCCCTGAAGAGCTCAGCTGAGCCCTAAAGCATTAAGCAAGAGGGTTTGCCCTACCCAAAGCACCGTTTGTGTGACCTCTCCAGCGATGGCTCTTCTCCATAGGAGGACTCTGCAAAGCTGTAATAATTTTATGGAAACACCTCATTGCATATTTTAAGCATTCCCTTTGCCATCTCCCTCCCCGAAGCACAGTAACCTCCCCAATAAAACACAGCCAGAGACACAGCGTCTGGAGCTCTTGGGGTACCTGACCGCGTGGAGAAGCCTTCGCTGCTGTGGCTGTTCCAAAGCTGCTCGTGCAAGGAGCGTGGGTTCCTCACCAGGAGATTCCCCGCTCCCAGGGAAGGGAACGCAGGGCAATTAGTCACTGTAAAAGAGGCTAACGAGGGTAAAGAGCTAGGGCTTGCCTAGGCCCCAGTAAAACCCAGTGCTTTATGCGACTCGAGATGCCGCTGGAGGAATCTGGTTAATCTTTTGCTCTCCTAATAAATCATTCATTGAGGCCATCTGTGAAACATGAGAAGAGCAGCTCCAACCCAAGATTCCCGCTTAGCAAAGCTTGGCCGGAAAGCTTTCCTGATAAAGTTGATAGCTGGTTCGAGCCCTCATGGCTTCCAGCAGCATTAATCCTGCTGGGGAGATTAGAGAAGCGGCCCTTGAAGGTCCTGAAGCGTGTCTGAGCATCTCAGCAGAGGTCAAGGGAAAGGAATAAAGGGGAAAACCAAGGAAAAAAGGGGAAAACCAAGGAAAAAAGGGAAAACCAAGGAAAAAAGGGGGAAACCAAGGAAAAAAGGGGGAAACCAAGGAAAAAAGGGAAAACCAAGGAAAAAAGGGGAAAACCAAGGAAAAAGGGGAAAACCAAGGAAAAAAGGGGGAAACCAAGGAAAAAAGGGGAAAACCAAGGAAAAAAGGGGAAAACCAAGGAAAAAAGGGGGAAACCAAGGAAAAAAGGGGGAAACCAAGGAAAAAAGGGAAAACCAAGGAAAAAAGGGGGAAACCAAGGAAAAAAGGGGAAAACCAAGGAAAAAAGGGGGAAACCAAGGAAAAAAGGGAAAACCAAGGAAAAAAGGGGGAAACCAAGGAAAAAAGGGGAAAACCAAGGAAAAAAGGGGAAAAACAAGGAAAAAAGGGGGAAACCAAGGAAAAAAGGGAAAACCAAGGAAAAAAGGGGAAAACCAAGGAAAAAGGGGGAAACCAAGGAAAAAAGGGGGAACCAAGGAAAAGAGGGGAAAAACAAGGAAAAAGGGGAAAACCAAGGAAAAGAGAGGAAAACCAAGGAAAAAGGGGAAAACCAAGGAAAAGAGGGGAAAAACAAGGAAAAAGGGGAAAAAAAGGGAAAAAGAAAAACGCTGGCACTTGCCAGGGCCTGGCTCAGAGATGCACCTCCTGGCACTCTCTTTTCCAGCAGCCTCTGCACACGAACAGCCCAAGCCCCGCGGGTCACAGCCCCTCTGGGACAGGAGCGTTCCTGGGGCTCAAGGAGAGCATCAGCGAAGAAATCCAGCGCCTCGGTGGCCTAGGCTGAGCCACGGTTTTGTTCAAGGAGAAGCACATACCCCCCTATTCAGCTGAACCCAGACCTCAGACTTCCCTGTTTCAGGAATGTTCATGCCTGCATCAAACGTGCACAGCATGGGATGGTGTCACTTGAGGAAGATGTCGTCCGAAACACCCCACCAGCTTTCAAGCCGCCTGGCGTGATCTGTGTCCTGTCTCCAGGTTGGACTCGGGTCTTTAAGCAGCAGTCAGTCTTTCTCCACAGTCATTATCGCTAGCCTGGGAACAGAAGAAAGTCCGTAGGCATATACTTCATAGGGCAAAACAAACAAGCAGTAAGGAACAGCTTGCAGAAGAAGAGGGCTGAACACCTAACCACGGGCTCCAAGAACATCACTTACAGTCTGCTCCTGCAGGAATTAGGACAGTACAGGCTTTGATGGCTTTTTTCCTGAAGTCTTCTAGTTTCTGACCTCTCAGGCTCCCCGATTCCCCGGTGGCTCAATAGCGAGAAGGAACAGAGGGCTTCAAAGCGAAAGGTGAGCTGCCCCAACTCCTAGAGCCAAATGCGAAGCAAAAACACAAACAGGGGACAAAGTAACAGCAAAGCAGCATCTCGCTGACCGTGATGCTCACCAGCTTATTAGTGTGCATCTCCTGTGGCGCAGAGAAGTAAGTCAGGGCAAGTAAGATTGGAAGTTGGCTTGTTTTGGGTTCAAAATGGAGTGTTCTTCCTTCCTGCTTACTGCCTACACAGCTGCTGAAGAACACAACTGTGATTGCGGCACTGAAAACTGCCTGAGCAGAGCTGCAGAGGGGACAGGTCCCAGCGTGTCAGAGCTCATAGGAGAAGAGGATTTCTAATCTCTAGGGGACTACCAGGAAACCTGGAGAGGGGCTTTGGACAAGGGATGGAGGGACAGGACACAGGGAATGGCTTTAACTGCCAGAGGGGAGACTGAGATGAGCTCTTGGGCAGAAGCTCTTCCCTGTGAGGGTGCTGAGGTGCTGTCAGGGGGTGCCCAGAGAAGCTGTGGCTGCCCCATCCCTGGCAGTGCTCAAGGCCAGGTTGGACACAGGGGCTTGGAGCAACTGCTCCAAGTGGAAGGTGTCCCTGCCTGTGGCAGGGGTTGGAGCTGGAGGAGCTCTGAGGTCCCTTCCAACCCAAACCAGGCTGGGATCTCCCGTCTCGCTGTTAGCTGGGCTCTGGGACAGAGGCTTCCCATTAGTTGGACAGGACTCACGGTGTTCAGCAGGAAGCTGCTCTGCTCTCCCAAGCTTGGTGGATCCTCCGTCCTGCGAATCGCACACAGTGAAGGCTGCAGGAGCATCTGTTATGAATCCTCCTCTCTGGGCAAGAGCAGGAAGCACGACTTTCACTGGACTCTTACATGGAGAAAGTCATCCAGGCCTTCTCTTTGGAAGCGCCGCACCCCTCCTGGAGCCCTCTGTGATCTGGGTTGTTTAGAAAGTGGATGGAGGGAGCCGGAGAGACAGTAATGGCTCTCTCTCCAAGAAAGAAAAGCTTAATTTTACCATGGGGACCTTGGGTCTGCCATGGCCCCTCCAGCAGCTCACAGGAGCACAGGAGGAATCAACCAGCAGTGAGGATCGGTTCGTTCTTGGACATCTATGAAGTTTCATCTTAGTTCTTAACAGAAATATCCCCTCTCCTGCAACTAACCCCCCCCAAACCCACACCACCTCATCCTCACTTGCGAATGTGCGGCTTCTCCGTCGTTTATAGCACTCTCCTTTTCCCATCTAACCAAACCAGACCTAGGGCTTGTAACCTCTTCACAGACTTGCCTGAGCTGCAGCTGAGGTGGGCAATGCGCGAGGAGCACGCAGCATTCCATGAGCGGCAACCCTGCTGGAGCTGGTTCCACAAAGGCGAGGGGAAAGGGAAGTGGGAAGAGGATGACCAGGCTCAAAACCATTTGGTGTTTGCTCCTGGTTAATATCTGTTCAGCTAACTAGAAATTGAGATCAACAGCTAGGAGTTTTCCATCCAGTCTGAGTGAGCCAGCAGTTGGGCTTCATTCAAGTAGCTGTTCTAATGAATAATAATGTCTTACTATGACTAGAGGGCTTACTGCTAGAGTGGTGTACTAAACTCAATAACCTGGACTCACCATGCACTGTCCCTCTTGCGGGAGCTTCAGCTGTTCAAGCAGTAGACTCAGAGTTGCGTGAGCATCCCTAAAACCTTCTCCCCGTAGTTCCAACTTCGGAGAACAAGTTGTTCATCATCTGCTGAATTCAGCCTTGGAGTAACTCCAGGGAGAACAAAAGGAGTAACAACAGGAATGGATTAGGCCCAATTGCTTTCACATTGCTCCAGCTTGAATTTTCAATTCCAATACTAAAGGAGAAGTAAAAAAAGCCCACACTACCCCAATGTATGGCACACTGACAGATACGCTTCAAAACCTAAGCCTGCCTGTGCTGTGCCCTAATGCTCTTTGGAAAGTGCATCAGGGTGAGCGTCCCCAAGCTCTCCTATAAATTAAACCCTGCTGTCTTGTGGCAGGAGCACAATAGATTCCTCCTTCTGCCGCTGTATGGTACCAATTTCTGCACAGAATGATGCCCATGGCAGGGCTGGAATGAGGTGACCTTTGAGGACCCTTCCAACCCAAACGTTCTGTGATCCTATGAAGCCCATCCTGCAGTTCTAAGGCTGAAGGGATATTGACCTCACACACGGCTGAAGAAAGCAGTATCTGCCAAGCTGAGATACAAAGTCAGAATCACAGAGTGAAGGACTTCATTTCATAAAGGCACATGAAGGTTGAACAGTGTATGTGCTGTACCAACCCCAGGCGGGGCTGTGCACAGCTCAGGAGAGGGCACATCTCACCTGCAGACCTGTATTTGATAGACCGTCTCCTTGGCATCCCTCTGGTTAAGCACATGTGAGCCAACAGAGAGCAAGTGCAGGAAGGACTGAGACGGAGGACCCCAGGCTCCCCTGCCGGCTGTTGAACCACGCTTTCTCTCAGGCTCTGCTGCATCACTCACTCATTAGCTTTTAAGTAAGTTCCTTCTAACTCTGCCCTGCTGCTTCCTGCCCGGGAGCGCAGCCGCTTCCTCTGGCAGCTCCTCAGGGCATCCTTTCAGTGGCTGCCGCATGAAGTTCACCCCAGAGAAAACGCTGCTGTTGTTGTCACTGGAGCTATTCCCAGGCTATTGCAGAGGGTTACGAAGGGGGTAACAGAATTACCCAGTGATCAAACAACTAAACCGCAAGTCCGAAGCCCTGGGTTCAGCTCCTACCTCGTGTCAAACCAACAGTCACCAGATGAGCTCTTCGTGCCTCCAAGCCCAGTTTTAATAATAATGATGAGACTCAAAGTTGCCCCTACACAAATCAGATATCCACGACTATCCAACGCTAAGACCAGGTTCAGCCCATGAGCTGTACAAAGCAGGTGCCCAGCTCCATTCAGCAGAGAGGCTGGAAGCGGAGGAGCTCAGCTCCGCTGCTATCTCGCTCCCAAATCACCGCGCATTGTTCGCAAACTTATCGGGAGTGACTTGAATGGTGAATTGGCTTCAGCAAGGCAGCTGGCGGGCTGCTGAGGCGCACAATGCCTGCTGAAGCTGCACTTCCTGCTGGAGACGTGCGAAGGAGAAGGCGAACTATGAAAGAGCAGAGCAACCGCTCCCAGCTCCAGGAAGGGCTACGTGCGGCGCAGGCGTAACAGGGCCAGCCGCGGCTCCAGGCGCCGAACCAGCATTCCCAGCAGCAGCGGTGCTGGTGGCGCTCAGCCCTGCGCAGTGCTCGCCATGGAGAGGTCCCGAGGCGCCCGTGAAGAAGAGCAGGCTCACTCGTCTTCTCCCACCTCCTTGCTGAGCCGCGTGAGACCGCAGTGCCGGAAGGGCAGCGGCCAGACCTCACAGACCCAGGCACGCAGACCAAGGTTGATGCTTGCTTATCTTTACATAGAATCATAGAATTTGGGTTGGAGGGAACCTCAGAGCTCCTCCAGCTCCAACCCCTGCCATGGGCAGGGACACCTTCCACTGGAGCAGTTGCTCCAAGCCCTGTGTCCAACCTGGCCTTGAGCACTGCCAGGGATGGGGCAGCCACAGCTTCTCTGGGCACTCCCTGACAGCGCCTCAGCACCCTCATAGGGAAGAGCTTCTGCCCAGGAGCTCATCTCAGTCTCCCCTCTTAAGCTTAAAGATCTAAATAGATTTATAAAGAGGGTAGATCTAAATTGACCCTCTTCCATCAAGTGACACGGTCTACGCCAGCAGCAGCGACCATCAAGCCATGTTCCAGCCAGCGCTCACCCGGACACGGCTGCTGGAGCACAGCCGCCTGGAGGGATGCTCGCCCCGTGCAGGCAGATGTTCTTTGTGCACTGCAGGCCCCAAAGCTGAAACTGCTGCAAATGCACCCAGATCCAGGTTCTGTGTGTGCCCACACAGAGAAATAGCAGAAAGGTGCTTCCTGCCTGTGGTCCGGTGGGAAAAGGCCCGGCCTATGCACTGCAATGCACTGAAACCAACTGAAAGGCGCCCAGCCTGCTTCCCAGGGCTGGGAGAACAGCCACTGCGCACAGTACTCCTGGAACAGCTCTCTCGCTGTGACAGGGCCTGCTCGTTCCTTTCAGGTTGTCAGCAAATTTGATCAAAGTCTCCTTCAGCACAGGATTGTGTCATTCCTTAGAACCAAAGAGCATCATCTGCCTCTTCTGCATCGGTTTTCAGGTTGTCAGTGCAGTGACGTGGAAACCCCTGGGAAGCCGGCATTTACTGGGAAAGGAAGAGGTTGCGCTGTGAGTGAGGAGAAAGCTGGGAAGCCGCAGGATGAGCCGGGTTTGGATGCTCCAGCGGGATTCCCAGGGCTCATCAGACGCTGCTCCGTGCTTTGCAAGCCACGATACGCCATCCCGTGGTCAGCCCATCCCGGGAGCTTCTCACAGCTTGCACCAAGTATTTGACCCGGCTCAAGTCAGCGTTGCATGTGCGGGCACTGCTGCCCACCAGTAGTTCTAAGTGCTCCGTGTTTCTTCTTGCTGCTGTAAAGCAAAGCTGAAAACCCTCAGATGCCCTCCCAGCCTGGTTCGGGTTGGAAGGGACCTCAAAGCTCCTCCAGCTCCAGCCCCTGCCACGGGCAGGGACACCTTCCACTGGAGCAGTTGCTCCAAGCCCCTGTGTCCAACCTGGCCTTGAGCACTGCCAGGGATGGGGCAGCCACAGCTTCTATGGGCACCCCCTGACAGCGCCTCAGCAGCCCTCACAGGGAAGAGCTTCTGCCCAAGAGCTCATCTCAGTCTCCCCTCTGGCAGTTAAAGCCATTCCCCTGTCCTGTCCCTCCATCCCTTGTCCAAAGCCCCTCTCCAGGTTTCCTGCAGCCCCTTCAGGCACTGGAGCTGCTCTGAGGTCTCCCCTTCAGGAGCCTTCTCTTCTCCAGGCTGCCCCAGCCCAGCTCTCTCAGCCTGGCTCCAGAGCAGAGCTGCTCCAGCCCTCGCAGCAGCTCCATGGCCTTCTCTGGACTCACTCACACAGCTCCACATCCCTCCTGTGCTGTTGCCCCAGCGCTGGACACAGCCAACAGCAGCCTCCTGCCATGCCGCGCCATCTCATCCCTGCTGGGTGACATTCCTCCTCCTGCTCCTCCACCATGGCACGCTGTCCCACCGGGCCCCCCAAGACCCCCCACAGCTTTTTAGGCATCTTTGTGGCACTCCTACACCTTCAATTCCCCTCTCATTTCTCCTCTCCGCCCATGAGGAGCTTTGCCCGCTGTTGTCTGACAGAAGCTGGCAACCCTGTCCAGTAACTACTCTGCTTGAGCATCCAGCCCTGCTTCGGTGGGCCAACAAATGCAACCAGAACCTTCAAGGCTGATGCAACGGAGTGTAAAGGGGGCAGGAGGGAAGCTGTGGAAGTCCACACAAGTTCAGTGAGCCCTCTGCACCCCTCCTTGCTGCCCATCAGGCCCACCCTACCCGAGCTGCCTCACAGTGCGCACGCGGCTGGGTTTCAGTAAAGGAGGGGGAAAGAGTAGGGAATAAACCACAGAGAAGTGACCAGCAGCAATAACAGTCCTCAAAAGGCAAATGTTTCCTATTACAGCACTGGCTCTTGGAGGCTTTGAAGTCACTTCTCCCACACAAAGCTGCTCCTTTCACCGTCTGTTCTTGCACATGAACAAGATGTTACACGTCCAATGAGCGGCACATCCTCAGCTCTTATTTAAAGCACATTTGCCCCAACCCTACTTTGTTCTCTGTATCGCTTTCCAAACCAATACTCACACATCACAGCCACAGAGGCAGTTTGATTCTGGCTCCCATTGTCACATACAGTGTTCCTTCCAAGTTCTTTGGTCATCCCTGGCAGCGTTCAAGGCCAGGTGGGACAGAGCCCTGGGTGACATGATCTAGTGTGAAGTGTCGCTGCCCATGGCAGGGGATGGAACCGGGTGATCTTGAGGTCCTTTCCAACCCAAACCATTCCATGATTCTATAGATCGGGAAGTGTTGACACTGCTCCAGGGCTGAGGCTGAGCTGCTCTTTGTGGCAGGAGCTGGATTTCTCCCACAGTTTTAGAGGCGTGTAGAGCAAAGGGTTTGCTTTGGCAGAGGCCAGATCCAACATTTCCATTCGGGACCAGCTAACTTCAGCAACACCCTTCATTCT
This sequence comes from Myiopsitta monachus, assembly GCA_017639245.1. Taxonomy (NCBI): domain Eukaryota; kingdom Metazoa; phylum Chordata; class Aves; order Psittaciformes; family Psittacidae; genus Myiopsitta; species Myiopsitta monachus. The sequence continues at coordinate 1,096,819 of CM029925.1, forward strand.
ACTACAGCCCATAGTTTTCGATGCCACCTGCTTCCTACCTGCACGTTCCAGATCCTAACGCTTTATACTGAACAAATTGCTGCCGTGCATTGCATTGATGAACCATTACGGCTCTCACGACAAATGGAAGTTGCAGATTATTTGGGGCAAGGAAAATCTTGTTCAAGCACAAAAGGGTATTTTCATGGTGCACATTATAAACTCCAACACAAATCGTAGCCTGGCACTTCTGCCAACTTACCTCACTTTGGTGGAAGCTCCAGCGTGGCGGGGGCTGCAGCAGGATGCAGGTTCCTGTAGGTGCTGCAAGGGTTAAGCCTTCAATCGCTGAACGACCAAGCGCATGTCATTGCCTCCAAGATTCATTGGACTCCTGGTGTTAAACAGGAGTAACTTCTGCACAAACCATATCCAAATGCCTCGCAGAATGAACACAAAACAGAGATCTGCCAGAAAAGACACATTGCCTTCTCTGAAAAATAACCTCAAATCCCAAACGCGGTTATACCACACAAGAGACTCGCACAAGTCCACCAGGAATATTACCACAGTCAGCCTGCAGCAATATACTGTGTTTGTGTAAGAGCTAAAGATCTCATGGCCCTCAGAAATAAGGCTAACAGGGACTAGAGGTACTGGAGTTACTGTCCGGTGTAAGGTGATGCTTTCGGGGCAGAAAGGAACTGCTCCACAGCCTGGTGTCCCAAAGGGCCCTGCCCAGCCACAGAGGGCTGTAACCATGTGGGAGATCTTGTGGCCTTCCAGGGACAAGCTCTTACTTTATAGCAAGGAGAAGTGTGTGGGGGTGAAAGCCTATTGGATTGTGTTGTGTTACTAATGGCATATTCAAAAGATCATTGCCTGCAGTGAAAGAGTCTGGTATCAAACCAGCTGCATTGGTTCTCTAAAAATAGGTTATTTGTTCTGGTTTCAGGTGTTCTTTCTTCTAACCCCCCAATCTTTTGTGCTCACCAAAGCTAACGTGCATTCTTTGGTACCAGCAAGGCCCTACCTGCTTTGCATTTCCCACCTTTATAACCTAAGCAGCACAGAACAAGCTGCTCCAGGTTTAAAAGGAAAACATTGGCCCTGGTATGCTAATCAGAGGCAAGACTCAAACCCAAGGCCCAATAGACCCCATATCAAAAGGCTTTAAGATCTAAAAGCAAGTAATAAAAAGCAGCTTTAATGTATAATGGTTTGGACTGAAACAAGAGACTTCCTTAAGTGCCCAGTACACTAATAAAAGGATCGCCTTGAGGTACACACACAAGTTGAAAGTGGAAGTTGGGTGCATTTGTATTCACGGGAATGGCAGCGCCAGGCCAGCAGCCACCACAACCCGCCTACATGAAGCCTCTCCATCCACAACCCCACACCTACCACGCTGAAACCAGCTCTTTTACTCCCTCAGGAAACACTCTTGCCCTAAGACAACATCTACTTTTGAGTCTAGCCTGATAGCAGAAGTCCTCGATAACCAGCCCTCCACCAGCTCCTGTGCCCTCTCCGGAGACGGCCAAACCCAAGACAACTGCAACTCCAATTCTGACTGGCAAGCATAGCTGGCTCTTTTAGGGGTGGACTGAGCAGAACAGTGCTAGACTTGCCAACAGGAGTCTTCTCCTCCCTGTTTGAACATCCCGGACTCTCGCAAGAGTCTCAGTTGCTTGAAAAATGCCTTTTTCATTTGAAAACGCATTGGCTCAGCTAGGTCCGCGTTCAGGGGTAAAGTCTCATTTATAGTTAGAGGGGCTGGTTCCTACCTCCTCCTGACTGGCACAGCTGGTACCTCCAGTGACCCAACTTATATCAACCACTGACTTCGCTAAGGATTACTTAAGATCCCAAGAGAGACTGAAACAGTGAATGGTGGGCAAACTCCCTTTCCAGTTACTGTGGACCGCTGCCATTCCTGCAATAGCCTTGGAATACAAAAGACAGTTTGTACCGCTCCAAAAAAGTTCCTTGGCCTTTACTCCACAAAAGCAAATGAAACAATCTTATGACTTGATGAAATATTTGAACCCATGTTAGCGCAAAGCTGGTTTATTATGAAGTTACCAGGAAGATTATAGGCAGATGAAATTCCCGCAGGAAAAACCAAGTTCTTGCCTTTGTTGTCACAGATATATAAGGAGAGTCTACAGATAAGAAGTGAATATGCGCAAACCATGATTTCCCAAGTGTATCATGTTGGCCACCAAAAGACAAGTTCCACATCCTCCTAAACCTGCTCAGGTTAACCTCTGCTTACAGCCCCCCGGGTGGGTCTGGCCAGAGAAACATGCCAAGCTGAAGCCGTACGTTTCAAATGGGTTTAGCATTTAGAACCATTAAAATGAGTGCTCTATTTTTATCCTTACTGAAAAAAACCCAACCCCCAGCATAGCTTTCCTCGTGTATTTCAAGGAGTTTTCCAATAAAGTCTGCAGGACTCAGATTTACATCCTCACCCACTGACAGTTTAATTACTTTCATTGTAGAAGAAAGTATTTAATCACATACAGTCAGGAAACCAGCCCCTTAAACACAGGCTTTTGGGCCCGTGATCCCCAATTTGAAATTCAATGAAGGAGAATGAAACATGCATACTGCAATCCATTTCCTGATTCAGAACACTTGATATTATCAAAACACAGAGTTCCACAGCTGACACACACATTTCTCTAACTCACTGGTAAACCCCTTTCAGCATTTTAAGCCCATGAAATGAGGATTCAGCATGGTTCAGATCGGATCTAAAGGCAGTGCTAGTCAAAGACCAACAGCGTAATGCTGTGCTCAGGAACACATAAAAAGTCCATCTAAAACGCTGCTGGAATTACGCTGGTATTTGAAACTGGCTTCTCAAGAGTGACAAATCAAAGGTAATTTGTCATCACCAGTGATTCTCTGCACTAATGGTTCCTTATTTAAAGCAAAACAAGGAGAGGGAGGCAAGACTGGAATTCTCAGACACTCATGGCAATTCAGTGTAAGTCTGGTGAGGTCTTAAAAACCAGTGAAATGTGTCAATAGTTATATACTCGAGCTGACTACCAGCCCCCAGCTGGTCTGCTTCCCCACACTGGTATCTAATTCATCACACACAAGCCAGTTACCAAGTCCAGAAGTGCACCTTCTAGTCAGTTTTAGCCAGTGTGCTGTACCAGCCTTCATACTGCCACAAAGATGCGTTCTGTCAGCAGCAGCAACTCACGTGCAAGTTAAGTGCAAATGTCAGCTATTAAAGTATTAGAAAACCCAGTTTTAAAGTGAACACATTGTCTTACGGCTACGAGTGTGAAAGAGAACGTGGTTCGAGGTGGTTCCTACTGCACTGCACAATGACATTCATTCCGAAACGAGAGCCTGTGTCTGTGATACATATATAGTTTATAAAAGAGCAACGACTTCTGAAGAGTGGGGAATAGCCACAACACTCCAAAAACGGCTGCAACAAGAGTATATGTGCGTTTGCTTTATGAAGCTTACATTCTAATGTTTACAAAGGCCAGCACTTGTAGAAGACTCTCCACGAACAAACAAATCTGGAATACATCAGTTGTACAGGTAAGTCAGCCAAAAATAAGCAATAGCTATGCTCTTCTCACTTGCAGGAAAGCATGCAATAGGTTTCCCCCTTCTGCCACCCCCTGTTCAGATTTCTACACCACAGTCCCAGTAAAAGCACCATATGATGAAACCGGGCCCAGGCACCAGGTTGAATTTTATCACAGACACTGCTTATCAATGTCCTGCAGATGTCAAAGCAGCCTTCTGCTAGCACCAGAGGCAGAGAGGGTACAAGCATGGAGAAAAAATACTTAAGCAATTTAAGACATCAAAACCAGTCCAGAAATAGCACTGGGCATACACAAATAAACTGAACATTCAATCCCATAGAGCTCCTTTAAAAATGGCACCAATGGACAGTATTTTACAATATGCACATTTATTCAAGGTGGGGAACTAATGCTCCACAGGTGAAAAAGGAGAATACAAATAAAAGTGCCACTGTTGGCCCACGATGGGATTGCTTACAGTCGAATGGAAACACTTTGAAAAATAACCTGGTATGTACATGTCTTTTGGGAACTTAATGGCTTCTTCAGAACACAAATAACGATGGTTGTCCCCCTCCCCCTTTTTTAGGCAGACAGTATTGCCAGAGCTTGTGCTCCCTTTTCAAGCACATCACCTTACTTGAAATTCAGTGCTATTTTCTTTCAGAAAGATCAGAAGTTGTACTTTTAGGTAACAAAAGCATTTATGTTACAAACATTCAAAACCGGAAGCTTATGATTCTGGCAGACAACGTTGCGTATTAAATACAAACCAGCCAGCAATTACTGAACATAAAAAACTTATTCAATCATAAAAAAATACTATAATTCATCACCACAGACTTTTTACATAGTTATAAATAATAAATAGCATAACACAGTAGATTACAAACAGATTTATTCTGCCCCGTTAAAGTCTTTAAAAAGTAAAGTATCTCTTGTCTTACCTCAGCCTGACCAAGGTACTGTAGCAAGCCTGCTCAGAGCTCAAACATAAGCCAAGCAATACGCAGAGCTCGTGCTCAATTCAAACTTCTCAGTCTCTCCTTAGAAATGGAATCTTTGCTCAGCTGTTTGCCCTGCTCATGACCAACGAAGGTGTGAATGCAGCTGCAGAGGGCATCACCTTGGGTGCTGTCCCGGGCTGCCCACAGCACTCAGAGAGAAGCACTAAGGAACGCAGCCTCCAGGACAGGTTCTGGTGAGCATCCTATAAGAAGCTGTACATAAAAGGGCTTTCCCCACCCACCCCTCTGGTTTTACATTCCATCATTTTGTAACAATGTCCCCTAAGGCACAAAAATACCTATGACCTCAATGCCATGGGAGACATCGGCGGTGCCAAACATGGTTCTCCTACACAGTAGTTTAAATAACTTTGTTATCTGCACTGTATGTCTTAGATTGAGGCATGAATTCATTTTCCTTGGCCAAACCTTGCTGAATATTGACCTTATTTCATAAAATCTGTAGGGTAAAGGATCTGGGGAAAGAACTATGCAGCTATTTTAATCATGTTTGCAGATTACTGTTATTTCTTCACTCGGTGGCAGAAGTGCCAATCATTCTGTTGTGGCTTTTAACGCAGGAGAGGGAGATTTCCACGCCCACCGTAAGAAAAACGACTAGCAGCACTAAGAAAAGATTTTCCTTCCTTCCATAAAAGAATTTTTAGCTAGTGACTAAAGATAAAAACACCGAGGAGAGTATTTTTACTCAATGGTAGAAGTGCCAGAGAATAAATCAGCATTTTCAAATCCCTCCAAAGCAAATTCTTTCCCTAGACATAGTGACCACAATAATAATAGAAGTAATTCTCCTACAAATTGCAACACTACTAGGCAGATACCTATTCTTGGAATCAAATAGTGTATGCAAGTTCCTGAAAGCAAAAAGTTAGTATAATCTGAGCTGACATCTTGTTTAAAAAAAACCACAAATTTGCAAAAACAGACATTAATATGGTCTACAACGTCCATTAAATGGAAAAAATCAAAATCACTGGAAAGTCACCAAGGATTAAAGGAACAAGAAGAGTTTTCTTTCAGTAATCCTCGTGTTAATGGTTCAAGAATGAGAGTTCATTTCCCTGTACGAGTGTACAGTGAGGAAACAGCACAACCAGACACAGATTAAGTCACTTAGGTGAGAGATCATCCATCAGAATGAACGAAGAGCATGAGTTGGAGCATGTCACTGGAGACTCTGTGGTTATGCTGCCTTTAGTCAGCGAGTCAGAGGACGAGCCAACACTGCTGCTGCTCCCATCAAGAATATCTGAAGACAGGCTGCGGAAGAAGGAAAAGTTCTTTAGCAACAGGGGCACAATGACTGTGGGTACAAAGCCAATGTACTGTCACCTTGTAGAGGTGTAGGAGACCTATACTACCACTCAGTCTTTACTGCAAGACTGGCAGCCCTGAAGACTCCTTGTTTTCTGTAGCATGTTACAGATATATTCATGCTCCTTATGGGAATAAGGAGCAGAATTTCTTTTTTCTTTTTAACATGCAGAATAAATCATCACTCTCATTTTAATCAGTCATAGAAAGGATATGACAACGAATGAGAGTAAAACCTCAAAAGATTATAGAAAGAAATAAGAACCTAATTAGCAATGCAGCAACAATGCCACCACTTAACTACTATGTTCTTTAATGTTGCACTACTCAAAGCAACATTCCGTAACCTGTTTTGCCCTTGTAAGGAATTCTTGTGTTTGGATTTTGAAGCCTTGATACAAGATTCCAGAGGGCATAAATCGATGATTTTACCATTTATGCTACAAGCAACATGAAAAAAAAATCTCTAAGCAGTTCCAAATCTGTAGGTAAACTGAAACTGTAGTAATAGAGTCGATATTTTACAATGCCTATTTTCTGACACAAAGAGAACTCAGCTTTTAAAGAATCCTGATAAAGGAGACAGACTGTACCACTAAAAACCATGAATAAAAACATGAACCATGTAAGCTCAGTAACTAGTCACACATACATCTTCTGAGTATGCAGACAAAATACCACAGATACTATATGAGCACCACCTACAACACAGTGAAATAATGAAGCATCCTCAAAAAGAGCTTTCCTTATGAACCAACAGGGATTTGTAACAATCAGATTCAGTATACAGGTTTTGATACACAAAACCTAGGTCACAGTCTGCTTGGGAAGATTTGATCAAAGGAGCAGGAACACTGTCACACTACCACAGGAGCAGTTCCCAGTAGCATGCATACACAAGCTATATGCAAAGTAGTTTTTCCTGGAAAACAAACAAGAACACTTGTGATCCATGCACACTCCCTGTTCTGGCATTTCAGGGCACATGAAATAGTTTACCATGAACTGAGATCGGTCAGATGTGTAACATCTGGAGAAAGCATGTTGGTTGTTCCTTGAAAAAGTCTCTTTGGCTGACTTTCAGTTTCCATTTCACCTAAGGAAAACAGGGCAAATAATCAAACTCACTTGAGCCTCTGGAATGTTTGTCCATTTAACATTTGTCTATGGTAAAAGAGAGGATTGTCCCATGACAGAGCAAGGCTGTTGTAACCCAAATCCTCTAATTCAGTAGGCCAAGCACTTGGGTAAGACATTTATTTGATGCTGTTGCATAACCATCCAGTCCGTCCTTAATTTAACCAATGCTTCAGCAGTATCTGAAGGGCTACAACAATCTCAATGACATAAAATAGGCACTTGCTACCTGGACTATAATCAGGCAAAATAATCTAAAGCAAACTAATTACTGCGACTTAATTTGAAGTAAGCAGTTGCGATGAAGAGACTGACACAAGCCAAAATAGGGAGATTAAAGTTCTTAGCGATTATGAAAGCAGAAATGGCAGCTTGGCTCACAGTTTCACGCTTCTGCAGACAACAAATTCTGTTGCATATGTAGACTGCTACAGAAAAGCTGAACAGAAAGCAAAATGGCATGTGCGTGCATTTCCACTTACTCATCGTGGATCAGACTATCTTTGTACCTGTAATCATCTACTGATACTAAAAGATTAAACATGAGGAGAATTCATATAATCTGTTTAGTGTAATCTGCCCTGAGAATGAGCAGGTTCATGAATAGCTCCTATACAATAGACATGTTTGGAAATATCAGGAATTTGCCAATGAGAGGCTTAAAAAAACCCTACAGTATATTTTCATCTTTAGTTTGGCAACAAACACATATGAAATGGAAATGCAATGCTCTGGCTTTTTACCTATAATTCACAACAGCTGAGGTGTCAGTCTGAAAAGCTGACAGAGGTTAAGCAGTATAGCAAACCGAAGTACACATGAATATAGGTTGTGCAAGAGAATTATGCTACCACTTGGTTTATAAAGACTGATAAGCCCCCTAAACTTTCTTTAGCTCATGGAGGTACATTCCCTTCTTCAAAGGGAAAGAATAACAGCTTCTATCAGGCTGAATGGGCAAAACCCCACATTTATAATATACCCAAACCGCCAACTTAAGTAACTTCAAATTTCACAAAGACAATTCTGCTCCAACACACTGCACAGTGTACCAGCATTTATTCCCTCTAGAAATGTTCTTCAATACATTGCTTTCTCCTCCCATGTGTCACAGTGTCCCTTTGGTACCGTGTATGAACTGCAAAGCTACTGCTAAAATTCAGAAGTAACAGGATTCTGTACTTAGGAAAAGAAATTAGGGTCACTGAAATGGGTTGGATGTTTTAAATTTCAAAAGGCAAACTCCCATCTCCACTTCGTAAAAGATGTTCCACAGGAGCACACGGATTGGTGAGGAAAGCCTGCCCTTTACCTGCTTTTATACAACATGGGTAAAGCCTATCATAAAACACTGAAAGTAAAGCAATGCAATATACATACTTATTCCTTATCGAGTCAGATAAATTTTTGTTCAGTATTTAATGCCTCTAAAATTCATAGAAAATAACAGCCAAAAAAGAATTGGCATCCATGGGAAAATTTGCCTCTCTCCCCTGTCAACTCAATGTAAATTAGACAACATTCTTTATCTGATACAACAAGCAGACCCAAAATAACAGTAACCAGGAACTCTCTCGAAGGCCAAGTCTTGTAAAATAAAGGGAGATGCTTTTTGTTCGGTTAAAAATGCCCAAATTAAAATGCAGAAAGAATAAGCATAGCTAGAGGCACGCTTGTAAACATCTCAATCTCCCAGTTCTACTACCGAGACTTGTTCAGGGCTGTAATCTAAATATCCTTAACATGGAATGCTTCCAGGAAAGAATGCAGTTTTCCCCCTCCAGGAGGAAAGCACTGGTCTATTCCACTTCTCTAAACACTCACCTTCTGAACTTTCGGAGTGAAAACAAACATTCAGTACTAAGTTTAGCAGATAGTGCATGATAAGCAACATTCCTAAGATGAACTGAAGGGTGTGCACTCTACAGTGGCACTCTTAGGAATGTCAGGGCTTAGCAATATTCATAACATTGCATTTGATGTGTAATAAAGTTTGCCTCTTTTAAGCAATAGCTGCTTTTAAAGGTTTTCATTCTTGTGTTTTAGACTAGCTATTTTACACTATTTTTAAGTTACAATTGGCAAATTCCAGTTCACCATGGATACAAGTGTATTACATTTACAGAACAAATATAGCATGGAAAAAAAGAAATGCATTCAGCCGCAAAACTACATCCCAATAGGGATCAGATAAAACATCTGATACTTCAAATGCACATACCTTTTCTTTTAATGGGGCCAAGAACACTGGGCCTGATACAGTTAATAGGACTTTGACTCCTCCTGCTATAGAGAGAACACCAATACTCAGTCAGGCCTGTCCCACCGCACCTAGCATCAAATCAACACAACCACAGCACATGAAATGTTCTTTAAGCTATTCCTGCACAACTGGAATGCTTAGGGAGTCTAAATACATAGATAACCAAGAAGTGCCTGCTATTAGAGCAAATTATCTGCCACACAAAATTGCAGCACATTTTCCAGGGTTTTCTCCTTCCCTCAGTGCCTCACATCCTCATGTCAATCATGTCCATTTCTAAATTGAATTTAAGCTACAAAATTGATATGCTGAAAAAGATAAAGTTCATTTGAAGTACCCAGGAATGTCCCCACAAGTTATCAAGTCTAGGTTGAAGCTGACACAGGCTTCTATAGGAGCACCCGTATAAAGCTACTACTGGTAAAGGCTGAACTTTCAGAGCATTTTTATGTGGCAATACTTCAGCTATTGTAAAACTAAAATCACTTTTAATGCCTTAATATCAGCTTTAGCTAATCTTCATGCCAGTCTTGGAATTTAAGCCAATGTATACCTGTTCCTTGCAGCTGTTACTTACTTGGTGAATCGCCTTGTTGGACTGGGAATAGGACTTGGAGGTAATCCATTACTGCTCACAAACATTTGCAATGATGGTGAAAAACATTGCTGCAGAAAACATCACATGAAGGTACTTCAGAATTCCCTTTGAAATATTCAGTTGTTTCACCCCACCCTTCAAACAAAACTCCCCAGTTAAAGAAAAGCTGGTAAAAGAGCAAGGCAGAGATGATCATACACAATCTTAGAGGCATTAAAACCTTAACTTGCAAAAATAGACTGCCTAAAGCAACACTGCTGAGATTAACCTAAAATTCAAACCCACAGGAAATCTGAAATGGAAATAGAAGCTCTTTTCTAAATAAGAGAGTTGTTTCTGGTCTTCTTGTTACATTCAGAAGCAGCAGTACAGTACTCAGGACTTGCTTCTTTCTAGGGACTTGTTAAACAAACAGGCTGAGCTGACTCAAAATACATCTGACCTGAAAACCTAACACAGTATTCCAGATAGAACAGAGCTCTGTGGTTCTGCAGCTCATTTGAGCTTAGCCCATAAATGCCCAGAGCTAAGCACAAAAATGGTTTTCTGTCAAGTTATCTACTACTGCTTTACAGTTGTGATTCCAAAGGTACAGGAGCAGCTGTCAGCATCAGGGTTACACTGGGAACACATTTACTCAGCACTAACATGATGCTCCATGCACACACCATCAACAATACTAGGTGAGACATGTAATAAAATATAGCAGTACAAAGGCAGAATCACAAAAGAGCGTGAGAACAGGGTCAATCAGCCCATCTATAAATACAGTTCCCAGTTTCTCTGTGCTGCATTTCAGTTTTCCAATCCTCACTGGAAAAAGTAGTCTAACACACATATATTCCCTTTCTCCAGCATCTGCCATCAGTCTTCAGTGCAAGCTCTCCACACTGGAGTCCTCCTTCCCAGTGATTTGTGCCTTCCTTTCCATAACTGACGAATATACTTTCATCCTCCTCACCACACAGATCTGCAGCTTCTAGTCTTTGCCTACCTCTTACTCTACACATATGACACATTCCAATGTTGGTGCTTCTTCCCCAGCAGCTCCCACTTATGCAGCTGAAGATCACATCCAAATCTGATTGCTCTAATGACCAATTCCAGCTTCCCCAGAACCAGAATCCTGACCTATCCCAACACGACACAGACAGCAGCAACTGCAAACATTCAGTGTGGCAGAACTGGGACACTCCTGAAACTCTGCAAGCTCTAAGATGGTAAAGATCTGACTCTTACAAACAACTAAAATGTGGGTTTGGGTTGTGGGCTTGTTTTGTTGTTGTTTGGTTTCTTAAAAACTATCAGTTTGTGAAGTTACACATGTCTTCACAGTTCACCTTGGCCTAAAACTCTGAAGTGTTCTCTCACTTTGGTATTTCACTTTTCCTACCTTTCCTATTCCTCTTGTAGGTGAAGGTGCAGGCGAAACTGGAATGAAGTCTATTCTCTTTGGGGAGGAAGATTTCTCAGACTTGTCCAAGTCATTGTCGCTCTGTAAACACAAGGTTTCAGACTTAACACTGTCACAGGACACTACCTTAGAATCCAAGGCACAACCTTCTAGCGGGAAGTTATTGGGCCAAATGCACAAAAGCTAAAGCAGATGAACTTAAGTTCTTCTTCAATTACTTTCACAGTTAATGTCTCTCTTTCCCTTAAATTCTTCAGTTGAGTGTAATAGGAGAGTTAAATAGGAAACATCTATAAAAAGATTACCAGGCTCAAGCTTTCCTCCCATGACTGGCTTATCTGCATTGCTGTCTGCACTTCCCTAGAATACAAAAAACCCCATCAGTAGCTACAAAGAGGATGACTCTGGCTATTTTATCATCCTGTTTGAATAACACCCACCTTTCATGCGCTGTTTCTCGGTTCATTAAATCCACTCCCTCCTCCTGCAGGAGATAAAACATCCTCAGTTTCCCCATAACATTTACTTTGTCACAGGTAGTTGGAATAGCACTCATGATTCAATAACTTGCCATGAGAATTGAAAAACAAACAGCAAGACCACTCCAGAGAGAAGAGAGAGCTACCAGCCCAGCTCAGTTTCTCTTAAATGAAACAATGCATCAAAAATGCAAGGTAGCTTAAACATGACAACAACAAACCTTGCAAGGATGCTTCCTTGCTGGAACTGGACCTTAAAAAAGACTGGGTTTTCTCTAGTTCTTGAAGAACCAAACAGGAAAGAAACTCCCATTAAGTATTCATTATCATATAATGTTTTTCATGCTGCTACTAAATACACGGATAAAAACTACACTCACCCTTCTGATCTGATGCAGTCGGCTACTAGGAATGCGAATAGGAGATGATGACAACAACTGAGGAAAAAAAGGGACAGCCACAATGATTATATCACATCTCAGCACCTTGCATACATCCTACTCACCACCACCTGCCTTCTTATTGAACTAAAAATGAGCTGTACTACATGAGGATGACTCAAATCATGTTGCAAAAAGAAAACACCTTCAAGAGAGAAGACTTGTTTTACGACTTACAAATTCATTCTATCATTCAGCAAGTGGCACAGAGCTCAGGCTTGCACGCAGGTACTGCTCAGCATCTCAAATACACAAACTACCATGAGACAACTGAGACATTTTCAAGTGAAAGCTATGAACATTACACAATTCCCTGCTGCCCAGAACGAGACGACAAACTCCCGTATTAACTTACTCAAGGAGCTGGCTATTATAAAGGAGAAATCTCAATGTTTCAGCTCAGGTTTGAACAACACTCCCTAAAACTTTACTGCTGCAATTCTCCAGTTTTACACATCTCATTCCTCTGAAACTCTGGCCACCATCACATACAAATGGGCCAACAGTCCCCACGGAGGATGCCCATTTGTCCTCTGTAACACCTTTTGATTTGAGTTCCAAAATGTTAGATTCTTATTTCTAAGAAATCTCATAACAAGACATAGAAAACAATGACATGTCAGGACTTCAAGTACTGCTTTTCTCAAAGCCTGTATGACTTTATCTTCACTAGCATCAAGATAAGGAAATTTTCAGTGGAAAAGAGCATTTAGATCCCTAGGCTGATATGATGGAACAAAGAGAAATGTACCATCTTTGACAGGTTAAACAGCAGGACTGCTACCATCAGTCTTAAATAACAGAGAGCAGAACATCACCCAGCAGATTACTCTTCTTTAAATCATTTTCTGACATGTAGTGTTCACCCTTTCCAATGTCAAACAAGTCAGTGAACACTCGATCCCCTGTTTAATTTTTACAACAAATTAAAAGACTTTTAACTGTGACAGCAGTTTTCTCTTCCAACCCATGGTCAGGTCCAAGTTAACTTTAAGCTGAAGCACACACAGCTTCGGCTGCTGTTGTCTTCTTGGGGACATACAAGTAATAATACACCAGCATTATTTCATTGTAGGTTGCAGTTACAGCTGATAAAACCCGCATATTCTGCATCCTGAAAGATTGCTGGGATGCACAATGCAAATACAAATCAAGTTGAACTTCATTTCTCCAGCTCAATTACTTCTTGTTATGTGCAAACAAAACATGCTCCAGACTCCTCACCATGCTATGACGGCTCGTAACTGTTGTGCTGTTCCGGCGAGTTCGCAGCACGTAAGGCTGAAATACCTGCGAGCTGTCACTGGGGATGGAAAAGAAACTTCTGTGACTTAGCTTCCTCAGGGGGGTTTCACTTACAGCTGCCCAGCGACCGAAAACACCCATTTCACGTCAGCAGAAGCTCCGCTTCCACCGACGGCGCCCAGCAGCCACCTCCCCCCGCCCCCCGCGGGGATCCGCTGCTGCCTTACTGCAGGCACCCCCCAACCCGACTCGAAACCGGGGACGTGAGGCCTCCACCGCGCACCAACCTGCGCCGAGCACCGGAGCGCAAGGGCCCGGCTGGCTGCGGATCGGCCTGCATCGCTCCACGGCTGGGCCCCGCGGGACGACGCGCTTCGGGGCCGGGCCGGGCCGCGCTCACCTGAGCCCGTGGATGAGCGGGGCGCTGTTGGATCTCCTCAGGCCGCCCCCGTCGCTCGGGGCCGCGGCGCTCCCCGGCGGCAGCTCCAGGTCCAGCTCCATTTTCTCCTGAGCCATCGCGGCGGCCGCGGCTCCGGCTCCGGCTGCGGCTGCTCCCGCTCCGCCGCGATGCCCATTCACTGCCGGCGGCCGCAGCGCCTCCTCATGCCGCCGCTGCCCCCGGCCCCTACAGGCCTCGCGGGCGGCGCCGCAGGCACAGGCCGGGGGCGCGCCGGGCCCGGCGAGGGGGGCGGCCCCAGCAGCGCCCCATGCCGGGGGCGGCCCGGAGGGCGGCGCCTTCCCCCACCCGCTGCCGCCACACGGACGCGCTCCTCGGACGCGCTCCCGCCGCTCGCTCCGGTGCGGCCGCCTCAGGCCTCGGAGCGCCCCGCGCCGCGCTCCCCTCCACGCGCCCGCCACCGCCCAGCGCGCATGCGCGGGAAACCGGGCGGAGGCAGCGCTCCCCGCCTTACGCGGCGCATGCTCAAGCGGCCGCACCGCGGCACTGCGCATGCCCTGCAGGGCGCCATCCCGCCCGCGGCGGCTGCGTGCGCGCTCCGGACAGCGGCAGAGCGCGCGCGGGACGAGGGAGCGGGCGGGGCGCCCGTTTGAAACGGCGCAGGGGCGCTCGGAGTCCGCCACGGGGCCGCGGGTTCGAGTCCCGGGGTGACCAAAGCGCTGGGCCGGTCCCGTCCTGGGCTCTGCAGCGGCAGAGCAGCGGTGAAAAGCCTTTGGGACCCTGCCCAGGGTTAGGGTCTGCAGCTGAAGCCGCACGGCTTTCCCCAGCGCTCTGCTGCGCCGCTGAAGAACGTGCTGTGGTTTTAATCGGTAACATGAGCCCCCATGCCGCTGTCAGAAACACAGCAGAAAGTTCATCACAAGGCACAACATCCAAGCTCTTGGCTGCATTTGGGGCTCGCAATGACATTTGTAATTCCATTCCAAGTAGCAAAATACTTTGCTTCCAGAGTCCTATTTTCTAATATTTTCCTATAGTAACAGTTACAATACATGTTTGTCTCTTATGCACAGGGGATCTTCAGGGTCTCTACCAGCACCAAATTCATAAAAGTTCCCATTTTCTCCTGGAAAACAGCAATTCTTTTTCCAGAGCACTAGGTACAGAAATAGTTAAGATAGGAAAGTGATGACTTCTCATCATTTCAGCTTGCTTAAGTGGCTGGATTAATTATTCTCCTAGAATATTAAGGAATACTAGAAAGAAGCTCTTCCCTGTGAGGGTGCTGAGGCGCTGTCAGGGGGTGCCCAGAGAAGCTGTGGCTGCCCCATCCCTGGCAGTGTTCAAGGCCAGGTTGGACACAGGGGCTTGGAGCAAGCTGCTCCTAGTGGAAGGTGTCCCTGCCCGTGGCAGGGGTTGGGACTGGAGGAGCTTTAAGGTCCCTTCCAACCCACAAGATTACATTTAAAATATTTTCATGATTTTTCAATATTATTCATATTGGAAAATATGGAGACAACATTCCTTGGTTTTTATGAAAGTAGAAGGAAAAGCCACCTTTCCCACTGCTCGCACTATGATATATCATGGTCAATAATAATACCTTTCTGTGAGATGCTGCAGAATTGCAATCTCCTGCAAAGATCAAGAAGGTAAATACCTAAACCATTCTTTTGCTCAATTTCTAACAATTATGATCAGTCTGATTCACTGGAAAATTAGGATCTGCTGCACAAGCAAAGTCTGTCGCCTCCCACTGCCGCCACTCACAAAATGCAACACCACGCTTTGAATGCTGCACCGTTCTGGTGAAGTGCTTCAGCAGGAGCACTGCAGCCTCGAACAGCTCTCCCAGCGGCTGGTGAGTGCCCAAAGGGCAATTCCAGTGACAGCATCCAACAAAACACCCAGCTCTGAATGGAAATCCACTCACACGTTTGCTCTGCTAATACAAAAGCCACCTGCAGAATGTGACTACACTGCCAAACTATGTGGGTTTGGCTACTTATTATTATTATTACTGTGGAGCTATTTTGTTATGCTCTTGCCACTACAGACAGCAAAAAGCTTCAAATTTAGGGGGCCTATAGGATGCTGGGGAGGGACTCTTCATTAGGGACTATAGTGACAGGACAAGGGGTATTGGGTTAAAACTTAAACAGGGGAAGTTTAGATTGGATATAAGGAAGAAATGCTTTACTGTAAGGGTGGTGAGGCACTGGAATGGGTTGCCCAGGGAAGTGGTGAATGCTCCATCCCTGGCGATGTTCAAGGCCAGGTTGGACAGAGCCTTGGGTGGCATGGTTTAGTGTGAGGTGTCCCTGCCTATGGCAGGGGGGGATGGAACTGGATGAGCTTAAGGTCCTTTCCAGCCCTGACTATTCTATGATTCTATAAATGTTGTGTACCAGGATACCCTTAAAGGGAAAAGTCAACGATCCCCTTTGGCTGAGAGCTCAAAAACATCTGCTTCATGTGCTCCATTTTTCCAACACATCAGGCCACTGTCTGACCAGCTTTTCCCACAGCCAAATAACCTTAAGGGGAATACAAGAGATGTGGGGACTGTCAAGGTGATCCTCAAAGGGTAATGAGGCAGGGAAAAGGGGATGTGGCTGTGGGAGAGTTGTGCTGTGGAACAGAATGAGAAGGATGGAGATTCCAAGTAGGAAAATGGAGACTAGGAGAATGAGAGATGTGGGCACAGTGCCATGGGGTAGGCATGAAGTTATGGTGTGGGCAATGATGTGGGAGATACTTGGTACTATCAGGGAAACATCCCGTGGCTACAATAAGCACAGCCACGTGAAACTACAAAATGCTACCAGCATGTGACCTGCGCACAAAATGTTTTAGCTACCTAAAATCCACCTTTCTTTTGTGGTTATTAAAGACCGCCTGAAAGTCTCACCTGGAACGTACGCTGATGGAGACATGCCTGAAGAACCACCAGCTGCATTTCTGAGAAGCGACAATGGTTAGCTACAAACTCAGACGCTGGTTTTATTTGAAGGTCAGCATTGTAGCACTTTGCAAGAAAGCACTAATGAACATACTTCAGACACCTAGCACACTTACTTCTGAGTGTAAACACCTGGCTGCAGTCTGGACAAAACGGTTTAACTAGTTAGATGGATGGGTACATGTTGACTGTACGGACACTGACACGTTGGCCAGTGAGTGCACAAGGGCAGAATTGTTCTGTACACACACGCTTAGACTGGGTTGCCAGAAGCTGCTATGGCATAGCAAAACAGCGGTACAGCAGGGACTATCTGTGCCTCAGAGCCGGGACCCATGGCGGGGGACATGGGGTCTCCCACAGGCCGCAGCCGGGACGGGCAGCCCCGGGGAGCGGACAAAGACATCTCTAAGCTTTCTCACCGCTGTTGTACTTGTTCCGGCACTGGAGAGCCGCGGCCCCGGGCGGGCGGTGCGGGCGGCGGGGCCGGGTCACCTCACCTCAGCGGCGAGGCCGCTCCTGTCCATCCCGCCTCACGTCTGCCAGTGGTTGTGGCTGTCCTCGCCTGAAGGGCTCGGCGGACACAGCAGCGCGGAGAGACGCACCGAGCAGACGACGCACCGAGCAGACAGCGTACCGAGCAGACAGCGTACCGAGCACACAGCGTACCGAGCACACAGCGTACCGGGCCCGGGCCGGACCCGCACCGGGCCGGGCCCAACCAGCTGCGGCACCGGCGGCACCGAGCCCCACAGAACCGAGAGCGCTCCCCGCATGCGCCCTGCCGAGGGATGCCCGTGGCGCAGGCGCACAGAGCGGCGGCGGCGGGCTTGAGGCGCTCCGAGGCCTGAGGCGGCCGCACCGGAGCGAGCGGCGGGAGCGCGTCCGAGGAGCGCGTCCGTGTGGCGGCAGCGGGTGGGGGAAGGCGCCGCCCTCCGGGCCGCCCCCGGCATGGGGCGCTGCTGGGGCCGCCCCCCTCGCCGGGCCCGGCGCGCCCCCGGCCTGTGCCTGCGGCGCCGCCCGCGAGGCCTGTAGGGGCCGGGGGCAGCGGCGGCATGAGGAGGCGCTGCGGCCGCCGGCAGTGAATGGGCATCGCGGCGGAGCGGGAGCAGCCGCAGCCGCAGCCGGAGCCGGAGCCGCGGCCGCCGCGATGGCTCAGGAGAAAATGGAGCTGGACCTGGAGCTGCCGCCGGGGAGCGCCGCGGCCCCGAGCGACGGGGGCGGCCTGAGGAGATCCAACAGCGCCCCGCTCATCCACGGGCTCAGGTGAGCGCGGCCCGGCTGTGTGTATGGCTGCGTCGGTTTGCCGTGTGCTGTGTAGCTGAGGAACGCGCAGTGTGCCGCGTCGAGGCTGTGGCCCTTGTTATAAAGGAGCAGTCCCTCTGATTTAAGGGTTCAGGTCGGACCAAAAAAAGTCCAAATCGCTGTACCATATGTGACTATAAGCAGATCCTTTCGGAACTGTTGAGTGAATTTAGGAAGGTCGCTTCAAGGAACATTGAAGGATGCACAAGTTTTACATTTAGTGTGAAATGTTACTTCAGTTGTCTTGGAGGTTTTCTGGATGATACTCATTTTGTTACTGTGTAATACTGGGAGAGACACATGTAGGTAAGTTGGCTTGGATTCTGCCGTTGGCCTCTGGCTGGTGGTATTTGCAAGGGGGGTTGGATGTTTGCCTTCAGCTGAAAGGGCAGAGGCGGGGAAAGCTCTCAGGTGTGTATGGTCTCAGGTATACCTTTGTGTTTGGGTAAGTTGGTAACTCAACGTGCTATTCGCTGTCTCTGGGTTGTCATGAAGCTGGGAGATGCCCACTTCTGCTACGTGCTGTGGCTACTTCGAGGTGGTTCACATGCTGCTCCTAATAGTATGTCTGCAGCTTGGGAGAGTTTATTGACAATAAACGCTGTAGAACAGTATAATACATGGGTACTTCCCCCCCAAACTCCCTTAAACTTCATGTCTCTGTAAGGAGCTAGTTAGCAAGTGCTGAACCAATCCTTGTAAATCTTTTGTACCAAAATGATTAACAGTCCATTGCTGTTCAGAGGAAATGTTACTGCTTATGCAGGTCATAATTTAATGCTAATTAAACATGGTGATTCTTTTAGTATTCGCTATATGTAATGAGAATTGTAAAGGAACAGCTCTCAGTTTCCTTTTTGCTGCGTTATACAAGTGTTGGGAACGGCAGTCATTCCTCAGGCAGATTGCTGAGCAGGTAAACTGGTTATGTGGCTGAGATGAGATGCTTTTATAATCTCACCCTTTTGTAAGTTGGTTTTTACAAATTGCGAGACCTTTGACTCCTTAAAAAAGGCATCCCATAACCATGCTGTAAACGAAGCCTGAGCTCTTCCCTTAACACTGCGCCTACACCATGTATTAGGTATGTATACAAATGGAGCTGAAATGCCATTGAGCTGATTTGAGGTGGTTGCAGTGTTTTGCTTGCTAGGAATTTTCCAGCAGAATATTGGTTTTGCAAGATCGCAGCTCTTGGCAAGAAACTTCAGTTTTTCCCAGAATGGCTTCACTGGGTAAACTGAAACAAAAGCTCTTGAACAGCTTTTGCTGCTCTGCCTCCTGTTTTGACTTCTTCAGTAACAGACTTAGTAAGGAGCTTGGAGAATGAGTTACCGTAGAGCCAAAGAACGTTTTGAAGTGGAATGTTTTAGGTCATGGAAGTTACATCTCACAGAACTTCTGACTCTTTCGTGCCAAATAAGATTGATTTTTCCTGGGAACTGGAAGTGTTTTCTGTAAGGTGTGTGATGTGACCAGCTTTTGCAAGGCAGATTTAAAGTCAGGATATTTGCAGGGTTTTTTCCTCTCCCTCTTAAAAGGAGCTTATTTGATATCAAATAACTAATCCTGTGTTATTTAGCTTACGTGCTGCTTCCTGGTTAGAGAAGCAATGACTGTGGTCAAAAGCCTTAAAGCTTTAAAAACTGCTTTTATTGTAGGTTAAATTTAACCTCTATTACAGAAAAGCACTTAGCACTTAAATGTTCATAGTGATAAGGTTTATCAAGATACTGTTTGGGGTTTTTTTGGTCCTATTTTATATGTAGCCTTGAATCTGACTTCAGCCACTGGTTAAATGCGGTTTATAAACTCATTCTGTTGAATGATGCAAGTTGCAGCCATTCCAAATGTCAGAAATTCCCACAGAGATCATCAGTCTTTGCAGGTTTTGAGTTATTCTGAAGACTGAGGATGATTAATTAAAATCATGAATTACAGTAGCTGGGACTTGGGGAAAGAGCAATTTGCTTTTCACTCTGTGCCAACAAGCTGCAGGAGTGCTTCCATACCTGTCTCTGGAGTGCTTTGTCTTGAAATGAGGGCTGTCATAGCATTTGAAACTGAGCTTCAATTAAGAGGTGCTTTTTGCTAGGAAGGAAATGGCTTTCGCATCTGACAAGTGTTTCTTTTCACAGTGATAACTCACAAGTGTTCCAGGCCAGCGTTCTGCGGACCCGCAGGAACAGCACCACAGTTATGAACCGTCACAGTCTGGTGAGGAAATGATTAAACCAACTGCATTAGGTCCAAACAGGGTTAAAGGAGAAAATGAGATTCTAGTCTGTGAAACTAATAGTACGTGTTTTCAGAAACAAGGCTCTAACTCTGACATTAATGCACTGTACCTATAGTGAAATGTTATTTATAGACCATCGGGCCTTGGAAACTTGGGTACTTGTATTTTATTCTGATCATAACTTTGTTTATGAAATGCAAACAGGTGTTCTAAGAATGAGGAAGGTAGTTTGTAAGGAAAACTGATCATGTAGATGTGTTATTGTTCAGTATTCACTGTGTTAGTCATTTCTGCTGTTTAAAAAAAGCAGGTGGTGATACTCTTACCTTAAATTGTCTTTTATATCGTAATGACAGAATAGACTGTTGTAGTCAATAAGAGTGGCGGGATCATATAATCACGGACTGGTTTGGGCTTAGAAAGGACCTTAAGATCATCCAGTTCCACCCCCCTGCCATGGGCAGAGACACCTTACACAGAGCCCAAGGCTCTGTTCAACCCAGCCTTGAACACTGCCAGGGATGGAGCATTTACCGCTTCTCTGTGCACCCTGTGCCAGTGCCTCACCATCCTCACAGAGGATGATATCGCTTTATCTCTTTGATAACATATCTCTATATATCTACATAGATATCTTATTATAATGACTACAGGGGCAGCTGTGCCATTTGCCTGGGGTTTAACCTGCAGATTTCTGTGACTGCATGTCCTTGCCAAGGAAGGGTCAACTAGGCTAAGTGTCTTGCTGTTCGTTTCCTTCCAAGAAGACAGCAGTGGCATCTAGTGAGCAAATGTTTTGGTGGTTTCTGTTTTGTTTGTGTGGTTGGAGATCCCATTTTGTTGTTTAAGCGAAGCATTTTAGCCCTGTGGTTAGATGTTTAGGTGCTATTTCAGCATTTTCTTAGTTTGTTTTCTGTACAGCTCAGTCAGCTCCCTGTCAGGGTTCACTGTGTGGCCCCAGAGATGCTTGTGCTGGCAGAAGGCAGGGGGCAGTGCAGGAACAGCAGCGGAAGGGCAGAGGTGCCAGGGCAGGTGGCTGTTCCCCTTGGCAGTGATCCCTCTGAAACTTTACCTTCAGGGAGAAAGATTTATCTGACATACTGGAGAAAGGCAATGGGGAAGGTGTCTCTTTCCTTTCATAGTCTGATAGTTTGTAATGGCTTTCATTAAGCTTTGTGCTCTCAAAGCACTGGGGATTTGAGAAGCATCATTTCCCCAGTGAGTTCAGTCTGCTTTAAGAGGGGCTGAGGTTTCTTTTCACAATAATTAAATCAGAGGACTGCAAACAAGGGAAAAGAAAGCTTTAAGCATTGGCAAAGAAAGGTGGCGACTTGTTGGGAACAAGACGTAGGATCCTCAGAGTTGATGGGTTTAGTTACCGCATTAGATCCTGGAGAAGAAAACTGTCTTTTTAGGATTTCTATTTTATATTGCGAGCCGCTGGTTTTGTATATACTTTGTTAATGTCAAACCTTAAAACATGTGGATCACACTCATAAAGTTAGAACATAATGAGTGGAACAAATGCATTTTACTGTGGAGTGCCCTAGTGAATAGGCAGGAATGTACTATTGTTCAAATCCTTTTCTCTGTGTGAGAATCAAGGTCACCTCAAGGTCCATGTTGGCTGGTACAGCTTGGAGGAATTTTTATTAGGCTTTTAGGGAGCCTATCCATTATAATAGCAAAACTGACCTAAACTGGACATCAGAAGTAGCAAATCAGAACATTATAGCTGTTAGACTTTAGTGGTATGTATTGAGATGACTGCATTCTAGCAGAAACATTGAAGCATCCTCTTGTGAGTCAAATAAGCTAGTATCTTTTGTGTGAAGGGTGTGAAGTCTTGATATTTGGCTTAGAGGGAGGCTTCTGGACATAAGAAGCATTAATAGTCTGTGATAACTTAGCATAACCTGTTGTGTAAGGCAGCAGAATCTGTGTTCTCCATGGCACTGATGAGAAAATGGTGCAGTAAGTGGTTGACTGAATGTTCATTAGTTCTCCAGCTTGAGCATGATGAAGAGCTCTGGTAATGTTTTGTGAAGCAGATGAAGCCTCCTACTGCACACATCATAGAAACACTAAGTAATAATGCAAACCTTACTTGCTCAACACACTAGATCCATTTTAAGAAGACACCTTGTCAGCTTACAGAGAAATTAAACCTCTAGTCAAAGCTTTAGCTTTGAAGTTTTGATCCCTGAATGGGTTAATAACAAAAGTCAACTGAGGGGTGAACATTTGAGGGGTGGGAAATACATGAAAAGCAATTACATTTTGAGAAAATAATCTCTTTTAATTGCTTGGGTTTGAGCATGCAGTTTTAGATCATAGCATTCCAGTGAGATCCGGATGCAAAATGGACAAAATTAGCAGAAGCCCGTTTCTAGTGACATCCTCTCTGATTTCACCTGAATTGGTTGAAGAAGCTTTTGAGAAACCATAAGGAAGATATTTAACTCTTGTACCCTTCTAATAGCTGATTCTTTCACCTGTCAAAGTAGGTATTTGTAGGCAGACAACAATCCAGAAACCTTTTTGCACATTGTGTTTTGGCTTTGGATTTTTAAAGGAAGAAGTTCTTCCCTGTGAGGGTGCTGAGGCGCTGTCAGGGGGTGCCCAGAGAAGCTGTGGCTGCCTCATCCCTGGCAGTGCTCAAGGCCAGGTTGGACACAGGGGCTTGGAGCAACTGCTCCAGTGGAAGGTGTCCCTGCCCTGTGGCAGGGGTTGGAGCTGGAGGAGCTTTAAGGACCCTTCAACCCAAACCACTCTGGGATTCTGTGATCTATTGGAGAGCCTTCTAGATCACTTAAAATATTCTGGATCACTTCAGTGAAGAAGTTTATGCAACAATATACATTAAGGGTGGTAATGTGCTGCTTAAAGGCAGCTTTATTCTGTAGAGAACTGAAAGCCAGGCTGATGCCAAGTAGCATCATGTTCTTGCAAGTAATTGGTGTAGTTTCTATATACTATGAATGTTTTAATTCTAAATTCTTAGTCTGAGATAGCCCTGTGGAGTGGGTACTGACATTCCTGTGCCTTTCCCTCCCTTCTGCAGTTTCTAAGTGTGTTTCAGTTGCATCTGGCTTTGTTTTGCAGTTTGTGCCATCATCGCCTATCCGTATTCCCAGCAGCCGTCTTCATCAAATCAAACAGGTAAGCACAGGTTCTAATTAGTTTTATTTCATTTTACATTTTTTATAGGTGATTGGGCTCTTTTGCAGCTGATGTGTGATGTCCTTCAAGTGGCGACTGATTTTACTTTGAAACTGTGTCTGCAGTGTCGCTTCAGGGTGTTGCAAAAGTCAAAGCTGGATCGTGTCTGCATAGCTCCAAATGTCATGCATCTTACAGTGAGGAGGAGATTTGAGCAGAAAGAGGAGTCTGAAAATGGACATTTTGGAAAGGAAATCTTTCATGTAAACCCTTAGGGTAAAGTTTCACCAAGTTTTTGGCAGTGGTGCCAGCATAAAGATTCACAGCCAGTGCAAAGTGTTCCTTAACTCTCGTTGGCACAGGACTTCTGTTCAGCCAGAAAAAGGACTGGATAAGGAGGCTAAAAGAATAAGTTTGGGCTCTTTTTACTGGGCTGTTTTTCATCTGTATAATTATTTTATCCAGATAATGGCACTTGTGCTATCATAGCGTGAGCAGAGGGGGAAGGGTACCAGAGCAAACACTTGGGGAGGTGGCAGATATCTGAGTAGGCTTAAATAGCACTGCTGCCCACATTCAAAGCACTCGAGTTTTCAAATCAACAAGCTCAGAATCTTGTGGCTCCTCCATTTTCTATGTCCACTTTTTGACAGTAGGATGTTTATAAGACTTCCTTGAAGATGCTTGGTTTTATTTATATGCATATGTATTTTTAGCTTGCTGGTTTTCAATGGAGAGGCTTGATTTTTACAGGGTGAGAAGTTAAGAAAGCAATTTAATGCTTCAGACAGACGTTTTCAGGGTCTGATCTCTGAGGCGATGGAGGCAGTTTGCTTCCCATGTCGGGTAGTAAAGGTGCATGTATAGTAATCCTGAAGAAAATAACTGTTTGCTTTCATTATGGAAATAATCTATTGGCTTAAAGAGACTGAAGCACTCAGGTAATTTTTTAGGGTTGTTTTTATCTGCATGATGAAGTGTAGGATTAATCTGTAAGCATGATGAGAGCAAGGGATTGTATCATAGAGTGAACTACTATGGCTCTGCTATATGACATGACCTTCAAGTTTGATAATCCAATTCTTTTGAAAATATATCTGTATTCCTGCTTGTTCCATACATTTATTAAAGCCAACAGTGACATTTCCTAATTTGTGTTTGATCACTGAATTCCCGAGTTGGAATTCCATAGCCTATATACTTCCTGGCACAGATGGGAACCTGTGTAATTTGCTTCTGATCTCTTTCAAATCTTACCAAATAATCACGCAATTGAACCATGTTACTGTTGGTAACATTGGGCAGATGTTTTGTTGAACTTCTGCTCTTGGGCTGAATTAGGGAATCTACTCATTCACTCACCAGACTGAGCAGCATTCAATTAGTTTGAAGGAATGGTGTCTACCTAAGAGGAGATCAATAGTCAGGTTTGAACTTTAACTTGGCTTGAATGTTTAGTGTGATTTTACATCTTCGATCCATTTCAATACTAGTTTTTGGATGGTTTAGGAACAGAACACTAAATCCCAAATGCATCGTGTAAAATGCACTGTATTGCAAATGAGATGATGGCAGGTGCCCAGTTACTTGCTCATCCATAGAATAGGGTAAGAATCCAGCCATGCTTTTGAGGATGATTTGTACTAGTTTCCACTTTGTGAAACACCACTATGCATAAGGTTGCTCCAGCATGAGCAGAAGGTTTGCTTCATTGTTCAGCTTTGTAACTACTTCTTGGATAGTAATGAAAACAAAAATGCTGCTTGAGAAACAACCAACTCCTATAAGCACTTCTTATGTGATGGTCTCTCTTGCTAGTATCTTCTACCCATCCTCTTCCCCTCACCCCTTTGCATGTAGTGAGAGCTTGAGGTTATTGTTGCTTAACTGAGTTGGATTAATTTTGCTGTAGGAAAGTGCTTTTTTTGTGTTTATCTTCATTTTTCCATCTTTTAGGAAGAAGGAGTGAATTTGCTGAACAGGGAAACAGTACGTGAAAGGTGAGCATCAAGGTGAACTGGAATGCTTCATGAAGTCTACTATGGGCCTGGGACAATACATTTCTTTTCTTCTTTATAGAGAAGTGCAAGTAGCAATGCAGATGAGCCACTCATGGGAGGAGAGCTTGAGCCTGGTAATGCGTTCACGCTTTAATTTATGTTTCTGTTATCAGTATCAGGACACTAGAGACTCTCATGTCAACATTTTCTTCATTAGCTGGATCTACACTTAAGGTGTTTGTATATTGCTGCTTTTGATCAGCGGTTTTTCACACTAACAAGGCATAGAATGATCAGTTGTTTGAGGATACGTGTGGGTTCCTTTGCATCCATGCAAAGAAACTTGCATGGATATCTGCCTGTTCAAATTTTCTTCCATATTCTGATACTCACCTAATGATGCTTAAGGCTTTTGTTGTTGTTGTTAAGCATAAGCTCATAAATGGCTACCTAAAAGTATTGTACTCAGTTCAGCCCTTTTCATGGTGAGGAACTTGCTCCTAAGATTAATTTTACGTACTGTTTCCAGAGTGACAATGATTTTGAGAAATCCTCGTCACCAAAGCAAGTGGACTTTGTCCCAGTTTCTCCAGCTCCTTCACCTACTAGAGGAATAGGGAAGGTGAGCAAAACGTGGTAATAATGGGTTTATCTTGAGTAGTGCTAAATAAATCCAAGCAAATTGGTAGCAAAAGATGAAGCCACCTGCTCCTTTCTGCCTCACAAACAAGAAACTAGAGTAAAGAAACAGCACCACCCCTAAAGCCCTAAACCAGAAAGTATCGGCCAGCAGATGCACATCTTGTGGGCCTGAAATTCTGTGGAGTGTTCAACTGTTAATGTGTGGTTAGTAAACCTTATTCTTTATTTGCCTTCCTCTTGGAATTAAGAGGAAGGAGTGTACATTCCTGTTTTCAGAGTCATGGAATGGAGCTCATCTCAGTATCCCCTCTGGCCCAAGGTTAAAGCCATTTAACCCAACTACAATGAAATAAATCCTTGTCAACTTGCATGTTTTCTGCATGAAAATGGAATCTCCAATTTTAGGGGTGTGTGCATCAAGAATGGGTTGCTTATTTACCCCCAGTAAGGATCGGTTGTTACTGTATGGGTGTGATACGCTGTTTATACATAAGTAACACAAGCTGTTTTCCTCTCAGCAATGTTTCTCACCATCTTTGCAAAGCTTGGTGAGCAGCAGTGGGTTACCTCCAAGTCCCAGTCCAAGTCCAACACGGAGATTTTCAAGGTCAGTACCAGATCCTGTCAATAATAGAAAATCAGCGTAGCTTGGTCACAGGCGGCTTTTGAAATGCCAGAATTTGTTAGACACAGTTGATTTCTGATCACAAATACAACTTTATATATTCATGAAAAAGGGGGGGCATGACACATTGTATAAGCTGTTACAATGCCTATTTTCTTAGTGTTTTCCACTTAGTAGTTTGTTACCCAAGTATCTGTTAATGCTTTACATGTTTCCAAGCTTCCTTTGTTTATGGCCATCAGTACAGCGTGTGCCTTCTTTTAGCAGGAGAAGCCAGAGTCCAATTAACTGCATTCGACCAAGTGTTCTGGGATCAATAAAAAGAAAAGGTACAGTGTTTGGTTTGGGCTGATATAATAGGCCAGCTTGTGAGCTTTATCAGTTAAAACTAGAGTATAGCTTTCCTCATAATTCTGTTCAGTTGTCTGATACTTGAAAGAGTGCCTAGAAATAGAAGGCATTACAGGGGACCAAATAAATAGAACTGATTACAGAGATAAAACAGATTGTTAATTTAGTTTTTACTCTTCCATAAGACTAATAGTTGGTCTGTTCTAATGGCTCTCCATTATGTCTGTATAGTCATATAGATCTGATAACATAATGATCATAACAGACTCCTACATATCTGACAACATAATGATCATATATGTATACTTGATAACATAATGATCATAACAGACTCCTCTATAGTCATATAGATCTGATAAGAAATGGATGTAACCTGCTTAACAAAACAAGAAGTACACCTCTTGGTGTATTACCAAGTAAAACGTTTTGGAAGTCCTGGATAACACAGCCCGCAGGTACTATAGGTGCAATAATCACCCTTCAGAACCAGAAGCTGATGCAGAGACCTTGTATAGACACCTTTACTGCCTTATTGGGAAATGTTTCCCTATCTCCCGATGTTTTTATTCAAGTTTAACTTCTGGTTATTTTATTGCATCTGTTTTTATATCTTCATGCTTCACCTTTGTAACAGAACACTCTGGCTCCAGGACAACTTTTATCTGAGTTCTGTCATAGCCTGTTTAAGCATGTATCTATCCTCCCTTCTTCTAGGGGATTTGGAAGTCAAAATCAACGCATAAGTTTAGTGGTAATCCTGAACCTTGCTTTTATTGATTGCAAGAGGAAAACAAGCTTCCTTACTGTCAGCTTCTCTGCTTTGGTGGAGCCAGTGAGTGACCTGACTGCTGAATAAACTGGAACAGAAAGATTGTTCTTCACTACTGAAGAATAAATACCTGGTTTCTAAACTCGGTTCATAACTCACTAAATTTTATTGAAGTTTGGACTAAAATGTTGCCAAGAAACAGTCCTTAAAATTTCAGCATGAAATTCCTGGTTTATGTCTAAAATAACACTCATTCTGTTGTGTAAGAATGAACCTCTGTTCTGTTTGCTGTTCACTAAAAGTAGATTTTAGTTGCAATGACTGGTAATATTTTATCATTCCTTATCTCTTACCAAAGGTGTAATGGAGATAGAAGATCATCCAAAAAGACTATTCCAAGGATCCACCAGCATGCTTAGCCCTGACGTTTCACATCAGGCAGACCTTGGCGGGTGGTAAATGCTGTACTATTTATTGTGTCCATATCATCAGAAGCATTCTAGGTCTCTCTTCATCTAGCAGTGATTGTGCTTGAAGTTGGTTTTCCTCTGGGGGTTTTTTAAGTACAGACATCTCATTTTGCAGCAGTGAAAGCACCACAGTCAACAGGCAGCACTGTTCACTACAATGTACAGTTCCTAGACAGGCTGTTAATGTGCTTCATCTAAATGGGAGTTGTGTATGTTCAGGAAAAGACATCTCATGGCTGACAACTCCTTGAGTCTAGTTTCAAGTTGCAATCAAATGTGAATGCAACACAGCCCCACTGGGGGTGGATTGGGGCTTTTCCTCCTTCTCTTTCATTTTCCGTGCTCTTAGTCACATAGGAAAACTAGTTCTGCCCCTCCCTGCTGGGAGGAGATAAAAGTACTATGTTAAAAATCACAACAACTTGAAATAGCAAGGGATTTTGATTTAGTATTTCAGTCAAGAGGTTAATAATACATAGGGTGTGCCCACACAACTATGCACACAGGCTTGTTCACAGCACTTCTGCCCTTGCCTCTCAGCTGATGTACATGGCTGTGCACAACCTTTGAGCCATAGCAGTGGCAACAAGAACACAGGTGTTTTAAAGGTACTTTAAAAACGTGCCTTTTCTTGCACTCCTGTTCCCAGTAGGTGCAGCAGTGCAGGGTCATGGCTGCATCCTGGTTTAGGAGATGGTAATTTTAAAAAGCACTTTGATGCTATTGCTGATGATGGATCACCTCAGGTGTGATTTTGAGTCCTGTGCAATACTTAGTGAATGCTACAACTGAGGTATGTACAGTTTATCATCAGCTCTCCCAGTGACAGAGGCCTCTGGATAGGTGCTAGGCCAGGATGTTGTAGGAGATGGGGTAAAGCTCGGGATGGATTTCTCAGCCTTATGCTTTCTAATCTGTACACCATTGCTGGGTGAGCTGAAGGAGATGGGCAGAATGTTACCTGCCTGCCTGGAAGTGATTGTGCAGTGTGTGGTTGCAGCTTTATTTCAAATCACAGGGCTTACTGTTCCTTCAGAGATACTTTAAAATAGCTTTATAATGAGTGGAAGCCAGGATTTGAAACTTGGAGTACCTCATTTCTCCTAACTTGCTGTTCCTCTGTTGCCAGTCTGTCGTCGCATGCTCTCGATGACAACCGGAGCAGTGCGGGCTCTTCCTGTGACTCACCAGCTGAAGTCGGCACCAATACAGACTCTCCCGTCTCACTTGCTGAGCTCCAGATCTCCTTTTCTACCAGTAGATCTCACGGCTAAGTTACCCATCAATTGAGAAGCCGAAGTCTGCCAATGGACACCAGACAGGCTGGACATCAATAAGACTTTCTGTTGTGTGTAACTGATTCTGTTCCTCATAGGAACTTCCAGAAATGGCATTATTTCCAGAAAACTTCCAGAATAGTTCCGTGAGGAGGAATTCACGTTTCTAGTGATTTGTATGACATTTACTACAATACAGTAAGCATTTGAATCACAGACATATTTGATGCTAACATCAGTGAGCAAGCTGTTGATTTACAATGGATATTGTCTTGTTGGAGTATGTTACAAGTATTCTATGTACATTCTGCTTATGGAACTCTTGGCTTTCCAACAGCTGCCAGGCAGCATCCTCACTAATACAACGTGGTGCTTGTGTAGTAGCAGATAACTTTCACACTTGTCCTCAGTCTGAAACCAGCAAAGCAGCTTTTAGTAAGTTGTTTTTATTCCAGGAGTGTTAGATATTTACACCTTTTGTCCTTCGTATGAACTAGGGAATCCTGGGAGCGGGGAATCGATTCTTGTGTTCTTTGATGATTGGCTGTTAATCAGTTCTGTGTTCTAATAGATGGCAAAAGAGCAAGTTGGTGAATTGCCAACTTAAATGGATATGTTGGGTTTTCTTCACGATCATGACTGCTCTTGTGCTCAATTCAGATTAGGTGGGGAACATTCTTCTGGGGGTTTGTATTTTCATTTTCTTCCCCATTTAGATGATTTATTAGAGTGGTAGATGCTCTATTAAAGGTCTTTTAATAAGGGAATATAGTAATAATGTTTGGAACACAACATTAAATCCTGAGGTTTTAGTAATTAGTGCTTCAGAAATGCGCTGTTTTAACAGGCAGTATTTGTTCCCATACATGGCTTTTGTTGGGCAAATACAGAGAGGAATCTTGGATGCCTTTATACAGGCTGAGGCCATCAAATATGTTTAATCTGTGTTTCATCTCCTGCTGTCAATGAACAATGGCATTGAGTTATTTCTGCTGTTGAAGACTTCAGATGCTGACTGGAAGAGGTTTTGGGATTCTTGTGCTACATTGGAAAAGTCGGTGGGTTGAGACGTCATCAGCTTGGGAATTCCCCATGCAGGAGGAAAACCTGCGAACCCCACGTAGCAGCTGGTTTCAGGTTTTCCAGTGGCAACCCTTTTGGTTGTCGACTCCTGATACCCAGTTGAACTTCCGCAGCTGGGTCCCTGGTTGCACATGTGTGTGCATCTGCACTGTGAGGTTTCAAACCTTCCCTCCAGAGAGCTTAATAATGAAGCAGACTGGTTTCTTTTTAAGCACTAAATCTTTGGTCTGTGTAATAAGGTGAGAAAAGTGTGGAGACTTCCTCAAGTAGGAGAAAAGCCCGAACCCTGCTGCGAAAGATTCCTGTGGGTGAAGCTTTCACTGATGGCAGCCATCAGAAGTAGAAATGGACAACTTGGGCGTGCAAAGGTGACCTGAGGGCCAGTGACCACTGTCTGTATGTCCTTATTGTGGAGAGAAAACAGAATGTATGTAATAGTTTGACTCAGTTCAAGTAAGAGGTGACATGGTTTACTTCTCATTTCGTTCCTCTTAAATTATTCTAATGGTCAACTTCCTGATTGCAGCTCCCTTTCAAATCTCAACTGCCCTTCATCCCTGTGGCAGATGGACAAGCGTTTCGTGTCTGCTGGCTCTCTCATACAGCACAGTTTGGTTTTGCAGTTTCAGGTATGTGCCAAAGAGTTGCTGTGTGCTCACTCTTTTGTGGTGAGGGCAAGATGGGGTTGTAAACACCTTGCAGGAGAATGAACCTCCTGGTGTCTCTTCCAGTCTTGTAAAGACGCATCAGTAGAGGGCTTGATAGTTCTGTGCGGGTCAGCTCCTCTCTTCTGTAGGATATTTATGCTGGTTTTCAAATAAGTGCCAATAAATGGAAAACTTCAACGTGTGGTGCTGCTTGTGCGCTTTGTCAGAGCCAACCAGATCCTGCTTTTAATGTTGAAATGCTTTTAGTTTTCATTCAGAATACCTATTGTAACGCACTTCCCCCCAGCTGGAACCGGATGAGCCTTAAGGTCCCATCCAACCCAAAGCAGGCTGGGATTCTGTTACCTTAAAGCTCTGTGGCAGCTCTAAAACCAAATCAAATCCACCCCAACATTCTCAAAAGACTTCACTAACTAACCTGAATGTGCCTCGACTTCATACCTAGAGGAGGCTGTGCTCAAATGGTTTGGAAGGGAGAAGCTGCAGTTGGCTGGGGACAGTACAGAGGCTCCCACCTCTTGAGAAGTGGGGGATCTTTGTGGTTTGCCCTATTGGGGCACTTGGTGCTGTTGGAGAGAGAGCAGCAGTGATGTATCTGCAGTCGTTCCTTTTCCCTGCTTTTGGGAAACAAATCACCTTGAACTTGTGGAAAAGGCACAGAATCATAGAACGGGTTGGGCTGGAAAGGACCTTCAGATCATCAGTTCCAACCCCTGCCATGGGCAGGGACACCTCCCACTAAACCATGCCACCCAAGGCTCTGTCCAACCCGGCCTTGAACGCCGTCAGCGATGGAGCATTCACAGCATTCCCTGGGCAACCCATTCCAGTGCCTCACCACCCTTACAGTAAAGAAGCTTCTTCCTCATATCCAATCTGAACTTCCCCTGTTCAACTCTGAGCTTGTTACCCCATGTCCTATCACTACAGTCCCTCATGAAGAGTCCCTCCCCAGCATCCCTATAGGCCCCTTCAGATACTGGAAGGCTGCTGTGAGGTCTCCATTTCTTGCCCACTGTCATCAAGCAGCTGCAGGTTTGTGCCCTGGGGTCAGGAGGCACATCCAGGATTTTTCCAATGAGATGAAATACTACATTTTGGAACCAAGTTATCCTGTATCATCTGCAGCTGGCTGGAGGGACTGGGGCGTTACACAGTGTGCATCATCAGCCCTGTACTCGCGCAGTAACTCAGCTCTCAGTATCGCTTCTATTTCACTGTGAACTCACGAATAACGAATATTGAAGCTGTGCTTGATTAAGTGTCGTCGTTACAGGACTATTGTACATGACATTCCTTGGCTGATCTGAGTTTGTGTTACGAGTGTTATGCCTTTGTCTTCCCCTGAGAAGAAATGGGCAGCGTCCTTATCTCAGGAAGCTTACCGTCCATTTCTGAACCTTATTTCCTTGCTGGAAGTAGTATGATCATGTGTATATACACATATATGTATATATACAGTGTGTAAATATATATGATGTATCAACTTGTTTATCCTGCAGCTCTTCGGGGGCATAGAGCCGTTCCTCTGGGATTCTGCTGCTCCTCTCCCATGGCACCCTTCCAAAGTCCTGCTTGAAAACTATCCCGTGGGATTTGTTGGCAGTGAAGTCGGCTCTTGGACCACTTGTGCCTTCCCTGACAACAGACAGGTGTTTTTCTTCCTTCCACCTTCTCCAGAGTGACGTGGCTGCCGAGGGAGCATGGATAACGGTGCCAGTGCTCAGTGGGACAGTATTTATGGAATGAGAGCTGCGGTGGTCGCTGCGTTTGGCAGAGGGATGGGTACTTCCCACTGGAAGAGAGGGACAAATGCCAGGGAAAAAGGAGCCTGCGCGGCAGCCGGATCAGCTTGCTGGGGTCTGCTGCGTGAGCAGTGACATCCCAGTGCTCGAAGTGTAAATGATCACCAGCCCGTACCTACAGGGCACCACAGTCTTGTGGTGGGGAGCCCGAGGTGGTTTGATCTATGAATGTCTGTTGTGGTTCTAGTATCAGTGCTGGACGTGAGTGCAGCCCCACCGTGGTGAGATGTTTGCCAGTGAAGGACTGAAAGGCAGGAGGGATCTGTAGTGCTGTGAGCTCCCAGCTCGAGAACAGCTTGTGCATTCCTTAGCGCAGGAAGTGTTCACTTCCCACTGTTGTGCTCTTGCGCGTGTTGGAGTCGTAACTCATTTCCTTCAAGGGAGCTTCAGGAGTCGTAATTAAAATGAGTGAGCGCTTGAGAGCCTGTTTCAAGCGTTCTTTCACCATCACCACCAAGTGGCAGATGGAGTTGAAGTCCATCCCTCTTCTGGAAGCACCACCTTAAATATCTGTCAATGTAACTGAACGTTTACAGCTCCAGTACAATAGTTAAAACCTCCATGACAAGAAGGTCTTGGGCAGAAGCTCTTCCCTGGGAGGGTGCTGAGGCGCTGTCAGGGGGTGCCCAGAGAAGCTGTGGCTGCCCCATCCCTGGCAGTGCTCAAGGCCAGGTTGGACACAGGGGCTTGGAGCAACTGCTCCAGTGGAAGGTGTCCCTGCCCGTGGCAGTGGTTGGAGCTGGAGGAGCACTTGAGGTCCCTTCCAACCCAGACCATTCCATGACCTGCGAAGGATCTCTCATTCGGCACCTGAGAACTTTCTTTGCTGTAAGCAGAGTACTCCTGGGG
This sequence comes from Myiopsitta monachus, assembly GCA_017639245.1. Lineage (NCBI taxonomy): Eukaryota > Metazoa > Chordata > Aves > Psittaciformes > Psittacidae > Myiopsitta > Myiopsitta monachus. The sequence continues at coordinate 1,130,889 of CM029925.1, forward strand.
GTGGTTTAGTGGCTCAGGGAAGTCCCCTCTGTGCGGTGAATACCAATGGGCCTACGTTTGGACGCGTGAGATTCGGACCCCTGATAAGGGAAAGGGGTGATGGATCTCGGCATTCCAAGGAGAGCTGTTGCAAGGAAAGTGAGGTGTTTTGACTATGCATGGACAATGAGGACTAAACTAGGGTGATTTATTGCCAGACCTCTTTGACCGCCGCTTTCCAGTTTAGGCCTTTTGGTTATCGGATCCTTCCCGTGTGTGAGCGTGAGATAACATAGGAATGGCTTTGAGAGCCCGGAGCTGCTCGGTTCCGGGGAGCACTTCTGTGCTGAAGGCGCCTCCCTGCGATGGGCTCCTCGGAGCCCCTGTTGGGCTCTTCGGGAGCAGCAGCGGCTGTCACTGCCCCCACGCTGGGTTATCCTCCTGGGGTGGCTGCTGAGCTCCAGCAGCAGCGTCTCCCTGGGCAGGGACCGGATCTGTTCCCGGGGGCTCTCCGCACGGGGCTGCTCCTCCGGCTCCCATCCCTGGTGAAATGAGCTCCGAAGAGTCCCGTCAGGTGCGGTGCGGTCTGAAGCGTTCTGTGAGCCCTCTTTAGACAAAATAGGGAAGTTAAAGTGTTTGCTGATCCCCACGAGTGCGAACACCCGCGGGAGCTCACGTCCCTGAGCCCACAGCAGCTGGGAGCGCCGCTCGGCCTGCCAGCGTTCCCGGTTGATCCCGGTGCCCCAGCGAGCGCGGGGTAAACAGGATTGTTCCTGCTGGGTGGGCGTAAAGCCCTCCTCAGTGTCTGCTGAAAAGACTTCTCCTGTCAAGGGAACGGCTGGCGTTGTTTGTTCAAGAGGCAGGGATGGGAAGTGACGAGGACGCTTCACTGCTTTTCCTGGTGGTTTTCGGAGAAGGCACAGTCACTGTCTCAGGTCTTACTTCCAAAGGCATTCCGTGTTTTCCACAACCCCACCAAGTACCGCAGCTGTGTGCACGCTGTGTATGTGTGCGTATATAAAGGCACAGGCATCAAAACCCAGCTGATAAATGTTGTGTACCCACCTGGTGAAGGGACACGAGTGCCTCCCTGTGCCCGTGCTGTAGGGGGTTCGGTACATTCCCCCTCACAGTGCTGAACTTAAACCATGCTCAGGTCCCATTTTCCCAACACCGGCACAGATCTGTGCTTCAGAGTGTGCTGTAACTGCCCTGAAGTAGAAAGAAGTCACAGTTCCCACCTGTCACGCTTCTTTCGCCCAAGCACCAGGTTCATCTGCATGTGCCGAGGTCCACTGCGCGTTTCACCTTTATCTTGCGTTGCTCCTTGCTTGTCCTTGAAGCGGTTCCAGTGCTTCAGTTGCTGGTGATGTTTTGCTACTGGTTTCTTTGGTCAGGGTGTTCTCTAAGTCTGCGTTCCTTGAAGGTGTCAGTCACGGTCTGTGTGCTGTGGTCCCATTCCCGCACGGTGTCCGTGCACCATCTGCAGGCATCAACACTTGCGATAGCAACTCAAGAGTTCCTCCATGTGGGATTCTCTCTCGTCGGTACTTCTGCGAGAGCCTGGCTAGGAAACCCCAACCGTGGGGCTCCAGGATGGGTGGAAACGGCGGGGCTGTGGTTGGGGTTTCTTCCATCACCTCGGGCACAGCAAAGCGTGCATCTTGCTGCATCAGAGCAAGGCTGAGGGGTGCACGGCAGCTTTGTCCTCCTACCTTGGGCTCCACTCCTCGCCCTGCTCAAGCAGCAGCAGGTCCAAGCACCCCACGAGAATCAGAATGAACAGCGTAGGTGTTAAAGGGTAACGGCAAAGCTCCGGAGATCAGAGCTCACGGGGGACTCGGTGCCCCAAAGCCAGTGTCACCGGTTGGTGGCTCCAGTGCAGGCACCGGACCACGGCCTCCACAGCCCGGTCAGGAACTTTGCTTTGGAACCGGTGTTAATGTTTGACCTTTCCTCATCATCTGACACTCACAGATGACACAATCTCAGTGCTCCTGCGAATCAAACTGAAGTCACATTTTATTGCCCTTTAAAGACTTATTTGTATTGTATATAAGAAAAAACCATACAGTGATGAACAACTTCAATTCAACCTTTCTCTTTCTGTTCTTGTGGGGGTTTCATAGCAACACTTTTCTGCAGGGTTTCTTTAGCCTTGCATGCACAAGCAGGAAAGTGACCCATAACATGCAGGGGGGAAAGAAGGTTTCATTTCCGAAATGTCATTTATACAGATCAGAGCATGTTCTATAGGCTGAGGAACAGAGGTTTGTCTGTCTGAATCAACCCAGCACCAGAGGCCCTTCAGCAGAAACTTCTCACCCATGAAATGCCAAGTGCCGTCACGTGCATCTTGTATGAAACAAGAGAAATGGAATACAGGACTGGGGTTTGAGCAGGAGTTTCTGATACAAAACGCCTCCTCTGGCTTGGCTGCAGCGGGATGGAGGCATCCCTGCGCTGCTCTACTTAGTTTGGTCTCTAAAAGAGAAGAACTGCTGAAGTCTTCAGTGAAGTTCAGCTTCTGTTAATGCCGCTCGGGTCACCTGCCACATGCAGCCTGTGAAATGAGAGGACCTGATGCCAGAACTTGGCTTTATTGTCTCACAGCTGTGACACAAGACGCGCACTCAACGTGGCACCGCTGAAGTAAGGACGTGGAGAAGGAATTCTTCACCTAAAATTCATGGTTTATTTCATAGTTTCACTGCTGGAATTTGTCACTCGCTTCCATGCTCAGTCACGACTCTTATCCTGGGAGGGATACAGAAGTGTTGGGCGCCAGCCCCAGCGCGTACAACCACAAACCAAATGGATGCTTTACAGAGGACAGGGGTTTGCTTTCCGAGCGAGCACACACTGATGTGAACATAGACTAAAAATAACAAAGGTTGCTTTAATAAGGGTTTTTTACAGTAGGCGGAGATATAAAAGTTTTCCAAATGATTTTCACAGGTATCACTGAACATTTCGTAGCTGTCTCATACAGAAGCACCCAAAAGTGCTTTGAGTCTTTCATTTATTATACATAGTTAAAATATATTACACTTCTGAAGGGATCTGAAATCACTGAACGGGTTTGCTAGCGTCTTAATGAGCCAAATGGGAGTAAAAGGCAGTCCACATTCATGATGTGAATATACAGTAAGGTGTTTGACATCCTAGTAACTCATTGCTCATGTTCTCAAAATAACCATGGTGATGAGACCTGAAAGACAAGAATTAACAACTAAATGCTCTCATTTCATAGAATAAAACCTATAAAACAGACAGTTTACCCTGACACGGACCAGAAAAGAAGGTGAAAGTGCATAAATACATGCAGAAGTTATATATGCACTTCACTGAAATAGCAGAAGGATTGCTCCAAGTGTTGATGGAGTCACAAAGTGCTTGCAAAGACTGACACTCGAGTGCAGAGTAGCTGGTACCTAAGTGTCAAAGCAGCTCTAAATAATCCAACAATGACTGAGCTCACCCCTGGAAAACCTTAACACTGAGCTTGTGACTCTGCCAAGCCTAACAGCAGCACACAAGCCCCAGTTCTCATGGGGGCACTGTCATTCGAATGCTGCCTCAGCTGAAGGCTCCAGGACATTGTTTCTGCTCTGTGCAGAAGAACTGAGCAAAGACCGGTTTTAGACGAAGATGTGAAGCTTCCTTGTGAGTCTGCACAGGGAGCTTCTGCAGACTCTTTGCTGTGACCTTTAGGAGGGAGGAAACCAAAACAGAACTGGGCTGATAGAGGTTAAAACCAATTAAACCCAGCTGAAAGCAGGAGATGTGGAGCTCATAAACCTACTCGTGGCACAGGGAGAAGTTCACTTTAATTATGTGCTGATACAGGAAAAAGTACAACTGTGCAGGTTCTTAGGCATGATTTAGTTTGCACAAGGTGAAGAGGAGTATGGAAAACATGAGGGCTCCTTCAGTTCCAGCCTTACACGACATCCAAGTGGTAATTTACAGTTCTGGGGCAATCTTCCTTTCCTGCAGGCTCATATGGTGTTCATGGAACAGCCTTTCACTGCAGAGCTCAGCTAAAGCCTACACATCTCTTCTACCATGGATGGAGCCATTTCTGAGACTATTCTACTGTCCTGCCACTACCCAGTGATTTAAATCACTGACGTGGTAAAGGTTTGAAGATGGAAGTATGGCAGAGCAGAGCTCTAACGCTGCCTTCCATAAGCAATGCATCCACTGAAGAGGAATTCAGGTCAGAAGAGTTCAGCTATTGCTTAAGGTCCGCATTAGCTTGGACAGTTGGTACTGCCACAACTGCTGTAGGCCTTAGCCTGGATTACCTAAACCACCCCGGAGCAGTAACAGAGGCTTCTGGAAGGTGCCACAGGACAGCCCATCCCACTTGTAAAGGACTTTCAGGCCGTAAAGGGTTTAACTCATTGCTGTAAAGCAAAAACTTCCCAGCTGTCAGCTCAGTTGATAGGCATCAACCTCCCTTTTCAATTAAAGCCACACAATGCGCTTGTGCTTTGGTGTAAAGACAGTGGTTTCATCTTCTCAAGAGCACTCAACTTTCTACACAAGGAGAGCTGTACATAAACTCAGGAGCACTAAAAGTGCTGCTCCCACAGGAGCCAAAACCTGTAAGAACTTTATAGTGAATCTACAAACAGGTTGAGCCTATTGCAAACGTACCAAGTCAAATGGGTTAAAACTGTTGCTGGCACCAGCAGAAACTGGAGTCATTTTCAAAAGTAGAGATAAAAACACAGCAAGAGTTAGTGCAAGGTCTAAGAACACAGCGCCAGTGGCACCACCAGTGACTCAGGCAAAGGGCAACAAGTGACTTTTCCAACTGTTCCATCAGACTGACTTGCAGGAGCCAGTGAGGGAACTCTGTGTGTGCACTGAACCACCATGAACTTGTGTCTTTCCCCACCACTACCTCACCTCTAGCTATCAGTCTGAAGCTGCCTAGCTCCTTTCCTGAAACTCCTCATTTCTGCCACGTAGTGGGACAGGAGAATTGAGTTTAGTGACACTGTTCTTCAAATCTGAAACAGTTATAGAAACATAGTCATAATAAGTGAAACGTGCAACTTCCCTACGCTTGCCAAGTTAGGAGGTATAAAGCGGGAAGGACTCTGGCTACTGGTGCTCTCCTGGGAAGGGTTCGCAGTAACGTATTTCTATCTACACATTTCATAGAACCAACCAGGCTGGGAAAGCCCTTTCAGCTCATCCAATCCAACTGTTCCCGGCACTGCCAAGGCCACCGCTGACCCATGGCACTGAGGCCTCATCTCCACAGTGTGTGAGCCCTTGCAAGGACGGTGACTGCAGCCCTGCCCTGGGCAGCAGTTCCAGTGCTGAGCACCCTCTGGGGCAGGAATTGCTCCTCAGCTCCATCTAACCCTGCCCTGGTGCAGCTGAGGCCCTTTCCTCTTGTCCCATCCCTTGTTCCCTGGGAGCAGAGCGCAGCCCCCTCCTGGCTCCATCCTCCTCTCAGGCAGTTGTAGGCAGCGATCAGGTCCCCCCTGAGCCTTCTCTTCTCCATCTGAACCCCCCAGGTCCCTCAGCCCTTCCCCATCACACTGTGCTCCAGGCCCTGCACAGCTCCATTGCCCTTCTCTGGCCCCGCTCCAGCACCTCAATGTCTCTCTTGCAGTGAGGGGCCCAGAGCTGAACGCAGGATTCGAGGTGCAGCCTCACCAGTGCCCAGTGCAGGGGCACAATCCCTGCCCTGGCCCTGCTGCCACACTGGTGCTGAGCCAGGCCAGGATGCTGATGGCTTCCTGGCTGCCTGGGCCATGTTCAGCTCTGTCACTCAGCACCCCCAGATTCTTTTCCATGAGCAGTTTCCAGCCACTCTTCCCCAAGCCTGGAGCGTTGCATGGAGTTGCTGTGGCCCAAGTGCAGGACCCAGCACTTGGCCCTGTTGAACCTCATACCACTAGCCAAGCCCATGGATCCAGCCTGTCCAGATCCCTCTGCAGAGCATCCTGCCCTACAGCAGATCCACACTCCCACCCAATTTGGTGTCATCTGCAAATTTACTGAGGGTGCCCTTGATCCCCACATTCAGATCATCAATGAAGATATTAAACAACACTGGCCCTAACACCGAGCCCTGAGGACCACCACCAGTGACCAGAAGTGACACCATTCACCACCATTCCTTGGGCTCTGCCATCCAGCCGGTTTTTTACCCAGTGAAGAATCCACCTACCCAGGCCATGAGCAGCCAGTTCAATATTTCAACTGCTTACGGAGTGAATGGAGCCTTTCAGATCTGCTCCTCTGGGCTGGAGAGAGGACCAGAACAACAGAGGAGATGTAGGTTCTGCAACCGAGGAACTCCCTGTTTCAGTATAAGAATAAGAAATGGCACATTCCGTTCGGGTTTGTTGGCAGACGACAGTTGGCCACTTGTCAGATGAAAGTTAACTAACATGTAGGGGCCTGTACATCAGTAAATATCAACTAAAATCTGACCTAAAATGCTTATGAGAATTAATGTACTCGGGTATCACTTTGGCTGCAAGTTAAAATCTAAGTAGAGAGGCAAACCAAAGGGTAACGGTGGTGATCTGGATTCCATCAATCACTGGCAAATGCAGAAGCTGGAAGAAAACATTTACAAAAGCCAAAATACTTACCTAAAACATAAGCAGCTACTAACTTTTGATTCACACTTAAGTGGAGGTAGAGAGGCACCAGGGATTCCAAGTCCCCCAATGTAGGTAGCATTAGTGCTGCAATACACACTATTCCTAGGAAGACTGTTAGTAAACTAGGTCCCGACGAGGCAGTTCTGTTTTCTGAAAGAGATGAGGAAGGAACATCTAGGTTTGAAGGAAGATCTGACCAAAGTACATGTTAAATATCATGCAAAAAAACATTGGTGGTGTATTGGAGCTGCAACATCCTGGGATTTTCTTTTCCCTTTGGAGTTTGGAGGGGGTGGAAAACAACTCTCAAACCCACCCTTCCAAACCTTCCGCATTTTGCTGCTCCCTGTTCTGATGCTGGAACTTGTTTTCACATGATTTCCCAAACCCCTCCCTTCTGCAGGAATAGAGCCTGCCAGGCCCAGTAGCTATATATACACACTCCTGAGAGCTGGATGCTTCAGCAGGGCTTGAGGTTTCACCATGCATCCTGCCTCCATTCCTTGGTATGTTCCTCCAGTGATTAGTAATCGATGAGGAAAGAACACCTAAAAGAGCTGCACAGGCAGGTAACAGCTTCCACACCCAGAATAAAACCTGGCTACAGCAGGAGCTCATGTTCTTGGGCCAGATGAGATTCCTTCTGAGAGGATTCAGGGGCTGCACCTTCCTGAATCAGTTGAAATGCCGAGAATTAGGAATACCGGAATCTTATTTGAAAACCTATGGGAATGAACCACTCTGACAATGCCTCCAGATTAAGGGCACACAAACTAAAGGAACTGTCCTTCATACAGGTGGAGCCTACTCAGAGGCACACTGTGTAACCTCTGGGAAGAGCTGTTAACATGTTAGCTGAAGTACCTCCAGCCAAATTCTTACATCCCACTGGAAACCAGCCAATGTTTTGATCCAAGTTTTCTATCCTCAGAGACCAGCAATATGTGTTCTGTTTTAATTCCATAAACCTGTACTTTCCAGGTTGTAGGTTAGATGCAAAGCCTGCAGTTGCTTTGTTTGCTGTTAGCAAGCAGTAGAATAAAGGCGATAAAGGTTTTAAGCAGAGAAACAGCATTTGGATCAAGACCAGTATCAGATTGCTCAGGATGCTTCAAACCCTCTGTACTGGAAGAACTAACATGGTCACATTTTGTACTGTGAGCCCAGAGACCTCTGCAGGCTATAACCATCCACCCCACTAACACCTATCTCTTGAGGCTGTTTGGTTTCGGTTTCATCAGCAGGTGTTTCACCAGCCAACAACCTACGTGTAACTAGTGAAACAGCTTGGTTTTAACAAGAGGAATGCCCTCAAGCAGGTTCACCTGTTTTCAGGAACTGATTTTAGTTCTTGTCATGAAAACTCAAACAAGTGACAAGAATATTGCAGTATAAATCAGGAAGAGTGAGGAAGACTGTCAAGAATCAGTTTAAATTCAGTTCTGGAACAACTTGATGCTTTTAAAATCTCCCCCTGTCACTTGAATTTAACTGTTCAAGCCCAGGTTTTGCCCAAGACTGTTGATTCACTTCCTCATGTATGAAACATGCAGAGTTTCCAGCTGGTAACTGAGCTGTTCTGTACTTGTGAGACACACAAAGGAGATGGTGCTGATCAAGGAGCACTTCAGAAGATGTTTCTGGCAATATCTACTGCTCATCAGGAAATGGAGAATGAAGGGTTTGGAACTAACTCAGAAGGGGCATATGTTTTGGGAGAGCCCAAGGGAAAAAATAGCTACCATCCTTTTGCAGATAAACTCTTTTTGGCTGTCACAGAACTTGTGCACCAGAGAAATGGAGGAGGCACTCTCCAAGCGACACACAACCACGGGGCAGCAAAGGGTATTGATCAAGACAGCATAAGCACAATAGCCACAATTTGGGTTCTAGGGCACTACTGTCCCCCAGGGATAATGACAGCAGTCTTGCAGGTATTTAAAGAGAATTGGGTTAAAATCCACTTTAGTCTTTCTAGTCACTAGAGCTGTTCGTAACAGCTTGAGAAGGCAGGAGGGTCAAAGGTTTCACGTACCTGGTTGACACAAAGTCTGCTCAAAAAAGACACTTTCAGCCAGGTGTTCTTTTATTCTCTTCTCCTCCTCTTCCTTTTGTTGTTGTTGTTCCTTTGCAGATGGAAGTAGAGTTGCAATAATCTCCTTTTTCCCTAATGCTTTCCTCTGGCTCTGCTCCGACACTTGTAGACGGAATTTATCTATCACACCAAAGTAAGAAGCCCGAACGTCTCTGTGACGGATCACGCTGCATAGGAAAAGCACATTTTCAAACAGAGGAACTAATAAGCAGCACTTCTCTTGTGGAATTACATCCTACATCTCTCAGTGTTTCCCCTCTTCCCACCCTACATAGATGCATTGCAATAGTCCAGATCCCCATTATCACCTCCATCACTCCATATGCTTGAAGATTAGATCTTGCCTTCTCTCTCCCCTCCTTATGTTTGCTCTTGTTCCCAAATATATCTGCTCCAATTGGCTGGCCAAAAGGAACAGTTAATTCTTCATCTTAAGCCCACCTCTGGCCCAGCTGCCAGTGTGCATGAAACACCAAGTATCTGAATGAGGCCTCCTCCCTCACCAAAGTTGCTTGATGCTGGCCAGTGATTTCAAAAGGTATGGGGGGACTGGACAGGACAGAAGAAAAACAGAGCTGCCAAACATGAGGGCAGGTGATGGCCCAAGTCCAGCTTTTTGAGGAAACCAGGCTCAAAGCTTTACAATCATACTTTCTGAAGAAGCCAAACTCATTCCCTCTGTAGACAAGAGTCAGCAAGATGTGAAGGGATTTGAGAATCAGAAGTCCACTAAGAGCATGTAACAGTGCAGTAGAAATGACAGCCACAGATCTCCATGTACATATTTCACCTTTCAGTGAGTCAATGTGGGTATCAATAGCAGAGCTCCATGCTGTCAGCCCTTTGCTCATCAACCTAGCTACCTTGAGCACAGTTCATAGCCTGATCTCAAATGCATGATGCTGCAGATACTTCACTAGCTACCAATAGCTACACCATGTGTAGCTACACAAGCTGCAGTCACAACCCAGACTGCAGTGTAGACATATCCTCTGTGTTATAGAGACTCAGTTATTTTCTTGGTAAACCCTCTCACTGTCCAGCAATCACTCTGTTGCTCAACTGTTTTGAATACATTGCTCAAGATGGCTTCAACAGCAAGGGAGGGTGGGAACTGTTGCATTCGTTCTAGTTTCATGGTATTCCATTGGGAAAAAATGTATGTGGGACTTACAAAAGGCACAGGTTTAAAAGAATACTGCACAAAGGCACAGACCTCTGAGCTCTGCTCAATTGCATTCCCTCTGCAGTTATGATTCATTATGAAAACACATCTCTAGCACTAAACAGCTGTAACTTTCAGGTTCCAACTCGTATCAGCTCTCAGGGTTAATACGGATTTTAGTTACTTTTCCAAAGTGGAAAACTTAGGTTTTGTGAAAGGCTATTCTCGATTTCTAAGCTAACAAAAGCTAATCTGGAAATACACCTATATACAAGTGATTTGGCTTCAAGAAGGCTGTCATCTCCTGAGGGGAGAAAATGATTCCACCCTTAGTAACACAGGAGAGCAGTCTTAAATTGCTTCAGGAAACCTATCTTTGCGATAATATAGACATTAAAGTGCTGCAAGAAAATGATTTTTGTGTTGTGGTCTTCATTTAAATGAATTGTATCAAGATCCCCACAGTCAGTAACACAGAGCCAGTGCTTGTAACCGGTATCTAGTTTAAATTGACTATTCAACAAGGAAGCAGAGACAAGTCACCCTCCAAGCAAGAAGGTGCAGTAGTGTACCAGTTTTATGTCACTTTAGAGGCAAAAGAGTGCTTATGACAGGCTTTCAGTGAGCCAAGTGTTGGCTGCACAACTGTCTTCACTAAAACAGAAGGGTTTTGCCCCCTGGCAATCCTAATTCATACAACTCTCAGCAGATTCAACTCTTTCTCCCTTAACACTTCCTTTTCAGTTTTTGTTTCTACTCTTAGTACCAACCTAAACAGAACCTGTACACAATGCTGCGCTCTGAGAACATGCATCTCCTGCCAAGCAAAGAGGTATTTTCTGCAGACCCCTATAAACAGCTACATTCTCCTGTTTCTTTTTAGAGCCCATTGCATAATTGGAAGCTCTGTAGAATATCTGTTTATCTGGCAAATGGCCACACTTGCATAGTACTGCTCACAGCCCCGCGGTAAACACTGCCCTTAGACAGCAACCACTGGAATGGGATGGGGGTTATGCTGGAAACAGTTTTCTCTTGGGAACATGCACGTCTTATTTTCCTTTCTTTAACTAAAACACATTTGTTTAAGATTAACCAAACGTCCTCAAGCTTGTGTAAATGTCTGCTAAAGGCTGGAACAGCTCACTGATACACTGATATATTCTGACCTGTTTTGTTCCATTTGCAGGATTGCTGCCCCTTCCCACTGAAACCTTTTAGGTCCATGTTTTAAACTTCCCTTCTATTTGGTGAGTCCTTGGAATCTGCCAAATTACACTTAGGGAAAGAGCCATTCCCCAAGGCCAGTATTATTTATCTGACAAAAGACAGATCCTTCACTAGTGGAATTTTCTCACATGGCCATTTGGTAGCCAGAGATCCCAGAAGGTGTTACATATACTTCTATTCAGAAAGCTCAGTCTGCTCTCTTAGGTATTTCATACTTTCTTCAGCTGTATCTGTACATCAGCACAGAAAGAACATGCCAAATAGAAGATGCAAAGAAGTTGGTCTAAAATAGACTCAACTTTCAATTGTAGCAGCCTACAGATCCTATACATTTCTGTGGTCACTTCTCCTTTTCTCTGTTTCTAAGTCAGGATCTGACAACAGGAACAAGTAAAGGGGAGATAGATCAGAGAATGAGAGAGGCCAACAGATGAGCAGAAGTACCTTTAGTAAACATGGCCCAGAAACATGTGCTCAGCAGAACTCCACATGTTTTCATTTTGCCCATCTGCAAACAAGTATTTCTCACATAGAAATCCCGTGTGAGAATTTGTGTGAGAAATACTTGTTTGCCGATGGAGTCTTAATTTTTGTTATTTCAAACAGAAAAGTGCTCAGAGGATGCTCATTTTACTCTCACCACTGGTTTACAAACTATACTGCATTTACTATTCATTTATGCCTAAAGACAAATTACAGAAGGAAGTATGACCAATATTGTAATACCTTTGCCCTAGAGTGAAAGAATGGCAAAGACCAGACAGCCACAAGAATAGAGGAGATTAGGGTAACACTATATCCAACTTAGCTGATACTATGCATGCTGTCATTTACTACCTCTTAAATAATAAAAGACATCAAGATAATTCAATGTTGTACATTACAAAAGAAAACCAACCAACTTTTACTTACATATCAACACAGCACTGAGGCTTCACTGCACCAGTAGCATCAACCACCGCATATTTGTTAGGAGTTGTACAAAGAACTGGAACAGAAAGGACAGGAGTGGTAACAACTCAGGAATTAACACCTCACCAACTTCATCAACAGATACACAGAAAGACACGAGTTTTTGGGTTTGCCACAAATATGATTTGTGACATGAATTATAATTGGACTGTTCAAGATCACCAACTAACCCTTAAATAGAACTTAACCTAAGAAACCCACCTTTGAATTTTAAGGCAAACTCATAGGGGTTATATAGAGTCAACACCTGCTTGTGTGTTGACTGGTCATCTGCATAAAATATAAGTTCTGTAGGAAAAACAAAAACAGGAAGATTTCCTTCCACTAACTCTGGCTGTCTTCTTTGTTGCTGCATTGGCACTGAATCCTCCTTGCTGCTTCTTGGGTTCTTATGATTTTGTATCCTCAGAGACTTCAGGTTTTGAAGCGTTTAAGAATTCCAAAGCATTTTGGCAATTCTAAAGGAAAAAAAAGGGGAGGGGGGAAGAGAAAAGGCAAGATTATTTCCATAAGTCTCTACTGAACTGAGGCAGTCAATAAAGGTGTAAAAAATACACTGTGATGCCTGGTTATGAATCTACCTCTGAACTCTTCCCAAAATACAGAAATAGAAGACAATATTTGCATCAGGTTTCCACCCATGCAACAAACTGCTATGAAATAAACTGATAAGCACTTCTTCAGGGGATCATGGCAGCATTTTGGGGTCCCAGTTCACAACCAGGGCTGCTTACGCTGGGTTTCTGCAACACAAACCAAATGTCAATGCCAAAAATACATCCCACCCTTAAAGATATCCCATCCTTGCCTTGGGATAGTAACAGCAGAAGTGAGGAAACAGAAAGAGGTAAATCCCCATTTAGGCAGGAATCTCTGCAGTGGTGCCCTTCCCGGATGAGGGATAACAACTTAGGTATCTGCTCACATGGCACTGAGGTATGTCAAACCCCAGAGACTCAGAACAAAAGAATGGGGAACACCTTCACGCCTTGTTTAAACTAAACTCTAGTTATGACTGCATTGTAGTTCCTGGGATGAAGAACACCAAACAGATTTGGGATTTACTATTCGATTATTTGACCACTGCTGTCTCTAACCAAAGTGCAATAATCGTACTTCTCCCTCTGCCACCCCCCCCCAGCTCTGTTTTGAGTGACATTCCAGAACTAAAACCAGGACCCATGACCGGAGCAAGCAACAATCCCAAATGTAATTCATAAAGGCCAGACTCCCAAGCCCGCATACCGCTGACTTTATGCACTACAGTCAGAACAAAGTGAAACAGCTACTTATATCCCCCCCTAAGAACAGCCTGTTTTACTGTAGCTCCCACAGGTTAATTATCAACCTGGAGATGTCCTTTGAGAGTCAACGTTATGCTATAGTAGAAAATAGTAAAAGAACAAAAAGTTCCTACTGACTCATTCCCATTTCCATGAAGCTTTATAAACCAAGGTCCACCTCAGCTGTTCTCCAGCCTAATAAACTGATTTAGTTGCACCTTAAGACATTTAGTTTCTGAATTTTCTAGCCACAAATAGCCCCCACATTATGAACAATCAAAACCAAAGGCTTGTTTCTGCATTCTAAACGTCATGATGTTCACACTTCCAAGCACCAGATACGTGTCTCATACTTGAAACATGAGCCACCTTTAGGTGTTTACCAGAGTACGTCTGTCATATCTTCAGATTACAGGTTCTGATCCTTATTCCCAAACTAAATGTCTCATTTTTTATTCCAATAGCAACTCTTCCCTGTAATGTCACAACACTCCCTGGAATGTCTTCCCCCCAAGATCCAGTTTCTTTTCAGAGCACAGGTTTGTTTCCACTTCACCGAAATGCTACTAATAATATGCTGAAAACAAATCCCCAACGCTTGTGTTCCAAGCTGATGTTCTGCTACCTTATTAAGAAGAGTCCAGAGAAAGAAACAGCTCTGGACATGGCAATGTGGGCTCGGAGTGCTGCTTGGAATCCTGGTGAATCCCTTTTGTTTCATTAAACTCTGGAATCCCTTTGTGCAGCAAGTGTAAGCACTATTTCTTGAACAACTTTATGTACAACTGCAAAGTGAGAATCATTGTTCCAAGCAAATATCTGGTGACTATATGAGGAGCTAATGTGGAAAACCTGCCAGCTCCCGGGAATGCAAAATGACTTCTGAAACTCCTCACAGGCAGAGGGGTTTATGTTTTATAGCAGTTAGCTCCATGCAGTGAGTGCAGCTGAGATGCTCTGGTTCTCATACATATCTATACTGCATACACTGTGCATAAGAGAAACACAGGCAGCTTTTGAAACTAGCAGAAGTGGGTTTTCTTCCCCTAATAATGATTTACACCACTGCTAGATATTTTTGAGTGACAATATTTAACGAAATGGTTAAACATTATTTCTAATAATGAATGCTATTTTCATTCTTTAGGATTTTATTTCAACACTGCATAAGTTTCATTCCAATCCCTGGTGTCAAACCACAACTCTGGATTCTTTAGCTCAGCAGCAGCATGCGTTGAGGTGTCCAAAACCCCACAGATCACCACATCAGTGGAGGGGTGGATCACTAAACCTGTTAAAAGGCTCATTTTCCTTAAGACACCCATTGAAAATCCCAGGATGCCACAACTTGCAAGCAGAAAGCCACCAATCTTAAAAAAGTATATCCAGTTATTGCTTCCTTTTCTTATTTGACTTGGCTGGATAAGAAATCACCACCCAAGCTGGCAGAAGGAAAAGCTGGCAAACCCAGGCCCATAGTAGCTGTGCTTGCTGACACAGCAGTGTCGTCCAGGTTATAAATTTCTGGATTTCTAAGCAAGCAACCTTTTTGAGACAATCCTTTTTGGCTTGGAAGTCACCTTACTGGGATACTTCATCAAGTGACATCTGTAAAAGGGCTTTTCCCAAAGATGGAATTAGAAACTACACATGTGCTGCAGAGATCTGACAGTTTACTATTAATAACAGCATAGCTTCCATACAGCACTTATCAAATAGGAAACTGCAGAGACTTTTACAGGGGAAGCCCGTATCATCAAAACTTCCCTGTGCAGATTAACCCCTAAGCAGTGCTCATGCGGTGTTGGTTGGTAAGAAGCTCTCCATGACCCAGCTTCAGTGTGCACTTGCAGCCCAGAACCCCCCGTGTGCTGGGCTGCACCCCCCAGAGCATGAGCAGCAGCTCGGGGGGGGATTCTGCCCCTCTGCTGTGCTCTGGGCAGACCCCCCCTGCAGCCCTGATCCAGCTCTGGGGCAACAGCACAAGAGGGACGTGGAGCTGCTGGGGCAAGTCCAGAGGAGGCCATGGAGCTGCTGCGAGGGCTGGAGCAGCTCTGCTCTGGAGCCAGGCTGAGAGAGCTGGGCTGGGGCAGCCTGGAGAAGAGAAGGCTCCTGAAGGGGAGACCTGAGAGCAGCTCCAGTGCCTAAAGGGGCTGCAGGAAACCTGGAGAGGGGCTTTGGACAAGGGATGGAGGGACAGGACAGGGGAATGGCTTTAACTGCCAGAGGGGAGACTGAGATGAGCTCTTGGGCAGAAGCTCTTCCCTGTGAGGGTGCTGAGGCGCTGTCAGGGGGTGCCCAGAGAAGCTGTGGCTGCCCCATCCCTGGCAGTGTTCAAGGCCGGGTTGGACACAGGGGCTTGGAGCAACTGCTCCAGTGGAAGGTGTCCCTGCCCGTGGCAGGGGCTGGAGCTGGAGGAGCTTTACCAACACAAACCAGTCTGGGATTCCATGAACGAGGCTACGCAGGCTGCCTTCAGCACCCCAGCCAGGCCATTTACAAGAAACACGGCTGCCACTTCGTGCACCGCAACAGACTCACCACAACCACTCAACATTGTAGCTGATAGTCACTGTGATTACCTGCAGAACACAGAAGTAAGCACAAACCACGATCTGTGGTCTCAGCTCTGTGACCTCCACAGGTCCTCCCAGTACTAATGGAACTCCTCACTGGTGCAGGAATCTGTCCAACAGAGCTCTCATTACAGGACACAGGCCAAAGAGTAACACCTGAACAATGCCGATTTGCTTTCAGCTCACTTTGAAGTCCAAAAATCACCACGGATATCTCTTTTAGCACAATAAGGATCTTTCCTCCCCGAAGTTACTAAATATATACTGCTGGTGTCACAATAGCATAGATCTGCCAGTGTTCCCTTTGAAGTCCCTTCCTTCATAAACTTAGAGGAAAACACAAAGCGAAACACAACTTCTCTCCAGGGTCAGAAATAACAGCGACTGTGATTTGGTTTTACTTAACAAGTATCTGCTGAGAACATAAATCAAGTGAGGAAGTTTGTTGTTCCCATTTTAACTTCCAACAGCCTCATCACCGTGGCTTCCAAGTGCATCTGTTGGTTGTTGTTGTTCTCCTCACAACTGCAAATAACTCTACAGTGTCATCTGGTAAACACTTTATTCAGAGGAAAACCTCTTTATAAATCACACTTCTTTCAAAACCTGTTCAATTACAGTGCAATCTACTTTTGTTCTATCTCATGATCCATGCTCTAAACCTACACAATAAGCTTTTCTACACTATGGCCTCAAGAAAATTGATGCCTTTTGAGCGCATGTTTACAAAATAAGCCACAAACTCTCCTTCAAAACTCAAGCGGAGCAATTACTTTAAGCTCCACATAAACACAGCACCCAATCTAGAGCAGATCTATGCACATTTTGTTCCTCCAGAAGGTTTTGAAGGCCTCACCGTGCACTTACGCAAACCGGTGTTTAAACTACCTGCAATTATTTGGGAGAGTCATCCAGTGCCGAGAGCATGGAGCCAGCAGCCAGGATGGCTGGATTCCATTATTGTTACCTCTGCCACCGACACTCCATGACCTTGAGTGAGTTGGTTAACCCCATCTCAATGTGCTGATCTAGGAAGGCACATATCCTGCAAAGTATTTCAGTAGGTGGACAGTCACATTCAAACTGGCAGGACTACTCTGCTGCCTCACGAAACCTGGGCTGGAATATGTGACTGTTCACCTCTTACAGGGTGCCCAGTAATGCAATTAGGAACTGTCTCCAGGATGCTGTGACATGAAGAAGCCTCAGTGCGTTACCTATTAGCATGGATGACTACAACGTGCACAAATCCTGCTAGTACTGACAGGAAAATGTATTAGGACCACATTGGTCCGTTTCCTTTATTTCCTAAAATGCTGAAAAGGTGGCAATAACACACACACACACAAAACACAATTAAGAGCTATGTAAAAGCCGGGGGAAATGAAATAACTGCTGTATGCTGCTTCTGAGCCATTCTACTGTATTGCTCACAAGAATCCTATGTGCAAATCCAAAACTCAGCACTGTACCGGCTACAGGGAAGAGAATTAACCGTATCCCAGCTGAAACCAGGACAGGGGGGAAGTGTTTCAAGGGCACATCTGCTTTAGTCTCTATTTTCTCACTTTCGGTTTGTGTTTCGTGCATTAAACCGAAACGCGTTTTATGCTCGTTAGCGCTACGTGGCCTTTTTCCCTGTCTCGGGCCAGGTCCAAGCACTTGTCTCAAAAGCCAAGATGCCACAGATGACCGAGGAAAACGCTCCTTCCTCAGGGAGCGGCGGGAGGAAAGGCGTTCCGACCCCGCTCCCAGAGCGCACCTACCGAAGGCACAGCACCACCAGTAATTGCACCCGCTTAACTGATCCTCTTTGTTCTCCAACAGCGAGCAGCGCAGATAAAGGCTGAGGCATCCGCGCTCTAAGAGCCTCTCTCCGCAGCCGGCGCCCTGCCCGTGCGATAACGCAGCAGCACCTTCGCCCCGCACCGCTGCTCCGCCGACATCTCGGAGCAAGTTCAACTGGGCCCCGGCCACACACCCCCCCTCACGCCGCCCCGGCCGGGCTGCCCCGCGGTAACAGCGGCCAGGCCGGGGCCTCGGCCGCGCTCCTCCTCACGGCCCGCTACGGAAGGGCCGCGGGCGCCGGGCTCCGACAGCGCTCCCGCCCCGGCGGCACGGTGAGAGCTGCCGGCGCCGGAGGCCAGGCCCGGCCTGTCACGGCCCGTCGCTGCCCCGGAGCCCCCGGACCACCCGCGGCGCGGGGTGCTGGTGCCGCGCCGCTCCCCTCCGCGCCCGGTGCCGGGTGTCGCTCTGCGCCCACAGCCCGAACTCACCCTCCGGGGCCGCTGAGGTGCGGGCTCGGGCCCCTTTTGTCCGCCCCCCCCGCCTGCTCCCGTCACTGCAGGCAGCGCCGCCGCTATGGCTACCGGGAGCGCGGCAGCTCCCACCCGGCACTGCCAGGCGTCACCGGACCCGCCCCGGGCCCGCGCCGACACCCGCCCTCTTCCTCCTCCTCCGCCCCCCGCCGCCATCTTTGGGGCGGGCTGGTTGTGAGGCGGCGCTGGCGTTCTGCCTGGCTGCGGGGCTCCTTCCTCGGCTGTGTCCGCGCCCGACGGGCGGAGCGGTTCTCCTGTGGTACACGAGGTAGTGTTCACAATGATTTACCTCATGGATGGTTTCTGAGGCACAACGCCTACCCGAAAGGGTCCGTGGCCCCTTCACGGCTGTCGCTGCTGTTGACCTTGGGCCGTGCGGATCCCTCGCGGCTCGGGTTGCCTCGAGATGAGGCCCCGGCGCTCCAGGCCGATCGCTCACAAACCCCCCTGCAAGGAGGGTCGATGTGTTCCTAAATGCAGAATGAACGCGCTAGCGGGGTGAATGTGGGCCCCTAACTACACAGCAGTCCAGCTGAAATGGGACGTGCTGCCCCCATAACTCCATCTCATGCTGCTTTGTTCTGTGTTCCTCTTATTCATACGCTTTTATTAAACGCCCTGTGGACTTCAGCTCATTTTAGGCAGTATCCACTATTATCTCTCTTAAGTCTTTTTCCTGACTTGGCCTTTTAAGCCCTGTATAATTAAAAGACAAGACTGCATCAGCATAATCCCCACCTAAAATCATCCCCAATTGTATTAATGCAGCAAAACAGTTTTGCTGCAAGTCAGGTGAATAATTGACATTTACGTTAAGCCACCCAGTCAAACAGCATTGCAAAACCTTGGCCCCATTACTAGCCTTCGCCCACCAGTGAAATGAGCACAGCAGCCAGGACTGTTTCACAAGAACAGCATGAAACGATCCAGGATGACAAGTAACATATTTTATCTATTTAAAATCATGGGAGACATTAAATAACATGAGGAATAAATACCCATGTTGCAGCTTGGCCAAGGGGTGTGTGTTAGCATTTGTCCTTTCCGACTACCACCTTCTGCATGGCTAATAGTTGCTCATAGTTCATTAACAGTCTCAGAGCCACAGATGACACAATATTACAGTTTTATTATAGATAGAAATTGTAATCTTGTCAATTTATGAAAATGTAAAAAATGGCAAAAAAAACCCCATTTTATTCCTTGACAGTGTCACTCAGCTCATAGTTTAACATTTATGGTTAAATATAAAGTGGAATTCTTGGTTTGAAACAGACTTACCAGCCTTCATCTTTCAGGGTACGTTCAGAAGCTTATGTTGTGAGCATTACTCCAATGGAGAGTGTTCCTGGTTTTGGAGACCTGGCTCAGGAGAAATTGCAGACATAAACATGTTCCAGGGATATTCAAATCCAGAATAAACAGGATGATCACATGAGAAAAAACATGATCTAAAATGGCGAGACTTAGAATCACATTAATAGGGGCTCCAGGAAACCTGGAGAGGGGCTTTGGACAAGGGATGGAGGGACAGGCCAAGGGGAATGGCTTTAACCTTCCAGAGGGGAGACTGAGATGAGCTCTTGGGCAGAAGCTCTTCCCTGTGAGGGTGCTGAGGTGCTGTCAGGGGGTGCCCAGAGAAGCTGTGGCTGCCCCATCCCTGGCAGTGTTGAAGGCCAGGTTGGACACAGGGGCTTGGAGCAAGCTGCTCTAGTGGAAGGTGTCCCTGCCCGTGGCAGGGGTTGGAACTGGATGAGCTTTAAGGTCCCTTCCAACCCAAACCAGGCTGTGATTCTATGATTATGCTCCGCACCCGACATTCCTATACGTATATGTATGCCATCACTATTTAACCAGCACTGACAGGCAAAAATACTACAGAGCCACTTGATAGTTAGCGGTACCAAAGTTTTTGGTTTGGGGATGCACAAAGCTGCGTTGGGCACAGTCCTGCTGCTCCTCTTGCTGTGGAATTATGTGCTTTATGTGGAATAAAAAACCATTGAGAGGATGGATGTGAGTGTGCCCACATGCCATGTACTGTGGGTAGGCT
Organism: Myiopsitta monachus; assembly: GCA_017639245.1. Taxonomy (NCBI): domain Eukaryota; kingdom Metazoa; phylum Chordata; class Aves; order Psittaciformes; family Psittacidae; genus Myiopsitta; species Myiopsitta monachus. Next base: position 1,151,201 of record CM029925.1, read on the forward strand.
GCTCATCTGCCATGTGGGAGATGAAGACTACTGCCATGTGTGGCAGAAACCAGAATTAGATCTGTGGGAAGTTCTCTCCTTTATCATTAGCTTATTGTTTTTTTGGCTTTCTCCTTTTTGGGCTACTTTATTTTGCCCAAATAACTAATTATTTCGGGTATTGGAGGCAGACTGAGTTTTTCAGTCCTTGACTGCAGATAAAGAAGTACTCGGAAATACAGATGCAAAGGAGCAGAGACACAAGATGCAATAGAGAATCTGCAGCGAGTTTGTCAAGTCACTTTAAGTGTGATCTGAGGCATAAGAAAATGCTGTTCCTGGAGCTGATGTTTGGTCCTCTGAGTTTTACTGACTCTAGAAACCACTGCGAGTTCCCTCCGATCACTGGCTAGTCTTGTGTTACATAAAATATTGCCTCCTTCAGCATGAAACCTGAGCCTGGAATCTGCACATACACAAGGCTCCTGAAAAAGACCAACCCTGTGGTGGTTTTGGTTGCTGTGGTGATTATGCATCTGTTGAAATACTTCATATGGGAGATTCTCAACTCATTTACCACTGAGAAGATTGTCTTAAGTTGTGAGAAACACTGCCTTAGGCCTGATTCCTGTGATTTTCACACTTGATTAGCAGAACATTCCACTTGATCTGGCATGGCAGAAGGACATTGTGTAGTATTTAGATACCGAGAGTCTGGCACTTGGATTCTGTGGGTTCTCTAAAGATGGCACATGGTGGTGGTGTGCAGTTCAGGAGGATGACTGCAACACTTGATGAGGGGCCTCTTTTAATGGATCCTTATCTGAAGCAGTTACACAGAACCACTTGTACTTTTACAAAGTCTGATAGGAAAAGAGCTCATGTGCAGCCAGGAGAGAGCTAAACATCTCAATCCCCATGGCAGGGGGGTGGAACTAGATGATTCTAGACCATCTTAGATGGTCCCTTCCAACCCGAACTATTCTGTGATTCTATGATACAGCTGAGTCATCCCTACAGCTTTTAATGCATTTAATTCTTAATAGTGCACATTCTTAATGTGCTGTTTTTTCTTGACAGTTGCTTTCGCCATGGCACAACGTGGTAGATCCTCTTTGACTGAAGTAACTCAGGAAATGGAGTGACGCATCTGCATTTCCATCCACACCCATGTTGTGTTGTTTTCCTCTTCTCCCTCTGCACAGAATGAATTTTCTTTCTAATTAATATCGGTTTATAAAAAAAGTCTATTCATTTTTCATTTTAAAACACTATCAAAAGAAACAAACTACTGCATCCAAGCATCCACCTTAAAGCTGTGTGCATGTTCTGACTTAGAATCAAGAATTGCTCAACCTTAAGTGTCCAAGCTGTTCTGGTAACTTTAATTCACCAGGAAAAGGTTTGGTTGGGGTTTCTTTCCTTGCTGGGGTGCAGATTGTCAGCCCATCTCCCCAGGGGCAGCATGCTGTATTCCCATTTCATGGCACTAGGGACTTCGACATGTAGCTTTTTGTGTCAGAGGTTAGGCTGTTTGTTTTTCTGACTAATGTGGACCTTGAGAGCCACATATCTGAGCACCACTGAGGAAATATCTAGACCTCTGTTAAAGTGTAATCCCTCTCAGGGCATGCCTATACAGGAGAGTAAAGACAGCTGGAAGCTCTCTCTGCCTGTGCTCTGCACTGGCTGGAGGCAAGCCAGTTCCACCTTAGAAGTCCTTTATCAGCTCTCTGCCTGTGCTAATGGTCCCTGAGATGTGGCTGTGGACAGGGTAAGCACAGCACACCAGAGAGCTGTATTGGCTGCAGGGCAGATACAATTATTTGGGGAAAATAAGGCCTAAAGAGTAGGTGTCTTTAAAGTACTAAATGCAAACAAGGGCAGATTTCGTGCTTGCTCATTCTTGAGAACAAAGCCAGTGTAAGATCTAAGTGATCATTCAAGTCCCTCTCAGGCCTTGTACTGAGTGAATCTTGCCCAAAGTATGCTTGCATTGCACTTCAGACAGGTATCAGAGTTCCCTTCCTTGTACTTGGTGTCTTCATGTGGGAACTCCTAACACTTGTCTTGCTCTGTGAAGCTGTATGAAGGAAGCTGTAATTGAGTCTTAGACACCATGGCATTTATAATCATTTAGAAGCCTCAGAGAGAAAAAACATTTAGAGCTTTATAGACAGTCATCATTTTTATGAAGTGTAGGATCTATTTCTGCATCATGTGGAGGACCCTGCTGAGAATCTCCATTGTCCTGCTCATTGGAAGGCTACAGCCCAGCATGGGCTCTACTTCTTTCAAGCCTGTGCGTGTACATCTCTTATAAATAAGCAGTGATGGTTATTTCATTAGACCCCTAATAACATCTCTATTTCATTTTCCTTCCAAAGATGTTTACTTCAGTGCTGACACAGATTTATAATGTCATCTCAAAAGTAAGAGCCTATCCTGTCAGATTTACAGCTATTATAAAGTAGGATGCTATCTGCATACCAATGGTCAGAGCCTTACCAACATTTCCCCTATTATTACTGCCTAAGAAAGCAATAAAAATTTAACATTTACCATTGAGAAACACCTGCAGGGATGAAATTAAAACTAGATTATATGCTTATCAGTTAAACGTTACCAAAGCAAACTCTTTAGAGATTAACATGAAAATCAGTATTATCGCAATCTTATTAAAAGCTCCACTTAATACAATCCATATTGCACCTCCACTGCTCAAGCGCTCTCTGTGTGTGACTTGCTCAGTTCTTGTGGGGTGTGCAGAGAGGAGGCAGAGTGACCTCACTGATGGCTTTGCTATTGTGTTAGCAAATGCCTACCCTGATACTTAGATTTGTCTTTAAAAGCTGGCCATGAGTGTCATTTGTCCTCCTCTTTCTGATCCCAGCCCCTCTCTGAAGGGCTTTCTGCATGGCCTGCTCTGTTCATCAGCATGGCGCCAAGGCATGCTCCCGGCTCCCTCATGGAGTTCTGCTGGGAATTACTCTGGAAACCACTCGCCATTCCTGCTGAACTCGTTCCTGATTATGGTCAGCAGGAGAAAGACAAGGGCTTTAAAAAGGCTGGAAATCATGAACAAGGAGCTGTTGTTGCTGCTTAGCAGATGGTCTTGTGCTTAGTTCTTGCAGCCTTTGGTCCGTTACAAACATGCTCCAGAGAAGAGGGATGTGGGAGGTGATCTCTGACCTGGAAATTCAAAAAACTGCTGGATTTCAGCTCTGCTGCCACCACTGATTGGGAAGTTTATAGTGCGGATAATCTACGTGCACTGACTTGAAGAGGACACCATCAGCACAGATCCTACCCAGACTCAATTTGCACACCCAATTCTTAGAGTTTATTTCTCCATGTGGTATTAGGTGACCCCTTTGGCTCAGGGCATTAGAAGCAACCTGCCTTGGGCATGTTCTGAACTGTGTATGGGAGGGTACAATTCAGCAACAGCCACATCCCGAGTTACTTGTGTGAATGTCCAGGCCAAAAAACCCTCTGCTTTTGGAGAACCTACCCAGTTCGACAGGATCTCCAAAACACCACTCCATCTCCTCTGTTGTGTTGGCACAGACTGGAACCTTTAGGTAAGTGAATCAGGGATGTGGAGGGGATTCAACTTAAAAAAACCCTAATAGCAACTTAGGTTTTGTCATATTTTAAGCCAACGAGCTTAAACCACGACAGGTTTGTAAAACCAGACAGAACCATGCACAGAGCAGTGGGATAGGGGATGCAGAGCCAAAGCATAGCCAAAGATTAAGGGAGCAGAAATAGCTGGGGCTTGCTTTGCAGGGAACTAAAGACATCTGTGCAACTGTGGCCTAACCTCTGAAGCAATCAGTCAGTTGGCGCAGCTGATTTGCGCTGCAATAGGTTAGGGAGTGTTCAAACAAGTATATCCAAATCAGAGGGGTGGTAACCTATTGCAGGGTGATGCTCCCCAGCCTCTGGGCAGACTGGGGGAGGACTGCTGTCAACACAGCTGAATTGGGGAGATGTGTGTCCACAGACAGATCTGGGCGCTGTCACAGCCCAAACCTGTCCGGCGTGTGCTTTGCTCCCCAGAGCAATGTGTTCCCGTGTGCCTCTGGAGCATCGGCATTTGGATAACAAGCCTCCCTTCCAGGGGAGGCAGTGGACATACCTGAGAACTTTGGCAGCAGCCATGGGCACATCCGAACGCTGCGTGCTCTCATTTTATCTGGACAGATGACTGTATTTAACCTGGGAAGAGTGCTCGTGCCTCTTGCTCGAGTTCTTGGCTCTGAGCAGTGTGAGTTACAGAAATGAGGGGGTTAAGGTTCCATTTTCCAAAATGGATGCACGTTTTCGCATGTACATCCCTGTATCCGAGACGGAGAAACTACTTGACCGTAGTCTGAATATTCCAGTCATTATGCTAAGTAATTCACTTGAACTGCCACTAGAGGTATGGCATTCACTTGAGCAAATACCAAAGGAAACATGCAGTTGGAAGCCTTGCCTGTATTAATATTTCATTTTTCAAGCAGTGTTTTTGATCTGGGGTGGCTTTGGAGACCTCAGCCTACTTTCCCTATTCCTTTTGGGCAGCCTTGCTTTTATTGAACTGCAGCTGGCTACTCAGGAGATGAAATGCCACTTTGTGATGAAAGGGGACAGGATTGAGTGCTCATTTAAACTGCATAAAAAGCTTAAGTACAGTAGCAGCCATCATATCAATCACTTGTGAGTGCCTTATGTGCAAGCTTGTACCAACACATTTGTAAGTCTCATTCCACATGCTTGTTGTTCTGGAGCAGATTTACATTCATTCAGAAATGCCAACATAACAAAATTTGGTTTAAATTAATTTCCTTTGATTTTGGGGAGTTAATGAACAATTCTCACATATAAACACCCTTTGGAGACTCTTGAAAACCTCAGTGGGGACAAGGATTGTGATGAAACTCCCCCATGTCCCTGTGCTGGCAGGAGAGCTGCTGTGTGACCTGGGGTTTAACTGCAGCCCTGCAGTGCCTATGCAGACTGTGAGCAGCACACATGTACCTTTAGTAACATTAGGTGTGGAGCGTAATAGTAGAACCAGACTGGTTTGTGTTGGAAGGGACCTTAAACCTCATGCAGGCCATGCAGGACTTCCACTAGAGCAGGGTGCTCCAAGCCCCATCCAACCTGGCCTTGAACACTTGAACACTTCTGTGAAGTTTAGTTTGTTCAAGGTGGGATAGATTGAAATGTCTCTTTTCAGTTAGACTGTTAACTGCACAGCAGCCTGGTACACGCCATGTCTATAGGCACTGTGCTGCCTGTCACAGCAAAATGATTTTGAAGGGAAAATATTGAAACTAGACACCAGATGCTCGCAGGATTTTTGTTTCCCCCCTCAAATGAAATGTCTGAAGCATTTAATTACAGGAAAAGTGAGCTTTTGATGGGAAAGGTGTTTCCAGCAGAAGTGAAGCACAGATCCTCATAAAACCTCTGGCCTAGTGGAGCCTTCAGGTTGCCCCTATCCCCAGTACAACACTAACAGCGCAGTTCAGTATAGACAACATATATTGCGCTTGATGTGTTCTTATCTTTAGTTTCTTTCTACTCTCTGTAGTGATGCTGATAAATTCACTGCAGTCTTACTACCCTCACAAGTAATTTCTAACTCAGAGAAGCAGTGTACAGTTGGGATACTCTGGATTATATTAGGATAAAAGACAATAAAATCAGATCCACTGAATCTATTGCGAACAACAGCATCACTGTCTGACCTTACTTCTGCCCTATATACAGTCACTAGCAAGGCTGTGCCATTTATTTACAGCTTCCCCCTCTTGCGCACGCAATCGGAGGCAGTAAACTGGATTGCAGGAGTATTTCACAGGAGCAGTTTTGTTCACATGAACGTTACCAACATGCTTCCTCCCCAGAATCAATGAAGACAGGTGGCAACGTTTATGCTTTGCCCACAGTTTTGACAACTCTTCCCAATGGCTCAGTTTAGTGTCAAGTTGACCTTTATGGTATTCACAGTTACATAAAAAGGATGAACGAGCAACAACAAAAGAGGAAGGCTGGGATCATATAACCTTGAAAGCTGGAACTGCCTGCATTTAGACTTTACTATTTGAGGGAGGGAGGCAGCACTGGAGGGTGGTGAAGGCTCATGGCTGTAAGGAATCAGAGGTTCTGCTCTATATTCTCTCTATTACCCTGTGTAAGACGTTTAAGAGCCTACTGCAAATGTCACCCAACTGAAACTGAAAAGGCAGAAAGTAAAGTTTTTGAGATAAACCCCAATCTTGTAACCAATAAGGCAGACTATGCCCATGGGTGAAGAGGAGGAGGATGCAGCAAAGGGGATTTGCAGGGACAAGAGTGCCTTTAGCTCCTACTGATCAGACTTGTGATTTCTGCCTCAGTGAATGCGAATGAAGCACTCGCACCACGTGAAACATTGGGTACGAGTTAATTTATATGACTATTAAGAGTTGGGTTTAATATTTGCCACTAAACCAAAATATCAGCAAGCAACAGGGCAGCATCGCTGCTTCTGTCTTCCTGGTTGCTTATGCTCCCCCCTTTAGTTTCTGCTGAGATACAAAAGGCTTGATTTCCACACACATTAATCCTTTAGTTATTGCTAAAGCTGTATGACATGCCCATACCTGTGCCTGGGTAGAAGGGCTTCACTTTCTTCTGATCCTAAACCAGATCTGGGCTCATTTGGAGAGCTTCTTCCCACCTTGGGTTTAACTGCACCTTCCCACCTTGCTCTGTGGGATTTTGGGGTGGATATCAGGGATGTCTTAAGCCACTGGATAAAGTTTGGATCCCCTTAAGGGAGCAGCAAATAGTCCCGAGCCTTTGAGGCCAGGAATTCATACTTCTTTCACTGGGTTCCCTGGAAATGGCCATGTTTCTCCCTCCCTCCTAAGCCTCAGAAGGGAAGGGAACCTGCTGAAGAAACAGCAGGTTGACCTCGATGCTGCTCAAGCTCACTGGGTTTGGTTCAGGCACTGCACCTGAGGCCTGCCTGCTTCTGACCATTCCTCAAACACCTCCAGAGCTACCAATGCAGAGTATCAGCATTGGGGTTCGCTAAAGCAGTTTGCTTCTAGTTTCCTTAACCTTGGTGGCAATGCACAGTTGTGTTTTCGGAGGGAGGGCTGAGTTTCCCTGTATATTTGTCACACACTAGTTCTTGGTTTGGGACTTTTTCTGCTATTGTCTGCTAGAATTTGTTTTATGGCCTGTGTGACACAGGGGCTGATGCTGAAATCCTCCCATGGCTTTTGGAAGTGCAACAGAAGCAATTCCCAGCCCGTGTGGCAGGAAATCTGCATGTTCCTATGAATAAAAATGAAGATGAAAGCAGGGTGTGTGGGAAGACCTGGTTGTGACAGAACCTTTCCCAGATGCTGTCTTGGTTGGAGAGCAGTCACAAAAAGAGGGTTTTTTTACCAAGCTGGTTTAGATCCTTGTCAGTGCATTTTGGCAGGAGGCAGGACATGGCCACTGCCAGCTGCCTTGCTGAGTTATATGTATGTTCTGTACCGCTGTAAAACTAATGATGAGGCCATGATGAGGAAATAAACCTCAGTAGGAGAGAACAGTCAGCAAACCCCCAAAGCTCACTGTGTGCAAAGAGTCCCATCCCTTAGATGGGTTTGCTTTGCTTTAATGATGGGAGGGGAAAAGCATTTGGAGACAGCAAGCTTAGTGCAGACCTGGCCTCTGGAATTAGATAGCACTCTTTTGCCTATCACCTGGGAAGGGAGCAGCTGAGTGTAACGCTTCAACCCCGGCAGCTCTGTACAGTGTGTCAAGGAAAGCCTTGGGAAAGATAAGATTCTGACGTTGTACTTTGACAACGAGTCGCAGTGACCGAGAAGGCTCTACGCTCTGCTCGCAGCCAGCACAGCAGTTTTCCATGGCGTTGCTGCAGCACTGCCCTGCCTCTTTTTATTGCCCTTTGCCACATCACCAGCTCCTGTAGCCAGGGGTGCTGGGGATGTGCCAGTCCTGCAGCCCAGAGGTGAAGGACCAGCTTCAGAGGCAAAGGGACAGCTTTCTGAGTCTCTGCAAGTGAGCTGCAGCTCCAGATGGGAAGGAAGAGTCCAGGTTGATGACAGATATCCTGTGCTGCTCCTGTTTGAAGGCAGTAAATGAGTAAGGAAAACATTATGGCTGTATGGGGTGTGCAGCAAGGCTTTAAGTTTGAGTTTACCTACCTTCCAGCCCTCCACATCTGCCCTATTTGCCCAGAGGTTTGCAAACACAGCCGTGGGAGGATTGCAGGGGTAGTTGGCCGACAGCCTGGACTGTATTAGCAAGGAACGCACCAGCTATAGCTGCATTCCCTGCAGGAGCTGTACCCCACATAGCTGCTGCAGATACTGTCCTCTCCCTGGGTCCAGAGCCTGGCTTCCTGCATGCAGGAGTGCTGCCCCTTCAGCCTGTGATGCACAGGGAGATGTGTGGGTATCACTATGAGATCAGAAGTCTCTCTATAACTTGTTTATTACTCTGCCAGTGATGGCAGGCAGGATTCCTTGGATTTCAGGTCCTGCTGCCCTCTTGGCCTTGTTACAGCTGAATCCTTGGTTGTCAGAACCCAGGTGGAGTCACAGCTTTGTATGCCTCTGATTAAGCATTTCAGGGCTGCTGGGCCTGACCCTGCCCAGCATCAGCTGCTAATCTGAGTTCAGCTGAGGTGCCTCTGAGAATGATGCTCCATGTGGCCCAGGTTAGAGTGCAATACCCCCAACCAAAAGCCATGGACTGGGTGTCTGTGTTTCACTGAGATGCTCTTTGGAAGGTGAGGCTAAATTCTGTGTTTTTGCTGCCATTCTGAAGTGTTGTACCGTGATGCAGAGATGGAATATACTGTTAGGATGTTCTTTGTTTTTTAAGTAGTGTGGTTGTTGCATATCCTCTAAATCAAAAAAGTTAACTTCTGTTTTTGTGGTCACTTTGGCTCTATCACGGACATGATTGAGGTAAGCTCCTGCTATGGGTATCAAGGAGTAATGTATGTTTTCAGTTTACGAACTATGCATCTTGTGTAGCTTTGGCTCTTCCTAAAGAATAGTCGGAACCATGTTAGAGCTGTGCTTCCCTCTGCTTGTTTTCCTTATAAGCTGCACTTTAATTTTCACTACTGCTTTCCAAAGTGTGTTTTCCTTGTTTTGTTCCCATACATCCATTATCCTGCCATGTTAATTCCTCCTCTGTTTGTGCTTAACAAGTGTGTGCACTGAGGAGAGCTGAGCATCCAGAGAGGGGCAAAGGGGCTGTGAGCTCTTGGTAGGGCACTCTAAGGCATTGGCACAGAGTTACTAACCCTGGAAGGGTACAGTGCAGTGCCAGGAGAACCACCTTAGCCAGACTGCTGAATGACTTAGCCTCCTCCCTGCCTTAGTGCAAGTATCCCACTTATCTTAATGCGCTCCAAAGTGGAGAATACAAGTACTGTGGAAACCCTGAGTTATGAGTAGCTCATCACACATTACCACTGTGCTGGGCTGTCACTGGGCTGCTGTGGCCTTCCCCCTTCAGTTTTTAATGCCGTTTCAGTCCTTGTCTGCAAGTCAAGTCTGTGCCCAGCACTGATCACCCACCACATCCTTTTCGCTCCCCTCTGCTCTGCTGCTTTCTCCTCTTTCTTTCCTGCCTGGCTGGCTGCTGGATGGTGAAGGGGGGAGCAGGATGTGTGTGTGTTGGGAGGAAAGGGGAGATGGCAGCTGGGAGGTGGACCAGGGTGGTGGTGCTGGTGGTTGAGGGACAAGCTGCCTGCCCTCAGCTCATGTTGTACAAGGCTGGAGAAGTGTTGGGGTGACGAATGAGCGTGTTATGACATGGGGAAATTGCTGGCACAGACTCCCAGTTTGGTTGGCTTTTCCTTGCAAACACAATGGGTTGAGCTGAATAGGGAATAATTGAAGTTTGAAAATGTTTCTGACTCTGTTCTGAAATTGTTTGGAAGAGAACTGGCGTTATTATAGTCCTGTTTGGTTTGTAATGGCTGGGCATAGGCAGAATTGGAAATCCTTGCCTGTTGTAAATGCTGCACACACCATCTTTTACTGCAGTTGCTATTTTTTCAAGTGAAAACGAGTGACTTCAGGGTGGAGTTTCTGTTTTTCCTGTTTGTGTGTTTGGTTTTCCTTGTGTCTGAGGTAAACTGTTACTTGCACTTGGCTGTGGGGAGCAGAGTTTGGCTTAGCTTTTCTGTCTTTTCTTGTAGATGGTACCAGATTGTTACTGGGCACTGGGAAGCTTTTGGGGCAAGAATAGAGGACAGCTGCATTTTCTACCTCTTAAATACAGGATACATAAACTACAATGAAATACCAAACTATAGGATTAAAATCTTCCTTGTTTAAGCTCAGATTTGCACTTCAGTAGCTAATGTGATATTCTCTCTCTGCACAATTATAAGTGTGGTTGCTCTGGGGAAAATGGGAGTGGAAGGGTTGGATTGCAGAGCTCTGCCAGAAGCGTATCCTGCTCCAAGGAGGAGAAGAGCTGAGCAGAAGGATGCAGAGGACTGTGTAATGCTCAGCACTGACGAGCAGCACCCGGCCTTGCGGCTCAGCTCTCAACAACAGGAACTGCCACACTGGTTCCAGGAACAGATGCTGAATGATGAAGACCACAGGCCGACTCCTCTTGACTTGGTGCCTCCTCCCAGCTCTGGGAAGTCAGCTGAGTAAGGGTTTGAAAACCCCAAGGTTTCACCTCCGCTCCTGTGTGTGTTTGCTGTTGAGCACAGTCCCCCATGTGTTTGTTTAATGCCTTTTAGAATCCATTTTCAGGCTCGGCAGCCTCCTGAGGCACCGACTGCCACAATGCAATTATGGACGGTATGAAACAGCACTTCCTTTTGGGTGTGTCTGCTTTAAACCTGCTGCTTAATGACTTTGTTGGATGCCCCCTCAGAAAGTGAACAATTATTCAGCATGTTACAGACTGCTGTCATGTCCCTCTGCAGGCATCTTTATTCCTAACCTGAAGAGTTCTTGTCTCTTTAATTCCTTCTTCTAGTGAAGCTGCTCTGTATCTCAAAGATAAGTGTGGGGTTTTTATTACTTCTCTCTTTGCTCTTGGACAAAAGTGTCAGGGAAACTTTATCATAGTTAAATGATTCTTTGGGCCCTCTGTGTGCCAAAATAATTAGTTTTCAGCCCTTGGAAATTGCCAAGAGCTTCTGAAAGGAAGAGAAAACTTTGCTCTTGTACTCCCCTTCAGTTTGAGGTTGCATTCATATCCCAAACTAGGTAAGAGCATGCAGCAAGTAAACAGAAGGATCTGGATTTGAAGTTCTCCTTTGCTGCCAACAACCCTTCCAACTTAACACACACAAATCGAGTGAGTGCAAGGAAGTGACAAAATGGGGACCTGAGAGATCAGGAAGCTCAGTAATTCAGTCAGTACTGAGCAAGGTCAGCAGTGCTAAACAGGAACAAAGATAATGACTGCAGGCAGAGTGGAGTTTGGTGTGGGGTTTTGTTCTACTTAGTCCAGAATAAGCACAATATTTTCTATCATGTGTAAATCTTGAGAGAGAGGAGTAAAAAGGGGTTTTATTTAAAATGCTCCCATCTGGCACAACTACCCCTTTGGAGAGAGGGAAATGCAAATCTCAGATCCAGGAGCGAGCATCTGCAGGGAACACCTGGCTGCCCATTCTGTCTGGTGCAGCTCATCCACCTTGTGCCCTTTGTTCCTGCCCTTTCACACTCGAGCTGACTCCTCCAGCCTCTGCACACCTATTTCTTGCTTGCTGCTGTGTCTCAGTTTTAGGGTTTCCCATGTGCACTGCACTGTCTGCTCCTGCCATCTCCTTCTTTTCACGTCACTGCACAGGATGAGGTCGTGTCCCTGCCTAGGCTCTTCCTGGCAAGAGCCCCTACCAGATACCTCAGGAGATGAGCATCTGCTTCCTCTTCTTCATTATTTATCTAGAAATAAAACACCCAAACAACCAAAGGGCACCTATTGAGGAATGAAAGGATGGTTTACATTCTCCTGTGCTTTCTGCTGAGTTCCCTTCCCACCTCACAGTGCTGCCAGGGCCTTCCTCTCCCATCCCATCCCGCCTCGCTGGCTTGTTACCACCCACCCATTAGATCATGTCTGAAATTAGCTGGTGACAACTACAGGGCAGGGTTGGTTTCTCTCGCCTCCTTAGCGAAGGCTTGGCACAGTTTTGAGTGGGTTTGCAAAAAATAGTTAAAACCAACAAAATAAGCCCTTGTGCAGCAGAGGAAACCAAGGTGGGAAGGCTGAGTACCTGGGGGAGGTGCTGGTGAAGGTCTGGTGCAGAGGCAGCAAGAGCTCATGTGGCATCAGAGCTTGTGCTCAAAGTAGGTAGTTCTGTCCACTGTGTAAGAGTGGACATCCTGAATAGTCATGATGATGAAATATTGGATTCAGGGAGGGATGGGGGGGGGGGATAAGATTTTGACATAAATGCTTATGATAAAATGCAACACTTCTGTTGCACAGTGTTTTCTGTAGTAGCTTTGGGGCAACTGAATGATGATAAAATAGACATACTGATGCACAAAAGTAAGATGACAATGATCTGTTGAGGTGATGTTGGAAATGTTAACATTCATCCCTACATAATACATCAGATTTCCAGTTCAGGACCAGTAACTTGATTTTAGGTGTTCTCAGCACAGGGTTAACACCCATCGAGTGCTGTCCCTCCACATTTTGGACACTGTTCCTTTTCTGAGGCACAAGGTGATGCCAGCAGGGGACAGTGGGTGTTCCTGGGGGAGTGAAAAGATGCTGAGGGCTGAAAAGTGACTTGCAGATCCCAAATTGGAATGCTGAGTCTCCCCGAGACTCGCAGCAGGGCCTGGGCTGCTTTGGATCAGGCACAAGCAGGATGTAGAGTGCATGGCCAGGTTAGATAAACTTTCTCTGTGGGAGATACTTTGAACTCTGCAAGGGAGAATTTCTGTTGCAGGCAAACCACATACGTAGTGAATAATCATGACTGTGTCCAGAAATGAAAGAGCCAAGTGTGGCTTTCCCTTCACGGTGAATCCTGTCCTAGAGCAGGTCCCCAGCCTACACGGGTGCTCTTTGTCATAGAAGACATGCTGAGAGGTAATAGATTAGCAATGGTAACTTCTCACTGTGTGGCACAAATGTGACTTTCCTAACCAGCCCCTGTTAGCTCCAGTCTATTTAAAGCTGTGTTTTCAGGTGTCAGTTCTGGTAAGAATACACTGGGTTTAGGACTTCCTCACAGAAACACAGGCAGAAGGATGTAGTTTTCCTCAGAAGAGGCAATCTTTTTAGTCTGTCTTTATATTTTACCTTGTAGAATGTAATAAAAGCCAAATCCTGCTACTTTGCACCTTCATTTAATTTATATTGTTGCTTTCCGCATGGGTAATACTTTGGATTATTATCTACTTTTTTTTATAATGCCTTTCATCCAGAGATCTCAAGCTGATTTGGCCTGATTCCCAGGTACAGCTTAGCAACACTTAGCATAAGACCAGTAAAAGGAAGTAAGAGGGAGTTTCATACACTTCTTGGCTGGCTGTCAATTCAAATGCACCTACAGGTTGGAGCATCCCCGGCCCCTGAGCCCCCGCTTCCTGTGGCTGTGGCTGCTGGGTGTGAGTTTGTCTCGGCCAGAAATCCCTCTCCCTTTCCTTTCTCCTGCTTCCCAAACAAGCTCTGTTCTCTCCCAGCATTTATAAGAGAGAAGGGATGGGACTTTATGTGGGGAGAACTTGGTGGGATGTGTAGGGGGGACCCACCCCATTCATCTGATGTTATTTGTTATCACAAAGATGCACTAAGCCAAAGCCATTTTCAGTTCTGTATCTCCCTGCCCTGTGCATAGGTATATGCAGTGTTAATTTCTTTTCCTCATCTTTGCATTCAGAGTAACTCAGTTCTCCCATTTGCTGTATTTACTGAGGTGGTTTCAGTTTCTTTTTCAGTTGCCAGAATGTTTTTGAAGCTTTTAGTCTGAATTTCTTCTTTGGAGAGGCTGTTGGACTTTGGAACCAGCCCTCATAGGAAAAGCCTTGCCTGTCTGGAAGTCTGCTCCAGCTTGGTTTGTTGTTCAATGTGCTGCTTCAGAGGTTCATTTTATGTCTCCTTGGAGGTATTTTGTCAGAGTATTGCTTATCTACCCTTACTGCAGAAGAATCCACCATCTTAGCTAACCACTCACTTCCTCACCCCCTGCTCACTGGTCTTGAAAGCAAAAAGGGAATCAAATGGTGCCTGCTCTTACGCAGTGATCTGGCTTCACCTTTGGACCATGGGCAGCATTAGCTGAGCTCACATAAAAACCTTGCAGAAAGAGGAAGGCTACTCTGTGCCATACACAGCAAAGGGTTAACTCGTGTGTTGAGGAGAGGGGGAGAAAATCAGGCTCTGGCGGGACAGTTGCCCTGGATTGTTTTCCTGAGCATACAGCTTTCTCTTTTTGTGGTTAAATATGACGGTTACAGTGTAGTATTTATGCACAGTCAGTAACTCAGCACAAAACATGCTGCAGTCAGGGCATGTATCTGTAGCCTGTTCCTTATACTTCAGCTGAAACTGGGATTCTTGCATTCGCTGAGGCCTGTGTAAAGAAACTGAGGTGCACATCTCCATGGGAGACTTACACAAACTCCAATGGCTCACAGTGATGTTGGATTTGCACCTCAGCTCCTGCTTCTGTCCTCCAGGCTGCCAACGCAGCCTCCTGAAAGGCACCAGAAAGGCAAGTTTTGGCTCAGGCTCCCAAATTCTTGCTTGTCTTTTGTGGAATGACTGCAAGTGAAAGGGGCAGGAATCTTTAAGGGCTGAGTCACAATTTTGGGGAAGTTTGTCCTGTAGTTACAAAATCACACACACAAAAAGAAAGTGCTGCTGAGCAGTAGCCTGGAAAACACTGGTTTGCTTTTATTTCTTCGTTTCAGAAGGGGCTGTGTGACACACTGGCAGCCTTTTCTGGTGTCTGGCTTAAGAGCAGCTAAGTGCTGATGGGTAAGAATATTCAACTCTGATGCAGCACGCTATCAAAGGACTTGAACTTGCTCAGCTTCTGCCATCTGCAATGTAACTGTGTTCTCACTCTGCCATAGAGTTACTGAAGCTGTAAAGGAGAAGGTATTATTTAGCACAATTTCCTACCTTTCATGCACAAATTCTTTATGTAAATAGGGGATTTCATCTTTTTGAAAGGGACAGTATAGATCTGTGGCTTCTGAATTCTCACTGTGGTGTTGAAAACTGCATCTTGTGTGGTGCAAAGCAAGTCCCTCCGCTCCGATAGCAGCCCCTTTTGTTGTGTGATAAGGATAATACTTCCCAACTCACAGGATGGATTAGTCAGTATTTTTATAGTGGTTTAACAGTGACCATTTCTGCTGTGGCTTCAAGCCTTTTAAATCGAGCAGGAAAGTCACCAGGGCAGCTGTATCACAAGACCAAGATAGGGAGCCACAGAAGCAGAGGGAGGTTTGAAGGATTTAGCTGTGGATGCAGATTGTAAGGAGATAATTTCTGACTAAGGTATCAAGTATGCCCCAGATTCAGGTGCTAATCGTTGCAAAGCTGACCTCCTTCAGTGCCTAAAGGAGCATGGCTGATGGCTCACAGGTATAGTCCTTGTTCAGGTCAGAAAGCAGCTAGGCGAGGGAAAAAATAACAGATGAAAGCTTTAAGAAGAAAGGAAGATTGTTAAAGCTAAAATCCTGTTAGAGGCAACAGCTTAGATTCTAAGCTGTGTTAGGACAAGGAACAGAAAAATAATAACTTCTCAGCACAACAGGGAAAACCACCAGTGATCTGTTTGGTCAGAAACTGGCTGTAATTATTCTCCCAGAATTATGTTCCTTTTTACTGTGGGATAGACTATCTATATGGGAACTATCTCAAAACAATTATAGGAGAGCTTAATCTGCAGTAGCTGTTCTGATTAATTTCCCCACAGAGATGGTTTCTTTCACTTTTGCAGCTGAAGGAATGTAGATGAGTGTAATTTCAATTAAAAGGCAAGAAAAGTTTGAACTTTACAGATGTAACAAATTGCTGCTACTGTAGCTGCCAGGGAGCCAGCACTGCCAACACAAATTGTATGGAGGAGCAGTAAAGGAGCACTCACCCTATCTGCATTCATGCGCATTAGCAACCATGGAGTCTGTTAGTTGCAGGAATAAAGGAAGTCTCATTAAACTTAACAAGTGTCTTGAATTGTGCCCGGAAGAATTGCTAGACTTCAGCTCTGGTGGTGTCCAGCAGGAGCAGGCTCCAAAAGCCAAAATCCTCAATGGAGAAAGAGGGAGAGTATGCGAATCTTGCCTGCTGCTGCCCTTGGAAAGGTCAGCCTCTGAAAGAGGAAACAAGAGAATTTCATCTTGACCTTTAAATACTGTGTTTGGATGAGAAGTGGCTTTTAGGTATCTGGCAGTCTGGAATAATCAAATAACAACTATATGGTGAGGGTATGAGCTTCTAATTGTTCAGCATTTCATAGAGCCTGACTTGAGGACGGTGTAGGACGTGGGGCCTCCAGGTTGCCAGTTGGAATTGGCTGAGATCAGCCAGAGTCAGAAGTTAGTCTCTGATCTCATCTGGTTGCTGTGAGGAAAATGCATAGGTGGCCTCATCAAGTTGTCAGCACTGGGACCTAGCGGAATTAGCTGGCATCTTCTACCGATACTGTCGTTTCCATTCAGTCCTTAGCATACCTTTTCCTACCCAGGAGTTCTCTTTCTAGGCTAACATGCAGCAGTGTTTGTATCCGGTATCTGCATTTTTGTCTTGCTTTATAGAGATCTGAGTCCTGTTTCTTTCAGTCTGGCTCCACTTCTATGCACTGATCATTTGGGTAAAAGTATTTATCTGTTTATCCACCCTGTCATCTCTGCTATGATGGTTCAAATTCAGCAGCCCTGGTCACAGTCGTACTTGCACATACGCAGCTTATGGAGAGGGCCTGGAGTCTCCAAGTTTGACAGTGTTTGTTTTCAAAATGAGTTGCTCTTCGACTATGAATTTATCCCCTTTCGGTTCACTAAAATAATTTGCTTGTGTTACATGAAAAGTATTTGCAGAATCTGAGATTTTTGGAAATACAAACTTCTAAAACTAATATTGAGACTTGCCACTGTCCTGTATTCAGATGTCGGGGTTTTTGCAGTGACAAAAGGGACAAGTACAGCCCTGAATTAAATGAATTTACATCTGATCATTTTAATCAAGATGGATCACGATATCTTTAGATATTTGCATTTCAAAATGGTTTGGATTTTAGAATTTACCTGTGGTGTTGAGGAACAACAGCATTTCCCAAGTGCTTCACAGAGTGAAAACTCCTTGCCTGTTGCTCAAACGAACACTAAAATAATGTGTGGAAAAAGCCTTTGGGACCGAAAGCGTTGGAAAATATTATCCGCTTCTTAATTATTGTTTTAAACTAAGATTCATGTTGACAGTGCTGATTTTGTGTGTGTTGGATTCGGTCCTGGAACCAAACGAGCATTCAGGAGCAGACATGGAGCTAAATGTTTCCTTGGTCTCACTGCATTTACCCAGTCAGGAGCATGCAGGGGCCCGTCCCAGCACCGCCTCATCGCAGCTCAGCACTCCCGTTTCCCCTCAGAGCTGGACACCGAGATCCCGTCTTTCAGAGACTTTTGTTATCCTTACATGAGTGGTAGGTTAAAGAAAGGGTTTTCACTTTGCAGACCTGTGAAGAATTGTTGAGATGAGTGGAAGGAAAGCCCTTACATTTAAACTGGAAGTTGTCTTGTCCAGATATTAGTACATTGAACTGTTCAGAGAACCAGCTTGTCACCAGGAGAGAGACTCTCCTGCTGGAGGTAAGGAAACCCCGTCTACTCTATCTCAGTAACACCATGCTGCCGTCAGTGTTTGTTGTTGCCCTTCTGAACCTCTCACTGCTCCACTGTCACTTTTTCGTTGGCTAAAGCATGCAATGGGCTCTATGCCAGTGACTGAGTTCAAAGCACAACCATATGTTTTCCTAATTTTCTTGCATTATAACTCAGTGGCTTTCTAATCCATTCCCTCCTGCTTCCAGACAGGTGATACACTGCTTTAAGGCCCTGACACTATTTGTGGTGGGAAGTAACAACTTCCCCACCTTGCTCATTGTTGTGAATGCTCCATCCCTGGTGGTGTTCAAGGCCAGGCTGTACAGAGCCGTGGGTGACATGGTTTAGTGTGAGGTGTCCCTGGCCATGGCAGGGGGTTGGAACCGGATGATGTTAAGGCCCCTTCTAACCCTATTCCATGATTCTATGATTACTGTGCAGGACTGAGCAGAGTGGGGGTCGAGAGTACTTTGTTTTTAGCGTGTTGCCATCCTGCCTTCACCCAGGTACCATGCGGTGTCCTGTCCGTGGAGACAGCCGTTACCTGCCTGGGAACAACCACACGTGAAGCGCTGGGGACTCGGTGCTTAAGTGTACTCTGAAGTACAGCCCCGGAGCGATGCTATCACCGGGTGAGGAGCCGAGCTGCTTCGCTCAGTGCCGAGGGGCCAGCCCACAGCTCCCCTCGGCCCCATCGAGGGTAGGCCGCGGCGGGCAGGTGTGAGGCTGCGGCTCGGCCTGCGAGGTGACTCAGCGGCGGGACGGTTACCGGTACCCGGCGCAGCGTACGTGTGCGCGGGGACACCCGCACTGACACCGGGAGGCGGCGGCGGTGCGCCCGCCCCGCCGAGCCCCTGGGGCGAGGGGCGGGGAACCCCGCAGAGGGGCGGAGCGGGGTGACAGGTGCGCGCGCGCGGACGGGTCCGGCAGCCGCGCGTCCCTCACCCCCCCCATCCCTCCCCTCCGCCATGAATATGCAAATGCAGGTATAATTGCCAGCCAATGGCGTGCGCGCTGGTCACATGGTGCTGGTGGAGGCTCAGGGAAGAGAAGTTGGGTCTGGGTGAGCGCAGGCAGCGCCGCGAGCAGCAGCAGCAGCAGCCGGAGCCGCAGCCCCAGCGAGCCGAGCCGAGCCGGGCAGGGCGGGCGGGCGGCCGGGGCAGCCAGCCACACAGCCGCTGCCCGCTCCCTCCTCCCCGCGGGGTGCCCGGCGGGCCGGGGGCTCTGCCTGGACCATGCCGATCCTCCTCTTCCTCATAGACACGTCCGCCTCCATGAACCAGCGGGCGTATCTGGGCACCAGCTACCTGGACATCGCCAAGGGCGCTGTGGAGATCTTCATGAAGGTGAGCGCGGGGCCGGGGCGGGGGAACCGCCGCCGCGGTCGCCCCGTTCGCCCGCTCACGCCGTTTCTCCCCGCTCTCTCTCCGCAGCTGCGGGCCCGGGACCCGGCCAGCCGCGGCGACAGGTACATGCTGGTTACCTTCGACGAGCCGCCCTACTGTATCAAGGTAATAACCCCCCCGCGGCCGCCCCGGCCGTCCCGGGGCCGCCCCTGCGCCGCGGTGGGGCTGCCCTCGGCGCGGTGGCGGCGCGGCGCAGCCCTGTCCGGCCCGGCGGCGGCAGCAGCAGCCTGTGAAGATGGCGGACATTTTGCTTTTGTATGGAGGAGAGAGGCTGAGGGCGCTGCTGAGATGGAGGAGGGGGGGGGAGGAGACGGACGGGAGCGTGATTCACCGCCCCGGCGTGCCGAGGGGGGCGGGCCCCCGGCCGGCCGCGCTCCGCCCCCCGCGCCTCGGCTCGCTCGCCTCCCGTGAGGCGGCGGCTCCTCCGGCGGGGGCCGCGCCTCGCCTCAGCCGCGGGTCGCTGCGGGGCACGGGGTGAGGGCAGGAGGCAGAGCCCTCCTCACGGCCGCGGGACCCGTCCGTTGTGGGACGGAGGCACCCGCGACTGTTCTCCGCCAGCGGCAGGGTTGGGTGTTGGCGTTCCCCTTCCTCCGTACTCCTGCAGCGCTCTGTAACCCGCACCACTGTTGGCTAAGGCGCTTGTAATTGCGGCTCCGTGCAGGGTTGCGGTGAGGTGGAGGCTGCCTGGCTGACTGCGCTTGTCCCCGTTTTCTCATTCCTCAGCACTGAGGCAAGTAGGGCCATGCCATTTATCACGTCGGCTGCACCACGAGGTTATGGGAAGAGGAAGAGAAATCGGGGCTCTGTGTCCCTTGTACTGTAGCCTGCACCTTGCCGATGGAAACATCTAGCTTCAAATGTTTAAATAAAGCATGCCACAGAACACATCATTGCCATGGGAGCTTTAGGATCCTCCTGGATTAGGGCTTCATTTGCCATGACTAGCATAGTAGTTATAATCGTTGGCCTTAGACCCGTAAGTATGAAGGCTAAAGAAGTTCATGTAAAAATCTGTTGCTGGTTATCCCAGAGAATAAGAACAAACCTTGTATAGATCTCCTCAGCTAAAACTTCTTGACGAGAACACATAAACCCCCCTGTGCTCACTCATACCATCTGTTCACATCTTTGATAATTGGGAAACTTAATTCTCAGGAGCTTTGAATCTTGGCTCCTTTCATCATCAGTGTATTTACCCAGCTAAAAAGTCCAGCCTGCTTTCTGAAGTGATAGGAGTTGAGTCAGTATTTATTGTTACTGCACAGTTCCTTTCCTTGGAAGAAGGTGCAGAAATAATCCTATTTCTGTGAGTTGAAGCCATCCGTCTTGAGTTAAAGGAACCTTCTACCTGTCAAAAAACCTCGGTCTGCTCTCAGGTTTTCTTTTAGGCACCATGCACACACCCTTTTCCCCAGCCATGTTTGTGGCTGGATGTAAAACCTGAAATCCTTGTTATGCTCCTGTTAACTGTAGGTTTCTTATGTTAAGGGCTTTTTCTCCTAGTTTTGTGTCAGATGTTTCCCAAGTGTACCTTTCTTATGTCTGGGGAGGAGACCTTTTCACTGCAGTGCTAGCAAGCATACTGGTGCCTTAATAAAAACATGATTCTTCTGCTGGAGCTCTGTGGTTATGCTACAGGTTATTACCACATACATACTCAGATCTGCTGAGGAAGATCTTTCTGCTTAATGAGCATCTGTGTGCATTCTAATGTAATGAGCCTCTGACTCTTCCCAGTTTTAGTAAATAGTAATTGGAAAAAATGGGACTGTGTGATATCCATGGTAGTGTTCAGTCATGTTTGATGAACAATAAATAGCGGGGGGGGGGAGGAAGCACTGTGCTTCTTGTAACTTGCTAACGTCTCTTCTTAGAAATGTATTTTTCTAACTTAAGCATGCCGATTTTGTTAAATTGGACCTCGGACAATCCTTTGGTAATTTGTGCAGGACCAAGCTGCAGATCCAATAAATACATGTTTATAGGAAGTATGATTACAGCTCCAGTTCAACCATTACATAAAGGCTTCATGACATATATCAGTGTGCTTAGGCTGTCATCTTCCCTCACTCCAGCACAGAAAGGCTCACGGCAATGCGATTCTTCCCCTAACTAGAAGATGTGTTCTCAAGACCTTTTGCTGGTGTTTCTGATGCCACTCTGTTGTGTTTTCTAAGAACCGCAGTTATGCCAGAAAGTTCTGTGGCCTAGGTCTGGTTCTACATGTCTTGCAGAACATGCTTGTAAAAGAAAACAAGAAATCAGTTTCTTTGCGAATGCTGCTGTAGTTTGATACTTTGGATTTAGAGAAGGGCAAAACCTGACAAGTGGATGTATTTTGCAAGTGCGCTTTCCAAGTCTGTGCAGTAGGGTCTGGTTTTGGTTAGTGGCTGCTTTATCCTCTTGTTTTCTTTATGATTTACACTAATTAAATTGAATAATGTCACAGATAGCTCTTAAAGTTACCAGTGAAGCGATTGAGGGAAATAATCTTGTGGAGACCACCTAGGAGGTGGAGGTATTGTGGGAACTTCAGGTCAGAGTAACTGATCTTAGTGCATTGGGTTTGTTCCAGAATTCATTTATCTGTAGCCTTGGAGTACTTTAAATCAGCAGTGCTGGTTCACATGTGATGCACAAGAATATATCAAGAAAACATCATTTGCGTGGTGGTATTGTGCGAAGCAAAAGCATCCTGCTATTGCACAGGTGATTTACTGAAGTCTGTTAAAGTAAGAGGATGTATTTGGAGTTGTCTTCAGTATAGAGGGTCTGAAAATAGTTAAGAGGCCTGGTTTTAATTGACTGCTCACAGTTCTCTATTTGTGCCACTCTTGAAAACCAGGATTATTCAGTCTCTGAGTTTACACTGTGGCTCTGCAGCAGCTCTAGTGGCGTGTGTCTGAAGAGGAGATGGGGTGCTGAGCTGGGCACGTGGGGAACAGGAGACTGGGATGGTAGGAATTCGGTTCCACTCTTGTAGCAAGTATCTCTGGAACCTCATTAGCTCTTTTGCTGCTGTTCATGACATAATGCATATTTGGTGATTTGTGGTGGTAATTATGCAGCTGTGTACCACTCTGACATTGCTTCCAAAATGCCATCCAGTAAGAGACAAATATTTAGTATTTTAAAAGCATGTTATGAGATTTATAAACCCGTAGTGGTTGAACAGTGTGATCCTGTACAGGTAAATGGAAAGATACCTGTAAGTTCTGTTGAATATTGGGTTAGGCTCTCATTTTATGGGCTAGGAGGGAGAAATTGGATGTTACTTCATGAAGTAAGAAAGTTCAACATAATATATTTATAGTGTGTTCTTCTGCCACTGTGAGTTTTTAGATTAAAAGCGTAATAGGATGCTGTCAAGCAAGTCCATTTCATATTAGTGGCATGTTAGCAGCATTGGAGTGAGCTGATCCGTTCTGATTTGGGGTATTTGGGCACCCTTGGGAAGCTCACAATACCTATAGTAAAACTCCTTTGTAACCAGTAGCACGTGGCAGGTGTCTTACTGCAATTAAACAACAATATAGATGTTGAAGGAATTTACTCTCCCATGTGTATCCAGTTCTCTTGGGTGGGAAAAATGGATTTTAGAACAGTTGTCTGGCACAGCATTTGGTGTTCTTGGTCTTGTAGCTGAGATAAATGTGCTATCTGATTCAACGGATTTGGTACCTGATGTGTCCTTGTTCAAAGGCTTTTATATTCATGGACTGCTAGGACTTGGAGCTTGCTCCATCCCATGGGAGCTTTGACCTTGGATGCCAGCCTCACCTTTCTCATCCCCTTGGGTTCAGTACCCTACGGGACTGGTACTGAATGCCTGGGGAAGAGAGTGAAAACAGGCCAAGCATGTTACCTACAGCTCTGTGGAGCACTTCCCAAGCTCCTGCAGCTTGTGGTTCAGACAGCCATGCAGAGGGTTGGAATGTCACTAATGGTTTTCTATGGCTTCTTCTATCTATTAGCCCAAAAGCATAGAATCATAGAATGGTTTGAGTTGGAAAGGACCTCAAGAGCATCTAGTTCCAAGCCGCCTGCCATGGGCAGGGACACCTCACATTAGACCATGTGATCACGTAACTTTTAGCATAGCCAAATGCTTTTTGTTTGTCTGTCAGATGCAAGTTTCTCCACACCTAAGCATGTTTTCTCATGATGCAGAAAAGAGGGAGGGAGGTTTCAACTCCACCTACCTAGATTCCTCTGTAAATGGAGCTCATACCAAAATCTGTGCCTAAAGCAGAGTTTTTCAAAAGGAAAGCAAGGTTTAGCTCTTCGGTTTTTATTACATTCTCAATTTCTGTTAAACCTCACATCCTGCAGTTTGTGGTCTGCCTGTGGATTTGTGCTGCAGATGGCTAGCTCAGGCCCAGTGGTGGTCAGATGTGAAGTTATTGATTAACTGGGCTGCTCTGTTCCCTTGTGACTGGTATCTGGCTGCTGGCAGTGCGATGGCCTTGCCTCAGTGCTGGAGGAATATTATTTATGGTAGGGTCACAGAAATACGGCTTCTGCTCTGCATTCTTGTCACATTCTGTGGTATGACCTTCATAAATGATCTGGCCATAAGTCAGAGAACTGAGGTTATGTTTACTCTGCCAAATCTGAAATTACATGTATATGTATCTTTCTCTCTCTGTTATGTGTTACACTGAATTTGGTTCAGTTGTGACTGCACTATAAAAATAGGCTCCCTGAATTTGAGTGCAGAAATATGGACGTAGCTGTCTGAGAAGTACCTTAAAATAGTTAATACAGTGAAACACTTTACTGTTTGAGAAATGCAAACTGGGACTGATAGATAGGATGCCTTCCAGTTCTGTTGCTGTTCCCTGCTAGTCTGAACATATGTTCAGTGCTAAAGAGCTCTCTTGTGGAAGCAGCCTGTTGTGATGGACTGAGCAACCTGCTCTGTCCCTCTCAAATTCTCATAAGGGGTTGAGCTTGATGACTTCTGATTAGGGGCTGGATTGGGATGCAATAGGAATTTGTAAAGGCTCTTTTAAACATCTATCAAAGAGTATTTATTACCTGTAAATACTGTGTTCATTTATGGCATTAAAATAGTGCTTCTAAACTGGGACTTCATAAGGTCAGGCTTAGGGTCTGACTTGCCACTGACTGCCACTGACTCTGCAAAGGGGGGTGGCAAATGAACAGGCTGTGCTGCAAAACAGAGGTGGGAGATCCATTTGTCTGTTTCTGGAAGATATTAGATCAGAGCTCCTGACCTGAGCTGCAGAGAGAAAGAGAAATCCAACTGCGAAACCTGTTGGGTTTGAGGCAGAGTTCTTCAGGAAGGCTGCCTGAGGTGGTAGGAAATGCATTTGTATGTGTGTGTTTTAACTTCTGGCAAGGAAGAAAACCAGAGGAATACCTAGTAAGCTGACTTAAAGCAAATTCACAGAATAATCTTAAATTGGTTAAGCCTTTACAGGAGCCTTGAGACACAAAACTCCATCAGTTTTATGTGTAAAAGGTCCGGCTTTTGGCAAATGCGAGTACTTGGTGGTCTGATCCGTGCTGTGGAAAAGGCCGTATGAACAGCTGGAAATACAGTTGGGGTTTCACAAGTTGGTACTGAGGTATGCAGGCAGAATTGTATGGTGCAGAACAGATACTGACTACAGGGGCGGGAGGGGAGCTGATACCAGAGCTGTACAAAAGGAAAAGAGCTGAGTTCAGTGGGAGAGGCCTATCTGTCTCTCCAGATACGCTGTGAATGATGTCCAAACTTTGTGAACCTGCTAGCCGCGCATTCCTGGAAAGAGGAAAAAAATGCAGAATGTAGTACTGAAGACAGGATGAGACGTAGGTAGACTACAGAGTCTGTTGATAACTAATTCAGGAGGCTGTTCTGTATTTGTTACGGGAGTGAGAGCCATTCCTCCTTTACCACCATACGCGTTTTGAGTCAGTCCTAGCAATGTTTTATTCCTAAGTACCAACATCTTTCATTGCTACCTCCCCTTCAGTCTTGCCATACATCTTTCACTGAGCTTGCTTTGGGTTTTGTTATGGAACTTGTGTATTTGCAGCAGGCTGACTTTCAGCATAAATGACTGGCAGGTTAAACCCAGCAGTTGCTCTTCCTCTGTTAAACACAATGGAGTTAAGAAAACAAAAGTCACTTCACTGTTTAAGGAGCACTCATGCAAATCCTGGTTGCCTAGTTCTTTCTGAGAATAAAACAAACCCATACCTCATCTGTTTGAGAATCTCTCACCAACGAGTTTTTCTGTGTTCCTTTCTAACTGCCTTATCACTTATGAATGTGTGCAGTTTGTGTATGCATGCAAAAGGATACTTTTTAATTAAATATCTATTTTGAATTGGATAAGGAAGGCCAACTATGGCTAAAAAGTTCTTGTCAGTTCAAGTGGTAGGTTTGTATTTTATATATTGAAGTTCATATGTCTTGTAATCTAAAAATCTAATTAAAAACCCCTTACAGTTATCAGTTGGCATGCCTGCAGTAGCATGTAATTATGTATTGTAGCTCGTTTTAGCTTGTAAAGGTACTAAACGGTTTCCAGTAGAGAACATCCTTTAAAAACCACATTCCCTTTCTTGAGAGGCAAGATACTGGATAGTGTAAAGCATCTTAAATGCCACTAAACGTGTGTACGCATGAAAGTCTCACTTCTTTCTCCCTAAGTGACTGCTTCTTGCCGTCTGCCTCTTATTTGTGAGTTGTGGTGAACATCCTTCTGCAGGAACTGGCGTGAGAGGAGAAAGCACCGTACTGAGATTTGTGCTCAGTAACGTACCTTTCCTTCTAAAAAACCCAAACAAACCAGTAACAGAGTGATTCGTTCTTCTAAAAGAAATACTTTAATACGTTCTGAAATTGACGTCTCGTGTAAAAGTTCAAGTTCGTGCACGAAGGTGATGAAGTTTCTGCAATGGATTAATTTGAAATGGAAGGGCAGTTCAGAAATGAGCTTCTTGACAGACAGAGTGACTTGAACTCTGCTTGGCTGTCACTTCTGTCGTTTCTGAAGTTAAATACTGGAAGTTGTGCTTCTGCCTGCACGGGAAGGGAGTCTGTGCTGCTGAGTTAGTTCTTAATGAAAATACTTGAACTGGGTCTGTTTCTGCAGGAATCTGCAAACAAAAAGCTTGGTCTTTCATCTGAAGTGGGTTGCAGCTTCCTACTACCGATGAGATGCCAGAGGCCTTGAATGGAAACCAGCATCTGGTGTTCGTAGCTGCCGTAGCCTTTTCTCTATTTTCATCTTTTTATTTGGTTCTTGAGCTGATCTTGGACACATTCAAAGATGTAAGCCCTTAAGACTGCAGGATAAACTAGACAAAAGTAGATATGTTTGCACTAAGAGGCTTAACTCATCCTCAGTGCAAAGGTTGTCTTTATTTTAAAAATAGAAGCTTAAAATGGGGAATCAAACAGTTGAGTTGGGGCTCCCTGGTTGTATTTTTGTGGTGAGATGTTCTGTCAGGAGGAAGGGGCTTCGTGAAGTTGGGGGTTTCTGCATTTACGCTTTTAAACTATGGTGCTAAATGCTGGTCGTCTCGCAGTGGATCAATGGGAAAGGTAATTAAGGTTGGAGACACTTCTCAGTGTTCGCCCTTGCAAATACTCTTCAAAACAGCTTGCCAGAAAGAACTGATTTGCAGCAGTGGTGTAAGAATGATGTTCTGAGCTGCTTGTGAACAAGGAAAGACAAAAGTTGGTGTTTTCCTATTTCAGACAGCTGGAATCAAAGGGGAAAAGGTAAATTCTGTACCACATTGCTTGTCTTTTGGAGGGGAGGACAGTGCCCCTAAGTCCAAAGGGCCTGTGAGAAAAGCCTGGAATTCTTCAGCTCTTCTCTTACTCACTTTCTCTATTGAATGCCTGTAGCCCTGATTTTATTAAATAGCATGGACTGCCAGAAAATCAATGCAAAGAGCAGTTGCTGTTGTTGCAAGTCTTAAATGCAGATTGTTATTTAAGTAATTCACTCCTGTAAATTTAGAGTCTTGGTATTTTTTTCTTCCTTCTTAAACTTCATTGTTACCGTGTACCTCTTAATATATAACTCTTGTGCTTCTACCCCCCAAAAAGAAGTATACAGGTCGTAATATAAAGTCTTGCTTTGCGTTTTTCTTGCTAATTGTGGATTATTCAGAGAGCAGTTGTGTAGTGATCAGTTTCTAATTCAATTTCAGTCATAAGCAGCATGTTCTCAGGGTAAGGCCTTAGTGAGGTGCCAAGGAAAAAGTGCATTCTCGTAGTGAGACTCAGTTATTGAGCAGATGAGAATCTGTGGTTGCCCATAGACTTACAAGTCTGTATTCACTGTACAGAGTGAATCTCTCTATTCACTCTGCAGAATTCACTCTGCTTTGTTTGAAAGACAGAGTTTCTTTTAGTGCATTTATAAGTATCTCTGACACTTGAACTACTTATTTTACCAGGTAAGTAAAGCAGAGCCTTGTTTTCTTCTAAATAGCTTTTCCTTCCCCTTATTATTTTCTAGCTAAAGGGCCAATCTCACATTTTACCCAGTTCCTGTGATTCTTTGGGCTCCTGTGCAAGCTTTCCAGGAACAGCAGCACGAGATATGTTAAATGTTATTCTAGGCTACAAAATGAATGCTTCAGAATGCCTGAATTCTGCTCTTTAAAGATGAAGATGGCTGTTGAGCTGTGTGTTCAGAGAGGCTTAGAAACTCTTAACTGTCTAAAACAGTGTTGGAAAAAATACAGATCTTCGTAAGGTGGATGTTGTTGAAAAACTCATCTGGCTGAAAACAAAGCTCTACAGTGTGGTTAGGCTGGTGGTGTTGTGTTGCTTCTAAGTGAGAATAATGCATTAGTATTGGTCTTCGTAGCATGTTAGTGGAGCCAGGAAGTTGTTATTTAATATACACAGAATAGGGGGATGAGCTCAGCTCTGCTTTGTGGGAAAATCTGCATCTGTTGAGCCACAACTCTCAACGCCTGTAGCTGCTCCATCGTCCTGGTGTTGTGCTCGCTGGTCGGGACCATGGTGACACCCTGGGCTGGGACAGGGCTTGTGGCCCTATGGAACTTCTTTGGAACTCTGGGGGAAAGCTGTGGCTTACCCTCTTCTAAACAAAACCCCCCTCTGCTCACAACAGTGTTGCCAATGCCACCAACTTTCTTTTTTCTGTATCAAACTGAAAGGTGGAGTTAATGGTATTTGCTAGGCCTGGTTAGTTGAGGATTCTCAGTATGTGTTCCTTCAGTGGGTGTATGAATTTGATTGTGAGCTAAAGTTGTCTCTTCTTTTTCTCCCCAACGCTGCCTTGGGAGGCGTTTCAGACATGCATTGAGGGAACTTATGGATGGATGACCCCGTTTAGATTGGTTACCTCCTTGAGATCCAAAGTAAGCTTGCAGTACATGCACAAGTTGTGTGATGTGCTTTTTGGAAGGAAGGGGAGGAATCTGATCGTTCCAGAATGAGAATGAGAATGATCGTGCTGTGTGGTCTCTACTCTGGGCTGTGAGGGTAGAGGTTCACCAGTAATTCTTTTCCACTTGATTCCCCAGGCCATGTCTTGAAGCATCCCTTGTGCTGATGGCACACACACTCTGTAACCTTTTAGCTTTTGCCTTTAGTCCTTGTGACTTTTCCAACCGCAACACTAGGAAGGGACCAGAAGGTAAATGCTCCATCCCTGACAGTATTCAGGGCCAGGCTGGACAGAGCCTTGGGCAACATGGTCTAGTGTGAGGCATCCTTGCCCGTGGCAGGGGGTTGGAACTGGGTTATCTTAAGGTCCTTTCCAACCCAAACCGTTCTGTGGCAGAGCTGGGAGCTGGCTGGCATTGGAAACATGTTGGGTAGTCTGCAAAAGCAATGGGTGCTTGTGCCTAAATGCGCATTTTTGATGGAAACCTCAGTGTTTTGCTGGTTGCCCTCTGTACAGTGGCTGTTTTGGATGCACCTATAGTGGTATTTCTGAAACGACTGCTGTGCTGATGAACAGAAGCATACAGCCTCTTGGTTTGCTTACTGTGCTAGAGCTGCAAGTTGGATGATTATGTCTGTGCTCCCTCTCTACTAAGTGTGAAACATAGCTTGGTCTGGTTCAACTGTGCTTGGGGAGTGTTCCTCAGAAATTGGTGCTTTAACTGGATGATGTTCTTTTATTTAAATAAGAATACTTTTTGCGATAGGGTGATACTAAGATCTCTTTGGTGTTTATACTTCCCTTCCTTCATGTGTAGTCCTTTCATCCTCATGCAGCAAAGAGTGCAGTGAGTGTAGCTGTCAAAACGTATGAAATATTGTTGACCAGAAAGCTAAATCTAGATGGATTAAAGTAGGAGCAGCAGGTAATAAATAAAAAGGTAGTGTAGGCTTTTTTCTCTTGGCACTGATGATTATTATCACTTGATTCCAAGCACAGTTTCAAGCTTTGAGTTGTTCATACAGCGTCTGTGTTTAACACTTCTAACAGGAGAAGGTACTGCTTCTCCCTAAATGCTGGTATTAATAGAAGGCCCAGTACTTGTTTTGTAACTGGAGCTCAAGAGTCTTCTTACTAGTGTTGTATGGATACTGTGCTTAAAGATGAATATGAGTTGTTCTTGCATGAACGTCTTGAATTCTCCTCAATGGAAAAGCATTTGTGTATCCTGTTTGTTGTTGAAGTCATCTTAAAAGGACAGTGAGCCACATGGTGTAGTTTGGCCTTGTGTCATAAGGTGTGTGATGCTTTTTTTTTTTTTTTTTGAGGTATGATGGAGAAAATACTTTTTTCTATCCAGGATTAGACCTTTTTCTATGTAATTGACTGTCAATAACAGTTGGTACTTACATATTGCACTAGAACGCAGTTCTGATCTTGTTCCCATTCACTAATACATTCTTTAGAAAACAGTCTGCTTTTATAAATGAATCAGTCTTTTGCTGGTGTGCCTACAGGGGAGCTCAGCTTAGAAATGTGCAATCAAAGGACATGTTCGGCTTAGATATAAGGCAGAAGCTCTTCCCTGTGAGGGTGCTGAGGCGCTGTCAGGGGGTGCTCAGAGAAGCTGTGGCTGCCCCATCCCTGGCAGTGTTCGAGGCCAGGCACCGTGGCAGGGCTTGGAACTGGATGAGCTTTAAGGTCCCTTCCAAGCCAAACCAATCTGTGATCCTGTGTCCTGGTGCACCTCAGTTCACTCTACAGACCTTTCTTGGAGCACAAGAACTGGTTGCTTTTCAGATTAAATGAAAGTGGAAGATGCAGCCCAGCCCCTGAGCGATGAGTCTGCAGGACTCTGCTGTAGACAGCTATTCTAATGTAAACCCCCTGAAATCCAGTTGTGTGGTTGTCACCATCTCTTAGAAACCACTGACTTCTGCGTGCTGCACTGCTTGCTGGCCTGAAGGTAGCCAGTGGGTGACAAATTCTTCCTTGCACTAAAGCCGTTTCCAGTTGTGTAGGGAAAAATAATGTGGATGAAGTGAGCAGAGGTTCTGTGTTTGTTATCAAGGTACATAGTCCGTGCCAAAAAAGAGTTGGGGTGCCTGAAGTGGATGGAGATGGAGAACATCTAAGCAAAGTGACAGCAGAAATAACTTGGTGGGAAGATACAATTAGCTTACTATTCTCAGTGCTTTAGCCCTAATGTTAGCTTGTTGCTCACTAGCTCTAATGTAAAGAGAATCAAGTGACACTTTTGTAGGCTTTTTACTGTACTTCAGTGCTCTGTGGGCTTACTGAGGAAGTGGCTTAAACCTGCATATTGACTACCCATTAAAGTACTCCTCAGATGAGGACTGAGAAGGTGGTTTTTGTTAGGCTGGTCTCATAGTATCTGCTTGAGTGGCCAGGCCTTGTTCCTGTTGTGCCTGAGCAGGGTCATGTCAAAGTTTTACCCTCAAACTCTAATCCCTGTTTGAATTCCATGTGAAAAGCTTCCAGCTTGCTAACCAAGGCTTTTTTTTGTCTTTTCATTCATCTTTGCCCTTCAATCTGACTTTGTTACGGCAAAGGGTAAGGGTAGCAGCTGTTTGTGTTTTGAACCCTTATCTAAGGCAAGAGGAGACTGGAAGAGTGGGGAATAGAACTAGTAATAGAAATTATTTCCTGCATGCTCATGTGCCTAACATAGAGATAGCAATTGCTCACAGCTGGCTTGAGCCCACCAAACCTTCTCTTCCCACTAGCTTTGCATCAGAATAGTTAAGATCTGTTGATGTACCTTCAGCAGGACAAGTCCTCCAAATCCAGGACAGCACAGCTTGGATCCAAGCTGGCTCATTGTGTTCAGCAGTACCCTGATGATAAGCTGATTTCAGGCCTGTGTGCCAGTATCATTCTGTGCTGGAGGGATCCTAATCTGCTGTCTGAGAGGTGGGTGTTGCGATGTTGTTCTGTGCCAAGAACAAAAAAGAATTGATCTTGTGAGTTTCTTTACTTGGGGCTGTTTGATATTGTGCAGTGACAGGATTGGAACATTGCATAAAAGTAACTAGAGAGCATAGGTACTGAAATGGGAGAAGTGTTATTCTGCAGCCAAGGTACAGACAGAACTTGAGAGCTTTGTTGCCTCAAAAATGGCATTTGTAAGTGTTTCGAGGGGATTAGTGTCTGTGTATGTCTTAGAGCTGTTCTTCTGCCCATTTGCACAGCACAGACACTTGTGAGGGTGAAATCAGTAGGTGATACAGGTGGTGTGATGTTGGATTATTTTAGGACTTTCAAATGTTAAATAAAAACATACACAATGTTTGTTACATGTCAGTACCTTCTGCTGTATGCTTATTCTTACTAATAAATCTCTGAACATCAGATAAAGAGCGTGGGGTAGTGTCGGCATCGTACTGATGATGTCCCCCCTTTTCCCCCTTGGCTAAATCTTGTTGTAGGAGAACTGGGGTGACCAAGATGGTCTGTGTGTTTGCTCCTATTCTGGAGTTACTGAAGCTGGGACAGGGAAGCTCTGTGTTACATAGGAGGGTGGTCCCTGCTGCAGAAGCCACTGAGCAACGATGGGGCTATGTTCAGGAGGTTACAAATAAGTGAAGGTATTTTGGCATTTGAGAAGCAGTGTTATAGGGGGTCCAAAAGAATAATTGAGTTCCTGAGGGAGCTCACACAGACATGGACAGGTTTGGGTTATGTACAGTTATCAATGAGCAGAAAGGTAACACAAAGATGAACCATTCTGATGGTTTGGAAGGCAAACTTCTCTGCTGCTTTCAGTGTCTTCCCACAGCACTCAGAATTTCCACAGCAGGAGCAGTTAGAGATTACTACAGCTGGATTTTCTGACCATATGCTTTCCAAATGGATGTCGCTGCCAACCTGAGCTGCCACAGGCGTGTTATCCTGAACTCCTCTTGGGTTTTCCAAGATGGGCGCATTTAGTAATAGCTTGAATTACTGAGTCTTTAAACAAGTTGTAATACTGTGAGATCCAGTTCCTTCTAGGGCAACATTACCAGAACTTGAAGAATCAGTATGTTTAAATACTGAGTATTTGCTGCAACCCAGGCTGTTGGGATTGGCATGCTAGCTTTTCAGATTGTCTTCTGGATCAGATCTGAAAGCAATCCAGTGAACAATAAACTACAGTCCTGTCTTTTGGCATGGCCTAGAGAAGCACTAAAACCGAAGGCTTGCAGCCTCAAAGGAGCCAGCTCCCTGGTGAAATCAGGCTTTGGATCTGGGATTTTTGTGCTCTGCTGCCCAGCCTCTGGGTTTTCCCTCAATAAGGTGACCAAACCATACTAAGAAATAGTTGGAAAAAAGCCCCAAAATGTTGTATTGTTTAAAAAAGCCAACAAACCGACAACCAACCACTAAAACCCCTACAATAAAATCACTACATATGACACTTAAGCCAGTGTAGTTAAGAATACAACATGTATGTGTTGCACACATTCAAAACTTGGGAATGCTTTGCTTGTACTTTAATACTGCTCTCTTGGGTGTGATAAAGGTGGTGTAGGGATTTGGCTTTGTTTGGTTTCCCCCCTAAAGCCTCTTGCAAGATCTTCTTTCTTGCCTCTTGCATCTGAAGTCATCCAGTTCCTACCCTGTGCCATGGGCAGGGACACCTCACACCAGACCATGCTGTCCAAGACTGTCCAACCTGGCCTTGAACACTGCCAGGGATGGAGCATTTACCACTTCTTTGGGCACCCTGTGCCAGCGCCTCAGCGCCCTCACAGTAAAGAACTTCTTCCTTAGATCTAACCAGAACTTCCCCTGTTTCAGCCTTGAACCCATCAGCCCTTGTCCTGCTGTCCCTGATGAAGAGTCCCTCTCCAGCATCCTTGTAGCCCCTGATACTGGAAGCTGCTCTGAGGTCTCCACACAGCTTCTCTTCTCCAGGCTCAACAGCCCCACCTTACTTGGCCTGTACTTACAAGTACATTTTTCTTTCTCCCCAGTATGATTTCCTTACAGAGGCAGCAGCCAGTAGCTGAAAGGGGGGATGCTGCTTCCAGGCCTCAGGGTTTCATGGGACGGTGTCCAAAGCGTGTCAGCGCAGGAGGCTAAATGACACTGCATTTTTGCCTCTTCCTGGCATAAGCAAGCAGGGTGAGATGTTGATTGTAGTACTGGCTTTTGGGTTTTTTCCCCAGCCATCTTTGAAAGCCTTTTGGTTGTCTGTACAGGCTGAAGTGATTTGTTCATCTGCGTTATCAAAGGAGAAACAAGTAACGTCATGGCATGGGAAAGGCTGCCGGTATTGCTGTTAGTAAATGCTGGGCGTAAGAGTGACTACGTAGGAACGTAATATTGAAGATTATGAGAAATCACTCTCAGTGTAGGTTCACAAACAACTAAAATAAGGAGTTCTCCATAGTTACTGACCTATAGAGGATACATAGTGTTGTAGAAAATATTTTGTCCTCTAAGGTTGGGGGGTTTTGGTTGGTGGGGGTTGTTTTGGCCATTAGTGTTTCTGCTGCCAAATGGAAGCAGTGCTACATAAAAGCAGTGCTTTTTGTTTTTTTTTCTCTCTAAGCAGCATTAGTGTCAGTATTTTTGAATTTAGGCAGGATTATTATTTAATCACTTCAAAGTGCTTTCTTGAACTCATTATTCATATGCTCAGCGTTATGTATTTGACTTTTTATTTTGCCCTAAGAATGATCCTGCTGCATCTATGGAGAGGCGAATATACAGAGTTCTTTGGGGCCTGAGTTTCTGTCCCGGAAATAGACGTTTAATTGTATACATTGGCTTGAGTCTTTCTGGAGAAGACATTTTGCTGCAATAGACCTTCTTGACACTGATTGTGGTGGCTTTGATTCAAGAAGCTGGTTCTGAGAAGAGGGTTGAGAATCTTAGAAATCCCAGCCTGGTTTGTGTTGGAAGGGACCTCAAAGCTCCTCCAGTTCCAACCCCTGCCACGGGCAGGGACACCTTCCACTGGAGCAGTTGCTCCAAGCCCCTGTGTCCAACCTGGCCTTCAACACTGCCAGGGATGGGGCAGCCACAGCTTCTCTGGGCACCCCCTGACAGCGCCTCAGCACCCTCACAGGGAAGGGCTTCTGCCTCAGAGCTCATCTCAGTCTCCCCTCTGACAGGTTAAAGCCCTTCCCCTTGGCCTGTCCCTGCATCCCTTGGCCAAAGCCTCTCTCCAGGTTACTTGTAGCCCGCTTAGGTATTGGAAGACTGTTTCAAGGTCTCTTAGTACATTAACTAATGGGACCTTTATTTAAAACTGGGTATGGAATTAGGAAATCCTGCATTTGCTGCCCTTGTTCTCTTGATATGGAGTTCTTCAGTGTTACTCGATTTAAACAGTACAGCTCTCCTCAGCTTTAAAGATCCTAGGAGGGGCTGCAAGATGAAATCCAGTGTTCATAGCAGGCAGAGCAGTGAGGATCAGCTGCTCCGGGTGCCCTCAGCTCAGTTCTGCATGGGGGCAGTGGCAGCATGCTTTGCAGGCAGTTGGCCGCACTGCAGCCAGATCAGGCACAGCAGGAGCTGGAAGCTGAGCAGACGTTTTCAGATGGGAAAACAGCCGAATCTCCAAATCTCGGTGAAGACCATTCCTGTTTATTTTACAAAGAAATACTCTTAAATTCATTAGAGTTCAAATCAAGAGTTGTAGGCTGGGAATAGTGTTTCCTGTCGTGGTTTAAGTCTCTAAAACTCACGAAAGTCGCTCACTCACTCACTCCCCCTCTTTCTTCCCCCAGTCCTGGGGGGATGGGGAGGAGAATCAAAAGAATTCAACTCGCACAGGTTGAGATAAGAACAGTTTAGTAACTAAAGTATAACACAAATCACTGCTGCTACCATCAGTAATAATACAAGAGAAATACAAAGAAAGAGAACACAACTGCTCACCAAGCCCGACCCAGCCAGTGCACCCCCCAGCAGCAAACACCCCACAGTACCAAAAACCTGACCATGCCATGCACCCCCAGTCCACCACCACACCCTTCCGGGTCTCTGCTTCTCCGGTTTCCCATCCTGGACATGACGTGCTGTGGTATGGAATAACGTCTTTGGTCAGTTTGGGTCAGGTGTCCTGTCTCTGCTTCCTCCCGGCTCCCCTCCTCCCTAGCATAGCAATGAGACTCAAAGTCCTTGGCCAGACCAAAACATTACCAAGCAGTAACTGAAAACACTGGTGTTATCAGCACTGCTCCCAGGCCCAAAATCAAAAACACAGCGCTGCACCAGCTACCAAGAAGGAGAAAAAACGACTGCTGCTGCTGAACCCATGACATTCCTTTCTAAATGTTTTGTTCCCCCCTGTGCTTTCGTACTGAAGTAACTCAAACAGCAGTCTTTGTTGGCAAACACTTTGAACTGCAGCCTGGCTATTCCCAAGAAGCTGGACTCCTCAGATGGGTGTTTTTAGCAGACTTCCAGAAGGAAGCAGTTCCACCTACAGCTCAGGGTTCATAGAATTCATGCAGAAAGGTCTTTGTAATTGATCACTTAAATTGTTTTAAGGCAGCCTTTTTAGGCTCACACATCATCGCTTTGTTGGGCTTTGGTGTGGTTTTACTCTGAGAAAGATCACTGACTAAGTCACTTTTACTCCAAAACAATGACCCTGTGTTTGTACTTTACTCTTTGGGCTGAGCGTGTGTGAGGCTGTGGCTCAGCTGATGAGATGCTGCAGTTTGTTAGGCTCTGGTCGGGAGTAGGTTGTTGATGGTGTGTTGCTGAGAATGACCTGACTGATGGTGGTCACACTGTTCGTGTGAGCTGCAAGTGTGGTTTGGTGATAAAGCTGAGCCAGTTCTGCTGAAAGTCTGCTCTTTCTTTGCTCCGTTGCAGAGCTTGCTCTGTGTCTCCCTTGTGCTAATCTGAAGCCTGAAGAGCTGGTTCAGGTTGTTAAACATGACCAAACCCTATTTTTGTTGTATGTCCTTATGATAAGCCCTCATTCCGAAAGAAACTCTCCCTAGCTTAGGCCTGAGAGCTCAGAAGAGCTATTGATCATCTCGTGTCCTTCCTTCCTTCCTTCTCCATTCTTGTTTTTTAGGGCTCTCAACTTACTGTCTACCCTCTGACCACCTCCACAGCCCCACATGTACTAAAGGTTAGCAGTGGGATATAGCTGTTGAAGGGGCAGGAAAATCCCATCCTTTCAGATTCTTACACAGTGCGGTGATTGCTGCTGAGATTGCTGCTCTGGGGAGCAGAGAAGCTACCTCATGTGGAGGACGTGTTGCTTGGAGGTTGTCCCAGCAAAAGTCAGGCTGTCTGAAATGATTCTCTCCGTGTCTGAGTAACTAGGATTCCTTGTGGAGCACAGGAATGTTTCTGGTGCCAGAGGATGGTGAGCCTGAGTGAATAACTGCTGCGGAGAGTACAGCGTGATAGCAAGGCTGGTATCTGTGAATAGCTGGGATTTTCAAGCTTTGTGTGTTGTAGTTGAGGCAGCTTAAATCCTGTGCCCATCTCTGTGAGCTTGTGCTTCCTAAAGTAGTTACCTCACTCTGCAGCATTCCACATCTTAGGAGAAGGGCATGCTGATCACAAGATACTGATGTGTCAGCCCTGCTTAACATAAGGTCCAGAGTGTTGGTGGGACTGAGCCATCCTCATCACTGTTCCTCTGAATGGGCTGCAGACGCTGTCAGCGATAACTTCACTTCCTTCAAGACCTCCGAAGTGTCAAGCTGTGATCCTGAGGCACAGTGATTTGTTTCTGTGTTACATAGGGCGCTTGCAACTACCACAGTGTTTTGTGTGTTGGGATGTAAGGACAGGAGAGTGTAGTTGGAGGAATGGCAGTCAAAACATCCAGGGAGGAGAAAGGCAGGGGGGTTGTACTGCAGAAGTGACAGAGGGGGCTTGATTTCTATTAATTCTATCACCTCTACAGCAGTTTCCATGGTCAGAGATGGATATTTGCAAGTTGTTTCAAAAGTGTGTTTGGAGTCTCAGGTTGTAGGCTTAACTGTGCGTTTCACATCAAGTCGTGCCCATGTGTATAGCATGTTAATGATGCAGTGTATCTGTTAATCAAGAATGTAATTAATTTTTGGTGGGAAGGGAGATAAATGACAACTTGCACTTGATTACAGTTTCTTGCCAGAATAACTAAGAAGCTTTTTTGTTTCATGTAATAGGCTGGATGGAAGGAAAACCATGCCACGTTTATGAATGAGCTGAAGAATCTTCAGGCTTCAGGACTAACAACCCTTGGTCAGGCGCTCAGGTCATCGTTTGACTTGTTAAATCTCAATAGATTAGTGTCTGGAATAGACAACTATGGACAGGTAACAAGTCTGTGTTTTTCTGTGGGTTTTGAAATCGTAGTGGGGAGAGATTTGGGTGGTTCAGGTTTGGGTTTGCATTTCATTTTTTCTTTCAAAGGTTGGATAGGTGGGTGTTAAAGCTTGAGCTCTGAACTGGGTTTTCCCTGCTGAACATACCCTGGAACACACTAGAGGGGAGATTCAGATTACATACTGGGGAGAAGCTGTTCCCTGTGAGGGTGCTGAGGCGCTGTCACGGGGTGCCCAGAGAAGCTGTGGCTGCCCCATCCCTGGCAGTGCTCAAGGCCAGGCTGGACACAGGGGCTTGGAGCAACTGCTCCAGTGGAAGGTGTCCCCGGTGGTGGCAGGGGTTGGAGCTGGAGGAGCTTTGAGGTCCCTTCCAACACAAACCAGTTTGGGATTCCATGATACTAGTACTTTTTTCCTTATTGAACTGCAAAGAAAGTAGTAGTAAAAATGATCCTGACTGTTGATGCGTGGTTGCTGCATGGGAGTATAGACATTGGATGGCAGCGAATCTGCTTTGCAGTTTTGTGTTGTCTGTAGTTTGTGTCTTGACTTCCCATTTGAAAGGTCCAGTTAAAAGTCCTCTGGTTTTTGCCTCTGATGTCATGAAATAGAGTTCTCTATGCTATTAACAATTTATGTACCACTTTTGTGGCCTAGAGTGGTTTGATCCTATAACTAGAGGAAAAAGACTAGTAATTCTAGACATATTTATGGGGAGTGTGTGTGAGTGCCCAGTGGCATATCCTGCATAGTTCTGTATGGCTCCACACCTCCTGAAAGAAAATTACAGGGCTGTTTTGAGACATTGCTCATCTTACTGTTTATTTTATACAGACAAAAATACAAGCCTACAAGTGAGTGTCAAGGTTACTCTCAGCATTCCTGTGCTTCTGTCTCTAGGGAAGGAATCCATTCTTTTTGGAGCCATCTATTTTGATTACCATCACGGATGGAAACAAGCTGACAAATACAGCTGGAGTTCAAGAGGAGGTAAACTTGTATGAAATTCTTTCCAGTTAGGATCTTGCAAGTTGGTGCTATGCTGAGATGAATATTAATTGTTTTTTCCTTCCAGTAGTACTTCTGCTTCATCAGTCTGTTTTATAGAGAACAGAAGCTAGCTATGCTCTAATTGCCCAGCACCATAATTCATAGCCCTATGGGTTTCCAGACCATTGACTTCAGATAAATGAGTTGATAGGAGAGAAACGGGGTCCTTTACTGGGTAACGAATGAATTTGGATATTGTGGTCTTTCGATGGTTTGTCAAATACTTAAAAGTACTCTTCAATCTTTCTTTTCCCAGCTTCATCTTCCTTTGAACTCTCCTTTGCCTGGAAGTGAACTAACCAAAGAACCATTTCGTTGGGATCAAAGGCTGTTTGCTCTGGTGCTGCGTTTGCCAGGAGCTGCATCTGCTGAGCCAGAGCAGCTTGGGAGTGTGCCTACTGATGAATCTGCTATCACGCAGATGTGTGAAGTTACAGGAGGTAACTGGATGTTACTTTGGTTTACATTTAGCATCTGCCTTAACGTATTCCTTTAGTTAGAGTTGAACTTCACCTCTTGCTGTTCTTGCCATTTGAACTATTCGCTGTCTGGTGCTTTTTGAGCTTGGTTTCCAGCAGCACATGAGAACTTTAAAATAAAGCAATATTTCAGATCTAGAAATGAGAACATTTTTTTAATGCACCAGTAGGAGGCATTGGGAAATGTCTTAGATTGTCCTTGCAGAGGTTGGCTTTGCTCAGTCATGAGATTGCTGAATTCAGTAGGACAGGTATTACTGAGGTGTTCGTTCTGCTGCAGGGCTCGTTTAATCTTGAAAGAGTGAATTCTGAAGCCTGTTCCTCGAGATGTTGATCAGATTTTACTTCAATTGGTGTTTAATCTGTGGGAGAGGGAAGTTTGGGTGTGTATAGGAGTTGGTAAGGTTTAGGTAGACGAAAGCAGATGGATTACATAGACTGTAGTGTGTGTATGTATGTGTGATGTGTGTGTGTGTGGGGGGTGTGTGTGTGTGTGTGTGTGTGTGTGTGTGTGTTTGAAATCAGATGTTGTTAAGGGTCTTTATAAGCTTGGCCTTGACCCAGCCTGATTTTGCCTTAATGGCCTTTTCTGAGTAGTGAGTAAAAGCTCAGTAAAAGTTGATGGTTCTTCTCTCCCCTTGGTTATATTGCATTTGAAAAGTATTTTGCCTTTTCCATTACCTTATACAAAGTTTGTTGTTGCTGTTTTAGATAAAACTGACTTATGTTATAAACCATCCTCCGTAATTCAGATGACTCAAAAAGCTGGCTTTCATCTTTTCCCTGTGTCATTTCTCTCTTGCGTAGGTCGTTCTTACTGTGTTCGGACACAAAGAATGTTGAATCAATGTTTAGAATCTCTAGTTCAAAAAGTCCAAAGTGGGGTTGTTATTAACTTTGAAAAGTCAGGACCAGATCCAGCTCCTATTGGAGAAGGTACAGTAACTCATTTTCCCCTCCTCTAATGTTCAGGAGGGGGTTTGTATGCACGTAAATATTCCTGTTTTCCCTGTCCTTCCTACTAGCTTTTCACTGTAGTGTGCAGGATGCATCATATGCCTTATACATTTAATAAAAGCCCTTAGGCTCTACGTCTTATATGCTTGAGTGATAGTGCTCTGGTATCTCTTTAAATACCCTGAATCATAATGGATGTGCTGTTCATAGCTTCAGAGTAGTTTTATGTTCGTGTTTAGTCTTGTCTTTGTTACATTTTCACAAGTGTTAGCTTGATCCTGAATAAGTTAAATGGTGCCATAAGTTTCCATATCTTTGTATGGATGATGTGCCTGCTTGCCAGCTCTCCTGTTGCTGTCACCTTAACTTCTGTTTTTGGCCACTGAGGAAAGTGAATGCTTGGAGGAAGTAGTACAGTTTGAATTAGAGTTGTCAAAACTTGGGTTTAAAACACTGATATCCAAGACTGGTATTTTTAAACACTTGAACATCTCTAAAGTAATCTCAATGCTTACTTTGTCATTCTGCTGGTTGATCACTGTGCAGTAAGTTCGTTGAATGTTCTGAGCTGCAAGTGAAAAGCTGCATGCAAACCCCAAGGTGTTATTTTGCAAGCTCTAAGGAAAGTGCAGGGAGGACAAAAACTCCCTCTGAACATGGAGTGGTTTTTCACATCTGCAGAAACTCACTGCTGAAAATGAGAGTTGACCAGTTCATAACTAGGAAATGAAGATGTTCCTGGAATGTCAGGAACGTAATAGCTTTTAGGATCCCCTGAGCATCCAAGCATAGCCAGCTTGATTCCTGCTGTCATTTTTGAATCACTTTTCTTCTTGCTGTGTATATTTATTTTCTCCTTTTGCTTATTTAAATGTCATTTTATTGGAAGGCTTTCCTAGAATGGTGGACAGGACAGCACCTCAGCAAATTCCTCTGTCTCTGTTGGCCCAAATGCTCTCCTGTGTGGCAAAATGACTGGTGAAATCTTCTCTCGTTTTGGTCACATTTAAATGGTGATGTGGTGTGGGCATGAATGTATAAATACCAAGACTTCCCATCCTCATGCGAATTGAAAGTCCTAAACTAGGTAGAAATAGAATGGGATTTACCCAAGCTATAAAAGACTTTGTGTATAATGATGAGAAACCAAACTGATGTGTAACTGAAAGGTGGCTTCCATAGTACTACTGGCCAGCTAGGTAAAGCAGTAAAACTAAGTAATGTAGAATCTCTTTAGAAAGAAGATGATTCTTTAAATGGGTGATCTCTGCTGTGCTGTTTGCTTTGGAAACTAATGGTCAGGTTCTGTACTGCAGCATAACTCTGTCTTCAGTGTGTAGAGGGGAGCCTGTGCTGGCACGCTGCAGAGCACGCTGGGGTAGCCAGTGGGGTTTAAGTGATCTGTGAATTGTTACTGCTTGAAACTGAGACAAAAGCCAGTCTTGCAGGATGCATCCAGCTTCTCCATGAAACTTTTCTTTGCTTTCAGTTCCCACTAATGGCAGCATCAGTCAGGGAGTTTTGTATCCCATGTAGAAAGACTGTATATGTGAAGGATTAGTCTTTGCAGGTGCAGCAGGACTCAAAACAACAGGCTCATTGCTTATCAGATCCATATCAGCCTCCTAAGCCTAAGCAAAAGCCTTTTCCATACTGTGGCAGCGTGCTGTGCTGCACTCATTGTCTAATGGCTGTGCCACAGGAGCAGAAGGGTAGATATGGGCAAATGTGACCTTTATTTCTCAAATGATGCTGTTCTACATTTTGATCCTTTCAGTTTTCTCAACCACTGACTTAAAGATCTGTAATGAAACATCGTATTGGTTGCTAATACTGAGAGACAAATGCATGTGGCTTTTTATTTTCCTTTCTATTGTTATTTTGCTTTGTTTAAATTGTAGATGGACTTGTTGATTCATCCAGGCCCATCAATTCATTCGCTTCTCAACCGTGGCATAGTTGTCATAAACTCATTTACGTCCGGCCTAACCCCAAAACGGGGGTTCCTGTGGGGCACTGGCCAATCCCAGAATCTTTTTGGCCTGATCAGAATTCACCAACACTGGTAAGTAAACTAAGAACTGAAAGAAGGGTTCCCTGCCTAATGAAACGCTGGAAACTGAATACTACTGGAGTTTACTTTTTCTTCTTACATATTTACTAATATCATCTGTCTTTGCTTTACAAAGTTAGCTAAAACCATTCTTAACAGAATGGCATAATGTAATGTAGATACTGTGTGCTGTGATGGTGTTTGCACCTGGAAGGTTTACTTCCATGTATATGATTAGTTCATTTGGTAAATATTTTTTAAAAGATCATGAAATTTAACTGTAAAGTACTGCACATACCACAAACCACAGGGAGCCTATTACATTTTAATCAAAGCTTTATAAAACGTATTTAGATGGAAAAAGGAGTATTTGGTTTCGATAGATCTTCAGCCGTGTTTTCTCTTGGTTTTACTTCATGTATAGACTCTTCCTTCACTAGCAGGAAGAAATAAAACGGAAACAGAAGAGAGAACCCGCTCAGAAAGTGAGGAGAAAACAGCATTCATTTCTCCTTTGCTCATTGAAATGATCATACATTTGGCATGCCTTACTTGCCTTTCTGAACATTTCCTGTTAGGCATGTTCTGTTTCTGTACTTTGCAAGTACTCAAGGTACTATTTGTCCATCTTCTCCCCTAATTCAAGAGGAACATAAAAATTAGACTTGCAGGGAATCTCTTGAGATGCCATTTGTGAAGTGAGTGCAATTTCACATCTGTGGTTCTGTGAGCATCGAGCTGGGAAGCAGAGTTGAAGTTTTCTTTAAGCCACCTGTCTGTGTTGTTACAGATTGATACAGAGGCTTTAAATTATGAACACAAAGAGTTGACTATTAACCATGTTTTTCTCTTGGTGGGAAGAATGTGTGTATCAGCATGTGGCTTCGTTTATATTTAGTGAATCTATATTGTGAGTGCTTGCATCTTTTTCTCTATTAAAGGAAATTGTGGGAACTGATTGTTTAAGCCCATAGGATGGTAAAATATCTGCCTGTGAGTCTTTGTAAGAGAACTGATTTGATTACAGTAAATACCATACAGGTGATGTGCTTTTTTCCCCTTCCTTTCAGCCTCCACGCACAGCTCACCCTGTTGTGAGGTTCTCCTGTGTTGATTGTGAGCCAATGGTAATAGACAAACTTCCTTTTGACAAGTATGAGCTTGAGCCTTCACCCCTAACACAATACATCTTGGAACGAAAGTCTCCTCATACCTGCTGGCAGGTATTTGCCCTTTATTGGATTTGAGAAATGTAATGGGTGTCCTGAGGTACTCTTGTCTTTGGGGAATAGGGGTCTGATTGCACACTGTAGTTGATAAGAAACATGTCAAGGTTTCAGTTACCTCCTTTCTAGTAGAATTATCAGGAGTCAGAATGAGCATTCCCTCTATAGACTTTGTAATCTCATTTAATTCTCTTTCTAGGTCTGTCTCATTTTGCTAAGAAATGTGTCCTGCAGGTTCCACTTTCGGCTACATTGAAAGTCTCTGTAGGCTTCTGTTTGCTTACAAGGAAAACCAAGCAGTAGTTTCTATCACTTACTTTATCTACAGCTGCAAATAATGGGAATTGTATGGAAGCTGCTGATCTTGGTAACTAGGTTGGCCTTGAAGAGGTCAAAGTTCTGTTGCAGAAACCCTTTGTTATTTGATCTTTTTTGTGTTTTTTGAATATGTGACTTGTTTCTGCATCCTTCATAAAATAAGGTTTCTAATTCCCTTCTTAGTGGTGTTCTTGTAAACAATAGCCTAATACCTTCACCAACAATTTGCTTAGTAGGATACTTTAGTTGGAAAGATGGGCTTGGAGGTGTTTCTCTATGGGTTTCTGTTTCCCTAATAAATATTACAACTTCAATGAAAATATGACACGGATATTCAGAAGAAAAAAGCAACATTGATTTTAATAAACGA
This sequence comes from Myiopsitta monachus, assembly GCA_017639245.1. NCBI lineage: Eukaryota > Metazoa > Chordata > Aves > Psittaciformes > Psittacidae > Myiopsitta > Myiopsitta monachus. The sequence goes on from CM029925.1 coordinate 1,195,582, forward strand.
ATTCCAGAATGTCCTTTAAGCATTCATGGGAATGTTATTTGCCTAAGTTCAAATGTACTCTGCTGCTGAGCAAGACCTGCTTTTCTTCTCCCAGCTATGTATCAAACCCTTCCAAAGTAGAGGAATAGGCTCATTGTCATAGCAACCATGTAACAAATCCTGTTCCTTAGGCCCTGGAAAAAAAATAGAGAGGAAAACCACTTCTTTTTTTACTGCAGGATTTACCTTTTGAATTTGAGGGAAGCTATTTTTGGTTAGATGATGGTTATTTTGACTGTCTCAGTAAGAATATGTATCATCTTCATACTGTTGAAGTAATGGTTTACATGTATTGCTTTTCAGTGTTAGTACCCCCGTGTGTGTATGTGTGTGTATATATATATACACACACACACACACACACTTTAAAAAGTCAATGTTAAGAATGTTGGTGCTTGGCATGATTAAAAGATGTTTCTTGAATATTTGTTTTGCTTAAATTCTGTGCTTCAGAAGTTTTACTTTTCTTATCTCAGTGTTTTTATTCCTGCTATGGTATGAGTCAGAAGACTGTTTTTAAATAGATTGGTTTCGAACATACCTTCAGCAGATCCCCCCCTAACCTGTTTTAGGTACTTTGGGAAGCTTTTCAGAGCATCACTTCAAAGTAGTTTCACTGACACACTAAAGGTTATAGACTCTGTAGAGCATTTCCACAGTGGCTGAGGGTACGCTAAATATATCTCTCTATTTTGTGACTGGGGGACATAAGCTCATACCCATCCTGATGTGTGCAACCTCAAACTTGGCTGTTTGTGATAATTTGCTGTCTTAATGCAATTGGATTCAGGTTGATTCTGTTCTTTAAATGTCTCATGTTTAATACTCTTTACGTACTTCTAATTCAGTGATCTCTCTTATTCTTTGTCAGGTGTTTGTGAGTAGCAGTGGAAAATACAGCGAACTTGGCCATCCTTTTGGGTATTTAAAAGCAAGCACTACTTTAACCTGTGTAAACCTCTTTGTGATGCCTTACAACTATCCTGTTTTACTTCCCTTGTTAGGTAGGTAATCTCTTTACGTTGCACTGCCAATGCAGCTACTTCAGAGTAAAAGCAAAACAATAATGGTTGGTGTTCTGCCTTAGTTTGAGACATTATAAACTAATGGAGATCAGAGAGTAGAGAATGTTGCAAACTCTTTAACATAATTTGGGAGGAGAGGATTTTCATACCCCCTCTCCCTTTTTTTCTCTCCAGCAGAGGAGGAGAGCTACCTGCTTCCAGTGCATGTTTGATGCTGTTCACCTCCTAGACACATAGCCTCTTCCTTAACCTGGAGTAAGCTTCAACCTCCATTCTTTTCCCTCACCTAGGGGCTGGTGTATCCAGGTTTTGCAGTTGCTGCTGTAGCAGCTAATTTTTTACTGGAAGATCAGATGCAATGTTTGTCATGGGTGTTGGGAAGAGGGAATTCCCTGGTGCAGTTCAGAGCAGTAGGAAGGAACTGAGCACTGAACCAGTCTCACTTCTTCCCTGCCCAAAGGACCAGTGGCTTTTTTTTCCCCTTTCACTCCCACAGTGAAATGCTTTCTACAGGAAAGATGGTATGAAAAGGTGCTGTATAAATAACTGCCGTTATAATTGTGGCTATGAGGGTTCTGGCATAAAGGTGATGGCAGAGAGAAGAGTTTCCTGGGTGCTGTGAACCCTTCTAGTTGCAGGTGCTGTAAGACTTTTTTGTTCTGTTTTATTTTGTGGGTGTGTTTTAGTAATACGGAGTGGAGATCAGAGAATGAACATTGTCTCTGGCTGCCTTACACAGGAGTTTTCCATTCATGTCTGGCAAAAACCCCACAGCACATTTCAGGAATGTTTTTTCATAATCCTGGTCGTAACCAAGCACAGAAATTGGTGTTTGTCTCTTGCAGCCATCCATGTAGCCTAATAATTGTCCCAAAGCATGCAAGTAGGATACACTTGGACTAAATCAGAGCTTCTGTACGTTTGTGGCTGCTGAATTACTGCAGCAGATCCACTACCTGAACAGCCATCACCGATCCTGATTGAATTCCCGTTCATTTTAAGCTGACATTTGCAGTTCTGCTGTGTCTTCCCTGGCAGCTCTTGTCTTCCCCCTGCCTTTTTTGCAGGGCTGTAAAACTATTTGTACTCTGTTTCCAGTATGTGTAGTGCTGTTCTGCAGTTACTCACCTGGTTATCCCACATCTTGCTTTCCTGATGGCACTTTAAAGGAAGATGCAGAGCTTCTCTGTTGCCCCAGTTGTAAAGTGGAAGTTTTCTTTAGAAGGCAAATACTGTACATTTGGTATTGTTAATGTAGACACAGAGTGGTACATTCAGATCTCCTTCCAGGACTTTGCTTATCCTCGGTCTCTAAGGCGTGGTGGAATTCAGTTCTGTGGAACATACGTAAAGCATGGAAGCAGATCTGGCCCTTTGCTTATTTAGGAGCACAGAAAATGGCTAAGATACCTGTTAAATTATTTGTAGGTGCTTCAAAAACGCTGTGTTTGTCTCTAGAGATAGGTAGGTTCTGTTTTTAAACACTTCCTTTGTGTCTGTCTTCATACATACCAATAGTGGATGCTGATGTTCAGCAGAGGGCTGATTTGAGCGTGTCTCATCTGGATTACAAAAGATGTGGAGCTTCCAAGCCCAGGAGAAACCTGTTCTAGTCAGCCATTAGCACCCATACTGCTGCATCACTGTGGTTCTTGTCCCTGCCTGTGGCAGGGGTTGGAACTGGATGAGCTTTAAGGTCTCTTCCAACCCAGACCAGTCTGAGATTCTGTGATTCAAGTGACTACTGCCCTACTGATAGAATATTGTGTTGGAGGACTGGGACTTACCTTGGGATAGTACCATGGATCGTATCTGTTCCATCTAGTGATTATTTCAGACAAAGCCAGACCCACTTTCCAGTGGCTTATGTGTGTTCAACCTTTATAAAGAGAGAGCAAGATGCTTAAGAATCGTTTTTTTTCCTTGAATTTTTGTTTTCTTCCTGCATTCTTGAGCAGTTTTAATTCTGGTTTTGGAAAATAGTTGAAGATACAGCCCTAAAGGACAGGTAAGGTAGCTATGCATGAGGAAGCTTGCAGGTGGTACTTGAGCAAACTTGAACCAAGCTGTAGTGGTCTGGGACTGACAGAGGTAAACTGTACCACATCCTTGAGGTTTGGTGATCCCTTATCCCTGGCTTTTTGAAAGAGCGGCTTTGGGAATGCTGTATCCTCTCCTAGGTTGTAACTTAATGGGTCTGCTTTTAAAATCTGAAGCTTTGTGTGGAAAGGAGCCAATTAATGATAGTTGATAGAACAGTGAATCCACAGTCCGTGTGTTGACCTGACACATGCACTGTGTTCTGCTCAGTGAGGCAGACTTCTGAAGACAGAACATCTCACAGACAGATGCTCACTACTTTTTGCTGAGGACGTTTGGCCCACACTTTATGGACATTTCCTCTTGAAGCTTTGTTGCCTTTAACTGATACTAGCAAAGCTCTAGTCTTTCAGATACTGGTCTGTTTAAAAACAGTTGTACAGCCGAGTCTCTAAAGTGGAAATTGAATGAGGGTATAGAGAGCTTAGCAGAGATGAGGTATACTTCTCCAGTGCTTCTGCCTTGCCAATATGTTTCCTCAGCATCATCACGAGTTGTGAGTGCTCCATCCCTGGCAGTGTTCAAGGCCAAGTTGAACGGGGCTTGGAGCAACCTCCTGTAGTGGCAGATGTCCCTGCCTGTGGCATGGAGTCTGAGCTGGATGAGCTTTAAGGTCCCTTCCAACCCAAACCAGTCTGGGATTCTGTGATCTTTGCTGTGTCAGTGGGAGTGCCACTGCTGGATGATAGGAGTGATTTTATTCATTGGGAGTGTCAGCAGAAGCGGCAGTGGTACCATGACAAGGTGGTCCTTACCCTTTCTCTGTGGGTCTGTACATGCAGAAGGATGAGCATTGCAAAAATATCTGCCCATGAAGGACTGCACCATGGACAGTTGCTCCCTGAGACAGCCTCCAAGTAACAGTTTAATCTTTTGGAAACCAAGGGCTGGATTTCCCACAGATGAGACCGCAGCAATGCTGTGGGAGGCAGAACCAAACATCTTGTATCAGTGGAAAAGAGTGCCAAAATACCTTCTTTTAATGGTGGCTAGTACTGTACATTATTCCTAGCTAAATGGCTTGCAGGGAAGGATGCTGCATTCTGTGAATGTAAAATCATGGCTCTCTACTGCTTAAAACAAAGGAGCATTAAAGTGCAGAGGCATTAGAAAGCTCAGGGAATTACAGGAGTCAGCGGGGAATGGTGGTGTGCTTGCTCAGGTGGAATTTAATGAGTAGTGATTTAAAAACCAGTGTAAGTTTTACATTGGGTTACGTGGTACAAGCTGTCACTCACAACCAGGCACTTGTCAC